>CM018686.1:44380506-45820820 GCA_009363875.1 Mikania micrantha
CAAAATCGATCCATTTAAACCATGATCATGGGCAAGTACATAAATATACTCCTGAAAGATAAGTGGATATAAGAAGTAGTGAGATCTATCTAGCCCTAAATAGCTTTGGAATTTATCCATTTGAAATTCTATTTAAATGAAAGGTAGAGGATTTTGGGGGTTATAAATATACATAGTGCGATACCGTCAAAACAAGGTATTATAATACAAACCGAATAGATACCTCGGATACAGATAAACTTATAAACAGATTCTCTATCTTCTCTTTTTCCATTTCAATTTAAGTATTTATGTTCGTTTTCATTATAGGATAACAAGATGATTAGAAATCCTTTACTTTTTTTCAACCCAATCGCTCTTTTGATTTTGGAAATTTTTTTATCAATATACTGTTTCTTATACACATACTTCTCCATTATGGAATGGAGAGTGGTAATATTTAGGATTTATTAAAAAATCAAGAATACATTCCTGGGAGAAAGCCTTCCCGTATTGGGCACTAATCTTTTTTTAACGTCTAATTAGATCGGGTAATCATTCAAATTAAGAACGGAAGCTCGTTGCTTTTTCTTTCCCTATAATCAAAATGAAATTAATTGAAGCCGTGGGGCCCTATCCATTTATTAATTCGACCCAACTTTAAATTGACTTCGATTTGCTCCCTTTGAATAAAATAATTTAAATGAAGGCTTTGTATCGAGCCGGAAAGAATAAAATCTTCTCAGAACTCTTAATTGATACGACATGCTATTTTTTCCGTTCATTCCCTTTCAGGATCAGTCGTGGTCTTCCAAACTTTACCGATGGTATGGACGAATTCCTCGCTTCATCTAAATGTGTAAAAGATTCTAGCCGCACTTAAAAGCCGAGTACTCTACCGTTGAGTTAGCAACCCAAATAGAAAAGGGTATGTAGATACAATCAGAATAAAACAAAATGATTAAATCAAAGCATTTATCTACGAAATAAAAAAAATAGAAAAAAATTTTCTAATCTATTTGGAACATAAAAATGACTAAATTAGATGAAAAAATAAAAAATTTCCCGATCAAAAAAAGAAATAAATGTAAAAAATGGTCGACCATCCGCTATTTCTATGTTATCCACTTTTTCAATCAAAAATCCGAGTAGCAAAGCTAATCCAACGAACCCATCATTTGAATCAACAGGTAAAAAATAAAACCTATGGGACGGAAATCAATAGAGCTGCTTATCACGATGAATTATATTTGTTCGATACAATATTGTCAATATAAAGGTTAATAAAAGAATACGATGAAAAAATACAAGAACTAAAATTGAAATAATAGTAAAAAAACTTGTGTTGGATTGGCACTGCATATGCATATATACTAAAATTTTTAGTTTAGATGAAGAAGAAATAAAGAAAAAGTAGAAAAAGGATTTATGAAATCAATAGTGTATTGAATACATATATAATAAGTCGAATAAAGAACTTCGATTCCTTGTTTCTTACTTGGTATTAGAGTTCGAATGAAAACCACCCGATTGCAGGTAATGCCAGAATTTTCTATTTTGTAAGTATCCATCAAAAAAGGTTTCTTTATAAAAAGATTCTATAAAAGCAATGATAAATAGATACGAATAGAGCAAGAAAAGAAGGAAATAAAAAAACATAGTATAGAAAAGATATCCAAAATGATATAGAAATCACTATCCTATCCTTAGTTTTTATTTCCTTAATTTAATTGAATTTCGTTTGATTAGGGCAAAGTGCCTTAAAAACCTCTGCCTTTTTTAAAATATCCTGAACAGTACCTGTAGGCTGAGCGCCTTTTTCAAGGAAATAGAGAATAGCGGGAACGTTTAAATAAGTTTGATTCTTGATAGGATCATAAAAACCCACTTTCCGAAGATCTCTTCCTTCTCTTCGAGATCGAACATCAATTGCAACGATTCGATAGACGGCTCATCGGGATAGATGTAGATGAAAAAGAACCCCCCCTAGAACCGTATAAGAAGTTTTCTCCTCGTACGGCTCGATAAAAAATGATTCGAGGTTTTGTCTATGGATAAAATTAGAATAAATAGGAAAGGAATCCGTAAAATCAATTAGTCTATAATTTAACTCATAGTCATTTTTATTTAACTTCCTTCCTGAAAAAATCATTTGTACTCATAACTCAAGTTCAATAATTCTCAAATATCTTAAATAAATAAATATTTTTCTTTTTTTGAGTGGTCTTTAACCCCCCTTTTTCGTCTCGTTTAAAATATCTTTGGATTCTTTATTTGGATCCGTGAGACAATTGAAGTGGTGTTTCCTTGTTCTGGGATCCTTTATCTTGGTTTTAAATCATTGGGTTTAGACATTACTTCGGTGCTTCTTAATCCTTTCAAAATGGTAGCAACATACCCCTTTTGTGATTTCTTTCTATGAAAGAATAATACCGATGGTTGATTCGTGCGCGATACACTGTGGATCGAAAAAGTTTTAGCCGTTCCAACAAATTTTTGTGAATTGAAATTTTGCTCGAATCGGGTCCTTTCGATTTCTATATCAAAGATATACTTACGAAGTTGTTCCAATTTATTGATTGGCATTAACCCTAGATCGTTGCCCCTGAGAAATTAATCAATACTTTCTACTCGAGCTCCATCACGAACTATTTACATTACAACCCAATAAAAAAAAAGAAGGGTTCTAGTAGAATAGAAAAACGACGTCGAGCCAAGAGCACCTTCATTCCTATATAAAATGGTGGATGTAAGAATAAGAATCCACACCGGATCGTGTCCTTCAAGTCGCACGTTGCTTTCTACCACATTGTTTTAAACGAAGTTTTACCATAACATTCCTCTAATTTGGAACCAGTATGGAATTGATTCAATTATGGAATCATGAATAGTCATTGGTTCAGTCGGTACACAGACATAGTCATTTCTATTCTTTTTTCTTATCGACATAGACAAGAAATCTTTTTCTGAAGAAATATTAGCAATACCCAGGCTTTTTTGTATGAATGGAACTTTTTCTATAAATCTCTATATCAAAAAAAAGTCTAACAGAAATATCCAGAAATCTAAATATAGAAATCACATAACTAACAGAAATCAAACGGATAAAGAAATTCTATTTGACTCTGCCTCTTCAAGTGACTCAATAAGATAGACTAACCCATTCCAACTTCCCAAAACTTCCCAAAGATTCAATCCATAAAGAATCATTACAAATCTTTATACTTGAAAAAGTTTCTTACTTCTACATCATTATTTGAGCCAAGTTTTACAGTAAAGACTCCATTTAATTATCATAAGAAAGATCATTTTCTGTTTCTTTTCTAATGGAATTGTCAATGATGTAAAGCAAATAATCTAAATAGATCGAACAATAACAAGAAATATCATTGTTAAATATTTCAATTTTAATATTTTAGGGATGCAAATGATTTTTCACAAAAATAGAAAGACTTTTTGTCACTGAAATAGGATAACAATACATACCTATAGGCGAAGCACTTCCTCTTTTATATGTATTTTCACATTTTGTTTAACCTGAGGTTAAGTAATCTTTCTACAGATCTATGTCCCATCTTATCTTTATCTGGATCACAAAAGGGTTTAGTTACTTTTGCATGTTATTTGAACTCGATTTAGTTCAGTTTGTGAAAAATCCAGATATGATTCCGAAAAGAATCATTCAAAATAAAAAAAAGAAAGAGGAATAATATTCTATCCAATATTAGACCTTGAAACAGAACCTTGTTGAATAAAAAAAGAAGTATTCGGATACAAGGGATATGCTCTGGGACGGAAGGATTCGAACCTCCGAATAGCGGGATCAAAACCCGTTGCCTTACCGCTTGGCTACGCCCCATTTCTATTTTTATTGGACCTAATACTAATAAAGAATAATATTGGTATTAAGTGTTCGTCAATTCCAGCTAACTATCTATAGAAAATCTTTCTTCTTTATAGAATTGATTATAGATTCATTGCTAGGATTTTGACATGTGTATATCTAGAATTCAACTGAATTTATTGATCATTACATATAATTCAATTAAGATATTGTATGAAAGTATGATTTCTTCTATTCTCCTTTGAGAATTGGAGGATTTTTGATTGAGTGGAAAAAGAAAGATTTTTTGTCTACCTTACTTTCTTCATTTTTCCTTATATCAATAACTCAATCAAAATGCAATTATCTCAACGAAAAAAAATGTCTGTTATGCTTAATATCTTTAGTTTGATCTGTCTTAATTCTGCCCTTTATCCGAGTAGTCTTTTCTTCGCCAAATTGCCCGAAGCCTATGCTTTTTTGAATCCAATAGTAGATGTTATGCCAGTCATACCCCTGTTCTTTTTTCTTTTAGCCTTTGTTTGGCAAGCTGCTGTAAGTTTTCGATAAGATCTTTAATAGTATCCTAGAAAATTCATGATTTATTCGAAAAAAATGATAACAATTGATAAGATCAAATAAGTCTGACAGTATGAACCTTCAATTCAAACATTGAAATTCTCGGATAGCCGCGAGAAATTCGGCTCGCCCCATTTCCCGATTTGAATCCCTTTTTTGGCGAAAGGCCTTATTGTCTTAGGGTCGCTTATAATATCTAATTGTGGGTATGAAAGTGATTTGTGGTAATCAAAGACGCTTATTAAAAATTTCAACTTCATTTGAATTTCTGAACATTCTTTTCTATTTATATAATTCATTTCTTGGTGTCAAAATAGGATATGTGATATAAAAATGGAGGATCTATTATCTTTTCTTTTCTCGTTTCTCTTTTTCAAAAAATGATCTTGGAGGTTGTGTAATGCTTACTCTCAAACTTTTCGTTTACACAGTAGTAATATTCTTTGTTTCTCTCTTCATCTTTGGATTCCTATCCAATGATCCAGGACGTAATCCTGGACGTGAAGAATAAAATAAAATTTTCGTTTTTCTTGCTTGATTTTACAATTTTCTTAATATTTTCTTTTAGCTATTCCACACATTTAACTAGGAAAAAAATAAGCAGGGGTTTGCTAAAATTGAAATAAAAAAATAGAAAGTCATCAACGGAAACGGAAAGAGAGGGATTCGAACCCTCGGTACGAATAACTCGTACAACGGATTAGCAATCCGCCGCTTTCATCCACTCAGCCATCTCTCCCAATTTAAAAAGATAATTACTATGTTATATTACACATCACGTAAGGATTAAACAAAGTATTTCTTTCACATTCTTTATCGTTATTATATAATTAGCAATTTCATTTAGATGCTCGAAAGATCCAAATAGAAAGATAAATAAAGAAGACCTTCTTGCTTTTATTTTGTTCGAAGTGCTCTTTTGGCCTGGCCCGGTCAATACCTAGCCGGGCCTTTTTTTGTTCCAAAAAATTGACTTTCTTTTTTATTTATAGGCAACATACTCTAAATAGCCAATTTGGTATCTGTGTAAAAATTTCCGTTCTGGGGTTTACATATACTTATCATTTTTGTTATAATGGAAATTGAGAAGGATTTTTGATTCTAAACAATCAATTAAGTATGTATCAATTTGTATTTTCTTATGTCATTAGGCAAACCAAATTTGAGATTAAAATCCAAGAATCATTCACGAATTCTCAGTCAACGAATAGTTAATGGTTCCCGTTTGTCATCAATTTTGGTTTTTTTAAGTGAAAATAGACGTTTTCTTTTTCAATAGAAAAATGAGGGGAAGCTTTTTGGCATTGTGTGTTTTGAGATACTATACAATCAATCGAAGGGGTAGATCAAATACAATCAAAAGGGGAAAAAGGGTTTCTTTTCTAATTTTTCTCAATTTAGAAAAAGGATTAAAAAGGGATGCAAGTACAATAAACTAAAATTTAGTAATCCAACCCCAAAAAGGAAATTTTGATCCTACTGTGTATTGTTTTGGCGGCATGGCCGAGTGGTAAGGCGGGGGACTGCAAATCCTTTTTCCCCAGTTCAAATCCGGGTGCCGCCTCATCAACAAACGAATCGAAATCTCTTATTCTGTTCTGTTGATATAACTCAACCAAATTTTACCCAGCAGAATAAGGGGACTGTTAATACTTGGTTGATTCTAAACATCCGTTCTGGGGATTTTGTAAAGAAATCTTTGAATACAAAATGAAAAGCATCCAAAATGAAAAGAAAGATTCTAATGGTCGAAGCAAGATTTCCCGATTCCTTTCTACTACTAATGTAATGTCTAGTCTTGATTGGATAGCCGGCAGATCCTTTAATTACTAGTTGGGGGAAGTTCTTTCTATACTGTAATTTACATATATAGACTCGCGAGAATCTCTGAGTGTTCAGGCATTCAATCACTATTAGATTGAGATGGATAATTTACTTTTTTCTAGAAAAGAAAAAGCGGAAAATTTTTTTTTGAAACCCCTCGTCAATAGTATAATATACTATCTCTCAACTCCTTCAGAGAGACAATCGGGAAAGGGTACGTATTAGATCAAATATGAAAAAGTTTGTAATAGATAGCAATTGATCTATTTTTACTTTGAAGGGCAAGAAAAAAGGAATGAACCCTCTTATTTTATTACTAGATGTTCCATTAGTAACATTCCTTTGTAGTGTGATTGTTTATTTTACTTGTGTTTAGTCTTTCCCGATTAGAAATAGAATTTTTTGAAATGTATTGATTTGATTGGTTCATCAATAGTGTTCAGCCAGAATCCCTTTTTGACTATGGACCATTGATTCTACTATTATTAGTGAGCAATAATGGAATAATTCTATCATATAGATAAGGGACATAATTCACATGGATATAGTAAGTCTCGCTTGGGCTGCTTTAATGGTAGTCTTTACATTTTCCCTTTCACTCGTAGTATGGGGAAGAAGTGGACTTTAGAAGCACTCCTAATTTAGTTGAGGAATGAAACGGTATCAATTGTTTTATAGATCGTTCTGCAACGCATTTTTGATTTGAATTGAAAAAAAGATCTTCATTTCGAAATTCCATTGGATTCTAGTGGATAAATGTATTCTATAACAACAAAAAACAACAAAACAATTATTTCAGATTCATCGGAATAAACATATGTATCAAAGAAATAGAATTGGATCCTACGTCAATTCCATATATGGATTAATAACTACATATATTGAAGATAGAAGCTAATATAGTATACCAACTTTATTAGAAACAATTTGATACGCTACTATAACACTAATAGAGAGTATGGTAAGTAAGAAATTCATTTCTTACTTACCATACTCTCGCATCTCATAGAATACCGACGATTATAGCCTGTTGATTTCATTTAAGACGAAAAAAAAATAGAATACTTTTCATTTGATTTCTTCAACTATTGATAAGAATTCAGAAGTCAAGTTTCATTTAAAGTAATTAATCATTTTGACTGACTGTTTTCACGTAAATTATAAGTAGAAAAGCAGTAGGAACTAAAATGAACAGTGCAGTAGCAATAAATGCAAGAATATTTACTTCCATAATCTCATCGTTTTTTTATTTCACAATAACTCGGGATTTAATCCCATAGAGATGATAAATCTTTCACCTGTCAATTCAATGAATGCATTACCTATCGATGATCTTGAATCGGATCATGAATAACAATATCTGAGCTATTAAATTAATTCGTCGTCGAGAATTGAATAGTATAACATACGAACATCTTTTATCCATACCGAATCCAAGATTGGATTCCCGGCCCAATCAAAAATTCCTTTACTTTATTTATCCTTCTTTTCTGTTCTTTCTTTTCTATAACCTACCTTAGGTCTTCTTTATAAAACCATCAAACGAAACGAAATCTAACCACCCGTCTGAACTACAAAACTCCAACAAACAATACAAGCGAAGTGGAAAAATAGAGTAATTAGGTTCTAAATTTTAATGATCTAAATTTCTTTGGAAGACAAAGAAGTATGAGAAAGATGAGTCGCGGGAGAAAAGATGGAATATTCTATCAACTTAACTAGTTTAGTTATTTTGATTTTAGTTTAGGGTTTGTTCTTTCTTCGACAGAATCCTGAAAAAAAGAAGGGAAACCCCTTCGGAATTCAATTATGCTCCCTGTCCCTTCTTTCACAGAAAATGGAGAGGCGAATTGATGTACTTATTGGATCCGTCGGGACTGAACGGGCTCGAACCCGCAACGTCCGCCTTGACAAGGCGGTGTTCTTGCCTATTGAACTACAATCCCAGGGAAATAAGAAGAGATCTAGCAGAAATTTTGGACTCTTTTTTATTCTCTCGTATCAGGTATTTCTTAAGAACAAGAGTGTTCTACCATCTGATAGTAGATTGACAAATTGTTGGGCCGAGCTGGATTTGAACCAGCGTAGACATATTGTCAACGAATTTACAGTCCGTCCCCATTAACCACTCGGGCATCGACCCAACGCCTAATTCATTTTAGACGTTCCATAATCAACTTCCTTTCGTCTCCCAGGCAGATTTGACAAATACATATCACTTGATCTAAAATACAAAGTCCCACTGAGTAGACTATTAGAAGGACTTGACAAATATGGATCACTTGATAGAAAAAAAAGTCATATGTTTACACATTATATGTAACTTATAAGTGTCTTATATAGTGTTTTGTGCGCATGTATGTGTTAGCCCTAACTTGGCTAACACTTGTGAGTCTCGGTAATTGATTCGGCCCTTGTTTATTGTTCGTTGATTCTCTAGCATCCGCTTTCAATAACTAAAGTTCGTTAGGTGATCGAAATTATAAGTTATCACTTGAATTTCCTTAATAAGGTTTTGCAATTAAATCCAAGTCATACATATGCCTTCGATTTACAATTTAACGTTTGTCTTGTTATCATTGATCACACTTAATTTGTATAGTTCCCATAATTATTGTTCTATTATGTTAAATTGCCTTGTTACAATATGAGCCGGAATCACTTGGGCCGAATTCCATTGGGCCTTGGGCCGAGGATAGGCGATATGAGCCCAATAAGTAAAATAGTTTCAAGTATGTGTGTGTGAGCCTTATGGGTTTTTGTGGGTTACACTACTTGGGCCGGCTAGGTTTTGGGTGTGGGCCGAAAGCAAGCAGTTGGGCCAAAATGTGGGCTGCCCCAATGGGCCAAACAAATGTATTCGGGCTAGCCAATCGTGTTGGGCCAAGTTCAAAGGGCGATTAGGCTTGTTAATTTGAGGTGGGCCGAGTGAATGTTACTGGGCCGACTATAGGATTGTTGGGCCTGCCAATAAATTGCATTTCCGTTCAAGAATAACATACGCTGCATGGTTCCAGCGAACCCTAAGGTTCGTTGGGTATGGGTTCGGCCAATAAGCATTCAAGGGTTCGGTTAGGACCAACTGTTAAAGGGTTCGTGAGCATGGCTGTAAATGGTTCGGTGGTTCCCATGGTTCGGCTGTAGGGATGTAGGGTTCAGCACAGGTTGACTGAAGTAGGTTCGTGTCATGCCTCATGTACGGTTCGTCTGATGAGACCAAAGGTTCGGTGATAGTGTTAGCCAAAAAGGTTCGGCAACATGGTTCCTGCATCACAGGTTCGCTGGGTCTGCATGGTTCGTGGGTGGTTGAAGGTTCGTCTAGGGTATTGCTGATCATATAGGTTCGTCTAACTGATGAGGGTTCTGTGGTTGTAAGAAGGTACGTGGCTAGCTGGAATCTGCCATGATGGTCGCAGGGTTCGGCCAAGAACCACGTGGATTCGGCCCTCGTGGGTTCGGCCAGAAAACCCCTGGTTCATTCAACCAAGGTTCGGTTGGTCTACTCCCATGCGAATCCTGCAACTCATCATCTTCAACCCCATCGTTGCTAGCCTACACATGCGTCTACAAGAGGTGTGTTTCAAAATGGGTAGGTTAGAACCGGCTAAGGGTGGCTGGACCGAACTATACACAAAATCTTAGTGAAAACCCTATATTTTCAGATCTTCATTGCATCATACCTCGAAATCCAGTGGGTAAACTTTCAGATCCGTTGTACTTTCATGTAGAGCTCGTCAAGAGCTACGCGTGGGTTCAAGAATCACCGATTTTCGTTGGGAAACGAGAGAGTTATGCTTGTTTGAAGGTGTTTAATGGTGGAAATTGGTGGTGGCCGGAAATTAGAGTTAGAGAGAGAGTGACAAGGTGTAAAATGAGAAAAACTCTCTCATTTAGGGTTTTTATACCACGTGTGGTGTTCGGGTCCGTTTCGGTTGCTCGGTTTGCGATTTCGTCGCGCATCCGGATTTTTACGCGTAATTGTTTGAAATAAATAAAAGGAGATTATTTTACATAAATTGATGAGTTTCAAAATTGTAAAAATGTTAAATAAGTTATTTTATTAAATTAATTCCGTTCGTGTCGTGTTTCGTTATTGTTTCGTCAGATCGCGTCACCATCGCGCGTATTCGTTCGAATCGTCATTCGAACGAACACAACGATGGTTTTGCTTTCCGACTTTTGTTTTCTACTTTCCAGTCATCATTTCAGAACGTTAAACTCACAGATATGTTTGTGTGAATCGTCACCCACACAAACACACTGTCAGTTCATTATTCTGAAATGACACTGTAATTTAGTTTGAATTGTGTTTCCTCACTGTCGGACTCAACTAAACACTCTGTTATCACATTGTTTTCACATTGAATTGTCGGCCATCTGATTCCTGTCATCTATGGATATCAGATCGCAACCGAGTTGATTCTGTTATTCACTTGAACACTGTTGTTTCTCATGATCTGTTGTGTTAACTGTACTTAAGTTTTTTTCACTTAAATACACACAACTAAAGTTTCAATTGTACGTTGTACTTACTGTATCTAAGTTTACACAAAATACGTACAATGTTTTCTTGTATTTAGGATTCTGATAATACAATTAATGTATATACACATAGAATTACGCATAGTTACTGTTTATAGTACAAGTACCGTACGGACTTGCCGGCCTGTCAGGTACTAGTTGTCACAGTTACAATTGGACCCCTACTCCAATAGGTTAAAAGCATATATAAAAAAAGAAAAAAAAAGAAAAAGGAAGGTCTCTAATTAAAAACCCTTTCAAATTAGTATTTGAGATTATTTTTATAACTAAATAAATATTTATCAAATATCAATTGTGTTTAAACCGACTAAGTCTTGAAAATTCGTTTCAAGAGGTCACGAATTCGAGTTCTATCCGAAACAACTTTTTAATTGTTTCATTATAAAAGTGTGTAAATCATAACCGTCCCGATCAAAAACATTAGAAATCTCTAACTTACAAAATTAAAGAATATTTACAAATATTAATCAAGGAGTTAGTAAAAGAAACCATTTCGACCGGGTTAACGTTAAAATGTCTAAATTACCAAAAATCTAACCGATTACGCATAAGAATTAATTCGTCTATACTAACGTGAAGTCACATAAAAACACATATTTCTGAAATCGTCGGAGAATTGGATTGCGTGCGTATTTATCTCATTACTTGTTGCGTTAATTTTTAAGTCTAAGGTACGGATTCTGTTTATTTAAATCATAGTATTTTATGTTCTGTAATAAGTTTCTGTAAATCTTTCTGTAATAATTAAATTTCATTTCTGTAATGTTCGGATTTCTAATTAACACGATATGATATCGTGTTTCTCTGTTTCGTTTAACATGCAATAACTCTAAATTACGTTGTACTCATTATTGCATGATCCTGATTATCGCTTAATTGGTAGTATAACTACCCTACCGAACCTACTGAACTTCTGATCTGTTACCCGAGCATGCCCCTACCTGTAAGGATGATTACAGGCCCTTCATGGCGGCAACCATGATGTTGAACCATCCGTGACGGTTAGTTGAGTTCACGGCGTCTCCATTAGTACTCTGATAGTACATTTGTGCACCTACTGAATTCTGGGGAGGCGTATGGACTGGTCCTAGGATAATTTTAAACTGTATTTTTCTGATTTCTGGGGGATAATGTTATGTATGCCAACATGCACTATCTCATGTGTCTGGTAAGCGGGAATAGCTACCCGTGAGCCTTACACTTATTATATGTATGTACAGTCGGCTCGTGGTATATTCTGATTCTATTAATTCTGACTTACAATATAACATGTGTTATTGTTTCTGAAAGGTTATATTTTATCAAAGTCAGACCACTGTTTACTGTTATGTTTATGTTACTGCTCTGTTATTGATTTCTGCTTCTGACCATTATTCTGATTATCTTCACCACCCTTTTGAATTTCTTTTAATTATTGTTGGTTGTCCGTTACTGAGCATTCTTTGGCTCAGCCGTATTTGTTTTTGTGGTGTTTATCTGTATTGTGTAGGTAATCAAGGAAACCAAGTGGAGAACTTCTGAGAGTAAAATCGGAGCTAAATCTGAATACTTTTGATGTGTAATAAATGTGGTGATCAATACTTAAAACTTAAATAATTATTTTGTTATGTTTAATTAGTAACTTAAGACTTATGTATTTATGTTTTATATACATTTGAGATTGTTGCATTTACTTCTGATTCTGTATACGTGACACGTCAACCTTGAACCGGGTTGGGGTGTCGCATTAACGAACATGAACTTTGTGTTTGTGTTCGTTTATTAAGAAAATGAATATGTTCATGTTCATGTTCGTAAATTACATATCATTCGCAAATTAGATAGTGAACCGAATAATTCATTCAAAGATCAAATCTTTGATCCAAATAGCACGTAGAATCTCATTTTGGTTCATAATGGTAAGAAGCAAGTAGAACAAATTTTGTTCAAATAGCATGAGACTCGCAGCTAGTTCTAAAAACAATCCGTCACGTTATTCTTTCTTTTTAGAATTTTAATAAACATAATGTAAATATGATAATGTTTATAGACTTAAATAGAAGCTTTAAAATAATAAAATAAGTTTATTTAGGTAATTAATTTCTCTTTAAAATCTTTTTTATTAATAATATAATATTATTGCCCATATTGGTAATGCATAATCAACATTCGTATCCATAGTTAATAATAAGTATCAAGAATTAAATACAAAAAAAAAAAAAAAAGAGAGGAGAAAACAAAAAAAAAAAAATAGATGACATAAAATAACAATAGATGTCCCTATTGATATTTTTTACAAGTGTGTAACTGTTTATAAAATGAATATTATTCTTTTAAAAAAATAAATAAAATGATGAGTGAGTAAAGATTATAACATAGGTGGGAGTGAGTGAAACACTATAACCAAATATATATGCATACAAATTCAAAGTAACAAATTAAAATACGGTGAGAGGTTTTGCAATTGTGTTGACGACACCTACCGTTGCTTTGGGACATCATTGTCTAATTTTATAACAACCATTGCTTGCTACTTAGTTATATGTTTCGATTGCATAATGGTTTTTATCAATTCAATACATACTCAAATCAGAAATAAAAACACCAACATAAACAAAAACAATGGTTAATAAAACATACAAAAATGGAACAACTAATAATCCCTCGCCGGCCATGCCTTTGATTGGATCTGAGCCTGCAAACCGAAACAATAAACAAAAATATTGTCTAATAATTAACTTTACAAACATATAAAATATCATATACAATGATTAAATTGAATGCACTGGCACTCAGTTTAAGGGAAGGTTTGTAGGTTTAATTCAGTTGGGGTGTTAGGGCCATATAGTAATCCCAAGTAAGTCAAATAAATGAGTCTTGGTTGTTCCTAAGTTTAGGTGTATAGTTTTTCTTTCTTGCTATATATATAAGATAAAAGTTTATAACTATTTTTTAAAAATAAACTCTTTTCTCTTTCATTAACATTTTATCTATTTTAGGTTTAGTTTAAGCCCACTCTTAAAGATTCTTGCAGGCGACCTTGTGTCTAAGTTTTTGGAAGGTCTTTATATGACTAATTGGTTTAATGTTAGCCCTACAACTTTTTTTTTTTTTTTTTTTTTTTTTTTTTTTTATGGGAGCTTATGAGTTGGAGTCTTATTTAGAGTATAATTTGTTTGGGCTGAGTCAGGGTTTTTCTAAGTTTTGGGTTTCCTTCTGGTTGGTGGTGACAATATCTTGAATTATTGCTATTTTTTCCTAAATATTATACGTGTTAGTTCCTAAAAATGGGTAAAAGTAAAAAAGCGCAGGAGATGTTTGTTAACATTACCACATTGTCTTGTTGAGTTAAAGGTGGGTGAGCATATGCACAGCATTCCTTCCGTTTCAACATCAAACCCACAAGTTCCACCGGACCTCCTGCACCGATCACACCCGATATCCGGCAAACTATACGACAGCTTTATCCCATAGGACCAATCCAGGGGCTTGTCCTCCTCCTTTAACTTGTCTACGTCATAGAAGCTAGTATAATGCGTGCAGTCCAATATGTTCATGCTCATAAACTTAAGCGTACTGTATGATGTAAAACAACAGGCGGGAGGTGTGTCATTGGACAGCATCTGAAAAATCTTGAAGGAGGTGCATGACGCATACAGCTCGTCACATGAGTGGTCGGTTGAGAAGTTGAAGCAGAGGGACTTATAGTGGTTGAGAACGGGTGAGTCAATGGAGCAGTTAATGAGGGCGAAGATGGTGTCAGGTGATGGAGGAATGAGAGCGGACTGGAGATCGGACATGAGAAAGTCGTGATGGGGTTGAAGGATGGTGCAGGTTGACATGGAGGGGTCATAGATGGTAAGGGTTTTGGAGGCATAATCAATGGACTCCACCTTGTAGCTGCCAGATGGGGTTTGGAAAAAAAGCACGGTGGTTGAGGGGGTGGTGGTGGTGGTGGTGAAGGTGGGAGTGAGGACAGGTGTGGTGGTGTTGGCAGGGGTGGCAAGAGGTGTAAAAGTGGTGGAGCAATTGAGCATATTCCGGTAGAGAGGGGCACCACAACCATCATCGATGGCAAATGGATAGTCTATTTGGATGTTGGCGCATGAATCCCGACAAATGGGAAGAGACTGAGAGGGATAGAAAGAGTGAAGAAGAAAGAAGATGAGCGATATGAGAGACATATTTTGGTGTGTGTGACCCAATTGTTTTGAAATTATGAAAACATGAAGCCGTTTGCTTTCGGTGCCTCTCCGTAAATTACTCATGAGATGTTTCTTAAAAAACTAAAAAAGCTGGTTTCTTTTTGACCTTGTGAACCCCTGTCTACAACCATTTTATTTATTTATTTATTTTCAAGGAAAATCAAAAGTTACAAATTTATGTATGACTTCACGTACATCACTTGTTTCATGAAATGGATACGATTGCTTTTATTAGAAAGTAAGAAAATACCAAACAGATTGGTTACATTTTATCAACCATGGTGCCTCAAATTTCAAAAATTAGATTAGTCAAAAAAAACATCAGATACAAGATGCTATTCATACCATCTGGACACTTGATTCTAATCTTATCTATCAACCGTCTGGCCAGTCCAGGAACTTAGATCCTTGAAGGGACGCAGGAAGATAGGACTGGAAGGAAGGGTTATCAGGAGGATAAATATAACCTTTTGCATACCCAAGTTCTTTCATTAATTTGGTAGGTGCATTTCTCAGGTGGAGAGGCACGCCCTCATTTTGGCCAGCTGAATCTCTAACAGACTTCCTGGCAGCCTGTAGTGCTTTGTACACGGCTACAGATTTAGGAGCACGGGCCAGATAGATGACGCATTGGGCTAGATTGATGCTACATTCTGGCATGCCAAGAAAATGACATGCCTGGTAGCAGGAAACAGCCTGGGTGAGAGCTGTAGGGTCGGCCAATCCAACGTCCTCACTGGAGAACTGTATAAGTCGGCGAGCAATGTAGAGTGGCTGTTCACCAGCTTCCAACATCCTTGCCAGCCAATATATGGATGCATCTGCATCGCTTCCTCTCATGGACTTGTGGAGTGCACTGATGAGATTGTAGTGTTGTTCCCCATCTTTATCATAAGAAAGATGTTTGCTTTGTAAAGCTTCTTTTGCATCATCTAAAAGCACTGTGAATGCAGAGTGATCTGATATATCTAGGCGGGCAGCAGCACTAACGGCTGCAATTTCAAGTGCATTCAATGCCACCCTTGCATCTCCATCACAATGATGCGATAGATATTCAATGACTTCACGGCTCACTTGAACGGATCCTCTCCCTAGACTATGGGCCAGACCTTTGTCGGGATCATCAGCAGCACGCGTAAGGATGGTGGCAACATGGTCGGGTTGAAGGGGATTTAGAGTCAGGACGGTGCACCGAGATAGCAATGGCGTTATCAAATGAAAGGAAGGGTTTTCGGTAGTAGCCCCAATAAATACAATACTGCCATCCTCGATTACAGGCAAGAAAGAATCCAATTGTGACTTGTTGAACCTATGAACCTCGTCTACGAATAACACCGTTCTGGTAATGGTACCCTTGATGCTGTTCCTTTTGCGTTTTCTTGCTTCATCTACAACGTCCCTGACGTCTTTAACACCGGCGGTTACAGCAGACAGAGACACAAATCGATAAGACGAAGAGGAGCAGGAGTTTACAATGGCTCGAGCTATGGATGTCTTGCCGGTACCAGGTGGGCCCCAGAGGATTAAGGAAGGTAGACGAGCAGAGGCGATGGCTGACCTAATGATGGAGAGGTGATCTTGACCTACTATTTGGGTAATGGTTTGAGGCCGCATTCGCTCAGCTAGCGGTTGTTCTTCCTGTTGATTTCTGAGTTGTGATTGAGGCTGGTAATGGTGATTGATTTTTGAAGCAGGAGGTTGTTGGTGGGTTAGTATCCATTCGGTGGCACTCAAAATGGAATTGGAATTGCCGGCGGTGGCAGAGAGAGCTTGAGAAGCTAAGTCATCGGAAAACCCCATTTCTAGAAGCTGCTGCTTTTCCTTCTCCATTTCCCCCACTAACAGCACCAGTACCAGTTTAGGTTGTATATTTATTTATTTTCTCAAACTAAGAAGCCGATTGGGCTGAAACCAATCACAACAATACTGAAGCCCATGTCAAATCACAATATTTCGATTTGGATTTTGGGCTCAACACCGAATACTTTGGACTATTATTAGTACATTAATAAAATGATTAAGTGAGTTCAAGTGTGAGCATGTATGCAGGGGCGACCATTACAATATTGGCGTGCCCATGACGAGACGGAAAAAAAGTCCTCTAGCAAATTCAAATATTAAAGTGAAGATGTTCAAAAAACCGTTTAATAGTGAAAACTAAAACGTATTCGTAACTGAAAAAATCAAACCGAATTCTGAATTCGGTTTTCATTTTGGTTCTACCTATATCCAAATTCTGAATTCGGTTTTCGGTTCGGTACCTAACCATATCCGAATTTCGGTTTTTAATTCCAATTTTTTTATAAATTTGGTTTGTTTGGTTAATCGATTAAACCGAATTCAAATTTAAATTTATCATCTTATTAATAATATATAAGATTGAATTCGGTTTACTCGGTTTATCCAAATCGGTTTATTTTTGGTTTTAATCGGTTTATTTGGTTTTAATCGGTTTATTCGATTGAATTCGGTTTATTTGGATCGGTTTATTCGACTTTTAAGTTTTTTATTTGGCTTTCAATTTTTTTATTTGGTTTTAACCGAAATTAGAACCGAACCACTTCTCAAATTCGGTTCGGTTTTTTGATAGGGAAAAACTTGAAAAACAACTAAACCATACCAAATAAACCGTTAACTGAACCAATTGACATATTTAGTTTAAAGGGCATTAAAGTAACTTCTTATACTTTAAAAAAATGATTTTTTTGCACCAATTAAATAATGTGTTTATAAATGCTTATTTTTAGTTCTCTTCGCCGTAGTAATTCTCATTTTAATGAATCTCTATATATACATATATATATAAAATTTTTTGTGCCCCTAAAAAATGGGCTCGAGACGGGGATCGGGTGTGCCCCTCTCCTGGCCCGCCCATGCATGTATGAACAACACTTCGTATTCTGGACCTTTCTGGTCTTGACGTGTGTAAGGGACACTTTTTTAGAGACCGTGAATCTTCCTTCCAACACTTCATATAAGTGTATGAACAACATTTATAAGGTCAATTATAAAGTTTGTAAACTTGCATGTTTGATCGGATGAAAACTGTATCTAATATGTTATATGTGTCATCGTATTACTAGTGTGTTGCCAAGTGTACCATTTGCCATTTAATGTTATATGATACAAATAAACTTAAGGTATCGCGACCAAACCTGTGACTTGTTATTCTCAACAAATGCATATAGCACTTGCTAATTGTAACCAACTTGTATCCAAATTATAACCAAACATTGCACATGTAACAACACAGTCAAGGCAGAATAAAAGAGACGTAATACACCACATATCACAACACATCAATATAAGAAAAATACCGGATAAATGCATTTCCCATTTAATACAATAACATATACTCCAACAATACAAGTCTTGATACAAATTACCTTTCAATAACCATTCTTCATAAATATCCAAATAAAGTCAAAAATGCAAGGTTTTTCGTATGGAATCAAAGAATTCCATATGTACACACATAAATATCTATTTGAATTATGGTGTAAGTGCACAATTTTGTGTATGAAAAATGCAAGGTTTTACATATGCAAAGTTCTTTCATATCTATACGCTTCATTTGTGGTGCACGCATATAATGTATATATATATGTGGGTCATCAAGGGACTAAAGTAAATTGCACTAATTTTAACGTTATTTTACTTGTTATGTGAAAATAACGTTAAAAGTGTTGGGATCAGGAGGGTCTTAGAACATGTGCGGGAGGTGCGACCGCACATGGTCCATTTTTTTAGGGGGGCCTAATTTTTAAAATTTTTTTTTATATATTATGTATTTTAATTTATTTTACAACAAACATATATAATTTACATTCCAATTTTTTAAATATATTTAACACAGTTACGAATTTTATAAAAGCTAAAAGAAAAACTTTTTCCTTAAACATTTGACCCAATAACTCATTACAATTTATAATTTAGGTCAAAAAACGTTAATTCACATTTAATTACAAACTAATTACCACACAAGCACATATAGGGGCCCATTTTTAGCATTCGCACTGAGCACCTAATCTCTCGGAGACGACCCTGGTTGGGATGATTCACTCATGGATAGATATGAAGGAAATGGATGAAGAATGAACAAAACAGTTTCTTGAAGTTCCTTGTTCTTTACTTAGACATCTTCAAAGTAGAGAGAGAGAGAGAGAGAGGACCATGACTAGGATGAGAAAAAAAGGTGAGAGCTTCTTTTGTTTTAAAAAATTAATTATGAAAGGAACATATACAAATCTTATATGTCGTTTTATTCAATCAAATGATGGTGACAGTTTTATACTGTTTTTTTTATAGTTATGTTAATCTCACATACTATATTATTCATCAAAAGCCGTCTAAAATTAACAAGGAGCCAACTATATATCCTCTCTACCTAGCTAGGACCAGGTAAATAAGATAACATTTCAACACGTGTGAAATTTGTCTCTGTTTTTTTTTAATCAAGATGCATGTCATAACTATGAAAAATGATCGAACAGAATCTTTACTTATAACTAAAGTGATAGAGTACAGCATACTAATTCTCAACATGAACGGTAACAATTTATATGAGTATAGGAACTGGGGGGTTTCTTCTTTTATACAGTATAAAAACCCATGGTTTTTTTTTTTATAATTATTTTAGAAAAAGAAAGAAAACAATACTGCTAGCTAGGTAGGTAGGTAGGTAGGGTGGTAATATTAATGTGTAATAAGAGTGACTGACTAAATGCAGGAGGCATATAGGAATGTATCTGATAGGGACTGTGGCATACCATCTTGTAAACAATCAATTGGAGGTATGGTAAGAGTCTCCTGCAGTCCGTAAGCATTCCAACAAAAGGGATCATCCACCAACTCCCCTTGAAAGGGCAACAGCTCAACCTCAGACATGGTTATGTTGGTACAAGCGACCGTGTCACTGCAAGCAAAATGTATTGGAGGGCTACGAACGTCGTATGTTCCCTTTATGTTTCTGTAAGTTACATCTCTAACATACACGGCTGAGGTTTGGTTGATGCAGTTTTTGTTTGCACAGTAGTACTGGTCTATGATCGCACAGTTCCTCACATTCTCCATTTGGATGTTCTCAAAAGCTATCCCCGTCACTGACCCCGCCCCACCCTGCCATGTCTTTATCCTCACCCCGTTGTCAGAATCATGTATCACTACGTTCCTTACGCTTATGTTTGAAACACACGCCTCTGAGTTGTGAACCCCTAGGCTCCCAATGCTGCACCAATCATATATTTAATCATTTATTTAATATTTAATATTTAATCACCTTACATCAAACTCACTCACCTGATCCCATGACTAGGCCCACAAGTCACACCCTCTATGTCAACATCTACACAACCAGGTCCAATGGAAATGCAATCATCCCCTGACGGACCGAAGAGTAGTCATCAATTACTAAATGCAATTTTCTTTTCTTTTTAAAATATAAAGATTAAAGAGTACATAGATGAGTTAGTTAAGTTGTTACCATTGCCTATCATTGAATTGTATATGCCTACTGACTTTGTGTTCTCAATATGGATCCCATCGGTGTTGGGGCTGAGTTTAGGAGAAGAAATGGAGAGTTTATCTATGAGTATCCCTTCACACCCGTCAAATTTCACGTGGAACATTGGACTGTTTTGGATCCTTAGTCCACTCAATGCCAAATTCGAGCTCATAAAGAAGCGAATCAACTGACATATAAATACATACAAACATAAAAAAGTAGATTAATTAGGTAAATGTCAATTCCATTTATTATTGAAGCCTCGTAATAGGTCTACTTACTGTAGGGCTGTCACATGGTCCAGGCAATGTTGACCCGTTGGGACCCTGAAATCACATTTCTTAAGCTGTTATATACTACTGTCTATTAATTTTAACTTTAATAACCACAAAGCCTTTGTTCATGCTAGTTTTTACCCTATGAGGCTTGCAGGGGAGGTCCCACCAGTCTTTGCCGTTGCCTTCAATGGTACCAGCTCCTGTTAAAGTCATGTTATTAAGTTTATAGAACACAAGCCATTGCTTGTTGCTGTCTTTCTTCGGCCAACAATCCGGTCCTGCAGGCGGCATTAGAATCCCATCTACCTTTTTCACATCAAGAAGATATCACATGAAAATGGAAGAACCATAGTGGGAATGTTTTAGTATTTCGAAAGACAACTTACTTGAAACACAAGTCCTGGTTTGCAAGGTCCGGAGAAAATGGTGGAAGTTATCATGAAAGTGCAACCAGAGGGTGCCAAAAGAGTAGCTGACTCCACAGCACAGGCTTCCTTCCAAGCAGCCACGAAAGCAGCGGTGTCGTCTGTAGAACCGTCTCCAATGGCACCGTAATCCTTGACATTAAAAACACAGTCACTTGGGTCTGAAACTGGGTCAGAAGGGACAGCAGGTGGGTAAGCAGGGGTTTGAGATATGGGGTTAGAGAAGGCTTTATTTTGCTTCTTGTGAAAATGAAATCGTGCTTCCATATTAATGCTGGACAAGAGTAGCAGCAAGATAGCAAAAATGGTCTTCATGATCATTGGATGACTTCAATCCATAAGAAATGAAAATGAAAATGGAAGTTGAAGGCTGCTCTGTGATTTATATAAAAGTTTTTCAGAGCAATGAGCTTCATGAGGTTGACAGGTGTCTGCTCATAGTTGGTTTGCCTTCCTCTCCTCTGGAATATGTGGCTCTCTATGCTTTTCACTTTTCATTTTTAGTCTTTATATTTATATATAAGCGTCCACATTTTTATTCTTTATAATTTTATGTTTATATTTATATTGCCCACTAGCTAGCTTGTATTATATATATATATATATATGTGTTTGTTTGATTAGATTGGATATATACATGACAAAATAAAAAAGTTAAAAAAATAAAAAACTTTAGTTTAGCTTTAAAGGTTAGTAAATTATGTTTTAAAAATTGTATTGAAGTAAAATTCTAAAATATTAGTTAAATTACTTTTACCCCCCTCTTGTTTTAACCAATAAATTATTAAAAAAAAAATTGTAATAAAAGTAAATTATTAATTTAAAATTAAAGGCTTGTGTTTATAAATGAATCTTTTATTTTTTGAGAAGAACTTAATTAAGAGATATAAGCAGCAAGCAAAGGAAGTTGTAATATTCTTGTGAAGTAGAATTGTGATTGTTAACAAATGATTAAGCTAAAAAGTAGGGTAGCTAAGGAGGTGGGGAATATTACCTTTCGGTTTGTGACTTTCAGTATGTTCACTCTATATATGCTTGTGACTACATGTTTGTATTGTAGCTACAGACGTATATATATATTTATGTTGCCCACTAGCTAGCTTCAATTCATATATATATATATATATATATATATATATATATATATATATATATATATGTATGTATGTATATATATATATATATGTTTGATGAGATTGGATATATAGTACGTAGTAATGGACGGCATGTGGGATCTTGATATAAAAAAGCAAAAAGAAAACACACACATGACACGTATATTTTTTTGTAAAGTGTTCCTCGTGACACTTTGTTGTTGTTTAGTTTATTTCCCTGTGGCTGTGGCTATGAAGACATTTAGTAGGGTCCAATTAATGCTTTGGATCGAATAAATCCAATCACGGGTGCTTCATAGCTATACCTACACTCTTACGTGTTCTAATTTCCTTCAACAAATTTATAAATACACTCCATACTAAATACTCCTTGTACCAACAATTGAAAAAAAAAATAATAATAATAATAACAACAACATTCCGGTAACAACAACAATTTTTTAGGTTCTATTCTTGATTCTATATATCGTATCTGTTATGGTACTTGAAAATATTTTTTTATGATTGGAACGGATTGGGTCAACAGGTTTAGACAGTGACAGACCCATGATTTTTTATTGACAATAAAATCACAATATCAATTAAAAAAATTTAAAAAAAAAACCCTACATTTAATTTTAAAGTTGTTTTAAGATAATGATAACGTGATATTTGAGCAGATTCAACTCAACCATCCAGCAAAATTAATACAAAACCTTCAACAAAGAACCAATAGATAGATATATCAAATTATTCCAAGTATTAAGACGCAAAATTATGATAATTATTGTTTTCATATTTACTTTAATTGTTTTAAGATAATTATTGTTTTCATAAATTCCTAAGCTACATCAAATATACCATTTGTTTGGAATTCAACTTACGAATACCTAATACTTTAATTTAATTTTATTTGTTTTATAGTAATACTACTATCTTCTAATTTCAATTAAATAATTGTATCTGTTGAAATATTTTTATTTTAAATTACAAATTTGGTTCAACTGGTCGTATGTAGACTAATATGGTTTTGAAAACATTGCTTGAAATCTCATTCACCAACACATTTACTACCATAGATCATATCGTTTATAAATAAGTGTGCTTAGTACTTTCAAAGAAGATTAAGATCAACTAGTATATACTCGTCCGCACTTTGATGTTATAATGAGAAATATTTTCTTTATATTTTAAAGAGTTGATCGTTTATGGTTTGATTAGATTGTTGATTTGTTTCCCAATTTTTATAATTACAAAATTATTCGGATAGATTCAGATCGGATTGAAAATCTTCGAATTTGGATCGGGGCGGGTTTCGAATATGGTCTTAAAACTTTCAAATCAGAATAATCCGACCCGAATAACCCGTTATAAGACCCGATGTACACCCCTAGGCGAATTACTAGGTTTTGGTGTTCGGGGATATGCTAGAGTTGGGGTGTGGGTTTTGGAGGTTTTTGGCCATGGTAATAATGACTAAAATGATGAAGATGAAGTGGTTCTTCAAAGAATTTCCAGGTCCTATTCTTGAGCTTGGTTAAATCAACAATGGTGAAATCATCTGCTCAAAGTTAGCTCTTATACCACTTATTGGATCTAAGATATAATAGAAATGATCTGAAAATTTTTATTTGATCTGAACCTTCATGCATGAATATTCATTACAACAAGAAGATAACAACACTTCTCCATATTTTTCAATTGGAGAATATTAGTCCTACAAGCACAAATATTACAAGTCAAGGACAAGTAAATGACATTTATACAAATCTAGTCAATTAACTATTATTCTTGCACAAGGGCCTTAAATCTTGGTGTCTTTTGATCACTGTTAGTGGCTTGTTGTAGTGAAACAACTAATAATAACCCAAATATATTAGTTGTATTACTCCCTTTTGGCATTAGCCTGATCTCTCTAATTATATTATAACCACATTTCATTTCATTAAATCATTGTCAGTTTTGACAAAAACTCAAAACCCAACAACTTATCAAAACCAAGTCATCAATAATCATAGAAAGAAACTCAAAGTCGTCGGTATTCATAGATGAAGCTCAAAGGAAGCCTCATCAAATAGAAGACACATCATCTTCTCTCCAACATTAATCACAAGCATAATCAGTTTGTAGTTGTTTAAACATCATTAAACATATGTACAAATATTATTTAAACATAACCATGATGTTATGTCAAATAATTATGTTGAACTTTTATTTATTTAGGTTTTTAAGGTGTTAAATCATTTAAACCTTATAAATTATGAACAAATACTACTTAAACACAATCATGATTTTAGGTCAAATAATTATGCTATGCAATTATTATAATTGAATAACATATAGTTTTTTTTGTTAGATATTGAAAAATTCTTTCGTATGTAATAAAATAATAAAACGATTTATTATTTCACGATAATCATTTAACCACTTGATTAAAACCCGAACCCTACAAAGCAAACTTAAAATTCTTTAAAAATTAAGAAATGGAACTATCTCATAATCGTTATACTATTTAGATTGATTGTGTATTGTTTGGATGATGCTTGAGCTATAACTTAACATTGGTACAAGCTATCAAACTCGTCAAGGGTTGTGTTGGATTGAGTTTTGGATAATTTAAAGTAGGGTATTTTAATGAAACCTGCAAATTTCGTAAGGTTCTTGAATGGGAGGATGAAGATGAAGCAAATTCGAGAACCATTCATGTTTTTAAACACTAAAGTCGAGAAACTCAATAGAAACTCGAGAACCTTTCTTTTAAAGCTTCAAATTCGAGAACCATTACTTAGAAAGCCACAAAAAAATTCGAGAACCCCAAGTTTTTATACCAGAATTCTAGAACCACAACGGGTTAATATGTTCTCAATTACACTACTTAAACTTTGGGAACAGAAACATGGTTAATGTAACACCCCGACCGATGGCGGAAACATCGGGGTGGCACGAAGTGTAGATTGTTCATAGCTTAGGGTATAAAGATGTAAATAATCATAACTATACATTCAATGCAATAATAATTCAAGTATTCAATACATAGTCAAATAAATTCAAACCTAGCTATTACATCATTCAAAATTTAAATTCAAATCCCAATACATAATTCAAATTAAATAAACTAAATCCAAGCTCAATAATGCTAGTTTCCATTTCCACCTGAAACATGTTAAAATCAAGTGTCAACTCAAAGAGTTGGTGAGTTTCATAGGTTTTGACACTCAAACCAAAAGGTTTAATGAAAAATGATATAGATGATGATATATGTGAACTCTAAGCATAATGAACATAGTCAAAATGAACTAGCAAGTAAAGCAGATCAACAAATGATAACAAATGATGATTGACCTATGATTAGCATTACAAAAATGCTAAAGTAGTAAACTATCACCGCGGGCCTCCCCCGAAGGGTAAATCAAACAACGGTGGGATGGTCGGTCCAATAGATCTATCATAGTCACTAAAATAAATGTGATCAATGCCTATGCTTAGCTAAAGTTCACTAACTATAAGTCCATTAGCTAAGTTCACAAGTAAATGAAATAAATAAGTTGCATGTTTCACCCTAAAACAAAAATAGTAAAAAAGGGGCTATGAAGACTCACCTTAGTGTTCTCGATAGCCTTGATAAATGTCAAAGTATGATCCAAATAATATCCAACACAATTTCAATGTTCACCTAAATAGTTCAATAGGCATATGTTTAACAAAACTATGTCATTCTATGGATCTAAGTTCTAAAAGGATCAACGGGTTCGATTTATTTTGAATAAACTCAATTAAGTTTATTACGATTTGAATGAAAATAATAAAATATCTAAATTACAAATGTTGACTTTAAAGTGTTTATTTAATAATTTAAATATTGATTTAAAACAATTTATTATTATTTTTATAGTACTTGTATAAACATATTTAAGTATTATGTTTATAACATTTAAAATAAATAAGAATAGGTTTATAAGTATGACTAAATAAATAATTAAATAAATAAATGAAATAAAGAATTGTTAATAAATAAATAATTAGATAATTATCTAAATATATGAGATAAATAGTTGTGAATAAGTAAATAAATAAATAAATAACTAAATAAATGAGACAACAAGTTATAATTAAATAAATAACTAAATAAATAAGTTAAATAGTTTTAGATAAATAAACAAGATAACATGTTGTAATTAAATAAATAAATAAATGACTAAATAATTCGATAACTAAATATATAAATTAATAAATAAATTAATAGATACATGATCTAAGAAATTTTAAGTTTATAAAATTGTTTATTTAGAAAAATAAGTAATTACATATTAATTTATTTTAAATGATTAAAATAAATAACTAAGTAAATAAATGATTGATAATAAAAGTTACAATTAAAATTCTAAGTATATAACATTTTATTATTTTTCAGATTAATATTTTATTTAAAAAAAAATTTTCTGTGTAATTAAAATCTTTAAAATCTGGTTTTTAAGAAAAAAAAATGGCAAAACCGGTTTGAAAACCCGGTTGTGAGGGTCGAACCCGTGACCATCACCATTGAACACCATGCATTAACCAGTTGATCTAAGGCTCTAGGCCGCGTCTGTATTCCGTTTTTAATTGTTTTAACATGGCCCGGCTTTGGAATCCCAAATCAGATTAAGAAGAAGGAATAAAAACAACCAAGCCCTAGTTTTTAATTCAATCGAATTCGACTACTATGGAACCCGATTGAAATCAGAATGATGGGGTTATTGTTTGTAATTGAAAACCGATTGAAATGGTGTAAGAAACACCTACCTTAGTTTTCGTTTCAAAGGATTTCGACTAAGAGGAAGAGATGCGATCGACCGAAACTTCTTGAATCTTGAATCGCGATGAATAAAGCTTGTGACTTCGTTCTTGTTATACAGAAAGTTTCGTGAGTGATAAAGGATTGTTAGGGTCGAATGAATTGAGTTTTTATACACGTTTGGCTCAAGTTCAAATTTTCGGTCGAATCTCTTATATTTGGAAACGATTTCTGTATTCATGAGCTGTTAATCGAGACATATATCGATGGAAATCAATTACGCGCTTCGTATCCTTACCTAAATTGAGTTGATTAGCTGTAATTAGGCTGGAATCGACCGGATTAGCTAAGCGGGTCGAAAAAGAAGGAAATGGGTCGGGATCCATGGGCTACTGGGTGAAGAAGAGAGTGAGGTTGAGGGTTTGACAGTTTCAGTCCCTCATAATTTCTCTCTTAAAAATTAGTTTTCTTCTTTGACAGTTTTAACCCTAAACTTTTAAAATCTCTTATATTTAATTGTTATGAATTATTAAAAATATAAATTTGCTATATTTCTACAAGAACATTATTTTAATGTCATATTATAAATAAAAAATGTATTATTTATTTAGTTATGAAATAAAGTTTATATAAATTTAAAAATTAAAAATTTATTTGTTTATTTTATAAAATTGATAATAGTTTCTAAACCTTATAACAAAATTAATAATAATAATACAATCAATAATAATAAAATTCTCATTGATGTCATAAACGCTTTATTAAATTTAAATAATTATTACAAATTTCGTAAACGTTACAGTTAAACCTTAGAACAAGTGTTTTAAAATCATAAACAATGGTTCAAAATATGATAAAGGTTTACAACTAAGATATAGTTAAACAAGGTTTAATTATAAAACGACGTAGTTAAGTTTTACTACAAAGTCGATGGGTTTACTTTGACCAAGTAAAATTCATATAAACTGCAACAAATTGAGAGTGTGTCAAGTGGCTATGGATTTCAAAGAACTAAAGTAACAAGTAGAGAACTATGGGAGTTCAAGAAATGACTAAGTAGGGGTGTGTTGATCTTAGATATCAACTCCCAACACTTAGTAAATTTCACGCGTTGGGAAATCAACCTAGGTTGTTTAGATAGAATAACCTAAGGTAAGGATTAACTACAGAAGGAATATGAACAAGATTGTAACCAAGAACTAATAAGAACTCGTTGTTAATCTAGTTAGATTAACTTAAGTTCTAATATGTTTAACTTACATTTTTTCATCACAACAACTTATGTTTTACTAAAAATAATGATTTGTAACATGTGAACATAGTTTTATAAAAATCATCATAAGTTGTTTTACTAAAACATTTTAAAGTAATTAAAAGTATTTTTGAACTTAACTTTTATAACTTAAATAATATTTTTTATATAGATGATGATCTATTAAAAGGTCGTATCTTTTACTAGCATAAACCTTATATAAATAAGGTTTAGTGGGAAACGAATAAGCGATAAGGGATTGCACACCGTGACCGAAACTCTATATACGTCAACCCCAAATACTTATAGTATTCGAATCATAATAAATAAACACACCTGAGTTCATTGTCCCTTTTCTAAACATTTTGTTTTATAAACACGGGGCTGAGAAGTAGCTTCCTTCAACGGATGATTGCAATAAGCCATTCAATTGTAGTCTGACCTGTTTCATGGACCCAACGATGTGTGATAACATTATGAGGCTGAAGGTTAATTCCCCAATCTTCTGTGATTGGTATATGAGCAATGAATGTATTGGTCAACTGATCTACACCCACCAGATTTGTATCACTGGGATTAAATGGGATCTTGAAGCTCTTTTACTTCATATATGTTTTACATGTATACTTGTTAACCTAGATTTTTTCTAGGTAAACTGTTTGCAGGTTTTCAAAATGGGTTATTTATTCATCATGAGTAGATAACTATTTCAAATAAAAGACTAATTTCAACGATCTATTTTCAAAGAAATAAAGATCTAAATCAAAGAACTATTTTCAACTGTCTATTTTCAAAGAACTAAAGATCTTTTTCGAAGAACTATATGCAACAATCTGTTTTCAAAGAACTAAAGAACTATTATGGAGAACTGTTTTCGACGATCTATTTTCAGAGGAATGTCAAGGAAATATTAAAGATAACATGTGCCAAAGAACTAACCATCTATACGAACAAGAATGAACATGGATGATCTAGACGAACTATAAAATCCTATACATCAAAAGATGTCCTAGCTATACTAATTGATTATAGGTCGCATGTTTGATGATATTTACAGATTTCCTCAACTACTAAGAACCTTGATTGCTAGACTAGTCTACTCGAGTATGACCAAGGCCCAATCATTAGGTCTTAGATTTTTATTAAATGTTTGTTTATTTATTTACCTAAGAATTTAATTTAATGTTTCTACAATTGCGATGGTTGTTCATATGTGGGTGAAGAGCTTAAGGAATCAAGAGAATTTCCACATTTTGTAAAAACTAACAGGAACTAAGAACTAAGAACTAAGAACTCGTGTGTTGATGAAGAGAAATGAAACGCTTAATTATCATTGACAACAATATGTTATATGGTTTGGTATGTGGTGGGCTGGCAGCCGGCTAAACCCTACGTATGCCCTATATATAAGCATACTTGACTGGATAGCATAGGTGGTTGTTGGTGAGGTTAAGGTCGTCATTCGGTCAGGTTTGTACAAATTCATTTTTAAACAAAACAATATGAACTCACCAACCATGTGTTGACTTTTGTTTTCTTGCATGACTTCCCACGTGACGAACATGTTAACTAAGAAATTCATGCTTTCGACTAGGATGTCCGGATAGAGGACCCAATATTTTTGGACGTGGATATTTTGAACATCATCATACCTATTATTTTGTATATCTTGTGCATATACAAGATAGAAAATTTATGATGTTGATAGTAGATTTACATTGTTAAATTATGAACGATACTGATATAATTTAACTTTGTAATTCTATTTCATCCAGTGTTTTCTCAATTTATATCATGTGCAATGTAAACAATCTGATCATTCCGATTATCACCCGATATCGCGCCCCAAGACCTTTCCGCCCGACAGGAAAGTCGATCCAGCCCGCCGGCTCGGGGTGTGACATTGGTTGTAAGACTTTATTATTTTTGGTTGGTTGTTTCTTTCAATTGTTGGATCTTATGCTTCTATTTTAGTCACTTGGTTGTTGGTGGGTTGTTGTTGTCGGCTTTTATTTTGTAGATGTTTTCAAGGTGCAGGTACGTTCAAGGCCATTCTAGTTGCAAGACTCGTGCAGATTTTACAGGCCGGTTTCTTCAAGGATTCGTAGGGAAATGTTATTCTTTTTCACACTCATGCGTTATCCCTCTTACTTTTGCATGTTTTTGTTGCACAATAGGGACATTGTGCAATTTAAGTGTGAGGAGGGGTATATTTTTGGTTGTTTGATATAGCTTAGTTTGTCTAAAAGTAATAAACATTTTTGCAAAGAACCTTCTATTATTTTTGTGGCAATTAAATTCTTTGTAATCAACAAGTTAAGCAAACATTTTTTGATAATTTAACTAAGTTTTGTTTTGAAAAAAAGGTTTCTTAAATTTGAAATCTTAACAAGTGAAATAAAATTTTTTGTTATCATCATTTATGATTAGAGAAAAGGAGGAACTACAAGTTATATCTTATATTTTTACCAATTCCTTCCATTTTTTGTGAGCAATAGAGACCTTTAGCATTTGGTTTCATTGCATATTTATGGAATGAGTGTGCTGGATGTTTCATAAAAATTAATACTTGTTTGAAATATGCATCTCAATAGTTATAAGCTTGAACATAGTTAGAATTAATCAAGGCATTAGAACAAACCCTCATTACTCCCTTCTCCATCAACTTCTTTTTATTGGAAACCCGATTCAAATTTGGCAAGAAGTTGCAATTTTGGTAGTTCTCTAGAAACAAATAATTAAGCAACACTATGATCGCTTATTTAAAAGATGTCAAAAAAAAAAAACAGAATTTTGTTTAAGCCAAAAAGGCTTTGTCCGTGCTTATTTCGTAAATGGAATTCTTGGCCAATGGATTTCCCTTGCCTTATTCTCCTTATCCCTAACCTTCCTTACACCGAAACACACCCAATAAAAGTCCTTTTGATTAATTTATGCTATGTTTTTGCTAGTTGATTTAGAGTTGATTTTTCTTACAAGTTTCATATTTGTTGATTCGTCATCTTGGCGATTGAGTGTTCTATACATACACATTACATGTATGAATTCGAAACAAACCGAGTGTGCGTGAACATTGTGAGAGATATAAGGTGTAGCATGTTAGTGAATCCTCTTGATTATAAATTCTTGTTGTTAATTTTGATTTTATTTTCTTGATTACAATTTCAACTTTTTAAGCCTTTGATAAACAATCTAAGTTTTTAATTATTTGATTTATCTTTACTTACAAGTTGATTATTAGAATTTGGTTTCACCATTAAGGTTCGTTGTTTGCTTGAGGACAAGCAAAATTCAAGTGCGGGGATATTTGTTACACGTTAAATTATACTTATTATTTGACGTAATTTCCCCCGGTTTTAACGTTAACAACAAGCAAATTCATTCGCAAATAGTCTTAATTATTGTTTATGTGAATTTGCAGGATAACGACCTTGATCAGAAGAAAATCAAGTGTTGTATGGAATTTCAACAATTTTTGAGCAAATCCCCAGATCGCGCTACCGTGCCACAGCTTGCACCGGAAGTGCAGCCAGGTTTTGACGTTAACAAAAAGCAAATCCCTAGGTAGTGTCAAGTCATGGATGACAGTGCTGACACATGCACGACCATGCAGCCAGGTAGTGCCGGGCCATGCATGACAGTGCTGACACATGCCTGACCGTGCATGAGCCTTGCAAGACCATGTGGCCAGGTATTGTTGGGCCATGCATGATGGTGCTGACACGTGCACGGCCGTGCATCAGCCTTGCACGACCGTGCAGCCAGGTAGTGTCGGGCCAAAGGAAGCTAATGCCGGCCATTTTGACTCACGCACGACCATGCGACTTTTGTCACGACCGTGCCTGACATCTCGAGTCGATTTTCAAGACTTAGCTAAAAATGGCAACTTCGACAATGACCCTAGACAAAAAGTGAAGCACTGTAGCACCTTGCACGACCGTGTCAAGACCCAAACTTTCTATAAATTGAGCTTTTCTCTTCATTTGAAGGGGCTGGACTTCCTGGAGCAAAACACTTACTTATCGGAATTTTTCAAGCGTTCCAAGGGAGATTTTGAAGGTTTTGAAGATCCAAGGAGCATCCAACAACATTTTCTTTTCAATCCTTGCTTGCTTGTGGTTTGAATTTATCATTTCTACCATGTTTCTTGTTAACTTTGCACACTTTATTTTTGTTCTTGTAAGCCTTATGGGCTAATTACTTTGTTGTCTAGATTATGATGAAACTTATGTTCTTGTTATGATGGTTATATGAATTGGTTGAAATGGTTTATGCCAAGATTCAAGATGAAGTTATGATTTTCTTCAAATGATGTTGTATACTTGTGTAGATTGATTAGTGTTCAAGAAAGATAAATGTTTAATAATACTATGTTGGAAAACCATGATCAAGCATTTTTATTATCTTATAACTTGTTTTTAAGATTATGTCATGAGATTAGGAATGATAATTGGCTTCTTGAATATTATGAAATTTGTATAAGCATATGTTCTTTCACTAAAGTTTGGAAAAACCATGGTGATATTATGATTTGTTGAATATGATTAACATGTAATTTAGGAAATTATGGCCAAATGACCTCATTTGCATGATTGTGTTCATAAATTGTAAATTGGAAGAAATTGCAATTTTGTTGAATTTATGCAACTTAGGGTGATTAGTGTGTATAAGTCATATTAGTTTTCCTTAAGTTGTAGAATTAAGATTCTTGACGGACTAATTCTTGGATAAATCTTGACATAGACTTTGACTTTAGGCTTTATAGAATAATCTAAGGTGATTAGAATGTGTTTGTCATTTTAATTTTCCAAAATATTATAAGATTAGATATCTTTGACAGGAATCTAGTCAACATTTGGTTTATCAGTTCATATTAATCTCATTACTAGACTAAGTGGATTCATAATCTAGGCAATTTCCTTAGACTTTAGATTATTTTCAAATCTAGTTGGTTACTTGTTAGTTTAAATTTCACAAACCCAATTATCTCATGTTCTTGCTAAACATTGACCAAGGTTTAGTATCGAGAGCTATCGTGTATCTGGTTCTTACCATACGCTATATTGCTATACGATAGGTACACTTGCCTATTGTGTGTGATTTAATATTTAGTAAAACCAATTTTAAAACTGAAATTTGTGCGAAAAATCCATCTTGAAAAACATATAGTTTCACGCACATCGCCATGTCTTCCACACTAGTGGCAAACTCCGGGCCCACTTAACACTCTCTACAATGTGGCGTTCAACAATTCTTGAAATCTGATGCCTCCTGAACTCTCGCCTTCTTTCCATTCCTCTTCGAATCATTTTGGTTCTCTTGGCCCTTCTTCATTGTGGCAACTGAAAATTTTTGTTTTCAAACACTACCGACAACAACCAAATTTCAGGACGAAATTTCTTTCAACAAGGGGATGATGTGACACATGGCAATTTCAGGTAAATTACAACGCGTACTATAACTTATTCACATTCATATTCCTTGCATTTCATTTAATTAGGATTAATAAAGCGAGTCAAACACAATTCATTGCGATATCGAATTGTATATTACACATTGATTTGGGAATTCAAGTGTGTCGAACACAAACACAATTGCAAAACGATAATTCGGGGAATTACCGAATTGTACTTCGAGGAATTACCGGATCACGCACGAGTCTTGATTACACGAACATTGGTGAATAACAGAACAACTTGAACAAACCATGATGTTTATACGTGATTATCTGTTATTATGAATTAAACATTTAGAATAAACGATACAAATCGAACACGAAAGACACCAGACAAACAAAATTGAAAATCTGGAAACCAAGCCCTTCGCGGGACGCGAAGAAGCTCGGCAAAACTCTTCACGGTACGCGACGCGTGGGCGAGAGTTTTTAATTCAGCCAAAACACGCGGTGGTACGCGATGACTATCATTTTTCACCCTGTCGATACGCGGCGTGTCCCGGTGAACAATCTGATTATTTTGTCCTTGGTGGTATGCCGAGAGTCTCGAGGGACTCTTTTGGCGGTACACGATGAGCCTAAGAGCTCAAAAACTCTATAAAAGCAACCCCTTTTCCCACAATCTATATCTTTACCCAAACACAAATCAGTTACAATCTTGCCTGGCCAAACCCTCTTCAACCACACCCCCAACCCTCTGTTAACCCACACAAAGCCTCATTCTTGCACATTGGGAGCCTTGGGTAGCATTTTGAGCTCAAAGGAAGCACTAGAAGACTTTTAACTACCACCACTCTTGCTGAAACCTCACCATCAGCACTTTGCAGCTTATGTCCAGCTGAATCTAAGCATCCAAAACACTTGTGAGGTAGTATTTCATGGTCCTTTATGCTTAAAACCCACATGCAAGCTTGTAAACCCACATGCAACTCCATGTAGCTCACATGCACGAATTGTTGGATGTTCTTGAATGTTTAGTAAAGTATTTTTACTGATCTAGAGTATAGGAATGTGTGAGATTGAGTTTTGGTTGATTTTGGTGAAGTTTAGCAACACTTACTATATATGGAAACTTTTAACATGCATGTTGTTGATAGATGATTATCTAGACATGCAAGATGTTGTTAGATGATGATAAATGTCTACTAGAGTGTCTAGGAACATATTTGAATATTTGGATTTGTGAAAATATGGTTTTCTTAAAGACTTACTATTAGTAGAAACTTTTGAACTCGAAAGGGTTGATCATGATGATTTTGGCATGATTTTATGTTATGTTGATTTTGTAATGTGTTTAGGAATGTTATATAAACATATTGGGAACATTGATTTGTGAAAATAAAATTTTAAACGACTACTTTCTAAATATAGAAAATTTTAATTTGGGAAAATTGGTAAACTTGATGATTTGTACATACATGGCATATGATGATACTTGTATATGTGTTTAATTTTTTTGAGGAACATGTTAGAAGTATTAACTTAACGGAATTTGGATTCGTGGTTAAACTTTCCAAAAATAGAAACCTACGTGATTATCATACGTGACTTACTTGAACAGTTTGCTTTAAGTAGAATTGTAGGGTGTATGATAATGTCCTACTTGCGTGTTATGATTAATAAGACACGCAAACAAACTATAACACAATAAACGTGTCACCAACGATTCGTCAAGTCAACACAAACACTCGGTTGAGCGCACTTAGACTTGGAGTTGTATGGTATATACAAACCACAAAACACATACTCATGACCTATATGATTATAGGTGACCACTACCAGGTTCTAGCACACGTGATTTGTAAACACAAACACGAACTGCACTATCAAGTGAGTTCACGACCCCTTTTCACTTTTTCGACCCTTGGGGAAGAAAAATGTATATAAACTGTTTTATTTCAACAAACAGGTTTTTGGATACGTATGGACATGCTATTATCACTTATCTATATGTGTGGCACACGTCACAACTAAGTCCTCATAAACACATATCGGACCGTTAATTGCGCGTGGCGCACAACAGGGAAATTCTAGATAGTACTATTTAGGCTTGAGAAGCCCCATCCGTCGCGCCTGGAAGGCCAACCCGACTTAAGGTCGGAATGGATGCATAATTTGCGGAACACTTTGTCATTGTCTTGTGATGGACATTGCGGGAGGCATGCAGTCAGCTTCGGTTTCGAACCAACATATGGTATAAACTAGATTGACTAGCTATCAATCGATATTTTATTGTAATGATATGTAGTCCTGCAACACTTCCTTTAAACATTTACTGTTTATTGATATTATAAAAAATGTGCTCTCACCAACCATTGTGTTGACGTTGCTCGCATATTTTCTCAGGTAATTAAGGCGCGCACACACTCAAGAATACGATGCTAAGACAAGGTCTCATGCATATATTTGTGTATTAACATTGAACAATCTTTTTTATTCTTTATTGATGTGTAACGATTTAATAACTTGAAATGCTTCCGCAACTTATATTTTGTAATGTCATGGAAACATTTTTACTTAGCTTCCGCAACTCTGATTTACAAAAACTATTTTATCCAAGTTATTGAATGTACGTATATAAACAGACATGTAGGTCTTGCAAGTGTGATTAGAGACGGCGATCCTGCGCCGATTTGCGTCGCGCCCGTGAGGGAGTGCAACCTCGAGGTGCAACATGCATCGTCTTCATCCATGACCCTTTATGTTCCTCCTTTACAACCTCATTCATGTTATGGTCATTATATACTATCTGCTTGGTTCCACCACTTATTCAAAAGTCCTCGTGATATTGGCTTTCACGAATGTGTGAACCTTTTAGGGTAGTTCACATCTTACTTAACTAATAAATAAAGGTTTTTAGGGACACTTGCACATTTCTAGAGCACCTTGATGTTTTTTTTCTGTCTCTCTCTCCTATTAAATATATCATATATTAAATATTAAATATATTTTTCACACATTTTTAAATTAAAAATAAGACTTCTTTAATACATTTAAAATATTTTAATATTGTTTAAAAAAAACCAAATTATCATAAAATATAGAATTTTTAAAATAATTTTACAAAACGAAATATTTAAAGAAACAAAATTTGAAGATATTAGTGTTTAAAAAAATAATATAATTATTTTATGATTTAATCTATGAAATTGTATTTAATTATATTTTATATTAAAAAAAGTCATCTTATATAATTTAAAATTTTATTGGTAACTATTAATTAATAATATTTTTTTATTCATCCCGTGTAATACATGGGGTACTAACCTAGTACTATTATATATCTTTTTCATAACAGAAAATAGTTTTTAATAAATTTAAAATAATTTTTTTAATTAAAAACACAATTCAATATTACCAAATATGATTTTTTTCTAATAATCAAAATTTAAAAAAATAAGAAACATTCTAAGTCTGTACTTTTAAGAAAAAAAATATAAGTTTTATAAAAAAAGTTTTCTTAAAAAATCTTTTTTTTAAAACATTTTTTTTTGCAAAGTATATAATATTTTAGTTTTCAACACGTGTAAATAAACGGGATTTAACTTAGTATATAATAAATGATTTTCCTTACCTTTGTGTTCACAAGGTGTGGTACTAATCGAGTGATCTGATTGTATTTTTATTTATACTTGAGGTGTGTCATAATATCAACTCTAAAAGCATTGAACTCCATTTCCACCTAATATATCTCATTATTTCTTAGTCATGAACTCTTTCAAGTCACCTAATCTCATCTTCTTCACAACCCTTTCTACTTTAGTCTGATTGTCCGCAATCCACCAAAATCATGCTTCAGAAGTGAATTAGTGAGCGACAAACATCACCTCATGATCAACCTTGCACTTATTGATCTCTATAAACTCCTCCATATCAATTATCTACTCGTATGTAGAAGTGGCAACATTCTTGTTTTCTTTCCAGAGAAGGAGTTATACCCCCTTGAAATTCTTGTAAGTGCATCCTTTTGAGGTGGTATTTTCAGAGTCACCATCACTCTCCTTGACATCATCGCCCTCTACTTATTTTGTTTTGTCCTTTTCTTCCTTTCTGACTTCTTTCAAAGCTTCGATCTATACGGTAGGTATAACTGTCTGCACGATGTAATAGACTTCATCAAAAATTAAATTTCGAACACAGGGCTCCAATGTAACACTTCCTTCGTTCTCGTGTTGATCTTGAGTTCCATCATCCTACACTGGTTTTTTTCTCCTTTATCAACCTTCTTATTGATTGATGGGTGACCAAGCCACTAGTTGTGTCTGTTGTCTTTCTTAGTTTTGTGATTAAAACATTGTTACTATTCTTAGTTTTAAAACATTATGGCGGGACACCACGATTAAACCCGCGAATTGCTTTGTTTCGGTACAAATTAAAAGAAACATACAAATTCACTACAAATCAATTATGGATATTGAAACATATATATAAATATTATAATGTCTTGTACATTTATGTAGAATTTAAAAACTAATTTTAATAGAAAAAAAAAGTAAAAACAACTTCGTGCGATGTAGTGTTTTATCAATTTCATTATGCGAGGTGCATTGGTGTAACATCAGTGCCGGAACCGTCACCGGAACAGTGATCTCTACAGTATATGAACAGTAAAACAGGTACGAACCATATACATTTCAGTACGTTTCATATTCATATCATTTATCATTATCATAGGGTGTTATCATGGAACAAATTCAGAAACATTTAACAGAAACACAGTTCAGAACAATGGTTCTTGAATCAGATAATTATCTGACAATACAGAACCATCATATGACTATTTGTTTAGGATTTATTATGTATAAACGTATGCGAGACTTTAAAGAACAAAACACACGAATATTGTTACGTGAATGCTAAATTGACAGGTTATTCTTATAGGTGACGATTTGTACGAATATATCCGAAAGTTTAACGTTCTGAATGGTATTCTATAATTAGAAAACAAGATTGAAAGGTACAGTTATCACCGTGTTCGTACGGGTGACGATTCGAACGAATACGCGCGACGACCGTACATTTCGATTTAAACAGTAAATTAATATTTTAATTCAATAAATAGAAGATATTAGTTAATTTATTAGGAATCACAACTTTGAATAATTAAATGATTTCTAATTTTATAAATCGTGTCGTTCGTCGCGAAAACTACGCGAAACGGCATTTTACGCGAAACCGAACGAGACCGAGCGAGCGGGTATTTCCTCCCACATTTAATGTGGACAATAAATGCCACAACCACCACATTTCACCCATTTCTCTCTCTCAATTTCGTCCTACCCTTTCTCTCTCTAGTTCACATTCAAGAAACAACAATCTCTCTAAGTTTGGAAGCTTAAATCTTGGTGGATTCAAGCAAAATTTGGTGCCAAGACGTTCCTCTTATCGTGTAGATTTCAGAAGTACAAGCATTGTGAAATTTCATCCACGAAATCTAAGGTAAATATCCATTTTATTTTCGGTTTTTATAGGGTTTTCACGAGTTCACGTTGTCTTGCGATTAGAATCGGTATTACACACTTAAAAACACTTAGATGGAGGTGAATGTACGATTAGGTGTTGTTGGGGATGGGATTGTAACAGGTTGAAGCCGCAAACAAGAAGGAGATGATGCAGGTTCGTGAATCACGAGCGGGCCGAACCTTCTGTCCCACGAACCTGGAATCTTTGGCAAACCATTCTGTAGCCGAACCTAGATGGTTAGCAAACCTTCCTTGTGGCCAAACCTTAGCCGAGCCTATGGCGAACCATGCATGCCACGAAACCAGGACAGACGAACCATGATCCCCGAACCTGTCTCGGCTGAATCTATTAGATCACAACGAACCTTAGCATGGCGAACCCTAGGAGCCGAACCCTAAAGGTTCGGTGGTGTCTTGGCCTAGACTATAACCTAGGGACCCTGCATATAGAGAAACAGGACTTAGGAATTTTCTTGCATACTGTCTTCTATATTTGATCATTTCACTAACCAATAACTTTATTGGTTATGATCAGAATGCCGCCGAGAAGGCAGCCTCCCTTGATACAGCTACCACCACAAGACTTAGCTCCGCACTCCTTTACACCGTCACCAAATGATTCACCACCACCACCTCCTCCCCCTCCTCCTTTGATTACTCAACCCTCTGGTTCGGGCACGACACCGACCTTGGATCCTGCTACTGTCGCCCTGGTGACGCTACTGAGTAGCCAGATGACAAATCAGATGAAAGAAGCAATACCGGAGATGTTCCTTCGTCTTCGTAATGAAATCCTCCACACTGGCAACTCATCAGGAGAAGCCAGTGGAAATACTGGAAATTCATCTCATTACTCCTACAAGTCCTTTGTAGGATGTAAACCACCCAGCTTTAGTGGGTCTGAAGGCGCCGTTGGATTAATCCAATGGATTGAGAAGATCGAGACAACTTTGGATCTCTGCAGCAGCCCCGAACACCACAAAGTCCGTTACTCAGCGGGAACATTCAACAAGCGGGCTCTAACCTGGTGGAATGGTCAGATCAACGCCTGAGGAAGAGAGGAAGCTATGGCAATGCCATGGGAAGACTTCAAGGCACTGCTGCGAACAGAATTCTGCCCCAAGAATGAGCTGCAGAAGTTGGAGGTTGAACTATCCAACCATGTGATGAAGGGGGCTGATCACATGGGCTATACTACTCGCTACCACGAGCTAGTTGCTTTGGTGCCAGACATGGTACCAACTTTAGAGAAGAGGATAGACCGTTATGTAGGTGGACTTCCCGCCTGCATTCAGGGCATGGTTGTTTCAGCCAACCCTACTACTGTTGAATCTGCAGTGAGATTGTCTAGGAAACTCACTGACCTCATGGTAGCCTCTAGAGTTCTAAAGAAGGAGGCTGAACCCAGTAAGAACAAAGCTGAGGCTTCAAAGAAACCCCACCACCATCAGAAGAAGAAACAGAAGACCATCAAGAACTACACGGTGGCCACACCTCTTCAACAAGTAGCAGCAGCACCACAGAACCCCAACCGCAAACCTTACACTGGCACGTTTCCTCTGTGTGCTAAGTGTCAGTATCATCACACTGCTGACACTCCCTGCAAACAATGCACGGGATGTGGAAGAAAGGGCAATTGGGTCCAGTACTGCCGGATGACACCTAACCAAGCAGTCAACAATGCTGCTTTGGCTCTTCCTCCACCAGCTAATCAAAACAATGGTGGATGCTTCAATTGTGGCGAACAAGGCCACTTTGCAAAGAACTGCCCGAAGAAGGCTCAACAGGCAGTTCAAGCTCCTCGTGGACGAGCCTTTGCCATCGGAGCACCAGCTGCACGCCAGGACCCAAATGTGGTCACTGGTACGTTTCTCTTACATGACTTTTATGCATCTATTCTATTTGACACTGGTGCGGATCAGAGTTTTATCTCTGCCGATTTTGCATGCCAATTAGATTCTATAGAAGAACAGTTAGACTCCCCTTATATTATAGAAGTAGCTAACGGGAAACAGATCACAGTTAGTACAGTTTATAGGAACTGCCCATTGACACTTAATGGTCATACATTCACCATCGATTTGATACTGATGGAGTTGGGCAGTTTTGATATCATTGTTGGAATGGATTGGCTTTCCTCTAATCGAGTGGAAGTCATTTGTTCTGAAAAACTACTTCGAATTCCCTTGCCGAGTGATCGCGTGTTGGAAGTTAAAGGGGATCAAGCAAAACGAAATGTCAAAATCATTTCATGTATAAAAGCGCGTAAGTGTTTACAGAAGCTGTGCGTTGCATTCTTGGCTCATGTGGTAGAAAAGGAGAAGGACAAGTAAAGGATTCAAGATGTACCTGTGGTGAAAGAATATCCTGAAGTGTTTCCTGAAGATCTACCAGGTTTGCCACCTGTGCGACCGGTAGAGTTTCGTATTGACTTAATTCCTGGAGCAACCCCAGTTGCTAAATCTCCTTACAGGTTAGCACCTTTAGAGATGCAGGAATTGTCTAATCAGTTACAGGAGCTACTTGACAAGGGTTTCATCAGACCGAGCTACTCACCTTGGAAAGCTCCGGTTTTGTTCGTAAAGAAGAAAGACGGATCGTTCAAAATGTGCATAGATTACAGGGAACTGAACAAACTAACCATCAAGAATCGGTATCCGTTGCCGAGGATTGATGATCTGTTTGACCAACTGCAAGGAGCTCAATACTTCTCAAAGATTGACTTGCGGTCTGGATATTATCAGCTTAGAGTTCAAGATGAAGACATACCGAAAACGGCCTTCCGAACAAGATACGAGCATTATGAATTCATGGTGATGCCTTTCGGATTGACAAATGCACCAGCGGTTTTCATGGACCTCATGAACCGAGTGTGCAAGCCGTACTTGGATCAGTTTGTCATTGTCTTTATTGATGACATACTGATTTATTCCAAGACCAAAACAGAACATGAGCAACACCTTAAAAAGATCTTGGAGCTGTTGAAGAAAGAACAACTCTATGCTAAATTCTCTAAATGTGAATTCTGGCTAAGAGAAGTTCAATTTCTGGGTCATGTAGTTAACAGCGAGGGAATTCATGTAGATCCTGCCAAGATCGAGGCGATAAAGAATTGGGACACTCCGAAGACACCGACGGAGATACGGTCTTTTCTGGGATTGGCAGGTTATTACAGAAGGTTTATTTCAAACTTTTCTAAGATAGCCTTGCCACTCACTAAGTTAACCCAGAAAAGTGAACCGTTTGTCTGGGAGCAGAAACAAGAAGATGCTTTCCAGACTCTGAAACAGAAACTATGTGATGCTCCAATCCTATCTCTCCCAGAGGGCTGTGATGACTTTGTTGTATACTGTGATGCCTCCCATCAGGGACTAGGCTGTGTACTAATGCAGCGTGACAAAGTCATTGCTTATGCTTCAAGACAGTTAAAAGTTCATGAGAAGAACTACACTACTCATGATCTTGAACTGGGAGCAGTAATCTTTGCCTTGAAGATTTGGAGACATTACTTATATGGCACCAAGTGTACCATATTCACTGATCACAAAAGTCTGCAGCATATCTTTGATCAGAAGGAGCTCAACATGCGACAACGCCGTTGGGTTGAACTTCTTAATGATTATGACTGTGTGATCAAGTACCATCCGGGAAAGGCGAACGTTGTAGCTGATGCCTTGAGCCGGAAGGAACGGGTCAAACCCCTACGTGTTAGAGCAATGGGGATAACGGTGCAGACCAGTTTAAGTGACAAGATTATTCAAGCACAACAAGAAGTACTTGACCGAGGCAATATGAAGAAGGAACTTGATTGTGGAGCAGAAAAACAGTTTGACATGAAGCCCGATGGAATGATCTATTACCGGGAATGTATATGGATCCCGGCGGTAGATGAATTGAGAAGACTGATCTTTGATGAAGCACACAAGACTAAATACTCCGTTCACCCAGGCGCTGATAAAATGTACCAAGACTTGCGTGGATTTTATTGGTGGCCGGGGATGAAGAAAGACATAGCCGAGTATGTCGGTCAGTGTCTGACGTGTGCAAAAGTAAAGGCGGAACACCAGAGACCGTCTGGTCTACTGGAACAGCTTGAGATTCCGCTCTGGAAGTGGGAACAAATAGCTATGGATTTCATTACCAAGCTACCCCGCACTTCCAGTGGTCATGATACAATTTGGGTGATCATTGATCGTTTAACAAAATCTGCTCATTTCTTACCCATGCGTGAGAACTTCACCATGGATAAACTGGCAAAATTATACATCAATGAGATAGTGGTATGCCAAGGTGTGCCATTGTCTATTATCTCTAATAGAGACAACAGATTCACATCAAGGTTCTGGCAATCACTGCAGAAATCACTAGGGACACAGTTAAATCTGAGTACAGCTTACCACCCGCAAACAGATGGTCAAAGCGAACGTACTATTCAAACCCTAGAGGACATGTTAAGAACCTGTGTGTTGGATTTCGATGGGAATTGGGACTCCCATTTGCCACTGATCGAGTTCGCTTACAATAACAGTTATCACAGCAGTATCGGATGTGCACCACTTGAGGCTCTTTATGGTCGGAAATGTCGATCACCGATCTGTTGGACTGAAGTTGGAGACAATCGAATAACTGGGCCAGAACTTATTCACGAAACCACTGACAAGATAGCTCAGATTCAAAGAAGACTACAAGCTACCAGGAGCAGACAAAAGAGCTACGCTGACAAACGACGCAAGCCGTTGGAATTCCAAGTGGGAGACCGGGTAATGTTGAAGGTATCCCCATGGAAAGGCGTTGTACGCTTTGGAACGAAAGGCAAACTAGCACCACGATACGTGGGACCGTTCGAGATCATTGAACGTATTGGTCCTGTGGCGTATAGACTGAGATTACTTAATGAACTCAGTGGTGTGCATGACGTGTTTCACGTCTCAAACTTAAAGAAATGCCTTGTTGACGAGTCTCTCGTCATTCCGGTTGAAGAAATTCAAGTAGACGAACAGTTACATTTCATAGAAGAACCTTTGGAGATTATGGATCGCAAGGTTAAACAACTGAGGCGAAGCCGTATTCCGATTGTAAAGGTTCGATGGAATTCAAGACGTGGACCCGAATTTACTTGGGAACGCGAGGATCACATGAAGTTAAAGTACCCCCAACTATTTGAAGAGGAAGCGGTACCCGATAACAACTCTTAAATTTCGGGACGAAATTTCTCTAACAAGGGGATACTGTAACATCAGTGCCGGAACCGTCACCGGAACAGTGATCTCTACAGTATATGAACAGTAAAACATGTACGAACCATATACATTTCTGTACGTTTCATATTCATATCATTTATCATTATCATAGGGTGTTATCATGGAACAAATTCAGAAACATTTAACAGAAACACAGTTCAGAACAATGGTTCTTGAGTCAGATAATTATTTGACAATACAGAACCATCATATGATTATTTGTTTAGGATTTATTATGTATAAACGTATGCGAGACTTTAAAGAACAAAACACACGAATATTGTTACGTGAATGCTAAATTGACAGGTTATTCGTATAGGTGACGATCTGTACGAATATATCCGAAAGTTTAACGTTCTGAATGGTATTCTATAATTAGAAAACAAGATTGAAAGGTACAGTTATCACCGTGTTCGTACGGGTGACAATTCGAACGAATACGCGCGACGACCGTACATTTCGATTTAAACAGCAAATTAATATTATAATTCAATAAATAGAAGATATTAGTTAATTTATTAAGGTTACAGGTTCGCGGATAGAAGAGATGGCCACGAACCACCACCAGCATCGCCGAACCTGTTGGCTACAAGGGAACGAACCTTGTATCTCTTCTCAGACGAACCAGCCTACTAGCGCACCCTTAGGCTGGTGGCGAACCCTCCCCCGACATCACGAACCATCCCCGAAGCTGTAAACCGGCTTCGAACCTTTGGGCTTGCACGAACCTTCCTTCCAGTGACGAACCATCCTCCATGTGCGAACCTTTTTAGTCTCACGAACCCAACTTCGCGAACCTTCCAGTGGCAGCTAACCCTTCTCTTCGACGAACCCATCTCACATGACGAACCCTTGGTGCTCACCGAACCCATGCATGACTCACGAACCAACAAGAGACGAACCATGCACCAACTCGGCGAACCTATGATAATCATCTGGCCGAACCCTTAGTCTAGGACCTTAGGTTCGCTGGTTTGTAATCGTGGAACAACTAAATTTCATTTCCTGGTCAAAGGTTATACTATAGCAGCCAAGTGATTCTCGAACCACTATCAATTTCCTGATTTAAGTCCATAACAGTTGGCCCAATTGATTTGCTCAGGCCCACATCTTCTTTCGCAGCCTATATTAAACGGCCCAGTTAGAACCATGTACCAATTGGCCCATTATTGTTTTCAGACTCAAAGTATTCAGCCCAAAAGAGTAGCAGGCCCAACGATTAGGCAGTCGGCCCAATACATTATTTGGCTAACACCTTCGGCCCATCTCCTTTGTTGTGGCCCACATTAGCTTCAGGCCCAATCGTAGGCTAGGCAGCCCACTTCATCGTGTTATTCATGATGTTCAGCCCAACAACAAATTACTTGGCCTAATCCTTTGCTCTTGGCCCACACACGTGTTAATGGCCCATGAATTTCAAGCCTAAGCCCACAAGGCACCTAGCCGGCCCAACTTCGTTTTCGGCCCAAGCATGGTAACCGGCTCGACCATTCGGCCCAATGGAGGTGTAACAAGGCCCAAGTATACCCCTTAGGATCAAATTGTTGATCTTAGGCCCAACGCGATTTCTTGACCCAAATCCGTTTTTCGGCCTATAATAGTCAAATAAAAGGCATAACACTTTGATAAATTAAATTGGTTATTATGAAAAAGTTTTGAACAAAACTATTACAAGGGTTGTTATAAATATGGAAACCAAAGCACATGGACTAAAACGCGATATTACTTAAGTGTCACTTGTTTCTTTAATAAGCAAAAAGGGGCCGAAATACGATCTAGACTTCTAGTGTTAGCCAACTTCAGGGCTAACACTAACGCTTACACACATACGTGCCAATTATAACTTACTTATAGGTTACAACATCATAAAATCAATACAGGATCATGAACAATACAACAAAGGGCAAACAAAGAGCGAACGTATTCTTGTTTTACATAGTCAAACACTACGGACACAAGGTGAGTTCATTTGTCCCTTTTCAAACTTATTTGTTTTACTTCGGGACTGAGAAGCATGTTAAACATTTTCATATAATTATTGGAATGTTATTTAATGCTTTAAACATAAACTTTATACTTATGTTGAAACTTATTGGTGGAACTTAGTAATCATTGAAAAGCCTTAGACTTGAAACATATACATGAGACTTGATACTTATATTCGGGAAACTTTATACTTTAAACATTGTTGGAGATTTATGAGACTTGAATGTTTAGACTTGTGAGACTTTATACTTTAATCATGAGACTTGAATGCTTAGACTTGTGAGACTTTATACTTCTAACATGAGACTTGAATGCTTATACTTGTGAAACTTGATACTGTGAACTTGAGACTTGATGCAACTTATGGGATTCATGATGAAACATTGTGTGAACACTTGAAACTTTATGCTTGAAACTACTACTTGCGCATGAAACATGGTACATATATCTAATCATAGGCTACGTAATGGCTAAACTACTGGTAATCCAGAGCTTGTACCTATGGATTGAGATATATGTAAGACATAAACGTAACGAGACTAAGCTATTACCTATATAAGAGACATGTAATTGCTAAACTACTGGTAGTCCAGAGCTCTTGGTCTGCTTATATGAGGTATGTAATTGCTAAACATAAACATAACGATGCGAAGCTATTGTCTATATAAGAGACATGTAATGGCTAAACTACTGGTAATCCAGAGCTTTTGTCTACTTATATAAGATATGTAATTGCTGGAATTACTTGTGTATGCATGGCTTGTGTCTATGTATGAGATATGTTGTGACAATCCGACTTTTTACACTAACCTTGTTAACGAGAGTTGGTGATATCACAGGCCCAATAGTGATAATGTAGGCCCATTGTGATATAGGGAGGCCCAATTACAAAATCAAGGCCCAACAAGGCCAATGAAGGCCCAATAAGGCCAATGGAGGCCCAACAAGATCAATTAGGCCCAACCAAGTCCAGTAGGCCCAATGAGGTTAAATTAGGTTCAAGGAAGACAAAGTAGGCCATTAAGGCCCAATTAGACTAAACAGAGTTAAGGTAGGCCCAATAAGGCTCAGGGAGGCCCAATGAAAGCCAAAGAAGGCCTAGTAGGGTCAAAGTAGGTCAAATGAATTTAGTGTAGGCCCAATTTCAATAATGAGGCCCAATTGGGATTAATTTAGCCCCACAAGGAGTTAAAGGACCAAATTAGTGATAATTTGGGACTCTCGGTTCAATTTTGTTAATCGGATTATTATGAAATCGAGCTAAATTATAGCTAAAGGATTTGATTTAATAGAAATCAGTTTCAATTTGTTATAATTACAAGATTAAGAATTGTAATTGATTTTAAAAGTTCAAGTTTGACATTAAAAGTCAAAATTCGGCCTAATCACTAAATTGGAATTCGAATAGTAGGCTAGGATCGGTTATGATGGAATTAATTGACCACAAATCATCATAATGATGATCATTAACAGTTGTTATACGTTGGGGATCATAAATCATCGAATTAATTAGGAAACCGTTTTGAAATGGTAAAGTCGTGGGTATTCAATATCAAAACCACACAATTCGATTTCAACACTCACAATTGAACTTCCAGAATCACATATCGGCACATTTAGAAACTTTTACACATCACAATTCGATTCCAGTAGCTTGGGAAGCAGGAGTTCGATCGAAGGATTGCCGAAACTAGGGCTCGAAGTCGTTCGACTACAATTCGACATCAAAACAGGTTAGCAATTCATCCTAAACCTTCTAAAAGGGTCGACTAAGATTATCCCTAACTGTAATTCGTTTAACATTATCGAATTATAGGTGCACGAATTCTAGGGTTCATATGGAAATCGGTTTTGGGGGTTTACGACCAAATGAGTTTAAGAATCAAATTAAAACAGTTAGGAAGATTCAGAAGGTTCCGATTAATGTTTAGGATATTCTAATTTCATCATAGAACTGAGAATTCAATGATTCCGAGTTTAAGGTTATTAAGTTAAAACTACTTTGGGGATTTTGAGTTAAACTGGATGGTTAATCAAAATTAAACTTTACAGATAGTTTCGAAATTTCATTCTAAATGGAAATCCCATGACTTTGGGGAATCACAGTAGCTAATTTAACGAATTGGAGTTAGATTTTAGGAACATGTGTTCGAACCTGTTAAGAATCGATTAAGTGGGTTATGGTGTTTAATTGTTCGAAATAAAACCATGGATAGACTCGATTGAGTCCGGGGAACAAAAACCCCATAGTTAATTTGTCAATTGGGATCGAAATCGGGATCAAATGAGGTTAGATGCTTCGGCTATAAGAACAAATGGGATTCGAACTGGAAAAGTGGTTAAAAGAATTAATTTCCAGATATCTAATGCGATACCCTAGCGGGCGAGATGGTTAGATGCGAGTGTGTTGGTGTTGAGGGTCGCGGGTTCGAGTCCCGGCCCAACCATTTTTTTGGGTTTTAATGCTTATTTAGTATCTTAGCCGTATTTTATTCGTTCTAACTCCGTTTCGATCCGTTCAAGTTGCGTTGGAACCGTAACGAGAATACGAACGTGTTGAAATGATAAAATTCATATTTTAATCCAAACACGAAATCGCGTATAACTACGTTTAATTAAATAAAATCAAATGTGATTTTATTTAAACGATTTCAATGACACGCGTACTTTCGTATGCACAATTTTAGCAAATCCAACATACGTGTGTTGACACGTATGTGATTTTAAGCACAAAACGATTATTCGAATAACAATAGGTTATTGTTTAAACACAGATTCTTCGTAGAAGGATTTCTTTCACGAGCTTTTAGTGTGTGATCATTCTGCTATCATCAAAGGTGCGTACACGGCCCCTTTCTTATTTTAAACTGTTTTGGGGGAGAAAACATGTGCAACAAACTATTTTTAGATACATATCACTTGCATGAGTTATCTGTTTACATTATGTGACAATATATCAACTTGAAAGTCCTTACACACCTCGAACCGTTTAGTTTGCTGTAATGCAAAGCGTGGTAGTTGGAAATAGATCTATTAGGTTTGACAAACCTCACCTGGCAGATGGGATCTACGCAGGTGTTTGACTGACCAAACACAATTTTACTATTGTTGTGATAGACAATAGTGGCAAGGCGAAAACATGCTATAGCATGGCAATTAGTCAGCTTCGGTGTCGAACACGTATGTAAATAGTTTATATGACTAGCTATCATGACTGTGCATTTGTGATTATGTTATCTACAAACTTGTTATTCAAACTGATGTTTTGAACACTATGATTACTTAAAACCTGTGTTATGCACCAACCTTTGTGTTGACTTGATTTGCATGTTTTCTCAGGACGCTAAGGCGCGCGTTACAGCTGGCATGGACTAGGAAGATAGAGTCTCATGCATTATAAACACTTTGAATTTGAATTTGACATTTGAATATTTAAGTACTTTGGTTTGTAATGTTTGATTTACAATTGTTTATGGTTTTTAAACGCTTCCGCACTTTTTGTAAACTCTGAATGTTATGTTTTAAAGACCAACGTATGTTTTGAAATTCATATAGAGGTCTTCGCTATGTCTAATGATCTGAGATCCTGGTTTGTCACGTTCCCAAACGGTATGATTCCGTTAGTTGAAAATTGGGGGTGTGACAGATTGTTATGTTTTAAAGACCAACGTATGTTTTGAAATTCATATAGAGGTCTTCGCTATGTCTAATGATCTGAGATCCTGGTTTGTCACGTTCCCAAACGCTATGATTCCGTTAGTTGAAAATTGGGGGTGTGACAGATTGGTATCAGAGCCATTGGTTATAGCGAACTAGGTTTGCATTTGTAGACTTAGACTATGACTGTTAGACATTAGACACATCTGCTTATACGTATTACTTAGAAATTACATATGACATTATGTAATTGACTTGTTTACGTATTCCATGGCACTGTACTTACATATGGTATTATGTAACAGGCATGGCTTCATCATCAGTCCCATACATTATCATTGATGATTCCGAGGACGAGGAGCCGATAGTTCCGGCACCACCATCGTCACCACCACCACCTATTCCATCACCTCCACCGTATGAGATGGAGGACTCCGATCCAGAGGAGGATCCGGAGGAAGACCCAGAGGAGGATCCGGAGGAGGATCCAGACGAGGATCCAGACGAGGATCCAGAGGAGGACCCGGATGAGGATCCGGAGGAAGAGGAGGAGGGCATTCAGCAGATCCCTGCTGAGGGACCCTCTACACACCCACCACCAGCACTAGATGCTCATGAGCCTAAGAGGCGAAGGACGGACGCCGAGGAGATCGCCAAATTGCGCGAGGACGTGGATGAAGCAGAAGACAAGCTCATACAGAGATCCCAGGAACTATGGGATGCCATTGAGAGGCAAGATGAACTTGCCCATCTAGTTCATGACATGCGGGATGAGATGATGAACATGATTGGTCGTCTCGATGCTGCAGAGAACCGAGCTTTGTTCTTGGAGGGTAGAGTGGAAGCCTTGGAGGACTTGGTGGCCTCTGAGAATGAGGAGGAGGATGAGGAGGAAGAAGGGGAGGAACCAGCACCAGTTGCTGAGTCCGATCCTGAATCCGCCGTTGAGGACGATTGATTGTTTTCTTATTTTATTTCTGTTTTGTTTAAACTTATTAGGAACGGGTTGTGTTCCTACATTAGTAGTTTGAAATTTGGTATTTCATTTCAAAAGTATTGTACTCAAAGAAAGTTTCTATTTATGGAAGAATTATTGTTTGTTTCCAACAACTGTGTTGATTATATTACATGTTGTGTTTGTTGTTTTTACTTACACATGTCAAAATTGGATTTTGATTATGCGCTAACATTTCTTGTAAATAGGAAGGAAATGGCTGAGGGAAATGTTCAGATGACAGTTGCTGAGCTCAACGAGCTAATCAACAACAGGGTTGCAGAGGCAATAGCACAATACGCACAGGCACACAACACGGGGCCACATGGTCCAGCTGGGGGATTGCTAAATCCACAGGCGTGCACGTTTAAGATGTTCTTGGACTGCAAGCCACACAACTTCAAAGGGTCGGAGGGAGCCATAGGACTTCTCCGATGGATTGAAAAGGCAGAGTCTGTGTTCGAGATGTGCAACTGCCCTGATGACAGCAAGGTGAAATTTGCTACTGGAACGTTGGAGGGTCCAGCACTGACTTGGTGGAACTCCAATGTTCAGACTCTGGGGTTGGGGGAAGCAAATGCGTTGACATGGAACAACTTCAAAACTTTGCTACTAGAGGAGTATTGTCCTCGTAGTGAAATGCAGAAGTTGGAGGAGGAGTATTGGCACCTCAAGATGGAGGGGTCAAACATTGAGGAATACACGACCAGATCGCATGAACTGGCCAGACTGCTACCACACATGGCTACTCCAGTCAGTAAGTGGATCGAAAGGTACATTGGAGGACTAGTGCCTCAGATTCAGGGGATGGTTACTTCAGCAAATCCCACCACCATCCAACAAGCTGTTCGTCTAGCACATCAGCTTACTGATCAGGCAGTGTTACAGGGAACCCTGCCTAAGCGAACATCTGCTACCAAGGTAGGAGATCACAAGAGAAAATGGGAAAGTAACAACTTCAAGGGTAACAACCAACAGCAGAACAGGATGCAGGACTCAAACAAGTCCTATCATAATTCAAACAGTGGTCAGCAATCATCACCATCGGGGGGCTATATTGGTAAGCACCCCAAGTGCAACAGGTGTGGTTACCATCATACGGGTAACCAGTGTGACAGAGCAAAGTGCCAGAGGTGTGGCAAGATTGGGCATGCGGCTAAAGATTGTCGCGGAGAGCTGCAGAACAACCATAACAACCAGAATAACAATCAAAACAACGCGTAGAAAGGTTGTTTTGAGTGCGGCAAGATGGGTCATTTCAAGAAAGATTGCCCACAACTTAAGAAAGGCGGGGACAACAATGGTAATGGTAATGGAGGTGGCAACGGTAATGGCAATGGCACCAACAACAACAACAACAATAATAACAACAACAACGGTGCTAGAGGCAGGGCGTTCGTGATTGGAGGACGTCAAGCGCGGGAGGATCCCAATATTGTCACGGGTACGTTCCTCTTAAATAATCACTATGCCTCTATGTTATTTGACACTGGTGCCGACCGGAGTTTTATATCTAGTTCACTTGCTAAGTCACTAGATGTTAGTTCCACTGCCTTAGATAGTCCCTACACTGTGGAGTTAGCTGATGGTAAGTTAATTGTAGTGGAAAACATTTATAAGGGATGTATTCTTGATTTGATGGGTCAGACATTAGAGATTGATTTGATGCCTATTGCCTTAGGCAGTTTTGATGTAGTCATTGGCATGGACTGGTTGTCCAAGAACCAGGCTGAAATTGTATGCCATGAAAAGATTGTTCGCATACCTCTTCCGCAGGGAGAAACATTATATGTACAAGGCGAGAAGAGCAGTACGCCACTGCGTCTCATATCTTGTATGAAAGCACACAAATGTCTACGTAAGGGTCATACGGCAGTTATAGCACTTATAACTGAAAAACCAGTAGCTGAGAAGAAGATAGAAGATATACCCGTAGTTTGTGAATTTCCGGAGGTATTTCCAGAAGACTTGCCGGGATTACCGCCTATCAGACAGGTGGAATTCCGAATCGATCTTACACCAGATGCAGCACCGATAGCTAGGGCGCCTTATCGACTTGCACCGTCTGAGATGCAAGAGTTATCCACACAATTGCAAGAGTTGTTGGATAAGGGTTTCATACGACCTAGTTTTTCACCGTGGGGAGCTCCAGTTTTGTTTGTAAAGAAGAAGGACGGGACTTTCCGTATGTGTATCGATTACCGGGAATTGAATAAAGTTACTATCAAGAACCGGTATCCGTTACCCAGAATCGACGATCTGTTCGATCAGTTGCAGGGTTCGAGTTACTACTCGAAGATTGATCTCAGGTCGGGTTATCATCAACTAAGAGTTCAGGAGGAGGATATTCCGAAGACAGCATTCAGGACACGATATGGCCATTATGAGTTCTTGGTCATGCCATTTGGGTTGACAAACGCACCAGCTGTATTCATGGATCTCATGAATCGTGTTTGTAAACCTTATCTTGATAAGTTTGTCATAGTTTTCATCGATGACATTCTCATCTATTCAAAATCTGAGGAGGAACACGCTGAACATCTTCGATTACTGCTAGAGCTATTGAAACAAGAACAATTGTACGCTAAATTCTCGAAATGTGATTTCTGGATGCGAGAAGTACAATTTCTGGGTCATATAGTTAATGAAAAGGGTATACATGTTGATCCAGCGAAGATTGAAGCGGTTAAGAATTGGGAAGCACCAAAGACCCCTACCGAGGTACGACAATTCCTTGGTTTGGCGGGTTATTATCGACGATTCATTGAGGGTTTCTCAAAGATCGCTCAACCACTTACAGTTCTGACGCACAAAGGAACAAAGTATAACTGGACGGATAAACAGGAAGCTGCATTCCAGTTATTGAAACAGAAGCTCTGCAGTGCACCGATTCTGTCCTTACCGGAAGGAACGGAAGACTTTGCGGTGTATTGTGACGCATCTGTACAGGGTTTGGGATGTGTGTTGATGCAACGGGATAAAGTGATCGCTTATGCTTCCAGACAACTAAGAACACACGAAAAGAATTACACTACTCATGACTTGGAGTTAGGAGCAGTGGTTTTTGCTTTAAAGATTTGGAGGCATTATTTGTATGGAACTAAGTGTACTATTTATACTGATCATAAGAGTTTGCAACATATCTTTGATCAGAAGGAGCTTAATATGAGGCAACGACGATGGGTTGAATTGTTGAACGATTATGAGTGTGCGATTAAGTATCACCCGGGAAAGGCTAATGTCGTAGCCGATGCTTTGAGCAGAAAAGATACAACGGGAACAAGACGGGTTCGTGCACTTATGATGACAATACATACTGACTTACCTGATAAGGTACGCAGTGCTCAGATTGAGGCTTTGAAAACGGAAAACTTGGTACAGGAATCTCTACGCGGGATGGAAACACAGTTGGATGTCAAGTCTGATGGAATTCGTTATTTCATTGATAGACTTTGGATACCTTTGTATGGAGGTTTAAGGGAACTCGTGATGGACGAAGCGCACAAGTCCAGATATTCAGTCCATCCGGGATCAGACAAGATGTACCATGACTTGAAGGCACTGTATTGGTGGCCTCACATGAAAGCTGATATTGCTAAGTACGTTAGCAAATGTTTGACTTGTTCGAAAGTCAAAGTTGAATATCAGAAACCATCTGGTTTACTGCAACAACCAGAGATACCGATGTGGAAGTGGGAACAGATTTCGATGGATTTCATTACTAAGTTACCCCGTACACCGAGTGGTTGTGATACGATATGGGTAATTGTCGATCGATTAACGAAATCTGCACACTTCTTAGCAATCAAAGAATCTGACAAGATGGAGAAATTGACTCGCATTTACATCAAGGAAGTAGTAGCACGGCATGGTGTGCCAATCTCTATCATATCAGATCGGGATGCCCGGTTTACTTCCAATTTTTGGAAATCTCTTCATAAGTCATTGGGGACTCGCTTGGATATGAGTACCGCTTATCACCCACAGACCGACGGTCAAAGTGAACGAACGATTCAAACGCTCGAGGATATGTTACGAGCTTGTGTAATTGATTTTGGTGATAGCTGGGAAAATCATTTACCGTTGGTGGAATTCTCTTACAACAATAGTTATCATACAAGCATTCAAGCAGCACCGTTTGAAGCTTTGTATGGTCGCAAATGTCGTTCACCAGTTTGCTGGGCTGAAATTGGTGACAGTCAGATAACAAGTCCTGAACTGGTGCACGAAACAACAGAGAAGATAGTTCAAATCCGGAACCGTATGGCAGCGGCTCGGGATCGACAGAAGAGTTATGCAGACAAACGTCGCAAGCCGTTGGAATTTCAAGTAGGTGACCGAGTTCTTCTAAAGGTATCACCTTGGAAAGGTGTGATACGATTCGGCAAGCGTGGAAAGCTTAGTCCACGTTACGTAGGACCTTTTGAGATTCTGAAAAGGATTGGTCCGGTTGCGTATCAACTCAAACTACCGGATGAACTCAGTGGAGTTCATGATGTGTTTCATGTGTCGAACTTAAAGAAATGTCTTTCTGACGAGACATTGATTGTACCGTTGGAAGAAATACAAGTAGATGAACAGTTACGATTCATTGAAGAACCGGCGGAAATCATGGATCGAGAGGTCAAACAACTGAAGCAAAGCAAAATTCCGATAGTTAAAGTCCGATGGAATTCAAGACGGGGTCCTGAATTCACATGGGAACGGGAAGATCAAATGATGAAGAAATATCCTCATCTATTCAAAACAGCTACTGCTAACACTGAGAGCGCACATTAAATTTCGGGACGAAATTTCCTTCAACAAGGGGATGACGTGATGCTTTCACACATCAACACTGCAAATCTCAAACTGTAAGCACTAACATTTTATTCAATTGATTTTGTTACAAACATTTGTGCTACATTACATTCTGTATATTTTATGTGCTACATTTCATATGTTACATGTTATGGTAGTACATACATGATTGGTTACACATATTTTGCTATGTGCGGGGTTGCATAGTACATACATTTTGCTATGTGCAGGGTTACATAGTACAAACAGTTTCAGACACTCACTATGTGTGAGGTTACACAACACAGTATGATCAAACACAAATAGTCACAGTTAGGTGAACTAACTAGTGTACACGCAAACAGTCACATTGAACGATCACAATTGAGTTGTGATGTTGCAAGAATTAGACTTGGTGTGCGAGTACACACAAGCACACAGAATGATCAAATCACACTAACACGTACGATTTAAACTCGTAAGTAGTTTCCTAACTACTCTTAACACTTACAAATTTTCGGGACGAAAATTCCTTCAACAAGGGGATGATGTGACAATCCGACTTTTTACACTAACCTTGTTAACGAGAGTTGGTGATATCACAGGCCCAATAGTGATATTGTAGGCCCATTGTGATATAGGGAGGCCCAATTACAAAATCAAGGCCCAACAAGGCCAATGAAGGCCCAATAAGGCCAATGGAGGCCCAACAAGATCAATTAGGCCCAACCAAGTCCAGTAGGCCCAATGAGGTTAAATTAGGTTCAAGGAAGACAAAGTAGGCCATTAAGGCCCAATTAGACTAAACAGAGTTAAGGTAGGCCCAATAAGGCTCAGGGAGGCCCAATGAAAGCCAAAGAAGGCCCAGTAGGGTCAAAGTAGGTCAAATGAATTTAGTGTAGGCCCAATTTCAATAATGAGGCCCAATTGGGATTAATTTAGCCCCACAAGGAGTTAAAGGACCAAATTAGTGATAATTTGGGACTCTCGGTTCAATTTTGTTAATTGGATTATTATGAAATCGAGCTAAATTATAGCTAAAGGATTTGATTTAATAGAAATCAGTTTCAATTTGTTATAATTACAAGATTAAGAATTGTAATTGATTTTAAAAGTTCAAGTTTGACATTAAAAGTCAAAATTCGGCCTAATCACTAAATTGGAATTCGAATAGTAGGCTAGGATCGGTTATGATGGAATTAATTGACCACAAATCATCATAATGATGATCATTAACAGTTGTTATACGTTGGGGATCATAAATCATCGAATTAATTAGGAAACCGTTTTGAAATGGTAAAGTCGTGGGTATTCAATATCAAAACCACACAATTCGATTTCAACACTCACAATTGAACTTCCAGAATCACATATCGGCACATTTAGAAACTTTTACACATCACAATTCGATTCCAGTAGCTTGGGAAGCAGGAGTTCGATCGAAGGATTGCCGAAACTAGGGCTCGAAGTCGTTCGACTACAATTCGACATCAAAACAGGTTAGCAATTCATCCTAAACCTTCTAAAAGGGTCGACTAAGATTATCCCTAACTGTAATTCGTTTAACATTATCGAATTATAGGTGCACGAATTCTAGGGTTCATATGGAAATCGGTTTTGGGGGTTTACGACCAAATGAGTTTAAGAATCAAATTAAAACAGTTAGGAAGATTCAGAAGGTTCCGATTAATGTTTAGGATATTCTAATTTCATCATAGAACTGAGAATTCAATGATTCCGAGTTTAAGGTTATTAAGTTAAAACTACTTTGGGGATTTTGAGTTAAACTGGATGGTTAATCAAAATTAAACTTTACAGATAGTTTCGAAATTTCATTCTAAATGGAAATCCCATGACTTTGGGGAATCACAGTAGCTAATTTAACGAATTGGAGTTAGATTTTAGGAACATGTGTTCGAACCTGTTAAGAATCGATTAAGTGGGTTATGGTGTTTAATTGTTCGAAATAAAACCATGGATAGACTCGATTGAGTCCGGGGAACAAAAACCCCATAGTTAATTTGTCAATTGGGATCGAAATCGGGATCAAATGAGGTTAGATGCTTCGGCTATAAGAACAAATGGGATTCGAACTGGAAAAGTGGTTAAAAGAATTAATTTCCAGATATCTAATGCGATACCCTAGCGGGCGAGATGGTTAGATGCGAGTGTGTTGGTGTTGAGGGTCGCGGGTTCGAGTCCCGGCCCAACCATTTTTTTGGGTTTTAATGCTTATTTAGTATCTTAGCCGTATTTTATTCGTTCTAACTCCGTTTCGATCCGTTCAAGTTGCGTTGGAACCGTAACGAGAATACGAACGTGTTGAAATGATAAAATTCATATTTTAATCCAAACACGAAATCGCGTATAACTACGTTTAATTAAATAAAATCAAATGTGATTTTATTTAAACGATTTCAATGACACGCGTACTTTCGTATGCACAATTTTAGCAAATCCAACATACGTGTGTTGACACGTATGTGATTTTAAGCACAAAACGATTATTCGAATAACAATAGGTTATTGTTTAAACACAGATTCTTCGTAGAAGGATTTCTTTCACGAGCTTTTAGTGTGTGATCATTCTGCTATCATCAAAGGTGCGTACACGGCCCCTTTCTTATTTTAAACTGTTTTGGGGGAGAAAACATGTGCAACAAACTATTTTTAGATACATATCACTTGCATGAGTTATCTATTTACATTATGTGACAATATATCAACTTGAAAGTCCTTACACACCTCGAACCGTTTAGTTTGCTGTAATGCAAAGCGTGGTAGTTGGAAATAGATCTATTAGGTTTGACAAACCTCACCTGGCAGATGGGATCTACGCAGGTGTTTGACTGACCAAACACAATTTTACTATTGTTGTGATAGACAATAGTGGCAAGGCGAAAACATGCTATAGCATGGCAATTAGTCAGCTTCGGTGTCGAACACGTATGTAAATAGTTTATATGACTAGCTATCATGACTGTGCATTTGTGATTATGTTATCTACAAACTTGTTATTCAAACTGATGTTTTGAACACTATGATTACTTAAAACCTGTGTTATGCACCAACCTTTGTGTTGACTTGATTTGCATGTTTTCTCAGGACGCTAAGGCGCGCGTTACAGCTGGCATGGACTAGGAAGATAGAGTCTCATGCATTATAAACACTTTGAATTTGAATTTGACATTTGAATATTTAAGTACTTTGGTTTGTAATGTTTGATTTACAATTGTTTATGGTTTTTAAACGCTTCCGCACTTTTTGTAAACTCTGAATGTTATGTTTTAAAGACCAACGTATGTTTTGAAATTCATATAGAGGTCTTCGCTATGTCTAATGATCTGAGATCCTGGTTTGTCACGTTCCCAAACGGTATGATTCCGTTAGTTGAAAATTGGGGGTGTGACATATGTAATTGCTAAACTACTGGTAAACCAGAGCTTTTATCTTGTATAGGAGACACGTAATTGCTAAACTAAGCTTAACTAATCTGTGAGCTACGTAATTGCTAAACGACTGCTAGTGCAGAGCTTGTACTCACGTATGGGATTAGGGACAGCTAAACTATGTGCGTGTGAAACTTGATGCTTGATAAACATACATTGAAACTAACACTTGTAAACAATATAGACCTGTAAACTTTGAAACAGATAACAAAAGCTTTAATGAGGATTGAATTGATTGGTAGGTAAAATGCTTAATTATTATTAACAACAGTGTCATATCCGGGTTAGTATGTGGTGGGATGTTGGCTAGGGCTTGTTCCCTTACATATGCCCTATATATAAGCATACCTACTTGGATGTTACATGTGGAGTTAATGAGGTTAAGGTTTTACCGAAGGAGGTTTGTGAAACTATTTTAAACTTATAAACTTTATGAACTCACCAACCGTTGTGTTGACTTGGTCTTTTTACATGCTTTCTCAGGTGAAGAACAGGTTTAAACTTAAGCTCTTGGATTTGCATACTAGGCTGCCCAGATAGAGGACCTAGTAGACTTTTGGGAAGCACATCTTTTGTGATGATACTTATTACTTTTGATATCTTGTACAGATACAAGATATAAACATTTGATTCTTTTGATTAGGTTTACTTAGTTAAATTGCAGAACATTACTATTGTATATTTAACTTTGTAATCCTATGTATCGTTTGATTGTGCTTTAGTTATTCTTAAACGTTGATGCTATGTAAACAATCTGATCATCATGATTATCACCCGCGATATCACGCCCCGGGAACCTTCCGCCCGACGGGGACTCCGATCCAACCCCGCCAGCTCGGGGTGTGACAGATTGGTATCAGAGCTCAAGGTTATAGAGAATAATAGGTCATTTACTTAAACGGTTTGGCCTAGACTATAACTTAGGGACCCTCATGTAGAGAACTTAAGACTTAAGCATGCATTATGTTTTCTGCATTCGATCACTGCACTAACCAAATACTTTTGGTTATGATCAGAATGCCGCCGAGAAAACAACCTACTCCGCAAGTCTCTGCTCCTCACTCTTCGACTCCTACACCACCTGATTCACCACCGCCACCTCCTCCTCCTCCACACTCTCCACCACCAGGTTCAAGCACTGCTCAGATATTAGATCCTGCTACCATCGCCTTGGCGACACTACTGAGCGCTCAACTGACCAGCCAGTTGAAAGATGTCATCCCAGAGATGATAAACAGGATCCAGGGCCATGGCAACACTTCTGGTCATACTACAGGAGAAGCTAGTGGAAACACTAGCCATACGTCTGACTGCTCCTACAAATCCTTTGTAGGATGCAAACCTCCTAGCTTCACTAGAGTTGAAGGCGCTGTTGGATTAATTCAATGGCTAGAAAAGATGGAGAACACTCTGGACATTAGCAGCTGTCCAGAACCCCATAAAGTTCGTTATGCAGCTGGTTCATTCAGCAAGCGAGCACTGACATGGTGGAATGCTCAGATCCGAGCAAAGGGAAGAGATGAGGCAATGGCGATGCCTTGGGCAGAATTTAAGCTTCTTCTGAGGAATGAGTTTTGCCCGAAACATGAACTACAACAACTGGAGATTGAGCTCTCGAATCATGAGATGAAGGGAGCTAACCACAGGACTTTTACCAACCGTTATCATGAACTGGTAGCCCTGGTGCCAGAGATGGTGCCAACCTTGGAGAAGCTAATTGGTCGCTATGTAGCAGGATTACCTTCATGTATATAAAGCGTTGTACTGGCTTCATATCCTGCTACTTTGGAGTCAGCCATTTCCCTCTCTGCTAAGCTTACCAAGGTAATGGTAAAGTCTGGAGTCTTAAAAGATGATGCTGGAAAAGCCAAGGAAACAACATCAAAGAAACCCGAGTACCATCAGAAAAAGAAACAAAAGGTTGTCAAGAATTATGCAGCCGTTACCCCTCTGCGACAGCCACCTGCAGCACCTGTCAATCCTGCTACTAGGGGTTATGGGGGAGAACATCCCAAGTGCAATCACTGCAAGTATCATCATCCTCCTACTACTCAATGTAGGAAGTGTACAAACTGTGGTCGGTTTGGCCACTGGGTTACCAAGTGCCGAGTTGCTGTAAACAAGGCTATTAACACTGCAGCAAGAGCACTACCTCCACCACCACCACCACATAATCCAGGAAACAACAACAACAACAGGGGATGCTACACCTGCGGGGAAATGGGTCATTTCTCCCGCAACTGTCCGAAGAGAGTGCAACCTGGAGCACAAGCACCTCACGGACGAGCCTTTGTTATCGGAGCCAATGCAGCACGCCAAGACCCAAATGTGGTCACTGGTACATTTCTTTTACATGACTCTTATGCATCTATACTATTTGATACTGGTGCAGACCAGAGTTTTATTTCATCTGATTTTGCACGACAACTTAGACTTAATAAGGAAACTTTAGACTCCCCTTATATTATCGAAGTAGCGAATGGGAAACAAGTTACGGTTAGCACTATACTTAGGAACTGCCCACTTACACTAGTAGATCACACATTTACCATCGATTTGTTGCCGATGGAGTTGGGCAGTTTCGATATCATCGTGGGGATGGATTGGCTCTCATTCAATCGAGTGGAAGTCATCTGTTCCGAGAAGCTACTTCGGATTCCAGTAACAGATGATCGTGTATTGGAAGTTCGTGGGGATCAAGCCAAACGAAACGTAAAGATCATATCATGCATAAAAGCGCGTAAGTGTTTGCAAAAGAAGTGCATAGCATTCTTGGCTCATGTGGTGGAGAAAGAGAAAGACAAGAAAACAATACAAGACGTACCGATAGTGAGGGAATATCCTGAGGTGTTTCCTGAAGATCTACCTGGTTTGCCTCCTGTGCGGCCGGTAGAATTTCGTATTGATCTGATTCCTGGAGCAACACCTGTTGCTAAATCTCCTTACAGGTTAGCACCTTCGGAGATGCAGGAATTATCTAACCAATTACAGGAGCTACTTGATAAAGGTTTCATCCGACCGAGCTACTCACCTTGGGGAGCTCCGGTTCTGTTCGTGAAAAAGAAGGATGGATCTTTTCGCATGTGCATAGACTACAGGGAGCTAAACAAACTAATCATCAAGAATCGGTATCCATTACCGAGGATTGATGATTTGTTTGACCAATAATACTTTTCGAAAATCGATCTGCGTTCCGGATACCATCAGCTCAGAGTGCAAGACGAAGATATACCCAAGACGGCGTTTCGTACCAGATATGGGCATTACGAGTTCATGGTGATGCCTTTTGGTTTAACGAATGCACCTGCGGTTTTCATGGATCTCATGAACCGTGTGTGCAAGCCATACTTAGATCAATTTGTTATTGTTTTCATTGATGACATATTGATCTATTCTAGAAGCAAAACAGAACACGAGCAACACCTTAGAACGATCTTGGAACTGTTAAAGGAAGAGAAGCTCTATGCCAAATTCTCTAAGTGTGAGTTTTGGTTAAAAGAGGTTCAGTTTCTAGGCCATGTTGTTAACAGTGAGGGAATACACGTTGATCCTGCCAAGATCGAAGCAATAAAAGATTGGGACACTCCGAAGACACCTACGGAGATACGTTCTTTTCTAGGCTTAGCAGGCTATTACAGAAGGTTCATCTCGAATTTTTCTAAGATAGCCCTGCCACTTACAAAGCTGACACAGAAAAGCGAGCCATTCATTTGGGAGCAAAAGCAAGAAGAAGCCTTTCAGACATTGAAGCAAAAGTTATGTGATGCTCCGATCTTATCTCTCCCAGATGGTTGCGATGACTTTGTTGTGTATTGTGATGCATCCCATCAGGACTTGGCTGTGTACTTATGCAGCGAGACAAAGTCATTGCTTACGCTTCGAGACAATTAAAGATTCATGAGAAGAACTACACAACTCATGATCTTGAACTGGGAGCAGTGGTGTTTGCACTAAAGATCTGGAGGCATTATTTATATGGAACCAAGTGTACCATATTTACAGATCACAAAAGTCTGCAACACATATTTGATCAGAATGAACTCAACATGCGGCAGCGACGTTGGGTTGAGCTTCTGAATGACTATGACTATGTAATAAAGTACCATCCGGGCAAGGCAAACGTTGTAGCTGATGCCTTAAGCCAGAAGGAACGGGTCAAACCCTTGCGCGTCAGAGCAATGGGAATGACTGTGCAGACAAGCTTACACGACAACATCATGCAAGCACAACTAGAAGCGATTGAACGAGGGAACTTGAAGAAAGACTTAGATTGTGGAATGGAGAAACATTTGGAAACAAAACCCGATGGACTTGTTTACTTCAAGGATCGTATCTGGATTCCTGCAGTAGATGAGTTAAGGAAACTTATTTTTGATGAAGCACACAAGTCCAAGTACTATGTGCATCCCGGTGCTGATAAAATGTATCAAGACTTACGTGCATTTTAATGGTGGCCGGGTATGAAGAAAGACATAGCTGAGTATGTTGGTCGATGCCTTACGTGTGCTAAAGTGAAGGCAGAACACCAGAGACCGTCAGGTTTACTGGAACAGCCTGAAATTCCACTTTGGAAGTGGGAACAAATAGCTATGGACTTTGTTACCAAGCTACCCCGCACTTCAAGTGGACACGACACTATTTGGGTTATCATTGATCGATTAACCAAGTCTGCTCATTTCCTACCGATGCAAGAAACTTATTCAATGGATAAACTAGCGAAGCTTTACATCAACGAGATAGTGGTACGCCATGGTGTGCCATTGTCTATCATCTCGGATCGTGATAGCAGATTTACATCAAGGTTCTGGCAGTCATTGCAGAAATCTCTGGGGACGCAATTAAACTTGAGTACAGCTTACCATCCACAAACGGATGGACAAAGCGAACGTACTATTCAGACCCTGGAGGACATGTTGAGAACTTGTGTTCTAGACTTTGGTGGTAATTGGGACTCTCATTTGCCACTAATCGAGTTCTCCTACAACAACAGTTATCACAGCAGCATTGGTTGTGCCCCATTCGAGGCCCTTTATGGTCGAAAATGTCGGTCACCGATCTGTTGGTCAGAAGTGGGAGACAGTCGTATCACTGGGCCAGAACTTATCCAAGAAACTACAGACAAGATTGCTCAGATACAACAAAGACTACAGGCGACACAAAGTAGACAAAAGAGCTATGCCGATAAACGGCGCAAGCCGTTAGAATTCCAAGTGGGGGACCGTGTTATGTTGAAGGTTTCCCCATGGAAGGGTGTAGTTCGATTCGCAAAGAAAGGCAAACTAACACCACGGTACGTGGGACCGTTCGAGATCATCAAACGCATTGGCCCTGTGGCGTACAGATTAAGCTTACCCGATGAACTTAGTGGTGTACATGACGTGTTTCACGTCTCAAACTTGAAGAAATGCTTAACCGATGAAACTCTTATCATACCGGTTGAAGAAATTCAATTGGATGAAAATTTACGTTTTGTTGAAGAACCGTTAGAAATGATGGATCGCAAGGTCAAGAAATTGAGGCGAAGCCGTATTCCTATAGTTAAAGTTCGTTGGAACTCAAGGCGCGGACCCGAGTTTACTTGGGAACGTGAAGATCACATGAAGAACAAGTATCCCCAACTCTATGCCGAGGAAGTCGTACCGAATAACGAGTCTTAAATTTCGGGACGAAATTTCTCTAACAAGGGGAGACTGTAACACCAGTGCCGGACGCGTGCCGGAACAGTGATCGTAACAGTAAACATGTACAGTAACTCAGGTACACATTTCGTGAAACTATGTTTAGACTATTGATGCAATTGATTAACATGAAACCATTATACGATTGTCTGAATTTGACTGAAACCTTAGGGTTTAACAGTCTGAAACATGTCAGACAACACAGTGTTGAAATATAAATACTTGATGTGATACTAATTGCATAAACGTATGTGAGGTTAAACAAAACGAAACTATAATGGTTATTGTTACGGAATGCTAAACCGACGAGTTATCCGTATAGGTGACGACCTGTACGAATAATTCTGATAGTTTAACGTTCTGAAATAATGACTTAACAGTAGAAAACAAGAATCAGAAAGCCAAACCATCGACGTGTTCGTTCGAATGACGATTCGAACGAATACGCGCGATGGTGACGCAATCTGACGAAACGATAACGAAAACGAATGAAGACACGAACGATCATAATATTAAGGAAATAAAATATTTCCTATTTTACAATTTTGAAACTCATCTTAAAATTAATTTAAACCATTTTATTAAATCGCGAAACAATAAACGGAACGCGTAAAAATAACGGGTTTCGACAAATAAATTTTATAAACGAAATTTAAAATAATTATTAAAAATTTATTAACATTCAAATTGCTACAAATGATTCTTTTTATTTTAATTACGAAAAGTACGCGTAAAGAGCCGGATACGCGACGAAAATGCGAACCGGGCAACCGAAACGGACCCGAATACCCACGAGGTATTTAAGCAACAAATGAGGTTAATTTCCACATTTAATTCATATTCTCTCTATCTCTATTCTCTCTCTCCTGTTCAATTCTCCAACACCAACAAAAACCCACCATTTTGATCTTCCAAGGTCCATAACTCTTCCATTTCTCAACCAAATCACGTGTTCTTGGAGCCTAAACGAAGATCTTGAAGCCCTTTACAAGGAAGTAAAGCTCATCTGAACATTTACTCAACTGATTTCGAGGTATGAAGCAAAGAAACACATGGAAATTAGGGTTTTTTTTTTACTTGAGTTTGAAACCCACATACATAGCCGTTGGATCTTAACCATCACGGCGCACTCGACCACAAGAGGCTCTCCTAGCCTAACCCGACTGTATAACCAACCTACTAGCAGATCAGATCGATGAGGATGAGGAAGGAAGGGTTACAGGTTCGCGGATAGAAGAGATGGCCACGAACCACCACCAGCATCGCCGAACCTGTTGGCTACAAGGGAACGAACCTTGTATCTCTTCTCAGACGAACCAGCCTACTAGCGCACCCTTAGGCTGGTGGCGAACCCTCCCCTGACATCACGAACCATCCCCGAAGCTGTAAACCAGCTACGAACCTTTGGGCTTGAACGAACCTTCCTTCCAGTGACGAACCATCCTCCATGTGCGAACCTTTTTAGTCTCACGAACCCAACTTCGCGAACCTTCCAGTGGCAGCTAACCCTTCTCTTCGACGAACCCATCTCACATGACGAACCCTTAGTGCTCACCGAACCCATGCATGACTCACGAACCAACAAGAGACGAACCATGCACCAACTCGGCGAACCTATGATAATCATCTGGCCGAACCCTTAGTCTAGGACCTTAGGTTCGCTGGTTTGTAATCGTGGAACAACTAAATTTCATTTCCTGGTCAAAGGTTATACTATAGCAGCCAAGTGATTCTCGAACCACTATCAATTTCCTGATTTAAGTCCATAACAGTTGGCCCAATTGATTTGCTCAGGCCCACATCTTCTTTCGCAGCCTATATTAAACGGCCCAGTTAGAACCATGTACCAATTGGCCCATTATTGTTTTCAGACTCAAAGTATTCAGCCCAAAAGAGTAGCAGGCCCAACGATTAGGCAGTCGGCCCAGTACATTATTTGGCTAACACTTTCGGCCCATCTCCTTTGTTGTGGCCCACATTAGCTTCAGGCCCAACCATAGGCTAGGCAGCCCACTTCATCGTGTTATTCATGATGTTCGGCCCAACAACAAATTACTTGGCCTAATCCTTTGCTCTTGGCCCACACACGTGTTAATGGCCCATGAATTTCAAGCCTAAGCCCACAAGGCACCTAGCCGGCCCAACTTCGTTTTCGGCCCAAGCATGGTAACCGGCTCGACCATTCGGCCCAATGGAGGTGTAACAAGGCCCAAGTATACCCCTTAGGATCAAATTGTTGATCTTAGGCCCAACGCGATTTCTTGACCCAAATCCGTTTTTCGGCCCATAATAGTCAAATAAAAGGCATAACACTTTGATAAATTAAATTGGTTATTATGCAAAAGTTTTGAACAAAACTATTACAAGGGTTGTTATAAATATGGAAACCAAAGCACATGAACTAAAACGCGATATTACTTAAGTGTCACTAGTTTCTTTAATAAGCAAAAAGGGGCCGAAATACGATCTAGACTTCTAGTGTTAGCCAACTTCAGGGCTAACACTAACGCTTACACACATACGCGCCAATTATAACTTACTTATAGGTTACAACATCATAAAATCAACTTTATACTTATGTTGAAACTTATTGGTGGAACTTAGTAATCATTGAAAAGCCTTAGACTTGAAACATATACATGAGACTTGATACTTATATTCGTGAAACTTTATACTTTAAACATTGTTGGAGATTTATGAGACTTGAATGTTTAGACTTGTGAGACTTATACTTTAATCATGAGACTTGAATGCTTAGACTTGTGAGACTTTATACTTCTAACATGAGACTTGAATGCTTATACTTGTGAAACTTGATACTGTGAACTTGAGACTTGATGCAACTTATGGGATTCATGATGAAACATTGTGTGAACACTTGAAACTTTATGCTTGAAACTACTACTTGCGCATGAAACATGGTACATATATCTAATCATAGGCTACGTAATGGCTAAACTACTGGTAATCCAGAGCTTGTACCTATGGATTGAGATATATGTAAGACATAAACGTAACGAGACTAAGCTATTACCTATATAAGAGACATGTAATTGCTAAACTACTGGTAGTCCAGAGCTCTTGGTTTGCTTATATGAGGTATGTAATTGCTAAACATAAACATAACGATGCGAAGCTATTATCTATATAAGAGACATGTAATGGCTAAACTACTGGTAATCCAGAGCTTTTGTCTGCTTATATAAGATATGTAATTGCTGGAATTACTTGTGTATGCATGGCTTGTGTCTATGTATGAGATATGTAATTGCTAAACTATTGGTAAACCAGAGCTTTTATCTTGTATAGGAGACACGTAAGTGCTAAACTAAGCTTAACTAATCTGTGAGCTACGTAATTGCTAAACGACTGCTAGTGCAGAGCTTGTACTCACGTATGGGATTAGGGACAGCTAAACTATGTGCGTGTGAAACTTGATGCTTGATAAACATACATTGAAACTAACACTTGTAAACAATATAGACATGTAAACTTTGAAACAGATAACAAAAGCTTTGATGAGGATTGAATTGATTGGTAGGTAAAATGCTTAATTATTATTAACAACAGTGTCATAACCGGGTAAGTATGTGGTGGGATGTTGGCTAGGGCTTGTTCCCTTACATATGCCCTATATATAAGCATACCGACTTGGATGTTACATGTGGAGTTAATGAGGTTAAGGTTTTACCGAAGGAGGTTTGTGAAACTATTTTAAACTTATAAACTTTATGAACTCACCAACCGTTGTGTTGACTTGGTCTTTTTACATGCTTTCTCAGGTGAAGAACAGGTTTAAACTTAAGCTCTTGGATTTGCATACTAGGCTGCCCAGATAGAGGACCTAGTAGACTTTTGGGAAGCACATCTTTTGTGATGATACTTATTACTTTTGATATCTTGTACAGATACAAGATATAAACATTTGATTCTTTTGATTAGTTTTACTTAGTTAAATTGCAGAACATTACTATTGTAAATTTAACTTTGTAATCCTATGTATCATTTGATTGTACTTTAGTTATTCTTAAACGTTGATGCTATGTAAACAATCTGATCATCATGATTATCACCCGCGATATCACGCCCCGGGAACCTTCCGCCCGACGGGGACTCCGATCCAACCCCGCCGACTCGGGGTGTGACAGTATTACACACTTAAAAACACTTAGATGGAGGTGAATGTACGATTAGGTGTTGTTGGGGATGGGATTGTAACAGGTTGAAGCCGCAAACAAGAAGGAGATGATGCAGGTTCGTGAATCACGAACTGGCCGAACCTTCTGTCCCACGAACCTGGAATCTTTGGCAAACCATTCTGTAGCCGAACCTAGATGGTTAGCGAACCTTCCTTGTGGCCAAAACTTAGCCGAGCCTATGGCTAACCATGCATGCCACGAAACCAGGACAGACGAACCATGATCCCCGAACCTGTCTCGGCCGAATCTATTAGATCACAACGAACCTTAGCATGGCGAACCCTAGGTGCCGAACCCTAAAGGTTCGGTGGTGTCTTGGCCGAACCTTACATTCATGTTAGCCGAACGTTGGGGACCAACCCTAAAAGGTTCGCTGCCCTGGACAACACTTCGAATCTAGGAGTTGGTTAATGGGGTTAATACGGATCTAAGATCAATGAAACTAATGTTATAACCTAGGGAATGATTAGTGGAATCATTAAATTTAGCATTTCATGAGAAGATGATCATAAATGATGCACGCATGTATGGAAATAAACATGTGTGAGTATTCATGAATCAAAGGAAAACCCTAGTTGTGTGTGTGCATGGAATACGTAGGTGCATGGGATTAATTCAAGTGTTAGTCACAAGTAAGGGGAAACAATGAAGTCAAATGGTGGGATAGAATTTCTATAACTAAGTTCATTAACACATATTAACAACTTAAAATGAGTTGTTAACATGAATAACTTGGACATCTATGTCATATGGTTCAAACATTTTTTATTATGATCAAAGAAGAATCAAAAGGTTGTCATTGGGCCTAAGTGGGCCCAATGGGGCTTAATTAAGCCCATCATACATTAAATGATTACTTAAACTCAAGTAATGATGTCGTTACATAAAATGAAGATGTTTTAAATTTATAAAAGTTAATTTAATAATATCTAAAGTCTTGTTTAATTTGAAATGTGAATTATAAATGGCATTGGTTTCTTTTAAGTTAATTTGGTTATAAAAGTTAGTTTTAATATCATTGATTGGGATTTTGTTATAAAATAGACAATGTCATTGTCTGGATTTTTAAACATAAAACAAAGGAAACTCTGCCGAAATTTCTAAAAATATAAAAGTAAGTTATTATAACTAACCATGGGATTTGGGGATTTTAAAAGGGTAACTAAGATAGATTAGATCTTAGATACACTTAGTACTAAGACACTTAGTTGCACACACACCAAGATCAAACCTTAGGCACAACGACTACTACGCGTACTTATTATATTTGAATTCTTATAAAATAACTCAGGAACCGAAGATACTTAGCTTACAAACAAGAGCGCGCATTTTGTGTTATACTAATTAGTACGTTGTTAATATATATATGCATATATTTCAAACAAATCAAACTAAACATTTTGACAAAACAAGTGTGTGAGTTCAAGGAAACAAACGAAACATTTTGACGAATCAAATGGGTGATTTCAATGAATCAAACGAAACATTTTGACGAAACAAGTGTGTGATTTCAACGAATCAAACGAAACAATCTTTGCAAAGACAACATTCAATGTTCTACAAATCAAGTGTTTGTTGAACAATGAATCAAGTGTACAATTGATTAATGAATCTAGTATTCTATGATCAATGAATCAAGTACATCTTGTAACAGAATCAGACGAATCAATAAATCATTTTCAAGGGAAAGCCTGGGAAAAATCAAATATAATATATGCCAAAACGAACGAAACAAAAACCCTTCATTTCAAGAAGCCTAGCTAGACCGTTTGAATTGTAGGTCGTATGTTTGATGATATTTACAGATTCCCTAACTACTAAGTACCTAGATTGACAGACTAGTCTACTCGAGTTTGACCAAGGCCCCAATCATTAGGACTTAGATTTTATTAAATGTTTATTTATTTATTTAATTAAACATTTATAACTGTTTATACAATTACTGTGGTTGATCATATTGTGTGATGAACTTATGAAATCAACATGGATTTCAAATGATTGTAATTACAGGAACAACAAACAGAAGAACTTATGGGATTGTGTTAAGGGTAAAAATGCTTAATTATCATTAACAGCAGTGTCATATGCATATTAGTATGTGGTGGGATGTTGGCTAGGGCTTGTCCCTTACATATGCCCTATATATAAGCATACCGATGTGGATATTACATGTGGTGTTAATGAGGTTAGGGTCTTTACCAAAGGAGGTTTTTCAAATCATTTTCAATTACAAAAATTATACGAACTCACCAACCATGTGTTGATTTTATTTTTGCATGACTTCTCAGGTGACGAACAGGTCAACTAGGAAGCTTATGCTTTTAGACTAGGACTTCAGATAGAAGACTTAGTATTTTTGGACCTGCTTATTTTTGAAGACATCATTATACAATTTATTTTGTGTATCTTGTGTAAATACAAGATAGAAATCTATGATGTTGATGATAGATTTACATTGTTAAATTATAAACAATATTGATGTAATTTAACTTTGTAATTCTATTATATTTAGCATTTCTCATTTATATCATGTGCAATGTAAACAATCTGATCACTTTCGATTATCACTCATGATATCACGCCCCGGGAACCTTCCGCCCGTCGGGGAAACCCGATCCTACCCCGCCGGCTCGGGGTGTGACAATTGGTGACATCAACATAGTTAATTATATAATAGAAATATGTGAGGTTACGTCGACACAATTATAGAGATCAAAACATAGGTAGAAAAAATTGTTTAACTATACCAACACTCTTGAATCGGTGCCAAGTAAAAAAAACAATATTAGGTTAAAAATGTGTATTATATATATAGTACATAGATATGTTGAAACACTAGAATTTAAAAGAGTTACAACCAAAGTATAAGAAAGGCTATAGATAAAAAAAAAACAAAGAAAACCAATGACAATTTTGGTCATTTTTTTTTCAAGAAAAAGAAAAAGAATAGGAAAGGGCAAAAGGGTAAAAACCGGTATCTAGCTCATAGGATGAATTTCAAATCCATATTGATCATCCCAGCCCTACGCCTTACCATGAGGCTGGGGGATGGCTCGTTGTTTGTTACTCACTGTGTTTAACTATATACTGAATTTGAATTTGACCCTCGAAGTAATTCGATTGAATTCCAGAGATATAGAGTTCGTGAACCCAATTAACCAAATGGCTTTTGATTTAGAGTACATTACGATTATAAGGCACGTAAAATTAATTGGTATAGATCTGAATTAAGCGTGTTCGAAAGCCGATTGGGTTTTGGTCATGTCTGATTTTGATCTGACATTTAAGGGTGTCTCAAAGAGGAACTTCGAGTTCGTTAGAATAAGAGAGCCATTGCTAAGGTATTAGAGGGTTCAATTTTGTTTATTCATACGAGGATTAATTGATTGTGCTTTAAAGTTGATGAGCTATTCCACAATTATTGTTTACACATTATAGGTTGATATTTAAGGAATTAACGATATGAATGGATTCGTGATTACCCTGAAATCACGTCATCATTTAACTCTCGAATTTTAGAACGCGCTATTGTGATTCCAATAGGAAACATGGGAGACATGGTTGATACATAATAATAGTTGCGAAAAGCGATTTAAATTGTCTAACAATACATGACAATCAAAATAAAAAGTGTATCAGTAGCGTAAGACACTAAGCAGATGCATTGTAACACCCCAACCCGGCAAGGGCTGACGTGTCACTATTACAGATATCAAATCAAAAGCATCAATCTTTTAATCAAAATAATCCATAGACAACATTCGAAATAATTTAAAATGAACATAGTCTTAAACATATTAAATAAACATTAAAATGTCTTTTATTAACTTCAACATCTTCTAATTCTCTCATCACACATTCCCATAATTTTCCCGGTTCCCTTGTGTACCTTTTATATAAACAACAGAAAACACAAGAAAAGAAAAACGGCTAATCCAAAAGTTGCTCAGTAACGAAAGAACAATAGTCGTAATGAGAGACAGAAAAACGGAAACAGATATTAACATACTATTACAAATGTTATACAGAATTGAACACATAACTGATCGTGTAAACTGAACATAACATATGAACACGACATAATATGTCAATAAACATTCGTGCATTTATAGAGAAGCACCCTGAGCCAAACAGATAAAGTGAAAGATATCCGGGTAGCTACTCCCATCCATCAATCACAGAGATGGTGTGTGGGTGTACACACATTATTCCATCCCCCAAAACATATAGCATATAATAGAACTAGGATCGACCCATACGCCTCTCATATAAAGTGGCCAGTGTACTCCCTGAGTACTTAATAGAGACGCCGTGACTATTTATTACACACTGTCATGATAAGTGTCACATCACTGACGCCACAATGATGTGTCAGATAACTCGGGTAACAGAGTACTAAAACTGAAGAATACCATAACTATCTAACATATAACTGAACGCATTGATCAAGTCTGAAATCTTATTTTCTACGGGAACATGCAATAATGAGTACAAAACTAGAAGACCTATTGCATGCTATAACAATCATTAATCAGAACCAATATTCAAAACGGTTAAGAACATAAGAAACTGAGTAATAAACGAGTCGTAGCAATGGAAGCAAATTAAGACGCTAGACCACCCAACTAGTAAAAGAAAACAAAATACTATGGTTTGAAGAAGATACGATCCGTACCTTAGACTAATCAAGCAGAGTAAAGCAAGAAAATCGGTTGTCTCCAACAAGTATATTAACCTATATTATAGTAATTTAATTAGATTCATGGATTTAAAACACTCCACAAATGAACTGTTAATATTTTGTTCTGGCTTTTTGGTTTATCTAATTTCAGCAACGAATTCTTTTAGCTTAATTGAATCCTGTTTCTTTTTCATAACCACCTTTATGAATTCTTTTGTGTATAATATCTATTAACATTTTAGGATAAAACAATTAACATTTAATTTTCTAAATTAAATATATTGTAAGTATTAGTACTATGTATGCATATATAACACACCCACTTAAATTTTTATCGTTGCTTCAATTTCTTAGCTTCACATATTTAAATATTTGAATTACTTGTATGTATGTTATTTGCTAGAATAAGTGCCTGGGAATTTCTTTGCTGCTAAGAATGCATGTAGTATCCAGCTTTATTGAAACAGAAAGTCTTTTAAAGCTTATTAACATTTCATCAACTAAATAATTCGATTAGCTATTAGAGAGGAAGAAGACTAACCTATCTATTGGCTGTACATTTTTAAAACTTAAATTTAAATACAAGTAATAATGGTTAAGAGACCTTACCAATTACAGAGCCATTATTATATGCAAAAATGTATATTAGGTGTTTAAAATGAAATTCCCTTTAATTAGCTTCAGCATGCAGGTATTTAATTTTAGCCTAATTGAGTCCTAAACTAGGTTTGTCTGTTACCAGAACTAGCTACCCAATGAGTACAATTTGAAACCATTAAACCCATGTTATGATTTCTAAGTATTTAGGAACACTCATGTGTAGATGAAAATTTTACCTATCTTACAAGAATAGAACCAAATCAAAACGTAATCAACTCTTTGGGTAACCGCAATACTAAACTGCTGCATGACCAGAAACAATTGATGCGTTCAAATCCATAGCTTCATAAAACATAAATTTTTAAGAGGAAGGCTCGATTCTAACTACCTGTTCACAAATAGAGAACAGTGAAAGAGTTGCAGGTGGTTCACATGATTGAGTAGATTAATAGCGGTCTCTTATGACCGTGCAACAGGAATTTGGTGGTGGTGCGGAGGCGGCAGATCGAGCTCTAACCGAGGCTGGATTTCTTTTCAGATTGAAGGTTTTCGAGAGGAGGAACGGCGGTACAAGATATCTATATCGATCCATGAGGCGAGATTGAAGAAATTTCCCCGAGTTCTTCGGTGAGTGGTTGCCGACCATAGGGGTTTAGGAACTGGGTGTTATTCGGCCAAAGTAATTGAGGAAGAATAGGTCAAAGCCATGTTTATTTGTTTGGATATTTGAGTCATTTTGGTTTCCATGTACTCATGTATATTTATTTATTTATTTTTTTTTTCAATTTTGTAGTATTATATGCATGAGACTCCAGCGTAGCATCTTAATCCTCATGAGCGTGCCTTAGTTACCTAAGAATACATGCGAGTAAAAGGTCAACACAAAGATTGGTGAGAGCACATGTTTTACATAAGCAATAAATATCAAATGTTTAAATTAAGTGTTGCTGGTCTACATATCATTACAATGTTATACCGATTGATAGCTAGTCAATACAAGTATATTATATGTGGGTTCGAAACCGAAGCTGACTGCATGCCTCCCGCCATGTCCATCACAAGACAATGAAAAATGTGTTGGTCAATTTTGCACCCATTCCGACATCCATCGGGTTGGACTCCCAGGCGAGATAGGTGGGGCTTGTCAGGCCCAAATAGTACTATCCAATATTACCACGCTAGGCGTCCAGCGCTACTAACGGTCCGAGGTGTGTTTGTGAGGACTTTGAGTTGTGATGTGTGCCACACATATACATATAGTGATAAAGTATGTTCATACGTATCCAAAATAAGTTCTTTTTCAAAATCAGTTTGTCATGCAATGTTTTCTCCCCAAAAGGTAGAAAATATAAAAAGGGACCGTGAACTCACCTAGTAAAGTAGTTCCGGTTTTTGTATGTTCGCGACTGCGAGTGCTAGCAACTGCTAGTAAGCACCTATAATCATATAGGTCGTGAGTATGTGTTTTGTGGTGTGTTGTATCCCATATAACTCCAAGTGTCGGTGTGCTGAACCGAGGGTTTGTGTGTTGACTTGTGTTGACTCTACGAATAGTTGGTGACACATTTGTTGTGTTAGTTTCGTTTATGTATCATATTAAAACTTAAACGTTAGTAGGACGTCATCAAGCATCGTACGACTCTTGTCATAATGACATTCACGTAAGTCACGTATGAAATCGTATACGTTTCTATTTTAGGAAACTTTCTATATTTAGAAAGTTTCTATTTTTGGAAAGTGTAGTTATGAAATCCCATTTCATAAAACTAATGACTCTACTATGTTTGTAAAAACATGTTTAAACACTTGAAAATACATCGTTTGTGCATAAATCACCATTTATGCCATTTTGCCTAAAACAAAGTTTCCTTATTTGGAAAGTGCTCGTTTAAAAGTTCGTTTTCAGAAAATCAAAGTACCAAATATGTTGAAGATAATTTTTAAACATATTTCAATAGTTACAAATCATCAAAACATATTAAAACATCAAAATCCCTCTTTTGATTTACAAAAGTTTCCATAAATAGTAAGTTTGTCACGAAACCGTATTTTCACAACACCAACTATCCAAATGTGTTTCTAAACACTTCAATACACATTTGACACTATCTAGACATGTCTAACATTTCTAGACATTTCTAGATCATTACAAATCAACGACATACAAAGTCTCACAAAATCATCACTAAATAAATCCAAACTCAATACTAGGTGATTTCTAACTTCAATCTTAGCCATAATACATTTAAAACTACACAAGAACACCAACAAATTCGTGCATGTGGGTGGATTGGAGTTGCATATGGGTGGATGTGCATGCATGTGGGTTTTTAGCCCTTTCATGTATGATCTAAGTGTATATAAACATGTAAAACTACCTTAGATGTTCTTAGATGGCTGAGTTTGAGCTAGACAAAGGCTGTGAAGATGGTTCTTGCTTGGGGATTGCTTCAATGGACTTCCAAAGCTTCTTTGAGGCTTCAAAGTCTTGAAATCACCAAGTATGCAAGTAAAAGAGCTTCCCAAGTGCTACCAAAGGGTTTGGGGACAGATTTAAGGAGGTTTGGTAGCTAGAAAGTGAAAGAAATCAGTGGAATGGTGAAAGGAACCGAGTGAAATGAGTTGGGGTTGCTTTTATAAAAAAATTTCCTTTCACGACTCCCTCGCGTACTGCCTAGTGAGCTTCTTCGGGGCTAGGCGTACCGCCTAGAATATTTTAATTGGATGGCACCTCAAAACCTCGCGTGTACCACCCAGAGAGGTTGAAGCGTATGGGGCGTACCGCTTGGTGATTCGGGGAATTCAAATTGTTCCCACCCAAGCCTCGCGTATCGCCAAGACCCAAGCTGTGGCTCTTGGCGTACCGCCTGGCTTGCTGGATGAGCCCAATTGGCCCAATTTAATTGTTTTGACTCGTTCTTCGATTATTTTTCGTTTATACGCATCGTTTATCATTTGTTGGGACTTTAATTCTTAATGTTTGGTCATGAGTGACTCAGTTATCATCCAATTATTTGTTTTGTTCAACGTTCACCAACGTACGTGCGATTCGTGTGTTTTTCGATAATTCCTCGAATTATGGATGATAGTTTGTGTTTGCCACACTTGGTTTCCAAAACCAATGCGCAATATACGATTCGATAGTTCCTCGAACTATCGTTTCGCAGTTGTTTGTGCTTAAGTCATTTAATTAAACATAATTAATGAAATACAACAAGTATGAATGTGAAATACAAAATTGTAAAGGTTGCAGTTTACCTGAAATTGTCGGGTGTCACAAACCTGGTCCCTCCTGTTTTAGTTTCTTACACTTTCTGATTCCAACTTCCTTAAAATGAAAATATGTTAAAAAATTACCACTTTGATCCTTTTCGTTCTCCTTTTTATTATTTTATGTATTAAAGCTTTTATAAAGTTTATAAAAAATTTTATTGAATATTTGTAACTTAAATATTTTTATAAAAACTCAATAGATTCTAATATTTTTTAAATCTTATTTTAGTTCATTAACTTATTGCAACATTAACCTTATAAAATATTATCAATTTATTAAGCATACACACACATAATAAACCTTAAGAAATATGTTTTATTTTATTAAACTTTCATAAATATAGGTTCGGATAAATTTCCAATAGAATTTGTATAGGACATTGTAACATCAGTGTCTGAATCGGTAGTCGGAACAATAACTGTACAGTAGATCAGGTACGAAACTATGTGTATTAATTGTTGTTCGATGTTCAATACGAAACTATTACGAATATATTACAGAATCATATTGTGAAAAAATAGTTAACCGTCATAATCATGTTTGACAATACGAATCTAAGTTGTGTATGATAGTTAGGAATCTATTATTTATAAACGTATGTGAGGTTGTACAGAACAAAACAATAATGGACGTCCTTATGTGAATATTGAACAAACGGAGTTTTCGTGTGGGTGACGATTCGCACGAATATATCTGTAAGTTTAACGCTCTGAATGATGTCTAATAATTAGAAAATCAAATCGAAAAGTATAATTGCCGTCGTGTTAGTACGGGTAATGGTCCAAACGAATACGCTCGAAAACCGTACAATTCGATTAAACAATTAAATTAAACAATTTTAGAATTTTAAATAATAAATGAAAAGATAATTAGTTAATTTATTAGGAATTACAACCTAAGTTAAATTAGAAAATTCTATTTTTATAATCGTATCGTTTCGTTACGAGAAAACCGAAAACTGATGTCTCTACGCAAGAACCGAACAACCGAAATGAACACGAACCAATATGGGGCATAAAAACCTTTACAAGCATTAAATCCTTCATTTATTTCTCCACCAACCCTTTCTCTCTCTTAATTTCTGGATTTCTACTCTCTCTGTAAAATATCACCACAAAAACCATCATAAATCTCTCATTTCTTGCTCAAATTGAGCAAACCTGGTACCAAATCGAAGCCCTTGACGAGGAGAACTTGAAAGTACAACAGATCAAGCTTGGAATCCATTGATTTGAAGGTTAGGTGAGCTCAAACTCTAGGATTTTCAGGTTTTTTTTAACAAACCCGAATAAATGAACTTAGAACCTTATTTTATCTCATTAAACGTTGATATATTCATTTTAAAATAGGTTTTTCTGTATCATTTGATCCTAAAATGAGTTAAGATAGGGGATATTTTCTTTAAAAACCTGCAAATATGGAGTCTAGAAACGGAGGTTGACGATGAAAACCCTTTTCTTTGACCGAGAACACCTTTTATTCTTGAAGGTTGACCGAGAACACCTTCTTAGTTGGATAGGTAGCCGAGAACTCCAACTATTTGGAGGGGCTGGCCGAGAACCCATTTATTTTGATGAGTTGGCCGAAAACCCATTCTCCTTAAATGAGTTTGACCGAGAACCTACATGAAAGGACTAAAATGATATGAGGGTGGGCCACACAACCACCGACAATGATACTTCATTATTCATTCAAAGGCTTAAGATTATATTAATCCCAAAAATGGCATAAGATGTAATTATATTTAGGGTGCAATTGGGTATGCTACTTTTATCCATATTACCTAAACATTTTCAGTAAACAATTAGGTAACGCTTAAAACAAATGTTTTAATCATAAATCATGGGTTAAAACATGTTAAATAATTGTAACTAAGTATTGGAATATTGACATTGAGATGTCAACAACCAATACTTGGAGTTTTCATTTAACATTTAAGATTGGTGCCAATTGAGTTGTTCAAACGAATAACTTAGTAGATAATCAACTCAATAAGGAACATGAATCAAGAATGGTAACAAAGAGCTATTAAGGGGCTTAGTGCATAACCTACTTGGGTTAACTTAAGTCCTAACATGTTTAACTTGTATGTTTCATAAAAAAATTATATTTTACCAAAATACAACGATTTATATCAGATAAACCAATTTTATAGTTTATAGTAACTTAGATGATTTTCTAAACGTAAATGTTATAATTTAAATAAGAATTTATAGATGGTGATTTATTAAAAGATTATGTCTTTTATTTTGTAAACCTTAGGTAAACAAGGTTAATTCTTTATCAGTTAAGGGTAAGGGTGTGACAAACTAGAATAACTTAGAGAAATTCTAGCAACACATTAGAAAGTATATAGGACACTTAGTTGCACACCGAGACCTAAACCCTATATACGTCAAATCTAAATACTTATCGTATTTGAATCATAATAAATCAACTCAGGTGCTGAAGATACATAGGCTACAATTAACGAGCGCATATCATGATTCAATTGCATAGCAACACAGGTGAGTTAATTGCCTCTTTTCTAAACATTTTTGTTTTATAAACGCGGGCTGAGAGGCATACGTAAATTATTTTCTTTGGATTATATTTTACTTAAATGCTTTTAGATTATATATGTTTTGTATGTATAAATGATACCCTATATCATGTCTAGGTAAATTTTTATGCAGGTTTTACTAAATTTATCTACTTATGACATAAGTGGATATTTGGGTTAAACTAAACATTTTGACGAATCAAACAAAACTATTTTGACGAAACAAGGGCGTGAGTTCAATGAATCAAACGAAACAATTTCAACGCAAACTATTATTTGATGTTCAACGAACCAAGTGTTCAATGATCAGCGAATCAAGAGTACCTTTGTTCAACGAATCTAGTATTCAATGATCAATGAATCAAGTACATCTTGCAACGAAACTAGACGAATCAACAAATCATTTTCAAGGGAAAGTCTCGGAGATATCAAAGATAACATGTGAACGAAACTATACGAAACAAGGGACGAAACTAGACGAATCAAGAAAGAAACAAAAATCCTACATTTCAAGAAGCCCTACCTAGACCGTTTGATTTGTAGGTCACATGTTTGATGATATTTACATAATCCCCTAACTTCTAAGAAACCTTTGGTTGATAGACTAGTCTACTCGTGGATGACCAAGGCCCAATCACTAGGACTTAGCTTTTAATTTAAATGTTTATTTATTTAAGCATTTCAAATTAACAATTTCCACATTTGCTATGGTGTTGTTGTGTGTGTGTGTTGACGAAACTAACGTTTGGACGTAACTAACGAACCAAGTGTTTTGACGAATCTAACGGAACAAGCATGGTGACAAAACTAACGAAACAAGTGTGATGATGATAGAGGGTGAGACGCTTAATTATCATTAACAACAATATGCTATGTGGTTCGGTATGTGTTGGGCTGGCGGTAAGCTTGACCCTATGTATGCCCTATATATAAGCATACTTGACTGGGTAGCATAGGTGGTTGTTGGTGAGGTTAAGGTTGTCATCCAGTCAGGTTTGTTCAAAATCATTTTCAATAACAAAACTATATGAACTCACCAACCTTTGTTGACCTTTATTTTCCTGCATGACTTCTCAGGTGACGAACATGTCTAACTAAGAAGTTCGTGTTTTTGACTAGGATGCGCAGATAAAGGACCTAGTACATTGGACGTGCATAATTTTTGAACATCATTATTCATATTATTTTGTATATCTTGTGTAGATACAAGATAGAAAATTTATGATGTTGTTGGTAGATTTACATTGTTAAATTATAAACAATACTGATATAATTTAACTTTGTAATTCTATTTCATTTAGTGCTTTCTCATTTTATATTATGTGCAATGTAAACAATCTGATCATTTCGATTATCACCCGATATCGTGCCCCGAGACCTTTCCGCCCGACGGGACATTCGATCCGGCCCGCCGTCTCGGGGTGTGACAGATATATATACAAACCTTATAATAAAATCACTCAAAACCATATTATAACTTCCGCTAATTAAAGTTTTGATAATATCACAATTTGCGATTTATACGAAATTGCTAGGTGTTACATGTCATTACGTGTTAATTTAATAGAGGCACAAAACATTAATGAAATACATGTCAACAACATCCTAGATGTTCTTACATGTCCACAAAATGGGGTTGCCTGTTTTGTATCCGCATCATCTTATCTTCATGTTCCCACCTGAATTCAGGTCCGCATTTCGGGTTCCATCGGACTCTGACGAACAGAAATCGACTTTGCTTGAGTTGTTTGACCTCACGGTCCATGATCTCTACTCGTCCTTCCACGAACCGTAGTTGTTCATCCACCTGGATCTCATCCAGTGGAATCTCAAGTGTCATATCAGATAAAAACTTCTTCAGGTTTGAGACATGAAATACGTTGTGAAATCCATCAAGTTCAGCTGGTAGATTGAGTTGGTATGCCACTGGACCAATCCTCTTCAGGATCTCAAACGGTTCGATATACCGTGGGTTCAGTTTGCCTCATTTCCTAAAACGAATGACGCCTTTCCACGACGAAACTTTCAAAAGGACTTTGTCTCCTACCTGAAACTCCAAAGGCTTTCGGCGTTTTTTGGCATAGCTCTTTTGACGATCGCGAGCTGCTGCCATGCGATTCCAGATCTGTACAATCTTCTCAAGTGTTTCATGTACGAGTTCCGGGCCAGTGAGCTGATTGTCGCCCACCTCCGCCCAACAAATGGGTGGTCGACATTTCTTGCCATAGAGGGCCTCAAAAGGCATTGCCTTTATGCTCGTGTGGTAGCTGTTTTTGTAGGAGAACTATACCAACGGTAGATGAGTTTCCTAGTTGTTTCCGAACTCTACTACGCAAGCTCGTAGCATGTCTTCGAGAGTTTGTATCGTGCGTTCGCTCTGGCCATTGGTTTGTGGGTGGTATCCTGTACTCATATCCAACCGCGTACCAAGCGACTTTTGCAATGACCTCCAAAAGTTCGAAGTAATTTAGCGTCTTGATCCGAAATTATGGAAATTGGCACTCCATATCACGAGATTACTTCTTTCACGTAAATTCTGGCTAACTTTTCCATCTTGTCGTTTTCCTTTATCGCAAGGAAATGTGCTGAATGGGGTTGCTTGTTTTCTATTAGCAATAATTATTACTTTTACCCGACACCTTTCTTTTTTTACTCGCATTTGATTGAAGGGCTCGATGTTCATTATTATCACACCCCCAAATTCCCACTCGTGGTGTCAGTCCACGTGGGTGTGACGTGGCCAGGATCACAGCTCTTGGTCATATAAAACGACTCTATATGAGTTACACAGTCACACAGATTTGTAAGACAAACATGTTTTCAAAATAAGCAGCGGAATAATTATATCAAAAGCAGCGGAAATAAAGAGTAATACAGCGGAAAAGTAGATTGTATCAAACAAGACATAGTTTAAATTGTTTTTAAAGCAAAACACATGCACACAAGCCTAAAGCACGAATCTATATGCCAGTCAGATTCCTTAGTGCTTCCAAGTGCGCATCCTAGCGTATGCTCCATTAGGTACCTGAGAATACATGCGAAAAGAGTCAACTAAAAAGTTGGTGAGTTCACAGGTTTAGACAGACTGAAAAGTAAACAGACATATACTGGGTATGTTAAGTTTAGTTGTTGGATCTACGATCCGTGGAGTGTGTCAGTTCATCTTACCGAAACTAGACTGTTCTCGTGTGCCTCCGCAGGTCATCGCTGAACCCGCATTCACATCGAAATTACACTCGTTATGACCTCCAGTCAACATTGGTGCCGAGTGGGGTTAGTCAAACCCAGTAGTACTACGTAATTACGACTCGTTTGTGTTACAACTAACGGTAAGGATAAGTGAGGACTTTAAGCGACAAAAGTTACACTCGAAAATGGTTTTCACAACATACCAGTCATATATCTAAAGTAGTTGCATAGTATTCTCACCCCAAAGTTAAGTAAAACAGTTATTAAGTAAAAGTGGGGCTGTAAACTCACCTGAGTTTGAGTAAAGCGTTTGCTCAACAGAAATAGTGTAGCTCGCCGGCTAGTAGTCACCTATATCACATAGGTATTATGAGTTCGTGATCACATATGTGGGTCTCACAGGACCGTGTTAGTGTTTAACAACTCCGAGTTGTTATGTGGGTCGAGTTGACCGTGTTTGACCTAACGACCCGTTGGTGACGGTTTTGGATCAAGTGTTCGTGTAACGTGTGAACTAGTGTTGTGTGATGTGTACAGATACCAAAGTTCACTTTCGTGAGGGAACTTACTATTTATAGTAAGTTTCTATTTCAGGAAAGTTTCCATATTTGGCAAGTCAGGTAATAAATCATAATCTGATTATTCTAACATGCATATTTATCCTAAATGAGCATGTTATCACAAAGCACATAGTTACACATAGTCGGTTTAGCACAGTTTGCGCGTAAAAGTTACTATAATTAGAAAGTTTCTAAAATAAGCATATTTCGTCAAGTTTAAAAAATAATAGCATCTAAGCATCACTATCCTAGTCATGAATAGCCTTTTAATCATAACCGTTATGTCTAGCATGCTCCTATTTCCAATTTGCAAACATAAAGTTACTATTTATAGTAACTTGTGATAAAACACATTTTTCACCCATTTTAAAGCATGAAACCATTTACTAACATCCTAACAAGTTTAAATAAGCATACTAAACATACAACATCTTTCAAATCCATAACTTCTAACAACTTGAAATAAAAAGTTGCTATTTATAGCAATATCATGGATTTCCTACTCCTAGCAATTTGTGACCATTCAAATGTATCAATAACATTATCTAACATGTTCTTAAGCACAAATCAAAGATTTAATCACATACATGGTGGCTATTTCATCAAAGTCACCATTTTACATTGTTAAAGTTTCCATATTTAGCAATAACACTCAAATGACCATATTTGGCATAATCAATCCTTCTAAATCATGTAGAACATCATCCATAATACTCATAACATCATTTCAATGTTGAAAATTACCTAACACATCATGGATCATACATGCATGTTGGTTAAAGTAGCCTTTTCATAACAATAACAACAAATAACAATTATAGGCATTCAAAATCATCATGAATCATGATCAACTCATCAAATCAGTAAATAAATCAACGAATAAGAGATGTAGACCATCAAAATTTCGTGCTAAGAGTGGTGCTAGTGATGCATGTGGGTTTTTCCCCTTGCATGTGTGCCTAGAGGTGATTTTAAGCAATATTGAACATAGAACTACCTTCTTGAGCTAATTCCAACTAGGTGGTTGACCACACAGCAGCTAGAGGGTTTGGGAATCGTCTGAAATCGTCCAAGGAGGCTGGCACAAGTAGTGGGATGAGCTAGATGGCCTTCCAAGGTCTCCTTGCACTTCAAATCTTCAATGGAACCTTCAAGATAGCTTCTTTGCAGCTCCAATGGTGTTATCAGAGTGGTAATGGTCGCTGGTGAGGGTTTCAGTCAAGAAAAATAGAGTAGAGTTCGACAGAATGATTAACAATGGACTTATAAAAGATTTTTACGTGTAGGGGTCGTCCGTACCGCGACACCTGTCCAAAAAGCATCCCCGCGTATCGCGATGAATAAAATAATCGTTTGATTCCCGAAACACGCCGCGTACCGCAGTGGTGGAAGATGATCGGTCGTCGCGTACCGCGACGGTTTTCGGAGAATTCAAATTTCTCCCGCCCAGGCTTCGCGTACCGCGGAAGCCCAATTGGCTGGCCATCGCGTACCGCGATGGGTCTCGGTTGAGCCCACTAAGCCCAATTTCATAGTTTGAAGCGATTTTCGTGAATTTATCGACTACGGACATCGTTTCTCGACACATAAGCGTTGTTCTAACTAAATTAGGTTCCTCGGGACCTAATGTGTAGTGAAAGTGTTCTGTGGTTCGATCCGTTCACCAGCGTTTGTCATTCATGACACGTGCGAGTTTTGTGCGATAATTCTTCGAATCATCGGTGTGTTCGGTCTGTTGTGCCATGTGTCACACTAAATGCAATTATTCTAGTGCCACGTATGAAATAATAATACACATTATTATTAAAATAATATAAATGCTGACCTGGAATTTGCGAGGTGTCACATCATCCCCCGGTTAATAGGAATTTCGTCCCGAAATTCAGTTCGTGTTGCTCGTGCCAGTTTGGTCGGAAAATAAGTGAGGGTATTTCTTTTTTCATCTGGTCCTCTCGCTCCCAGATGTATTCTGGCCCACTCCGTGAATTCCATCGCATCTTAACTATCGGTATCTTACTGAGTTTAAGCTTCTTGATTTCTCGGTCCATAATTTCTACCGGTTCCTCAACGAAATGTAGTTGTTCATCAATCTGAATTTCCTCCAATGGAATTGCGAGCGTTTCATCTGATAAGCATTTCTTGAGGTTTGACACGTGAAACACATTGTGTACGCTACTCAATTCCTGTGGTAGCTGTAGCTCGTAGGCCACGGGGCCCATCCGTTTAGTGATCTCGAATGGTCCGATGTAATGAGGGTTTAACTTTCCCCGTTTCCCAAATCGAATCACTCCCTTCCAAGGCGAGACTTTAAAAAGTACGCGGTCTCCCACTTGGAATTCCAAAGGCTTGCGTCTTTTTGTCGGCGTAGCTTTTCTGTCGATCCCGAGTTGCTGCCATTCTGTTACGTATTTGCACGATCTTGTCGGTTGTCTCGTGCACAAGTTCGGGTCCGGTCAGTTGGCTTTCACCAACTTCTGTTACGTACGCCCGTAAAGTGCTTCAAATGGTGCAGCTCCAATGCTGGTGTGATAACTGTTATTATATGAGAACTCAACTAAAGGTAAGTGAGTCTCCCAGTTGTTACCGAAGTCGATTACGCATGCCCGAAGCATGTCCTCCAAGGTCTGGATGGTTCTTTCACTCTGACCATCCGTCTGCGGGTGATAAGCAGTGCTCATGTCTAACCTCGTTTCGAGTGCCTTGTGTAAGGACTTCCAAAAATGTGCCGTGAAACGACTGTCTCGGTCAGATATTATGGAGATTGGGACTCCGTGTCTGGATACGATTTCCTTTAAGTACATTCGGGTTAGCTTTTCCAACTTATCGGTTTCCTTAATCGGTAGGAAGTGTGCCGATTTTGTGAGTCGGTCTACGATAACCCAGATGGTATCGCAACCACTTGTCGTCTTCGGCAGCTTCGTGATGAAATCCATGGAAATTTGCTCCCATTTCCATACTGGAATTTCTGGTTTTTGGAGTAACCCTGATGGCTTCTGATATTCGACCTAAACTTTGGAGCAAGTCAGGCACTTACTCATATAGGTCGCGATTTCTGATTTCATGTTAGGCCACCAGTAAGTGGTCTTCAAATCGTGGTACATCTTGTCAGAGCCTGGATGTACTGAGTATTTGCTCTTGTGAGCTTCATCCATCACTACTTTTCTCAATCCTCCGTAGTGTGGAATCCAAATCCGATCCATCAGATAGTAAGCTCCGTCATCCTTCTATTTCATCTGTTTGTCCATACCCCGCATGGCCTTGAGGGTAAGGTTTTCCTTCTTCAGAGCTTCTTGTTGTGCGACTCGGATCTGATTTGGCAGCTCGGAGTGAATGGTGAGTTGTAGTGCACGTACACGTTTGGTTGTTTCCTTCCGGCTCAGTGCGTCAGCTACTACATTAGCTTTCCCGGGATGATACTTGATTGCACAATCATAATCGCCTATCAGTTCGACCCATCTGCGTTGTCTCATGTTTAACTCCTTCTGGTCGAATATGTGTTGCAGGCTCTTATGATCGGTGAATATAGTGCACTTGGTGCCATACAGATAGTGTCGCCATATCTTCAATGCGAACACTACGGCTCCTAACTCCAGATCATGGGTTGTGTAATTCTTCTCGTGCATCTTTAGTTGTCGTGACGCATAAGCTATGACCTTCTCGCGTTGCATCAGCACACAACCGAGTCCTTGCTTTGATGCGTCGCAGTAGACTACAAAGTCTTCGCACCCGTCTGGTAGTGATAGGATCGGTGTGCTGCACAGCTTCTGTTTCAATAATTCAAATGCAGCTTCTTGTTTTTCTCCCCATTCGAACTTCTTATCTTTATGCGTAAGGGAGGTCAATGATTGTGCGATCTTCGAGAATCCCTCGATAAACTGCCTGTAGTACCCGGCCAAACCTAGGAACTGCCGCACCTCAGTCGGAGTCTTGGGTGCCGTCCAGTTCTTGATTGCCTCGATCTTGGCTGGGTCTACGTGTATTCCATTCTCGTTCACTACGTGCCCAAGGAACTGAACTTCGCGAATCCAAAAATCACATTTGGAAAACTTCGCGTATAGTTGTTCCTTCTTCAGTAGTTCCAAGACGCGCCTCAAGTGATTGGCATGTTCTTCTTGAGTCTTGGAGTATATCAGGATATCATCAATAAATATGATTACGAACATATCGAGGTACGGCTTACACACCCGATTCATGAGATCCATGAATACTGCCGGTGCGTTGGTCAGTCCAAACGGCATAACCAGAAATTCATAATGTCCGTACCGTGTCCTGAAGGCTGTGTTCGGTATGTCCTCCTCTTGTATCCTAAGTTGATGGTAACCGGATCTTAAATCGATCTTCGAATAGTAGCGTGACCCTTGCAATTGGTCAAACAAGTCGTCTATTCGAGGTAAAGGGTATCGATTCTTGATCGTTACCTTATTCAGTTCTCGGTAATCGATGCACATACGGAATGATCCGTCCTTTTTCTTCACAAACAGGACCGGTGCTCTCCAAGGTGAGAAGCTCGGTCGGATAAATCCTTTATCTAACAACTCTTGCAGTTGATTAGATAGTTCCTGCATTTCTGTAGGAGCCAATCGGTATGGTGCCTTGGCTATCGGTGTTGCTCCTGGCGTTAGATCTATCTGGAACTCCATTTGTCGTGCTGGTGGTAGTCCCGGTAGATCATCAGCAAAGACTTCTGGATAATCGCGAACAACAACGATGACCTCGATCTTTCGTTCCTTCTTTGGTTGTTCGGTGATAAGTGCCAAAATAGTCGTGTACCCCTTCTTCAGATATTTGTTTGCCTTCATGTAGGACATGATGTTTAACAGTATTCCGCGCCGTTCCCCTTGGATTGAGATCTGTTCTCCACTTGGCAACGTAATCCGCACAATCTTCTCGTTTCACACAATCTCAGCGTGGTTTGCAGATGGCCAATCCATTCCAATCATCACGTCGAAGCTCCCGAGAGTTACCGGCATCAGGTCAATCACCAGTTGGTGGTCTGCTAACGTCAGGACACACCCCTTGATGATATGTTGTGTTTCTATCAGCTTGCCATCTGCTAACTCTACGGTGTACTTATGGTCTAGTGGTGTTGGCGTCATATTAAGCAGTTTACTAAAATCACTAGAGATAAAACTCTTATCGGCACCGGTATCAAATAATATACTATCATAGACATTATTTAAAAGAAACGTACCGGTAACGACATTGGGGTCATCTTTTGCTTCTCCTGACCCGATGACAAATGCTCTGCCCCTTACCGGGTTGCCTCATGTGTTCTTGTTTTGTGGGAAATCTCTGCACATATGCCCTGGCTTCCCGCAAGTGAAGCATCCCCTTAAGGTGTCATTCTTGTTGAGATTGGGGTTGGGGTTTGATCGGCATTCTTTGGCCAGGTGCTCGTTCCTGCCACAGTTTGTACACTTGCCCTTCTTGCATGGGCCGAAGTGATGGTAGTTGCAGCTGTTGCATTTTGGGCTGTTGCCCTGATATCCTCCCTTGCCTTGAGTGTTCGGCGGGGTGGCAGTGAAAACCTTTGCAGGTGCTGGCCTGTGCTGGGTTTGTTGCTGAGGTGAGAAGGTTTGGTTACTGCTGGGCTCCCATTTCTTCTTGGGCTCTTGGGGTTTCGGATGTTCACCCCTCTTTGGCAGCTTTCCCTGGGCTACTGCCTGATCAGTTAATCTGTGAGCCAGGCGAATCAATGGTTGGATTGTGGTGTGGTCAGATGCAGTCACTGTGCTCTGGATTTGTTCCGGCAATCCACTAATGAATTGCTCAATTTTCTTGTACTCCGGCGTCACCATTGCCGGGCACAGCTTGCATAGTTCATGAAATCGAGTACAGTACTTCTCGATTTCGGATCCTCCCATCTTGTGTACCCAAAATTCTTCCTCAAGCTTTCTGATTTCATCACGAGGACAGTATTCCTCGTGAAGCATCCGGGTGAAGTTCTCCCACGGGATGGAGTTTGCCGTTTCCAGTCCAAGGGTCTGAACGTGTGTGTTCCACCAGGTGAGGGCTGGTCCCTCCAGAGTCCCGGTGGCATACTTTACTCGGTTTTCCTCCGAGCACTCAGACATGGAGAATACCGACTCCAACTTCTCGATCCAGCGAAGCAGTCCCACTGCTCCCTCGGTACCCTGGAACTTGTGAGGGTGGCAGCTCAGAAAAGCTTTAAACGAGCATCCCTTTGCTGCGCTCCCTTGGGATCCTGTGCATCGGGGTTCAATGTAACGTGTTAGTGTCAGCGTTGCCTATGCTAAATTAGTCAGGTTAGGTAGGTGTTAGTACCGTTATTGGTGTCGCTAGTCTCGCTAGCAAGTCGGTTTGCTTCGTACTCAGCGAGTACTTTGTTGACCTTACGTTCGACCATCATGTTGATCCTTGCCTTTTCGGCCTTACGTTTGAGATTGCGAGCGTTGGGTCCCCTTCTAGACATGATTCTATATGGAAAGGTTAGAACGTTAGTTAGCATGAGTTAGAGTGTTAGCCGATTGTCATGCCAGAAGTCAAGTTAGATGTTATGTTAGCAAGCAACCACAATCAAAACATAATAAATAAAGCAAAACATCATTTCATTAATAATAATAACTTGAAGTACAATGATTTCAAAAGAAAATAGCAATATAAGTTTGTACGAGCACATCCCGCTCGTTTAGGCAAATAGAAAAGAAACATAAATGAAAGTAACTCGGCTAATCTGAGTCCATGGTGACGTGTGAAACGTCACTATCAGCATCTCCATCATCCTCGCCCTCCTTAGGACCCTCGTCGGGATCCTCGTCGAAGTCTCCCTCTTCGAGGTCATTGACCTCGAATTGGGGACCATCATCCTGAGGTGGTTCCTCAATAAACTGCACGACCCACGCGTTATGCATGGGATCGCTAGCCTGGACCATCGCCTGAGTCTCCTCGTTGGCGACTCGATTCTCCGTGATGCGTACGTCATGCTCTTGCATGACATCCACTATCTGTCCGTGCTACCCCATCAGCTGGGACACCTGGAGACGTAGAGTCTCTACCTGTTCCTCTAACCTGTCATTTTTCCTCTCGAGGCGATCGTTCTTTTCTCGAAGAACTCGGACCTCGTCCGATAGCTCACCGTTCCTCATGGCCTCACGTTGGGAGAAAGCCACGTGAGCCGCGAATGCCTGCTCCATCGGCACTCCAAGTGGTGGTAGTCTATGGTCGGTCAGTGCGTCGCCAGGATACCGTGGCGAAGGTACCCTCTCTCCTATGATCCAGTCCCGTATCACCATAGGGAGCCATCCCCAGTACCGGGCTCGTGCTGCATGTCGTGCCCGTCTGTCCATCTCCGCGTCGACTCTCTGCGGTCAGGTCATCTGTTGCCGAGCGTCTGCCCGGGTTCCTGTTAGCGTTGTCGTTGTTGGCCATTCCTGTAAATCTCAAGTTAGTAAACAACAGTTCAATAGTAATGGTAATATCAGTAGTGTCTAGTGTAGAGCAGTGGCTATAGTCTAAGTTTACTACATGAAAACCTAGTTCCCTATAACCTGGCTCTGATACCAGTCTGTCACACCCCCAAATTCCCACTCGTGGTGTCAGTCCACTTGGGTGTGACGTGGCCAGGATCACAGCTCTTGGTCATATAGAACGACTCTATATGAGTTACACAGTCACACAGATTTGTAAGACAAACATGTTTTCAAAATAAGCAGCGGAATAATTATATCAAAAGCAGCGAAAATAAAGAGTAATACAGCGGAAAAGTAGATTGTATCAAACAAGACATAGTTTAAATTGTTTTTAAAGCAAAACACATGCACACAAGCCTAAAGCACGAATCTATATGCGAGTCAGATTCCTTAGTGCTTCCAAGTGCGCATCCTAGCGTATGCTCCATTAGGTACCTGAGAATACATGCGAAAAGAGTCAACTAAAAAGTTGGTGAGTTCACAGGTTTAGACAGACTGAAAAGTAAACAGACATATACTAGGTATGTTAAGTTTAGTTGTTGGATCTACGATCCGTGGAGTGTGTCAGTTCATCTTACCGAAACTAGACTGTTCCCGTGTGCCTCCGCAGGTCATCGCTGAACCCGCATTCACATCGAAATTACACTCGTTATGACCTCCAGTCAACATTGGTGCCGAGTGGGGTTAGTCAAACCCAGTAGTACTACGTAATTACGACTCGTTTGTGTTACAACTAACGGTAAGGATAAGTGAGGACTTTAAGCGACAAAAGTTACACTCGAAAATGGTTTTCACAACATACCAGTCATATATCTAAAGTAGTTGCATAGTATTCTCACCCCAAAGTTAAGTAAAACAGTTATTAAGTAAAAGTGGGGCCGTAAACTCACCTGAGTTTGAGTAAAGCGTTTGCTCAACAGAAATAGTGTAGCTCGCCGGCTAGTAGTCACCTATATCACATAGGTATTATGAGTTCGTGATCACATATGTGGGTCTCACAGGACCGTGTTAGTGTTTAACAACTCCGAGTTGTTATGTGGGTCGAGTTGACCGTGTTTGACCTAACGACCCGTTGGTGACGGTTTTGGATCAAGTGTTCGTGTAACGTGTGAACTAGTGTTGTGTGATGTGTACAGATACCAAAGTTCACTTTCGTGAGGGAACTTACTATTTATAGTAAGTTTCTATTTCAGGAAAGTTTCCATATTTGGCAAGTCAGGTAATAAATCATAATCCGATTATTCTAACATGCATATTTATCCTAAATGAGCATGTTATCACAAAGCACATAGTTACACATAGTCGGTTTAGCACAGTTTGCGCGTAAAAGTTACTATAATTAGAAAGTTTCTAAAATAAGCATATTTCGTCAAGTTTAACAAATAATAGCATCTAAGCATCACTATCCTAGTCATGAATAGCCTTTTAATCATAACCGTTATGTCTAGCATGCTCCTATTTCCAATTTGCAAACATAAAGTTACTATTTATAGTAACTTGTGATAAAACACATTTTTCACCCATTTTAAAGCATGAAACCATTTACTAACATCCTAACAAGTTTAAATAAGCATACTAAACATACAACATCTTTCAAATCCATAACTTCTAACAACTTGAAATAAAAAGTTGCTATTTATAGCAATATCTTGGATTTCCTACTCCTAGCAATTTGTGACCATTCAAATGTATCAATAACATTATCTAACATGTTCTTAAGCACAAATCAAAGATTTAATCACATACATGGTGGCTATTTCATCAAAGTCACCATTTTACATTGTTAAAGTTTCCATATTTAGCAATAACACTCAAATGACCATATTTGGCATAATCAATCCTTCTAAATCATGTAGAACATCATCCATAATACTCATAACATCATTTCAATGCTGAAAATTACCTAACACATCATGGATCATACATGCATGTTGGTTAAAGTAGCCTTTTCATAACAATAACAACAAATAACAATTATAGGCATTCAAAATCATCATGAATCATGATCAACTCATCAAATCAGTAAATAAATCAACGAATAAGAGATGTAGACCATCAAAATTTCGTGCTAAGAGTGGTGCTAGTGATGCATGTGGGTTTTTCCCCTTGCATGTGTGCCTAGAGGTGATTTTAAGCAATATTGAACATAGAACTACCTTCTTGAGCTAATTCCAACTAGGTGGTTGACCACACAGCAGCTAGAGGGTCTGGGAATCGTCTGAAATCGTCCAAGGAGGCTGGCACAAGTAGTGGGATGAGCTAGATGGCCTTCCAAGGTCTCCTTGCACTTCAAATCTTCAATGGAACCTTCAAGATAGCTTCTTTGCAGCTCCAATGGTGTTATCAGAGTGGTAATGGTCGCTGGTGAGGGTTTCAGTCGAGAAAAATAGAGTAGAGTTTGACAGAATGATTAACATTGGACTTATAAAAGATTTTTACGTGTAGGGGTCGTCGCGTACCGCGACACCTGTCCAAAAAGCATCCCCGCGTATCGCGATGAATAAAATAATCGTTTGATTCCCGAAACACGCCGCGTACCGCGGTGGTGGAAGATGATCGGTCGTCGCGTACCGCGACGGTTTTCGGAGAATTCAAATTTCTCCCGCCCAGGCTTCGCGTACCGCGGAAGCCCAATTGGCTGCCCATCGCGTACCGCGATGGGTCTCGGTTGAGCCCACTAAGCCCAATTTCATAGTTTGAAGCGATTTTCGTGAATTTATCGACTACGGACATCGTTTCTCGACACATAAGCGTTGTTCTAACTAAATTAGGTTCCTCGGGACCTAATGTGTAGTGAAAGTGTTCTGTGGTTCGATCCGTTCACCAACGTTCGTCATTCATGACACGTGCGAGTTTTGCGCGATAATTCTTCGAATCATCGGTGTGTTCGGTCTGTTGTGCCACGTGTCACACTAAATGCAATTATTCTAGTGCCACGTATGAAATAATAATACACATTATTATTAAAATAATATAAATGCTGACCTGGAATTTGCGAGGTGTCACATCATCCCCCGGTTAATAGGAATTTCGTCCCGAAATTCAGTTCGTGTTGCTCGTGCCAGTTTGGTCGGAAAATAAGTGAGGGTATTTCTTTTTCATCTGGTCCTCTCGCTCCCAGATGTATTCCGGCCCACGCCGTGAATTCCATCGTATCTTAACTATCGGTATCTTACTGAGTTTAAGCTTCTTGATTTCCCGGTCCATAATTTCTACCAGTTCCTCAACGAAGTGTAGTTGTTCATCAATCTGAATTTCCTCCAATGGAATTGCGAGCGTTTCATCTGATAAGCATTTCTTGAGGTTTGACACGTGAAACACATTGTGTACGCTACTCAATTCCTGTGGTAGCTGTAGCTCTTAGGCCACGGGGCCTATCCGTTTAGTGATCTCGAATGGTCCGATGTAACGAGGGTTTAACTTTCCCCGTTTTCCAAATCGAATCACTCCCTTCCAAGGCGAGACCTTAAGAAGTACGCAGTCATATTAGTCCATTACTACTTTTTCGGAGGATATCCCGGCCTTATTCAAGGCACTGGAAGTTCACTATCGAGGTCAGACTTCAAGCGGCTTCCGAGTCTTTAGGAATTCATTTGAACAACTTATCAACTACGTGGCACATGCCCTGTAAATAAGGAAATGTAGTTTAGTACTTAGAATATTCACGTCTTAATCAAATGTTACATTCTAAGTAGCATAATAATAACGGAATATGATCCTTGTTGTAACATGTTCATGCACAACAATAGGAAAAAATATAAGTAAAACATATTAGCAAAAATCAAACATTAACGATACTAAGATAAAGTATTCATCGTTCATAGATCTTGAAAAATGCTATGGTAAGGATCCTATTTCTAGAATAAGATCACTAAAAAATATTATAAATGATTCAAAAAATTGCTTATTATTATATCACTAGGTCCAAAACACCTAAGCAGAGCATATATTATCCCTAGGTGCATTTCATCCAAAAACATGTTATAAACAATATCAACTAAAATTTGATGAGTTTCCATATGCAACTTTTATGATAAATGGTCTATCTAGTCTACTTCGGGTTCTACCAAGAAAAGGTTCAAACTCATAAGAAATAAAACTCCTATCAACACCATAATCAAATAACACATAATCATTATATTAATTACTCAATAACTTACAATTAACCACATCTTGATAGACTTGAGCGACTTGAGTATGAGTATTCCGATGAAATGTATAGGCACGAGCAACTTTGCGAGGATCATAAAATTTTGTGTGTATATAAATATATATGTGTGTGTGTTCATGAATGCAATTATCCGAAGAATTACATGAACTTTATTTTATTATGATTGAGCACAATTATAATTAAAAATTGGAACATAAAAAACTTAGAGGTTACACGGGTGAGTTTCTCAGGTTTGTTAACACTCGCACAAAATGATAGTTTGTAATATGATCCAATTTTCACATATGATAATATGCCATTATGTAAAAACATGCAAATAAACTAAATACATATCAAAAGTAAGGTTTATACCAAGCTAAGAATTTATAAAAATGCTCAAAGTAGCAAAAAATCACCACAGACTTCTCCAAAGGGTAAATCAAATATAGGTGGAATACTCGGTCCAATAAATCTAACGTTGTTACCATAGTTAAGATCGATTCAAGGTAAAGCTTATAAAGCACAAAATACACAGTCAATAGTTTAGATCTAGTGTTTTGTCACACCCCCAAATTCCCACGTGCGATGTCAGACCGCGCGGGCGTGACGTGGAATCATAGCTCTTGGTTATATAGAACGACTCTATATGAGTTACACAATCATACAGTTTTGTAAACAAAGCAAGTTTTTATAAATAAGAAGCGGAAAGTAAATGTTATAAGCAGCGGAATAAATGTAATTTTTTTTGCAGCGGAAATATAAAGTGTATCAAGCGCTACATGGTTAATATTGTTTCAAGACCAAACAATGCAAACAAAAGCCTAGGATCAGAGTCTATATGCATGCCAGACTCCTTAGTGCATCTACGTGTGCATCCTAGCTTGTAATCCACCAATTACATGAGAATACATGTGAAAACGTCTCAACTATAAAGTTGGTGACTTCACAGGTTTAGACAGTAAATAAACAGTAAGACAGACATATACTGGGTATGTTAAGTTGTTGGTTGGATCTACGATCCGTGAGTGTGTCAGTTCATCTTACCGAAACTCGACTGCTTCCTTTGCCCCCCCGGGTCATCGCTGAACCCGGCAATAAGCATCAATATTATGCTCGACTGTTTCCTTTTCTCGATCCAATCTGTTACAACACAAGTTCCTAGCTTTTTCTCGTTGATTATATGAGTCATCTAAGTGTTTAATAGTGTGTAAACCGGTTAAAACATCAACAAAACCTAATGTTCGTGACATACCCTAAAACCGAATTTAAAGGGGTCATTTACCTTAGATCTCGTGGATGGAAGCTCGAAATACTTGTACTTCTGTAATCTACAGGATGAGAGGATCGTAATGACGCCTAGAACACTTGAATCCACCAAGGAATGATAACAAACTTGTAGAGAGAAGTTGAGAGAAAATCCTTAGAGAGAGAGAGAGATTAGGACGAGAATGAGGGAAGGAGAGGGAAGGATGGTGGTTGGTGGTGTCATAAATGCTTCATTTAATCCACCCAGTAGTTCGGTCTCAGTCGGTTTCGCGTAAAATGCCGGATCGCGTAGTCTCACCGCAAAACGACTCGATTTATAAAAATAGAATTTATAAATTTATTCTAAGTTGTGATTCCTAATAAATTAACTAATATCTTCTATTTATTTTAAAAATAAAAAAAAATTAAATTATTAATTAACTGTTTAAATCGAAATGTACGGTCGTCGCGCGTATTCGTTCGAATCGTCACCCGTACGAACACGACGATAACTATACCTTTCAATATTGTTTTCTAATTATTGGACATTATTCAGAACGTTAAATCTTCGGATATATTCGCACAGATCGTCACCTATACGAATAACCCGTCAATTTAGCATTCGCATAACAACATCCTTTGTTTTGTTCCGTAAAGCCTCGCATACGTTTATACATAATAAGTCCTAACAAATAATCACATGATGGTTCTATGTTGCCAGATAATTATCTGACTCAAGAACCCTATTTCTGAACTTTGTTTTTCTGAATTGAATCTGAACTGCGCTATGATAATATGTAATTAAAATGATATACAATTGATAACTGAAATATGTACCTGATTTACTGTTCCTGTACTGTAGAGATCACTGTTCCAGTGACGGTTCCGGCACTGATGTTACACTTTCCTAGTATGGAAACTTACTATAAATAGTAAGTGTCACACCCTTGTCGTTGCGGAAGCGTATGGTGTGACTTTCAAGGTTTCACAGTCATGATTTACAACAAAAGACACATATGTTTCTATATTACAGAGTAATATTACAACTACATTAGCCACAAGCCTAATGTAATAACAGTTTTATCAGAGTTTCACACATATATATAATGCTATTACACATATATACTATGCGATATATCACACTGTTGAGCTATCTCTCATAGACTCCACCATATGTCTCCCAAAATTGAGCTCCCAGCTCCACCCCCTGTAATACTATGCATCTGAGAAAACATGATTTAAAACAATCAGCATATCGCTGGTGAGTTCACAAGTTTATTTGTTAAAACGTATGTAATTTATCCAAACAAATCAAATGTTTTCATAAAATAAGTTAAATAATATTAATGTCCCAAACTGGGTGTAAAACATTGGTATCCGGTGCGAACATTGTTCCTTTCAACAATGTTGTGTTTAGTTCCCGACCAACTGTCCAATTATAACTCCTGGGCTCCCGTAACCGAGCTGACGAGTTCAGTGTTTGCCCCTTCCCAATGTCCTTGTCGCAAGACATTGTGTGTTCTAGCCTTATTGAACAAATAAACTTGTGAACTCACCAGCGATATGCTGATTGTTTTAAATCATGTTTTCTCAGATGCATAGTATTACAGGGGGTGGAGCTGGGAGCTCAATTTTGGGAGACATATGGTGGAGTCTATGAGAGATAGACTCAACAGTGTGATATATCGCATAGTATATATGTGTAATAGCAATATATATATGTGTGAAACTCTGATAAAACAGTTATTACATTAGGCTTGTGGCTAATGTAGTTGTAATATTGCTCTGTAATATAGAAACATATGTGTCTTTTGTTGTAAATCATGATTGTGAAACCTTGAAAGTCAACCGTACGCTTCCGCAACGACAAGGGTGTGACACTTACTATTTATAGTAAGTTTCCATACTAGGAAAGTGTAACATCAGTGCCGGAACCGTCACCGGAACAGTGATCTCTACAGTACAGGAACAGTAAATCAGGTACATATTTCAGTTATCAATTGTATATCATTTTAATTACATGTTATCATAGCGCAGTTCAGATTCAATTCATAAAAACAAAGTTCAGAAATAGGGTTCTTGAGTCAGATAATTATCTGGCAACATAGAACCATCATTTGATTATTTGTTAGGACTTATTATGTATAAACGTATGCGAGGCTTTACGGGACAAAACAAAGGATGTTGTTATGCGAATGCTAAATTGACGGGTTATTCGTATAGGTGACGATCTGTGCGAATATATCTGAAGATTTAACGTTCTGAATAATGTCCAATAATTAGAAAACAATATTGAAAGGTATACTTATCGTCGTGTTCGTACGGGTGACGATTCGAACGAATACGCGCGACGACTGTACATTTCGATTTAAACAGTTAATTAATAATTTAATTTTTTTTATTTTTAAAATAAATAGAAGATATTAGTTAATTTATTAGGAATCACAACTTAGAATAAATTTATAAATTCTATTTTTATAATTCGAGTCGTTTCGCGGTGAGACTACGCGATCCGGCATTTTACGCGAAACCGACTGAGACCGAACTACTGGGTTGATTAAATGAAGCATTTATGACACCATCAACCACCATCCTTCCCTCTCCTTCCCTCATTCTCGTCCTAATCTCTCTCTCTCTCTCTCTAAGGATTTTCTCTCAACTTCTCTCTACAAGTTTGTGATCATTCCTTGGTGGATTCAAGTGTTCTAGGCGTCATTACGATCCTCTCATCTTGTAGATTACAGAAGTACAAGTATTTCGAGCTTCCATCCATGAGATCTAAGGTAAATGACCCCTTTAAATTCGGTTTTAGGGTATGTCACGAACATTAGGTTTTGTTGATGTTTTAACCGGTTTACACACTAGTAAACACTTAGATGACTCATATAATCAACGAGAAAAAGCTAGGAACTTGTGTTGTAACAGATTGGATCGAGAAAAGAGTTGAATATACAGGTTCGTGACCCCATTCAGTCGGCCGAACCTTTTTGAGAGGGATAAGGACCAGCCGAACCTTCTTCATGGATGGCCGAACCAGGGACGAACCCTGGCACCGAACCCTGCATGGCTCTGCAACGAACCTATAGCCTCCTGGGTGCCGAACCTGTGCGCTGACAATGAACCATTTAAAATAGACGAACCCATGAGTCTGGCTTAACCGAACCTTGCTAGCTTCAACGAACCAAATTAGGCCACGAACCCCTAGCAGCCTCCTGAACCTCAACTTGGCGAACCTTATGGTTCTACGAACCTGATTTCAGAGACTGGTCGAACCTATTAAACCATGAACTAATTACATGTCCAGCGAACCCTCTTGAGGCTAAACCTAATGGCCGAACCCTAGGACTCCTTAAAAGTTGGCGAACCTTCTTAGGGTTTAGCCGAACCTTTAGGGTTCGTTAGGGTTAAACCTGGCCGAACCTTGATTGGTCATCATAGGTTCGCTGCCCTAGGGATGTTAAAACTAGGATGGCCACTACAATCCTCCGTTTTCATGGCACATAGGGTTGGTATACATGGGCATGCACGAGTTAAAGTTTGTGTGTGTGCATGGGATACGTGTGTGCATGGGAATGACATGAGATGTCAAATCTTGTGTAAAATTTGCATTACTAGAAACTAGAGCATCAAGGACTAATAACAAAGAGTTAAAGACTAAGTGTTGATCTAGGTTATTAAAGTCTACATTATAGAATATTTTATAAATGACAAGTAACTTAAAGGTGTAACTATCAACATGGGATCGTTCAAGGATTTGAATTGTGATCAATTAGAAATCAAAAATTATTCAATTGGGCCAAAGTGGGCCCAATGGGGTTTAATAAAGCCCATCACACATTAAGTGTTACTTAAACTTAAGTAATGAGATTGTAATAAAAGAAACCTATTTATAACTTGTTAGATTTTATTAAATGGTTTTGACTTAATATTGAATTAAAATGGAAGTTAATTGTAATGTTTTGATTTAAATAGTTATTTTAATTTAATTGTTTGGGAACTTGTTGAAAAATAGACAATATAATTGTCTGGATTTGAACTAAATACAAAGGAGACTCTGCCCAAATTTTGTAAAATTTATCTTAAGTGTTGTAATTAAACCTGGGATTTGGGGTCATAAAAGGGTAACTAAGTTAGAGTAGATCATAGATACACTTAGTACTAGGACACTTAGTTACACACACCGATACAAAGATTTAGATACGACGACTACGCGTACTTATTGTATTCGAATTCTTATAAAATAACTCAGGAACTGAAGAAACCTAAGCTACAACAAGAGCGCGCATTTTGTGTTAGATCATTTACATAGCAGCACAGGTGAGTTCATTGCCCATTTTCTAACATTTTTGTTTTAAAACGCGGGGCTGAGAAGCATGCGTAAACTGTTCTATTTAAATTGTTTACTTAAATAATTTTATTTATTATATGTTTTACATATATATGTTTGTTGATACTCCTAGACTCCTGTCTAGGTAATTATTAAACAGAGCAAATTATCAAGTTAATTAAATTACTCTTATGAGTAATACTTTAAATCTAAACTCTAAATAAACCATTAGTCCATCAATCTCAAATTCAAGAATCTAAATTCAAAGTGAAATCAAATGAACTGAAACAAAAGATCATATTCAAAGGAAACCTAATTCAGTGTGGGATCTGAGAACAAAGAATCATAATCAAGAATCAATTATCATTATGAATCATGGAAATTCTAAAGATCAAGATCAAAAGACTCAAGGAATCAGAAATCATAAATGTGTGTGAATCATGGAAATAATGAATCATTACAATCTAAGGAAATCATTAATATTTGAGTTAAGGTGGATGTCAGTTGTATAGGGAATCAAGACCACGTGTAACACACATAAAGTCCCTTCAGGTATAGTAGACTCTTGTAGTCAAGCTATATGGGCAATAACGTGAACTATCAAATGAAATCAATATCAAAAATCAAGAGAATCAAAGAGATCAAGAATCAAAGGATATCCGTAAAGTCCCTTCACGTACAGAAGACCATTGGGTCAGGCTGTACGGGCATCATTAAAATCCCGGCACGCCCAGGTATACTCCTTGTGAGTTATGCCTGGTATGGGTCACCTGTGAGAGGTTACAACTTGGACAACTACCAACAACTAAGTCTAATTGATTGAGTCAAATAAGGCCCAATCATCATGTCTTAGTAGTATTTAAATGTTTTATTTATTTATTAAATTAAATACTTAACATTTTATTTCTATCACTGACTTTTGGGAAATCATGTATCTATGATGAACTCAAGAGAATCAAAGGTAAATAAAATTTTGGGAAAGCATAATCTAAATCAGAGGTGTGTAGGGTAAAAAAGTTTAATTATCATTAACAACAGTGTCATATGCATATGAGTATGTGGTGGGATGGCGTCTGGGCGGGTTTGTAGGCTCGACTCAGGGGTATGCCCTCTATATAAGCATACCGATATGGATATTACATGTGATGTTAATGAGGTTAGGGTCTTTACCGAAAGAGGTTTTCAAATCATTTTCAATTACTAAACTATATGAACTCACCAACCATGTGTTGACTTTATTTTTGTATGACTTCTCAGGTGACGAACAGGTCAACTGAAGAGTTGTTTCTTTTGGACTAGGTTACAGATAGAGGACCTAGCTTTTTGGACCTGCATACTTTTGGACATCATACACAGTTATTTTCTATATCTTGTGCAGATACAAGATTGAAGATTTATGATGTGATAGTAGATTTACATTGTTAAATTATAAACTTAACTGATGTAATTTAACTTTGTAATTCTATCTTATTTTTAGTAAGTTCCTCATTTATATATCATGTGCAATGTAAACAATCCGATCATTTCGATTATCACTCTCGATATCGCGCCCCGGGAACCTTCCTCCCGTCGGGGAAACCCGATCCTACCCCGCCGGCTCGGGGTGTGACAGATTGGTATCAGAGCCATGGTTATAGAGAAATATAGGTCACTTATTTAAACGGTTTGGCCTAGACTATAACCTAGGGACCCTACATGTAGAGAAAATAATATTCATTTGTTTCCCGAAACACGTCGCGTACCGCGATGATGGAAGTTGATTGGTCGTCTCGTACCGCGACGACTTTCGGAGAATTCAAATTTCCCCGCATAGGCTTCACGTACCGCTAAGGCCCAACCAGAGGCCATTAGCGTACCGCGATGGGTCCTGGAAGAACCCAATAGGCCCAATTTTGTTGTTTCGAACCGATTTTCGCGTATTTCTAATGTTTATAGACTATAAAGTGTTGAATAAAGTTATCGTCAAAAATAAAGTTACCAAGGATCGACAATTTGCTTGACCAGTTGCAAGATGAAAGTCAATTTTAAAGATCAACCTTCGATCAGGTTTTCATGAGCTCAATGTTAAAGAATGTGACGTACCTAAATCAGCGTTCCATACATGTTACGGACATTATGAGTTCCTAGTTAAGCTCGTAGGGTTATAACATCACTCTAAAAACACAAGGTGCCTGCATGACTTATTCCCCATTTTTAGGATTATATGTTCTAGGGTTGTGCATGGGCAAAATCTATTTACATGAACAAACGATTTGATGTTACGTGCTACATGCTTTAAATTTGAAGTAAGTTTATGGGTGCAATTGTGATCTCTTTTGTGAACAAGCAAATACATAACGATATTCTATTGCAAATTATGTTACCATCAATCATGCTTGACTAGGGGTGTAATATGTTAGTATGAGAGCCCTTGATTTTAGAGAAACAAGGATCCTCTAAGGATTCTTGGGCTTTAACTTTAGAACTTGAGATCACATTATGACATAATATAGAATCCAAAACATGTTATAAAACATGATGGACAATGTTAGACGATTCATGTAAGATAAGTTGATGATGATAATGGTGATAACTTAATTTTACTTGAATATATTGTATTTTGTGCACTATTGTGTAAACCCCTTATGTATACAACTTTCACCGCCATTTTGAAGGTTACGTTATATGTTTAAAACTAATAATGATACTTTATTAATGGAAAGATATGGATTAGAAAGAATTACATGGATTTTGGATTTCTACACAGGAGCAAAATCATGTCCCCGAGTAATATGACTGCCACATGGTGAACAACAGATGAACATGGTCTAACCTTAAAGTAAACAAAACATTTGCAGGTTTCCATCATACTTTACTTTCATGCAAATACATAAACATGCATCATAACGTTTATTCACAACATAACTATATCATACTTTACCATTTCCAAAATCTAACTCTATCATACTCTTGCATTTGTGTATACAACTGTTGACGATAGTCAAAAAACTCAAACTCGTAAGAGACTTCATACTTTAGCATTTAACCACAAGGGCTAGGATTCCATACTTTAATATTGATACGCACAATGGGGTATGTATCCTTTATCATTGATATTCACAACGGGGTAAACTACTTTTTCATTGACACATATAAATGGGTAAATATCCTTTATCTTTGATAGTCACTGCATGGTGAGTATCCTTTATCATTGATACACACAGCACGGTGTGTATCCTTTATCATTAATATTGACGACATCGTCCATCTTATTCATCCACACACACATTAATTTCTCCACCATACTCGAACCACATTCTCCCATCATCTACAACATGAGCGCGTACACTATAAATGTACATATTCATTTTCTAATAGACATGATCATGCACCTCACGAGTTGGAGATGATCCAAATCCAACATATTTCCCTCTTGTAATGGCAACAAACCTTTGATCGTGACTCGTAATCAACCATCTTCGCGGCAAAAACCCCTCTATTCTGGATGTCAATGCCTCCGATTGAGCACGTGTATAAATATCCTCCATAGATCTCGATCTCACCGCCATCCACCACCGCTACCACCATCGGTTTCGAAACATTCTATACTACGATTCAAATCCCTACTAATATTAGCTCTAAATCCTCTTTCATCATAACCACAATATCAATAATCACTATCCCAACCTCGAATACCTCCGCCCCTTCCGCGACTCCACGCTGCCACTTGAGGCTTCCTACCATTGTTGAGTTCATCTAAGCACTCCTTCACCATTGGCAGATCTTGCGACAACCGCCTTGATAAACTGACGCAACGTAAATTCAAAACCATATCCGTGTCTTTTGGAATTCAACACTTGGATAAAAACATGTTGATGATATTGGAAATCAGAGGTCTTCACACACTCAAACTCTCTATATCAGTAGTTTGTTAAGATGGAAAACACACAACATACGTAAAACTTTCTGCTGCTTCTCATTCATTACGTAAAATAAACATAACATAATAAAAAACTAACTGAAAGAAAATAACTAACTCCATGTTCTTACTTCCACTACTTCACTACCATTACATTAACATAAAATAAGGAAAAACAAATAACTGCATTAAATCTTCTACGTTCATTTGCATGCATGAAACTTACTCCTTCAGCTCGATTAGCATCATCTAGTCAGCATTAACCTTACAATCTCTCCTTTAATGTTGACCAGTATCTCCCAGATCTTGTAGACCCATCAGCTCTCTCATCTCCAAAAACTTGATTCTCGGCAGCGCCTTAGTCATTATATCCGCCTTTTGAACATCACCACTTACATGCTCAACACAAACCTTGTTCCTTTCAATACATTCCAGAATGAAATGAAATTTTGTATCAATGTGCTTGCTCCTCCCAAGAAAAACCGGGTTTTTCATGAGACCAATTGCGGATTCATTATCAACTAACAGCTTTATCACTTCTGGCTTCTTCCCTGTCAACTCATTTACTAAACTTCTAAGCCAAAGAGCTTGACACGCCGCCTCCGTCACTGCCATAAACTCCGCCTCACATGAAGACAATGCCACCATATGTTGTTTCTGAGACGACCACGTAATCAGATTGCCAGAAAAATAAAAAACTGTTCCAGTCGTCCCTCGTCTATCATCCAGATCCGACCCATGACTACTATCACTATAGCCCAATAATTTTCCATTTCCTTCTTGTTGATACTTTAAACCAAAATTTAAAGTACCTTTGACGTACCTGAGTATTTGTTTTAATGCTGCTAAATGGCTGCTCTTGGGATTCTCCATAAAACGACTCAAGCTACCAACTGAATAGCCCAAATCTGGTCTGGTATGGACCAAATACCTCAAACTTCCGATAAGACTATAATACATGGTAGGATTTATAGCCTCTCCTTCTCCTTCTTTGGTCAGAACTGCCTTTGGATCCATTGGAAATTTAGCTGGGTTACAATCTGCCATACCCATTGTCTTCAGAATTTTCAATGCATAACCTGACTGCTTCAATTTAACACACCCTTTCTGTTGATAAACTTCCAATCCTAGATAATAACTCAACATCCCAAGATCACTCATTTCAAAAATTGTCTTCATGTGTTCTTTAAATGCATTAACACCCTTTGCATTACTACCCGTTATTATCAAATCATCCACATACACCCCTACTATGAGCACTTCATTTTCTTTCTTTGACATGTAAACGGCTTGTTCCTGTGAGCATTTCTCAAAACCCATTTTCTTAAGTACAGTATCCAATTTTGCGATCCAAGCACGTGGGGCTTGACGCAAACCATACAGCGCCTTACACAACCTGTACACCAAATGTTTCTTGTTTCTAACTTTGTACCCCTCAGGCTGTGACACGTACACTTCCTCGGTTAACTCTCCATTCAGAAAAGCGGACTTGACATCTAAATGATGCACAAGACAGCCCTCAACAACAGCAAGTGATAGAATCAGTCGGATGGACTCAATTCTTGCTACGGGTGCAAAAGACTCATCAAAGTCTTCTCCTTTCTTTTGAACAAAGCCACGTACTAACCGTGCTTTATACTTAGTGACTTTCCCAGTAGCATCTCGTTTAAGTTTAAATATCCACTTCAAATCAATCATTTTCTTACCTTTAGGAAGTTGGACAAATGTCCATGTTTTGTTATGTTCAATTGCCTTCACTTTCAAATTCATAGCTTCCCTCCGATTCGGATCCACTTTTGCTTCATTGAAGGACTTTGGTTCTTCATCCAGTAGCAACAATTTTTCAGGGGTCTTGATGGGCACCATTGTAGCATAAATATCCTCAAGAGTGCGACAACCACGTGCTGGTGTGGACTCACTTGAACTTATTTTCTCCAGAGAAAAATCTGACTCGTGAATATCTCCTTGAATTTCATCTTGCTGATTGGCACTTTGAACATCTACCCCAATGTGAGGAGTGTTATAAGAAACTGGGCTTGGAATGTCAACATTTTGCCCCGTTAATTCCTCATCAGGAACCACCCCCTCATCCTTGTTATTATGTTGCAATGGGACCTGTGCCCATACACCCGTACTACACACCGGATCATCATCATTCTTCTGCCAATTCCAGTGTCAATCTTCAACAAATTCAACATCTCGGGTCACTATAATCCGCTGTGTATTCGGATTATACAACCGATAAGCTTTACTACCCTCTTCAATACCAAAATGAACCAAAGCTTCACTCCGGTCACTTAGCTTCTGTTGATGACCCCCCAACCTCTTTGCATACGCAACACAGCCAAATGCCCAAAGAAAATGAATATTTGGCTTTGTCCCCATTATGGCTTCATATGGGGTCATATCTTTAAGTGCCTTGGTTCCTGTTCGATTTGACAAATACACTTCATGCCTCACTGCTTCTGCCCAATACAAATCTGGTAACTTCATACTTTTCAGCAGTGACCTAGTCATTGCCATGATCGTCCGATTGCGTCGCTCAACCACGCCATTCTGTTGTGGTGTGTACGGAGCGGACAGGTTTCGTTGTACGCCACTGTTGCTGCAAAACTGATTCAATCTTGGTTGGGTCTACATGTATTCCCTTCTCGTTAACCACATGTCCAAGGAAACGGGACTTCGCGAATCCAAAAATCACATTTTGAAAACTTCGCGTATAGCTGTTCGTTCTTCAATAACTCCAAGACTAGCCTCAAATGTTCAGCACGTTCTTCCTGATTCTTAGAGTAAATCAGGATATCGTCGATGAACACTATTACGAATTTGTCAAGACAGGGCTTGCACACTCTATTCATAAGATCCATGAATACTGATGGTGCGTTGGTTAGTCCAAAGGGCATAACCAAAAATTCGTAGTGTCCATATCGGGTTCTAAAGGCAGTCTTAGGAATATCGTCTTCCTGTATCCTCAGTTAATGGTAGCCTGATCTTAAATCGATCTTCGAATAGTAACTTGACCCTTGTAACTGGTCAAACATATCGTCTATTCGCGGTAACGGGTATCAATTCTTGATTGTCACCTTGTTCAGTTCCCTGTAGTCGATGCACATACGGAATGATCCGTCTTTCTTCTTTACGAACAAGACCGGTGCTCCCCAAGGTGAGAAGCTCGGTCTGATAAATCCCTTGTCTAGCAGCTCCTGCAACTGGTTAGACAGTTCCTGCATTTCAGTTGGTGCCAGTCGGTAAGGTGCCTTAGCAATAGGTGTTGCTCCGGGAGTGAGGTCTATCCGGAATTCGATCTGTCGTTTCGGAGGTAGTCCAGGTAGATCCTCGGGAAACACCTCGGGAAAATCTCGAACCACAGCGATGTCCTCGATCTTCTTTCCTTTCTTTGGTTGCTCTGTGATAAGGGCTAATATAGCAGTGTACCCTTTTTGTAAGTACTTGTTTGCCTTCATGAAGACATGATGTTAAGTGATATTCCCCGTCATTCTCCCTGAATCGAGATCTGTTCTCCATTCTGCAACGTCACTCGTACGATCTTCTCGTTCTCCTTGAATCGAGATCAACATAGTTTCGCGTAATGTGTACCTGAGTTACGGTGCACTTTACTGTGCAAATTACTGTTTCGGTAACGATTCCGGCACAGATGTTACAGTCTCCCCTTGTTAAAGAAATTTCGTCCCGAAATTTAAAAATCATTATCAATACAACTTTCTTTGTAACAGGTGGGAAAACTTTGTTTGGTGTGATGTCCCTACTTTCCCAAAGGAACTTTGAGTCTTGTTTGGGATTGCTTATGTATGGCCTCAGAGTTTTGCTAGTCTTATTGCTCATAGTTGTCTCACTGTTTCGGTTTGCTAAGTCTCGATATGATTCTAACACCTTATTGTTCAAAACTAATTGATGCTATGAACATCAACTGTTACACAATCTTAGTGGTAGCTATGTTTTCCTATGTATGTTATGTGCATTAACCAAGGATCCTTTCATTGTTTCTATCGCAATGAAAGAAGTCCTAAGTTCCATAGAATACTTATGTGGTTATACTAATAGGTACAAGTTAAATTTCGTGTGCATACTAGTATCAAATGAAACGAGTACTTATGGTCTAAAGCATATCACATACCAGTACCCATCTTTAGCATCTATTTGTCTTATACCCGCAAACGATACCCCCTGTCTACTTATGTAGCTTAACTATGATTCCAACACAGTTCTAACATTCATCCTTTATTAACATCCTAGAACCAAAGTTCTCCAAATTAAGTAATTTCGAGTTCTATGATGGCTAGGTGAGAAATAACTGCTTACACTCTAGTCTTAGCATTTTGACTTTCTACGACTTTTAGTGTTCTAAGTAGGTAAAGTCCTCTTTCTAATTATAGTAATTAAACTATAATCAAGAATCATCCCATCTTTATTTAATCATTTAACGCTTATTTGACCTAAGGATTTCTTAAGTTACTATTCCGATTATCTTATCGGCACCGAGTTTGCTTACAGTTACCTTAGATTTATTGTTTCCAAAATCATAACAGATCATGCATTTCTAATTAATACATCAATAAATAATTCATCATAACATGATGAAATTGCATACCTATGGAGTCATCGGACTCCGAGTGATCTCCAGGAGCTGGTAAAGCAAAAAATTCCTCAGTGATTGTTGGGTCAGCTGGAGGCATCCTCCTAGGGCAGTCCCTCGCGAAATGTCCGAGCATTCCGCATGTGTAGCAGTTGTGGTTATGTTATGAGGAAGTAGAGGTACTTGCTTTCTGTTCCTTTTTCCTAGTGGAAATAAATCAACATTGTTGGATCCAATGTTCGTATTTCCCACAATTCAGACAGTGTCTACAAGGTTTCTTCTCGTCATGGTGAAAACCACATCTGGCACATTTAGGAAATGTACCAGCATATTGACGGGAAATAGGGGTCATTGGTGTCCTGCATTGTTGCATCCAGTGACCCGCCTTCCCACAGCGTGTGCATCGTACACATGGAAGTTCAGCTCGATGATAGTAGTGACAAGCTGAACAGACCAGAGCTTTTCCCCCATAGTGAGAACTGACTCCTGTAGTCAAATCTGGCAGAATTTGACTGATAGGTACAGGTTCAGTGTTGTTCACAGTTCTTTTTCGCCTTTTTGCAGAACGACGTTTAGGTTTCTTGCTGGTTTCTCCTTCCTCAGGTTCCTACTTTTTTTCTGCAGAAAGTAGTGGAAAGTTCCTAGCGAACTCCTCACTGTTCCTGATCCGGGTGATTATTCCAGGGAGAACCGCCATCAACTCTTCAGTGATCAGAGTTGCGAGTGCATCAACTGCTGGATCCATCTCCTACGAGGGAAGAGACGGTGATGGTTGTCTTCTGGGTGACATTCTAATCGTAACCAATAGAATATCGGTTAGTACAATGATCGAATGCAGAAGACACAATGCAAGTAAATTCCTAATTCCTATGTTCTCTACATGAAGGGTCCCTAAGTTATAGTCTAGGCAAAACCATTTAAGTAAGTGACCTACTATTCTCTATAACCTTGAGCTCTGATACCAATTTGTCACACCCCGAGCCGGCGGGGTTGGATCGGAGTCCCCGTCGGGCGGAAGGTTCTTGGGGCGCGATATCGTGTGTGATAATCGTGATGATCAGATTGTTTACATAGCATCAATGTTAAGAGTAACTAAGCACAATAAGCATTAAACTAAAATTTCAAAGTTAAATTACAGTATCACTGTTTGGTAATTTAACTAAGTAAGCTTATCTAAAGCTTCAGGTGTTTTCTATCTTGCATCAAGACAAGATATCAACATAGCTTTTCAGCATTCACCAAAAAAATCTGTGCTTTTCAAAATATACTAGGTCCTCTAACTGGCATCCTAGTATGCATTCCTTAGCCTTGGCTTAATCCTGTACGTCACCTGAGAAAGCATGTAAGAAACAAGGTCAACACGATGGTTGGTGAGTTCATATAGTCTTAGTACTTTGAAAAATAGTTTTGCAAACCTTCTCGGTAAAACCTTAACCTCATTAACAACTCCTGTATCATCCAACTCAGTATGCTTATATATAGGGCATACCCCTGAGTCGAGCCTACAACTCGCCCAGACGCCGTCCCACCACATACTAAGTCACATAGGATATTGTTGTTAATGATAATTAAGCATTTTTTCCTACCATTCAATTCCACATTGATTCAAGCATCCTGTTTATAAGTTTATGATAACAACCCAAAAGTGTTCACAAATCCCCTAGGTAACAACCTTAATCTCATTAACACCACCTGTATCATCCAACTCAGTATGCTTATATATAGGGCATACCCCTGAGTCGAGCCTACAACCTGCCCAGACGCCGTCCCACCACATACTAAGTCACATAGGACATTGTTGTTAATGATAACTAAGCGTCTTACCTACCCTTCAACACGCACAAAGTAACATCTGAGTATCAAGTTTATGAGGCACCATTATGGACAACTGAACACCCTAAGGAGTTCAGCATCCATCCATAACGATCCTAAGCATAACTCGTGACGTGTTATGATAGAGAACCCTCAAGCTAACACAAAGTCAGCTAGAAGAACCCAAATCATTCTAGTCACTTGTCATAACCATGGAAGAATCAAGAAGAACAGTGAATGGCTAGTATGGCTTGACCACTTGTCAAGACTCGGCGGCCAATCAGTCTGTCTTACATGACTCTGACAACGAAGAGCACTGATGACTAGTATGGCTTGACCAATGTCAAGACTCGGCGGTCAACAGCCGGTCTTACGATGTCCGACAAAGAAGAACACTGATGCTAGTATGGCTTGACCAATGTCAAGACTCGGCGGCCAACAGTCTGTCTTACGATGTCCTATAGCTTAAGCATTCTAGTTTAAAGCATTCCCATAGTTTCACTGATGACTAGTATGGCTTGACCAATGTCAAGACTCGGCGGTCAATCAGCCTGTTGTCTGAGCATTCCAAGTATATCAAGTATTCACGTGTTTTCAAGCATTTCGAGTATATCAATCATTCAAGTGTTTTAAGTCTTTCAAATATATCAAGCATTCACGTTCTCCAAGCATATCAAGTATATCAAGCATTCACGTGTTTCAAGCATATCAAGTATATCAAGCATTCACGTGTTTCAAGCATTCCAAGTATATCAAGCATTCACGTGTTTCAAGCATTCCAAGTATATCAAGTCTTTCTAAGTTTAAGTGTAAAACAAATAATCATCTAGTTTAAAAGTGTAAAATCTTATCTTCTAAAATAATTACATAAAGTATTAGTATTTAGAATAAGCATTCATAGTTTTTAGTTTTCGAAACAAGCGTATCAAGTATTAGCGTTTAGTGTAAGTGTTTTCAAAGCCTTAGCATCGGGTATGTAGTTTAAGCATAAAGTTTATAAGCATAAGTATCAAGCATAAAGTTTAAGCATCAAGTTTATGTCATAAGCGTCAAGCATAAAGTTTAAGCATTAAGTTTATGTCATAAGCGTCGAGCATAAAGTTTAAGCATTACGAATAAGTATAAAAGCATTTATTTAAAACATTTCAATATTTGTTTAAAATGTATAATATGCTTCTCAGTCCCGAGGTAAAACAAATATGTTTGAAAAGGGAAAAATGAACTCACCTTGTATTTGCAGTGGTTGACTTTATCTTAACTAGAATGCACGCGCTCGTTGTAGTATTCGTTGTTGTGTTCAAGATCCTGTATTGATTTCACGTTGTATGTAGTTTATAAGTATACGTTCTAAATAAATCGTGTGCGTGTAGGTGTTAGCCCTAATTTGGCTAACACTTGTGGGTCTCGGTCATCATTCAGCCCTGTTAACTTGTTAGTGACTTTAGAACACTTAACCCAAATGGGATTTAACACTTCGTTACTGATCTAACATTTAATTTAATTTAGTTTCATCACAAAGAGATTCTAAGTACAAGGACTTAGGTTTCTGTTGTTTAAATGTTATAAGTTCTAAGCATCTTGTAAGAACTTATTAGTAAATAACATTAAGGTTATGCTTGAAAGGTGTAACATCTTAGATGCCATGATTTGCATTAAGTCCAAAAATAAATTAAACACTTTTGTTTCAACACTAATTAAATAAATCGTCTATATCATAGCTCGAATTACTAAGTGCAAATTTTGGACCGAATGATTTGGGCCCGAATCTATCTCATGGATGGAATTAACAATTGGGCCGAATCGTTGGGTTTGAGCCCCAACTAAAGTCTTAGGCCAATAGTTAGGTGCGTGGGCCGAATGGAGGTTGAGTCTTTGGCCTCAACAATTACGTGGGCCCCCACTGTTCCCTTGGGCCGTGCGTGTGTGCATGGGTCGCCAACATGGACTGGACCAAATAGGTCTTGAGTGGGCCGAAGGGTTTTAATGGGCCGAATAAAGTGGATTGACCCAAACAGTGGCCAGATGCTATAAGGGGTGGGTGTGCTATCCGGTTAATCAATGGGTAGTCGAGAGAAAGGAGTGAACCCACTCCGAAACCAGCGAACCTTTAAGGTTCATGTGGCTAGGTTCGGCTCTTTTGCTAAGGTTCGCTACACTCAATGACAGGTTCGGTTCTTCCAGGTGGTTTCGGCTAGACTCCAAGGTTCGACAGCATCAGAATGGTTCGGTGATCAGGGTTGATAGGTTCGGCCAATTGCTTGAAAATTCGAGGACACGTGGGATGGTTCGTAGGGTCGCAGGTTCGTTTCTCATGGGTTCGCCGAGGATGACCAAGGTTCGGCTAAGCCTCGCAACTCACAGGTTCGGCCAGCGAGCCAGGAGGTTCGTGAGCATGGAAAAGGGTTCGTCTGATTATATGGGTTCGTTCCATGCACAGGTTTGCCCGCTGGAACCACGCGAACCCTGTTCATGGGCCGATCTTCAAGCCTCCTGTTGTGAGGAAATGACCTTCTAATGGTCATGGGGTCCTAGATGGTCTCATTGGGTCGTGGGTTTATGGCAGGAAGGGGTTAACCGGATTTTTAAGGTGGTGATCGACATTGGGTTTAGAAAACCCTATTTTCCAGTTTATTCTTTGGTTCATACCTCGAATTCGGCTGGGAAACTTCGTAGATCGGTTGTACTTCCTTGTAGAGGGAGTCGAGGGCTTCACGTGGACGCCAAGAACGCGTGATTTCGTCAAGGATCGCGTGAGATATGATGCTTGGAAGTGTTGGATCTTAGAGAGAGAGGGGGTGACGATTTTGAGCTAGAGAGAGAAAGGGTTTGTGGAAGAATGAAATAAATGCCTTCAATTGGTGTTTAAATACCCCGTGGGTATTCGGGTTCATTTCGGTTGCTCGGTTTTCGTCTCCGTTACGTTTCCGGATCGTAGCGTGCGCGTTTTTGTAAATTTAATAAAATGAATTTATTTTAAATAAGAAGACTTTATTTAATTTTATATTTTGATGAGTTTCAAAATTGTAAAACGTTAAAATATCATATTTCCTTATATTTATTATCATTCGAATCGTCTTCGTTTCATTTCGTAAGAAAACGTCACTTACGCGCGTTTTCGTACAGAGCGCTAACTGTACGAACACGATCGTATGTTTCACTTTCTGCTTTTGTTTTCTACTGTTCAATCATCATTTCAGATCGTTAAAATTTCAGAGCTATTTCACCTGTACGAATAATTTGTCGGTTTAGCATTCTGTAACAACAACTGTTATAGTTTTTTCTGTTTATCCTCGCATACGTTTATACATACTAGCATCAAATCAAGTATCTATGTGTTAGTTCTGTGTTGTCTGATCTGTTTCTGACGGTTAAACCCTAAGGTTTTAAATCAGATTTCAGACAACCGCATAATAGTCTAATGTTAAGCCTCAAGTATAAATAGTATCAACATAGTTTCGCGCAATGTGTACCTGAGTTACGGTGCACTTTACTGTGCAAATTACTGTTCCGGTAACGATTCCGGCACAGATGTTACAACAGTATTCCTCTTGCAGTAGCCTGGTGAAATCAGCCCAAGACATAGAGTTGGCACCGTCCAACCCCAGGGTTTGAACATGGGTGTTCCACCATGTGAGGGCTGGTCCTCCAGTGTACCGGTTGCAAATTTAACCCGGTTTTCCTCAGCACAATCGCACATGGCGAATACAGAATCAGCTTTCTCTATCCAGCAGAGCATCCCGACAGCTCCTTCAGTCCTTTTGAAAGTATGAGGGTGATAATTCAGAAATGATTTGAACAAGCATCCCTAGTTGTTACTCCCGTGTGATCCTGTTTGTCAGAAACCCGTGTCGCGTGTTAGTAATCGGGTTAGCTACACTATGTTAGTCATGTTAGGCAAGTGTTAGTACCATTGTCTGTTCTACTGGTCTCGCTGTGTTGACGACTTGTCTGATGTTTGGTGCAAATATGCAACATTACAATTCCTAATATCACAATTGTGTGATAACAACACAAAATAGCACAATAAAGTTATCAATTCATAACAACACCTATTTAACATCATTTATTAACACATAAAAAATATCAATTCTTAACATTTTTCAAATAACAACACATCTTAGCACAATAAAATAATTAATTCTTAAAATTTTTTATTAAAAATACCTATTAAAATATCAATTTTATCAATTTCATAACATTTTTTTAATAACAACACATCTTAGCACAACTAAAATAACATTCGTAAAATAATATATTAAATATCTCTGATCCATCATCAATTCTGTTCGAAATTAAATCCAAAATTTCGAACATAAATCCAAATTTTTTTACATTAATCGAAATTAAAAATCTATTACATGAAAAAAAAATGATGAACACTACTAGTATGTTCAATATCTTCAATCGGTTCATCCATTTGTATGTAATCATCCATCGAATTTTGCAAATGCAATTCAAAAACTCAAAATTTGCGATTTTTTTTATTCGGTATTTGATGATTACGAATTCAATGGTTTTAAGATTATACGTGAAATAATTTTAATTTTGGAATATGTTCAATGAGGATATCGATTAACAACTTCCCTATTTTAATGCAAGATTTAAAAATTATTTCAATACAATTACCTATATTACCCTTTTCTATTAAATAATAAAAATTCACATGTCAACACATTATTGGTTCATACAATTTTTACAAAAACTTCTATTTGTATCTGAACCTACTCGTACATTTTATAACCTAGTATATAATATATAATAAATATATAGATATAGATTGTATTGAGGAACTATTGTTTTTTCCGGCTGGTTTTAACGTATTCGTTACCCAAACAATCCGAACCGGCCGGTTTAACCTCTTCAACCGTGCATCCTGTCCACCCTTGAAAACCATGATCGTTTTCACACGCACTCAATCGCACCGCCACGACGCTTCCCTTTTCTTCTCTCTCATACGAGATACCCGATATTTCATCATCCAAATCCCTAATCAGCACCTCTTTTTTATCACCGATTACATCAGATTTTTGATAGTTGTTATTACCAATGCGATCGCCATGGATATGCGGTTCACAGTCAATTAAGTCCGTGCCCTAGCCTGTTCGTCATGTTTGAAGCACACGTAAGATTATGTTGGTTTATCAAATTAACACTATTTATAGATTCATTTACGTTTACTGTGTATTTAGATGCAAATTTGTAATGATAATATCTGCTCCCTTTCCAAGGAAGAGCTTCCCTTTGACTTGGATGCCTAGTTTCTTTGTTACTTCATGTTTGATATGTGGTTTTAGACTTTACTGGCGTATTACTAGTTGCATTCAACCTTAGGACAAGAGCTACATATAGACGAAATCTGCTAATTTGTAAATAAAGTCATATATTCTGGTCATTGTAACTTTAGAGGTATGCAATGTACGAATGATTTGGTTGTAAAAACGGGTTCTAGTCGTCGATTGATTGATGACTTGTCGCTAGGCGCCTGACAGCCGAGTAAATATCTTGTAATCGGCCAAAAATCGCTAGTTGGTCAACATCGGTTCAAATCGGATGACCTTCGATCTTAAGGTTGGCTTCCATCTATACTAACGAGAACAAAAACAGAAAAACCTACCATTGATTTGCAGCGATGCCGAGGAAAACATTCGATTTGCAGCGCCAGAGAGGAACAAGAAGTGGACGGGGTATGTGTGTGTAAAATTATTAGTTGTCTAAAACTGGGTCTAAAACCGGAGCGCGAAGCGCAAAAGCGGCGGGATTTTCGTACGCGAAGCGCCATGTATCTATATATGTAAAAGTATATATTTCTCATAGGTTTTTATTATTAGTTGTCTAATTTCAAACAAAAATAAGCTTCATATATAGTTTAATAAAACAAAAAATCTTTATGTACAACTTAAAATAGCACAAAATCTATAAGATACACTTAATGTACAACTAACCTAGCTATAAGTACAATAAATTGAACTTAAAAACAAAGAAAACAAATTAGAAAAAATTTAAGGTCAAATTTGATAAAACTATAACAAGCCTCCATCTAAGACTACAACAAGTCTCCATCCTCGTCTCCTTCATGCAGCAAACTTGGAATCTTGATCTCTTTGATGCACTAACCTCTCAGTTTTGTCGTTTTCATCTCCATCTCGATCCCTTCGATGCACCAGCTTCCTAGGTATGTCGTTCCCATCTCCTCCCAGGTTTGGTTTTATGCTTGTTGTGCGTATAGCGCAGCTTCTTCTCGCTTCACGCTTCCACAAAAATCGCCTGCACTCAACACTTCTTGTACAACTCTCGCCTTGTGTTACATAAAGCGCATGGGGGTGCGCCTAGATGCGCTTTGTACTTAATCGCACCTAGAGCGCGCTTTTTAAATCCCACTTGGAGGCTTTGATAAACTTCAAACTGCTCTCTAATTCATTTAGCATCTGAGTAATTCTTCCTCACCACTAGTTGCAAGTTAATCTGAAGGCCTATTGAAGCTCCCTTGTGCTTAAACTTGTTAGTCATGACCAAACTTGCGAGTGATTCGTTCTTCCCTGTCACTACATACACACATCGTAACTCAACTGTCACTCTGCTGGTATTCAAGCCAAACTGAGAACCCACATTCTCTAATCCAAGCAAGCAATAATCAATAGAGACTTTCACTAATGGCGCACTGGCTTTCTTAACCCATGCTGAACGAGAACTACAGCTGAAACAAGATTTTTCCTTGTGTTCCCATTGTTGCAACATCTTCCCACACGGACTGGTTTAACTAAACCTTTATGTACTAGCAGTTCATTCTAAATTTTCACTCTTGCTCTAGGCGCTTTCTTGGCAAAGGTAACCCTCCTCTGCACACGAGATTCATTGAAATGCCCTTTTTCTTCACAAAAACTTGACTCACTCCTTCTGTAGGTACCTTGACCACATAAAGTGAACCTTTTTTCTTCTACGAGTTACAACTAGGTTTCCTTTGATACCCACTATTCACCACCAAACCTAACATCATGTCCCTCTTTATTCAAGTGCGTGACTTATATAAGCATTTTTTTTCAAAGTTGAAATGACCCTGATGTCTTTCAAAGTTCATGTGGCTTCCACTAAAGTCTTGAAGTCAATTTCACTCAAGTCGTATCTTACTAAAGTTCCTAAACATCAGATTCTTCATCATCTCTATACAGACATACATTGCGTGGCATGACAAAATCCATAATCCATGAATCAAGAACACACTCTACGCTACAAACATAGCATCATTTGAGTGATATTCGTTTGCAACATGATTCACCTCATTTTCTTTCCTAGCTGATAGCAAACCGGTTATGGTAACAGGTATGACCGATACTTTTGAATTGCAACAGGAAAAACAACGGATCGATTTGTGAAACAGATTCACCACTCAAAACAACCCATAGGGCAAAACTAATCAGAATTCAAGATACAGAAAACACCACTTGAATCTGTGATTAATATCCAAAGAACACCATTCAAACTTGCCAAGTTTGAACTAGCAATGGAAGAACAAGTTTTAAACTAAACTTGGAAAATAATTCACATTCAATCATCCGTCCCTCCCCACATTACGAAATGCATAAAAGAAATAAAATACATGGTCCACTAACAACTACAAACTAGGAAACGTGGATTAACTGCTGGAAAATTAATTAAACTAAAATCAAACATGAAAATAAAATAAACATGGGTAGATAGTGGCCTTCTTTTTGCTGCTTGCATGCATGTTAAAATTACGTGTCTTTTAGAGGGCCTTGAATATGGATCGGGTTGACCCACTGATTTGACTCACCAGGATCCCAAACATTTCCCATGGATACGTTTACTACACTTACGTTGCTATCATCCTCCCAACCTTCAGAAAAGTTTGCCCTCAAACTTTGAACAGCATGTTGAAAGTTATGTGCATGCTTAAAATCCTTGTTGATGGCTTCAATGAAGAGTTCTCCTTTACTACAGTTAGACTTTACCTTCCTTCCTAATGGCTTAAAATCCTCCATCCTTTTAAGTTCTTTCCTGGGTAACCTGAAACACAAATTAACTACTCGATTTTGACTAGCAGAAGTAGTAGTGGCTGTCATAAATGGAAGTAATGTTATCTTCCTACCATCCTTATCAAAAGAGTAGGTATTTTTATACCCATCATGAACAACTTTTCGATCAAACAACCATGGTTGACCTAGTAATACATGACACACATTTATAGGTATAACATCACACCACAATTGATCTTGGTAGCTTTTCCCAATAGTGAATGAGAGCAACACTCTGTTAGTAACTTGAATTCCTTTCTCTTGATTTAGCCACTATATATTATACGGACTAGGATGTGGCACAACTGAAAGTTTTAACTTTGAAACCGTGGTTTGGGAAACAACATTAGTGCAACTCCCTCCATCAATAACTAAAGAGCAAACTTTGTTACTAACGGTACATCGGGTGCGAAAAATTGCTTCCCGTTGTTGAGTCACGGCTGACCCGTTAAGAACCCGACGCACAACCAAACAGTCGCCTTCATCAGGACCCAATACAACTTCCTCATACTCCTGTTTGCAAGCTGCTAGAGCTGGTTCGTCATCATAAGTTCATAACAAGGCTTTTCAAGGTTTTCAAAATCAGCGAGTGTAACAATTCTTTTGTTGGGACATTCGGAGGCTATATGACCCAACCCTTGACATTCAAAACAACGTCTAGGGGCCCTTGTAGTAGTAGTAGGGGAGCTCTCAAGCGGGTCCATAACTTTTGGAGGAGAAACAGTAGGTAAGTTTCCTGTGGAATAAACTAAAGGAACGGGCGATTTGGAAACGGTTTTCCCGACTTCAGTTTTGCCTTTAATCTTTTGTTGCACGTCAACTTTATGGGCAAGTATGGTGAGTTCAGCCAAGGTAGCATATGGTTGTAGTTCCACCACATTTGCAATTCGCGGTTCAAGCCCACCCAAGTAACGAACGAGGGTTTGCGGATCATCTTCATCTAGATCACACTTCATGATGAGATGTTTGAACTCTTGTGAATACTCTTCAACACTCCTAGTGCCTTGCGTAATATAATGCAATTTTGAAAAACTTTCCTGAAGATAATACGTTGGCATGAACTTTTCTTTTAGCAGCTTCTTCATTTTTCTCCACTCTTGAACCTTCTCTTTTCCTTGGCGCTCTCGTTTAGAACAAACATTTGCCCACCAAGTCGAAGCATACTTCCTTAGTTTCAAAGCCACAAGCTTGACTTTCTTTTCCTCGGTTGTGTGTTTGTAGTCGAACACGCGTTCAACAGTACGCAGCCAATCGATGAATGCATCTGGGTCTAATCTACCATCATACTCAGGAACATCAACTTTAATATCATTACGATGCCGTGCTTCACGAAAGTGCCGACCGAAAGGATTGTCATCTCCGCCTGTGGAGTAGACATTGGTGTCATTGTCGTCCGGTCGGTACCGAGGAGGAGTGCGATCATCTTCCCTGCGTCGGTTCATGGATAGGGTTAATTCTTGCAATTGTTCTTGTAGTTCTCTAACTTCTTGTTCCAGATGCTTACGCTTGTAGGCCATCACTGGATTTGTTAGACAACGAAAAAGAACGGAAGATAGAGCCGGCGACGAATCGTTGGGCTATGATACCAAATGATAGCAAACCAGTTATGGTAACAGGTATGACCGATACTTTTGAATTGCAACAGTAAAAACAATGGATCGATTTGTGATACAGATTCACCACTCAAAACAACCCATAGGGCAAAACTAATCAGAATTCAAGATACATAAAACACCACTTGAATCCGTGATTAATATCCAAAGAACACCATTCAAACTTGCCAAGTTTGAACTAGCAATGGAAGAACAAGTTTTACACTGAACTTGGAAAATAATTCACATTCAATCATCCTTCCCTCCCCACATTACGAAATGCATAAAAGAAATAAAATACATGGTCCACTAACAACTACAAACTAGGAAACGTGGATTAACTGCTGGAAAATTAATTAAACTAAAATCAAACATGAAAATAAAATAAACATGGGTAGATAGTGGCCTTCTTTTTGCTGCCTGCATGCATGCATGCTAAAATTACGTGTCTTTTAGAGGGCCTTGAATATGGATCAGGTTGACCCACTGATTTGACTCACCAGGATCCCAAACATTTCCCATGGATACGTTTACTACACTTACGTTGCTATCACTAGCACTTGGCCCTAATTTTTGAATGTCCTATGTGTTCGCAATCCCAACAAACATCTCTCGGCACTAACAGTGAATTTGAAAAATCCTAGAACTTTTGCGTTCGATTTCCACACCCAGAAACAAGTCTCGCTTCAAATGTAAGCTTACTAGTTCTAGATGAACTACTAACTGCTGTCACTTCCCCACACCAGCTCTCAAGCAACGAAGATCATAGAAACAATGCCTGAAGCACATCATTAAATTTAATTCTAATTGATTATGATCGAATTAAACTCTTGATCCGAACGGTATCGAAGCTCATTATCTCATCTTGATATTCACCAACTCAAATTGGTATTAATTAACTATTGAAACAAAAAACCTTATTCAAAGATGGCGACTTTTCATACATATACCTAACATAGCTTTAATCAATCTATGCGTAGTGGTTCGGTTCACAATCTTTAATGCCACACTCTTGGCCAACGGAAGCCTAAGCTTTTCTGTCGAGCATAGCCTAATCCTCAGCAGTCATGTTATCCGGTTTCTTTCTAGACTTGTACAAACCCAATGTTATACATATCCTTCTAGTGTAGTAAATCCTCAATCTGCATCTTCTAAAACCGAAGCCTTGTACATCAAATTTCTGGATCTTTACCCTTTCTCTGCCATGTTGATATCCAAATTGTATGCAAATAACTTAATGGAACCCTTAATGAAATCTGGCTGGAACACAGACTGTTTCTAAGTCAAAATCAGACTTGCCTGGTCAAAATAGAACTGTTCGGAACCCTAGAGGCAACAACGGCGATGATTGGAGGTTCGCTGGAACCTTAATCTGGCTATGTACGAAGGTGACCGGTCAGAAAGAGCCTTACGGCGGCTGTTTGTGCCAAATCCCTAAAATGACGGCGGAAACCCTAAGCGGAAGCTGAAACCCAGCGGTGGCGGCTGAAACGCTTCTTGCCGGCTGTAGATGAACAATAGCGGAACACGAATATTGAATTTATGTTTGATATTAATCTTGGATGCAAACAGTGGCAGCGACAACAATTCTGGCAGCAGTGATGTTTGACTGGTGGTGAGAGTAATCAAGAGCCTGTTCTATGATGCTAGTTGTTGGGGTACCACACACACAAACCCAAACAGTAAACAAGAATTCGGACATGAGGATTTAACATGGTTTGGTCGAGGTGACCTACGTTCAGGAGTTGCGACTAGCAAGAAAGTACTGATTAGGTGTTCAAAGAATTACAGTGCCTAGCCATCTATTTATAATGATAAACAAACTTAGGGAACAAGAAAAATTAAATTAGGCAACGTGCCTTATTTTACGTATTAGGGTTAGGGCCAGTTAAAAGCCTCTTCCAAACCAAACATAACCCTATCTTATTTTTGCTTGGATAAAAATATGACTCTATAGTGGGTAAAAATATGACTTTATAGCGTAAGTAGATGACATGCCTTTCCTAAACTTTATGGAGTCCATTTATTTTAAAATGAAGGGATTTATCAGAATTGTTGCTAGCAAGTTGGTCCAATGCGACAATGCGGCTATTCCATTATATAAGTAGTTGTGTACTAACTTGAGGGCGAACATGTTACATTCTTAGCTGCCACTAATCTGTACAGTTAACGTGGTTGGCTGATTTTTATTTTGTTGTTATTTTTTGTTGTGTAAGTATACTACTTTTCAATTCATGTATCTAGGCTGTTTGTCTTTGAGATTTCAGGTGCCCTTTGCGAGTTCTAAAAAGAGGCCCCTGTATATACCAAAAAAAATTATATATCAATGATAATTGAGATAACAATAAATCAATAAACAATGCAAAACATTGTTGTTGTAGCAAAATGATGTCTTTCACATACCTAAACAAATTGCGACGCTTTTCATGCCTAATGGTTCAAATTTATGGACCAAGTTTAACATTTAATGTGGACTGGGCCTAAGGAGTAAATGGGTTAAATATTTTAAATAAATCTAAAAAAATTAATTGTAAATTATGTATGTTTTTGTTATAAAAGTTCTTATATATTAAATATACATAAAAAAATTACAAATTTTGCAACCCCCCATAAAAAGGAGGCCATGTGTGGTTGCACCTCCATGGGTTCCTTTTATGTTCGACTTTGTATGGCATGAGAGTTATTAGCTCAAAGCTGTTTCAAAGAGGATTATGGTCGTTGATGTGATTTTTGTTTATGCTTTTAGGTATTGCATTTGCTTCGAAGATATTTGGGTGAATATGTTCATGGGCTTTCCTCAGAGGCTCTAAGAATCAGCGTGTGGAAAGGTTATTTAACTAACTCTATAACTGTTATCCTTATTCAAAATTTTCTAATTTTCATACTATTAAGTTCATGTTGTAAAGCATTGGCACAATGCCTTCTGTAAATAATGCTGTATCCATCCTATGTTTCTAGAGTGTTGGGGATTTCGCACACTTGCAAAATAAACCTTCTTTTGCCCCTTAGACTCAGTAAATTAGACTTAGTCTTGCTTAACTGGGACGGTCACTCCCTTAGCATGCATCTCAACTAAATTTAACGATCCCTTTTTCATTCCTCGAGCAATAACCATATTATCCTTGATCACTTTTCATTTGTCACTACCAAAATTAACATCTAGTCCCTGTTTATCCAATTGACTTGCATAAATAAGCTTCGTCTTCAAACATGGAATCACCCTGACATTCTGTAATTTCCATGCAGTTCCTGAGTCTTTAGATCTACTTCTCCTATGCCGTAACATTAAGAAATTCACCGTTACCAAGTCGTACCTTCCCAACGTCACCAATTTTCAAATTCTTCATCAATTTAATGCTGTGTGGCATGAATCAAGGCTCCAGAATCCATGACCCAAGAGTCCACACTGCTTTCAACATTAAGTATCAATGCACCATCCTCATACACATCCTCAACAACAAAATTTAGTTGTTTATATGGATATTGACTTTTAACATGTCCCACCTTGTTGCAGTTCCAACATTTCACACTTTTTTGAGTTATAGACGAACTCCTTCCCAGACTCCGTTGTCCCTGCCATTTCTTCTACCCTTGCCAACATGCAACATCTCAAAAAAAGATGATCCACCTTGATTCTTGCGCCTGATATCCTCGCCAAGAACCAAGTTTCTAATCCCTTCAAATGTCATACCACTGCCCTAGTGAACTAGAAACCACAGTATCAATCCCGGATCAGCTATCAGGCAATGAAGATAGTACTAGTAGAGATTGAACCTTATCATTAAATTTTATACCAATTGAAAGTAGCCTTGACAAAATTGATATGAGGTTGTTTATGTGAGATGTCACTCATGCACCTTCCATCATCTTCATGTTCACAAGCTCTCGAATCAAGAATACCTTATTAGCTGCCAAAGGCTTTGTATACATATTTGACATAGCCTTCATCATACCACTAGCTGTGGTCTCTTACTCTCTTTCATGATGTTAAAAGCAACACTCTTTGTTAAAGCCAATGTAATAACTGCCCTGGCTTTCTTGTCCTGTGATTCCCAATCAATTTGTTCCATTTTCTCCAGTTTATCCTCAGTATCACATCCAAGTCCTTTTGACACAATATTTCTTCTACTTGCATTTTCCACCAACTGAAATCAGAATTGTTGAACTTCTCAATCACAATTTTTTCGTCTTCAGCCTAGACTTGATGGTTGTTTTACTGAACACTTAGTAATCCGATCTGTTACTACAATAACCGATAAACTAGAAACAGGAGATAAACTATAAACAGTTAGGTGATTGATCTCTTGTAGACAAATTGGAACCCGAATGTTGATATTCACAAAACCCGATTCCTCAAACTCGGTTTGCACCACAAAAGCAAAAAAAAAAAAAAAAAATTGTGCTATTCCTTGGTCAACATAGGTGGCCACAAGAAGACAAACAAAATATTAATCTTTTCTTGTTTTTTTTTCTTGATCGAAGTGAACATTTAGCACCAAAAAAAAATTTGTTTTTTTACTTGTGACGACTACTACACAATCCCCTTTTCTTTATTATTTAACAGTGCACTACTCCCAAAATGGCTCTCTAGGGTTATCACAAAACCTAACCTCAAGTCTTCAAGTGGGAACACCTCTATATAATTTTTATAAAAATGTTAACTTTTATATACATATATATAGAACTTTACCAAAAAACAGCCCAAACTTCAAAAATTCATTGGACCGTTTGCCATAGTTCCAAAAGTCACTGGAATTTGCGCCGGAACTTGAAAAGTCTTTGTAAAATTTAGCCGGAATTTAAAAAGTTGCCGGTGTTTCTTTGATTTCTGGTCGATTAGGCCGAGTTTTTCCAAGTAGTCCCGAATTCGACCGATTACCCATTTTTTGACCGACTAGCCAAAAATTATTTGGTGCCTAGCCGACTACCGATTAATTGCGGATTAATTGGCCTACTAGGCCAATATTTGCAACAATATCTGATACCACTTGTTAGGATTCAAGTGGAGCACAGAAGCGATTAACACACACAAACACTAACAAATATCTCACAGAACAAACAGATGATAAATGACACGGATATTTAACGTGATTCGGTCAAGGTGACCTACGTCCACGAGCTGCAATTAGGATTTATCTTTTATTACTCAAGTGCTCAAAGATTACAATTACATGACTGAATATATAGAGAGATTAGAACATAGGGTTAACTAAAATAAACAGTTGCCAAATATGAGATAGGGCTGACTGTTCTTTCTCTTTGTTTTCTGTTTTTTGGCCCAAGGCCTCACAAAGCAAACAACTTTCAGGCATAACTCTAATCATGATTGTTGGCGACTGGATGGCGAAACCCTAGCTATTAGACAACTATTAGTCTAATAATTAATTAGATAGTTATTGTTTAAGGGTTGTTATGTATTCTAGTATCTCAAGGGTTCCATAATTAATTAGATAGTTATTGTTTAAGGGTTGTTATGTATTCTAGTATCTCAAGGGTCAAATGTACACTATATATACATTGTATTCCTCAATTGATTATATACAACAACAATTATACATATTCTCTGTTTAACTTGGTATCACAGCTAGGTTAAATCCCTCCCTAACCCTACCCTACTTGCCGGCAGCACAATTCTGCCTAATCCCTCCCACACATCAACAACCCTCACATCAACAACCCTCACCACTGACCGCAGCTATCCATGGCCACCCTCACATCTTTTGATCAAAAAGTAAAAGCAATCCACAACTCCCACAAGTTTGGCTTTACTCTCAATTCCGGTAACTACAGTTCCTGGTTATTGGTTATCCACCCGTTCTTGGTCACCAATAATCTTTTCGGCTACATTGACGGTTCGATACCCTGCCCCCCACAAACCATCGCTGCTCCAGCAGCCTCTTCCAAAGATGCCGCTCTATCAGCACACCAACCCAACCCGCAATATACCATCTGGTTGTCCAACGATGCTCATGTTCGGATGCTTCTGCTCTCCACTATCTCTGAGGCTGCCCTTCATCATGCTCGGGGCACGCTGACCGCCCGTGATCTCTGGCTTGCCCTCGAACAGGCCTTTGCCCCCCACACTTCCTCCAGGGAATACACCTTGAAGACACAACTTTTACGGATTTCAATGAAGGCTGATGAGACCCCTACCACCTACCTTCAACGTGCACAAGAGTACTCTTCTGCCCTTGCGAACATCGGCGAACCATTGAAAGACAAGGACCTGGTCATGATGGTCATCTCTGGCCTCCGTGATGAATACCATGGTTCAACTCGCCTTCAACGAGCTTCATGCAGTCATTGCTGATCACGATTATATGCTGAAACGAACAGCTCCGACAGTTCCTCCCACTCAGGCCTTCTCAGCCATGGTTAAGCCTCCAGCAACCAGCCCCTCTCCTCCTCCTGATGCTGCTGTCCAGGCAGTTCAACAACTGGCTGCCCAACTGGGTGTGCAACTACGGTTGCCTTCTCAACCGCAGGCTCTCTACACACAACGCTCCAGCAAGGGTCATCAGCGTGGCCGTGGAGCCTCTAATCGTTCTGGTGGACCGAATACTGGAAATCGAGGCCAATTCAGTTGGGCCTCGAATCAGAATGTTGTTTATGGCTCTTGTAACAGGTGTGGCATCGGTCATCTGCCTTCACAGTGTCCAAATCGGGACCCGGCTACCATTCGCCCACGGCAGCAGCCGTCCGCTAATTTTGCAGCTTCTCGGTCTTATGCTCATCAAGCTTGGCTACCGGACACAGGCTCGAGTCATCACTCTGGCCCAGATCTCTCCAGCTTAGATTATTCCGAACCATATCATGGCGGTGACAATCTTCATGTTGGCAATGGTAAGGGTCTCCCTATTTTACACATTGGCTCATCCACATTTACTTCCCCAAACCGTACCTTTCGACTTACCAATATCCTACATGTTCCGCAACTTAAACAAAATCTTCTTTCTGTTCAACAATTTTGTCGTGATAATCATGTTTATTTTGAATTTCACGATTCTTTTTTTGCTGTGAAGGACAAGACTACACACAATACCCTCCTCACGGGACCAAGTAACGATGGGCTTTATTCGCTTCAATTTCCAAGACAACAAGTCATTCCTCGAGTTGCCTTTTCTGCTCATCGTGCTTCCTCGGATCTTTGGCATCAACGTTTGGGGCATCCACATCCTCAACTGCTGAAGTCCATGTTATCTCTTTTTCAATTACCTGTAACTAGTAGTTCTTGTTCTGTTTCTTTTTGTGAACCTTGTGCCATTGGCAAATCATCTAAATTACATTTGTTATCATCTACTTTTACAAGTTCTAATGTTTTGGATTTAATTATTTCTGATGTCTGGGGTCCCTCACCAGTTCCCTCGAGTGAGGGCCACAATTACTTTTTGTTATGTGTGGACCACTTTTCTAAATTTATGTGGATTTTTCCCCTCAAACGTAAGTCTGATGTGTTCCCCACCTTTAAACAATTTCTTGTCATGGTTGAACGACAATTCAACACCAAACTTAAACAGGTCCAAACCGACTGGGGTGGAGAATTTCGCTCTCTATCCTCCTTTTTCCAATCCTTGGGCATTCTTCATCGCCTCTCGTGCCCACACACCAGTGAACAAAACGGTGTGGTCGAACGGCGTCACCGACACGTGGTCGAAACTGGTCTTACCTTACTTGCCCAATCGCACGTTCCACCACACTTCTGGCAGTTTGCCTACGACACAGCGGTGTACCTTATCAACCGAATGCCTTCCCGCTCAAATTCCTCCCTTTCTCCCTTTCAACACCTTTTCAAACACCCACCCGACTATTCCTTCTTACGTGTCTTTGGCTCCCAATGTTTTCCTCACTTACGTCCTTACAATGCTCACAAAATGGAGTTTCGCTCCACTCCTTGTGTATTTCTTGGGTACAGCTCCCAACATCATGGTTATCGGTGCCTCGATCCCGAAACAGACCGCATCTACATTGCTCGACATGTCCGTTTCAATGAACTTTGTTTCCCGTTTAAGTCCCTTCAACCGAGCCATAAACCTGGCCTTCCACCTTCCCTTGACCCCTATACTTCTGTTTACCCAACACCACCTCTTCTGGATGACCTGCTGGATCAAACTCCTCCGGTGACGTCTCCACAGCCACCCCATCCTGATGTCCCGGCCAATACTGCCACGGTCATCCCGGACCCACCTTCCCCACCATCTTCACCGCCACCCACTCTACATACTTATCACCGCCGTCATAAACAACCCGCCTCTGTTCAGCCACCTAACACCACCGCCACCATTGCACCTCCATCCGAAAGCACAGCCCCCTCTAACACCCAATCCGTCCAGCATACCCGCCCTTCCAACCTGCGCCAAAACCCAAAAAAAACAACTCCTTACAACATTTCTTCCTTTGTTTCCTCTACCACTGATCCCGACACCGAACCAGCCACCTTTACTATTGCCAATAACTTTCCTCAATGGCGTCATGCTATGGCAGAAGAATACTCTGCACTGATGAGAAATGGGACATGGTCCTTGGTTCCTCATGTACCGGGCTCTAATGTGGTAGATTGCAAATGGGTTTATAAGATCAAGCGGGATCCACAGGGCCACATACAACGCTACAAGGCCATGTTATGTGCAAAGGGTTTTCGACAACAACAAGGCATCGATTATGCTGACACTTTCAGCCCTGTTGTTAAGGCTACTACAATTCGCTTAGTGTTATCTTTGGCGGTTACCCAACAGTGGCCTCTTCGACAGTTGGACATCCAAAACGCTTTTCTACATGGGGATCTACAGGAGACTGTGTATCTACAACAACCACCAGGTTTTGTTGACCCGGCCAAGCCAGACCACGTCTGCCTTCTTCACAAGTCCCTATATGGCCTCAAACAAGCGCCACGGGCTTGGTTTCATCAGTTATCTACCACGCTTCACAAGCTTGGTTTTCAGGGATCCAAAACTGATCCGTCCCTGTTTGTTTACTCTTCAGGGGGTACTCTCCTTTACATGCTTGTTTATGTGGATGATATCGTTCTGACAGGCAATAACCCACAGGTTATAGACACAGTGGTTCAGCAGCTTGGCCATTCCTTCCCGGTCCAGGATATGGGTCGTTTATCTTATTTCTTGGGTGTCGAGGTTCTTCAGAAAGGTCCGGACATCCTTTTGTCTCAACAAAAATACATCCTGGAACTGCTACAGAAAGCTGGCCTCACAGATTCCAAACCACTCTCCTCTCCCATCTCCACTTCGGCTAATCTAGCCCTGGGTGATAGTCCCCCATTTGATAACCCGGCCAGATACCGCCAGGTGGTTGGGGCTCTACAGTATGCCACCCTGAGCCGTCCGGACATCTCCTATGCAGTCAACAAAGTCTGTCAGTTCATGCATTTCCCCACCACTAACCACTGGTCCACTGTCAAGCGTATCTTGAGATACTTAAAGGGTACCATTTCGTATGGTCTTTTAGTTCAGCAAAACTCCTCTCCAGTTCTTCATGCCTATGCCGATGCAACTTTCAATACCTTGACAGCCTTTTCTGATGCGGACTGGGCTGGTTGTCCCGATGACCGTCGATCCACCGGGGGCTATGCTATCTACCTAGGAACGAATCTTGTATCCTGGTCTGCACGAAAACAGAAAACCGTCTCTCGGTCATCTACAGAATCCGAATACAAAGCTCTAGCTGATGCTGTCGCTGAGCTCACATGGTTACAAACACTTCTGCAGGAGTTACATGTTCCAATCCAGACCGTACCTACCTTATGGTGTGATAATTTGGGTGCTACGTACTTATCAGCCAATCCAGTCTTCCATGCGCGTACAAAGCATGTTGAAGTGGACTTCCATTTTGTTCGAGAAAAAGTTGCCAAACGTCAGCTGTCCGTCCAATTCATCTCTACAGATGACCAGATCGCAGATGTCTTCACAAAGCCGCTGCCTTCTCAGAGATTCCTGAACTTACGGTCCAAGCTAAGAGTCGCTTCCCGGCCTTAGCTTGAGGGGGGATATTAGACAACTATTAGTCTAATAATTAATTAGATAGTTATTGTTTAAGGGTTGTTATGTATTCTAGTATCTCAAGGGTTTCGTAATTAATTAGATAGTTATTGTTTAAGGGTTGTTATGTATTCTAGTATCTCAAGGGTCAAATGTACACTATATATACATTGTATTCCTCAATTGATTATATACAACAACAATTATACATATTCTCTGTTTAACTCTAGCCGACAGTTAACCCTGACAAAAGACAAAAAATAGCGACTGCAAGACGGGTTCAAACGTGGTGTTCTTGTGTGATCTTGATCAAGAACTGTTGCTATGCTCTCATACCACTTGTTAGGGATTTCACACACATGAAACTGATCTAAATACACCTACGTCCACAGGTGGTAACTAGTATATTTTTTTTGGGTGATGCAAAACATTACAACAGAGAATGAAAACTAGGGTTAAAAAAATGGATGCATTAGGATTAGGGCTGGCTACCTCCTCCCTTTTTTCCCTACTTACTACTAGTAGGGGTGTAAACGAATCAAGACGACTCATGAGATACTCAAGATCGGATCGGTAAACAACTCAAACGAGCCGAGCTAAAGGAGCCTGATCCCGTGCTTGAGCTGTGAAAAATGATTCGTATAGTTATCAAGCTTGAGCTTCAAATATAGAGCTCAAGTTGGCCTACGAGCCTAAACGGATGAGCTTTTTATATATAAATTTTTTATTTGATTAAATGTGTTTAGCTATACAAATAGTTATCTTTATATATAAAGTTATGAAAAATATCCGAAAGTTACATATATAATGTTATGTATGGAAAAATACAGTTATAAATATATTTAAAATCAATAATAAAACTAAATTAATTAATTAACTAAATATTAAACGAGCTTGATATGAGCTTGAGCTAGTAAAGCCGAGTCCGAGCTCGAGAAATATCCAAGCTCGAGCTTTCTTAAGTCATCATGAGCCGAGCTTGAGCCTTAGTGAGCTTTGGAATCGACTCGGCTACATCTCTAGCTACAGTCTATTCCAGCCAAACATGGCCTACAAACCCAACATAGAGTACCTTAAAGGTTAATCTTTTCTTTTTTGCAGCAGTGTGTTATTATGGTCAATTCAATGTCTTATCAATGGTTTCACGTCTCCTTGATAACATTTAGGGACAAGGAATTAATTTTTGTGTGAAATTTTAATGCTTGTGTTGATTTTATTCACATCAAATTCTTTTCTTAGTTAATGTGGTGTGTATGTCATGGTTGATTATGTATGACTTTTTCTAAAAGCCATCATATGTTCAGGTGATGTGGTACTCAAAGACTTGAAATTGAAGGCAGAGGCACTCAATTCTCTAAAACTTCCCGTTACTGTAAAAGCTGGTTTTGTTGGTAGTATAACATTGAAGGTACTTCCTTGCACTTTTGTTGTAAGCTGGTTTTGTTGGTACTTGGTAGTATAACATCCGAGGTACTTCTTTACACATTTGCTGCTACCAGGGACTTTTCTCTTTTCCACCTTGAAATTTGCTGTGTAACATTTTCTCATGATATTTATGCTGTGAATGTGTTGCTTTGTGTTGTATGTTTTTCCTTGTTATAGCCTAACATCTGCAAGCTATTGAGAAATTGTCATTTTTCACTTAGCAAAAAGTTGTTAGGTGAGCAGGCCTTGGGACTGAAAGCGTAGAGAACGGTTGTTTGAATCAAAAGAGATCGAGAATTCAGCATTGTACAAATCGGTCTAGGCAGCGGTCTGCCACTTTGATTTTGGCTAATCAGTCAATTAGTCGGACAGGTCAAAAATTGGTCAAAATCGCCTAGACGGACCAAATAGGGTCTAGGCGCCTGGTTATGGCCTGATTCCGGCGACATGAAATTTCAACCATATTTCATGCGACTTTTGAAATTCTAGCGAACCCATATATATAAATCTAAATATTATTATATATATTAATTTGCAAAGATTTGCTCACACGCATAATTCACTATTCACTTTTTCACACACCCATCACACACACACCCAACATCACACACACACATCACACACACGGTGCTTTTTCACACACACATCACACACACACACACATCACACACATGGTGGGCCCCAACATCTCACACACATACATACATACACATACATACACACACACACAGTTTGTATCATGTGAAAATCCGATTTTAGAGAGAAAACCGTTAAACCCTACCTGGGTCGTTGATTTAGAATCTTGAAAATAAACATGTGGTCTACATTAACCCACATTAAAACTGATTTGTTTATCCAAAACCTAATTTTTTATTCAAGTTTAATGTGTACCACATATTTTATTTTCAAAAGTCCAAATCAATGGTCCAGATGGGGTTTAAGGGTTTTCCTTCTTATACCGGGTTTTCACAGGATACGAACCCTCACATAATCACTATTCACTACCGCGTCTAAAGATCGAAAGATAGATTTCAATACTTTTCAATTAATTTGAAATTTTCGTTTATAACCCTAAACTTTGAGCTCTTATTTTTAAAGCTCCCTCTCACTTTACTCACATATTTTTAATGTTCACATGATTTTAACGCGTCATTAGGTTGTCTGATAAATGTCATAATTATATTAATTTGATCGCAATGGCCTCATGAACGTTTATATAAATTTCTAACCCAAACGGTCACAGAAATTTTGCGCGTTGTTTACATGCCTATAACGCATGCGTACATTATCGAATATTTGTATCGTTTATATCATTTTGATCGTAATTAGTTCACAAACGATTTAGATTTAATAATTTTATAAACCATGAGTATTATATATACTACATATATATACGATTTACATTTAATAATTTTACAATATTTGTATCATTTATAAATTATACATTTACGCAGGGCTTTTTTTTAAGTCTTCTGTAATCACATTCTTTACTATTAAATAAGTTCTTAATCTTCAACCCTTAGTTTTCAAAGCTTACGTTATAGATGTTGTATAGGGTATTTTCGTGCATTTTATTGTACACGATTTTAACCTCATGTTCTGTTGGTTTTTTTTTACGTTGGTATATCAGACCCCGCCGCAACGCGCGGGTCCTGTGTACTAGTTTTTATACAAATTACATACAAAATTTGGTTATATATATATATATATATATATATGTAATTTTAAAATTCTCGATTAATCTTTAATCCCCACCCCATCGCTTGACTAGCACTTGCGATTTCTACAACACTGCAAGAACCACTTTATCATTTTAGTTAAGTTTAAAATTTTTGATCATTCAAGTTTGTCAATTCAATGCATGTTAGATGAACTGATTTGTTTAAAAGGGTATACAACCGTTCGGGCCAGAGGAATTGTTGTGTCTGTCTTTGATTATATTTTTCTAGTTTTTTTTGTTCTTTTGTTTAGCTATTGCAATGGTAGAAGACTAAAATGTTATTATTGAGAAGTTTGACGAGAAGGAGTCAAATGTTACTAATAATTCGAAAGACTGTGTTAGAAAGACTTGAATGTAGTGTTGGAGGGTCAGAGACCAAAAAAGTTTTTACAGGCAGATTAGGAAAGGATGGACAAAAAGGGTGCAACAGTGATCACATTGTCGTTGTTGAAGAATGTCGTTATTAACATTTTGAAGGAGACCACAACTAGTGATATGAGCACCATCCAACACGTACGGGAAGCCTTTGGCAACAAACAAGGTTTATCACTCAGATGAGAAAGGGTAGTTCAGTTATATAACACATCAACATGCTGAATTAGATTCTTTCCATGCTTTTGTTAGTAAAAATTAAAATCAAGGATGAGGTTTAGGCCTTACTAATGTTATCTTCATTGCATGATAGCTAATCTGGAACGGTTACAACATATACTATTTCAGCCAACATGTTTACTTTTGAGGAGAATCATGACTTAATTTTGGGCGAAGACATAAGACGAAGAAGTTTAGGTGAATCATCGAGTGAACTATTGAATTTTGGTACAGAAAGAAGGATAACGAAAGTAGTGAGAGTGGGAACAAAAAGGAGTCGGTCTAAGGGTCTGTTTGGTATGAAAGAATGGAATGGACGGGGGAATGGAATGGACGGGGGAATGGAATGAACGAGGGAATGGAATGAACAAAGGAATGAAATGGATCATTACCATTCTATTGTCTTGTTTGGTTACCTATGGTAATGAAATGATTCATTACTTCATGTTGTTTGTTAGACATGAGAAGATGAAGAAATGGAATACAATTATAGGTTGATTCGTGGTTCTAATCATTGTTCGAATCATGGGTCGGGTCGTGGATCGGTTCATGGGTCGAGACATGGTTCGGACCGTCAGTCGGTTCATTGGTCGGTTTTTGTTTTGCCCATGGTTCGATCATGGGTCGTGCCACGGGGCAATTCATAGATCGGGTCATGGTTTAGGTCATGTGACGAATCATAGTTCATATCATGGGTCGGGTCATGGTTTGGTTCATGGGTCGGGTCATTGTTTGAGTCATGGGTCGGGTAATTGTTTGAGTCATGGATCAAATCAAGGTTCGGCCATCTTTCGAGTCATGGTTTGGGTCATGGGTTTTGTTATGGTTCGGGTCATACTTCGAATCATAATTCACATTATGGTTCAGGTCATGGGTCGAATTATGGTTCGAATCATGGTTCGGGTCATGGTTCGGGTCATGGTTCGGGTCAAGGGTCGGGTCAAGGGTCGGGTCAAGGGTCGGGTTGGGGTTCTAGTCATAAGTCGGGTCATAGTTTTGGACATGGGTCGGGTAATGTTTGGACATGGGTCGAGTCATTGGTTGAATCATTCCTTCAAGAGAAGGAATGAAAAAAAAACACCTCTACTCCAAGGAATGAAAATCATCAAAAGTGAAGGAATCACATTCCTTATGGAATAGTGCATTCCATTCTTACGTGGTAACCAAACACGTTTCTTTTCATTCCAACGTAATGACTCATTCCATTCCACCATTCATTCCTGCATACCAAACGCTACCTAAGACTCATAAGGATTTGCTAGCAATGTATATATTTTTGTTGGCCCGGGGTCTCTTATGGAGCAGCCTCTCTACCCTTCTGGGGTAGGGGTAAGGTTTGTTTTCATCTCCCCTAGACCCCACTTAAAATTGGGATAAAATTGGGTATGTTTGTTTGTTTGTATATATTTTTGTTGGTGTTTCTTAAATTATTGCATAACTTGATGTTTTTATGTATATGTAACATTGATTACAAGATGCGCTTGCATCACACATTGGATTTTTGGACCACGCACATCGCTGCACATTTCGTAATTTAAAACCAAGTGTTTAGGAATGGGTAGTGGAAGGTTGTTAATGGGAAATTTTGTCATAGCTCGTGGAAAGAAGAAAGTCTCATTGTTTATGGTCGTGATACCGCGTGAGGAAGTGACCGTCCTAGTTTAGAAAGATAAAGTCAGGTTCACATAATCTCATGGGTAGAAGATTTGTTTTGTAAAAGAGGAACCTAAAGCCTAGTGAAGGTTCAGGTTGAATGCACAAGGAAAGGTCCTAGTAAATAGTTTGTGGCATTGGGAGCATGGGTCGTGCTTCAGCTAGGGTTCAAAATGATAGCGGGTCAAGAGAACAAGTGTTTCAGCGGTTAAAGCATATTTGGTTGATCACTTTCCTACAAAAGTGAGCGTTTGTTCTCGGGATATATTAGGATCTAGAAATTCGTTTAAGTGGGAGCTGGTAAAGATACATTACGGGTGTGGGTCGAAGTTTGGTGGGAGCTTCAACATGCCTTCAGGTTTTTTGATGAGAAAGCAATAATAATTAGGAGCATGGAGTTCTATGAACGACTTATAGAAGTATAACCAGGATCAAGAGTGAAGACGAAAAAAATTCAAGGCCTTTGAGTGGGAGATTGTTGGTGAGTAGGCCTTGGGCTTGAAAACGCAAAATTAAAAGGAAAGGAGGCAATTAACCCTAAACCTAGTAACCTAGTTTTCTTATTCAGTTTAAATTAATGGTTGCTATATGTAGATAATGTACTTCTAATGTTTTTTCAATGCTTCATAATAAGAATATCCTAGTTACTCTTGTGGACGTAGGTCAGTTTAGACCGAACCACATTAAACAATTGTGCTATTTACTTGCCTTTGTGTGAGTGGATTCGGGTTCATGTGTGATATCCCTTACAAAAGTTTCTAGCTACAATGATCACTCCACTCAAAAACATAGGAAATATTTTCTTTTTTGTGGCTGTAGCTTTTAAGCCACCATTGAGGTTCATTTTCTTATCAAAAATGATCTGAGCATCTATTGCAACAACCTAGCCAAATCACTCATCGGCCTTGTGCAAGAGAGATTTTTGGTTCATAAAAAATGTTTGTCCTTTAATATCACAAACACGATTTGGACGCTTTGGTTGTGGATGAGAGAACTCCACAGTTATGTATGCTTGGGTGGTAGCAATCCAGAGTTGGTGACCTCTGTGGGAAGAAATTTTTAATAGGCAATCCAAAAGCAATTCCGTGAGCTTTGAGTGGGCAAACACACAATCAATCAATCAATCAACGTACTCAGTATATCCCGCTATTAGCATGCTAAGGCAGGGTCTGAGGAGGGTGAGATGTAGACAGCCTTACCCCTACCCCGTAGGGGTAGAGAGACTGCTTCCAGTGAGACCCTCGGCTCATGATGCTTGATCAACCGTCCGAAACGATTTTAACGTTATTTTCACTGAATAAGTAAAATAACGTTAAATGAGGCAGAATATTATAAGTGATATCCGAGTGGGCATGTGAGATTCTTGTTTCATAAGAAATGTTTGCCCTCTAATATCACTAATATGTTTTGGGTGCATTGGTTGTGGATGAGAGAAAAAATTCCATAGTTAAGCATGCTTAGATGACAACAATCAAGGGATGGGTGGCCTCCTTGTGAAATTTTCAACTAGGCAACCAAAAGCAAATGTAATGGCTCTGAGTGGGCAAATCGGACAATATTAGTGGTAAATGAGGCTGGATTGCTTATTTTGAATAGGGTACATATTAGAATAGTTTAGGGTGGATTGTTTGACTAATAACGTGGGCGAGGCATGATAAATTCTTGAGTATTAAAGTACAAGATTACTATCAGGATTTCCTCTCTTCTACTTTTGTGAAGATTGTGTTTGATCCAACATAGGGCTTGTTTTTAGTTTTTGTTTTTTAATATATTTAACAAAAGTATATACCAGGTGCGCCCTTTAGAAAACAAATAAACCAAAAACATACCATGTGTATTCCCACTTTGTGGGATCTAGGGGGAGAGATGAAGACATACCTTACCCCTACCCTAAAAATGTGGTAGAGAGGGGCACCCTATTAGAAAGAAACTCTAAAATGTCACGATATGGTGTACCCTTGTAGAAGTTTTAGGATATGAACGACAATATCCTAGTGTGAGGTCCATGGAAATGACACGAATTGAATTATGAAAAGGCAATATCAGCCCTAGTAATAGTATTTTCCAAAAAATTTTCTATACTTCTATGGAGAATGTTGGGTATCACACACACTAACACACACACGAAAGCAGTAAACGACACAAGGATTTAAAGTGTTTCGGTCGATGTGACCTACGTCCACTGTGCTGCAACTAGGATTCGTATTATTAGGTGCTCAAGAGATTACAAGTACAATGAGACATTTAAATAGAGATTACATTTAGGTATTCTAACTTAACCTACAAGCTAAGCCCAACCCGTGTGCGGCCCATTAAGGCTTTAGAAGCTTCCACACTTAACAATTTCCCACTTGGAGGCTTTGACAAACTTCAAACTACGCTCTGTCTTCATTCTGTACTTCTGTAATTTTCTTTTCCACTAGTTGCAGCGGCCTTCCTCATCAAGTAACCTGCAGAACTTCAAACTGCGCTCTGTCTTCATTCTGTACTTTTGTAATTTTCTTTTCCACTAGTTGCAGCGGCCTTCCTCATCAAGTAACCTGAAGGCCAGTTGAAGCTACACAAAGCTTCAACTTCTCTAAGGTAACCACCTTAGTCAACATATCAACATGATTTTCAGTTCCTCTTATCTTTTCCAGCATCAGGGTACCATCTCTAGCCAACCCCCTGATAAAATGGTATCGCAACTGGATGTGTTTCGTTTTGCCATGAAACACCGGATACTTTCCAAGATGAATCGCACTCTGATTATCACAATACAGAGGGCTGTCTTGGCTGTTTCTTCCCAAGTTCTTCCAGAAAATTCTTTAACCAAATGAGTTCTTTGCTAGCTTCAGAAGCAGCCATATACTCAGCTTCTGTGGTTGAAAGTGCAACACTTCCTTGCAATCCAGACATCCAACTAACTGCGGTTCCTCCCACTGAAAAAACATACCTAGTTGTGCTTTTATACGATTCCTTGCATCCCCCAAGGTCTGTATAATACCCGTAAAAACGTAACAAGAAAATATATAAATAAAATGTTAAAAAAATATATATTATTAAATAGCTGCGACACCCCAACCTGGTTTAGGGCTGACGTGTCACGTATACAGAATCAGAAGTAAATGCAACAATCCCAAATGTATTTAAAACATAAATACATAAGTCTTAAGTTGATAATTAAACATAACAAAACAAATATTTAAGTTTGAAGTATTGATTATTACATTTACTACAGTAACAGAAATTTTTTTAGATTTAGCTTCAATTTTACTCTCAAAAGTTCCCCGCCTGGTTTTCTTGATTACCTACAGAAAAGAGATAAACACCACAAAAACAATACGGCTGAGCCAAAGAATGCTCAGTAACGGATGAACAATAGTAATAAAGAAATTCAGAAGGTGGTGAAAAATAGGAAAAATTCAAGTGAAAATATAACCGAACAGTGATCAGAAACATGATCAGAACAGTAATCAGTGGTCTGATTTTTATATTTCAGAAACATTAACACATTTTATATTTTAAACCATAATTAAAACATTACAGAATATACCACGAGCCGACTGTACATACAAAAGTGTAAGGTTCACGGGTAGCTACTCCCGCTTACCAGACACATGAGATAGTTAGTGTTGGCATACACGTCACTATCCCCCAGAATCAGAAGGTACAGTTTAAAATTATCCTAGGACCAGTCCATACGCCTCCCCAGAATTCAGTAGGTGCACAAATGTACTATCAGAGTACTAATGGAGACGCCGTGATCTCAACTAACCGTCACGGATGGTTCCACATTATGGTTGCCGCCATAATGGGCCTGTAGTCATCCTTACAGGTAGGGGCATGCTCGGGTAACAGAATATAGTTTCAGAAAGTTCAGTATGGTAGTCAAACTACCAATTAAGCAATAACCAGAAACATGCAATATTGAATACAATTTAATTTAGAGTTATTGCATGTTAAACGAAACAGAGAAACACGATATCATATCGTGGCAATCAGAAATCAGAACATTACAAAAATGAAATTTGATGATTACAGAAACAGATTACAGGAAGATATTACAGAACAAAAATACTATGATTTAAATAAACAGAATCCGTACAACTACGGACAACAAAATTTATACTCTGAGTTCAATGAACGGAGTCCGTACCAAAATTGAGGCAAAACATATATATTATGAGGAAAAGGTATAAAATTCCGTACAATAACTGATAACAGAATTTATACTATGAGTAAAATAAACAGAATCCGTACCTTAGCCTTAGCAATTAACTCCGCAAATTATCAGATAAATACACACGTAGTCCAATTTTTCGATGATTCAGAAATCTGTGTTTTGTTTAAATCCATGTTAGTTTAAACAATTTAAAATTTGTATATGTAATTGGTTAGATTGTTGGTAATTTAGACCTTTTTAATGTTAATTCGGTCGAAGTGGTTTATCTCTTAAGTTGTTTACTAATGTTCATGACTACTCGTTAATTTAGTAAGTCGTTGATATTTAACTTCTTCGATCGAAACAATATATTTTTATAAATAAAATAAACAAAAAGTATTGGATTTTCTAAATCTTAACCAATAATACTTGCTTCATATTTCTTAAATTATTTGTTTAGAACTTATTAACAGTTGCTCGAAAATTGATTTTTGAGGTATCATATTAAAATTTGATTTTGAGTTATCATATTAAATAAATTTATATATTCTTAGGACTATATGTTTGTTTTCCCTTGGAAGAAACCGTTAATTCAAAACATTAACATGTAGTAATCTTTGTTTAATGACCAAATAATAAATTTTATTCCTACCTTTTAGGTTCAATATTATTGTTCCTATAGACAATAGTTGCCAGAGTTTGCTAAGTTTAAAGACTTTGGCATATTTGATTTACAACATAAAAAAATAAATAAAACAATTGAGAAAAACTAAATAAAGATGATAAGCACGTGGCTTACTTTCAAAGATTTTAGGTTGAGTGACATGAAACAACCTACCTGACCATTTTTTTTTGTGGCTTATTTATTTATTTATTTCTATTTATTATTATTTTTCTTTGTTTTTTTTTAACGACTTTTATTATATAATATTATTAACCATTTTCTTTAAGATTTATGTTAAACAAAACAACACCACCATTTATTTCAAGCGCACAGGAGCTTCGATCGTTGGCACACATGATTCAAAGAAGTCTATATATGTATACAAAAGCATTTACAGAACATGTTATATAATCCGGTTTACCTTATCAGGCACAAAAGGTTGACTTGATAACCGAGATGAAACCGAAATTCACGATCTAATAATATTCAACGCCTATTGTGCTCGATGATGAACTGCTTGGCGATGGTGATGGCTGGAATTAGTGGCCTTCGGCGGTGGTTTTAAGATGATGATGTGGTTGTTGAAGGATAGTAAACAAACACACTTTTTGAGATGATAAGTTTGTATATTAACTATAGATATATATATATATATATATATATATATATATATATATATATATTAAGTCGGTTAGTTTAGCTTGCAGGAAAGGATTTGTTTTTTTTTTTTTTTTTAAATACAATATATGTACATAGTTTATATTAGATCGAATCAGAATACAATTCGGATATGGTTCAGCTTCTAAGTTCATTTTTACTTTAGTTGTGAGTACTAGTTGAGTGATATTTAATTAGATGTTACCAATTTAACCAAATGATGTTTAAATGAAATTTTCACTATTATAAACATAAGATATACGATTAGATCATTCGTTTCAGTTCGTTTGTAATAACCGGGTCAAAGTATATTAAATTAAATTCTACGGTTATTAACTCATGATGTCTTTGGAACTTGATATTAAATTTGTTGAAACATTCTTAGTCGTATTTATTATTCGATTTCATTTATTGAGTTAATTAATAATATATATTTTTTTAACATTTTATTTATATATTTTCTTGTTACGTTTTTACGGGTATTATAATTCTACCTCCCTTAAAAAAATTTCGTCCTCGAAATTTCAGAGTTTACAGAACAGTTTAATTCCGGCTATACAGACTTATTCATTTATGAAAAACGATGTACATATTTTATTACAGAATTTCAGATGACATCTTACAAAAACAAATAGTTAACACAGTTAATAAAGCAGATAGTCGCACATAATTTAAGACTTGAATAAATTCGGATATTGTGAGCGAATCACATCTTCTAACTCCCAAGTCGCTTCACGTTCTGAATGATTTTTCCACAGGAATTTTAACAAAAGGAATTGTTTTACTTCGCATAACTCGCTCTTGACGGCCGAGAATCGCTTCCGGTACTTCCTCGTATGATAGATCTTTATGGACATCCGAAATTGGATAATTAACTATGTGTAGAGGATGATAATTATACCCACGCAATAACGATACAAAAAACATTATGTACGTGAGACAGTTGCAGTGGTAATGCTAAACGATACGAAACTTCGCCAACTCGTTCCAAAAATTTCGAACGGTCCAATGAACCTTGGACTAAGTTTTCCTTTAAGTCCAAAACGACGAACATCTCTACAAGGTGAAACTTTGAGAAATACTTTATCACCAACATTAAACTCTAATGTACGTCGGTGTTTATCCTCATAACTCTTTTGTCTACTTTGAGCTTCTTTAATTAGAGAAATTAAATCAGACTCGATCTGAAATTTGGCAAGGTACTCATCTGACTTAAAAGCCAATATTCAGTCTTTCAAGATCATTAATAATCTCTCGTTGTAATTGCAAAGACGATAGCATCCCTGAACTTTTCTGGCTAAAGGCATCAACAACAACATTAACCTTTCCCGGATGATACTGAATATTCGCATCGTAATCTTTCAACAATTCCAATCAACGTCTCTGATGCATGTTTAACTCTTTCTGAGTGAAGATAAACTTCAAACTCTTGTGATCGGTGAAAATGTCACAAGAATCTCCGTATAAGTAATGTCTCCAGATCTTCAATGCAAAAATTACGGCTGCTAATTTGAGATCATGTGTTGGATAATTAATCTCATAAGGTTTTAATTGCCGAGAAGCATAAGCAATAACCTTACCATGCTGCATCAACACACAACATAATCCTTTCTTAGAAGCGTCGCTATAAATTTGGTAGCCTCCTGTGCCCGAAGGTAAACTGAGAATCGGTGCAGATATCAATATTTTCTTCAATTCTTGGAAACTCTTCTCACGTTCATCATTCCAAGAATACTTCACTCCTTTTTTTTTAGCAGTTGAGTAAGAGGTAAAACAATCTTCGAGAATCTTTCAACAAATCTACGATAATAGCCTGCTAGGCCCAAAACAAAAAAAAAAACTTCTGATTTCTGTAACCGAGGTAGGTTTCGGCCATTTTGTAATAGCTTCAACTTTTGCTGGGTTCATCATGATTCCCTCAGCATAAATTACATGACCCAGAAATGCAACTTTGTCTAGCCAGAAGTCGCACTTTGAAAATTATGCATACAGTTTCTTCTGTGGTACCATCTTTCTTCTCAACGAATATTGCTAGTGCGCTCCATGGTGAAACACTGGTTCGAATGAATCCTAGATCCAATAGCACTTGTAATTGTTCTTTTAACTCCTTGAGTTCCGTTGGTGCCATATGAGAAGACGCAATGGAAATTTGTTCGATCCTAGGAATCATGAGATTAATTGTGAATTCTACTTCACGATCAGGTGAAATACGAGGTAATTAATTTTTTTTTATTTTTTTATTTTTTTTTGGAAAGACGTTCGAAAATTCAAGACGATAAAATGATAAGAAATGGTAAGCTAACTCGAAGAATCAACTTTTACAGAAGTGAAATATTTGGCACAACCAAGTGTTAGAATTTTCAAGGCTTTAAGAGCTTAGAAAATATTCAGAGATTTACGAGGTTGAGTTCGTTACTATACTAATAAAGATTTTCAGGATTACCAAACAATACGCCACGCATCTGAAATTTTATGGTGACTCAATGTACAGATGGTTGGTCCATAATCATATTAGTACTGCTCATAGATATAATGAATCGCAGAAGCCCTTCAGATCAGAAAGTCTCTATATGATGAGGTGATAATAAGATATCCTAATTATGATAGAAAGGTACTAGATGGATGCATCTATTTCATATATCATGGCTATCGAATTAGAATTCCTATCAAGAGCTTAAGAAACATTTTAAGTACCTAGTACTTCAATGCATAACAGAACAAGTTCAGAATCAGAAGAGAATTAACACATTCAGATAAACATTGATCAACATAAAGAATTTCAGTAGCACCCATTTGTAAATGTAAATTCACGATTGCGTTCGCGACCATAATCGTCAATTTACTTTACACAAGTGTCCTAACTGCCATCCCATCATGCATCTCAAAGACCAAATGATTATTTATAAGGATAGAATGATTCGATGGAAAACCATTTGCGAGAATAAATGATTTCCTAATAATCACTAACTATGATTATAACTAACATGGTTGTTTCATGCGTGTACACCTCTTGTGGAACACAAATTGTGAATGCATGGTAGCAATCTTTAAATCGACATGGATAGGTTCAACAAAGTCGAGATATTTTTGCTTGTGTCCATCAGAATGTCCAGAAGTCTTTATCTTGTTCCAGAATGATATTCGATGATTTTTTTTTTTTTTTTGAAATGGTACACTTGCATTAGAAACGTCCTAAAGCTAAGTAAGTGGTTAGATTTTATAATAGACAAGGTTTCTAACAGCTAAAAGCGGATGCTACAAATTGATTAACACCAAAATAAATCAGAATGAAAAGTCCTAATATTCGTATAATCATATCCCAATGTCTACCCATTAACCTCACATGTCATATTAGTTTAAGTTTTCTACAGGAAAGAGCCTTGGCTCTGATAGTCTGTATCCTTATAGCCCCTCAAAACGGTATCTTTACCCTTGAAACATAAACCCATCTTTGAAGTCCCTTTCAAATACCGAAGCAACCACTTGACTGCCTCCCAATGTTCTTTACCCGGATTAGACATATATCGACCGACTACTCCCACGGCATGTGCTATATCAGGTCTTGTGCACACCATTGCATACATAAGACTTCCAACAGCTGATGCATAAGGAATCTTAGCCATTTTGGCTATGTCTTCATCTGTTTATGGACACTGGTCTTTCGAAAGCTTAAACTGACTTCCCAATGGAGTGTTTCTGGATCTGGCATTCATCATGCTGAACTTCTCTAACACTTTGCCAATATATTTCTCTTGAGAAAGTGTCAAAGAACCATCCTTGCTGTTTCTGAAAATACTCATCCCAAGTATCTGTTTAGCAGCACCAAGATCTTTCATCTCAAATTCCCTGGACATCTGTTTCTTCAATTTGTTGATCTCTTTCATGTCAGAACATGCAATCAACATATCATCCACATAAAGAAGTAGGATGATGTAGGACTTACTGAACTTCTTGATGTAACAACAATGATCCAATTCACATCTCTTGAACCCATTTCGACCCATGAAGTTGTCAAACTTCAAGTACCATTGCCTAGGAGCCTGTTTCAACCCATACAAGCTCTTTTTCAATTTGTAAGCCATGTTTTCTTTCCCAGAAATCTGAAAACCCTCTGGCTGCACCATGTAGATATCTTCATCAAGATCACCATGAAGGAAAGCTGTCTTAACATCTAGCTGCTCTAGATGTAGGTTCTCTGATGCAACAATGCTAAGAACAATCTTCACAACTGGAGAGAAGATCTCATTGTAATCAACCCTCTCCTTCTGCTTGAAACCCTTAACCACCAATCTGGCCTTGTATCTTTTAGAACCATTACTTTCATCCTTGATCCTGTATACCCATTTGTTCTGCAATGCTTTCTTCCCAGATGGAAGTTTGGTCAAACCCAAGTTCTGTTCTTTTCTAAAGGCTTAATTTCTTCTTTCATTGCAATCTCCCACTGAAATGAATCTTTCACACTAACGGCTTCAGTGTAACAATCAGGTTCTCCGTGTAACTCTGACCCAATGTTGAGTTTCGGGCTGTGGAACAGCGGAACCTGGAATCGATGAACTCTGAACTGAAGAAGTCGAATCTACTTCTTCCTCTGAGTTTACTGCCATTTGACCCACTGCCATTTGACTCACTATTGTTTCCTGTGCTCCCACTGACTACTCCTGTGCTCCCACTATCAAAGACAACTTCTGGAGTAAGAGACTCTCCAGACTTCTCCAATGTTTCATCTTCAAACTCAACATAATCTTTCTGAATCACTAAGCTTTCTTTTTTGTCTTTGTATAATTCGGCTTCATTGAAAGTGACATGCTTGCATCTGATTACTTTTCTGCTTTCAAAATCCCAAAGCCTGTAACCCATGCTGTCTGACCCATAACCAATAAAAGTGCACTTCTTGGCTTTTGAGTCCAATTTATCCCTGTCAACATCTTTCAACAAACTGTAAGCACTACAACCAAAGACTCGAATGTGCTTGAGACTTACCTCCTTTCCTTGCCATTCTTCCTATGGTATTTTGAAACCCAAAGGAACTGAAGGCCCACGGTTGATCAAATAAGCAGCAGTATTAACTGCATCAGCCCAAAACGTCTTAGGAAGCCCTGCATTTAACCTCATGCTCCTAGCTCTTTCATTTAAAGTCCTGTTCATTCTTTCTGCAACCCCATTCTGCTGCGGTGTTTCTGGAACAGTCTTTATCATCTTGATCCCGTGATGAGCACAATAGTTAGTGAATTCAGTGCTAACATACTCGCCTCCATTGTCAGACTTGAGGCATTTTACCTTCAAATTAGTTTCCAATTCAACAGCAGTTTTCCATTTCTTAAAAGTAACAAAAACATCATATTTGTGTTTAAGAAAATAAACCCATACCTTGCGTGTCGAATCATCAATGAAGGTGACATAGTAATTTGATCCTCCAAGAGAAGAAACTGATGTAGGTCCATAAACATCCATATGGACAAGCTCTAACTTCTGGGACTTTGGAGTCTTCCCGGCTTTCACAAATGAAACCCTTTCCTGTTTACCGAGTACACAAGATTCACAAAACCCTGTTTCCACTGCCTTCAGATCTGGAAACTTTCCTTTAGCAGCTAACATCTTCATTCCCTCGACACTCATGTGTCCGAGTCGTTGGTGCCACAAATTAGAAAGACTCGGACCTGATGTGCCAGCATTCACACCATCAACATGTACATCAGCCATGTATAAAGTACCTCTTTTAATACCCTTAGCAATCACCAGATTGCCCTTCTTGATTTTCCACTGACCTCCACCAAAACTGACATCATAACCCAGATCATCTAACTTCCCAACTGAAATTAGCTTCCTTCTGAGATTAGAAATAATCCTGACATCTTTCAATGTCCAAACAGTACCTAGTGAAGTCCTCAAATCAACGTCACCAATCCCTGCAATATCCAAAGTCTGATCATCAGCTAAACGAACCTTACCAAGGTTACCTGTTCGCAGATTCTTGATCAAATCAGGAGATGAAACAGCATGAAACGAAGCTCCAAAGTCTAGAATCCAAGATTCAACAGAATTCCCAACACAACATATGTTGGCAACATTGATCTCTTCACAAATAAGAGCATCATCAGACTCATCATCGGTAACATTATTCGTCTGCATCTTTCCTTTTGCAACTAATGGTTTACGGCACTGACTTTTGAAATGGCCTTTTTCTTCACAATTCCAACACTCAATCTCCTTTCTATTCTTTGATTGAGCCCTTTTTCTTGACTTTGACCTGCCCCTGCTATGACCCCTTTCATTTCTTGTACCTCTTCATTCTGTATTCAACAATGTACTAGAAGATTCACCCGAACTCCTCCTACGAATGTCTTCACTTATGATGATGTCACGAATACCATCAAAAGTGAGCTTAGTAGTTCCAGATGAACTACTAACTGCAATAACTGTGCCTGACCAGCTGTCAGGTAATGATGACAATAGAAGAAGTGCTTGAATCTCATCCTCAAAGTTTATGTCAACAGAAGCCAAACGTGAGATAACAAATTGAACTCATTGATGTGATCAGTGATCGACATACCTTCCTTCAACTTGGTGTTAACCAACTGACTGATAAGGAATACTTTGTTGGAGGCAGACGGTTTCTCATACATGTTGGACAATGCTTTCAAAACCCCTAATGTAGTCGTTTCTTTGACAATGTTGTAAGCCACACTCTTTGACAGATAACGACAACACCTAAGGCTTGCCTATCAAGCAAATTCCATTTAGCATCCGTCATTTTTTCTGGTCTGTAACTTAAACCCAGCATAGGAAGATGTAAACTCTTCTGATACAAAAGATCTTCCCCTTGCATCCTCCAATACCCATAGTCACGTCCATCAAACTTTTCAATCTTTACTTTACCATCTTCTGCCATTGACACTTACCGAACTATCACTGATTTAACCGAGATGGAGAGCAGTGAACAAACACAGCAATGGCGGCGGTCGGAACTTGACGACTGTTCTATTGAACACTGTCTTGGCGGCCAACTCGGATAAAATCAGTAATAAACGTAAGAAAAAGTTAAACTTGGTAATAATATTGTAATGTAATTGTATTGATTGTGATTATGATACAATAATGAGTCCCATATATATAGGAAAGGCAGTCTATACATTCCTAATATAGAATTAGGGCCGGCAACCTATATGACTAACATTCTCCCTCAAGCTAAGGCCGGGGACCGACCCTTAGCTTGGACTTCAAGTAGAGAAAACGTTCTGATGACAGAGGCTTTGTGAATACATCAGCAATTTGATCATGTGTAGAAATAAACTGAACAGATAACTTTCGTTTAGCAACTTTCTCTCGAACGAAGTGAAAATCAACTTCAACATGTTTTGTTCTAGCATGAAACACCGGATTAGCTGATAAGTAGGTAGCTCCCAAATTGTCACACCATAGAGTTGGGACAGATTTCATCGGGACACAAAGTTCTTGCAGTAGTGTTTCAAGCCAGGTCAACTCAGCCACTGTATTTGCTAATGCCTTGTATTCAGACTCAGTAGATGACCGAGATACAGTCTTTTGTTTTCTAGCACACCAAGAAATAAGATTTGCACCAAGGTAGATAGCATATCCCCCGTGGATCGACGGTCATCTGGGCACCCAGCCCAGTCGGCATTAGAAAAGGCAGTCAAGGTATTGAAGGCAGAGTCCGTATATGCATGCAGCTCAGGTGAGGACGAGCTAGAGAGCAAGAGACCATGATTTGCAGTACCATGTAGATAGCGTAAGATGCGTTTCACAGCGGACCAGTGGTTGTCAGTTGGAGAATGCATGAATTGACAAACCTTATTAACTGCAAATGTGATATCAGGTCGGGAGAGTGTAACATATTGTAAGGCCCCAACGATCTGCCTGTATTTCTCTGGGTTATCAAATGGGGAGCTATCACCAAGAAACAGAGAAGCAGAGGTGGTGCACGGGGAAGGAACTGGTTTTGAATGAGATAGTTGTGCCCGATCCAATAATTCACGAATATATTTCTGTTGTGACAGAATGATGTCAGATCCTTGTCGAACAACCTCAATGCCCAAAAAGTAGGATAAAGAACCCATGTCCTGTATTGCAAAGGATTGACTAAGACGTTTTACCACATAACTGATGGCCTGGTTGTTGTTACCGGTTAAGATAATGTCATCGACGTACACCAGCATATAAAGGAGTGTACCATGGCCAGAGGAAATGAACAAGGATGGATCGGTTTTGGAACCCGTGATCCCGAGAGCAGCCAGTGCAGAAGAGAGTCGTTCAAACTACGCCCGGGGTGCCTGTTTGAGACCGTATAGAGACTTATGTAAAAGGCACACATGGTTCGGGTAACGAGGATCAGTGAAACCTTGTGGCTGTTTAAGATATACCGTCTCTTTTAGATCACCATGTAAAAAGGCATTCTGAACATCCAGCTGGCGGAGATGCCAATGTTTGGCAACAGCTAAGGATAGGACAACTCTGATAGTGGTGGATTTAACCACTGGGCTAAAAGTTTCTGTGTAGTCAATCCCGGGTTGCTGATTAAAACCTTTTGCAACTAGACGCGCCTTGTAACGCTTAATTGCCCCATGTTGGTCTCGTTTAAGTTTATATACCCACTTGCAATCAACAACATTCGTGTTTGGAACCGGAGGAACCAAAGACCATGTACCATTCCGAATTAGTGCCGAGTATTCATCCGTCATTGCCTGACGCCAGTGAGGATCTTTGTTGGCATTGGTAAAGTTTGTTGGTTCAGTGGTGGAAGGGGTGACAGCGGTATGGAAAGAAGAGAGATTGTATGGGTTGGTTTGTTTGGGATTGGGTCTTAAATGGGCTGGTCTTTGGCGGGTAGGCAGAATAGGGTTGGGCTGAGTTTCATCAGGAAGAGGCTGATTTTGTGGGTAATTTTGTTGCTGAGTTGGGGTTGTTTGGTGCTGGTTTTGGGGCTGAGATGGAGGTGGGTTTGGGTGCTGAGATGTTTCAGGTGGAGATGGAGGTGAGTTTGGGTGCTGAGATGTTTCAGGTGGAGGAGGAGTGGGGCTGTTTTGGGGCAACTGTGGGGGCTGATATGGGGCTGTTGGGGGCTGTTTGGGTTTGATTGTGGTGGTTGTTGTTTGTAACGGTCAAAGGCGGGTTGGTGGTGGGTAGTGGACTTCCGAGAGTAGGTGTGAACAGGTGGGTCAGTTGTAGGTGGGGTTGTAGGGCGGTCATTTGATAGAGGAAGGGATTCTGTGGGATAGGAAGAGATATATGTGTCGGAGGGGGGGAGGAGGAAGAGGAGGGTGAAGTAGGTGTAGGTGAAAAAGGAAAAGTTGTTTCATGAAATCGAACATGACGGGCAATATAAATACGTTCGGAGGTATGGTCAAAACATCGATAACAATGATGGGAGTTGTCATACCCGAGAAAGGTACATGGGGTCGATCGGAAATCCATTTTGTTTGAATTATAGGAACGTAGGTGAGGAAAACACAAACACCCAAAAACACGAAGAAAAGAGTAATCCGGCTTACGTTTGAACACGTGTTCAAAGGGAGAAACGGTGGAGTTGGCACGAGATGGCATTCGATTGATTAAGTACACCGCGGTTTCGAACGCGTAATGCCAAAAACGTTGTGGAACATGGGATTGTGCTAATAGTGTTAAGCCGGTTTCGACAACGTGACGGTGTCGTCTTTCAACAATGCCGTTTTGTTCGCTCGTGTGAGGACAAGAAAGGCGATGGATGATACCAATTTGAGCAAAAAAAGATGAGAGATTTCTGAATTCTCCCCCCCAATCCGTTTGGACCGTTTTGAGTTTGGTGGAGAACTGTCGTTCAGCCATAGTGACGAATTGCTTAAATGTTTCAAACACATCAGATTTACGTTTTAAAGGAAACAACCACATAAACTTTGAAAAATGATCAACACATAATAGAAAGTAATTATGGCCATCAATGGATGTAACAGAGGCTGGTCCCCAAACATCACAAAACATCAAATCCAAAATGTGAGTACTTTTATAAGAAGATGATAAAAGATTAAGTTTGGAAGATTTTCCAACAGAACATGAAACACAATTGAAATCAAAATTCCTTGCAGAAATAGGTAAACAAAATCTAGAAAGCATAGTTTGAAGCAATTGAGAGTGTGGATGTCCCAATCGTTGATGCCAAGTGGTTGTTGTAGCTCGAGTTGTTGCAAAAGTGACTTTTGGAATCGATGATTTTGTTGGAAGGTTGATGGAGTAGAGCCCACTGTCACTTGGACCCGTGAGGAGGGTAGTGCGTGTAGACTTGTCCTTCACAACAAAGAAAGTTTCGTGAAATTCAAAATACACATGATTATCACGACAAAATTTTTGTACAGAAAGTAGATGTTTTTTGATATCAGGCACATGAAGGATATTGTTTAGATAAAAGGTTCTGTTAGGTGAGAAGATTTTTGAGGAACCGATGTGTAAAATGGGAAGGGCCTTACCATTACCAACATGAAGATGCTCACCACCATTGTATGGCTCTGTGGAGTCAAAGCTTGACACGTTCGGTGCTACATGGTCATTGCTCCCAGTGTCCCAAAGGTAAGGGGTAGATGCTTGCGAGCGAGTGTCGGCATAATTAGCGGACGGTTGTCGGGTCCTAAAAGTGGATGGATCCCGATTCGGACATTGAGACGGTACGTGTCCAATTCCACACCTGTTACATGTGCCATATACAGTATTTTGGTTAGAAGCCCAACTGAACTGACCTGAGTTACGATTATTCCCTTGATTGCGACTGTAATTATTGTGCCCGCGTCCACCGCGACCACCACGTGTTCCTCGGCCACGGCTGGAATTAGACTGTCCACCTCGATGTGTATGAAAAGCTTGGGCTGACCCAGAAGATGGTTGCAACTGAAATCCCAAACGAGCAACAATTTGTTGAAGAGCTTGGATTGTATCATCTTGAACTAGAGGTGGGGTGTTTGAAGTGGCAGCCATGAAAGCTTGTATGGGCTGATTTGTAGGTTCTGGTTTGTGAACCAGAAATTCGTGATCTGCAAGAAGTCCAGGGAGTTCAGAAAACACAGTGGTGAACTCTCTGGTAAGGAGGCTTTGTTTGAGTCCATTGTATTCCTCGCGAAGGCCTGCAATGACTAACATAACAATGTCTTTTTCGGGCATGGGTTGACCAATGTTTGCAAGAGCATTTGCATGGCTCTTGCAAGATAAGCAGCCGATGTTTCATCACCTTTCATTTGAATTTTCAAAAGCTGTGTTTTGAGGGTGAATTCCCTTGAGGAAGTATGTGGGGCATAAGCCCGTTTGAGACCAAGCCAGAGTTCACGGGAGGTTGTACCTTGTATGTGTTGGAATGATGCTTCCGAGATGGTTGACATAATTAACATACGAACATGAGCATCATTGCATAACCAGATTGTGTGGTTGGGGTTTGGCCTGGTTACAACAGCCGTATCATCTTTCCCAGAAGTGGCAGGAGGGGATATGGTTGAAGGAGGACACGGAATACTTCCATCAACATAACCGAAAAGGCTGTGTGTGGTAAGAAAAGGCTGGATCAGGGGTTTCCAGTGACCATAGTTGGTGGGAGACAAGGTGAAGGCAAACTTGTGGGAATTATGTGATGTTTTCTCGGTTGTGGTGAAGGGAATAATCTGGTCGGCCATTGTAGCAGAAAACAAAATATGAGGCTGCTGACCTGGTTGTAATCGGAGCAGGATGGTGGCAGCAGGTTAATCGGAACAGGCTGTGATTGGTGGCTGGCGGCAGAAGGTTCAGAACCCTAGGCTCTGATACCAACTTAAACTTGGTAATAATATTGTAATGTAATTGTATTGATTGTGATTATGATACAATAATGAGTCCCATATATATAGGAAAGGCAGTCTATACATTCCTAATATAGAATTAGGGCCGGCAACCTATATGACTAACAGAAAACACCGGAATTAATCGATTATCCGGTCTACGAATGGCGGCAGCAGCGGAAACGGGACAGAAAACCTTCTGTCGGCGGCAAAGTAGGCTGTTTGACTATTTCTGGTCAAAATCGGACTGTTTCTGGTCAAAATCAGACCTGCTTGGTCAAAATCAGACCTTTATGTTCAAAATCTGGTCAAAATCAGACCCTTCTAGTCTGAATCGGAGCTATCTGGTCAAAATAAGGTCAAAATCGGACCTTTTTGGTCAAAATTGGACCTTTCTTGCCAAAATCAGGTCAAAATCGGACCCTTTTGGTCAAAATCGGACCTTTCTTGTCAAAATCAGGTCAAAATCAGACCCTTTTGGTCAAAATCAGAGCTATCTGGTCAAAATCAGGTCAAAATCGGACGTATCAGGTCAAAATCGGACCTCTCTGGTCAAAATCGGACCTTATTGGAGGTTGTGGGTCTCGCCGGAACCCTAATCTGGCGAAATCGGCGGCGGTTGTGGTCGAAATCTCTTCAATCGGTGGTCGGAGAAGAGAAATAGCCTCGCAGGAGCCTTAATCGGCGGCTGGCGGCGACTGGAATGACTTAGTATGGTTCGCCGGAACCCTAATCACTCCAATCAGCGGCTAAACCCTCTGTCGGAACCTTAAATCGCTACGGTGACGAGCGGCGGCTGCAGAAAACCCTAATCTGAGACTGACGGCTGCAGAAAACCCTAATCTGAGACTGACGGCTGCTTCAAAACCCTAAATCTGTTACAACTGTTTACTGGTGACCGGAATCCGGCGGCGGCGGCGGTGAACGGTGGCGGCGACGGCAACGACTCCAGGAACAACAGTGTTAGGTCTGGTGTGTGATCGATCAAGAACCGTGGCTTTGGTACCAGTTGTTGGGTATCACACACACTAACACACACACGAAAGCAGTAAACGACACAAGGATTTAAAGTGGTTCGGTCGATGTGACCTACGTCCACTGTGCTGCAACTAGGATTCATATTATTAGGTGCTCAAGAGATTACAAGTACAATGAGACATTTGAATAGAGATTACATTTAGGTATTCTAACTTAACCTACAAGCTAAGCCCAACCCGTGTGCGGCCCATTAAGGCTTTAGAATCCTCCACACTTAACAGAGAAAGCCCAAATGACTACACAATACTTTTACTATGCCTAATACACTTAACAGAGAAAGCCCAAATGACTACACAATACTTTTACTATGCCTAATAATGGGTAGATATTTTTATGCTCCAATTCTTATTCTATACCCAACAATTTTACTTCTAAGCCATCTAGAATTTGCAAGATCTTATAAGTTGGTTCCTTGCTCTTTTACATCTGCATACTTGATTGTTGCATGTGATATCTTCTTGTTCTTGATACACTGCTTTCTTTTTTTCTTACTGTTTGCATATCAGCACTGAGTTTCTATTGCTTTGACATGAAACAGGTTCCCTGGAAAGGTCTTGGTAAAGAGCCTGTGATAGTTCTTATAGATCGTGTGTTCATTCTTGCTCATCCTGCTTCTGATGGAAGGTCTCTTACGGTAAGAATAAATATGTTTCTTATGTTTGCAAGATTTATTTATTCATTTAAATTTGTTTTGGTTGATTACTCAGGTGTCTATTTCTATATTTTGCAGCCTGAGGAGCGTGAAAAGATTTTTGAAGCAAAACTTCAACAGATCGAGGTAATTTATTGCTTTTCTTCTATGAGATTGCTTATGCCTAAGCCTAACATGTCTTGTCAACTTCTTTGACATACGTATGTGTATTTTTTTTTTTTATGAACTATGAGCACTTTTTAACAGATATCCCTGCATATTAAACTGTGTTGCAGGAAGCTGAGTCAGCAACTCTTGATGCAATATCAAAATCAAAACTCGGAAACGTATGTGCATACGTTGTACTTTTGCCAGTGCTTAATTATATATGTTTCTCAATAACTAGCTTCTTTACTTTAGTAGCTTGACTAATTCTTCCATAACCCTTCTCTCTATTTCCATTTCGTATGGAACACTGAATAGAGAAAATACCATTGTTGACTTCTGAGAATGCTCTGTTATTGTTTCAGTCAACTGCCGGAAATTCATGGTTGGGTTCGTTAATCGGTACAATAATAGGAAATCTGAAGATCTCGATTGGAAACGTCCATATCAGATATGAAGATTCTATTAGGTTGCTGCAAATCCATATGTTGGATTCATATTCCATCCTTCATTTAATGAAAGCTTTTTATCTTGTGTGTACTTTCCCCTTAATTAGAAAAGTTTTGCACATTCAGCAATCCAGGACATCCTTTTGCTGTTGGTGTTACTCTGGCAAAACTTGCTGCTTTTACAGTTGATGAGAAGGGGAATGAAACATTTGACACCAGTGGTGCTCTAGATAAATTGCGAAAGGTCAGATCCTGTCTTCCACTGTTTTAAATTCTGCTCTCACCAACACAACTGTAACCAGGAGTTGCTAGTTTTTGGTCGTTTGAGGTATATGTTAGCTCGGTTTGAGGTGATGCAACTATTAATAGATACTGCATACAAGATGAGCGCTGGATGCTCTCAACTCTTTAGTAGGCTAGTAGCCTTGTCTAAACTCAGGCATATTGAAGTAGTGCTTGTCATTTCTGCTGGTTTATCAGTTTCAGGTCTTTATAAGTTTTAATTTTGACAATTTTAAAGTGATAGCCAAGTAGATGATGTATAAGTAAAGTATTACCTTATTGTTAAGTTTTCAGATATGCCTTTCCTATATATGATCCAGGTAGCATCAAAAGAAGCTGTTATTGTCAGTTAAATATGTATTTGGTATTATCTATTTAGTGAAAGTGAACTGGTAACCGGAGTTACTAGCTGGAAACTAAGAATGTTAGTCTGCTAAGTTATACCCAATATGCTCTGTGATAAGCAGGCTAGAAGAAATGAAATGTTTTTGTATTGCAGAGAGATGAGCAGATCTGCTTTCTACTACTTACATCTGATCATTGTACTGTTCGATATTTGCAATTCTGATTTTATTTGCTTTAATGTTGTGACCATTATTATTGTGTTTTTGCTTTTCACACCTTTTCTATGCAAGGGTAAAATTTGCAGTTATTGACACTTTTACAGAACCTTCAAATGAATTTTTAACTGTCAAATTGTTTATGCTATTCGTGTTAGATAGATTCTACTATTTCATGCTGACTTACTGATAACGTCAAGTTTGTCTTTCTGATATCTCAATGTTCTTTCTGTAGTCATTGCAACTTGAAAGGCTTGCTGTGTATCATGATTCCAACCAACCTCCTTGGAACTTGGATAAATCATGGGAAGATCTCAGTCCTAAGGATTGGGTTGAGGTATGGTCCTTAACATGTGCCAGCAGTGATCTTCCTTCCCAATACCTTAATATAATTCTTCGTATAGTAGATGGTAGTAATGGTGGTACCTTTACTTTGGCACATGCTAGATGTCTAAACTTCATTTTTAATGAACATAGGTATTTGAAGATGGAATAAATGAACCTGCAAAGGGTCATGGAGATTCCAAATGGGCTCAAAACCGCAGCTACTTAGTTTCACCAATCAATGGTGTTCTTAAGTATCACCGTTTGGGGAATTTTGAGAAAACTGATCCAGAAATGCCTTTTGAGGAGGCCCATCTTATTCTTGGTGACGTGTCCTTGACACTCACAGAGGTAATTATTCTAACATGCTCTTTTTATGTTTTAGTTGAAGTTTCTTGCTTGAGAAATTCATTTTTTTCCATCTGTTTCTTCCTCTCAGATGAGATCTGTGAGAGTAAGATCTTTCCTTCTTTTGGTTTTGTCTTCTTGGTCAAAATGCATTTGAAGTATTGTGTCTGTTTATGTCATTTAGAACATGTTGAACATTTATGCTATATGGCTGCATGAGTAGAGAACTTAAATGTGGCATTCTTCAGCTGTCTAAACTTTGGCTTAATTTAAAGCATTCTATTGCTTGTTAAACTGGGGAGCTCAAGAACAGGTACAGACAGACACACATTGATCAAACTTTGATTGAGTCTTTATTCACTTGAATGCTAAATTACAAGTTTTATGAATGAATTTAAACAAAAAAAACAATCAATGTATTTATAGACATCTAAAACTTCTAGAACACGACTCTTGTGTTAGGTTTATGTAGGGCTTCGGGCCAGATTAGGGCAGCCAACCCTAAGCTTGACCCGTTCATGGTTTTAAAAATAGCGCCTGAGGCATGAGGCGCAAGCAGGTTAACGCTTAAGCGCCTTGAGGCAGCGCTTTATGAACTTATGGGTCAAATTTCATCTGCAGTTGGGTATGTAGGAGGGGATATGTATAAACAATCAATGGGATTAGAGATTCATTATGGTTTGCATGATAAAAAAAGCCCAATATGTTAAAAAGATAAGACAAATACATCTTTTAGTTATAGATAAAACTTATTTTGTTATATATAGAGCATCGCTTCATGTGCGTGAGGCTCTCGCCTCATGGCTCATGCCTTATGCCTTGGCATTTGAGGTGTAAACACCTCTGAGCGCCTCGAGTTTTTTTAAAACCAAAGACCCGTTTCATGTTTAACATAATTTGTATCTCTACATATACCCAAGTTTTGTGATTGTAATATTTGTACTAAACGTAATAATAAAACACCTAGCTGCAACTTGTTGACGTAGGTCACACCGACCAAACCACCTTAAATCTCTCGTGTTGTTTATTTGCTTTCTCTTGTGTGTGCGTGACTTGATACCCAAGACAACCTAATTTACGTTTAAATAAAAACAAATTCAAACTTGCTGACGATAAAAAAAAAACAAATTCAAACTTGTAACGACTCAGGCCTTGTACTTTGCCGTGGTTGTTGATAATGATACCACAGATTGACATTACTCCACCAAGAGATCACTGAACCTCGTATCTCGAACAAATAATCCATGTTTGACCTTCTACCACTAACTCCTCCAACATAATTAGCATCACAATAGCTTGTGAGTTGTTAACCTTACTCACTCTTGAACTTCACCTTTTACCCAACTGTTCCTTTCACATATTTCAACTCTCTTCATGGAGCCTGCATGAAATGACTCAGAGTTCCTTTCACATATTTCAACATCCATGTTTGGCGCGTCGACGCTGGGAAAAATTATCTTTTTGTTTCTTTGGTCCTTGTTGGGTTAATCGCAAAGTGGGTGCATAGGCTTAGAACTGGATCTTCAACCAGTTTTGCATGTCCATCCAGTCTTTCACGTTTCAATGTTAAAACTAGCTAAAGGACAACTTCCATCCACTCTTGCTGCCCCTTTGCGTGTCACTCGAGATTAGGAAATTGATTTGCTCCCAATGATGTTTTAGTCTGTTGGTGGGTTCTTGCTTCAGGTGTGCAGACTTTAGAGCTTTTGGTATCATGGATTCATTGCCCCCTCGAAGAAGCTAGATGGGAGAACTTTGATCTTTTGGCAGACCAATTTCCTTCTTTCCGACTTGAGGACCAGTCGTTTACCGAGAGGGAAGTATTGAAATGATCCAGTTTTATTCAAGGTGAAAGAAACGAGCTGGGTCGGGCAATAGCAGGCCAATAACCGTTTAAATTCAAAAGACCCAGCTATTCAATTCGGGTATTTTATGGGCACTCCGTGTGATCCATATGCTTCAAAGATGGATCTGCAGTTGAAGATAGTGGAGCAGCAAGATTAGTGGAGCAGTTTTAATCCAGTTTATTTAGGAACGATACTGGGTCTTGTTTTTTTTTTTTTTTGTTCTGATTTTTCATATTAGTATTGGTCTGGAGATTTGTCCGGACAGTAATATAAATTAGTTCCTGCTTCATCACAACCTATGTATTTTTAGACACCTAATACCTGGTGATCAAGCAAACTTGCTTCCCAAGTAATTCTAGAACATGCTCTTGTACTCCAAGAAAACTTGATACCAAGACAAGCTAATTCTACAATAAACAAACACAAATTCAAACTTGCTGACTAATTAAAAAAAACTATAATTCACTTTTAGTCCTTCGCTTTTAATCTCCTCCTAACTACCCCTTTAAAGATTACCGTACCACCCTTTTAATTCATACATTTCAAGTATTAATCAATTCGGTATTATTCATTTTATATTGTCTGCATGATATATCACTGCCTGTTGCTGGTAATTTGCCATCTACGAATTTTGTAATGTAATCACTTCCTGTAATTAATTTCTATGAGGGTCACCCTCTTAAAATTTCATTCCTCTCTTGGTTGTCTGCTCATGTTCATAAGAGGATGTATAGTGAAATATAAACAAAATGCTTTACAGGCTCAGTATCATGACTGGATTCGACTCCTTGAGGTCATGTCAAGATATAAGTCATATGTTGAGGTGTCACATTTGAGGCCCATGGTGTCAATTACTGAGGATCCTAAACTGTGGTGGAAATATGCTGCCCAAGCTGCATTACAGCAGAAGAAAATGTGGTAATACTTATATGATTTGAAGATTGATATGATTTTTGACCTTTAAGTATATACCTCCTTTGTTCCAGATTATGGATACATGCTGAATTTTTATAGTATAATGGTTTGTTTTGATATCCATATGCGATCTTAACTTTTCAAATTAAAAATGTTCTTTGTGTTCTAAAGAAGTTGGCACATTACTTATAATCTGGTAAATTGGTTATCAATTTTGTATCAAAAAGATGACTTGGTTTACCATGAACGTCCAAACACATCCCCAGTTTTGGATAATTCGAGCAACTTATGGAAGCAGCTGTAGATACTTCTGCTGCTCATAAGCTCTCTTCATGATTTGTTACTTTACTTTTGGTTATGATAATTCTACGATTATTTGCTTGTTTGTTTAGTTCTGATAATTTGTTTATGCTTGTTGAATTAAGCTTTAGGTTATCTTGGGCCCAAATTCAACACTTCAGTGTTCTTCGTAGGCGGTATATCCAGCTCTATGCTAATTCACTGCAAGAGCTGCCAGATTTTGATGACTCTGAAATTAGAAATATTGAGAGAGATCTTGATCCAAAAGTAATTCTTCTATGGAGGTATGTCTTCTAATTTCAAAGCTGTCATGTGCTGAGATATGTGTGCTGTGTAGTATTGTTTGTATCATGCTTGTTCATAGTCGGTATATTTGTTTGGTCTCGTGATTACTTACACGTGCTCTCTGTAATTGTCATCTTTTTGAATAATTTCTGTTGATCTTTCAGGTTCCTTGCACATGCAAAAGTTGAATCTGTAAAATCAAAGGAAGAAGCTGAGCAGAGGATGCTTAAAAGGAATAGTTGGTTCTCATTTGGATGGTGGGATTGTGTTTCTATTTTCAAAAGTTTTTCACTTCTGTTTTTCTTTCTGATGGTTGCACAGCTGTTTTTCATAATAATCTATTACTGTGCATTGTGAACTAGTAAATAGTAATGCACTGTTTTCTTCAATCCAGGCGTTCTGCTCCTACTGGTACCTTAGACTTAGAGCTAGATGCTCCTGAGAGATCTCAAACAGTAGCGGACAGATTGAGTAAAGAAGAATGGCAGTCACTCAATAATTTATTGAGTTTCCAACCGGATGAGGAGTTGACATCACAGTTTGGAAAAGATATGCAAAATATGACACAACGCATGGTAATTGTGTCCATTGGTCAAGCTGCTGCAAGGATTATCAATATAAATGAAATAGAAATTGTTTGTGGTAGATTTGAACAACTTCAAGTTTGCACAAAGTTTAAACATAGAAGCATTTATTGTGATGTAAAATTGAAGTTCTATGGATTGTCTGCCCCTGAAGGTCCCCTTTGTCAGGTTTGTTTTGGATTATTGACACTTTCTAACTCAAATCATTTTGGTTTTTGTGTAGCATTCTGTTATGAACCCAGCTCTGGGTTTGGGTCATTTTGGTTTGAGACTGCTGGGTGGCAGGAAAACATTCAAATTCGTAGGAGGTAAAGGGGAGGATTCAAGAATTCAGGAAAGTGGGACAAAATTCCTAAGATGGTGCTGCTGTCTTCAGGATTGCATCTTTATGTTTTACTTAGATTTAGGTTTTCTTATTTTTTGTTTAGGAAGTGAAGAATTAAACCAAGAGATTGAGTCCTTGAATGGATCCAAACTAGTTAGTTAAATTAATAATTTGTTTTGTCATTTGTGTTTATCATCAATGGGAAGATGATTTGGAACTTCAAGAATTCATTTAACTTAAACCACGGAGAAGAGGCTATCATTGCTCAAGCAGCAACCATTGTAGTTCGATTAGATTCCTTGATAGCCTTGTAGGATGACGTTGCTGCTATCAAGGATTGGATGGATAAAAAGGAGCCTGAGCTCGAACCTCAAGGTTCATTGACTGACATTGTCAAGAACATAGCCACCATGAAGGATGATTTTTTTGCAATTAAAGGCTAGACAGATGAAAAGGAACCCAAGGATGAACCTCAAGATTTATTGACAGATATGGTCAAGGAACCAAAACAGTCAGTCCATTGGAATTAATGACTTCTCCGGCTATTAAATCCAATAACAAAACAAACAAACGTACCTAGTATATTCCCACTCTTTATTAGGGACCGGGGGGAGGATGGACACAAACCTTACACCTATCCCAGTTGGGGTAGAGAGGCTGCTCCGAAGGAGTCCCTAACTCAAAGTTATCGTTTGAAGTTAATCATCTCAACACTTTTAACGCTATTTTCACAAAGTAAAATAACGTTAAAGTGTAATTTTACTTTTGCCCCTTGAGGGACCACACATTTGTACATTATATGCATGCGCCGCAAATAGGGCGTCTTAAATCCAATAACAGTGATGACCAAATAATGCACAGTAGTGGAGCTATAGATTGTCACATGCTTGTAGTCTACGGTGACAACAGATCCCCATAAAGAACAATCTGATGCTTATGGGGTTATTGTGGTGTTGTTGCCCAAGAATGAAAATGTCTAAGCAAATTTGAAAAGCTAAGGACTTATCATTTGTTGTGGGTGATGTTGTCTTGTCCTGTGCTCAATGATGGGTTTATGAAGCGGTCTGCCTACAATTGAATGACTTGTTGCTTGGCACAGCAATTACCTTTTTTCCAACTTGAGGACAAGTCGTTTCTTCAGGATGGAAGTATTGATACAAGCCTAGCTACTGGTTTGGGTTAGTTTGGGTTGGGACTGCTGGGTGAGCAGGAAAAGGGCTGTAGGGGTGACCCAAGATTTTAGGAGAGTGGGGCAAAACTACCTAGATGGTGCTGCTGTCTTTAGTTTTATATACTTATGTTTTTTTTAGATTTGGGTCATCTTATTTCATGTTTAAGAGGTGAAGAAGTGTATGAGGAGATTGAATCCTTCTCAAATTGGATTCTAACCTGTGCTGATTAGTTAATTCAATCAATAATTTGTTTCATGTTTTCTGGTTTCTATCACATTCCCTGTTTCTGATTCCTTTTTGGAATGTTTCTTGTTCCTTTTTGGAAACTTAGTTTTCACTCATTCTGATCTAAACAACAAAGGAACAGAAACAAATAATTTGGATAGATAATTAGCGCGATTCGAGAGGGGCTGCTCTCCAAGTATAAGTTGACATATACTTTTCAAGATAACCAGGGAAACAACAGAAGAAAATTTAAACAAGGAAAATGTTGACAACATTTATCTAGTCTGATCTCCGCACTTAGTCACAAACTCCTACATATGTTTAATTAGAATTAGCTAACTGCTCCATATTAGACCAGATAATTACGTATTTATGCGTTGTATTAGCCAACCCTAATCATTGTATTAGCCGGCCCTAATCATGGACACTTAGTCTATATATATTGTAATCCCCTCTATTGAATGAAATATACAGAAAATACATTTACCAAAGTTAACTTGGTATCACAGCCAGGTTATACCCTATTCTGCCGTCACCTTTTTTTTTTCTCCGGCGATACAACCACCAATTTCCACCGATCTCTTCTATTGCCGATCACATGGCTTTACTTCAACCCTTTTTTGATGCAGCAAAAACAACACACAACTCTCACAAATTTGGTTTCAAACTCTTTCCCACAAACTACGGGTATTGGAAAGCAATGGTCAAACCCTTCTTGATCACAAACAACCTATTTGGCTATGTCAACAACACGATCCCGTGTCCTCTAGCCACCATTCAATCGCCTCCTCTGTCAAACAAAGAACCTGCTCCACAACCGCAACCTAATCCTAAGCATACAACCTGGATAGTGAACGATGCTCATGTTCGCATGCTCATCGTCTCAACTATTTTTGAATCATGTTTTGCTCATGTTCAAACCAGCAATACAGCGCGTGATCTTTGGCTTGCCCTTGAACGAGCCCATGCACCCAATACTTCATCCCGCCAATACGCTCTCAAGACGCAACTTCTTAAACTAGAGATGAAGCCCGATGAAACCTCAGCAACCTATCTAACCAAGGCACAAGAATATGCTGAGGCGCTTGCCAATATTGGTGATCCTATGAAAGAACAAGATCTTGTCATGCTAGTCGTCTCTGGTTTTCGTGATGAATACAATGGTCTGAAAACCAACCTGCTCACCCACCAATTCCCTACTGCCTTTACTGAACTTCATGCTTTACTTTTGTACCATGACTTCATGATCCGAAAATCCCTCCCAACACTCCCACCTACCCAAGCCTTCACGGATTCATGTCAACCAACCAATAACCCTTCTTCACCTATTCCATCAAACACCATTCCAACCCAACAACATCTTCTTACTCAACTTAGTTTACAGGTTCAGCCCACAACAACTACTTTGTCACAACCACAAGCTTTTTATACAAATTGATTAGGGTCTGCCTGTGGTCGTGGTCACCACAATAGACGTGGGAGAGGTTCCTTTAAGAGCTCCAACAATTGCAACTCACCTAGACTCAACCGAAATCAATTTTCTTGGGCCTCCAATCAGAACACTGTCTTTGGAACTTGCAATCGATGTGGAATTGGACATCTTCCTTCTCAATGCCCCAATCGAGATCCTGTAACCTTACGGGGACGTCCACCATTTGCTTACTATGCTGACAACAGATCCCAAGCCTCAACATCTTGGCTGCCCGACACTGGCTCAACTAATCATGTGGCTCCTGATCTTTCAAGTTTTGAGTATTCAGAACCTTATCAAGGTGAGGACAATCTTCATGTTAGAAATGATAAATCCTTACCCATTCTTCATATTGGTTCAACCAGTTTCTATTCACCCAACAAAACTTTTTCTCTCAAAAACATCCCGCATGTTCCTTCTATTAAACGAAATCTCCTTTTTGTTCAACAATTTTGTCGTGATAATAAAGTATTCTTTGAATTTCATGATTTTTTCTTTTGTGTGAAAGACAAGCTTTCCTGCGCTACCCTCATCACGGGTCCAAGCAGTGATTGTCTTTGCCTGTTCTCTCCTTCACGGATGCATGCTACTCCAAAAGTTGCATTTTCAACAATTCGTGCTTCTTCACATATCGGGCATCAAAGACATGGACACCCACACCCACAACTTTTAAGCTCTATGTTATCTAAGTATTGTTTACCAGTTTCAAATAAACATTCTCGTTTTTTTGTGATTTTTGTTATGTTGGCAAATCATCCAAACTTACTTTATCAATATCAGATTATAAAAGTTCTAATTTTTTGGATTTGATCTTTTGTGATGTATGGGGTCCTGCACCCGTTTCTTCATTTGATGGTCATAAATATTTTCTGTTATGTGTTGATCATTATTCTAAGTTTATGTGGTTTTTTCCTTTAAAACTTAAATCTGATGTCTTTGCCACCTTCACACAATTTGTGGTTATGGTTGAAAGACAATTCAACACAAAACTTAAATCCGTTCAAACTGACTGGGTGATGAATTTAGAAAATCATCTCCATTCTTTTTAGAACGTGGCATCATACATTGACTTTCTTGTCCACATACAAGCGAACAAAATGGGACAGTTGAACGCCGCCACAAACATGTTGTTGAAACAGGTCTTACGTTACTTGCTCAATCTCATGTCCTAGAAAAATTCTGGCACTTTGCTTTCGACACAACAGTTTACCTCATTAGTCGTATGCCCTCCCGTGCCAATTCTAGCATCCTCCCATTCGAACATATTTTTCATCACAAACCTAATTTCTCGTTTCTTCGGGTCTTTGGGTGTCAATGCTATCCTCATCTTTGAGCTTATAATTCACACAAAATGGACTTCCGTTCCATTCCTTGTGTCTTTCTTGGGTACAACACCTCCCACCATGGGTATCAATGCCTTGATTTACAGTCTGACCGTCTCTATGTAGCCAGACATGTTCGCTTTCATGAACATGTTTCTCCTTTCACACACCCTCCTAACTCACCGCTCACATCACCACCAGATACAAACCCTTCATACTATTCATCCTATCCTACAAATCAACCCATTCCATCTGCTCCACCTCCTTCACAATCATATTCACCACAATCACCTACCACTTCATCATCTCCATTCAGCTCAACACCCTATTCTGATCAAACAATACATTCTACCTCATCACAATTACCTGCTCCTCATCCACCAAACTCAGTTCTTGGCTCTACACCTCAACCTTCCTTATCACCTATTCCCATTCCACCTCCACCACCACCTCCCACACACCCCAGACCCTCTAACTTGCCCCAAAATCCCAAACCCCCAAACCGATACAAACCCTCTTACTATCTCTCTACTACCTCTGAAACCGAACCCTTATCTTTTACCAGTGCCAACAAAGATCCTCACTGGTAGAAAGCTATGGCAGATGAATACTTGGCACTTTTAAGAAACAACACATGGCCCTTAGTTCCTCGTGCCCCTAATACCAATATTGTTGACTACAAATGGGTATACAAGATCAAACGAGATCAACAAGGGCGGTTACGCGTTACAAGTCGCGTCTTGTGGCCAAGGGATTTCATCAACAATCTGGCATTGATTATCATGACACCTTGAGCCCGGTTGTTAAGTCTACTTCCATACGTGTTGTCCTATCTATAGCTGTCACACATGGATGGCCTCTTAGACAACTCGATGTGCAAAACGCATTTTTGCATGGTGACCTTAATGAAGTCGTGTACTTGTCGCAGCCACTAGGCTTCATTGATCCACAAAGACCACATCATGTTTGCCTACTTCATAAGTCTCTTTATGGACTTAAACAGGCCCCACGAGCTTTTTTCAGCGTCTATCCACTGCTTTTGCTGCTCTCTGCTTTAAAGAAAACTGACCCATCCTTGTTTATTTATTCGGCTGGCCAAACACTTTTATATATGCTTGTGTATGTGGATGACATCATTCTCACAGGCAATGATCCTGATGCTATTGATCGGGTTGTTGCCAATCTTCGTACCACCTTTGCAGTTCAACACATTGGGAAGTTATCCTATTTTTTGGGGATTGAAATTGTTCCACGAGGACAGGACATTCTTTTATCTCAACAAAAATATATTGTAGATCTTCATAAAGCAGGTCTCTCCTAAGCCAAGCCAGCTACAACGCCCATTACCACTACATCAAATCTCACCTTGGGTGATAGCGCTCCCTTTGATAATCCAGTCAAATATCGTCAAGTTGTTGGGGCCCTTCAGCATGTCACCTTGTCTAGACCCGACATCACATTTGTTGTGAATAAAGTTTGTCAATTCATGCACTCACCTTCACAAAATCATTGGGTTGCTGTTAAACGCATACTTAGATACCTTCAAGGCACTTCTCACTTTGGTTTGCTGCTCAAACATGACTCTAGCTGCCTCGTTCATGCATATACTGATGCCTCTCTCACTGCCTTCTCTAATGCTGATTGGGCTGGGTCCGCGGATGACCATCGATCCACTGGGGGATTTGCAATATATCTCGGTCAAAATCTTATTTCTTGGGCTGCCTGTAAACAGAAGACTGTATCTTTGTCATCCACAGAATCTGAGTACAAAGCACTAGCATACACTGTTGCAGAACTAACTTGGCTTGAGACACTTCTAAGAGAATTGTCTGTTCCGGTGACTTCTACTCCCACACTATGGTGTGACAATCTAGGAGCCACATACTTGTCAGCAAACCTTGTGTCAGCAAACCCTGTGTTTCACGCACGAACTAAACATGTGGAAGTCGATTTCCACTTTGTTCGAGAGAAGGTAGCTCAAGGGAAGCTTAATGTTCAGTTTATCTCTACACACGACCAGATTGCTGATGTGTTCACAAAGGCGCTTCCTTCACAGCGATTTATGTTATTACGGTCCAAGCTACAGGTCGAACCTCAGCCTTAGCTTGCGGGGGAATATTAGACTAGATAATTACATATTTATGCATTGTATTAGCCGGCCCTAATCATGGACATTTAGTCTATATATATTGTAATCCCCTCTATTGAATGAAATATACAGAAAATACATTTACCAAAGTTAACTCTCCAACGGCTTGCTTAATTCCTTGTGGGTTGGCTTGTGTTTTCAGCTGGAATAGACCGTAATCGGGGTTGTATCATCACTTCCATCCTCGCTCCCCTAAGTAGCTTTATCAACTGGGCGACGTATGCACGAAAGCAAAACTTCCAAAATTCATTTCCCTTATACATCTACCCAAAATGGAATGAGGTTGACCATTAAATCCCCGATCTGTAGTAATAGGTAAGCGAGCAAGAGTTGTCCTTGGGTAGGTTTGAGCATAGGCTGGAGGGCAGGCGTTTTGATAAAGTGTATGTGTGTTTTCTTGCTTGGCTGATGTAAGATGGAAAAGTAACTGGGCAGCAATTTTAAGGAATGTTTGTTGAGCCGCCTCCTTCCATTTGAGCGCGTCTTGCTCTGTATGAGTTGTTAAGGGTAAAGAAATAATACCATAGTCTTCAAGAAATTGGCAATAGTACTTAGTTAAGCCTAAAAGTCCCCTTATTTCACTAACACAAGTTGGCATTGGCCATGAAAATATAGAGAAAACCTTAACCAGGTCTACCCGTACACCATTTGCAGTTACAAGACCTAAAAAAAGAACTTGTTGATGTCCAAAACAACACTTAGACATTTTGGCAAAGAATTGATGTACATGTAGTAAAGCTTGAACAATTTGCAAATGTTAGAAGTGTAAACACCAACTTTGGTTGTATATGAAGATATTGTTAAAGAAAACCAAAATAAACTGATGAAGGTATGATAGAAAGAGATCGTTCATGGCAGTCTGGAAGGTGGACAGTGCATTTGTCAATCCAAACGACATCATATTGAACTCATAATGAGCAGAGTGAGTTTGGAAAGTGGTTTTCTCAATGCCTAGTGGGTTGACTCGGATAGTCGGATTTGATAGTACCTGGATCTAAGATCAAGCTTGGAGACACTATTAAACCATGTAATTCTTCTAATATCTCATCTATATTAGGGTGTGATATTTGTTGGCTATTGTGTATGGTTTCGTGCTCAACAACCACCCATATATGCCACAAATTACCATTCTTTTTAACAAGGAAAACTCGACTAGAAAAGGGGATGAGGAGGATGAACTTGGCAGCTAGAAAGGTGTCAACCTGTTTTCTAGTTTGGTTTATTGAGAAATGAAAGTAGAGCTATGGGTGAAGAATAATCGATGGTAAGATTTTGGGAATTAAGAGATGTAATGGTAATGGAAGCAGAAAGAGGGTAGAGAAATGGGTTCTTGAAAGATGACATGGTATTGATTTAAAATCAGTTGTAGAAGAGGGGGAATATGTGGTGGAGCTTCTAAATCCACATATAATTGCTAGAAGGTAGCTGATTTTTGGGTACTAGATGCCATTATTTGCATTTTGTACCTTTTCATGTCTATGTAAGATGAGGAACATCTCAATGCAATTTGTACTTTTTCCCGTCTACGTCTGCCCGCCGATTGAAAAGATGTAAAAGTTGTGCTTGATGCTCAACTTTGACGTGCAATGGTACATCCCTACAAACTTGGCTACAAAGAATTATATCACCATTTCCAATTTGAATCCCATAATGTGTAACTAATAGGGTTGTCAACTTCAGTTCATTCACAAGCATTTTAGACGTTAAGTTATGAGTAGGCCCACTGTCAATGAGAATAAGGACTGTGATGGAGTTCAAGGTATCTTTTACCTTCATGGTAGAGGTACGAGACTTACCAAAGATAGCTTGTAAGCTAATCTCAGTCATGTCATCGAGGCTGTTTTCAGCTTCTACATCCTTTCTAATAGCTTGAACGTTGTCCCCACATCAAAAGCACCCTCCTTGTAAATAACGTGTTTATTTTTCTGAATCTGAGAGAACCTGAGGGTAGGTTTAGGTTGGTTAATTACGGCGGTTAAGGAAGATGTTGTGGGTTTGGCTCAGTTTATTGGGTTTGGAGTTGTGGAGTCCAGGTCTGTTTGTTTTGTGTACTTAGGTGTTTAATTTTGGATACATGCATAAACTCCAAATTCATAGCATTATAAACAGTGTGTGGTTTATGTATTGTCACATCGGCTTTGTGTTCATCCTCTAACCCCTTAAGGAACACACCAAGAAGACAATGATCAGACCAATTTGTAGCTCGGGACGAATGTTTTGAAATTCTTGCTTGTTTCCTTGAACCGTTATTGTTTGATGCTACATTGAAATTCATCCGGATTTGGAAACTTCTCTGATCCGAAGTTCTTCTGCAATTCCTGGATGAGATCCTCCCATGTTTCCTTAAGCTTTCACCTTCTTCAAAATGGGAACTGCCTTACGAAAATTACCATGTGAGTTGGCTTGGTTTTTCAGAATTGCAACATCATTCTTTAAGGTTTCCATGGCATTGTGTTTGGCAACAATAGCGGCTAGTTGAGCAGCAATTGGGTCCGGCTGTCATCCATCCACTGTTTTCAGTTTGGTATTTTGGGTCTGCACCATTGTTTCGTTTCCTGAGAATGGAACCAAATGCTATATACTAAAATTGGGTCCGGCTGTCATCCATCCACTGGATTGATTTGAGAGGTGTTACTCTCTAAGGACAAATTCACCTAGTTTGAATTCCCCACTTAGTCACAAACTCGTACGTACATGTCCCAATTTTTAGCCAAATGTTCCAATAAACCGCCCAATTTCTGGCTAGTAGACTTGTATTTTGTGTTTCCTGCAGGAATAGACCATAATCAGGTTGTATCACCTAGATTTATTTTTTTTGCAAATCACGTAAATTTTTATATTTGTTTTGATGTGAGGACGAATACATCTGCGTCAAGCTTTATGATGCTCTTCCTTTAATGTAAAATGATATTCTATTTGCAGAGTGTCTCAAGTCAACAGAAGACGAATGCATTGGGTGCTAGTTTTGTCTATTTACCGGTTGGAGAGAATCTGGATTGGAGGCTTTCGGCAACAATATCTCCTTGCCATGTCACGGTGATTGTTTTTCTTAATATTATACTTAAATAGTCTTTATATAATAAAACATAAAGTTACTTGTGTATGCAATCATTTTGGTATTTCTGCATTTGTTTCTGCTGTGAATCATGCAGTCATTTTTAGCTTGGTTTCTTTAGTATAATTGTTATATTGGATATCCATGGACCATTATCTGTATGTGATCTGTGGGTCCTTGATATTATTGACTAGCATGTTCTGTAATTTATTGTTGTTGAGCAACCTGTGCAGTAAACCTAAATGTCTTATAATTAACTAGTACCGGACGTTTGACACTTGTGGCTGACGGTAACTGAAATTCTCTTATTGAAACTGATGTGTAGATCTTGATGGAAAGTTATAACCACTTTCTGGAATTTATTAAGAGGAGCAATTCTGTTAGCCCTACAGTTGCTTTTGAAACAGCAACTGCTTTGCAGGTACAATTAGGTGTTTATATAATTTGTTGGCTATATCTTTGAGAAACCACTATCTCACTTTTATGATCAAACGATTGCAGAATAAGATAGAAAGGGCGACCCGCCGAGCTCATGAGCAATTTCAAACAGTGCTAGAGGAACAAAGCAGGTTCACTTATTTCATTTTTACTTTTATGAGGATAGATCACTTCATATCTTTGTTTACTGTATAATGTTTAATGAAAAGTTTCTGAATGAATAACAAAAAAAGGGGACCCTCAATATATAATGGAGAGAGAATCTAGAAAAGGCTATCTTGGGCCCATCTGCAATATACCAATAAATCCTGATAATACAATACTAGTTAGCATAATTAAACGTGACTCCTTAGGTTGGAGGATATATGTTAATCATGCCCAAGTTGTTACAAATAAAGTCCATGTGTGCTTTTCATAGTGGTTTGGTACTTTGGTGAGATTATTGCACGGAACTCTCTCTTGATTTGATTTAACTAGATGGAGGACATGTTCAAGTGCTCACCAAAGTACCAAACGATCATTAATAAGACAGACAATCAACCTCTATATGTTTTGTCCTTTCTTAAATTACTTTCTTTTGGATACATATAGGGTTAAGTTCCTAGGAACACTCACACTTTCACAAAAACTCTTGAAAACTAATCTTGATCAATCATATAATCTACAAAGATTTATTTTTATTTTTAAGGATATAAATATAATATCAAACATTTTAGTGTTACATATATGTAAAACCATGTCAACAAAAATGATTGAAAATGTTGGTACTTAAATGTAACGATATATATAGGATTGATTGTTTTTTTTTGCTAAAAATGTGTAATATTACATAGGTATCTTTAATAAATAAATTAAATTAATAAATAATTTATAAATTATATGATTGGTTGAGAGTGGTTTTCTTAGCTTTCTCAAAAGTTAAGAGTTTTCTTTTGAACCCTCTTTATATATAAATAATCCTATGATAACTAACCTTAAAGAGTCTACTCTTAAACTCAATTTTGACCATCCATTTTAAATCCTGAAAAAAAAATGTGGTCCATATTGATTCATATTGAAGTTGATTTTTTATTTTAAATTAAACCAATAAAAAGATCAACTTAAATGTGGATCACATATTTTTCTAGGATTTAAAATGGGTGGCTGGAAATAGGATTAGGGTTTAACTCTGTAAGGTTGGGTATACAATCCATATATATATGCATTCAAATGATAACCAACAAATTGTTGAGAACCAAAATGAACCATTTCTACCACATCATTCGAGGGGCATAAAAGTAAACTTCCTTCTATTTTAATTTTAAAATAAAAAACTTGTGACTATAAATGGTTCTTTTAATTCTCAACTAATAATAGATCTCAATTGAAATGTTCTTCTCTCTCTCTCTCTTTATATGTGTGTGTGTAGGGGTTTTATCCTGAAAACTCAATCATAAAGAGTAAACCCTTAAACCCTATCTGGGCCCATCATTTGGAATCTTTAAAATAAATATGTGGTCCATATTAACCACATTAATGCTATCACAATATAAGCTCGTTAAGTCATCGCAAACTATCCAAGTTTTTTGAGATGGCAACATACCCATATAATCTGCAGCGTAACATCTACCTTTGCTTTATACTAATTCTAACACCTCTTGTTTTACTTATTTTATGGATGAGAGTAAATGAGTGAGACAAGGAGTCAAGGATTAGTTAGAAAAGGGTCTTGCTTATCTATGTTTTCTAGTTAATGAAAATGACTAATATAAACATTTGAACACAAAAGGTCTCAATGGTTGGTAATCTTGGCACTATACATTCGTGGTGGTATACAAATTATATATAGATGCTTTATTGGAATCAATTGAAGTTAACTTATGTGAGTAGTTATGAAGCCAAATCAAAACCTATTAAATGCTTCATCTAGATACCGTAAACATAATTGGTACGGGAAAAAAAATTATATTAGAACTCCTCAATTAATCATCCTAAACTTTCCCACTTCCTAACTTCATGGAACACCCCCAACCTCCTGAAAGTTGAATTTTCTCGCAATAAGTAGCTACGTCTGCCCCAACGTATTTTGACTCGTATTTAACTCCAAGTTCGTATTGTTGTGTCTTTATTGTAATATGTGAACCCTATATTGTATGCTGACCATGGTTTTGATAAAGGATCCCATGGCTAGGGTTTCCTTTAGGTGCTTGAGAATGTGATAAACAACTTCCGAGTGCACGGTCCCTTGAGATGACATAGATGACATAAAGTGACTGACCACACTTACCAGAAAGGCAACATCTGGTCTGGTAATACTCAGATTAAGTTACAAATGGTTCTTCTATATATATTTGGATCTTCTAGAAGGTCACCTTCATGTGCGTTTGATTCCCTTTTTGGTATCATGGCAACATAATTTTGTGCTTCAATCATCCCAGAATTTTTTAGCACATCCAAGCAATATTGTTGCTGATTTATGCAAATCCCTTTTATACAACGAAAGACTTCAATTTCCAAGAAGTTCTTTAGTGTTCCTAATCTTTAATCTGAAAACAATTTCCTAGAAAACCTTTTAACTTCATAATACTGACTTCATCTCTTCTGTAATTTTTATGTTGTCTACATACACAACGAAAAAAAATGCATCCCAAATCTAACGATACGAAGAGCTATGGCTATTCAAAAATTTCTACCTTGCTTAGAAAAAGCTTGAATATACCTTGTTTTGAAAAAAAATCGTATGTAAACGAACCACGCCAACTTGTTTCTCAATCGAACCAAGCCTGAGCCAAGGATGGCTCGATTCGTTGGCTCATTTAAATTAATGCAACTTAATTATAGTGTGAATTTTAAACTTATTTTGTGTTTTTTTTAACTTTAAACTTTAAACATATTTAGTATATTGTTGAAAATTAAACTTATTTTGCATGTGCTTGGGATACATATTTCTTCACAATGCGAATTCAATAGTTACAATACTAAGTTTCCCCAATCTTGCACGAAGAGATGACTTGAGATTGCACAAATGTTTCTTTAAGTTGGGCACTTTACATTTGGTTGCTCAACATAAACTTCTTCCTTCAAATATCCTTGCAAGAAAGCATTTTTAATATCAAGATGATGCAAATCCTACTTACATGTGGTGGCCAAAGACGTAAAAAGACAAATTGTTGACATTTTGGCAGCATGAGAAATACTTTTGCAACATATTGAACCTTCAACCGAACTAGAGAGCTGTTTAGATTAACACTAACTGTCAATGCCTATCTGTAGCCAATTGACTTTTTGCTAAAATGTTAATCTACTAATGTTCATGTATCATTTTGTTTAAAGGCCTCTATTTCCTCAATCATGGCATTACGCCATTTGGAATTAGCGAGAGGTTCACCTGCAACCTTTAGAGTAGATAATGGCAACAAACGAACAAGGAATTGTAGATAACTTGTCATAAGAAGCAAAGGAAGCAACAAAAAGGGCACATGTATGCTTATCTTTTCAAATAGCAATAAGAAGATCATCATCAGAAAGGTCAATGAAGGAATCTGCCAACGTAATGAATGGTTCGAGAACAAGATCTGAGTGATGTCGCTGTTGATATACTTGAAACAGGGAGTCGATCAAGAGCTGAAGGTTGTTGAGGATTAATGGAAGGTTGTTGAGAAGCAGCAGTTGTTCAGGGTTGGTCAGAATTTGATTGATCAGAATTAGTAGTTGGCTGAGGTTTTTGTTAGGGTACGGTTAATTGGTTGGTAAGAAACTCATCATCTTTCCTTGATGGATAGGGATGGGATATAGACAAGAAAGGGATATTTTTATGAAAAGTAACCTCTTGAGAGATAATATACCAGTTGAAAAGTTTAGGAAAGTAACATCTCGGGGGATGGGAATGAAATATAACAGTCATCTGAAACAAAAGCGCTCTACCCACTTTAAGGAGGTGTTTGTTTAATTACTTAAAGTGGTTTTTGATGTGACTTATGTCCAATGTGTGCAACTAGGGTTTTATTTTATTAGATTCTCAAGAAAGTTACATATACAATGATTAATAGAAATAGAGACTAATCTAGGGTTAATGACTTAACCCCAAGTTAAGCCCAAACCATGATGATGGCCTTGAGGCCGATCGACTTTTCCCAAGCCTTCACACTCCCAACACTTGACTTAGTGGGTTAAGCTAGATATACTTGCAAAAACGGAGTTGCTCCATTGATCCATTTGAGGAATTGGGTCTTTCTTTCTACTCGATTAAGCTTCAGTGGGGACTTCCTTTAAAATCTTACCATAATAAATATGGTAAGCTTGAGAGCAGTTCTTAGCAACCTGTTGGGTTTTAGGTGATGAAAGGTGCCATGATCGTGGACTTTGACTAGGAACATCCAACGATAACCTACAATACACTCAAGATTACATGTATGATTGGCTTGTTGGGAGCTCCTATTTTGCCTTACATGGCCTTTCAATATCTAGTGTGAGCAAGAGTTGTTTCGCATCTCTAGAGCCACGTAGGAATTGAGGGTAGTAGTAAAAGCTTCAGACTCAGGTGTGAGGTGAGCACTGAATACATGATCTTGAATAGGATGACAAGCTTGGTTTTGAGGTTCTTTGTGAAATGCAACGGATATACTAAGATCTGGTACTCTAGAGTGATCGTAAACCTATGTAGAGTAACATAACATGAGGTATGCGAATTAGAGGTAGTGGGATTAGTTTATTGTAGATAGGTGTAATACAAGTAATGCCTGTGAACTGTGTAATCGCTTCTGGTGTCTTTTTCTTGTGACTGAGCACAATATAACATTTTAGCATTGTTGATAGCCTGGGTTTGACGACATGAATCATGAAAGGTGACCATTAACAAGCAAAGTATTGTCAAAGGGAAGGTCTATAACACTGGTACCCTTGCTCTTGCTACCGTTCTTGCGGTTCTTGCTTTTGTTGCTTGCTGTAATGCTGTGTTGCTATAACTGGAGTTATTCTTCTTGCTATTCTCGTTTTCTTTCTGCTGTTTCTTGTAGTTCTTGCTGTTTTATCACCTGCTTCTTGTTGGGTCTCTTGCTTCTTAATGTTTTTCCTGCTCTGGATCAGCATTTTATGGTTGATATCAAGCCCTTGTCTTCTTGCTTGCCTCAAACATTCCAGCCACGGCTTGTGCTTTTCAACTTGAACTGGTCGAAACCTACTGTGGTCTTTGCCGAATCTGATCACACATCCACTGTTTTTTTTTGACAGTTGCAGATTTGAACCGGAGAAAATAGGGTTGATCAAGCCTTAAGGTTTCTGATACAAATTGTTGGTCAGAATAGATCTTAGAATTTCAAACGCATGAGATTGACTCTAATTTTATTTATCAATCAGAATATAACATAATTTAACCCACGTCTATAATTTAGTCCGTGCATAACAAGACTTCCTAGGACTGAAATTCCTACTAATAAGAACACCCAAACAGCCTATATGGCTAGATAAACAAAGCACTTATCCAGACCCTTACTCGATAAACACAAATAAATAACCACTAAAAAACGAACTATTATTCTGTTCTCAGATCTGCCCAAATTTGACCTAAATGGCCCAAATTAACCATTATTCATGCTCATCCAACCCTTTTCACATTCAAACCAAATTTAGGTTTAACTTCCTACATTATTTACAGATGATTGGATTAGCATTTGTTTGAAATTTTCTAGATTAAATATGGAAATACTTGATTTTGTAAAGGTTGGGGTAACTTTGTCTTCCAAACCTGAAAAAGAAAAGTCCCAGTTGTAATACTTAAAACATTCAGTTTACTGGTAAATTGCATGGTCAAAGCTAATCTGCAAGTCTAATATATTTGCAAATTCTCATGAGATCAAGTATACCATGAAATAAGACCCATACGGGAAACTAGCAGGCAACTTCATTTGTTAACTGCCCCCAAAAACGCAATTAATAAATAAAACAAAATATATTCAAAAGTGCTTCTGTCTTCTGAAAACAAATGCATTCAGAAGTACTCATAGCACAAGAAGACATTTACTATAAAGAAACAAGGATTGCAATGAAAGTTGGTTTTGTAAAAAAGATCGGACAAAGACAACCCATATGGTTCTTTTTGGCTTGTATTGTATATGATTTTGAGACTCACATAGATGTATTTATGTAAATTCAATGTTTATAATGTTCCATATACAGTTTTTTCACCCTTGCATGAATTTCCTTTTAGTCATGATATCACATAAACCCTAAAGTAGCATGGTCCATGGTGTCTTTCAATACTTGTATAACGCTCCATAGAATCTCCCATGCTATTATCATGACTACCCATTTGTTATGGGCAAATGTTAAAGCTTGTAATGTGTATTTCTTTCTTGTATCATACCCTCAATCTTGCAGATTTTCCCTTGATATCGATCTTGATGCTCCAAAAATCAGAGTTCCTATAAAAACATGTGCCCTGTCAGAAGAGTATGATGGTCATTTCCTTCTGGACTTTGGCAATTTTACATTAAGGACAGAGGTCTGTTACCACTCAAGTTGTTTTATTTTTTTTCCTCATTTCACTTGAAGGTTAATGCAGATTTTTTTCAGGAGAGCCAGCATGATAATCAAGAACAAAATTTGTATTCTCGTTTTTGTATATCTGGAAGGGATATAGCTGCCATTTTTATCGATGGTAATTCTGACATTCAGACATATGACCTGGAATCTCCAAGTCCACGTTCATATTCTCTTGTTGATAGGTGTGGAATTGTTGTTATAGTTAATCAGGTACAATTACCTCATTCTCATCCATTCTCAATTTTGAGTAGTGGAATACACCTCACCATCTTGTAAAGCATTATTTGTATTTTTCAACTGAAGATTAAAGTACCTCATCCATGTCATCCGTCAACTCGTGTCTCGGTCCAAGTTCCTACACTTTCTATTCACCTTTCACCATCCAGATTCAGCCGAATGATGGAACTCTTGAAGATACTGTCTGGTACTATAGAAAGTGGCACAAAGCTTGTTGAAGATTACCAAGCTGAACATGCTCCATGGAGTTCCCCTGATCTTTCAACTGAGGTTCAAGTACTTGTTTGGAGGGTATGTGTTATGTCATTCTTTCCGAAACTGATATTTGTTTGTCAAGGATGTATACAATTTACATCTCCCTTCATTTTTTTAACTAGTTGTGTTTCAATCAGGGGATTGGCTATTCAGTTGCTTCATGGCAGCCTTCTTATCTTGTTTTGTCTGGGCTGTATCTTTATTTGTTGGAATCTTCTACATCCCAGAACTATCAGAGGTTCTTTAGGTACACATGCTTTCCTTGTATGTTTGAGCATTGCTGCTGATTTTTTTTTTGGTTTTTGAATAATGATATAACTTATGTTTCACCATCTTCTGTGAATGAATTCTTAAAAAAGCGTGGACTTGTATATTTTCTAAACTGAATGCTGCAGCATGGCTGGTAAGCAATTATATGAAGTACCTTCAAACAATGTTGGTGGTTCTTCTTCTTGTATTGCTGTGTGCATTAGAGGCATGGACATCCAGAAGGTAAATGATGTTTGCAGTTTGCCTTTTTTCTTTTTCTTTAACCAGATAGCTAAATTAGCATTTAAGAAACTAAGTTATTGTAAATTTGATCTTTATACACATGATAACATGACGAGTGTGATACTAATCTTATAGTATTTCTGTGTGCCGTTTTTTGAAGGCTTTAGAGTGTTCTAGTACTTTGGTTGTGAAGTTCCGGAATGAGAAGGAGAAGGCTAGTTGGATGAGAGGACTTGTACAAGCAACCTACCGAGCCTCTGTATGATATTATATTTTCAATATAATTGATTATTTTAATGGCATATTGCATTGATACAAGCTATGATTTTTGATACACATGGTATAGGCTACTTCATCAGTTGATATACTTGGAAAGAAAGATGATGCTGTTGCAGAGCTTTGTGAAACTCAAACTGCCAAAACGAAAATAGCCGACATTATAGTTAATGGAAATTTGGTGGAAACAAAGTTATTAATATATGGGAAGGTTAGATGTAGTTTTCTTGGTATACCAAGTGTTCAATAGGTGCTTTGATATTGTGTCGTTTTCATTTGTGTTTCTGAATTTATTCTTAAACTGTCTGAAAGCGTGTACAAATATTGCTCTATTTTGCAGGGAGGGACAGAGGTGCATGATCATACTGTGGAAGTTCAGATTCTTGAGGTTCTTGCTGTTGGGGGAAAGGTTCGAATATCTCGTGTTATGTAGTGTATACAAAAATTAGGTCAACTAGTGTGATATGGGGGTTTGTATTGCTGCTAAACAATTTTTTTTTAGATTTAAACATGCATAGAGTATGCCTACCAGAAGCATGGCATTATGATAGTTCTTTTATGTGAGTTTTTAGATGGATTATTATAGCTGACTGTTGCATTGGGAAATCATGTTTGTGACTGACATTTTTTTATGCTGCACGCAATGGCTAATTTTAAATTAAATGCTAATAAATTGATAACCAACTTTATGGATAATTTTTGTTTCTGATACTGATACTATCAGTTTGATGATTTGGGATTTATTGATATGTGTTATTTGCTTATTTGCGGGAGGGTGGTTTGGGTGTTAGCTTTTTCTTACATAACTTACACGTTTTAATGTTTACATGTCCGTTTAAATAGTTGGTGTTTTCTTGTTGGTACTTTGTGTACTTCATGCTTCTGGTTGTGGTTGCATGCTCTGTTTTGTGTATAAAAAAAAAGAAAAGAAAAACTGTAAAAAAAAAAAAAATCTGTTTTTTGAGCCGGGGACTCTACCGAAGCAGCCTCTCTATTCTACTTGTAGATGGGGGTAAGGTGTGTCTTTATCTTTCCCCCCCCAGACCCCACTCTAAGTGGGATTTTACTGGGTATGCTTGTTGTTGTTGTATACTAATACTATCAGTTTCAAGTGCATGTAAAGGGATTTATGTGCTACTGTATCTTGCAGGTTTATGTTGCATCTTATGAAGGGGATCTAACAGTAAGGATGAACTTGCACCTGCTGCAAATCAAAGATGAACTTCAGCATTCATCAACCGGCCCAAAATATTTAGCTTGTTCTGTTGTGGAGAACTACCGGTCTCTTGATCCCACAAGCATTGCAAATCTGCAGGTGGAGGAGGTATTAGTAAGCATGGCCGAGGACGATGATACTTTCACGGATGCCTTGACAGATTTTATGCCATTGCCTGATGCTGCTGAAGCTTTGGTTCATGAGAAAGACCCTGAACCTGGAAAAGCAAGAGGTAATTCTGGAGATGTATTTTTTGAGGCAGAAGACATTGATGACTCTGATTTTGTATCACTTACCTTCCTGAAACGGACTCTTCAATCTCCTGATTATGACGGTATAGATACTCTGGTAAATGATCAAGGCACTTCAAATATTATTTATGAAACTAGTATGAAATTCTATCTTCAATTAATGATTATATTTCCTATAGATGAGCATCCGCATGTCAAAATTAGAACTTTTCTGCCATCGCCCGACTATTGTTGCTTTAATTAGTTTGGGCATTGATCTTGGAAATGCAAGCAGTACGTCAAGGAAGGAGGAGGATGATTTAGTTCAGAAAGACAAGGGTGAAGAAGCAAAAGTTAAGGGTTTATTGGGACATGGGAAAGTTCGAGTTATATTTTCTTTGAACATGAATGTTGACAGTGTCACTGTATTTCTTAACAAAGAAGATGACTCTCAGCTTGCAATGCTTGTGCAAGAAAGTTTTGTGTTGGATCTTAAGGTGAATTTCTGTCCTTTACTTTTAAGTTGAATTTCTATTGCTTTAATAGGGAAGACTTTGCTGCTTTTGTAGAAAAAATAATTATTTGGTCAGGTCTCTGATTTTGTAACAATGCTTCTTGTCTTAGGTTCACCCAGGTTCTATATCCGTTGAAAGCACACTAGGGAATTTTAGGCTCTGTGATCTTTCACTAGGTGCAGATCATTGTTGGGGATGGTTTTGTGACATACGTAATCCTGGGGCTGACTCTCTCATCCAGGTATAGCCTTTTCTAGTTGATGGTATATATATACTATATTTGTTGATTCTTTCAATTTAGCTTGAATTCTGTTATCTCAATTCTCAATGTATATATCAGTTCAAATTCAAGTCCTACAGTCCTGATGATGATGACTATGAAGGATATAATTATAGCTTGAGTGGCAAGCTTTCGGCCATTCGTGTTGTTTTTCTCAACAGGTTCATTCAAGAGGTTAGTTTGGACTTAATCTGTTCATCTCAATTAAATTACTATGCTCTTTAGTCTCCATGTTGTATCTTTGGTCTCCATGCTGTATTCGTCTTCATTAATTTTGATTCTCGTATAACGTTGATGGTTGCGAGACTCATTGCCATTTGAATTCTCTGATAAATTACTTCTTTGTAGGCTTGATCGTCAAGTACTATCTATTTATAATTAGTTCCATAACATAATTCCTGCTGCAGATCTCTGCTTATTTTGTCGGGCTGGCAGCTCCCAATACAGAAGAAGCGATCAAGTTTGTGGATAAAGTTGGAGGCTTTGAATGGTTGATTCATAAGTATGAGATGGATGGATCTGCTGCACTGAAGCTGGATCTCTCATTAGAGACTCCAATAATTGTAGTACCACGGAATTCCTCTAGCAAAGAGTTAGTACTTCCAACTGTTGTTTGTTCATTTAGATGCACATAGTGATGGTCTATTATTGGTTTTAAATCACTAAGTTCTATGCTCGGACATGATGTTGAACTGATTTTTCTCATTATGGTCTATTGACCAATTTTTCTCTCCCTGAAACATGGAATTAGTTGGCTGTAGTTATGTTAAATAGTTACTTTATTGGGTTTACTAATCCCTTGGGGATGGACGATGGTACTCTTCATATTGTAACATAACTTGCTGCTGGTCCAATTAAAACTGGTAAGTCATTTGTAGATGACGTTGTGGACCTGATTTCTTTTTCATTTTTCAATAATTATTAGAAGTCTAACATATGATAAATTAATTCCAAGATTTAAGCAGTCAAAAATCAGCAGTCATTGCCAAAGCAAAAATCATGCAATGTTTGATTTATGCAAAAAATCATGCAATGTTTGATTTATGCAATAAGTTGTTATTCCTTTCTTAGTTACAATTTTGTAAAAATTGGGATTAATCGCTAGTTGGACCTAAGCCGATTAAATTTTGCCTAGTTGGTTCAAAAATCGCTAGTTGGCACTAGTCGGGTAGTCGGATTAATCGGTCTAAGGGCAAAAAATCGGTCAACAGGCCAATAATTTCATGTCTAAGCCAAAAATTTCGGTCCAAGCCCAAAGAAATTGTGGTTTTTCTTTTTCCTGGTCTCAGTCGACTCCCATAATCACGATCGATGGGTCAAAAAGCAGCTGTGCACGATCGGTCTCAGTCGACTCCCAAGGATGCTTATGTTAACATTTAAATTTTTAAGTACTTTGTTTATTATCTTTAAGTTTATTAGAAAAATATTTGAATTTGAAGTATTATATTTATATTGATGTGTGTATTTGTATGTATATATATAAAATTTTGAAAAGTTGTATATAAAAATTCCAATCTGATTAATCCCTAGTCCCTACCTCGCCGACCCACTAGTGACTAGCAATTTCTCCAACCATGCTTAGTTAGGTATATGTTTTTCCCTTATAAATGGGTTGTTGTGTTAACTACTTTGTTTCAATTAGTTCTTATGCCAAGGCTCATCAACATTTTACCACTGTCTGACCTTAACCAAGACAAACTACACGTGGGCCATCAAGATGCAGTCATTCATGGATGCCCATGGTATTCGGGATGCCATTGAACTACCTAAAGGTGTTACTATCAATGTCAATATTTAGAAGAAGGCACGAACTCATCTTCCAAGCACTCTCGGAGGATATTGTGCTGTAAGTTGCTAACCATAAAGAGCCCAAAATTGTGTGAGAAGCCCTGAAAAATCGCCGTCTTAGGACTGAAATGATCCAACAATCACGTATTTGAACATCGAATCGTGAATTCGAACTATTGGCTATGAAGGAGAGCAGAGGGATAGTATCAATGAAATCACTGGAAAAACGGTGCCATTGTATCCATGTTTTGAAAACTTGGAGCAAATATAGAAGAGAAGGATCGTGTGAAAAGATTCTTAATTCTACCTCAAATAGATATGTTGATTGTTGCCACAATCGAAAAATGTTGAAAAACCATGTATTTTGAAGAGTTGGTAGGGCATCTCAAGGTATGCGAAGAACGACTAAGACCTCCTTAACTAATCAAAGATTCAGCAGGTCAATTGCTGCTAACAGTCTAAATGGCATGTTCGACAAAAAAAGAGTCAAAAACTACTATGGTCGAGACATGATACAGCCTCGAACAGTAATCACGGGAGTGATCAAATAGATCAGCGAAGCAGGAATGACAAATCAATGAAGTGCTTTAATTGCAACAAAATTGAACACTTAGCTGCTGAATGTTGAGCACGAAGAAAAACACATGAAATCAATATGGTAAAAGAAGATGATGGGTCTACTCTTTTAGTCACTAAACGTTCACAGGATATGGTGATGCTCAATAAGAGAAGGTGTTCCCAAGTGTCTATGCAAAAGACGAAAACAATGAAGGTATGTGATACTTGGACAATGGTGTAAACAACCATATGACCGATTCTTAGGAACATTCAAGTGAACTTGATGAGAAAGTAGTGGGACAGATACATTTTGGAGATAAATTAACTATGGAAATAAATTACAAAGGTTCCATTCGTTTGTAATGTAAAAACGCAGACCTAAGACTTGTCACAAATGTTTATTACATACCTAGCTTACATTATAATATATTAAGTTTGGGTCAATTGAAGAATGCAGATGCAAAATTGTAATAAATGATGGCATCTTGTGGATGTATGAAAGATCATGTACCACTTTGATAAAAGTGAAGAGGGTTCAAATAAACTTTACCAAATAAAATTGAAAGCAGTGCTACCAACATGTTTCTTGTCAAAGATGGATGACACGACTTGGTTATGACACACACTCCTTGTTCTTCTTAACTTTGAGACGCTGAGAAAGTTGATGAAGGACTTATTATTGATCACAAATTAGAGCTTTGTGAAGCTTGTTTGGCTGACAAACAATGAGAGTCTCTTTTCCCATTTCGGTACAACCTTTGGAATTGATACATGCTGAACTTTGCTTGCCAATTACACCTTGTACATCATCATGTACTTTCTATTTCTTGTTGATGGTTTTGGTAGATTTATGTGGGTGTATATGATAACAACCTAGTACCTTTGAAAGTATATACATGGCGTAAGAAACCGTCTGCTGAGTCGATTAATACTTTTGAGTTGTTGGATTTAATTTATGGTTCTGGGTTTGACCCGTTTAATTCATTAAGGGTGGTAGGAAACAACTGGAAGTTTTAGTAGGAGAAGTGGAGCTAAATGTTAGGAAGTAACCATCAATAGTTTTGTTTATTTTGTTCTGTTCTTGCTTCTGTTTTCGTTGTTGATGTTTTGTTACGCAAGTTTACTTGTAATTTGGAGATTTGCCTATCTCGAATCAGGCCTTATCATTTAATTCAATTAATTTCGTTTCCAAAAATCTATCATTGGTTCCATTGCTGGGAATTGGGTTTAGGCTCAATTTTAGTTGGGTTGGTGGATGAATGCGAATGGGGAGTAAAAGGTTTGGTCTCGGTTTTTGGGGTGGCGTTAGGTGGTTTTTGGGTTTGGGTGTGGCTATGTTTGGATTCGAATTCAAGGGCTAAGCTCATGGCTTTATAAACGGTACGGGATTTGTGGATGGGCATATCGGATTTCAATTCCTCCTTCAAGCCGTGTATAAAGACACCCAGCTGGTAGTGGTCCGGCCAATTCGACACTCGCGCCGAACGCCGGGCAAACTCCTGGCGATACTCCTGGACTGATCCAATCTGTCGCACACTGATCAAATATTAATCCGGATTTTAGAATTCCGGAGGACCAAAATGTTTTTGGAAAGCCAAAGTTAGTTCGTCCCAATAAGCAATTACCTGTTCGGTTGAAAGCCATGAGAATAAACCAAAGCATCATCCTCCAAATGCATGTTCGCTATGTCAACCTTTTCATCATCGGAAGTATTGTAGAAGTGGAAGTATTTCTTGGCTTTGAGAATCCAGCCCTGTGGGTCTCCGCCACTAAAAGTAGGAAATCGATTTTGTGGAAGGTCCGTCGGTTATTCATGAAATAACTGGAATTGGCATCCTCATTTTTACTACCACTAGTTCCCGATTTTTCCTTGTTGGACACCTGTTTCTTCAAATTATTGATATCTTCCTTCCAGGATTCTATGGTATCCAGTTTCTTCATGATCGCCGCCAATTGACTGGCTACTTGGCCAATCATCGGTTCTCCAGGTGTAAGAAACCAGCTGCTGAGCCGATTAATACTTTTGAGTTGTTGGATTTAATTCATGGTTCTGGGTTTGACCCGTTTAATTCATTAAGGGCGGCAGGAAACAACTTGAAGTTTTAGTGGGAGAAGTGGAACTAAATGTCAGGAAGTAACCATCAGTAGTTTTGTTTATTTTTGTTCTGTTCTTGTTGATGTTTTGTTACGCAAGTTTACTTGTAATTTTGAGATTTGCCTATCTCGAATCAGGCCTTATCCTTTAATTCAGTTAATTTCGTTTCCAAGAATCTATCAGTATATTATCAACATCTAAAAATCAAGCTTACGAAGCATTTTCCAAGTTCAAAAGTGTTGCAGAATCTAGACTTGGGTATAAACTGAAGTCTGCACCACCCTATACATTGAAACAAAATGATGTAGTTGAAAGGAGGAACCAATCTGTTTTGAGAGCAACAAGATCAATGATGAAAGCTATGAATTCGCCACAATGGTTGTAGGGTAAAATAGTTAGACATGCGGTTTATTTTTGACAAAAGATTTGGAAGATAAAACACAATATGAAGCACTAAAGGAAGAAAGACATGGTTAAAACTATTTGAAAGTGTTTGTAGTAAAGCTTGTATCAAAGTATCCTCCACAAAAGCTACAAAGTTAGATGATAGAAGCACAACAATAGTGCATCTTTGAGGTAAAGCCTATCGTTTTTATAATCTCCTAACAAAAATAAACAGCGCAGTTCAGTTCAGCATGCATGAAGGAGTCAGTCGCTTCTTCTTTCAAAATAATGTATTGAACTGGATGGGCTAAAATTAAAAAATCCTCATTGCCAAAATTCAGAATAAAAAGAAGGGTCACTCATACTGGCCGTATTCAGCAGCCCAGTTCATCTGTTCAGCTCAAACTGGACCCTATAGAGCAGTCTATATCAACAGCTCAGTAACCAGTCTTGACAGCCCATCAGGCTTGGTAAACAGCCTGGTTTTTAGTGGTGAGAACAACCTGTCAAGCCCTGGCTACAAGCCTTGTTCAGCAGGTTCAAATAAAACTTCAAACTGTAGAAGTAGCATTTTAGAATATATGACACCTATACAAGGTTTTGTTTTTGTTTCAAATGTGTATGGCATAACCCATTTCATACAATAGATTGAATTTGAACGATTTCTAATGGTGGTCAATGAAGAACATGCAATATACGGTGAAGCAAGAGCAAACATCATCATCATCATCATCGTACTCAGTATATCTCACCATTAGCAAAGCTAAGGTAGGGTCTGAGAAGGGTAAGATGTAGACAACCTTACCTCTACCTTATAGGAATAGAGAGGCTGCTTCCAATGAATGGAAGCAAGAAGGATGAAGCTGGAAACATTACTCGGTACAAAACAAGACTTGTCGCAAAAGGCGATGTTCTAAGACAAGGAATAGATTATGTAGACGCATTTGGATATGTAGCTAGTATGGAAACTGTTCGACTGATGTTGGTTATGGTGGCCACATTTTCACCTAGATATGAAAAGGAAGTTGATGGAGGAAGTATATTAGATCAGCCTGAAGGGTTCAAGAAATCAAGGAACGAACACATGGTTTACAAGCTCTCAAAAGCAGCATACGGATTACGTCAAGCGACATCTTTGCATCTTGGCTTTGAGGCGTGTGGAGATGAACTGGGCTGTCTCATTTTCACCCAAGTTAACTTGATACAATTATCTAAGTCAAGACCCAAAACTCTAATATGGCTTTTGCATGCTCTTGTGCTCCCTTTTAAGCTTAGTCCTTAAAAGGTGTCAAAAGACTATGTTGTTTTTGTCTACAAGTTTTGTGTGGTTGATTTATATGTTTAGCACTTCCTTAGTTATTCCTTTTGATATGTGTGGAATTAAAAAAGTTTCTAACGTTTGCCATATTGTTGTTGACTTATTATTCAAGGTAGATCTATGGAACTTTCCATCGATAATACTTGTCTTTCTTTCTGAATATCATTTTGAGCTTGTTTCGCTTAATTTTGGCTCGAAGATTTTCCATGCACTTGTCTAGTTGCACAAATTCATTTATCTTTTAATTTGCTGTTCTTGTCTGAGATAACAATCATATATGTGCTGTTGGATTTTTATTGTATGATCTTTTCCATGTGTTGTAAAAATGTATTAGCTTTGTTGATAGTTTTTCTATCATGGATACAGTTTCTTGCAACTTGATCTAGGCCATTTGTGTGTGACAAATGAAGTTAGTTGGCATGGACCTGTAGATGATCCATCAGCTGTCCATCTTGACATTCTTCATGCACAGGTATTTTCTCAGGTTTGCTTTCCTCCATGCCATAAATGGAATATAACATTAAACTAAGGTGTTGGGTACCGCTATAGATATTTGGAATCAATATGGCGGTTGGAGCAAATGGTGTTTTGGGGAAACCAATGATACGAGAAGTTCGTGAAATTCACATCTTTGTAAGGCGCAGTTTGAGAGATATTTTTCGCAAAGTTCCGAATTTTGCTTTGGAAGTGAAGGTTTGTGCTTTGAAATATTATACAACTTTCTCTAACTAGCTTCACTTGCTCCTATACCTTTTAAAATGCTTAAGAAAAGCTATAATCTTGATTTGATGGGTTAGTTAATGTACTTGCTCTCGAATTGTAGCTATCATATATTTACTTCTTGTTACTTGTATGCATATTTAGTCAACACACATGTATTCTTCATTTGCTTTCTGATTGGGAAAAGTATTGTAAGTTCACATTTCACAGGTGGTATAATTTCTTACATACAATATTCAGATGTTATAAGTATTCACAGACTTACTACATACACTCTCATTAATTTTATTTTCCTCTTGGGACTTGTCTTTTGAAGTGTATAGTCTTTCTGGAAAAATGAATTTACTGGCTCTATATTCTGTAGTTATATCATCATAATTTGGTCAAACTCAAAACCTCCTTATTAATCTGTTGTTGAAAACAGATGGGGTCATTGCATGCTGTGGTGTCTGACAAAGAATATAGTGTAATTACTAGCTGTGTGACCATGAACTTGAGTGAGGAAGCTCAGCTCCCTCCTAATTTTCGTGATACCAACTCCGTTTCAACGGATACAATACGAATGCTTGCTGATAAGGTTAACTTGACCAGCCAAGTTTTTTTGTCACGTTCAATTAACATTATGACAGTACAACTTGATTATGCATTGCTAGAGCTCTGCAATGGCATCCAAGAAGATTCACCTCTAGCAAATATTACAGTAAGTAAAGAAAAGTGATTAATAGATTTTTCTCCGTATATGTTATTTGCCATGTTTTTAATTCTATACATGATGTTCATTCTTGTCATCTCAGCTGGAGGGTGTGTGGCTTTCACACCGAATGACTTCTTTTTCAGAAATGGATCTTTATGTCACCATTCCTCAATTTTCTATTCTAGATGTACGCCCTGATACCAGACCTGAAATGCGACTAATGCTTGGTACAAGCACTGATGTTCTGAAACAAGGTTCTTCTAGTAAAGGTGGAGGGGGGCTTGTAAGCGCTGTAACTGTTTCCAATGTGGATGCACCACACACAACCATGTTATTGATGGATCTCAGATGGCGTTCATCATCACAATTGTTTGTGGTTAGGATTCAGCTGCCTCGAGTTCTTGTTGTTCCAGATTTCCTTCTTGCAGTGGGTGAGTTTTTTGTGCCATCCTTGGGAGCAATAACTGGAAAGGAGGAGGTGATGGATCCTAAGAATGATCCAATTAGTACAACTGACACCATAGTACTCTTTGATGCAATGTACAAACAGACTGAGGATGAGGTCAAGCTGTCTCCAAACCGAAAGCTGGTAGTAGATGCAGCAGGAGTTGATGAATATACTTATGATGGCTGTGGTAAAACTATTATCTTGAATGAGGATTTTGAGCAATCACAATCTTCAGAATTTCGACCCATTGTTGTTATTGGAAGGGGTAAAAGACTTCGGTTTGTAAATGTGAAGATTAAGGTAGTGATTACAGCCTTGCAATCTTATTTTGATTTGACTATATGCAGTTACATACGTTGAGTGATGTTGAAAATAAGTAATCTAAAGGATTAATGAATAATAAAATAGAATCTCTTGAAAGTTGTCATAGCATGTAACAAAGTTAGACATTGTGTTTTACAATAACTGGATATTCTTAGTGTGTTAAAATATGCCATCTTTTGGAGCATCAAAGCTGCTCATAAATCTAACATTCATCTTTTAAAATGTCTAATTGGAGAATTGGCATAAACAATCTTCAATTTGACTGTTAGAGTATTGTCATATTGGTAGCATAATCTACATTCTACCAGGAAATTAACATATATAAATACCTAGTTTTGGACCACACATCACAGCCACTAAAATTTGATTTCTAACTCTTTTGGAACTGATGCTTCTGTCCAATATTAAATGATTATATGTTTTTTTTGTCAGAATGCTTTGCTCTTGAATGATTACACTTATTTGAGTAATGATAGCAGTTTCTCAGTGTCCATTGAAGATGGTGTAGAAATTGTGGGGCATGACAAATTTTCTACGACTAGTGAAAGAAAATGTCTCGATCAAATTGAAAAATCTTCATATTCCTCAAGTACTTCCGACACTGATCAAAGTGATTTATCTAAACCGAGTATAAGTTTTGAGGCCCAGGTAGGCCATCATAATTGTTTTTTTTTTCAGACATGCACCTCATGTGTATTTTGTCTATTTTTTAAATTTATGCTTTATGTTCCAACATTGTATATGTATTTATATTTACTGTTTATGGGCACAACTTTAGTGCTTGTGAAGTTTAGCATGAGTCTATCCGTGGGTTGCTATATTGTTAGTTTTTTCATTGTTCAGCAACCACATTTCTTAAAGAGTCTTTTGTAAGCCAAGTTCAGTGACTTGGTTGAATAAATTCTCAGTGTATTTTAGAGAAAACAAATGGTAACTCTTAAAAAAAAAGTTCCAGAATTCAAACTGTTCAACAGGAGTTCTATATGTGGGCTTATACTGAATACCTTGGTCAATCTCTTACCTTGTGGATCTAATTCTAAATCTTACTGTCATAATTGCATCAAGATAAGGGATGTATGATTCATGTCTCAATCTGTAAGATGGGTGCATGTATAGGTAAGTATAATCCTATCACTCTTACTGCAAAATGGGAAGAATATTTCTTTAGTGTCAGTAAAATAAAGTACTTTTTGGAAGCAAAGTGCTCTTAATCTTTTTGTACCTTAGTTGACCTCATAATGGTTCCCTCATCTCGTATGGTGATGCTTTGGGTATATAAAGTTGTCCTGTCTTCTGAAAATCTGAGCAATAATCTCATCTATTTAAGAAGCCTAGTTCAGGGCTTTTGTTATGTACTTTCTCTACAAATAGCCATACTACGAGTGGGATTTTCTGGGTATAGTGGTGGTTGTTATATATTATATTTTCTGTTTTGTTTCTGCATAATCTAAAACCTTTGGTTTGAAAGTGTTTCTCCATGCTTTTATATTAAATACCTCGGTCAATTTCTTACTTTATGTTGGTTCATTTACTAATGTGCCAGGTGGTCTCTCCTGAGTTCACCTTTTATGATAGCAGCAGATCATCCATCGATAGTTCTTTGCAGTCTGAAAAACTTCTTCGTGCAAGAATGGATTTGAGCTTCATGTAAGATTGTTTTTTGAACTGATTTTTTTTTCCTGTGCATCTATTCTTTACAACCTCTTGGTGTTTTCATTTTCTGAATTGTGTATGCCTCTTCTTTTCTTAATAGGTTTGCATCAAAAGAAAATGATACATGGGTTCGAGCTCTTCTCAAAGATCTAACTGTGGAGGCTGGTTCTGGTCTTAGAATTCTTGACCCAGTGGATATCTCTGCGGGCTATACTTCTGTAAAGGATAAAACAAATATATCGTTGGTATCTTCTGATATATATGTCCATCTATCTTTGAGTGCTATCTCCCTGATTCTTAATCTACAGAGTCAGGCTGTTGAAGCATTGCACTTTCAAAGTGTTGATCCCTTGTCTCCTTGTACCAATTATGACCAAGTTTGGGTGTCTCCAAAAGGTTTTCCCCTTTAAACTTTTTCTGCTTCGAGCTCTATTGGCAAGCTACTTCTTGTTTGCTTGCACGGCTTTCTTCATTGTACCATCTCTTAACAAGAATGGCAATGTTTTCTTATGCAGCAAAGGGACATCATGATGCAATTACATTCTGGAGACCTAGAGCTCCTTCAAACTATGTCATATTGGGAGATTGTGTGACTTCCAGGTAATGCTTTTATGTTTAATCAGATTTGTTTGCAACTTGTTAATTCTTGCGGTGTTAATTATTTATTAATCACTTTTTTTGCTAAGCAGACACATTTCTTGTGTAAGGCTAGGTGTACGTATACATTCTAGTTTTCTCATGAATGTTTAATATGACAGGGCTATATATTTATTATTGTCTCAGTTTATAGCTAGAAATATCACTATTACATATGAATTCAAGCTACAGACATACTCATTTAACTTGCATTATTGCTGGGTTTTTTTTATCGTATGTGATTATTTGTGTAGTATCACGATTAGTTTGATATTTTCATTGTTGCAACGCAATTTCAACCTTACTATGTTTTCTATATGGATGATTTCAGGCCCATTCCTCCTTCACAAGCTGTTATGGCGGTGAGTAATACATATGGGCGCGTACGGAAGCCTCTTGGCTTCAAGCTTGTTGGTTTATTCTCTGGTACCCAACAAACTGAAAGAGTCAAAGATATGGATTGTGATTGTTCTCTGTGGACACCTATTCCACCCCCAGGGTATATGGCTTTAGGGTGTGTTGCACATATTGGAAACCATCCACCACCGAATCATATTGTCTATTGTATAAGAGCTGACCTGGCAACATCCACAGCATACTCAGCGTGCATGTACAACGCTTCCTCAAATAGCATACACCCTTCAGGATTTAGCATTTGGAGACTTGACAACCTTCTCGGTTCATTTTTAGTAAATCCTTCTGTTAGCTGTCCCCCACAGGACATATGCTATGATCTTAATCATCTTCTTCTTTTGAACTCAAGCTGGCATCGTCTCTCAGCAAGAGAATCCAGGTCTGATCTAAACATTGGCCATGAGAGTTCAAGTCAACAAATTAGTAACCAGGGTGCAAGCTCATCATCTGGGCGGGAAGCTCATAGATCAATTTCAAAAGCAAGTTGTTACATGTCAACTCCAAGTTTTGAGAGGATCTGGTGGGACAAGGGTAATGATGTCCGCATACCAGTCTCTGTATGGCGACCTATACCACGACCCGGTTTTAAGGTTTTTGGTGACTGCATAACTGAAGGGTTAGATTTTTCTGTCACTTGGAATGTGCCATTGATTTCTGGTCATCCAAACATTTTCTAAGTGTTAAATCATTTTTAATCACATTTGCAGTTTGGAGCCACCTGCCTTGGGAATAATTTTTAAGGCTGACAACCCTGACATCTCTACAAACCCTGTTCAGTTTACAAAAGTTGCTCATATCATTATTAAAGGTGTGGACGAAGCCTTTTTCTGGTACCCAATTGCACCCCCAGGTTATGCTTCTATGGGATGCATAGTTACTCGAGTAAATGAGATGCCAAAATTAAATTTGGTTTGCTGTCCGCGGATGGATCTTGTTAGCCAAGCTAATATTCCTGAGATGCCAATATCAAAATATTCAAATTCAAAAGCATCTCAATGCTGGAGCATCTGGAAAGTGGATGATCAGGTCAGCATTTACAGTTATTAAAAAATTGGAGATCAGATTACATGTAAAACAAATTTAATATGATGGTTTTGCTCTATTTCATACTGTTTTCTTTGGCTAAATATTAGGCCTGCACTTTCCTTGCCCGCTCTGATCTGAAGAAACCTTCCAGCCGGCTGGCCTTTACTATTGGTGATTCTGTAAAACCAAAGACACGAGACAACATAATGGCAGAAATAAAATTGAAATGCTTCTCTGTAACCATTTTAGATAGTCTGTGTGGAATGGTATCTGGCTTGCATATACTTTTTATGTTGGAAACTGATAAATCAATACGACGTTGTTCACTTACATTGCCTTTGTGTCTTGGATTCTTTTCAGATGACACCATTTTTTGATGTCAGCATAACAAACATTAAGCTTGCAACTCATGGTGGAATAGACTCTATGAATGCTGTTTTAATATCTTCGATTGCTTTATCAACTTTTAACACATTGTTGGATTCATGGGAACCACTAGTGGAGCCATTTGATGGAATATTCAAGTATTACCTTACCGATAATGTCTTGTAGTCAATTGTTTATATATTTTACGTCTTTTAGCAAATATTTCGTGCCTTTCATTTACTTCCAATTTGTTTTTGAAGATTTGAAACATATGATACCAATGGGCAGTATCAATCAAGACTTGGAAAAAGAGTACGAATTGCAGCAACAAGTATAGTCAATATAAATATAAGTACTGCAAATATTGACACTTTTGCGGAAACCATTGCTTCTTGGAAAAGACTGAGAGAATTAGAACAAAAGGCAATCAAGTCATATGAGGTCTATTGGAGTTTAATTTGCTATTTCTAACAATTTTTGCCATTTTAGTTACATATGATGCTTGTGCCTTTTTTTTTATTAATAATTAGCAGGAAGCTAACAGCCATAGTATTGGTGAAGATGGTTCAATTTTTTCTGCATTGGAGGTGGACGATTTTCAGACTGTGACGATAGAGAACAGACTTGGATGTGATATTTACGTGAAGAAGTTTGATCAGAGCTCTGGTACAGTTGTTAACCTTCTTCAGTATGATGATAGTGCTTCTGTGTGGATTCCACCTTCAAGGTACTCGGATCGGTTAAACTCAGTTGATGATTCAAGGGAAGGGCGATGTTATATTGCTGTGCAGATAATTGAAGCCAAGGTTGTATTATTATTGACATCAATGCATATATGACATGAATTATGTCCTGGCATTATGTTGTAGCTAATATTTGGAATCTTTTTGCTTCTCTTCTCAAAAGGATCTACCGATTGTTGATGATGGAAATAATAATAGCTTCTTTTGTGCACTCCGACTTGTTGTCGAGAGTCAGGAGGCAAGTCAGCATAGGCTTTTCCCTCAGAGTGCAAGGACCAGATGCGTGAAGCCCTTTGTTTCTATAAGTAATGATCTTGGCAGTGCCAAGTGGAATGAACTTTTTATTTTTGAAGTTCCTCGCAAGGTATGTTGAAATTTATGAGATCAACAGATTTCTTTCCAATGTCAAAGCCTATGTAAATGAACATATACACACTACAATTGATAGGAGCTAACACTTTTTTTTTCACTTCAAATGAAAAAATTAGAGAGTTAGACACAATCAAAATTTTTTCAACAGGAACTTTTGCGTCAACAATTGCTTACACTTTCATTATATTGCAGTGAAGCAATATTTCCAATGACAATATGGTTGATCTATCTATATATGAACTTTGTACGAACATCTTAATCCATGCATAGTGTTTAAATCTCTCTACACAATCTTGGTGCTAGCCACTCTCCCTTAAAAAAATTGTTAATTTAGAGTATAATCGGTTGAGTCTTAGCTTTATTTTAAATGTTGTCAAATATTCCAGCTAAAGAAGATATTGCATGTCCAAATGCCCTGCTGTTGTAAATCAAATTATATCTTTCATTTGGTGCTTACTTTTATTAGCCAATGATGATCATCCTCTGCTTGCAGTTCCTTTTAACTGTAATGCCTGCACAGCTGCACTAGTGTTTATGCGATCTTAAGGAACCACTTGTGTATGATCCTTGAAAATCTATCATTTGGCGTTGTTGCAGGGATTGGCTAGGTTGGAGGTTGAGGTGACTAATCTTGCTGCAAAAGCTGGAAAAGGTAGTATAATATTTGTGAACAAGTACTTGAGAGTTTAGCTTGCCTTTGAGCTGTATTAAATATTTTTAATGTATAATACTAATGGAACATCAATATTGGAATTCTGTGTGTGCATGAGCTGATCTTGGTTCTGTGTTGTGGTCAGGTGAAGTCATGGGTGCTTCTACAATCTCAGTTGGACATGGTACGAATCCCTTAAGAAAGGTGGCCTCAACTAGAATGTTGCAACAAGCAACTCATGGTCAGAGTAATGTTACACACCTTCTAATGAAGAGGGTTAGTAAATTTTTTGTTTTATGCTTTTTCCTGTTCAAGAAATGATAATTTACGGTTTTTTAATATATATTTTCCTTGTCAGTTTTTCTTTTTTTTGATAGTTTTTATAATTTCTGTAATTTTTGATGTTATTACGTTAGGGTCAACAAAAGGATGATGAGTTGCCATTTCAAGGATGTCTTGTAGCCTCTACGTCCTATTTTGAAATGAAAGCAGTTTCAAACTTCCTAAGTACATCGGAACAGGAGAAAGATGTGGATAATGATGTGGGGTTTTGGGTGGGACTTGGCACTGAAGGTGTATGGGAAAGTTTTAGATCCTTTCTTCCGCTTTCAGTCATCACAAAAAATATAGATAACGATTTCATCGCCATGGAAGTAGTTATGAAAGATGGAAAGAAGCATGCAATTTTGAGGGGTCTTGCCACTGTGTCAAACGATTTAGATGTTAAATTGGATATAAATGTATCTTCTGTTTCTAGGTGTCATGAGCTATCTCAAGTAATTGGTAGTAATAATTTTGTTGTAGAAGAGATCTTTGAGAACCAAAGACACAGCTCATTCTTAGGTTGGGGTAGGCGTCCTGGTTTTCGTGGGAACGAGCCTGGACGTTGGAGCAATAGAAGCTTTTCATATTCAACTAATGTAGGTGTTTCCTTCATCCCTTATTTCTTTCTCACAAGTAATTTTGTTATGTTAAATTTTGTGTGGTGTAACAGAATTTCTATGAACCACCACTTCCACCCGGATGGGCATGGACGTCAGCTTGGATGATTGATAAATCAGATCTTGTTGACATGGATGGATGGGCATATGGGCATGACTATCAAACTCTAAAATGGCCTCCAACTCTTCAAAATTCTTCAAAGTCGGCTCAAGACAATGTACGACGTAGGCGTTGGACCCGTACAAGGCAAAAACTTGCTGACCAACACACACCAAATACAAGTGGTTCTGAAATCCATGTCTTAGAACCTGGTTGTTCTTTTGTATTACCGTGGCGATCCATGTCAAGGGATGCTGATAGTTGTTTACAAATTCGCCCATCTACTCATGAGGAAAGCCCCTACAATTGGGGTTGTCCTATTGGCTTACTTTCCGCCTCTCCTAATGGAACAAATGACCAAGGACAACAACAATTTAAAGAATCATCTGTGAAGCAAGGAAAAAAGATGTCAAATTTTTTATTCAAGTTGAATCAGCTTGAAAAGAATGACACGCTTTGGTGTTGCCCACTTACTAATTGCAAGCAATTTTGGCTTAGTGTCAGTTCAGATGCATCAGTTCTCCAGACAGAGCTCAATTCTCCTGTTTATGATTGGAAAATATCGGTTAACGCTCCTTTAAAATTGGAAAATCGACTTCCTTGTCCAGCACAGTTTACAATATGGGAAAAGGTGAACAGTGGAAATACAACTGAAAGGCAGCATGGCCTTTTACCATCACGTGGTGTTGTGCCCATATATTATGCTGATGTCCGTAGTCCTTTGTATCTTTCATTGTCGCTACATGGTGGATGGGTGTTGGAAAAGGTATGTCGATAATTGTTACGGACCATGATTGAATGCACTTCCAATCAAAAATATTAAAAATGTTAATCTTCTCCTCTCTTTCTCTCACACACACTCTTCTTTGAAAGCAGGATCCTGTTCCTATCTTGGATATTACATCTAATAATCATGCTTCCTCATTTTGGATGATCCATCAGCATAAACAAAGGTTTGTATTTCTTGTATATTGACTCTCTTCTTTTGTTCATAGTATCTGGTGTCTAGTTTATATTGTCAAGGTCATTGACATACCCATTAGAATGTGCCACCTCTTCTAACCTTTGTTCATACTGTATCTTAAATATATAACTATATCTTTTTTCTTCGTAAGCTTTTATAATGGAAAAATTAGGGTATATACTATGTCTCATCTATTTAGTTGCAATATATCAAACACACACACACATTTATACATACATACGCACGCACGCACTATATATAATTTATATATATATAGGGATGGAATCCTGTGAAAACTTGATCTTAGAGAGAAAACACTTAAACTCTATCTTACCCATTGATTTGGAATCTTGAAAATAAATATGTGGTCCACATTACACCACATTTTTTTATTCAAACCCAATGTTTTTATTCAGGTTTAATGTGGATCACATATTTATTTACAAGATTCCAAATCAATGCCTAGATAGGGTTTAAGGGTTTCTTTATCTAAGATCAGGTTTTCACAGGATAAAACCCTATATATATGGATGCATTCAAAAAAGAACCTTTATAGACTACATGAGTTAACGGACATATTATTAACTTCCTTCTACTTTAATTCTATAGTAAAAAAAACTTGTGGCTATAAATGGTTCTTTTTGTTCTCCAAAAACATTGGTTCTCAATTAAACATCATTATATATATGAGAAACACTAAACCCTTAAAGCTAAAACCTAAATACATGCATTTACAGTTTGAAGAGATGGTTCTAATGCCGCTAGTTTGAGTTCAACCAGAGTTCGTTTGATCGAGTTCTCACAATAAAAAAGAGTTCTCTTTTGATCCTTACACACACACATATAGAGATACATGCAAATGAGAATCAACAAGTTGTAGAGAACTAAAAAGAATCATTTATAGCCGCATGTTGAAAGGGCATAAAATAACTTCTCTCTACTATATGTACTTTAAACATGTGGCTATAAATGATTCTTATAGTTCTCAATTAACATTAGTTCTTACTTCTTAATTGAACATCCTTTTATATATAGAGAGAGATTGTATCCTGTGAAAACCTGATCTTAGAGAGAAAACCTTTAAACCCTATATGGGATGTCCATTTGGAATCTTGAAAATAAATATGTGCTCTACAATGGCCCAAATAGGGTTTAAGGTTTTATCTATAATATAGATTTTTCACGGGATACAAACCCTATATATATAATTTACCAAAACTCTGGATATATGTCATGTATAGCATACATGTTGGTTAATCTTGATAGGGTGTTGGTCAAAATCAGGTCAATTGACTAAAGGACGACTTAGGAAGGTTTTATTTTTGGTCAAAAGTTTTATTGCTTAATTGACTCATAGGTTGAATAAGAAATAAATGGATCAAACTATGACCCTAGATGTTAGCTAGCATTTAAGATGTCAGATTTTTTAGGCTATTTAAATGTTTTGTATCTTTTAAATTTTCATTCAAAGATTGTGTGATATTTAGATTTGCTCTCTAGTTTGCCGACATTTGGTATCAGAGCTTGGTTTCAAGGGAAGTCAAATTCATCATCTTGACCCGAAGGACCGGATCAAAACCGAAGGACCAGAATTACATAGCATAGAAGAAAAGACAACCAAATGACAGCAGTCTTAGAAGGACAGGTGATACCCATGAAGTATGGAGGTTCGATGTCCTTTAGATGTCCTATCTTGAACTCTACAAATTATACAATATGAGCAGGGAAGATCAAGGCGTTTTTCAATGGTCAAGGAATTTGGGAGGCAATCGAACCACGAGTGAATGCCGATCAAAAGAAAGACAACATGGCAATTGATTTCTTGTATCAAGTAATGCCCAAGGAACTTGTTTTGCAGGTTGCTCAATACACCCATGCGAAGCAGAATTGGGACGCCCTAAAGGTTTGTTTTATTTGTGCAGATAGGGTCCAAAAGGCTAGGCTTCAACTCTAAGGAATGAGTTCCAAGCCTTGAAAATGAAGGATGGAGAATCCATTGATGACTTTTCAGGAAGGATAAGTGGATTGGTTTCAAAAGCAAACAGTCTTGGAAAGACATATGATGATGCAACACTAGTCAGAATACTCCTTAATTCAGTAACCGAAAATTTCACAGCCATTGTTGCAACAATTGAGTAGTTTGCAGACTTGGACACAATGGTATTTCCTAAAGCAATTGGTAGACTAAAAGCATTTGAAGAAAGACTTAATGCAAAAGAGCATGTACATGACCAAAGGAGTAATAAACTTCCGCTTACTCAAGCCAAGTGGGAGGCTCACAATAGAAATACAAATAAGGATCACCGTAACGGTGGTGGTCGTGATGCGGCTAACCGAAATCGTGGGAGATGCCAATGTTGTGATCGAGACAAAGGGAGTAGGGTAGTTCACCCATCAATCATAACGATGCTTCAAAAATCAAGTGTTTTAAATGTGAAGAATACGGACATTATGCAAGCGAGTGTCCGAATCGTAAATGGGAAGGGGCAAGACTGAAAAAGGAAGAAGTACACCTAACTCGAGAAGAAGATGATGATGAACCAACCTTGTTACTAACAATGTGCCAACAAGAGAAAGACTCAAGCACCAAAGAGGTTTCAAAATATTCTTTTTCAATGGCAGGAAACAAAAGTAGAAATAGAACTAGTGAAGATGAGTGAAGAGCTAAAGAATCCAACAGGAATTAATGATCTGTTTCGAGCCAACAAAAGCGGGTTTAGATGCCATGAATGTGGGATGTTTGGACATTTCTCATGCACATTATTGAATGAAGCCAACTTGTTCCAAGAAGATGACCGACATTACTTTGAAGCAATAGGGTGACATGAAGATTAAGGGGGTGAATGTTAGTTGATCTTGATAGGTTGCTGGTCAAAGTCAGGTCAATTTACTAAGGGTGACTTAGGAAGGTTTTATTTTTAGTCAAAAATTTTATTGCTTGATTGACTCATAGGTTGAATAAGAAATAAATGGGTGAAACTATGACTATATGTTAGCTAGCATTTAAGAAGTCAGTTTTTTTTAGGCTTTTTAAATGTTTTGTATGTAGGTCTAATGCGCGTCTTTTAAATTTTAATTCAAAGAGTGTGTGATTTTTGAATTTGCTCTCTGATTTGCTAACAATACAAACCTTAACTGGGAAATCAACTCCATATATAAAATAATGTTACAAGTGCTAGTGTCCGTGAACTTAAAAAATGGAAATGGTTGGATCCATCATATTTTTCATGAGACTTGTATGCTTTTTGTTCTTGTTATGAGCTTGGAAGCTTACGAGTTTTGTAAAAATCTATTTGCTTTGTCGGTTACTAGAATCTTCCAGGAAACTCCCATTTCTTAGTAGTATTGACACATTGGAGTACCAAGTATACTCTTTCTTACTTTCTATATGTTATCTTCATATGATGTATATTGATTCTATTTATGGATATATGTGTTATTGTAATATATGTAATAAATACTGCCCTTACGAAGTTGCCCCTTAATCCACCTTATGTGTCTTCCTTGGATACCCTGCTAATTTTTGGGGCTACCAATGTCTTGATCTCTCCACAGGAAAGACATTGTCTCGTTATGTCACCTTTGACGAAACTACCTTCCCATAGTACCAAACCAGCTAACCCACTGGTCTACCAGTTTCTTGACCCGGATTCCCCGACCACTTTGTTGTTTCAGCAGCCCACTATGTTTAGCCAGTCCCATCTATCAGACCTGTCCACTTCCACCACTTCTTCCACCAGCCCAAACTACCATCACCAGCAGCCTAACAATTTGCTAACAACTTTCACCAGCCCGACCCATAACCGTTACTTATCAAAGCAGAAACCATGTATCCACTCAGCTACCAAACCCACTGCTTCCGCCTAAATTACACACTCTATGTTCACCCGATCCAAAACAGGTTCTCTTACCACCACTTCCCCTATCTCTCCCATCCCAAATTCACATAAACTTGCCCTAGACCCTTGGATGCATCCACAATTCATTGGCACATGGCTATGACTGTTGAATGCAGGGTTTTGATAGCTAATCACACATGGGATCTTGTGCCTAGACCCCTGGATGCACCCATAATTCGGTGTATGTGGCCCTTCCGCTATAAATACCATGCTGACGGTAGTTTTTAGAGATACAACGCTCGTTTGGTTGTTAACAGGAAAACCCAACAAATTGGTGTTGATTGTGAGAGACATTTAGCCCAGTGGTCAAACCTATCACTATTCGTACGATCCTTCGTCTCACTACTTCTTGTTCCTAGCCAAGTTGGATGTCAAGAACATATTTTTACATGGGAACCTCTCTAGACTCTAATATGGTTTATATGTTCCAACCACCTGGATTTGTGGACCAACATAACCCTTATGTTTTCAAGCTTAGGAAGTCTTTATATGGGTTGAAATGTGCATGGTATGGAGGGTTTAACACCTATAATCAGCCAGGTGGGTTCAACTCTACTACCAGTAACAGATCATTGTTTGTCTACAAAAAGGGATACTTTTATAGGTAGATGACATTATTCTCACTGCTTGGACGCTTCAATTCTGGGGCATCTAAGTCAATACATGCAATGGTGGTCTTTTTCTCTCATAGATTTCATATGCAACAGACATCATCTCGGGCTAACATGCAAAATCTCAAACCTTATGCGACACCTGCTGACAACAACTCCAAGTTAAGCTCTATTGTCGGCCAACGCCTGGTTGATGGCACCTTTTATCAGAGCTTGGCGGGTGCTACTCAGTACCTAACTTTTAAGCAACTGAACATTGCTTATGTCGTTCAATAGGTTTGTTTATTCATTCATGTACCACGTGAACCTCACTTTATAATCTTAAAGCAGATCTTATGCTACCTTAAAGGCACATTAGATCATGGCCTTACCACATTGCCTTCCAAGTTATTAAATCTAACTGCTTATTCAGATGCTAGTTGAAGTGGTTGCCAGATTCTACACGCTCGACCTCCGGGTATTGTGTCTTCCTTGGTGACAACCTATGTCTCATGATCTTGTGAACATTGCTTATGTCGTTCAATAGGTTTGTTTATTCATTCATGTACCACGTGAACCTCACTTTATAATCTTCAAGCTGATCTTATGCTACCTTAAAGGCACATTAGATCATGGCCTTACCACTTTGCCTTCCAAGTTATTAAATCTAACTGCTTATTCAGATGCTAATTAAAGTGGTTGCCAGATTCTACACGCTCGACCTCCGGGTATTGTGTCTTCCTTGGTGACAACCTATGTCTCATGATCTTGTGAGTGTCACACAACCATTTCTTGGTCTAGTGTGGAGGCTGAATATCGACGTGTTGCAAACGTGGTTGCCACTTGCCAAAACCAGCTGGCTTCACAATTTGCTCTACAAGTTATGCCTACCTCTTGCTCAAGCCACTATTGTTTACTGGGATAATCTTTCGGTTGTTTAGCTCTCCCAGAACCCAGTAACGCACCAACGCAGTAAGCAAATTGAAATTGATATTCATTTTGTTCGCGAAGAAGTTCATCTGGCTATGTCTGTGTTCTTCATGTCCCTCTTGGCTATCAATATGTGGATATCTTTACCGTGGACTCCCTTTTGATCCAGTCTGAGCATGCATCCGGCTACAACTCTGACTGTGAGGGAGTATTGACCGATACGTATATTATTGTAATACATGTGATTAGTAAATATCTTGCAGTTATTTAGATGTTAGACATTCCTTGAATAGAGTATTGATAGTTAAGATTCTTTGTATTATATATATCTTTGAAGTCTAATGATATGATTGATTCATTGGGAAATAATACATTCATACATTGGTTTCATGCCTATCTGGTGATACAGCAGAAGCTTGAATTATTATATGATATTGTGTTTGCAGGAGATTGTGTGTCAGCATCGAACGGGATATGGGAGCATCTGTAGCTTCCCCTAATACCATAAGATTTTTTGTCCCTTATTGGATTATTAATGATTGCCCTGTTCCACTTGCGTATCGAGTGGTAGAAATCGAGCCTCTTGAGAATGTAGGTGTGGCAGATTCTTTGGTAAATACAAAAGCTGCAAAAGCTGCAAAATCTGGAAAATTATTAAGCTTTAAGAATCCTTCTAGCTCCACTGCAGTGACTACAGGGTCAAGGAGGAATATCCAAGTTCTAGAAGCAATAGAGGACGAGAGTCCTACTCCCTGCATGTTTTCTCCACAGGAATATGTTGGACAAGGTGGTGCTAATCTTTTTTCATCACGTAATGATGCATATCTTTCATCTCGTGTGGGTTTGGCTGTTGCTACTCAGCATTCGGAAAATTTTAGTCCTGGACTCTCACTTATTGATCTGGAAAAGAAGGTCAGAAAGAGACATTTGAATTCAGCAATACTACATACTATATAATACCTTGTTTCTTAATCATTTATTTTGCTAACAACCCTTATCTATCTTCTCATATATAGCAAAGAGTTGATGTCAAAGCTTTTAGTTCAGATGGAACTTACTACAACCTTTCAGCTCTACTGCACATGACATCAGACAGGACAAAGGTATAGTTTTATCCTCTTGTGGATTGTCTTTTAAGCTTAAATTAACATCACTCAAAGATATACTCCTCATATTTGACTGTATCGTTTAAAAAGATTTTTTATCTTGCTTCTTGTATTAAGCATCAAACAAGACCTGGGTTGCTAATGTCCGCCAACTTACTTAATGTCTTTGGGCTACCTGAGTACTTAAGTTAACATCCGTGACTAATTAAATGCAGGTTGTCTGTTTTCAGCCACATGCATTGTTTTATAACAGAGCTGGCTTAAGTTTAGGTCTGCAGCAGTGTGATACTCAGTCAATAGTATGGATTCATCCAACCAATGCTCCTAACCATTTTAAATGGCAGACATCTGCCAAAGTTGAACTATTGAAGGTCTGGATATGCTTACCTTTTTTTCTTTAGTGCTTGATAGGTCTATTGCTCACTTTCCTTTTGTGATTGTAGTTAAAGACCAATGGATTCCATTGGAGCATGCCGTTTAGTGTTGCAACTGAAGGCTGGATGCGTGTCTCCTTGAGAAATGAAACCACCGGCCAACAATTATTTTTAAAGGTTGAAGTAAGGAGTGGAACAACTAACTCATGCTTTGATGTCATCTTTCGACCCAATTCATTTTCAAGCCAGTACAGGTTATTATTTTCTTTTGTTTTTAAGATGAGCTTGAACATTTAATATTTTATCACTGTTCAGTTTTCTTGCAAATTAACAAACTGATTAATTGAGTTAGTGTAGGATTTACTAGGTATGGTTGTTGATTAACTAAGTGAGTATATGTGGCAGAATTGAAAATCATAGTATGGTTTTACCATTCCATTTTCGGCAAATGGACGGGGGTGATGATTCATGGTGTTCTCTTCTTCCATGCACAAGTGCTTCATTTTCATGGGAAGACCTTGGTCGACAAAGAATCCTTGAAGTTCTGGTGGATGGTGCTGACTCTAAAGATTCATCCAAGTACAATATCGATGAAGTTCGGGATTATCAACCTGTTCAGATGGATGGGGGAACCACAAAAGCAGTTCGTGTCACTGTAGTGAAAGAAGAGAAGATGAATATTGTTATGTTGAGGGACTATAAGCCAGACTACAGTGATGATCCCAAAACAGCAGCAAAAATGAAGAGAAATATAGCCGCCCCGTCTTCATCACAAAGGAATGATTCTCAACAATCAGTTTCATCTACATGGGATTGTGAACTCCATCTTACTTTTGAGCTCACTGAGCTTGGGTTGTCTATTATTGATCATACACCCGAAGAGATACTCTACTTGTCAGTGCAGAACCTTCTTTTGTCACATTCAACTGGATTGGGCTCAGGAATTAGTAGGTAATGTCATCCTGACACTAAAATATATTGTGAAACTGTACTTTTGCTGTTATTATGCTAATTGATGGAACTTGTGTGTTTTGTAGGATCAAATTAAGAATGAGGGGGATCCAAGTCGACAATCAGTTACCTTTGACAACAATGCCTGTTCTCTTTAGGCCACAAAGAGTTGGAGTAGATGCAGATTACATATTGAAATTTTCTATGACCAAGCAATCTGATGGATCATTAGATTTTTGTGCTTATCCTTATATTGGCTTGCAGGTTAGTAGTGAGTATATTTCTTCTAGCTCGTAAAAGCTTTAATCAGTCAATGTGGGACTAGCCCACTTGGTAGAGGCATTGCCTCCTAGAAAGGAGGTGCTAGGTTCAAATCCAGGCAAGGGGAGATTATTTGGGAGTAGAATAGAAGTATGTTAGTATTGCTGTTCAAAAAAAAAAAAAGTAAAAGCTTTAATCATGCTTCTTTAATACCCTATGTTTCTCTCTCTTCTTTTCTTACAGGGGCCTGAAAACTCCGCCTTCTTGATAAGTATTCATGAACCAATAATTTGGCGACTTCATGGTATGATCCAGCAGATTGATTTTAGTCGATTTAGTGATGGTCAAACTGCTGTATCGGTGGACCCTATCATTGAAATTGGGTATGTTGGACCCTTGTTTCTGGTCTCTTGAAATTGTGTCTACTGTCTAGCAACAATGCTAATCTAATTATTTTGGTGATTTCAGTGTTCTAAACATCTCAGAGTTTCGATTCAAGTTCTCCATGGCCATGTCACCAACTCAGCGCCCTGTGGGTGTACTTGGTTTTTGGTCATCCTTGATGACAGCTCTGGGGAACACAGAAAATATGCCTGTAAGTTAGCTATACAATGAGTGATTTGTTACTAGTTACTACGAAATCTAAATATACATGATGTAAACATGCTGACATGACAGGTGCGGGTAAATCAGAGGTTCCTAGAAAACTTGTCTATGAGACAGAGTGTTCTTACAACAAATTCCATCTCAAATGTCACGAAGGATATTTTAAGTCAGCCACTTCAGCTGCTTTCTGGTGTTGATATACTGGGAAATGCAAGCAGTGCATTTGGACATATGAGCAAAGGTGTTGCTGCCTTATCAATGGACAAGAAGTTTATTCAGAGTCGACAGAGACAGGTTTGTCATGTATGATATATTGTTTTGTAGTTATTTATTTAATTGGCGGTTATGTGGCTTGGTGCAGGAAAATAAAGGCGTTGAAGATCTTGGTGATGTGATAAGAGATGGAGGAGGAGCGCTAGCAAAGGGGTTAATTAGAGGTGTCATGGGTATAGTAACAAAGCCATTAGAAGGTGCAAAGGCATCAGGCGTAGAGGGTTTTGTTTCAGGTGTTGGTAAAGGGATAATAGGTGCAGCTGCACAACCAGTGAGTGGTGTTCTTGATTTGTTATCAAAGACAACTGAAGGTGCGAATGCAATGAGAATGAAGATCGCTGCTGCTATCACTTCTGAAGACCTTCTTCTTCGCAGAAGACTCCCGAGAGTTATTAGTGGTGATAATTTACTCAGACCATATGATGACTACAGGGCACAGGGGCAGGTGGTACCATATTATTTGCCTGTTTTTCCTTTGATGAGCCTGCTGCTTACATTTGCCCAAATGCATGCACAGGTGATACTGCAGCTTGCGGAATCAGGGTCATTCTTTCTACAGGTGGATCTATTTAAAGTCCGTGGAAAGTTTGCATTATCTGATGCTTACGAAGACCATTTTTCTCTACGTAAAGACAAGATACTTCTTGTCACACACCGAAGAGTTATACTCTTACAAGTATGTCTTTCTTTTTTTAAAAAATAAAAAAATAAAAGATAATTGTTTAGTGGTTGTGCTCAAAGAGCCAAAAGATATATGCGTATTCTTTTGTTAGCATGATTGGAAGTGAATGTTTGTGCTGTAGGCATCCAACATTATAACACAGAAGAAATTTAATCCAGCTAGAGATCCATGCTTGGTGTTGTGGGATGTTCTGTGGGATGACCTAACCACCATGGAACTAACTACTGGAAAGAAAGATCACCCAAATGCACCACCATCCAAACTTATTCTGTACTTGAAATCTAAATCATCATCTGAGAATAATGATCATACTCGTGTTATCAAATGTTATCGTGATACCAAGCAGGCTATTCAGGTTTACACAGCGATTGAGCAAGCAATAAATACATATGTCCCAAAAGGCTCGAAGGTATGAGTTATTGGTATTACTCATCTAACAATTTAAATTTAAACCAATGCAGAATTAGTGTTTTTGAAAAGCTGTCAAAATCATTTTCGGCAAATTTTGCATTTTTTTGAAGGTTGACATTGGTTGGTTGGTTCAGGAAATGCAAAAAAGGAAAGTGAAAAGGCCATATTCTGCACCGAGTGACACGTCAACTGCTGAAGCAGTTTTTCTAAAGGAACGTCCATGGACTTCACAGCAGGTTCTGGCACCCCTTCCTCCAAATTCCACTTTTGGGAGCAACAGCAGTACTAATTAGTAGACAATGGCAAACCATGGAGGGTGTACTAAGTTATTTTCTCATTGAAAGCACAATGAATCGGATATGATTTGGTTCATGATGATGAATCAGCTACGAAAATGATGTTTACTTTGTTAATACATAGGTAATGTAAAATGAGAAGGTTGTAGTAGGCAATTTGCACCGGTGCTGCTGGGAAAAAGGCACCGATCTCTGTTCTGAAAGTCACAGGCAGCTAGTTGGAGAAAACATTGTGTCTGGTTTGCATTTAATTTTTTATAGTCATAGAGAGAGAGCATAGAATATTATAGAACAAAATGGATGCATATATAGGCGATATTGTAGATTTAAAAACCACATTGATTTAGATATATGCACAATATATATGTATTATCAATACATACCACTTTTACAAAATTTTCCTTTTTATCATGGCTCATTTATTGTAATTTATTAACCATTACAAAGTGCCCTAGTTGTCCCGGTTTGAATCCCACTAGGCGATGTTTTGAATGGTCACCCATCGACAATGATCAAGGAACTTTAGTCAAGTTACGAGTGTAAAGTGATTGTGAGGTAGAAATAGTAGTCAAAGTGGGAGATTTAATGTTAATTCCTCACCATTCCCATTCACGTACATACATATTTATCATAAATATATGTAAAGTCTGTCTCCTTGTATAATTCCAATAAACACAATTCAATCCTTAGTCTAATATACACCCTTAGTCTAAAGAGGAGGATTTTGGATGCTTAGACAACAAAAATTGGAGAATAATACTCTTCGCGGACCCTTTGTGAATATATCTGCAAAGTCCCTCCAAAGTTAAAGATAATCACACTCCTCCCTACCTCCTAAACCATAAATGACCCACTTGCAACCATCTTTGCACCTTCGAGTGCGTTTGCTACCCTCGGCTTCTCCATGTGTTCACAACCAGTCTTCTTCATGTGTCTTTCTTGGCTACCCCTCCAATCACGGGGGTCCTCCCATAAAATAATAATCTCTTGTCATGTAGTTTTTGATGAACAAGTCTTCGCATTTGCCAAAACCAACTCTCCTATACCATCTTATGACTTTCTTCACTCTACTTCCTCATATTTGCATCTTACTATTTGGGCTTCTATTCTGTCATCAGTGCCATCCTCCGGGTTCGTTAGCAAACAATCCTCAATATCAAACAAAGAAACATCGCAACCATTTACCACTCTTGATGCTTTTAAAATCCCCAAAACCACCTTCCATCGAACCATTAAAGACTTTCTCTAGAATACCAAAACAGGCCCCACCTCAACCCAACATACCACACCATCACCTCTCCCTTCCACATCTAAACCAACATCACCATCTACCCCACGTGCTCAAACAATTCACTGAGGAAGCATTACTAGTAATTCCTAAACGCATCCCATCAATAATCTTCATTCTTCCGCATCCACCTTTGCACCTATCCTCTGCAACCCATTGGAGGCTTTGACTCTCTTGTTTAGAACCATGCTATGACTGATGATTTTGTTGGATTTGTATGCCCAAGTAACGACATTAGTTCGTACTACTATCAAGATAAGATCCGTAAGGGTTGCACTACGAGCAACGAACAATAATATTTAATTAAAAGTTAATTAAATCGACACAATATTGATTAATAGAGGATCAAAGAGTTGATATTTAAGGGGTGATATTTGTAATTATCAATTAGTTGATAATTATAAATTACGTTTATTATTATTTAAATATTAATTAGATTAATATTTATTTAATTAAATCCTATTATCTAAATTTAAAGATTTAAATTTTAAATAAAAGGATTTGAATTTTAAATAAAAGGATTTCTTTTATTTAAAAAATTAATATATCTTAAATGACGATATATATGAATGAAAAAAAAACAATGAATTGAGATCATAAAAATTTTGCTGCGTGAGTTTTTTTTTTTTTCGTTGGTTTTCCAAAACTTGTGTCACCCAATTTTCGTCTCCACTTGCTGCTATCAATCAAGGTAGGCATCGAAGGTCATCATACTGTTGACGATTCCTTTACATGATTTGATACAAGTGAAAGGTGGAGGGAAGATCCTGTGAAGTGAATTGGATTCAACTGTCAAGGATCAGATTGTGTAACCAGATCTAGCGACTGGGTTCGTTGATATCGTGGTGCCTCGCGTATGTTAGCGGTTTACTCTCGAAAGGTATAATCACTAAACACCCTATGGTTTGTTTATTCTGTTTGGTTTGCATCTGGACTCCTGGTGGGCAATCTGGTTTTGACAGGATTGGTTCGTACGGTTAATGTTTCCGCTGCGTTTAATGATTTAAAATTTTAAAACCCACGTACGAATCCCAACAGTGGTATCAGAGCCACTTTTGCAAACAATCAGAATAATTTAATTTAATTAAGCAATCCGGTTTTATTTTGTTAAATTTATTTTAACAAAGATTGCTTCCTTTTCGTTTATTAAATATTGTGTTGTTTATTGTAAATCAGCCTTTGACCTGTGGTTGTGTTGGTTGTATTTTCTTTTTTATTTTTATATATATCTTGTAATTTTGGCTGTTTTGGAAGCTCTTGTAATAGATAGGTTAATTTTAAATTTATTTGTAAATTGTATTTTGAATTTATTTGTAAATTGTAAAATGTAATCTGATCAAGAAAAGACGAGATAGAAGATTGGAAATCAACAGATGGCAAACCCGGAGACAAGATAGAGATCTTGAAGCAAGTGGGAGGATCACAAGATTCAAGGAGTTGATTCTTGGTTTTTGTCCCATTGTGACCCGTTCGGTTTTGTTATTGGCTCTAACAAAACCGAACACTAAAAGGCTTGATTTACATTTATTTTGTTTGTGGTTGTTTATGACATTTAGGATTAAATAATTTTGATTTAAATGACAAAACAATCAAAACAGTTTTAAAAGAGTTTTAAAACAAACAACACAATAAAACGACGAGATTTTAAAATAATATTTAAAATAATATTTTAGTTATCTCGTGAAAGGTTTTTAAAATAAAGAGTTATTTTAAAGATAAAACCAAATATCTTGAAAAGGAGATTAATTTCAAACATATTAATAAAAGAGTTTATTAATAGTTTAAAATTGACTCGCGATCAACAAACACGCTTATTAATATAGGATATTAAAATCAAGCGCATTGTGAGGTAAGAGTTTGTTTAGATCACAAAACTATAAAATTTGGAATTTTATAAAACTCGTATTGTATTAAGCATGCAAATACAACACGATGTGTTTTCGACCCATAAAAGGTAAAACACTAAAATAAATCCCTTAGAAAAATCGATAGGTCTATGCCACCCTAATTTTGGAGCACTTGAAACGATATATCCGAACCCCTTAAGTTCTCTGGCTTAGCCTATTACGAAAGGACTACGGATGTCGGGACAAGGTGATACTGTTTAGTCTAAGCAAGCTAGACCAGTAATCACACGTTTCTAATTTTAGGACAACTATCATTTTGCCTTGTAAACTGGATTAACCAATTACAATAAGCGAAACGGGCATAGATGGGGTAAAACGTACCGACATGGACATAACTCGTCCAGATCGACCCCATAATATGAGAATTGTATAGAGATACAATTGGTAATCGTTACCTACCTAAATAGTTATACTTCATGAACTGGATTAACCAATCATTGAAGTATAATGAAATATGGATCTCATTCTTCTTAAGTTAAAATGAATTAAAGGGTCAATTTAATTAAGATTTTAACATTGAAAATACTAAAATCCCACTATCCTATTTTGTAGATGTCTACCTCAAATTCAAACAACAATTCCTCTCACTCCAACTATGCTCTAAGGTCCATTCTGGACAAAGAGAAACTCAATGGTTCTAACTTCATTGATTGGCATCGCAACTTGAGAATTGTTCTCAAGGCTGACAAGAAGCATTATGTTCTTGAAAAGGCCATTCCTGATGAACCTCCTGCAAACGCCACTCAGGCTGTGAAAAAGGCATGGGAGAAACATGTTGATGACTCTGCAGAAGTGTCATGCCTCATGTTAGCTACCATGATTCCTGAACTTCAGAAAAATCTGGAAGATCTCGCAGCTTTTGACATGATTACTCAGCTTAAGGAAATGTTCCAAGAGCAAGCACGTCATGAGCGTTTTGAAACCATGAAATCTCTCATGGGTTGTCAAATGCAAGAGGGGTCATCTGTTAGTACTCATGTGCTAAAAATGAAGAGTTACATTGATCAACTGGAAAGGCTTGGATTTCCCTTAAGCATTGAGTTAGCTGGGGATATGATCCTCAACTCTCTGCCCAAATCATTTGATCATTTCATTATGAACTATAATATGAATGGTTGGGAAAAGTCCATTACAGAGTTGCATAAGATGCTTAAGACTGCTGAAGTGAACATTCCAAGCAAAACCTCTCCAGTTCTCATGATCAATGAGGGTAGAATCAAGAAGCCAAATAATAAAGGCAAGAACATAAGAGGCAAAGGTAAGGGTAAGGCCAAAGTTGTTGTGCCTAAGCAGCCTTCCAAGAAAATTGAAAAGGATGCCAAATGCTTCCACTGTGAAGAGATGGGTCATTGGAAGAGGAACTGTCCCAAGTATCTTGCTGAGCTGAAGAAGGCAAAGTCCTCTGGGGCTAGCACTTCAGGTATCTTTGTAATAGAACTGTATTCTTTTTCCCCTAAGTCATGGGTGTTTGACACCGGATGTGGTTCTCACATTTGTAATAAAATGCAGGGACTAAAGAACGTTAAAGAACTGAAAGATGGCGAAATGGAACTCCATGTTGGCAATGGAGCTCATGTCGCAGTCAAAGCTATTGGAGAGTATGAGATACTACTGCCAAGTGGTTTTTATTTGAAATTAGACAATGTTTGTTTTATTCCAAATGTGACTCGAAATATTGTTTCAGTTTCTCGTTTGCATGAACAAGGTTTTGATTATGTTTTTAATGGTAATTACATTTCTGCTTATTTTAATAATATGTTTTATTTTGAGGCGAAGCCTCATAATGGAATATATGAGATTAATGTGAGCAATTCATGCACTAGTAGTTCTATGTACACTATGAACACCAAAAGGTTAAAGTCAGACTTTAACCAGTCATATCTATGGCATTGTCGTCTTGGTCACATTAGCAAGAAACGCATGGAAAAGCTTCAAACAGATGGGATCGTTGAACCCACCGGGTCTGAAACTTTTGATACATGTGAATCATGCTTAAGTGGCAAGATGACAAAAGCACCTTTCTCAGGAGTTGGTGAAAAGGCCACAGAATTGTTAGGATTAATACATACTGATGTATGTGGTCCTTTCAAGACTATGACTAGAACTGGTAAAAGATACTTTATAACTTTCATTGATGACTTCAGTCGATATGGGTATGTTTACCTCATAAGTCACAAACATGAAGCATTTGAAGTGTTTAAAACATTTCAAAAGGAAGTTGAAAATCAGCTTGGTAAAACAATAAAAGCCATTCGATCGGATCGAGGTGGTGAATACCTTAGTTATGAATTCGAAGAGCATCTTAGGCAATGTGGAATTGTTTCACAATTGACTCCTCCTGGAACACCACAACTCAATGGTGTGTCTGAAAGGAGGAATCGAACCTTATTAGATATGGTTCGATCTATGATGAGTCGCACGAATCTGCCTCACTCTTTCTGGGGATATGCCCTTGAAACCGCTGCTAAACTTGTAAACATTGCTCCAACCAAGAAGGTGGATAAAACACCATATGAGATATGGCATGGTAGTAAACCCAAAACGTCATACCTAAAGGTCTGGGGTTGTGATGCCTACGTGAAACGTGAGACACCCAACAAATTAGAACCCAGAGGCGAAAAGGTAGTTTTCGTCGGATATCCAAAGGAGACTATGGGATACTACTTCTATCAGCCAGATAAAAACAAAGTTGTTATTATGCGTAAAGGAACTTTTCTAGAGAAAGAGTTTCTCGCGAGAAGTCAAGCTGATAATATTGTGGATATGGAAGTAATTCCAGAAACACAACCTGAGGTTGATGCACCAAGTCAACTAAGAGTTGACGCAACACCAGTGACTCAGTCAAATGTTGAAGAGTCAAGCGTTCGCAGATCTAGTAGAGATCGTAGGGATCCTGACAGATACGGTTTTCTTATTCAAGGAAATGATGTACCATTTTTGGATGGCACAGAGCCTACCAATTATAAGACTGCAATTTCAGATTTAGAATCTGATAAATGGCTTGACGCCATGGACGCTGAGATGCAATCCATGCATGACAACCAAGTCTGGGACTTGGTTGATCTGCCTCCCAATTGTAAGACAGTAGGGAGCAAATGGGTTTTTAAGAAGAAAACCGACATGGATGGGAATGTTCATACATTTAAAGCTAGACTTGTAGCAAAAGGTTTTACTCAAACTCAAGGTATTGATTATGAGGAAACTTTTTCTCCAGTGGCTATGCTTAAATCAATTAGAATTCTAATTGCCATTTCAGCATATTATGATTATGAAATATGGCAAATGGATGTCAAAACGGCTTTTCTAAATGGACACCTTACTGAAGATGTTTATATGGCTCAGCCTGAAGGTTTTGCCGATCCTAAGAATCCTAATAAAGTATGCAAATTAAAGAAATCCATTTATGGATTGAAACAAGCATCTAGAAGCTGGAATCTTCGTTTTGATGAGAAAATCAAAGAGTTTGGTTTTATAAAGAACGAAGATGAACCGTGTGTTTACATGAAAGCAAGTGGGAGCATTGTGATGTTCTTGATTTTGTATGTAGATGACATACTTCTTATTGGAAATGACATTCCAACCTTGAACGGAGTAAAATCCTGGTTAGGAAAGTGTTTCGCAATGAAGGACCTTGGTGAAGCTGCATACATTCTAGGAATTAAGATCTATAGAGATAGATCAAGGAGACTCATTGGTTTAAGTCAAAGCACATATATTGATAAGGTCATTCGACGCTTTTCAATGCAAGATGCCAAAAGAGGTTTTTTACCTATGGCACATGGGACGATCCTAAACAAGTTGCAATGTCCGGAAACGGAAGATCATAAAAGAAGGATGGAAAGAGTTCCATATGCTTCTGCAATAGGATCGATCATGTATGCTATGTTGTGCACTAGACCAGATGTCTCATATGCCTTGAGCATGACGAGTAGATATCAACAGAATCCAGGTGATGCTCACTGGATTGCTGTAAAGAACATTCTGAAGTATCTGAAAAGAACTAAAGACATGTTTCTGATATATGGAGGTACAGATGAGGAGCTCAGTGTAAAGTGTTACACTGATGCAAGTTTTCAAACTGATCGAGATGATTCTCGATCACAGACTGGATTTGTATTCACTCTAAATGGTGGAGCAATAACATGGAAGAGTTCCAAACAAACTGTTGTTGCCCAGTCCACCACAGAGTCCGAATACATTGCAGCATCAGATGCTGCAAAGGAGGCTGCTTGGATGAAGAAGTTCATAGCTGATCTTGGAGTGGTGCCAAGCATTGCAAGACCAATCGAGATAATGTGTGACAACTCAGGTGCTATTGCTCAAGCGAAGGAACCAAGATCGCATCACAGCACCAAGCATATACTCAGGAAGTTCCATTATATACGGGAAATATTGGAACGAGGAGACATTACCATAAATAAGGTGCATACAGATCATAATCTAGCAGACCCGTTCACTAAATCTATGCCTCAAGCAAAACATGAGGAGCATGCTAGAAACATAGGACTTAGATTTGCTAGTGATTGGATATGATTTGTTTTAGTATTTGGATGTTCTTGAACTAAGACAATTGTATTTGAATGATTCTGAATTAAAGAGTTAATTGCTTTATCATCATACTAATTGTGTTCAATTTTTGTACGTTTAATATCCTTGAATATAATTTATTCTAAATGTTCGTGGTCAATCAAATCTATGGGAATAGATGTTGAGTTTGAGACCATTGTGAATGTTGGTTGGTTTCATAGGACGAAAAGTCCAAAGAGTTGGAGGCCAAATTCACAGATATCCAATAGAGAGTGGATATTGAACGCAACCCGTTTCAAAATTACTTCATGGATCATAGTCATGAGTAGATTTTGAGAATGGCATAATCTTTGTATCCTTAGACCTTAGATGCATATTGAACCTTATTATGCATAAGATTATCTTTTGACATATCTAACACTGCTCTTTGACCAGGCAGTAATAAGGATCTATAGTTGGAGATAATCCGAAACACAGTGAGAGTTATATGCAGTCAACGGGATCTGTTCCTATACTTCGGTTATAGGCTGACATCTCTGGGCCCCTCGTTTATCAAAGCTAGTAAAATTGCATGGCCATGCTCAAACTGGGAGTTTGATTAAACTAGTTATGATATGGGATCGAGAATAGAAATGGTTGAACACGATATGAGAATGACACATGATCCATGTCTCATGTTCAACGGGATGTCAATTACAGAAGGATGACTGATTTGATGTCCATTACTATTACGAATAGTTAAGGAATGTTACTTAAGTTATTTGTGAATAGTAGACGGCTTAACAGCGTCGTATCTTGATGGGATAGTGAGATGTAGCTAGACGTCCACCACTATCTGTGCTGATTGAATGGTCGAGACTTGTGCAAGTGGGAGTCTGTTGGATTTGTATGCCCAAGTAACGACATTAGTTCGTACTACTATCAAGATAAGATCCGTAAGGGTTGCACTACGAGCAACGAACAATAATATTTAATTAAAAGTTAATTAAATCGACACAATATTGATTAATAGAGGATCAAAGAGTTGATATTTAAGGGGTGATATTTGTAATTATCAATTAGTTGATAATTATAAATTACGTTTATTATTATTTAAATATTAATTAGATTAATATTTATTTAATTAAATCCTATTATCTAAATTTAAAGATTTAAATTTTAAATAAAAGGATTTGAATTTTAAATAAAAGGATTTCTTTTATTTAAAAAATTAATATATCTTAAATGACGATATATATGAATGAAAAAAAAACAATGAATTGAGATCATAAAAATTTTGCTGCGTGAGTTTTTTTTTTTTTCGTTGGTTTTCCAAAACTTGTGTCACCCAATTTTCGTCTCCACTTGCTGCTATCAATCAAGGTAGGCATCGAAGGTCATCATACTGTTGACGATTCCTTTACATGATTTGATACAAGTGAAAGGTGGAGGGAAGATCCTGTGAAGTGAATTGGATTCAACTGTCAAGGATCAGATTGTGTAACCAGATCTAGCGACTGGGTTCGTTGATATCGTGGTGCCTCGCGTATGTTAGCGGTTTACTCTCGAAAGGTATAATCACTAAACACCCTATGGTTTGTTTATTCTGTTTGGTTTGCATCTGGACTCCTGGTGGGCAATCTGGTTTTGACAGGATTGGTTCGTACGGTTAATGTTTCCGCTGCGTTTAATGATTTAAAATTTTAAAACCCACGTACGAATCCCAACAGATTTAATGCTCTTGATACTAAGACTTAGAAGCAAGTTCCTTGTCACTCGAACATGAATGCCATTCGGTGTATGCGGATTTTTTGACATCGCTTGAATGATACAAGGCCAATCAGGTGTGTAATGGGAGATCTCAACAAGTGGGGGTGGATTGTCACGAGACCTCTAGTCCATCAGGTGTGCGATGGGAGATCTCAACAAGTGGGGGTAGATTGTCACGAGACCTATAGTCCAGTTGTGAAACCTCTTACCATCCGAGTTGTTCTCAGTGTTGCTCTATTTCAAAAGTGGGACATTAAATAACTCGATGGCACAAATACTTTTCTTCACGGACATGTTATATGCATCAACCCCTAGGTTTTTGGGATCATAGGTATCCCAAACATGTGTATCGCTTGACAAAGTTGCTTTATTAGCTTAAACAAGCCCTAGACGTTGTAGCAATGTTGTACCTGCCAGAAGAACTGAATGGAATTCACCCTAACTTCCATGTGTCACATTTTAGGAAATGTTTGGCTGACGGGGATTTACATGTCGTGTTGGATGATGTTGAGATGGATGACAAGATGAACTATATCAAAGAGCCGATTGCAATCTTGGAAACAAATTAGAAGCAACGACAAAATAAAACAGTTCGACAAGTTAAGGTTCAATGGAAACACCGTCAGACGCTACGTGACCACGTGGGAATCGAAAGAAGATATGAAGAAATTGTATCCTTGATTATTTGAAATGTAACGTAGCAAATTTCGGGGTGAAACCCAATGTAAGGAATGGAGACTTGTAACTACCCAAATCTTTATACAAGTTATTTTCTCATATTTTGTACAAAATAATAAACTTGTAGGAGGGTGTTTGGACAGAGAAAAAGTATATGTGTAGACAGGTATCGAAAGTGTTCGAGAACGTACATGAGGGTAACGTCTCGAACCAAGTACTTAAGTTCTCGAGCCAAAGAAGTTCTCGACGATAACTTGGATCCAAACTTCTCCTATATATAGGAGTGCCTTGGGAATTGTGAAAGCTTTTGGTTGGTGTCAGTTCTTCTCTGACGTTCTCATAGGTGACGGAGTCCCGGCTCTCTAACAAGCTCAAAATCACCCAATAAAAGAAGGAAACAACAAGGAAGAGCAAAGGAAGAGTTGATAACACCCTGGTAAGTCTCAAGATTCACCAAATGACGGATTAACACTCGTACTTCTTTTTGTTTTTTAAGTCATGGTGAAGCCTCATGACTCTTCTTCGGCAGTTTTAACCCATTTTAACCGAAATTCCCTTTAACCGACAGATATGGTAAAGCTAAGTCATTATCTGGTCTATTTGGTTATGGTTAGGCTAAGTTATTAACCGACTATAACCGAATTAAACTTATTATTGTATATATTTTTTTTAATATTTCTATATGTGAGTGTTTTCAAGAAGTTATGATACAAGTCAAGTATAAAAGGTAAGCCATAACTTTTTAAGAGATGAATTAAAGTTCACGTGGTTTTACTCTTGTTCATTCATTCTTAGCCACTTCAACGCCTTACAAGCTTCACTCAGATTTTCATCATCAATATATTTCTAGTCCACAAGCTTATTTACAAGTTTTGGTTTTTCAAAAACTTCATTATTAACATAAATTAACTGAAACCGAACCATAACTGACGGTTAACCGATCAATTGGTTATAGTTATGGGTATGGATTTATAATTAACTGAAGTAGCGGTTTTGGTTATGGAAATGGTTATAACCGAATCGAACCATACACACCCCTAGTTTCTGGTACGATATTTCTTTCTTAAATCCTAGCATTTTCTGTTCTGAAATATATTTATGTAAATCATTAAATTTCTTTATTGTATTCCCTAATTCGTTATACATGCAATAGATCTAGATTAAATTGTATTCATTATCGTATGATCGCGATTATCGTTTAATTGGTAGTTTGAATACCCTACTGAACTTTCTAAATTCATAATATTTTATCCGAGCATGCCTCTACATGTAAGGATGACTACAGGCCCTACATGGAGGGAACCATGATGTGGAACCTTTCGTGATGGTTAAGGGAGCTCATGGCGTCTTTATTAGTACTATGATAGTACAATGTGCACCTACCGGTAAATCTGACACTATTATATGTACAGATCGACTCGTGGTATATTCTGGGATGTTCTACTAATTATGACTTACCATATAACATGTGTTATTGTTTCTAAGAGGTCATATTTTATCAAATCAAACCATTGTGTACTATTCTGTTTACCACTTTCTGACTATACTCACTTGAATATACTTATCTTTCACCACCTTATGAACTTTTTTTACTATTGTTTATCCGTTATTGAGTATTTTTTTTGCTCAACCATATTTTGATTTTGTGGTGGTTATATGTATTGTGTATGTAATAGGGGCGAAGCTCTATCGCCCCCTCTTTTTTTCGTCAGCATTGTTAATTTTTGGGTCGAAAGGTTATTTTTAGTTAAAAATACGGGTTTCACTCCCCTCGTTTAAAAAATTCAACATGTATTCTGAGTCCCATAAATTTCCTCCCGTGGTGTCTCTAACTCTCAAGCTCCGCCACTGTATGTAATCAAGGAAAACAGACGAGAAACTTCTGGTATCTGAAATAAAACTGAAGATTTTGTTTCTAGAGTAAATGTAATAATCAAAAAATGGAACTTTAATATTTGTTTTGTCGTTTTCTTATTATCAACTTAAAACTTATGTATTTACGTTTTTAAATACATTTGGGATTGTTGCATCACCTTCTAATTTCGTGCAAGTGACACGTCAACCCTGAATCGGGTTGGGGTGTTGCACGTTTATTGACATGATATGTTTCAATACTAATTTGTGATGAATAGTTGCTTCAAAAGTTTGTCAGAAACTGCAACTGAACTAATGGTTTACTTCCTTAAGATTTAAATCCATCAAAGGTCATCTTCTAGTAGGGATTGTGACTATGAGATTACATGCATTAAGGTTTAGTTTGGGTGGTTAAGAAGTTTTTAGACATGATACATGAACTTAAGTTGTGTATGGGGCATAGAATAAAGCATATATGAAGACAAGACAGCGAATGACTTGTAGATTTAACATTTTCATTCTCAATTGTCATTAACTAACCTAAAAGTATGAATTGACTAGAGGGTGTAATGAAGTCAAGACTATGAAACATGATCAAATAAAAAAGGTGTGGTTGTCACCTAGTTTGGATATGGCTTCCACTTACGTATGGGACAACTAACCAAAGTATAAGAATTGCAATTTAAACTTATAATTATTTATGATTTCAACTCTACTTGAAGGCGGCAAGTGAACAAGACTAAACAATAAGGGTGTCAGCCTGTTAACCTATGATTTGAGGACTGCGATTGAATAGTAGGCAATACATGCAGATAAACCCAATGGGTGATACATGTATGGAACCGATTATGATACTCATTTCCATGTCTTGTTCACATGTACCATCTCTATTCATCTTTCATTTATTTTTCAAGTATGAAGCACACTTATCACTTGACATTATATGGATTTAGCATTGCTTCAGAAATAGCTAATTATAGATTCAACATTGCTTCAGAAATAGCTAATTATGGATTCAGCATTGCTTCAGAAATGTTTCATTCGTCTCCAAATGAGACATTGACCTCCCACTTACACCTTAAACTCCATAACAAATCAAACTAGATTGTTATTCTAATTGTATATACAAAACTATATTTAGAAAGCTTAATTTGTAGCTCAAATGACGCCATATCATCACTTCACACGTGTTACATGGTAGCTAGTCTTCACATCAAACAATAACAAACCGTAACATTTAGCAAGAATAACATGGCACCAAAAACATTTCAAACCCAATCAAGAATGAACACATAAGTTCCAGCTAAACATAATATAAGCTCAACATAAACATAAACATAACACAAGACATATTATAATAATGATAAGATAGTCTAAACTAATGATGAAAAATGATCACTTATCATTGCTACATTAGTTTCTATTAGTACAAAAGTCAGCCCCCTTTGACTAATAACAATATAGAAAAGCCTTAAATAAATAAAGTAAAACGACAAAAATGTGCATACAATATATAAGGAAAATGTTAAATAAAAAGTCTATTTTGCCTAAAAAGCTAAAAAAAGATTTTTTTTTTTAAACTTCTGAAACTGACCCAAGTGAACTCCTATTGAACTCGTTTCGATGGCATTAAAACCGTCTCATCGAACACTACAATATTAGCTTTTAGATTTTAGCTTTAACAACTAGTTTAGACTTTAGACTTTAGGGCTCGATTTTTAAGTTTTAGGTTTTATCTTAAGGTTTAGGGTTTGTTTTAAAGTTTTGGTTTTAGTATTAGAGTTTATTGTTTATGATTCAAAGTTTGAGTTTTAGGATTCGACAAACATGTTCTGGTGATGCAAAAATAAATTCAGTCGGAGTTTGTTTGTGTCGGTTTTCGAGTTTTAAAAATTTTTCTTAGCCTTCTTAGACAAAATATACTCTTTAAGGGAACCTTACTACACTCACACACACACACACTGTAGAATTTGGTAATGAGATGGCTGTTAATTCTTATTTCATTCATATCATCAACTTGGTACATATAGACGTGAAAGAGAGAAAAACTAGGGATAAACTGTAAACCCTATAACAAACATGCCAAACAATAGGAACCATAAAAGATAAACATAAAATATTTGTGAAGTCGTCGATGACATCCAATACTCCCCCTCAAGTTGGAGCGTGTAAGTCATGCATGCCAAAGTTGGCAAGGATTGCTTTCCAATGCTGTGCTCCAAGTGGTTTGGTCAGAAGGTCCGCAAGCTGAAGTTTAGTGATGACGTATGTCGGTTAACTTCATTCGAATCAGCTCGTTCTCGAACAAAGTGACAATCCATTTCAACATGCTTTGTCCTTTCATGAAAGACAGGATTATTGGCAATGTGTTTCGCAGCTTGATTATCGCAAATCACAGTTGTACTTCCTTCTTATGATTCACCAAGTTCAGATAACAACGAGCATACCCAAATAACTTCTGATAAATTAATTCCAAGATTCAAGCAGCTAATTGAAAGTCAACAGTCAATAGTCAGCAAAAATCAAGCAATGCTTGATTTATGCAATCAACTTTATCATGCAATCAACTTTATTTCTTTCCTAAATTAAGTGTTTTTTTTCTATATAAATAGAGTAGTAGAATAAGATGATTTTTGTACCTACTTCTCTTGTTTCTTATTATTCAATAAAGAATCTGTGTTGACTGCTTCATTCCTAGTTTTTGTTCTTCTGCCAATTGTATTTTCTGACAATTGGTATCAGAGCACCAACCAGGGTGATTCAGCGGCCTAGAAGAGGGAGACGCAATTGCTGTTTAGTGCAAAAACAGATCCAGAAGCCACCAAGAAGCTGTGATGGCAGTTCCTGTTAATCAAGCAGTGATAACAGTGAGAGAAACAGGCTCATCTTCATCCTACCTCAGCCCCACCTTAACCTAGACGAACTATATGTCCTGGGTGATTAAAATGCAGTCGTTCATGGATGCCCAAGGTATTTGGGATGCCATTGAACCACCTGGAGGAGTAGATGTCGATGCTAAACTCGGGAAGAAAAGCGTGTGCTTTCATCTTCCAGGCCTTGCCGGAAGATATATTGCTACAGTTTGCGGAACACAAGGAGGCTAAAGGTGTATGGGATGCCTTGAAAACTCGTTATCTTGAGGCTGATGGAGTCCAGCAAGCACGGATTCAAACTTTGAACCGTGAATTCTAATTACTAGCTGTGAAGGATAGCGACAGCATCGATGACTTTGCTGGAAAGATTGGTTCTATTGTTTCAAACACTTGGAGCAAATATAGAAGAAAAGGTTAAAGTGAAAAAGGTTCTCAATTCTGCACCAAGCAGATTTTTGCGAATTGTTGCCACAATTGAGCAATATTCAGATCTGAACACGATGCGGTTTGAAGAGTTGATCGGACGTCTCAAGACATACGAAGAACGAATCAGGCCTGCTGAACCAGTCAAAGATTCAACGGGTCAACTGCTGTTAACAAGATCTGAATGGCAGGCTTGTCAAAAACAGGCGTCAAAACAGAGGAGTTCAGGTCTAAGCAACTCGCGTGGACACTGGCGAGGTCGAGGCAGAAGCAGTCGAGGTCGAGGGGGGAGACAGCCTTCGAATAATGACCGCAGGGATAATCAAGCTGATCAAATAAACAGAGATGACAAGAAACCGATGAGTTGTTTTAACTGCAACAGAATTGGGCATTTTTCTGCAGATTGTAGAGCACCAAGGAGGGCAGAAGAAGAAGCCAATCTGGTAAGAGAGGATGATGAACCTACTCTTTTAATGGCTAAATGTTCACAGAGAATGGTGATGCTCAATGAGGAGAAGGTGTTCCCAAGCATCTATGCCAAAGAAGAAAACAATGAAGGTATGTGGTACTTGGACAATGGTGCAAGTAACCATATGACCGGGAATCGGGAGCATTTCTGTGAACTTGATGAGAAAACAGTAGGGCAGGTTCGGTTTGGAGATGAATCAGCCGTGGAAATAAAAGAAAAAGGTTCCATACTTTTGCAATGCAAAAATGGAGACCAAAGCCTTGTCACAAATGTTTATTACATACCCAGCTTATGTAATAACATACTAAGTTTGGGTCAATTTGATGAAGGCGGAAACAAAATTGTAATAAACAATGGTGTATTGTGGATGTATGAAAGGTCGGGTGCTACTTTGATGACAGTGAAAAGGGGTCCAAATAGACTTTACAAAATAAAGCTGCAAACAGTGTTGCCAACCTGTTTTTTGGCAAAGATGGATGACACGGCTTGGCGTTGGCATGCATGCCTTGGTCATATCAACTTTGAGACATTGAGAAAGATGACAAAGGAAGGAATGGCTGATGGGTTACCCATCATTGATCACAAAACAGAATTATGTGAAGCATGCTTGGCTGGAAAACATCGCAGGTCACCTTTCCCATCTCAGTCAACACATCAGGCTGAAAAACCTTTGGAATTGATACATGTTGACCTTTGTGGGCCAATTACACCTTGCACGTTAGCCAATTACACCTTGCACGTCATCAGGAAAACATGTATTTCTTGCTTCTTGTTGATGATTTTAGCAGATTTATGTGGGTGTATATAATCAGATCCAAAGATCAAGCTTACGAAGCATTTTGTAAGTTCAAAAGTGTTGCAGAATCTGAATTTGGGTGTAAAGTGAAGGCGTTGAGAACAGATCGTGGAGGAGAATTTACTTCTTCAAGATTTGAGCAATTATGCAGTGAAGACGGGATTCAAAGATACCTTACAACACCCTATACACCACAGCAGAACGGTGTAGTCGAAAGGAAGAACCAAACTGTTTTGGGAGCTACAAGATCAATGATGAAAGCTATGAATTTGCCACAGTGATTGTGGGGTAGTTTATTTGCTGAATAGAACCCCAACAAAAGCACTGGAAGGAAAAACACCGTATGTTGCCCTAAAAGGAAGAAAACCGCGGTTAAGCCATCTGAAGGTGTTTGGACATAAAGCTTATGTCAAAGTACCCTCCATCAAAACCACAAAGTTAGATGACAGAAGCACAGCAATGGTGAATCTTGGAAGTGAACCAGGTAGTAAAGCTTATCGATTTTATAATCCACTAACAAAAGGAATTTGTGTTAGCAGAGATGCTCATTTTGATGAAACAAAGTCATGGAATTGGAATAAAGAAGAGCAGGAGGCAGAATTTTACAATGTTTTCACGACCGGACCGGACCGGCCGGCCCGACCGGTCGGACCGGAGACCGCACACACAACCGGTCCAAGAAAGTTAGATGAACCGCCAGGATATGAACCGCCCGGCCAAAACGGTTCGGTGGTTGGACCGGACCCGGAAGAGACGATCAAATCGGAAATTTGTTTTTTTTTTTTAATGAAATGATTACATCCATCTCAAGTCTCCAACTCCATCTCAACTCCATACAGCATACTCTATCAATTTACGTTTGGCTGCAGAAAACCCTAAAAAGATCTCACAAAGTCGACCACCGCTGTTCCTCCGATCCAGCGAGTTCGACACCTGCCCCGATCTATCACCCCTTGTGTTCCTCCGATCCAGCGATCCTCCTTCCCCTGTGGCCCTGTGTTCGACCGCTTGAATCTACATTAATTGATGATAAAAACTTGGAGGATGATGTGAAGATAACTTTTGAGAGAAAGAGAAAGGGAGGGTGGAGATAAGAATGACGGCAACATCATGATTTATTTAGATCTAGGTTTTTCAAATATTTCATTTGGAGCCCTTAGAAAATATTATCAAAATCACTTTTAACCTTTTATGTTTTTTACTTTATACATCAAGTTCCTTAGTATTTTAATATGTTTTAACTTTGTAAATTAACATGAATTTTTTATATTTAAAGGTAAATAAATTATTTATAAAATCGTCCGGTTCTAAAATCCGGTCCAACCGGTATGACCGGTCCGACCAGTGACCAATACGATATCCGGTTCAATGTCCGGTCCGGTTCTGAAAACATTGGAATTTTATGTCGATGCTGAAGATGAACCTGCTGATAGCCCACTGTCAACAGAGACCATCCCAGTTCAATCCATGCAAACTGGGTTGAATGCAGCAGCCCAGAATACCAGCCCAGCAGAAAGTTCGGGGAGTCCATCAGATCCAGTGAACAACCTGGTTTTTGATGGTGAAAGTAGTCCATCAAGCTCAAGTTACTCATCCAATTCAACAGGTTCAAATCAAATGATCAGCTCTGGAAGCAGCAGTTCAGAATATGATGACACACCCATACAAGGTTTTCGCAGTGTCTCAAATGTTTATGACAGAACTCACACAATTCAACAGGTTGATTTTGAACGAGTGCTGATGATCAATGAAGAACCTCTTACTTATGCTGAAGCAAAAGGAAGCATAGAATGGAAGAACGCAATGTTGGAAGAGCTTGATGCAATCGAAAGAAGCGAAACTTGGAAGCCAGAAGTCAGTTGATTTGAAATGGGTTTTTAAAACCAAAGAGGATGAAAGTGGTAACATCACTCGTTACAAAGCTAGACTCGTTGCGAAAGGCTATGTTCAAAAGCAAGGGATAGACTATGAAGATGCATTTGCACCCGTTGCTCGAATGGAGACTATAAGGCTAATTTTTGGCTCTTGCAGCCCGTTTTGGGTGGCTAGTTCATCATTTAGATGTGAAAACTGCCTTTCTCAATGGAGATTTAAAGGAAGACGTGTACGTGGATCAGCCTGAAGGTTTCAAGATACCAGGAAGCGAGCATATGGTATATACGCTTTCAAAAGCTTTATATGGGTTACGTCAAGCTCCGCGAGCTTGGAATACAAGATTGGACGCTACTCTCAAAGATCTTGGTTTCAAAAGAAGTCAAAAGGAACATGCAGTTTACAAACATGTACACAACAATGAAGTAATAATTGTTGGAGTGTACGTGGACGATCTAATTGTTACTGGTTCAAATCTGAATAATACTGAGAAATTCAAGCGAAAGATGGCAGAATGTTTTGAAATGAGCAATCTTGGTTTGTTGGCTTATTATTTGGGAATCGAAGTAAGTCAAACAGATCATGGGATATCACTAAAGCAAGCTGGTTATGCAACAAAAATCCTTAAAACCTCAAATATGTGGGACTGCAATTCCACAAAATATCCCATGGAACCTGGTCTTAAGTTGGAGAAAAATGATAGCAGTGAAATGGTGAATCCAACTGATTATCGAAGAATTATTGGATGCCTTCGCTGTCTGACCCACACAAGGCCCGACCTAAACTATGTAGTTGGGTTGGTCAGCAGATTCATGGAAGCTCCAAGGACAACACATGCAGGTTGTGAAACATCTTCTACGATATGTGAAGGGAACTGTCCACTTTGGTATTAAATACGCAAGGAATGGAGATGCAGAGCTGATTGGATACAGCGACATTTCACATGCAACAGACCGCAATGATGGGAGAAGTACAGCAGGTATGATATTTTATTATGGAGGTGGACCGATAGCTTGGTGCAGCGAGAAACAAAGCATTGTGGCTTTGTCTTCTTGTGAAGCTGAATTTATGGCAGCAACAGCAGCCGCTTGCCAAGCCATATGGCTGAAAGGTATGCTTGAAGAACTATTAGGTCAAATGTTAAATGGAATCAAATTATTGGTAGATAACAAATCTGCTATTGAGCTTATGAAAAATCCAGTATTCCATGGTAGAAGCAAGCACATAGGCACGAAGTATCACTTCATTCATGAGTGTGTTGAGAAGAATTTGGTGAAAGTTGAATTTATATGTGGTAAAGACCAAGCTGTAGGTATATTAACTAAAGCTCTACCAAGACTCAAGTTTATTGAAATGAGAAGGAAAATAGGTGTTGAAAAAATGGACGCAAAAGGATTGTAATTAAGGAGGTGATTGATAAATTAATTCCAAGATTCAAGTAGCTAATTGAAAGTCAGCAGTCAATAGTAAGCAAAAATCAAGCAATGCTTGATTTATGCAATCAACTTTATTATGCAATCAACTTTATTTCTTTCCTAAATTAAGTGTTTTTTTTCTATATAAATAGAGTAGTAGAATAAGATGATTTTTGTACCTATTTCTCTTGTTTCTTATTATTCAATAAAGAATTTGTGTTGACTGCTTCATTCCTAGTTTTTGTTCTTCTGCCAGTTGTATTTTCTGACAACTTCACTAACGGTTGCTTCCATTGCTCTATAGTCTATACTCGGCTTCCGCCGACGACCTAGAAACCACTTACTGTTTCTTGGATTTCCAGGATATGGGTGCACCACCAAGGAACAGTAAATAAGCAGTTCGTGAGCGTCTTGACAAAGGACACCCCAACCAATCTGCATCAGAATAAGAAAGTAGTCGGGTTCCACCTTCTTTTGGCAATAATATGCCTTGGCCAGGAGTAGCCTTGAGATATCATAACACTCGGATTGCTGCATTCATGTGATTCTCTCGCGGATTTGAGACAAATTGGCTTAAGACATTAACGGAGTAAGTAATATCTGGCCGAGTGGCTTGTAAGTACAGAACTTTTCCCACAAGACGTCTGTATATGTTGGCATCTACCTTTTGTTCTTCGGCTCCATCTCCAAGTTTGAAGTTCTGTTCCACAGGAAAATTGCTAGGCTTGCAACCAATTTGACCACTTTCTTGCAAAATGTCGAGTGTATACTGAAAACCCAAAATCGAATATAGAGATATACGATATGCAATAAAACGAACTTGAATTGCAAATTGATAGATTGAATTTCGTTCAGACCTATGTCGTATATATACACGACTTTACCAAATTATTTACAACTTGACCCTTGCTAATTACATAATTGACACTTCTATCTATAATACATAATTTAACTAAATTACATAAATAACCCTAGACTTGACTTAGGAGGGATTAATCTATCATTCACCCCCTTAATCACGAACGATCAAGTCTTGAACACCGAGCAGTTCCCGCATTGTTGCAAACTTGACTCTTGCCAATGCTTTAGTCAGAATGTCAGCCTTCTGAAGTTCACCACTAATGTGTTCAACAATAATGTCTTCCTTTTCAACACATTCTCTTATGAAGTGATAACGAGTGTCAATGTGCTTGCTTCTTCCAAGAAACACTGGATTCTTCATTAATGCAATCGTTGATATGTTGTCAACGTATAGAGTGATCTTTTGTTCTTTCCATCCAGTAAGTTCACTAAGAAGTCTCTTAAGCCATAAAGCTTGACATGCTGCAGCTGTTGCAGCCATGAATTCAGATTCACATGAAGATAGTGTCACAGTCTGTTGTTTTTGCGTGCACCAAGTTATGGGAGAGTTTCCGAAGTAGAACACTATTCCAGTAGTGCCTTTTCCTTCCATAACTACTATCACTATAGCCAGTTATCTTACATCCTCCATTCCTTTTATAGATTATACCAAAGTCTTTAGTTCCTTTGATATATCTAAGGACTTGATGAATGGCCTTAAAGTGATGTTCTTTAGGTTCTTGCATGAACCTACTAAGTAAACCAACTGAATAGGATAAGTCTGGTCTAGTATGTAATAAATACCTTAGACAACCGATCAGACTTCTATATTCAGTAGGATCAACTGGTTTTCCACCTTCAGTCTTAGTTAAAAGTGTACCAGGGTTCATTGGAATCTTAGTCTCATTACTATCAAGCATTCCAGCATTTTTAAGGATCTTATAATGTAAGCAGACTGTTTAATAGTTATCTCATCCTTTGTTTGGATAACTTCTATTCCAAGATAATAAGCTAGTAACCCAAGGTCACTCATCTCAAATTTCTCTTCCATTTGAGATTTAAATAAATCTATTTCTTCTTTGGAGTTCCGGTAACTATGAGGTCATCCACATAGACTCCAATAAGTAAAGTAGAAGTTTTGTTTTTCTTTGTATAGACAGCCTGTTCCAATGTGCATTTCTTAAAATCAAGTGATTTTAAAGTGTGATCTAGTTTCACATTCCATGCACGTGGTGCTTTTCTAAGTCCATATAATGCATTGGAAAGTTTATAAACTTTTCCCGCATCCTTCACAAACCCTTCAGGTTGTGAAACATAAACTTCTTCTTTTAGTTCACCATGTAGGAAAGCAGACTTTACATCAAGATGATGTACTTCCCATCCATGATAAGCTGCTAAAGCCAATATAAGGCGAACAGTTTCTATACGGGCTACAGGAGCGAAGACTTCATCAAAGTCTATACCATGTTGATGTACATAGCCTTTTGCTACTAAACGAGCCTTATGCTTAATGATTTCACCATTTGCATCTTGTTTAGTCTTAAATACCCACTTTAGGCTGATTGCCTTATGATCACTAGGTAACTTGGTTAATGTCCAAGTATTATTCTTATTAATAGAGTTGAGTTCAGCTTGCATAGCCTCAACCCATTTCTTGTCCTTAGCTGCCTCTTTATAATTTTGAGGTTCCTCTTCAGCTAGGAGTAATTTATTAACATTTAAGTCAGTTTTTGGAGCCTTTTCATACACTTTTGCCAAAGGTTTAAAACCTTGCACTGGTGTATGGTCAAATGGATTAGACAAAATGTTAGAACATTATGCATCTCCAGCTGAACTTTGTTCATGTGTACATGTTGGAGGTGTGACAGTATTATTTGGTGAACTAGGAGATAAAGGTTCTTAATTATCATCCGTTTCCTGTTCATCCTCATGTGTCATAGGAACCATTTCATTGTTTTCTTGAAAAACCTTTTCTTCAACAATGAATTCTACCCAATCAGGTTCCTTAGTACCAACCTCATTCATGTATTCACTCCAATTTAATGATTCTTTTTCCAAAAATTTGACATCTCTACTGATGCAAATTTTCTTAGTCATAGGATCAAACAATCTACATGCTTTTGATCCTTCCTGAACTCCCAAATATACCATTTTCACACTTCTATCATGTAACTTAGTTAGATGATTTGATGGTACTTTAGCATATGCCACACACCCAAAAACCCTTAGATGTTTTAGGTTAGGCTTTCTACCCTTTAATGCTTCAAAAGGTGTAGAATTTTTCAGAGCTTTAGTTGGAGTTCTATTTAACACATATATGGTATGCCTTACAGCTTCACCCCAAAAGTTTTGAGGCATTGACATAGCTTTCATTATGCTATGAGTAGTAGATAACATTGTTCTGTTTCTACGCTCAACCACACCATTTTGTTGTGGTGTATAAGGTGCTGTAAGTTGTCGGGCTATACCATGTTCTTTGCAGAAAGAGGTAAATTCACTAGAAGTGAATTCTCCACCTCTATCAGTTCTTAATATTTTTAGTTTGGTTCCAACCTCATTTTCAACTAACTGTTTAAATTCTCTAAAGATTCCAAAAGCTTGATCTTTAGAACTCAACAGGTATATCCACATATACCGTGTACAGTCGTCTACAAGCAAGAAAATATATTTCTTGCCCGAATGTGGTGGAGGTGATATCGGACCACACAAGTCACCATAAACTAGTTCCAATGGTTTATCTGACTTGAACCTTGCTTGGTTCGGGAAAGGGGCCCTAATGTGTTTCCCTAATAAACATGCATCACATATTTGACTTGCATGATTTATACGAGGAACACCTTGAACCAGATTTTTATGAGTCATTAACTTAATAGTGTCAAAGTTTATATGACCTAGACGAGCATGCCAAAGCCATGCTTCTTCATCTATCTTTGATAATAGACATATGGGTACACCAATTCTTAAATTGATATTGTAAAGTCTATTCTTTAAACGTGTGACTTTCATAAGTAAAGTCTCATTGTTATCATATAGAAATAACAAGTCACGTTCTAATAGAACCTTACACCCATTTTCAGTCAATTTTCCTAGACTGAGAATATTATTTTTCAAGTTTGGAATATAGTAAACATGAGAAATGATTCTCTGTTCTTTATTTTTACATTCCATTAATATTGAGCCTTTACCCTCAATTTCAACAAATGAAACATCACCAAAACGAACCCTTCCAGAGACTTTTTTATCTAATTCTCTGAAATGCTCTTTGTTTCTTGTCATATGGTTACTTGCACCATTATCCAAGTACCTTAGACTTTCATTAGTGGTTCCATATTGACTGGGCTTAATTTCTTTCTCGTTTAGAAGAACTTCTTGATGATCCTTTTGTTCATCAAGAATTGCCATTAATAAAGTAGGCTCAACATCTTCTTCAACTAGGTTAGAATGTTCTTGTAACTGTTTCCTTTTAGGACACGTGTTTGAATAATGTCCACGTTCTTTACAGTTATAACATCTAACCTTACTCATAGGTTTATGAGTTTTCTTAGATTTATTATAATGGGAGCCTTGAAAGGATCTTTCATCCTTATCAACCTGCTTCCCTTTATCATCACGCCAATTCTTTTGTGATGAATTGAACCTGTTTGGTACTTGATTACCAAACCGCTTTCCATGACCTTTCTTATTGTCATGTTTTGTAAATAATAGTTTTTCTTGACTATCATTGGAAATTCCTTTTCTATACTTAATCCTTTCCTCGTAAGTTTTAAGTCTCCCGATAACATCATCTAGAGTCAAAGTATCTAGATTACTGAATTGCTCTATTGAGGCAATTATTTGCAGAAATCTATCAGGCATTGCAGTCAAGAATTTCCTTACTAGTGTAGGCTGATCAATTGTTGCACCACAACTAGTTGCCTTACTAACGTTACTTGTTAGTCTCAAAGTGAATGAATCAACAGATTCATCATCTTTCATTATCAGTCTGTCAAACTCAGATTTGATGCTTTGTAAACGTGCCTGTTGCACTTGAGTAGCACCAACATGTCTGATCTTAAGTGTGTCCCACACTTCTTTTGCTGTTTTACAATCCGCAACTTGTAAAAGCAATTCCTCAGACAGAGTTTGAAACATATAAGCAATTGCGGATTTATCCTTTTTTGTATCCGCTGTTGTTTCAACAGTTGGTTCAATCGTCTCACGAAGACCATTTGCATCTAAAATAGCCTTCATCCTTATTGCCCATGTAGTATAATTTAAGGATTTTAACATAGGGCATTGGAAATTTGTTAGAGACGGTCCCAGATCCTTATGGATAACAACCGAGCCTTCAGCCATTGTTATTTATACACAAAGTATAAAACTTTTATGACTTGTAGAACCAAGAAACAACAAACAAAAATTAAACAACAAAGAACGAACCTTTGTTTCGTTTAATTTCAAGGAATTCAAATTCCTAATCGTTTAGATAATTCTGGTCAAATTTAAACCTTACAGAATATATATCAGATTGTGTCTTATTTCTGTAAATCCAGAAACACAGAAGTGATGGACACGAAATCTCACCTTCTAGTGTTCTTATTATACTTATAATCACCGACTAAGTGATTACTTGTGTCTAATAACAACTTGTATCTTAGTATATATCGAGATATTTTAACACTCTTAATATCCGAACCTGATTTGTAAATCAAAAGAACAAAGTTTAAGCACACAAAACTTTGTAATTGAAACAAGTTGTCTGGTAACAACAATCTGAACTTGAATCAGATTTTTCAACACAAATTAGGCCTGCTATGTCCTGGCCGAACAAAGAATCAAAAGATCAAATCTAAATGAAACACGAAGTAACAAATTTGATTCAAATAGGACACAAAGTCAGTCAAATGAAACACAAAGTAACGATTTATATTAACCTGAATATTAGAAATAGCAACAATTTTGACTTCTAATTTCAACAAACGAAATAGATAAACAAAATTGTCTGCACTTACTTGACCAATGAAGTGTAAATCCAAAAATACCGTGAAACACAAAGTAACGACAGCGCACGTGATTTGGATTGAATTCCTTCTTCGAATCAAACAAGTGTTCGATTTCAACAAACAAAGTTGAAACAATCGAGTGGGCTGAACCGTTGTTCTTCACAGCCGTATGAATCAAACCAGATTTCCTTCCTGTACGAATCAGAAAAACGAACAATCTCTTCGGTTTGATGAAAGGATTTCAATCTTCCGTTTGAGTACTGCAAACGATTCTGTAAACGAAATCACAGAACCCAGATTGAATCTTCTGATCGACGGCTTGTCCTTCGAATACGGATTAAGAATACAACGTGGCTCTGATGCCAAACGAAAACCCAAAATCGAATATAGAGATATACAGTATGCAATAAAACGAACTTGAATTGCAAATTGATAGATTGAATTTCGTTCAGACCTATGTCGTATATATACACGACTTTACCAAATTATTTACAACTTGACCCTTGCTAATTACATAATTGACACTTCTATCTATAATACATAATTTAACTAAATTACATAAATAACCCTAGACTTGACTTAGGAGGGATTAATCTATCATATACTTACGTTTACTCAACACCATTCCTTGTCTTGTTCGTGCTACTTCAATTCCCAAGAAGTACTTAAGTAAGCCCAGATCTTTGATGCTGAATTTACTGTGTAGTTGATTTTTTGGTCCACTACATGAAATTCAAATCATCTCCCAACAGAATCATGTCATCCACGTAAATTAATGCAGCAGCAAAAACGTTGTTTCCTTTGTAAATGAATAATGAGTAATCAACTTTTGATTGAGTAAAACCACAGTCCGGCAACGTTTTAGTCAACTTGTGGTACCAGTTGTGGGAAGGTTGTTTGAGCCCATAGATTGATTTCTTTAACCGACACACCTTTGTTTCGCGACCTTTTGTGAAACCTTGTGGTAGCTTCATATACACCTCTTCATCTAGATCCCCACGCAAAAATGCATTATTAATGTCCAGCTGGTGTATGTGCCGGCCCTTTTTCACCGCCAATGTTAGTATTGTACGCATAGTCACCAACTTAGCTGCCGGCGCTAACGTTTCATGGTAATCTATGCCTTCCATTTGGATAAAACCCTTCGCCATCAACCTCGCCTTGTATCTTTCGATTTCTCCATTTGGTTTGTACTTTATTTTATACACCTATTTGGAATCAATGTCCCTCTTTCCACTGGGCAACGTTTCAAGAGACCATGTTTTGTTTTCTTCAAGAGCCTTTATTTCCTTCTTCATTGCTTCACTCCAGTTTGCATCTTGTGATGCCTGAGTAAAGGTTTTAGGCTCATCACCAGATGAGGTGGCCAATAGAAAAGCTTTATGAGTTGGTGAAAATTTATCATAAGATATATAATGAGCAAGTGGATGTACCGTAGAGGAACTCGACTGAGGAGCTTGATCGGGGAAGGGGTGTGCATGATCGACAGAAGGCGGCAACTCGACGTGATAGTCTTTGAATTTTTCTGGTTGGGACTTGGTTCTTGTGGATCGGTGTGTGGCTGTGTGTTCCATATGTGGGCTTGTTTCAGCAACTTGGGTCTGACGTGAGATGTGTTTGTGTCGATTGTGACTTCGTTACTTGCTGAAGTGGTTTCAGTGGCTGAAGGATTCGTGCCATGCAAGTCTTCATTATTCTCTTGCATGGTAACATCCAGAACTTCATGGCTTTCGGAACTAACTCCCCCTTTCGTTGTATCGTCTATATCTTGATCATGGTGGGCCCAATACTCATGTAACAGTTCTTCATCTTCCTTTGACAGGCAGATATTCTCATTTGCGAAGGGGAATGAATCTTCAACAAATTTAACATCTCGAGACACAATCACCTTTTTTTTTCCATGTCATAAATTTTATAACCTTTTACTCCAAACGGGTATCCTATGAACGTCCCAACTTTTCCCCGAGGTGCAAATTTATCTCCTTTTGTTTCAGTGTTCCGGAAGTAAACCAAACAACCGAAAACCCGCATGTTTTCATACTTCGGTTGTGTTCCAAACACCACTTCATATGGTGTCTTATATTTCAATATCTTTGATGGCATACGGTTGATGATGTAGGCGGCGGTCAGAACACATTCCCCCCATAACCTAATTGGTAAACCTCCCTCAAATCGTAATGCTAGGGCAACTTCCGGTAAATGTCTAAGTTTATGCTCCACCACTCCATTTTGTTGTGGAGTGTGTGGACAAGTGGTCTCCAATATTATGCCCCGATCATCATAAAATGTTTGCATTTGGTTTGAAGTAAATTCCCCACCATTATCACACCTAAGTCGTTTTATTTTCTTTTGAAATTGTGTCTCCACCATATTATAGAAACTAATTAGGTGGTGACTGGCTTCATATTTATGTTTGAGTATATAAACCCATGTAACTCTACTGAAGTCATCAACCAAGGTGAGGAAATAACTACCTAATGAAAGGGAGGGAGTTCTATGACCACCCCATATGTCACAGTGCACCATATCGAAACAAGAATTTGTTTTTATTGAACTTGAATTAAAAGGTAATCTTGTTAACTTTGCTCTAACACAAGAATCACAAATACTGTTCGAATCAAAAACATTTCTTTCAAAAAAATTAATACGAAAGAGCTTCACATTTCATGTATGGCCAAGCCTCCTATGCCACATATCCGTTGTTGAAACTGTCAAGGCCTTCGGATTAGTTTGGATCATCCCCATCCTGTAAAGCCCTCCTGTTCACTTACCCGTCCCAATCAAGCTCATCATCTTCAAGTCCTGCATAAAAAAGAAGTATGGGAAAAAGGTGACAACACATTTTAAGTCTTTTGAAAAACGACTAACTGACAAAAGGTTGCATTTGAAATTTGGTACATAGAGAACTCCGTTGACAACTACAACTCCCTTGAAGGCGATTTCACCTTTTCCTTTGATAGGAATGGTTTCGCCATTAAGGATGGTTACTGGCATCTCACTGGAACTTAGTGTGATGTTGTCAAATAGTTCCTTTAAGTGGGTCATAGACTTGGTTGCTCCCGTGTCAACGATCCAATTACCTTCCTCGTAGACTCTACTTGCCATGTTAGCCATAGGTTGGGTTTTTTCCTTTGATTGCTCCTCCGACTTTCCAAACATTGTCAGAAACATTCGGTATTATTCATCCCTCAAGCCCGGGTTGGGGCTTGAGCTGGTTTCTGCCATGGCTGTCTTTGGTTTTGGGTTCTCCTTCTTTGTTCTTCCCAGCCACTACTCAGGGTACCCAATTTGTTTGAAACAATCGTCACGAGCATGTCCATCTTTGCCACAAAACGAGAGGTGTTCTACTTTCATGGCAAATTGTTTCTTCTCTGTCTTCTGCCACGGTTTCTTTTGTGGTTGAGACTCCCTTTGCAGGGCTTGTGAAGCCTGAAAGGAAGCTGCGTCGGTCGTTGTTCCCTTTCCAGCTGATATGTTTCTTTGTTTTTCATCCTTAGCAACCAAATGATATGCAGTCCCTAGCGATGGTGTTGGTTTCATCGCCAAGATCTGAGTTCGAATCACTGAAAAGCCCAACTTTAGGCCCATTAGGAACTCATAGAGCCGTTCCTTTTCTTTCACTTCTACCAGCCGTTTCCAATATTACATGAGCATTTTTCACATTCACACCAAGGTATCGGTAAAACCGTGTCTGTCTCATCCCATAGACCCCTCAGCTTTGTGTAGTGTGCTCAAACAGTCAAGTAGTCTTGGCGAGTCGAAGTTATAAGTTGTTTTAATTCAGAGGTTCTCGATGCACTTTCTTTTCTGAATCTCTCTTGTAGGTCTTCCAAATCTCTGCTGCTGAATGAGCGTATTTGACACTACCCCTTATCTCCTTTTCCATTGCTGTGGTGAGTCACCCCTTTACCATGGAATCGCATCTCATCCACCTCATATAGTTGTCATTGGTCTTCTCTGGTTTCATTATGGATCCATCTACGAACCCAATTTTATTTTTGGCAAACAGGAAATTCTCCATCTCTGGACTCCAATCGTTAAAGTTCACGTCTGTGAGGTTTTCGTTCACTAGCATCTGCTTGGGTGAGTCGGAAGGATGCAAATAGTATGGCGAGTTAACGTCGATGCTACCAACGCCTTGACTCACCACCTCCGACTTCTCCCCCGCCATTCGTGATGAGTTGATGATCTTGATTTTGTGGAGCATGCTATGATACCATGTAAAATTTTGGTAATCAGATGGCTGTTAATTCTTACTTCATTCATATCATCAACTTGGTACATATAGACGCGAAAGAGAGAAAAACTAGGGATAAACAATAAATCCTATAACAAACATTCAAACAATAGGAACCATAAAAGATAAACATAAAATATTTGGGAAGGCGTCGATGATATCCAATACACACACATACATACATACATACATACACACACACACACACACACTAGTGAGATGCCCGCGCGATGCGGCGGAAAACAAAACATTTAGGTAGCTGATTTTCGCTCGTAAAAAGCTTAAACCAACTCATTTTCATTAAATCAACTCTTTTAATTTAATATTAATATTTAATTAAAATAAATATTTTGATAAAATTCACAATTTAAAAGGCAAAAAATTACATGCAAATGTGACAAAAAGATCAAGAAGTGTTTCATTTGATTTGAGAGAGTTTTTCTTTTATAGTTATTGTATGACACTCTATATCTTAAAGATATTATCAATGGGAGACAAACTAAAAAGTTAAAATAAATCTTTTGTTTATGGTTTCAAGGCTTTGTAAGTTGTACTTCAACTCTTAATTTTAAGAGATTTTGTCAAATAATCATTCAATCCTTACAATATCTATATCTATATCTATACTATATAATAAATAAAGGTTTAGGTTGGACATGTGTCAATTTTTTAGAGCATCTAAAAGTTTTTTTCCTGCCTCTCTCTCATATTAAATATTGATTTTTCACACCTCTCTTCAATTAAATATTAATAATTTTATTAAATTTAGTAAATAATATGTTACTTCATAAATCAAATTTTGAATTTTTCATAAAACGTTTCTAAAAAATATATATTATGCTATTTAAAATAAATAATTTTATAATTCATTTATTTAACATGTGTAATACACATGTTATAACCTAGTGTTGTGTATAAGTAAGTTCTTTTAAATAAATTGTGAATGATAATATAATTTTTCTTCACTTTCATTACTATTTTCTAATTAAGCTATTTATATATTTTTTGGAATGTATCTTATTTTAAAAAAAAAACTCTGCATGTAATTATAAATCATTATTTAATGTAATTTTTCTTTAATCCGCCCGTGTATTACACGGGTGATTAACCTAGTGTATTATAATACAATGCGTGTGTGTGCGTATATAATGTCAAGTTGAACGGCTTGGTACAATGTGAATTCATTCGTTACCTCAAATTTGATAGCATCCCATAAGAAACCCGACATTTTACATTAGGAAAACAAACTTGACCTTAGTTATGAGCTATGTACATTGCCATCCAAAGTCAAACACCCCTTAAAAGACCAAATCCATCGAACAGAAAAATGGTACGGGTCGTGGAGCAACGATAACTTCTTACTTCGTCTCCTACAATTCATCGTAGCCCAGATCCAAATCGGTAAGCAATTTTCTTGATTTTTGGGAAATTAATCTGATGGATCCACCCCAAACAACTTATTTCGCAGACGACATCATTCTCGAAATCTTAGCAAGATTGCCCATCAAATCTCTGTTTAGAACCAAGTGCGTATGCAAATTATGGTACAAATTAGCCTCACATAAATCATTCATTCATGCTTACAATCAATTATCTGTGAAAAATGTGATGGTTCTTGTGGAATCATCAACATCAAGTTTGATTCTTATTGATAACAAAAGGGGTGTATCTGAAGTGTCGTTGGATTTTATCAAAGACAGAGTCAAAATTAGGGCTTCTTGCAATGGGTTATTGTGTTGCTCTAGTGTTCCTGATAAGGGTGTTTATTATGTCTGCAATCCCATGACTAGAGAGTTCAAATTGCTTCCCAGGAGTCGAGAAAGACCCGTCACTCGGTTCTATCCTGATGGTGAAGCAACCCTTGTGGGCGTTTCATGTGATTTGTTAAGAAACAGATATGATGTTGTTTTGGCTGGCTATCATAGGATGTTTGGTCATCGACCTGAGGGTAAACTGATTTGTTCTGTGTTTGATTCTGAGTCCAAAAAGTGGCGAAAATATGTTTCTGATCAAGATGATCATGGTTTTACTCATATGAACAGAAATCAAGTTGCGTTTGTTAACGGTTCACTTCATTGGATGACACAAAGTTTTGCATACATTCTTGTTCTTGATTTGAATCTTGATGTATGGAGAAGGATATTGTTGCCAGATGAAATGGGAAGTGGGAACAGGGTTTACTTGTTGGAACTAGACGGGAAAGTGTCGGTGATTCAGATTTCAAGTATTTGGATGAACATATGGGTGTTAAAAGATTACAACAAGGGGCAATGGGATATGATTGATCGGGTGAGTTTGCGTTGTATTCGTGGAATGGTTCCTGGTGTTTTTCCAATAAGTCAAGGGGGCGACTACGTGTTTCTTGCTGGACATAAGCAAGTGTTGGTGTATCAAAGGAAAACAAGAATTTGGAAGGAAATGTATTCTGTGAAAAACAACTCTGCGATGCCATTGTGGTTCTCTGCACATTCTTTCTGTGGCACCATACTTTCATGTCATTAAGGTTATCACTGTTTTAATTGCTTTTTTGTGAAGCTGATTATTACTCTGTCGCTTAAATTGCTTGATATTGTAAATAAGGTATTTGTAGTGGTACGCATTGGATTCGAGGGCTCCTGTGGTTTGTAGTATTCTCATTTGTGGTGCACGCATATAATGTATATATGTGTGGGTCCTCAAGGGGCAAAGTAAAATTGCAGTAATTTTAACGTTATTTTACTTATTTTGTGAAAATAACGTTAAAAGTGCTAAGATGATTAACTTCAAACGATAACTTTGAGCCGGGACTCCTTCGGAGCAGCCTCTCTGTCCCAAATGGGATAGGGGTAAGGTTTGTTTCCATCCTTTCCCCCCAGACCCTACTGAAAAGTGAGAATATACTGGACATGTTTTTTGTTTTTTGTTTCTTTGTTTAGTGTTTTGCAGATGCTTAATATTGCACTTAAGTTGCTCTATATTATTGATTTAAATAGTGATGGATTTGTGACTTTAGTTCAGAATCAAGAGAGCTTAAGCTTTTAGAATAACATGATAAATGAAAGTTTTCAGTTTTTTAACACACACCATTTTATTTTACCCTGGTATTTACACCAAAACCTGCCTCCAGCAGGAAATTGGCAATCTTTGCTGTGTGAGTGGTTTTGGATTGCATTTGCAGCGGATTCAACCAAGCCAATGGCTACCTGAACTCCATCCATTTGTCAAACCTTAGTCTGTGATCTTTGGACTTTTCAAACTTATAATGACAGATGAGGTAACTCACCAAGTGTCAAACGGCATGTCCATGTATTGGGGCATCATTTCAAGGCCAATAAATCTACTCATGCTTACTAAATGAATACCCAATAACACTAATGGCACCCATCAATTACACAATAATAACAACCACCTACATACTCTAGCTCCTCATGTTGTTGGCCCCTGCCACCGCGTATATATTTACCTAAAATCTTTTGGAGTTATTGAGAGTGGGGTGTTTTTTCATATGGATGTATGGGTAATTAAGGGTTTGGATGAGATTCAAGCCAACCTAGCTTACAAGTTGTGGGCTGGGACCTATTGGCCGGGGTAAGGATAGGTGGTACGTTCACTCCTTAATACTTATGTTATATAGTTGCCCAATTTGGTTTTCAATTAAACTGGTGGTATGGTTCGAGGTGGAAGGTGTTGGTGGATGAGATGAGTGGCTTCTATTCTTAAGCTCCTTCATTAGCTTCTGGTCTGCAGCATCCAAAGATAAAAAAGAACCCCTTTGCTTCATTAGCTTCTGGTACGTTTACTCATGAACCATCATTTATATATAACCTTTTCATTGATTAAATTAATTTCAATTGAATTGATATTACCTTCCTTCCTGAAACAATTCATGGAACACGTTATTAACTTGATAATTTGCATGCGTATCAGCGTATGTATGTATATATGCATGCATGCATGTATCACTAGGTATATAAATGAAAGAATTTATCTAAACAACAGAATTAAGCAAGCTACAAACAATTCGTTGAGTTTAAATCACATCGAAATAAAGTCAATTACATTACCGGTGGATGATCAGCAAACAAATTAAAGAATGTGAACTGAAACAAAAATTAAATTAACAACAGATTACAGATGAATTAACTAATTAATCTAATTTAATTACACATAAATTATCAAATCCGACATCCTCTCTCTCTCTCTCTATATATATATATATATATATATATATATATATATATATATATATAAACAAACTATATCTAAATTTAAACTAAATACTTACGCTTTCAGGAAAATTTTGTTGATATAATGAAGAAACTCATACATGTTTTTGATCAAGCAATAGCCATATTCCCAATAGTTTTTTTTTTTTTGTTGTATGGCGCACTTCATTACATTAACAATTATTTTAAATACAATCAAATAAATTAATAATATTAAATTAAACAAACCTTAACTATTTCCCATTTTAAGTGCAAGCCCAAAGCATCTTCAATTAGAAATGGAAAGGCATAATTTTACATGCATAATTTTACTTCAAAGGACAAATTATAAATAGCACCCAATGACCACTACAATAAATAAATCATAAAATAACTAAATTAATTATGTTGGTTATTATTTATAAATGTTTTGCAAATAAAGTAAGAAAATACATATTACCTTGCTACATATGGTGCAAGGAAAAATGGTCTTTCAATATGAAATAAATACACTTCTAAGATGTGTTGTTTTGTACAATCCGGATATTTGGTACATAGATCACCCGAAATTTCCCATGGATTGAAGAATGCACATTTTGAATTTGGCATTAATGCAAAAAAGCACCTTAAATTACAATAATGTTAAAGTATATATGAATTGGATTGTGTCTAAAGATGTTATTAAAACATATAAAAAGAATAAAAACTTACATTGCAAACAAGTGAATGATGCCAGCATCAAGCCAATCGTTGCAAAATAACTGCAACTCAACGTATGAAAGACCTTCAACATACTTTTGGGGATACATCCCGTCAGGCGTAGAACATGTAATTGCATGTTCATCGCCAATGAAAGCTGCTAACATTTGAGAAATCCTTTGTATTGAACGAAGTCTCTTTTTTATTTTCTCCTAAGCAATCTCAATTTTCGGATCAATAAATTTAGGATCCGGATCTTGAATATTTGGAGCGATGGTAGTGGGCATTTGGGTTTGTTCACCCTACTCATTTTGCTTTAACTAACAAAAAGATAATGATAATAACATTAATTGACAGTTATCTATATTTGTGGATGTGTGATCTATTACAAATAAGTTGATAACTAATTATCGTATTCACAAAACCCATTGGTCTAACTTCATATTGTGGTTCTAAGAGTGAAGAAATGTCATCCAATTCTTCAACCTAAATAATAAACAAGTTCTAAAATTATACAAAATAAAACTTATTTATAATAAACTACCTGTTGTAACATATAAACTACTTCTATTGTGATTTCAGAGTTGTAAATTTGTGGAGAGGTGACTCTTTGACTTGAAATGGGATTCAATGCCTCGTTCATAAGCTTCAATTTATCAACACATATCAAAAAAAAATATAATATAGCAAGATAAAATAATATATTTACAAATATACCTTTAATGCTTCTCTTGGCCACTAAACAAAATTATAAAGCATATCTCCCACACAACTAATTTCATGAGTCCGAGTCACATCAAGAACATGTGTTTTTTCACAACCTTCGATGACCGTATCTACTTGGACCTTAACACACTTCTTGTTTAATAAACGTCCATGTAGAACACGGTCCATAGAAGGCCATACTTGTCCTTTAGCTACCACAAGTTCCAAACTGGGTTGGAACAGAAATAACAACTCACAATGAGTTAATTTCTGCAAAATCATATGTTTTTTTTAATAATATAGCATGTGTATGTATACGTATAAATGACCTCTTTATTTGTAAACATATAAATATTACCTTGATAGGTGGATAGTTAATATTTTTTTCCACCTAATGTATCACTAGAGCCATGAGGAATTGGGCTCTCATCAACTATTTGAACTCAAACACTACCTCGACTTCATCTCTTCCCCCATCAATTTTTTTGCGATGTTTACCAACATTAAAAAGTCCTCCATAAACTTTTGTTAAACCTATAAACTCAAAAAGAAAAAAAAGATTTCATGAACCTTTGCGAATCTTTCATTATTATAATAAATACTTTAAAATTTTATATGTTTATAAACGTAATTACAGATGACATTTGAAACTGTACATGAGCGTCCTCCATGCTCCTGTCCCAAAACTCTATTAAGAGGATCATCATTTCCTTTAAAATATGACCCATATTTAATCATGCTTTCTTCAACACAAACCTACAAATTATAATTGATAAGACATTCAACTATATGATAATATATAAGTTAAGAATTTATCTATTTAACAACTCATTGATTTTTTCTTTAGTATCATCTGTAAGTTCATAAACTTTGGTTTCTTTATTTTTCTTGGCCTTGCTCAATATCCAAAACTAGGTATGATCATTTTGTATTTTCTTGACATGGCCATAATCTGCTTCAATTTGAGACCACATCGTCTCAAATTTTTCCTTCAGCCCAATGGATCATGTTCTTCTAACATGTGAAAAAAATTTATTCATCATTGCACCGGCTCTAGCTTTAGTGTGTTTTGCCTTGTCATAAATCAACAAACAAAAAGTAAAAACTTGTCACAAACAGATATATGAATAATAATAATAATAATAATAATAATAATAATAATAAGTATAATAAAAATAATTAATAACACATGCCACAAATTCTTCACTAGATTTTTCCTTAAAAAACCATCCGAGTGCATATGATCAAGAAATTCATACTTGTCAAAAGGAAGCTTGTCTTGTTTTACATACTCGTTAACAAGCATGCTTTTAAAATTAGTCAATATTTTTTTGGCTTTCTTTAATATATAACTTTTCATATCATCGATTTTAATATTAAAGAGCTCCTAAAAATTTACATAGCAAACAATTAGAAATAATAATTAACCTATAGTTTAATATATTTAACAAAGTAAAATATATACTATCTTTATTTGTAACCAAGGTTCTTCCAAAACCTCTTGTGGTATGTCTTTTGTGTCCATATAATACAGTAATAATTGCTTGCATTTTAAAGGGTAATTGGACATAAACCACGGGTAATTATCACCAATTGGCTGATTATTTTCATCAAATTCAATTACATAATACTTTTTCCCCATGCTTCTTTGAACAAGAAGCAACACCAAGCTTACCTCTTTTAGACATACCTATTAAAATTAAACAACACAATGAAAATTAACTTTCATGTACATTTAAAACCCAACATTAGCATGTCAAAGCCACATCCTTTGAAGCGAAATATATGGTATCTCGTTGATGAAGAGACACATGAACAAATATTCAAATCTCTCCTCTAAAAATGTAATTCATACCAAGAAAGTATAAACTCCAAGTGATGAACAAAACAAACAAGATTATAGTTTATTAGTTACTAACATCTTAAAAATAATAAATTTAAGAAATAAAACAAACCACCTTAATTAGTTACTATCTTAAAAAAAAGTCTCTAGAAGCTCTCGGCTCCAAACAAAACATAGCAAACATATTCCAAAACAACATTTACACGTGAACACAACAAGTCAAACCGACATATGAGACCACCTAAATTTAAAATGTCTCTCAACCGCCTCAAATAACCAACACAAACATATATAAGTTTGAGATTTAAAGACAGTGAATTGAAAACTTTCCTGTGCTTTGAAAAACCGGCCTTCAACTAAGTTCCGAAATTGTCCGACCAAAAATCAATTCTACCGCCGCTCATCCGCCCTCTTGCTGCTACAATACCCCTTGCTTCCACACCTGCACCCGCGATACACCCTGTCGCCGCAACACCCCTGCCTCCGCAAAACCCCTGCAGCCGCAACACACCTTGCCGCCGCAACACTACCCTGTCGCCGCAACACACCCGCCGCTGCAACACAGCAACACAACAACAATCGGGAAGAGATGTTTGCCGGAAACCTTTTCGTGGGAATGTATAGGAACTATGGAACACGATCAGGAAAATGAGAGGGAAATGAAAGTTTTCGTGGTTACGACAGTTTCACCTAATATGGGGCGGTTCTAGTGTTTTAGGGCGGTTCTTTGGTTTTTTTTGGGGCGGTATAAGTGTTTTTGGGGTGGTTCCTTTTGATTTTTTTATGGGTGATTTAATGGGGCGGTTTTGACATTTTTGGGGTGGTTTTCTTCTTTTTTAGGGCGTTCTAGTAGAATTTTTTGAAAGTTTTTAAAAAATATAGGAAATATAATTAGTTTATTAATCGTTTTATTGTTTTTATAACGTCGTGAAACGGTCTTTTTTTTGTCTAACAGTCGTAAATCAAGTTCCATGGACCATTGTAAATCAAGTTCCATGGACCATTCAAGAAGAAGAAATATAACTGAATCTTGGATTATCTCTACCAAAAAATATAAAGGCGAGTTTTCTGGACCTCAATTATGGGACATGGTAAGCTATTGCTTTCAGTTGCCGCCAAAACGTGTTGAAGAACGTAGTAGTGATGATCTTTGTGACAGGTGGCTCGATTTAAAAAGAAAGACGTCGGCATTTAGCGTTATTTACTATAACGTATATAATAACCGTGAAATGGTGTGAAATGATATCGACATAATGATGAAGGCACAAGAACAATATCATTCAAAAATGGGTTTCACTTTTAATCATATTTCATTTTGGGAAATAATGAAAGATTTTATTTAAAACTAATCATATGTAATTTTTTACTTTTATTAATAAGTTGTATTGTAATTCTTTACTTTTAATTTATTAATAATTTGTATTGTTTTACTTTCATTAATAAAATGTATTCATTAGATATGATTACTAATAAATTAAAAGAAATATAAGTATAAAATATTTGTAATAAAGAATATTAAGCTAAATAACATAACAAAATAAATTTAAAAGGTGTTACAAAAATCGCTCCGTCTAACACACGTCTTTATCATTCTCAATTTTACCTGCATAAAAGAAAATTGTATTAATAAATAATTATAACTAAAAGCATAATAGGGGTGTGTTTGTAAGAAAACCACCATAACATTTATGTTCTTTTTCAAACTTCTTTCTATACAACATACAATCATTTGAACAAGTATGTATTCTTTCAACTTCCAATCCCATTAGACACATTAATTTTTTTGCTTGGTCGTTGAAATTGGTAACTCATTACCGTCTGGAAGCATGTCATGTAAAATCACTAAGAGATCGGTGAAACTTTTATCACTCCATCCATAATTCGACTTTAAGTTAAACAACTTCAAAGCATCATTTAATTTTGAAAACTTTTCACAACCAGGATATAGTGGTCTTTCTGCATCATCAAATAAGCCATGTAATTTTCTTTCATCATCACCAATATTTGTCTCTAGATCATGTAACATTTCACTTAAATTGTCATTTAGATCAATTGAATGGTCATCATCATCGACAACATTTGAATCGTTAATCTAAATATCATCATTTTGTGAATTTATTGAAGGCATGCTACGGTTACTTAGTGATTCTCCATGCATTGACCAACAAATATATCTAGGCATAAAACCATGTTTCATCAAATGAAACTCTATCTCTTTAATATCACCAAATCTTTTGAAGTTTTTACAAATTATACACGGAAAACAAATCGTTCCATTTCCTTTATTCACCCGATCAACTTCAGTAGCTTTAAGAAAAAATTGAATGCCCTTTGTATACGTTGAGGAAGTACGTGCAGTATGGTACATCCAGTTAATTCTGTCCATCTGAAAATTAAGTAAAACAAAACAAAATACATAAATGCAATTGTATGTTGTAACCCACTATAATGGTTTGGTAGATCCTAACCACTTTTTGAATATTTTATCTCATATGTATAGATGTTAATAAGTTAACATTTAAGAAAAAAAATTGACAGCATTTCCCATTTACTCCCCAAGTATGTAGATAATCCTCAAACTCGTAGGAGTAACGAGAAACGTAAACCAATATTTTTTAAAATGTTACCTCATTAACATATATACATATCCTAAATGAGATAAAATACTCAAAAAGTAGTCTTAATGGGGACTATCTGAATTTTATCTCTATTAGATAAAATTCAGACGAGTATGTATATTCTAAGGATTATCGTTAAATAGCATAAACATAAAATTAAACTAAGAAATATTTTATATATATATATATATATATAAATAATTTAGAAACTAATATATTTTGCAAATTTTGTTAATGACAAACAAAAATGAATTGTTTATACATGTAGCTACCATTATTCTATAAAATAAATAAGAGATAGATGATGTATACCATTTATCATAGATTCAACGTGGTGCTTGTTTCCATTCAAAGATGAAATAAAACTTCAATGTCTTCAAAACCTACAAATAAACAATAAAACGAATCTTAAAATAATAAAAGAGAGTGATAAAACATATATTGACGTTAAATATATGTTTTATACCTAAATGTACAAGAACAATCAATTGAAAATAAAAAAAAAAGATGATGGAAACGGTCTATCCCAGCTCGAATGGAAGAAAATTAACGAGAGGAATACACTGTAAGTCGGTCGTCTGATGTTGAAGATGATAAAACGGTCTATTATTCCATCTTTTAAATTCAAATTTCAGAAATCGCCTTAAAAATAATGTTCTCGACTGCCCCAAAAAACAATAAACCGCCCCAAATATAATTTGTCGCCCCAAATAAAACCACCCTATAATTGAAAAAACCGCCCCAAATAAGTAAACCGCCCCAAAAATTAAAAAAAAAAACGCCCCATATAATATCCAGCTTGATTCATTTTAATACGTCTCAATTATTATGCAAATCGCCCCAAAAAATAACATTGAAATTCGATTGCATTAATTGGGGCAGTTATTATACAAACCGCCTTAAAAATAAAAAATCAACCTCCCCAAATATACATATTTGTACTAGTTGAACAATTCGTTGAGTTTAAATCACATCGAAATAAAGTCAATTACACTACCGGAGGATGATCAGCAAACAAATTAAAGAATGTGAAGTAAAACAACAATTACATTAACAACATATTACACATGAATTAACTAATTAATCTAATTTAATTACACATAAATTATCAAATCCAACATCCTCTATATATATAGATTAGATTATTAACTCTTACTACTAGCTAGCCTAACCTAGCCTAAGGGCTGGACATTAATTTAGGGAGGGTTATGTACACACCAAAAACATATTTTAACACCCCCGCCATCTATACGCCTCGTAGTGATCAATACACAGTGTATTTGCCGACAACCTTAAATTCCGTAGACATTTTGTTTTCAGACATAGACCTATACGCCACATATAGAGCACTACGTGGCGTATTGGTTTTAAAAAATTTAATTTAGTAGTTTTATTATCATTTTTATTACAGATGTTTCTTATAGTTTGTCAGTTTTTTACTTTTAGCTCCTAGATTTCATGATTTTAGTATTGTGGGTCTTTATTCACTTTTGATCGACCAATTGGATTAGCTGGTTTTTGAGTGATCTTTGCGTTCGTTTTTTTATTCACTTATGTTCTTTCCCCATTTGATCGATTTGTGATCTCTGTTGAAGGTTTTTATTTTTTGATATCGTTGGTCTTTATTCACTTTTGGTTGACCCGTTCTTTTTATTCACAATTGTATCAATTCTGGGTTTTTGACACATATAGTCACTATCAAAATCAAAATCACCCAACAAGAGGACGAGTTTTGAGTAATCTCTGAGGTGTGAGTGTAGTTTGTTCAGGTTGATCAGGTTTACAGGTGGTGGTGGTATTAAGAGAGGCTTATAGCTACGAGTTCGCTTTGAAGCAATGGAGCACCATGCACGTCTTTGATTACAAAATTCACCTCTTCATTATTTGGCTATATTTCAAGCGCTATGAAAATCAAAATCACCCAACAAATTAGTCAGATTGAAATCTGCCTCTAAACAATCTAAGCTAGGCAAGTCAAAAGCATCATCTTCAGAAACAAATTCTTTATTCTTATGAGATGTCAACATGTCTATCACCATTTTAGATCAGACACATCAAAATCCAACTTTCCTTTAACATGATCCCTGCTACTGAATCTCTTTGAGTCTAGCTTCATTTGTGTCGTGATGCAATGATCCCTCTCGATGGAAGTCATTGTTGATTATTTGGTATTATTGTGGGGCGATGGAGTTGTGTGCGTATGCATTTTATTTTTGTTCGACCATGTTGTCACCCCCCTAAATTTCCACTTGCGTGTCAGACAGCTGGGTGTGATGTGGCCAGAATCACAGCTCTCAGTCATATAGAACGAATCTATATGTGTTTGAAAAGTACGTTTGAAATTACAACCTTAACCAAATCGATTAATTTAAAATGCAGCGGAATATCATAAGTTATTAAGCAACGGAATAAAATAAATTGTTCAAATGCAACGGAAAAAAGTAGAAGTGTTAGGCACTACTGTTGACATGACATAATATGAAAATTGTTTTTGAAAGACAAGAGATGAATGCATGTGACTTTAGTGCTTGTTCTCTTATGTGCATCCCTATCCATGATTGAGCTAGTTACCTGAGAATACATGTTAAGAAAAAGTGTCAACACATAGGTTGGTGAGTTCACAAGTTTTGATATCAATACATAAGTGTTGTCACGTGTCATGATGTTTATTATATGTTTGTTCCGAGCCCCCAGCTCTAAGTGTCAGTTGCGTCTCTACCGAACTAGACTTGTTTGTTCTAGCCTTCATCATGCCTATCGTAGGGACATGGACGATGGGTTGAGATTACATGCGTCCTGACATCCGGTCAGAGTTGGCGCCGCGTGGGGTTCTTCACGCCCAATAGTACTATCTAAACTCACCTCGTTGTGAATAAATTAAAGGTAAGACTGTGCGAGGACTTTGTTACGATACAACACTTAATGTTTGTCCAATAAACTAGCATACACAATATGCTCGTACAAGTAATAAAGTTTGACTCAACAACATGTATTCTTCCCCTATTTTGAAAGCATGTAAAAGAGTTTTAAAGAGGCGCCTTAAACTCACCTTAGTGATAGTAGAATAATGCGTAAGCTTCTGATCTTCAGGTGAATCGGTCACCGGTTACCTATATCGTATGGCTTACGTAAGTTTGAGTCGTGATCGTGTTTGTGTTCGTGTTCGTGCTCAATAACCCACGGTTGTTATGTTTGTCCATGTTTGACCATGCTTGTTCGTGTTTGACCATGTTTGACCATGTCAAAGTTAACGACCCATTGGTGAACCGTGCGTTAGTTATAGTTCATGTGATGTTTGTTATTGTTCACGTATTGCTTTAAAACACGTAAGTCACATTAATGGTCAACTTACTATTTATAGTAAGTTTACATTTTTAGTAAGTTTACAACAAATTACATTTTAGTAGTTCTAGCATGCTCATTAGTTCCATGTGACCATGTTAACACTTAGCACGTTGTCACATATGATCCAATAAACATAAGTCCATTTTTAGTAATTAAAGTTACTAAAAATAGAAGTTCCTATATTCATCATGTTTAACATAGATAAATCTCACAATACTTCTCATAACATCATATTATATCATTTTAAGTTATCTATCATAAAGCAATCGAGGCCGATGATTCTATTTCATGAAATCCCCGAATAAAGTTTCTATAATTAGAAGGTTTCATTTAGAACACCATTTTAATCAAACTAAATCATGACATTTACTAATAATCTCATTATTTAACCATAACTCATCATTTTAACCTCCTTATTTCACCAAATTCACCATTTAACATAATTGTGCACTATCAAAGATGCTAATAATAGTAACTATGCCCAAATACCCATCAAATGACCATGTTAACATTTCTAATTTATCTTTTATGCAAATATCATCATCATATACCACAAATCATCATTTAAGCATGCTTCTATCATCAATATCATCATCTAGCATAATCTTGTAAATTTAACAAATAGTCATTTCTTGATCATAACATTCACAATGTACATCATCTATGACTCAAACATCATCAACAACCACTTATTCATAATCAAAATCATCTAAATCATCCTAGATCATACATGCATGTCATCATAGGTTGTCATAAACATTAGTAAACATCAATACTCAAAATCATGGCATCAAATATGTAACAACCTTCAATAGATTATTATTGCTAATCAAAATCAGTCATTAAATCAACGAAACCCATATCTATGGAGCTGAAATCTCATGCATGCATCATCAAGTAGCTTGCATGTGTGCATCTTGGCTTGCATGTGTGATTAGGTTGTGTTTAAGTGCATAAGAGCTCATAAATCTACCTCACAAAAATCCAAGGAATTGAGATGATGATTTAGCAGCTCCTAAAACTTCTGGACAATGGTGTTTAGCAGGAACAAGAAGGTGGTGGTGATGAACAAGCTCCAACAAGTCTTCGTCCAAGCTTCCTAATGGCTCCCAAGCTTCAATCTTCAAGAAATGGTGCTTCAATGGCTTCCATAGAGGTTTGCAGAAGGTTTTGAAGGAGATAAGGTCGAATGATGGTCTCAGAACTTGGGGAAAGGGATTAGGAGTAGAGGTAAAATGATTTGACTTGGTTTTATAAAGATTTTGGCATCTGGACGGCCTCGTGTACCGCCAAGATTGTCCCCAAGAGGTCTTGGTGTACCGCGGCGTGTTTCGGGATTCAAATCACCCGCTCAGGCTCCGCGTACTGCCAAGACTCACTCCGGGGTCCCTGGCGTACCGCGAAGACTCCCGGTTGAGCCTAATTTGCCTAATTACGATTGTTTGGTTCGTTTTTCGTCGTTTTCTCGATTATAATTCATCGTTTATTGTTGTTTGAGCATCCTAGTTCAATGTTTGATCATTTGTGAACTAATTAGTGTTTACTTACTTGTTTTGTTTAACGTTCATCAACGTTCGTATTTCATTCGACACGTGTGCACATGTTTCGATAATTCATCTAATTATAGTGTTTGCAACTGTGCTTGTACTATCATGCCACGTGTCACACTAAATTAAACTAATTGTAGTGCCACGTGTAATAGAATAAATTAAATAAACATTTAATTAAATAGTTTGCTGACCTGAAAATTACGGGGTGTCACACATGTAATCATAATTGGTAAATGTCACGTTCCAGTTGTATGAATAAAATGATTCATTTTAAAAGTTTTTTGATTAGCCATTTTGTAACTATAAAGTTGGTTATTAAGGTGATAATTATAGAAAAGCAATGAGTATGAAAATTTTTGTAACTATGAAGTTTGTTATTAAGTTTGTATTTATAGAAAAGTAATGAGTATGAAAAGTGGATTTATCTAGTATCGTTTCTTGTCGAATAGAAAATGTTATATATTTTTTAGTTTTTTATTCAATTTAATCATTTCAATTCTATTTATAAGTTCTTGTCTGAAAGCTATATAAATTGTTAAACACCACTATAATTATTTAATCATTTTAGCCAATCAAACATATAAATTGTTAAACGTGATGTAACCGATACAAACATATTTAAACAATAAAAACACATATTACCAAACAAAAACAACCATAAGAATCATTGTCGCATATCCCTATTAATTTAAACGAAAAACCTACTTTTCTTGCTACAGTACGCCTTAAGATGGTCATAATGTTGTGTTCACCATCATGATCACACACAAGCCATATTTTGTTGAACTCATTAGTCCCCTTCTTTTTCTTTGATTGTCGGGTAACTATAACGTATCCATTGTCAAGTGCTCTGCTTTTCACCAATGTCATCAACTTTTCCATAGACATAAATATCTGAAAACAATATGGTAATGAAACTAATATATTTCTAACTAAAAGCAAGTGAAAACTGTATTACCTCATTGGTATTCCCGTCCATATTTGGGTATACAACGTCATATTGTTCATGTTTAACCGCAAATTCTGGTGGTTATGATGTTCACCAACGTAAACGAACGTAAGGTTCCCGGTCAAATCAAATTGCCAGTACGAAGATCGAGCCGCAACCTCTTCGTTAAGATCCGGTAATCTTGGTCTAATTGGAGTCTCATACGAATGCACACGTATCTCATCCTTAAAAACATCATGATTAGTTTATCATTTGATTAACAATAAAACACATAAATGATAGTTTTATACCTGATAAGTTTTTGCCACTCGTGAAACGTCTGAATATTGACCGAAAAAAAAGTCTCCATCCCACCACGACATTTTTCCAATTGAATGAATGGTAGAAAACAATAAATTTTATAACTCAAATTCGAACAAAACAAGTAAAAACTTCTTTCAAGGTGAATCATAACTATTATATCAAATGAATCGTAAATGAACGTTTCTATCAACGATTTTAAAGAGGAATAAAATTTCACGTCAAATAATTCGTAACTTCATTTTCTCACATATTGGTCTCTACGCCACGTTTAAGAAAAATCTAAACGTGACGTATAACCCAATACGTACTGTTTCTGTACCATCTTCCAACAAAGCGACTGCAGAGTGTTAGAACCTCATACAGACACACCACGTATAGGTCACGATGTAGCGTATATGTCAAACCATTGTCCTATCGTTTGGCACAGCCTCGTGCTGAAACACCAAGTATAGAGCGCTACGTAGTGTATAGGTCAAATTGTTGTCCTCTCGTTTAACCGAGGTTCGTACGCCTGTGTCGTATGTGCCTCGTACAGGCCAATACGATGCGTATTAAAGGTGTGAAAACAACTTTTTGGGGTATAAGTATAACACGGTCCTTAATTTACCTTTGTTTTGATATGATATCATATCATATCATGTTTTGATTAGAAAGCCTTGATTCAAAACGTACGTTGCTTTTCAATTCTTTTTTGTTTTTTTTTTTTGTTACGTATGATTGAAGAAAGAGGATAAGGAGCTGATATCACGAGGGTTCATTTCTCAATAGTCAAACAAGTCAACAACCCAGAAACTCACTATCTTTTATATAATTTATTTTTGAGTGACTTTATCTTTTTTTTTTTTTTTTTTTGGATAAAGGGCAAAGCTCGGAAAACAAACATAACAACCAAAAAGAATTACAGGTGAAAGAGGGCATTTTCTCTATGTGCATTCATCATTCCTAACCTATGTTTAGGTACCCAAAAAAATACTCAGGATATACTTAATCCCATCTCCCCACCTATACAAAAACGGAGAGCCAATACGAAAGTTTCTACACAAACCATTACCTCTAACAACCATACATATACAATAACTATGCATATACATACATGCATGCATGCATGCATGCATGCATGCATACATACATATATATATATAGGATCTGCATCAAAAATAGCCCACTTTTATTGTACTAACCCAAATAACTCAGTCAAGATCAACCCGAATCTTTTGTTTTTTTTTTTCAAAACATTTATTTTACATGTATAAGAGTATGTTATTTTATGTGCTTGTTCAAATTCTTTTTATTTTGTTTGAGATCTTTTTCGTTTGTAATGAATTTGTCTTCAATACAAGGAGAACATATTTGGGATTCAATATTTGTTTTTAATATTTTAAAGATAGACACTATTATAGATCAAATTTTATATGAGTCTCACATATGTGATAATTAAGAACGATACATTAGCTACTAATAATATCACAAACGATTTCAACACGAAAATTATTAGTGATACCGTATTAGAAAATAATTTTTAGTAACAAATATAATGATTATTATTAGTTAATTTTTATTAAAACTAAATAAATAAATAAATAAATCTTAGTAGTATTTTTTATTTGATTATTTCTACCATTATGATTATCAAAAATAAATAAAAAATATATATTATTTGATTTAGTTTAATTAATATTAGTATTACAAAAATTCGTCATACGAAAAGTAATTCATGTTCCCGGTCTCAAACTCTCGAGTGTCGCCCTAAATTGATGTTTAATTGCCTGTTGCTTGACAACCAAGGAATAGGAATTGAGGACGAAACAAAAACCTTCTTGTGATAAAATGTTTCATATCTCAATAATTCTAGGAACCATAAAAACATCCTTGTACGTTGCTGCTGTTTTTGTTTTTCTTCTTAATTTGTAAAAGAGTTGTTTTGTTTTCATAATATTGTAGTTAATCAATGACAAGGGACTATGGAAAAAGAAGAACTAGGAATAATGAATATATTTATAATGATCTCATCCCTTATTATTTGTAATCAAGTCTCTGTCTATTGTTTGTAAATAATTCGTTGATTCTCATGTTCTTTGATGAACAAATTGGGTAATTTTGTTTTGTAAATAACTTGTGGTGTATTATTTCATATAAGTTGTAGTGAAATTCCTTTTATAAATAAGATTCCGTGAAATCAATAACAAACATGACATAGAAAAATTTGGGCTTGGATTTCTTTCAACTTGCTAATTTCATAGATAAGATTTTGGTATTCGTCTCTCAATATTTCATGTTTCTTAATGCGTAAACTATTGCTATGTTTTAGAATGGATTGAATATGTTCTTCAGGCCTCGATCGTAAATGTTTGCAACTTTAGTGCATAGGTTACTATTTTTCTTAAAATTTTCCTGCCTTTGGCTCACGTGACATTCATTTTAATTTGTAGGCAAATTTTGAAATCATGGCTTTTTGTTGGTATCAATTTTTTTTAATTCACATGTGTCAACACCCTCTCATTAATGATATGTTTTCTCAGACTCTTAAGAGTGATGGAGGCAATGTATGGGCATGCAAAAACAATGATGGGGATGTCCAAAGTGGTTTCTTAGCTCATGGCATGTGTTTATTTTCTTTCCTTTAATTAGAAAAGAAATAGAAAAAACTAACTCATCATTGATACATTTTGTAAAATTTAAACTTTGACAAATTAGTTTAATTTGGTATAATTGTATGCGCAGGTTTTGGATCTCTTACATATTACATCAATCCTGATAATATGCTCAAGTCATGTTCAAACCATTATAACGCGCTTACTTAAGATTGTTCTTGGATCATATTTTAATTATGAATTTTGCCATTTAAGTAAGTCATCAAATTAAGTTAAATCATTGATTCATTTATGGGGTTATAGCATCATTGATGCAACACAACATCAAGATTTGGTTTGTGATGAATGCAGGGGAGTGCAAGTAGTTTGAGAAGGCATGTTGCAGCATCACCGATGCAGCATCAGCAGGTGATTCAAAGGAATTGTAATTTGTAAAGCCCAACGAGCGGTCTCACCTGCAAGTTATGGTAGTAGTTCCATGGAGGTATAAAATCATTCTTAATCTGTGTTAATTCTAAAAACCAAACCCCAACAACATACCTTCTAATTATTCACATTCTAGGTTAATTTGGTCATTTTAAGTTTTATTAAAAAGTATCTAAAGTACTTTTTGTAAGATAAAATATTTACAATATGGCCCTCATGATTATTTAACTAAATAGATCAATTATTTAATTACCCCTAGCAGATAGATAATTATTTGATGGACGTAATTATCCTTATTTATCCTAATTAGGGTTTCCTCTTGGGTGTATATAAATAGAGACTAATTGGCTCATAATCAAGGTTACATTCTCTTAACATCATCACACACGAATCCTCCTCATCTCTTAGAGAATTCGTGAGCCACCATAACCGAGCCTCTCTCCTAACTCCATCCTCACCATACACCCTAAACGGGAACCCAGTCAAGATCATCATCTCAGGAATCATGTCTGGAATCAACAACGCATTCACTGGATTTACAGGTTTCATCTAATCTCTATTTCATTCATGTTTTCGTATTCATGTTTAAATCTAAACCAAAGGAATCGATCCAACATGTGGTATCAGAGAGATATGTTGTTTAATCGATTCCTAATCATGAAATTGATTCAAAATACAAAAACGTTTCAAAAAACGAGTACGAAAACTGGTTTGTTTTTCCAGAAAACCTTAAAACTGGTTCGTTTTTCGCAAAAACGTGAATTTGGTGCGTTTTTCGTAAACCTAAAAATTTTCGGACTTAAACGTATTCGAAATTAACATACACGTTTTTAAGAGTACTCGAAATTTGATGTATTCGAATTTGATGTACTCGAAATTTTTAAGTACTCGAAATTTGAGTATTCGAAATTTAACATACTCGAAATTACTTTTAAATTTAGTGTACTCGAAATTTTGGAGTTCACGAAATTTTAGTGTACTCGAAATTTTTTAAGTTCACGAAATTTTTAAGTGTACTCGAAATTTTGAAGTTCACGAAACTTAAATGTACTCGAAACTTAAAAAGTTCACGAAATAAGGTTCTCGAAAATCTAAGGGTACTCGAAATCTAAGTACTCGAAAATTTGAAAGTACTCGAAATTTCGAGTACATAATCATTTTCGAATACATGACTAATTTCGAGTACATGACTATTTTCGACAACAAAATTATTTTCAAGTACATAATTATTTTCGAGAACATTACTCTTTTCGAGAACATTACTAACTTCGTAAACAGTACAAATTTCGTGTACGAACACTTAACCAAAAATTTTTTTCGGGGCTAAGAGATAAAATAACTTGTTTTGTTAAAACCTTAATATACAAAATCTGCTTAAACTCAGTAACAAGTGTTTCACTTCTGCCCAAAGGTGATGTGTTACATCTTATTATTTGAGTCTTATTAAGCATTATCACTTACTTGTGTATATCCTTAAACATTAGATATTCACATGACATCATTTTGCCTTAAAGCATGTGTGTTTCACTTCTGCCCAAAGGTGATGTGTTACATATATGTTTGCAAACTTAACATGTGCATAATGCTTATAAATGTCTCATTTCTGCCCAAAGGTGATGTGTTACATTCCTAATGCACATTTTATTTTCTAACTTAATTGTTCCTAATACTTGAATGAATGGTTATTAACCAAAGTGAAACCCATTTGTTTAAATAGAACCTAATCTAGTCTATTAATTTGATGTTATAGTAGACTCTTTATCACAGCTTCATTACTATAATGGTCCTTATATATCCCTGCCTTAGATCTAAGTTACCCCATAAGATCACTCTAAGTTCTTCTATAGCCTTAGTATATTACTCTTTCTCATCTAATATAATCCACAGCTCCCAATATGGGAATTGAGACCCTTACTGGTGCGAACTACTCTGCTTGGAAAGATTCGCTGATGCTGACTCTTGGGATTACTGAGTTCGACTACGCCCTGAGAGAACCTGCACCTCCTGCTCTTACTGACAAGAGTACTGCTGAAGCTAAGCTGCTATATGAGAAATGGGAGAAGGCTAACAGGATGGCATTGATGTTTATCAAGAACTCTATCAGCCCAATCATCAGAGGAGCAATTCCTGATTTGGCTAACGCCAAGGCTTATCTTACTGCTGTGGAGGAGCAATTCAAAGTAACTTCCAAGGCGCATGCTAGCACCCTAATCATGAAACTGGTGTCTACAAAGTATGACGGAGTCAGTGGCATTCGAGAGCACATCATGATGATAAACGACATGGCCCGTAAACTTAAGGGATTAGACATGGAGATCAGTGATGGTTTCTTAGTCCACTTCATCATGACTTCTCTTCCTGCATCTTATGAGGCTTTCAAGATCAACTACAACACTCAGAAAGAGAAGTGGTTGATGAATGAGTTGATTGCCATGTGCGTACAAGAGGAAGAGCGTCAGAAGCTGGAAAAACCTGATGTTGCTTACCTGATGGCTACTGGTTCGAAGAAAAGGAAGAACAATACTCACAAGGATGCTTCTAAAGTCCCTAAGTCCAATGCAGGTGCATCTTCCAGCTCTAACAATTCCAATGGTAAGCCTTACTGCAAGTTCTGCCGAAAGGTAGCACATAAGCAGAAAGATTGCTCTGACTTCAAGGAATGGCTGGCTAAGAGAGGTAATCATCTTAATATGATAATTGAGTCCTTTAATTTAAATGTTCCAACTAATACATGGTGGTTTGACTCTGGTTCTATGGTTCATGTGACCAATTCTACTCAGGGATTCCTTACAATCCAGAGGCCGGAAAGAAACCAAAGAACCCTTAAGCTTGGGGATGGAAAGGAACTAGCTGTTGCTGTCGTGGGAACCTTAGAATTAATAATGAAAACCGGTCTATGTATTAAACTTTATGATACCTATATATTCCTGAAATTTCTAGGAATCTTGTATCAGGACCAAAGTTAGACATGGATGGTTTTTATGTTTCTCATGGTAATGGCAGACTTACTATTAGTTCTAATTCTCAAGTATTTGGTACTGGTCTTCTGGATGGTGGTCTCTATAAATTAGAACTAGATGATGATTTCTCTAGGTCTTTGTTATCATATAACATTAATGAGAACTCAACAAAGACTAAAAGAAAAAGAGACTTAGAAAATTCATCCATGTTGTGGCATCAACGTTTAGGCCACATCTCACGGGATCGCTTATCTCGACTCGTGAAGGATGAAGTTTTACCTTCTCTTGATTTCACCGATTTTGGAACATGTGTCAAATGCCTTAAAGGTAAAATGACAACAACAACTAAGAAAGGTGCCACTAGGAGTTCTAATTTATTAGAAATTATTCACACCGATATTAGTGGCCCTTACACCATTGCTGGAATAACTGGACATACTTCATTTATCACTTTTATTGATGATTATTCTCGTTACATGTACTTGTATCTAATTAAGGACAAATCTGAATCACTTACAACTTTTAAAGATTATAAAACTGAAGTTGAAAATCAACTAAATCTTAAAATAAAAGTTGTGAGATCAGATAGAGGAGGTGAATATTATGGTAGACATACTGATGTGGGTCAGGCCCCTGGTCCATTTTATGAGTTTTGTAAAGGCCAGAGGATCATGAACCAGTACACCATGCCCGGTACTCCTCAACAAAATGGTGTTACTGAAAGGAGAAATAGAACCCTAATGAACATGGTGCGTAGTATGTTAGCCAACTCAGATTTACCCTCATTCCTCTGGACCGAGGCCTTAAAGACAGCAGTTCATATACTCAATAGAGTTCCTTCGAAATCTGTCCCTAAAACTCCTTATGAACTTTGGACAGGAAGGAAACCGAGTCTTAGATATATGAAAGTATGGGGTTGTCTTGCCGAAGCTAAACTCTATAATCCCTTCTTAAAGAAGCTTGACATGAAAACTGTTACATGTTACTTCATCGGGTATCCCGATCACTCAAAGGGTTATAGATTCTATTGTCCTACCCATGTCACTCGAATTGTAGAAACAAAGCATGCTCATTTCCTTGAGGATTCAAAGGTCAGTGGGAGCAGCGAAAATCCTGACTCTGATTTGCAAGAAGTACAAGACGCGGGGGGGAGACACTCGTCGACTAACTTACCTCCGATTACTCCTCTTGTACACCAGGCTACTCCGAACTTCACTTGTAACAACTGTGTCGGAACCGTCACCGGAACAGTGAACGGAACAGTAACGGCACAGTAACTCAGGTACAAACTATGCAAACTATTGATGTACTGTTGAATACGTAATGTTAAACAGTAAACTATTATGCTAGTGTTTCTGAAATCTGATTAAACGTTACAGTTTAACAGTCAGAAACGCATCAGACAACGGTGAACAGTGAAACTGATACGTATTGATGTGACATGATGTGTAAACGTATGCGAGGTTAAACAAAACAAAACGATAACGGTTGTTGTTACGGAATGCTAAACCGATGAGTTATTCGTATAGGTGACGATCTGTACGAATGATTCTGATAGTTTAACGCTCTGAAATAGTAACTGAAAAGTAGAAAACAAAAGTCGGAAAGCAAAACCATCGTCGTGTTCGTTCGAATGACGATTCGAACGAATACGCGCGATGGTGACGCGTTCTGACGAAACGAAAACGAAAACGATAAAAGATACGAACGAGCATAAAGTTAAAGAAATAAGATATTTCTTATTTTACAATTTTGAAACTCATCATAAAACCAATTAAATAAAACTGTTGTAATAAATCGCGAACAAATAAATTAAACGCGTAAAAATACCAAATTCGTTAAATAAATTGTTTAAAACGAAACTTAAATTAATCTTGAGTTAAATAAATAAATATTGGGATATTTAGGAAAATATTCGTAAATTTAAAGGTTATAAAATAATTCTTTTATTTTATTTAAGAAGAACGCGCGTGTAAATTCCGGAAATGCGACGAATACGCGAACCGAGCAACCGGAACGAACCTGAACCCACTCGGGGTATAAAAACACATAAATGAGATTATTTCTCTCGTTTTCACCTCATCTCCTCCAACCAAACCCTAAATCCCGGATTTCCCTCTCATCCTCCATTTTTGAAGCTTCAAAACCTCATATCTCCCTCAAAACTCAACGAAATTGAGTGGTTCTTGAACCCACGCGTAGCCCTCGACACCCTCTACACGAAAGTACAACAGATCGGAGACAAACGCCACTGGAATCGGAGGTATGAGGCTGTTTTCAGTTCAAAAATTAGGGTTTTCGACTTAAATGGCTCACCTCAACCCTAACCGGTTAATATCTTCCTTCCTTGAACCCCGCAACCACCTGAATCTTCATCAACCGGTGATAGGCTCGAAATTCTCTGGTTTGTGACTGATGCACTCGAGGAGAGCCACTCCGGCCGAATGACCCCCACACAGAAGGTCGAATGACCTTGGCCGAAGGGCCCCCTCTTTCGCCGGTGTTACCTTCATAACATGCATGGGCTCATTCGACCACCTTCGGCCGCCACACCCTCATTCGACAGCAACCAGTCGACTGACCCCATTCGCCAGCCCTTCCTTCGCCGGTCTTCATTCGCCATCCCCAGCCCTCCTTCGCCAACCATCACAGAACCACCACCATTCGGCACCACCCTATTCGACCACCCCTCAGTCGGAGAAGGCATTCATTCGGCCTAAAGGCTATTCGGCAGGCAGCGTACATTCGACCATGCATCCATTCGCCAATATCTCATTCGAACATCAAGTCATTCGCTAGGCCACCCTTGCATTCGTCTAACTTACATTCGGACCACACCCAGCCATACCCTCGAACTAGCAGGCTTTCAACAAGGCCATATTGGGTCCATTTGGCCCAACGATATTGAACAATGGATCTTTCTGGTTAAGGCCCAAAACAACATACAATAGGTCTCACTTTGGCCCAACAGATTTTCTCTTGGCCCATTTATTCGGCCCAGCAAACTAGCCCACCTGTTAAGCCATTGTGATTTGAAATTACCAATGTATATGATAGGCCCATAAAATACAGCCATCTAGTTTGATTTGTAGCAAGAACCACCCAAACTTCATTTGGCCCACACTTGTTGTAGGTTCATGAGGCTCACATTCAGCCCAATACACTTGGTTCAGTCCACACATGTAATCGGCCCAAAGAAATTAGGCCCAGTTTGGTCGAGGCCACCTTGTTTCGGCCCATCATTCAATCTGTGGGCCTAAGGCCCAACTAATTAGTCCATGAGACTATTTCGGCCCTATGGTTATTTTGTAAACGAACACCTAAAAAGGCTCAAGTATTATGCTACTGTGTTAATATGTAGAGTAATAATTGTTAAAACACATCAACATATTAAGAATAATGGCAACACTTTTGAGTAATTTATAATTTAGGTTTAAAGCAAATTAACTTTTAAGTAAAATACTTAGAAAATCCTTGTGAGTTAAATCCTCATAATTGATTATGGCTAGGAATAAAAGTGAGACACGCAACATAAGGATTATTGGTAATGATGAAGTATAACAAAAGAACCGGGGCCGAATCATGACCGAACCTTACGCGTGTTAGCCAAAGTCATGGCTAACACTTACACACGCACAAACTATTCATAAATTTATACTTACAAATTTAAACAACGTGAAATCAATACAGGATCGTGAAAACAATATCAACTACAACAAAGAGCGCGTGCATTCTTGTTTGAGACCAAGTCAACTACCCCAACTACAAGGTGAGTTCATTGTCCCTTTTCAAACTATTTTGGTTTTTAACTCGGGACTGAGAAGCATGTTATACATTTTAAAACAAATGTTTTAAATCTAACAAAATGCTTTTATACTATTTGATTATGCCAAGTGCTAAAGGCATCAGACTCTATTTAAACTCAATGCTATTTGATTATGCCAAGTGCTAAAGGCATAAGCTACTTGATAATACTAAAGCTATGCGATAATACCAAGTGCTAAAGGTATTTACTATTTGATGATGCTATTGTGGATGCTAATTCTATGAAATCATGTTCAAGCTTATACTATGAGTTATGCTAATACTAAGGTTACGGGTTAAACTAAATGTTAATACTACGGGCTAATGCTATGGGTTTTAAATGCTAAAGACTAATGTAAACTCTAAATGCTAAGTATACTATAAGGCCACGGGGATACTAAATGCATACATACATATACATTGGATACTTGAATCTATGGATGCTATAAACTCTTGAATGCTATGTGATTGCCATGCTCAAACAACGGTTTGGCCTCTCAGTGCTTGCCTTACCGGTTGTAAAGCTAGTTCTTGTGCACAAGTTACGTAAATGCTGGACTCTTTGTATACTAAAACTATAGGCTATGGAAGAACAATAGTTGGTCTCTCAGTGCTTGCCTTCAGGTGTTCTTCCTAGCCGGGACTTGAAGAACAATAGTTGGTCTCTCAGTGCTTGCCTTCATGTGTTCTTCATAGTCTTATCGAGGAAATGGACTGATGGCCTCTCAGTGCTTGCCATGTAGTGTTTCCCATAAACTATTTACTCAGGTGATCAGTGACTAGGACGGTATTGGTGAATCTTAGATGACTTTGTGTCATCATGAGTAGCCCTTATCTCCCCCTAAGTTACACGTAAATCTTGGGGCTGGTATGGACTGATACTGAATTCCTTCAGGCATTCAGTTGTCTATTCCGGTAACATTCAAACAAACTCACGGATACTATTGATGAATGGGATAAACTTACAAACAGAAGTGCTTAAACTATGACAGGGAAACTATACGGACGGGTCGGTAAAGGGCTTAATTATTATTAATAACAGTGTCATATCCGGATTAGTATGTGGTGGGACGTCGTCTGGGCGGGTTGTAGGCTTGACCCAGGGGTATGCCCTATATATAAGCATACCGATTTGGATATTACATGTGGAGTTAATAAGATTAAGGTTTTACCGAAAGGAGTTATGCTAAAGCTATTTAAACTTATAAACTACATGAACTCACCAACCATTGTGTTGACTTTGTTTTCTTACATGCTTTCTCAGGTGATGCACAGGTTTAAACATATGCTTTTGGATTGCATGCTAGGCGGCCTAGTTAGAGGACCTAGTGATTTTGGGAAGCACATATTTTGTTGATCATACGAATCATTCTCGGATATCTTGTACAGTTTACAAGATAGAATACATTAATTCTTTTGTTAGGTTTACCAAGTTAAATTATTAAACATTGACATTGTAATTTAACTTTGTAATCCTATTCATATGCTTAATTGTGCTTTAGTGATTCTTAACATTGATGCTATGTAACAATCTGATCAACCCGATTATCACACCCGATATCGCGCCCCGGGAACCTTCCGCCCGACGGGGACTCCGATCCAACCCCGCCGGCCCGGGGTGTGACAGATTGGTATCAGAGCTCAAGGTTATAGAGAATGATAGGTCATTTACTTAAACGGTTTGACCTAGACTATAACTTAGGGACCCTTCACGTAGAGAACATAGGAATTAGGGATATACTTGCATTATGTCTTCTGCATTCGATCATTGCACTAACTGATGTCCTATTGGTTACGATTAGAATGTCACCAAGAAGACAACCGTCACCATCTCTACCTTCACAGGAGATGGGTCCAACAGTCGATGCACTCGCAACTCTGATTACTGAAGAATTGATGTCGGTTCTTCCTGGAATCATCAACCGGATCAGGAACAGTGAGGAGTTTACTCGGAGCTTCCCACTACCTTCTGAAAAGAAGAAGGAACCAGAGGCAGGAGAAACCAGCAACAAACCTAAACGTCGTGCTGCAAAAAGACGAAAGAGGACTGTGAACTACACTGACGCTACACCCATCAGGAAAATCCTACCTTTTCCGACTACAAGAGTGAGTGTGCAATACGAGGGAAAAACCCCTCACTGCCCAGTTTGTCGTAATTATCATCGAGCTGAACTCCCATGTGTGCAATGCACACGCTGTGGGAAGACGGGTCACTGGGTGCAACAATGTAGGTCGTCTGTAGCCTACAATCCCCCTCAATATGCTGGTAAGCACCCTGAATGTGACGAATGTGGATATCACCATAGTAAAGAGAAACTTTGCAAACACTGCCTGAACTGTGGGAAATACGGACACTGGATCCAACAGTGTCGGTTTATTTCCATCAGGAAACAAGAACAAAGAGCAAGTACCTCTACTTCCTCTCAACATAACCACAACTGCTACACGTGCGGAATGCTTGGACATTTCGCGAGGGACTGCCCTAGGAGAGTGCCTCCAGTTGACCCAGTAATCACAGAGGAATTACTTGCTTTACCGGCTCCTGGAGATCACACGGAGTCCGATGACTCCATAGGTATGCAAACTTCATTAAGTTACAATGAATTATTTAATGATGTATAAACCAGAAATGCATGAACTGTTGTGATTGTAGAAACAATAAATCTCAGGTAACTGTAAACAAACTCGGTGCCGATAAGGTAATCGGAATAGTAACCTAAGAAATTCTTAGATCAAATAAACATTAAACGACTAAGTAAAAGATAGGGAAATTCTTGATTATAGTTTAACTACTGTAATCAGTAGGTGGACTTTATCTAGTTAGAACATTAAAAGCTGTAAGAAGTCAAAATGCTAAAAAAAAAAAAAAAAACTAGTGTGTAAGCTGTCACTTTTCATCTAGACTCTATAGCACTCGAGTTACTTAATTTGTAGAACTTCAGTTCTAGGATGTTAAGAAAAGGATCCTTGGTTAGTACACATAACACACGTAGGAAACCATAGCTAACACTAAGGTCGTGTAACAATTGGTACTCATAGCATCAGTTAGTTTGAACCATAAGGTGTTAGAGTCATACAGAGAATAAGCAAGCCATAACAATAAGACAACCATAAGCAATAAAACTAGCAAAACTCTGAGGCAATACTTGGCGACTTATACGTAAGGAAACAACACCGGTAGACGAAACCAGATACCTCTAACTCACGAAGAATAAGTCAACAGAAAAGACTTATTATACGTGGGACCAGATGGTATAAAGAACATAGAACTAAACATGATGGGACTTAGAGGATAGACCACGAATGTTCGCAACACATATTCGATCAGAAGGAACTCAACATGCGACAGCGACGTTGGGTTGAGCTTCTGAATGACTATGACTGTGTAATCAAATACCATCCGGGCAAGGCAAACGTGGTTGCTGATGCCTTGAGCCGGAAGGAACGAGTCAAACCCTTGCGCGTTAGAGCAATGGGAATGACTGTGCAGACAAGCTTACACGACAGGATTATGCAAGCACAACAAGAAGTCGTTGAACGTGAGAACCTGAAGAAAGAACTCGATCGTGGAGCGGAGAAACATCTAGAAACGAAATCAGATGGACTTATTTACTTCAGGGATCGCGTATGGATCCCTACAGTAGATGAGTTAAGGAAGCTGATTTTCGATGAAGCACACAAGACCAAGTACTCTGTGCATCCCGGTGCTGATAAAATGTATCAAGACTTACGTGCCTTCTATTGGTGGCCGGGTATGAAGAAAGACATAGCCGAGTACGTTGGTCGATGCCTTACGTGTGCTACGGTGAAGGCAGAACACCAGAAACCTTCTGGTTTACTGTAACAGCCTGAAATTCCACTATGGAAGTGGGAACAAATAGCTATGGACTTTGTTACCAAGCTACCCCGCACTTCCAGTGGACATGACACTATTTGGGTTATCGTTGATTGATTAACCAAGTCTGCTCATTTCTTGCCGATGCGAGAAACGTACACGATGGATAAACTAGCGAAGCTTTACATTGATGAGATAGTGGTACGCCACGGTGTGCCATTGTCTATCATCTCAGATCGTGATAGCAGATTTACATCAAGGTTCTGGCAATCGCTACAGAAGTCTCTAGGGACACAATTGAACTTGAGTACAGCTTATCATCCACAAACGGATGGTCAAAGCGAACGTACTATTCAGACACTAGAAGATATGTTGAGAACTTGTGTTCTAGACTTCGGTGGTAATTGGGATTCTCACTTGCCACTAATCGAATTCTCCTACAACAACAGTTATCACAGCAGCATCGGTTGTGCTCCATTTGAGGCTCTTTATGGCCGAAAGTGTCGATCACCGATCTGTTGGCCTGAAGTGAGAGATAATCGAATCACAGGGCCCGAACTGATACAAGAAACTACAGACAAGATTGCGCAGATACAACAAAGACTACAGGCGACACGAAGTAGACAAAAGAGCTATGCCGATAAACGGCGTAAGCCGTTGGAATTCCAAGTGGGAGACCGGGTCATGTTGAAGGTTTCTCCATGGAAGGGGCGTAGTTCGATTCGCGAAGAAAGGCAAACTAACACCACGATATGTGGGACCGTTCGAAATCATCGAACGTATTGGTCCTGTAGCATACAGACTAAGCTTACCGGATGAACTTAGTGGTGTACACGACGTGTTTCACGTCTCCAACTTGAAGAAATGTCTTGCTGATGAAACGCTTATCATACCGATTGAAGAAATTCAATTGGATGAACACTTACGTTTTGATTGAGGAACCGTTGGAAATCATGGATCGCAAGGTTAAACAACTAAGGCGAAGTCGTATTCCTATTGTCAAAGTGCGTTGGAACTCAAGGCACGGACCCGAGTTTACTTGGGAACGCGAAGACCACATGAGAAACAAATACCCCCAACTGTTCACAGAGGAAGCCGTACCCGATAACAATGCTTGAATTTCGGGACGAAATTTCTCTAACAAGGGGAGACTGTAACAACTGTGTCGGAACCGTCACCGGAACAGTGAACGGAACAGTAACGGCACAGTAACTCAGGTACAAACTATGCAAACTATTGATGTACTGTTGAATACGTAATGTTAAACAGTAAACTATTATTCTAGTGTTTCTGAAATCTGATTAAACGTTACAGTTTAACAGTCAGAAACGCATCAGACAACGGTGAACAGTGAAACTGATACGTATTGATGTGACATGATGTGTAAACGTATGCGAGGTTAAACAAAACAAAACGATAACGGTTGTTGTTACGGAATGCTAAACCGATGAGTTATTCGTATAGGTGACGATCTGTACGAATGATTCTGATAGTTTAACGCTCTGAAATAGTAACTGAAAAGTAGAAAACAAAAGTCGGAAAGCAAAACCATCGTCGTGTTCGTTCGAATGACGATTCGAACGAATACGCGCGATGGTGACGCGTTCTGACGAAACCAAAACGAAAACGATAAAAGATACGAACGAGCATAAAGTTAAAGAAATAAGATATTTCTTATTTTACAATTTTGAAACTCATCATAAAACCAATTAAATAAAACTGTTGTAATAAATCGCGAACAAATAAATTAAACGCGTAAAAATACCAAATTCGTTAAATAAATTGTTTAAAACGAAACTTAAATTAATCTTGAGTTAAATAAATAAATATTGGGATATTTAGGAAAATATTCGTAAATTTAAAGGTTATAAAATAATTCTTTTATTTTATTTAAGAAGAACGCGCGTGTAAATTCCGGAAATGCGACGAATACGCGAACCGAGCAACCGGAACGAACCTGAACCCACTCGGGGTATAAAAACACATAAATGAGATTATTTCTCTCATTTTCACCTCATCTCCTCCAACCAAACCCTAAATCCCGGATTTCCCTCTCATCCTCCATTTTTGAAGCTTCAAAACCTCATATCTCCCTCAAAACTCAACGAAATTGAGTGGTTCTTGAACCCACGCGTAGCCCTCGACACCCTCTACACGAAAGTACAACAGATCGGAGACAAACGCCACTGGAATCGGAGGTATGAGGCTGTTTTCAGTTCAAAAATTAGGGTTTTCGACTTAAATGGCTCACCTCAACCCTAACCGGTTAATATCTTCCTTCCTTGAACCCCGCAACCACCTGAATCTTCATCAACCGGTGATAGGCTCGAAATTCTCTGGTTTGTGACTGATGCACTCGAGGAGAGCCACTCCGGCCGAATGACCCCCACACAGAAGGTCGAATGACCTTGGCCGAAGGGCCCCCTCTTTCGCCGGTGTTACCTTCATAACATGCATGGGCTCATTCGACCACCTTCGGCCGCCACACCCTCATTCGACAGCAACCAGTCGACTGACCCCATTCGCCAGCCCTTCCTTCGCCGGTCTTCATTCGCCATCCCCAGCCCTCCTTCGCCAACCATCACAGAACCACCACCATTCGGCACCACCTATTCGACCACCCCTCAGTCGGAGAAGGCATTCATTCGGCCTAAAGGCTATTCGGCAGGCAGCGTACATTCGACCATGCATCCATTCGCCAATATCTCATTCGAACATCAAGTCATTCGCTAGGCCACCCTTGCATTCGTCTAACTTACATTCGGACCACACCCAGCCATACCCTCGAACTAGCAGGCTTTCAACAAGGCCATATTGGGTCCATTTGGCCCAACGATATTGAACAATGGATCTTTCTGGTTAAGGCCCAAAACAACATACAATAGGTCTCACTTTGGCCCAACAGATTTTCTCTTGGCCCATTTATTCGGCCCAGCAAACTAGCCCACCTGTTAAGCCATTGTGATTTGAAATTACCAATGTATATGATAGGCCCATAAAATACAGCCATCTAGTTTGATTTGTAGCAAGAACCACCCAAACTTCATTTGGCCCACACTTGTTGTAGGTTCATGAGGCTCACATTCAGCCCAATACACTTGGTTCAGTCCACACATGTAATCGGCCCAAAGAAATTAGGCCCAGTTTGGTCGAGGCCACCTTGTTTCGGCCCATCATTCAATCTGTGGGCCTAAGGCCCAACTAATTAGTCCATGAGACTATTTCGGCCCTATGGTTATTTTGTAAACGAACACCTAAAAAGGCTCAAGTATTATGCTACTGTGTTAATATGTAGAGTAATAATTGTTAAAACACATCAACATATTAAGAATAATGGCAACACTTTTGAGTAATTTATAATTTAGGTTTAAAGCAAATTAACTTTTAAGTAAAATACTTAGAAAATCCTTGTGAGTTAAATCCTCATAATTGATTATGGCTAGGAATAAAAGTGAGACACGCAACATAAGGATTATTGGTAATGATGAAGTATAACAAAAGAACCGGGGCCGAATCATGACCGAACCTTACGCGTGTTAGCCAAAGTCATGGCTAACACTTACACACGCACAAACTATTCATAAATTTATACTTACAAATTTAAACAACGTGAAATCAATACAGGATCGTGAAAACAATATCAACTACAACAAAGAGCGCGTGCATTCTTGTTTGAGACCAAGTCAACTACCCCAACTACAAGGTGAGTTCATTGTCCCTTTTCAAACTATTTTGGTTTTTAACTCGGGACTGAGAAGCATGTTATACATTTTAAAACAAATGTTTTAAATCTAACAAAATGCTTTTATACTATTTGATTATGCCAAGTGCTAAAGGCATCAGACTCTATTTAAACTCAATGCTATTTGATTATGCCAAGTGCTAAAGGCATAAGCTACTTGATAATACTAAAGCTATGCGATAATACCAAGTGCTAAAGGTATTTACTATTTGATGATGCTATTGTGGATGCTAATTCTATGAAATCATGTTCAAGCTTATACTATGAGTTATGCTAATACTAAGGTTACGGGTTAAACTAAATGTTAATACTACGGGCTAATGCTATGGGTTTTAAATGCTAAAGACTAATGTAAACTCTAAATGCTAAGTATACTATAAGGCCACGGGGATACTAAATGCATACATACATATACATTGGATACTTGAATCTATGGATGCTATAAACTCTTGAATGCTATGTGATTGCCATGCTCAAACAACGGTTTGGCCTCTCAGTGCTTGCCTTACCGGTTGTAAAGCTAGTTCTTGTGCACAAGTTACGTAAATGCTGGACTCTTTGTATACTAAAACTATAGGCTATGGAAGAACAATAGTTGGTCTCTCAGTGCTTGCCTTCAGGTGTTCTTCCTAGCCGGGACTTGAAGAACAATAGTTGGTCTCTCAGTGCTTGCCTTCATGTGTTCTTCATAGTCTTATCGAGGAAATGGACTGATGGCCTCTCAGTGCTTGCCATGTAGTGTTTCCCATAAACTATTTACTCAGGTGATCAGTGACTAGGACGGTATTGGTGAATCTTAGATGACTTTGTGTCATCATGAGTAGCCCTTATCTCCCCCTAAGTTACACGTAAATCTTGGGGCTGGTATGGACTGATACTGAATTCCTTCAGGCATTCAGTTGTCTATTCCGGTAACATTCAAACAAACTCACGGATACTATTGATGAATGGGATAAACTTACAAACAGAAGTGCTTAAACTATGACAGGGAAACTATACGGACGGGTCGGTAAAGGGCTTAATTATTATTAATAACAGTGTCATATCCGGATTAGTATGTGGTGGGACGTCGTCTGGGCGGGTTGTAGGCTTGACCCAGGGGTATGCCCTATATATAAGCATACCGATTTGGATATTACATGTGGAGTTAATAAGATTAAGGTTTTACCGAAAGGAGTTATGCTAAAGCTATTTAAACTTATAAACTACATGAACTCACCAACCATTGTGTTGACTTTGTTTTCTTACATGCTTTCTCAGGTGATGCACAGGTTTAAACATATGCTTTTGGATTGCATGCTAGGCGGCCTAGTTAGAGGACCTAGTGATTTTGGGAAGCACATATTTTGTTGATCATACGAATCATTCTCGGATATCTTGTACAGTTTACAAGATAGAATACATTAATTCTTTTGTTAGGTTTACCAAGTTAAATTATTAAACATTGACATTGTAATTTAACTTTGTAATCCTATTCATATGCTTAATTGTGCTTTAGTGATTCTTAACATTGATGCTATGTAACAATCTGATCAACCCGATTATCACACCCGATATCGCGCCCCGGGAACCTTCCGCCCGACGGGGACTCCGATCCAACCCCGCCGGCCCGGGGTGTGACATCACTGAACCTACTCCGACACAATCAGGACTCACTACTGCTCCAAACGTTACCGAGAATGAAGTGTGATAATTGCAGTTGAGAATTACGTTATTGATGACGGGATCACATTTGGTTGTTCTAGAAATCCGCTTTGAATTAATGATTGTAATTATTACAGATCGATAGTATGCGAGAAATGATGAACGTGAGCGAAAACCGTGTGCAAAACGGAGTCCTGGATTGCCCGGAATCGAAAAACGAAGGAAATTTTCTAAGTATTGAACTCCTGGACTCGTCGCGGTACGCGAAGGATAGGATGAGGGTCCTCCGCGGTACGCGATGCATGAAAAATATCTGAGATTCCCGGATTTCTTCGCGGTACGCGAAGCCCTTTTTGGCTCCTCGTCGTGGTACGCGACGGGTGAGGCGGTGGAATGCATTGATCTTCTTCACCAGATTTCATGCAGAAGTTTATTTTTAAAACTTCTCGAACACAGACGCTCAAACACACATAACAGATGAACTTTTCACCATCAAATAACCATTTTCAAGCTTTCTAATCGTGTGGATCGCACCAGAGAACGTGTTTACAAGTCCTGATCGTTGTTTTAACCGCAGAAATCCGTCTGATTTGGTAATGATTCGTTTTTAACCTTCTAGTTTGATTTTGATTGATTAGATCTTGATTTTGAACGTAATGACATAGTTAGGATTGTTGATTATTTCCTAGATGATGGCTAGGATTGATTATAAACGAAGAACACGATGTTTTAACGGTTAAATCCTTGTTTTGATCCGTTGTAATGCCCGGTTTGCATGAAATCATACCCATGATTATAATGGTTTAAACCATTTGATTATAACAATGTAGGTGATTAGTTTGATTAATCTTTGAAATGCAAGGTTAAATCCAAGTGTTTCAAACTAATCACTATCATTAACATACTTATTGGAACGATTATCTGATGTTTATGATAACAGTCAGATTTCTTAATGCTACATTGTGATATTTCATGATATTTGGGTAATAAATAACAAGGCTTAATCATTCCTAAGCCATTAAATCATCTAGAATCTGTTTTAGCATTATAATCAACAACATTAACTATTTGGTTAATCCTAGATTATTCTGATTAATCAAGAGTGTCATCAACCTTGTATCAGGAATCTAATTCAATGTAGGTTCCTACATTATCATACATTGTATGATACAATATCAAAATTTACCAATTAAATACTTAATATCAATTTGATGACTTGCAAAGCAATGTCTTTGACATTGAACGTTCAGAAAGGTCTAATCAGTAAATTAAAGCCTATATAACTCATTAAATATAAATAAATGCAGAATCACCTCTTTATTCTCAGTTTGGGAGATATTATGCTACCTTTATATTATCAGGTGAGTTTCGTACAACCCCTTTTCTTTTTACTCTTTTATAAACATCGGGGTAGCGCTGTAAAACTTTTCATAACTATATGATATGTATCACTGTTATCTGAGTGATTTCATATGATTGTTGAGAACTTGTGGATTTCATGGGATTTTTCCTGTAGAACAAGAACACTATCACAGTATCGAAAGTCCTCATTTCTGAACTGTATCTAGTGAACCCATGTGGGGCCGAACAGAAAACATTGATAGTACTATTGGCTGACAACCCATTTGCCGTGAGCTTGCAACTCCCTTAGGTGTAAATGTTTGTTATCTGTTTCCAGAACTTCTTAATGTGTTGTAATAGACATTAAGACAATGAGGCACCAAGATATTTACCGACGGGTAGTATCTTTATAGAACAAGAACAAAACAGTCCGAAAGGAACTAGATACGGGTCCCATGGTTATCTTGAACAGAACATTTTGAGAACTTATAATTACATATCATATCATATTGTGGAACTTGAACTGTATGATCTCACCAGCTTTGTGCTGACGTTTCAAATTTAAATCTTTTTGCAGGAAGACAATGACCACCCAATGAGGCAGCACTTTAAGCGCTTGTAATTAAATAAATGTAATAAACTTAGATTATATAATGTAATATTGGTTGTGATTAAGACATCCTTGTAATGTATTTCTTTTAAGTTAATCTGTGTGCTTGTGATATCGGATCAAGTAAGTCACCCTCTTATCTCTGAGACATCACCACTATGCTTCCGCAACCGTTTCAGTGACATCATCAACCGGTGACGAGAGGTGGGGGTGTGATAGGGTGGTATCAGAGCCACAGGTTATAGAGTGGTTGGCTTAGAGACCTAGACTATAACCATAGGCTCGTATAGTGACACAGAGAGCACCGAACATAACTAATGAACAAAACTTGTTTTGAATTAAGCCAGAATAATCAGGTGGTACGAATTCCAGTTATGAGTGGCCAGCATAACTGAAATTTACAACACGTGTGCGTTCTAGTTTGATCGAATTCAAGCAGTTAATTAATAATTATAAAGTCATATAGTGTTCTGACATAGGAAGAAGCATCATATCATGTTTATATTAAATATTGTTATTTAATATTTATTTCATGATACTGATTAGAGATTTTGATTGTACAGCGATGGCCGACCAAGGAGAAATATATATTTATCAGAGATTTCCTTATGTTGTATTGGATGACACCCCGAGTTCTAGTGCAGGACCAGACTCTGATCCTGACGAGGTTTCGTCTGCAGCCTCTCAGGCTACACCTGCTGTACCACGCACACCATCAGCTCCTAGATCTGCTACTCCACCACCACCAACACCATTACCACCACCATTACCACCACCACCAGCACAATCCGCATCACACGGACACTCACAGCCTCATGCTGATATAGCAGCGGAGGGACGGCATAGTCAGTCCCCACAGAGAGTTCCTACTTGGGATGGACTTAGGAGGATGCGGGGACAGGCCCCAAGACCACGGGGTTGCCCCCACGACATCAGATGGCTCCACGGGATGAGCCACAGACTGTTCATGAGGTGGGAGAATCCTCCCACCAAGCCGAGCTGCGGGCCCAGATGCAGCAGGTCTCTCAAGACCTGCAGGGCCTGAGACATGACCTGCACCATCATTAGACTACCCTCGAGGATACCCGTGCTGGAGATCCTCACTTCACACTTGAATTTGATTAAGCAGGTGAATCTGAAGGGTATTAATACTCAGGCGTGGAGAACGACTGTTGAGGAGCGACTGAATAGGACGTGGAGACAAGTGTTGGTTGCTGCATTTTGGCAGCAAATTGCAGTCTGGAGGGAGAGACTGCAAGGGTGGATTTGGATGCTTGGGATGATGAGCATCGAGGCTAGACTCCTATGTTTAGCTTTAGTATTGGCTACTATAGCTATTGTACTAGCCTGCTTACCGTACTTCTTACGGTAATTCTGATCGGACATCTTTCATTTTTGGGATTTCTCATTGTACATACCGTTGGCGGATAGGTTTTTATCTGTACGAATGTAATAGTAACACTCTGTTGTATCAAACTTTATGATAGTGTTAGTAAAATGGTTACTTTTGTGTATCTGTCTATGTAATGAGTTACAGTTGTGATGTGTGAACTATGTCTTTCTAATAAACCTGTGTGAACTATGTCTTTCTAATAGAACTGTGTGAACAATTCTGTATGAGAACATATCAGAACGAGAACATATCTATTGCCTGTGTGGCAATGAATCATGGAACTGTGAGAACAATTCTGTGTGAGAACATATCTATTGCCAGTATGGCAATGTATCATATCACTGTGAGAACAATTCTGTGTGAGAACATATCTATTGCCAGTGTGGCAATGTATCATATCACTGTGAGAACAATTCTGTGTGAGAACATATCTATTGCCAGTGTGGCAATGTATCATATCATTATGAGAACAATTCTGTGTGAGAACATATCTATTTCCTGTGTGGCAACGTATCATAGAACTGTGAGAACTTATCACTGTGAGAACATATCAACGCGAGAACATATCAATGTGAGAACATATCATTGTGAGAACTTATCACCGTGAGAACATATCAACGTGAGAACATATCAATGTGAGAACTTATCAATGTCCTGAATGTTAATATATCAAAAACATGGGTAATAACATATTTATATCACAGTACTGTGAGCTGTGAAATATTTTAACATGTTTTTGAATTAACAGGACTGAGTATAACTACGAACATTTTTGTGGTCTATGTGTATTGAGAACATATCTGAACTATGTCAGTGTAGTTATACTTTGTTTTTATAATCACACTTCAATATAAATTTCAGTGTAACTGAATATGATTGAATTTATGTGATTGAACAAGGTTTATTTGATTATTGTTCTTGAACTGACCTGAGTTTGTCTGCATGTGAGCAGAACGATGGCACCAAAACGAGGTCGCCCAGCCAAGAGAGCTGGCAGGAATAATGCTAACCCTGAATCGGAACAAGTTCCGCTGATGAACATACAATCGAATCCGGATCCGCATGTTAATCTGGAAACGAACACTGTTCCACCCGTTGACCAAAACCAGAACACAGTTCCACTGACAGCTCCTAGTGGATCAGTATTGAACGAACAAATGATAGCACGAATAGTGAAAGAACAGCTATCAGCCGCTGGTATCGTAATGTCACACCAGCAACACAATACTTCGGGTTCTGGTGGGGGTCATGTAGAACAAAATGTCACTGGTGGACACACCGAAACTCATCAGACCACCGGTACAACTACAACTGCTCCTGATCTACCACGACAGGGATGTACTTATAAGTATTTTGCTTCCTGCAACCCTCCTACTTTTATAGGCAAAGAAGGAGCGGCTGGTCTTTTAAGGTGGATTGAGGAGATGGAAACCAAACTCAAAATCAGTCAGTTTCTAGAGGAGCATAAGGTGTCTTATGCCGCCTGTTCTTTGAAAGATTCAGCTTTAACATGGTGGAATACCCAGGCTAAGACTTTGGGCACAGTTACAGTCGACTCGATGGGCTGGAATGATTTTAAGATTCTGATTAGATCAGAATACTGCCCAATCACTGAAATTCAAAAACTCCAGGAAGAATTCTGGAATCATTCGATGATTGGTGCTGATTGTTTAGCTTATACTAATCGGTTTCATGAACTTACTTGCTTACTTCCCGATATGTTTCCTACGGAAGCAGCTTTGGTCGAGAAGTACATTAAGGGTTTGATTCCCCAGATTCGAGGAATGGTAACTGCATCTGAACCTACCACTCTTAAACGTGCAATTCTTTTGACCACTAAGCTTACTGATGAGGCGGTAAGGAGTGGTACTTTATCTTTGAAAACTCAGACGGCGGTTTACTGATCCTACCTCTTATCATGAAGCCATTACTAGTGATCAGTCTTCTGAATGGAAGATGGCTATGACTGATGAGCTTGATTCCATGAAGAAAAACGATGTTTGGGATTTGGTAGAACTACCCAACGGAGCAAAACCCGTAGGATGTAAATGGGTGTTCAAAACAAAACTGGATCCGAATGGGAACATTGAACGCTTCAAAGCAAGATTGGTTGCAAAAGGTTTCACTCAGAAAGAGGGAACTGACTATCAAGAGACATTCTCTCCTGTCTCTCGTAAAGATTCCTTAAGGATCGTGATGGCCCTCGTAGCTCATTTTGATTTAGATCTGCATCAGATGGACGTCAAAACTGCTTTCCTAAACGGCGACTTGTATGAAGACGTGTTCATGAAACAGCCTGAGGGTTTCATGCCTGAAGGTCAAGAGCATTTAGTCTGCAAGCTAAAGAAATCCATTTACGGGTTGAAGCAAGCCTCACGTCAATGGTATCTCAAGTTTGATGAAGTGATGAAGAAACACGGTTTTCTGAAAAATCAAGTGGATCAATGCACATACCTCAAGATGAGTGGGAGCAACTTTACTATCCTTGTCCTATATGTCGATGACATTCTTTTGGCAAGTAATAGCTTAGATATGCTGCATGAGTCGAAGCGCTTACTTTCGCATAATTTCGACATGAAGGATCTCGGAGAGGCCTCTTACGTTATTGGCATTGAAATACACCGAGATAGAGTCAATGGACTTTTGGGTTTATCTCAGAAGGCTTACATTGAACGGGTCCTCACACGCTACAACATGCAAAATTGCTCTCCCTTTGTAGCTCCAGTAGTTAAAGGAGATGTCTTCGGTTCATTTCACTGTCCGAAGACTGAGGCTGAAAAGGCGCAAATGAGAATGATACCTTATGCATCTGTAGTCAGGAGCCTTATGTATGCTCAATTCTGTACTCGTCCTGATATCGCTTACATTGCTGGAATGCTTGGCCGTTATCAAACTAATCCTGGCCTTGATCACTGGAAAGCAGCTAAGAAAGTACTTAGATATCTTCAAGGGACAAAGGACTTCAAACTGACTTATAGGAGAAGTGATAATTTGGAAGTGGTTGGTTATTCTGATTCTGACTTTGCTAAATGCAAAGATGACAAGAAATCCACTTCGAGGTACATCTTTATGTTAGCAGACGGATCGATCTCATGGAAGAGTCATAAGCAGCAACTGACAACAACCTCAACTATGATGGCTGAATATGTTGCAGTGTACAATGCAACCTGTCATGGAATGTTGTTGAGAAACCTTATCGCTGGACTCAAAGCCGTTAACTCTATCTCTAGACCATTGAAGCTTTACTGTGATAACTTAGCAGCCGTTAACTTCTCGAACAGTAACAGTTCGACCGGTGCTGGTTTAGATCTTGATACAAAGTACTTGTTCGTTCGCGAGCGAGTTGAGGAAAATAATCTTTGTATTGAGTATATAAGCACTAAAGTTATGCTTGTAGATCCGATGACTAAAGGTCTCCCTCCTAAGATATTCGAAGAACATGTTTCGAAGATGGGCTTATGTAAAGACCTTATGGCATAATGTACTTACTTATTATTAATGAAATTTCCTCACTTATTTGATTTGTTTGTCTCTAAATATATGTTTACGTATGCCTAATGACATATAGACACTAATAATACAAATCATTCGTTAAAGGGCTTACTTGTTAATTGATCCTAACTTAAGTTTTAAATTTGTATTGTAGTATGATTAATGGGGGTCTTGAATTGAATGACTGATTCAATGACTGTATTTCTCTGCTATGATTACAATTTAGCACTAAAATGAGTATTATCAATCTGCAAACTTATTTGATGCTCATAATAAATAATCACTTGGCCAAGTGGGAGAATGTAAGATAAAATATTTACAATATGGCCCTCATGATTATTTAACTAAATAGATAAATTACTTAATTACCCCTAGCAAATAGATAATTATTTGACGGACGTAATTATCCTTATTTATCCTAATTAGGGTTTCCCCTTGGGTGTATATAAATAGAGACTAATTGGCTCATAATCAAGGTTACATTCTCTTAACATCATCACACACGAAATCCTCCTCATCTCTTAGAGAATTCGTGAGCCACCATAACCGAGCCTCTCTCCTAACTCCATCCTCACCATACACCCTAAATGGGAACCCGGTCAAGATCATCATCTCAGGAATCATCTCAGGAATCATGTCTGGAATCAACAACGCATGAACTGGATTCACAGGTTTCATCTAATCTCTATTTCATTCATGTTTTCGTATTCATGTTTAAATCTAAACCAAAGGAATCGATCCAACACTTTTTGTATGTTAAAGTCCCAAAACTTATATACAATACACGTAAATGGAATCACAAATTCTTTGACATTGTAATTTAACCAACAGTATTAGTGAAGTTAGTACATTTAACCTCAAATTCTTTGTCTCTAAAGCAATGTGTGGTAGGAAAAAAACGATGCACCAAAAATCATAACCTACAAACCAAAAACATACTCTATGCACCAAAAATCATAACCTACAAACCATACATGTTCAACCAAATCTGCTTTAAGCATCCGATGTAACCTCTTTAACCGGAACGTCGATCTCTTCGTAATTTTGGCAAACAACTTTTCCTTTTTCCTCCAAAATCATGTTATGCAAAATAATGCAAGCATAGATAGCGTCTCGAATTTTACTTTTATTTCAAATACTACAAGGGTTAGACATCATATGTCATTTCTTTTTAAGTACACGGAACGCCCGTTCGACATCCTTTCTAGCCGTCTCTTGAGCCTTATTAAAGTATTTTCGTTTGTCATCGTTTTCATGAGGACATGTAAATAATTTGACAAACGTAGCATATTCAGAGTAGATACGATCGGCAAGATAGTACCCATACTTGTAGCATGTGTCGTTAGCATAAAATGAAGACCCCGGTGCAACTCCGTCTAATATGTCGTCGAATATCGGCGATTGATCTAAAACATTTATATCATTATTTGATCCAGAAACAAAAAAGTACGTATGCCATATCCAGAGATCATTAGAGGCTACTACTTCAAGCATTACTGTTGGTGATCGCCTTGTTGATGAGATCCTCGCCAAGCGATTGGACAATTTTATCACTCCCAGTGTGTGCAATCGATGCTTCCAAGCATACCAAGAATGCCATGGACATGTTAATGCACTGCATAAATTTGTTGAATATCGCTCCACGTTGACTTTCTCAAATATCGCGAGCCGTATAATGTTATAACATATTTAAAAAAGTTTTAAAGACTATCTCGTGAAACTTTATCCGACATCTGTATATATTCATCCCAAGAATCACCACATGTGCCGTAGGCCAACTGTTGAATAGCACTTGTACACTTTTGTAGAGGTGTGAAAACTGCTACACCGGCTGCATCTAGTTTTTGTTGAAAATACGGAAAACTTTCTTCCATATTGCTAATGATTTGAAGAAATAAATTGTGGCTCATTCGAAAACGACGTTTGAAGTGCTTGTCGTCGTAAGTTGGAAAACTCACTAAAATAATCTTGAACGAGGCGTTTGTTACCACCTTTACGATCATGGTTTTTTTTGTCGTAAAACTTGCGTAGAGTTTCTTCAATATTAGCTAAGACGGATGTTAATGTTCCATGAACGCTGCGTAAAAACAGGAATGCTCCTTTGTCTGAATCGGATAATGACGATCTCGTAATTTCTTCCAACTCATTTTTTTTGTGGAATGTAAATTGGGTTTTTTTTTTGAAAATAATGGTATTTTAGATGGATGAATGATTATTTTGGAGAGTTGAGTGATGATTTAAAGAGATTGATGGCTAATTTATAGTGATTTAAAAATATCTTTTTTTTGCTTCCAACAGTCTTGTGGTTTTTTTTAATTTATTTTGACTTCCAATGGTCTGACTACTATCACGCTGATGCCCATCACGCCCTGATGTAGTAAGAGGAGGCGCCAAGAGGGCGTGACCGAGCCCTGTCACGCCTTATCACCCATCTAACACATGTTATTAAAGTGATAAATGCTTTACACTGATTAGAGTAGCGGTAGTGTTACACCCTGATCCCACACGGATCATAAAAGACTTGTTTAGACATAAAACATGTTGCGGAATTTGGTCCCATAAAAAAATTTTTGCAAGGGTTTGTTTGAAAACTCAATAAATAACCCTTTATAACCTGTCACATTCAAAAACTGACACAAACTTGTTTACAACATTCACATATCAACAAAACATAGTATATTTAAGTTACAACCACAAAAAAAAAACAACATAACGAGTGATTCCGCACCAAAACGTGCCCGATCTGATCGCCCAATGCATATCTATTTTTTACCTGTAAACATCACATATAAATTCACAATTAGTTCATATGAACTAAGTAAGCAACCACCAAAGTTCCCAAAACTCATTCTAATACATCCACATACATCTCATATGGATGTTTATCATGTTTAGATCATAATATATCATATTCAAACATCTAATTGCACATAACTCACCATTGTGCATTAATTTCCCTTAACGGGTTATTTTCACAAATAGGATTATATGATCTATTTCCCAACTCCATTACTAGCACCTCTAGTTAGTCATCAAATTATATTCACTATTTTAACTCATTCAATTACCCACTGTAACACCCCGACCGATGGCGGAAACATCGGGGTGGCACGAAGTGTAGATTGTTCATAGCTTAGGGTATACATTTGTAAATAATCATAAATAAACATTCAATGTAATTAAATCCATCATTCAATACCAAGTCAAATAAATTCAAACCTAACTATTACATCATTTCAAATTCAAATTCAAATCAAAATACATAATTCAAACAAATAAACTAAATCAAATTCCATATCAATGCTAGTTTCCATTTCCACCTGAAACATGTTAAAATCAAGTGTCAACTCAAAGAGTTGGTGAGTTTCATAGGTTTTGACACTCAAACCAAAAGGTTTAATAAAAATGATATAGATAATGATATATGTGAACTCTAAGCATAATGATCATAGTCAAAATGAACTAGCAAGTAAAGCAGATCAACAAATGATAACAAATGATGATTGACCTATGATTAGCATTACAAAAATGCTCAAGTAGTAAACTATCACCGCGGGCCTCCCCCGAAGGGTAAATCAAACAACGGTGGGATGGTCGGTCCAATAGATCTATCATAGTCACTAAAATGTGTGTGATCAATGCCTATCCTTAACTAAAGTTCACAAACTATAAAGCCATTAGCTAAGTTCACATGAAAATGTTTAAAAGTTAAGATAGGTTCAATGATAACATGTTTCACCCCAAAAGTTCAAAATAAGTAAAAGAGGGGCTATGAAGACTCACCTTAGTGTGTGAGCTAGCCTTTGCAATGTCTTGTCAAATATAGTTCAAATATGTCCAACACAAATTCAATGTTCACCTAAATAGTTCAATAGGCATATGTTTAACAAAACTATGTCATTCTATGGATCTAAGTTCTAAAAGGATCAACGGGTTCGATTTATTTTGAATAAACACAATTAGGTTTATTATGATTTAAATGAAAATAATAAAATATCTAAATTACAAATGTTGACTTTAAAATATTTATTTAAAAATTTAAATATTGATTTAAAACAATGTATTTTTGATCATTCTTGTATAAACATATTTAAGTATTATGTTTATAACATTTAAAATAAATAAGAATAGGTTTATAAGTAAGAATAAATAAATAAATAAATGAGATAAAGAATTTTTAATAAATAAATAATTAGATAATTATCTAAATATATGAGATAAAGAGTTGTAAATAAGTAAATAAATAAATAACTAAATAAATGAGATAAATAGTTGTAGAACAATAATTAAATATATAAATAAATAACTAAATAAATGAGATAAATAGTTGTAGAAAAATAAATAATTAAATAAATAAATAAATAACTAAATAAATGATATAAAGAGTCGTAAATAAATAATTAAATAAATAAGTCTATGAAACTTATTTATTTATTTATGAAATTTTACAAAACTGTGTTAAGTTATTTTATCATTATAATTATATGTAAATGATTTAAATAAGAACATATAAATAAATAAATAGATAAATAATTCTATAATTAAATAAATAAATAAATTAATAAATTAGTAAATAAATTAATAATTTAAATGATCTAAGTAGTTATAAGTTTATAAACTTATTTATTTATGTAAATAATTAAAATAAGTAAATACATATTAATTTATTTTAAATAAATAAAATAAATAAATAAGTAAATAAATAATTTATAATCAAAGTTATAATTAAATTTTAAGTATATAACATTTTTTTTATTACAGATTAATATTTTAGTTATAAAAATATTTTCTGGGTAATTAAAATGTTTAAAAATGAAGTTTAATAAAAAAAATGAGCAAAACCGGTTTTTAAACCCGAATGAGGTTCGAACCTGCGACCATATCGTGTAACCCCATCACATTTTACCGGTTGGACTAGCTCCTGAACTGTGATGGAAATCCGTTTAGAATTGTATTTAACATAACCGGATTTAGGATCCCCAATTCAGAATTATAACCGAACGAGCCCTAATCCCTTTCTCCTTCGAATTCGTTCTGTTATGAACCCGATTGATGTCGACATCATGGGGTTCTTGTTTAGAGGTTAAAGACGAGCACAATGGTGTACGAAATGCTAACCTTTATTTGCTATCTTCGTGATTTCGATCGAGAGAGAATGAGACGAGCGGCCGAAAGTTTTTGATCTTGAATCGCGATTTCTTCAACTTGTGTGTTGGTTCTGGGTTCGCAGAAGGTTTCGTGAGATTGAAAGGATTGTGTGGGTGGATTTAATTTGGATTTTATAGCCGATTGGTTGAGTTTTGAATTCCGGTCGTATCTCATATTTTTGGAAACGAATTTCGGGTTTAATGGCCGCCATTAATCATTAATACTGATTGAAAACGTTTACGCGCATAAATCCTTACCTAAACTGTTGATTGATTAGCTGGAATCGTGTTGAAATGAAGAGAACATAAACCGGGTCGTGGGGATGGGTGAACGGGTCGAAGGAGGAGATCCATGGGTGAAGAGGAAAAGAACTTTGAGGATGTGGCAGAAATGGTCCCTCTTTGTTTCCCCCTTAGTTGTGGTTTTCAGATTTGACACCTTTAACCCTTTAACTTTCTTAAAACAATGTTTTTTTTTTTTTTAAATTGTTATTTAAAAAAAAATTTGTAACTAATATAACTAATTTAGTTATATTTTTAGGTTATATACATATATGTATGTATATATATATATATATTCTATATAGTTAAAACAAAGTTATTTATAATACTTATTAAATTATAAAGGTTTTATTTATAAAATGTTTTTGTGATAAAATTTTATTATTTGTCAAAAATTATTTATTTACAATTTATTTATAAATTTTATAAAACTTATCATTATAAACAATAGTTTAAATTTAAAAGTGAGTTTTGATTTTATTTCATCGACTTGTATAGTTATATATAATTAAAAAAAATGTTTATTACAAATTTTCAGAAATGTTACAGTCTCCCCTAGTTTAAGGAATTTCGTCCCGAAATTAAGGAGAACTGTAGCGAATATAAGTAATTTCAAGTTCAAAATGTGAAAGTTAGTGAATATTGCTGAGTTCAAATGGAAGTTCAAGAAACTGAATTCGTGCGATTTGTCCCTCCGTTTGAGGATAGTAAGTCATGTTAAGAACAAATCAAGTGACCAACGACTTGTGAAGAGATTAAAAAAATGAGTCGCGAACCAAGTATCATGATCAAATATGATGATGAAAGCACACCGATAGAGGACTCGTAGATCCTTATACATTTTGTATGTACAAGGGTGAATAGGGTAACGAGATTTGGGTGATTCGTTCAAACACGTGAATCATGGGCCATTACGATTTCAAATGATAAAGTGAACCCTTAAACTTGGTTTCTAATTTAAGTTCAACACCACCAGACTTGCGAATTGTCTTAGTTCAAAGATATTTGTTGAACTACGAATATATTGTTATGCAGATTGATTTAGGTTCAATTTCTTATGAATTTAGATACAACTCTTACGATTGAGTGTATCCTCTACAACATTCGATTCTCGCAATCGAACTCGTTAAGCAATTCGCCCCAATGCTGTTGTCTCATGTGGAGTTCTTTTTGGTTAAGGATATGTTAGAGGTACAATGTCTCTAAAAGATGACAATATCAAGTTCATGCTTTATGAATTAGTTTTTTTCTTCTTAGTATGAAGTTTATTTGTTTGTGATCGAAAGATAGTGCATCAATAACATATTATGATGTTATCAGGAGTATGTAAATTGTTGTATTGTATATATGAGATCAAATTATTTGAGATGCTAATCCCATATGTTGATGTTCGATGTGGGACATGGAAATCAAAAGTTTTCATTTAATCATTTTAGGTTAACGATTGCTTATTTGGCTTGATTTAAGAACTACTAAGACTTTTGATAAAAATATACACCAAGTCTTATTATGCAATAATCACTTATAGCTCTAATAAGATTTGTTCTCCTGATGATGACACCAAATTGTACAATCCTAACATTGATAAAGCTTTCGGTTCTACTTCCAGTGTATTGTTGGTGCTTATATATAGGGTATACCGCAGCCAACCCACCACACCACCAATACCTTGAAAGCATACCAATCGCCCACCAATACCACACAACATAAAATATTTCACTTTGTTTGATGTTTACACATAGTTCACCACCTAGGTGTAGTTCGCATAGTTTTGACTAAGATTAGTTTTCTTGATGTTAAGACTCAAATCTAATATTCCTACCATTGGTCAAGCTTTCGATTCTACTCCCAATGTATTGGTGGTGCTTATATATAGGGTATACCGCAGCCAACCCACCACATCACCAATACTTTGAAAGCATACCGATCACCTACCAATACAACACAATAGAAGATAAAACGTTTCAAATATGATGTTTACAAATAGTTGGACATACAAGTATAGTTCATACTTTTCAACTAGATTTCAAGCTAATCATCTCAAGTTTTCAAAGATTGTGTCCATTGTATCGCATTCGTAGGAATTACATGTAATGCAAATTCACGTTCCGTGTGCACCCGTAACGGAAATTTGCCTTGCATGTTTACCCTACTTGCTTATTATGGTACACAATTGAGTAGTTACAAGAACCATTAATGAAATGTGATCCTCAAATTTCACAATACAATCATGTATAATATAGCTACTATCAGTAGATTTAGTGTAAACCATTACTACGTTAAATGGTTTATCTAGCTTGTATTCCACCAAATAAAAGCTCAAAGTTATAAGTTGTTAAAATTCAATTGATACTTTAAGACAAGTAATAATCCTAGATCAGGAACGTACCATTCAATACGTCCTGATTTTGAACAATTAGTTGGATAATTTCGGGCACAAGTCATACTTTGATTTTTATCAACCAGTCTTGGGCATTGGTTTCTGAAATAGTTAGGATATCCACATGTTTCGTTGTTCATTACATAGCATTGTCGTCGTTTGTTGTAGCAAAGGATCTGTTGCTTTGAGTTCAATGACCCATTCTTCCAAACTTAGTACACTTCATATAATCATCACTTTTGTGGTGACTTTGGTATTTATGGACACTTAAGAAATGTTCCGGTATATTCCTTCTTTAATGGGACCTGATTATTGGGGGAGACTTTATTGACAGGAATGGGCGTATCATATCTTTTGATGGTCTTCTGTTTGCTGTGATTGTGGTGGTGATCAAGCTTTCTAGCTTGTCATTCTCCCCATAGCATTCCTTGATCAAAAATCTGGTTCACGCCATCTCATTCGTCATAGTAGCAGATGGTCAATTGACAAATCTTAAGAGTAGTCGAAGCAACACTGATCATGTGGCCTCTCATTTGGAGAAAAAGACTCTCAACGTAATGATGCTCAAAGTTACCGACATGGGGAAATACTAAGTCATGTGACCATGCCAAGTATTGCATCGGCTACGGGCGATGGGACTTGTTATCATGTATTTAGTTGTTACATATATTAGGTAATAGTTGTTTTGGATCAATCCAAACAATACTCATTGTGCTAAAAATGAAATAATCTCTTCATTAATAGTACTTGGATAGACAAAATTGTAGACATGAGTATACATATGTCATATGCATATGTATATACTTGATGTCTAGTACATACTAGAAATAAAAGAAAAGGAAAGAAATAAATAAGAAAATAAACTCAGCTAATCCTCAGACTCCTCATGAACTCCCCAAGAACACGACCCAATCGTGTGAGCAAACTTCCTAGCATAGACCCATCCTTCATGTGGTGGAGGTAATCGTGCGCCTTGGCTTAGGCGACGTATCTTTGGTGGTGGATCAGCAGAAATACGTATTGGCCCCACCCGACTCTCAGAACTACTAGTGGGACTGGTAGTAGGCTTTTGAGCTTTTGGTTGAGCAATGGTAGAGTTTGTGGAGGGCATTGTGGACTTTGATGGGAAATCCTGAGAATTGGTAGGAGGCAGTGGAGCTTCAGGATGGCAGTATGGACTCTCTGCATCTGACTTTAGCTCTTCCTTTTCGACCATCCTTTCATACTCTTCGGTGGACAGGGGCCTGTACTCCAGGGATTTTGGTTCTCCTTCGTTAAAGTCCTCTGATTCATTACTAGAGAAGCTTGTAGACCGGTCAGCAAGGTACGATGACATGGCTAAGAAAGTAAGGGAAAAGTTAGAAGTTCCCAAATTTTCAAGTTATACAATTACCTCAAAGAGTTCAAATAATTAAATTGAGAGTTCAAATGAAGGTTAAAGTAATACTTGGATTATATTCTTGAAAGAATACTCTTGACAGATCAAAGTGTCTAAGTTCAATTTTAACTTTCAGAAGACATACTTTAGCCTATAGGTTCATACTCACTCCAAGGGTTCCCAGGAAAGCATAACAGGTCCATCGGTTGATTTGGATTTATACGAAATGCTTTCCTAGACAGAACTCCCCAAAGTACAGGTATTTCCCCTTCCAGATTGTATGTGTTTCTTAATCATTAGAATGAACCTAAAGACTATTGACGGGATTTATGATTAGGCTTAGAAGTTTAAGATCATTCCTCGTGATGACGATCCTCGTTCAACTCGTAAGAAAGGGGTCGTGAAGTTTTGAACCTTAGAATCTAGTGTGTACATACTAAGGTATCATTTGACCTACCAAATAAATAGTCACATAAGCAAGTACGACCTATCATGACAACTAAGAGTTCAAATAACAGTTCATGACCTATGAGTTCAAACTAAAGCATCCTATGGTTATAGTCTAGGTCATCTAGTTCAAATAACCTAATTCTCTATAACCCAGGCTCTGATACCAATCTGTAACACCCCGACCGATGGCGGAAACATCGGGGTGGCACGAAGTGTAGATTGTTCATAGCTTAGGGTATACATTTGTAAATAATCATAAATAAACATTCAATGTAATTAAATCCATCATTCAATACCAAGTCAAATAAATTCAAACCTAACTATTACATCATTTCAAATTCAAATTCAAATCAAAATACATAATTCAAACAAATAAACTAAATCAAATTCCATATCAATGCTAGTTTCCATTTCCACCTGAAACATGTTAAAATCAAGTGTCAACTCAAAGAGTTGGTGAGTTTCATAGGTTTTGACACTCAAACCAAAAGGTTTAATAAAAATGATATAGATAATGATATATGTGAACTCTAAGCATAATGATCATAGTCAAAATGAACTAGCAAGTAAAGCAGATCAACAAATGATGATTGACCTATGATTAGCATTACAAAAATGCTCAAGTAGTAAACTATCACCGCGGGCCTCCCCCGAAGGGTAAATCAAACAACGGTGGGATGGTCGGTCCAATAGATCTATCATAGTCACTAAAATGTGTGTGATCAATGCCTATCCTTAACTAAAGTTCACAAACTATAAAGCCATTAGCTAAGTTCACATGAAAATGTTTAAAAGTTAAGATAGGTTCAATGATAACATGTTTCACCCCAAAAGTTCAAAATAAGTAAAAGAGGGGCTATGAAGACTCACCTTAGTGTGTGAGCTAGCCTTTGCAATGTCTTGTCAAATATAGTTCAAATATGTCCAACACAAATTCAATGTTCACCTAAATAGTTCAATAGGCATATGTTTAACAAAACTATGTCATTCTATGGATCTAAGTTCTAAAAGGATCAACGGGTTCGATTTATTTTGAATAAACACAATTAGGTTTATTATGATTTAAATGAAAATAATAAAATATCTAAATTACAAATGTTGACTTTAAAATATTTATTTAAAAATTTAAATATTGATTTAAAACAATGTATTTTTGATAATTCTTGTATAAACATATTTAAGTATTATGTTTATAACATTTAAAATAAATAAGAATAGGTTTATAAGTAAGAATAAATAAATAAATAAATGAGATAAAGAATTGTTAATAAATAAATAATTAGATAATTATCTAAATATATGAGATAAAGAGTTGTAAATAAGTAAATAAATAAATAACTAAATAAATGAGATAAATAGTTGTAGAACAATAATTAAATATATAAATAAATAACTAAATAAATGAGATAAATAGTTGTAGAAAAATAAATAATTAAATAAATAAATAAATAACTAAATAAATGATATAAAGAGTCGTAAATAAATAATTAAATAAATAAGTCTATGAAACTTATTTATTTATTTATGAAATTTTACAAAATTGTGTTAAGTTATTTTATCATTACAATTATATGTAAATGATTTAAATAAGAACATATAAATAAATAAATAGATAAATAATTCTATAATTAAATAAATAAATAAATAAATAAATAAATTAATAATTTAAATGATCTAAGTAGTTATAAGTTTATAAACTTATTTATTTATGTAAATAATTAAAATAAGTAAATACATATTAATTTATTTTAAATAAATAAAATAAATAAATAAGTAAATAAATAATTTATAATCAAAGTTATAATTAAATTTTAAGTATATAACATTTTTTTTATTACAGATTAATATTTTAGTTATAAAAATATTTTCTGGGTAATTAAAATGTTTAAAAATGAAGTTTAATAAAAAAAATGAGCAAAACCGGTTTTTAAACCCGAATGAGGTTCGAACCCGCGACCATATCGTGTAACCCCATCACATTTTACCGGTTGGACTAGCTCCTGAACTGTGATGGAAATCCGTTTAGAATTGTATTTAACATAACCGGATTTAGGATCCCCAATTCAGAATTATAACCGAACGAGCCCTAATCCCTTTCTCCTTCGAATTCGTTCTGTTATGAACCCGATTGATGTCGACATCATGGGGTTCTTGTTTAGAGGTTAAAGACGAGCACAATGGTGTACGAAATGCTAACCTTTATTTGCTATCTTCGTGATTTCGATCGAGAGAGAATGAGACGAGCGGCCGAAAGTTTTTGATCTTGAATCGCGATTTCTTCAACTTGTGTGTTGGTTCTGGGATCGCAGAAGGTTTCGTGAGATTGAAAGGATTGTGTGGGTGGATTTAATTTGGATTTTATAGCCGATTGGTTGAGTTTTGAATTCCGGTCGTATCTCATATTTTTGGAAACGAATTTCGGGTTTAATGGCCGCTATTAATCATTAATACTGATTGAAAACGTTTACGCGCATAAATCCTTACCTAAACTGTTGATTGATTAGCTGGAATCGTGTTGGAATGAAGAGAACATAAACCGGGTCGTGGGGATGGGTGAACGGGTCGAAGGAGGAGATCCATGGGTGAAGAGGAAAAGAACTTTGAGGATGTGGCAGAAATGGTCCCTCTTTGTTTCCCCCTTAGTTGTGGTTTTCAGATTTGACACCTTTAACCCTTTAACTTTCTTAAAACAATGTTTTTTTTTTTTAAATTGCTATTTAAAAAAAAATTTGTAACTAATATAACTAATTTAGTTATATTTTTAGGTTATATACATATATGTATATATATATATATATATTCTATATAGTTAAAACAAAGTTATTTATAATACTTATTAAATTATAAAGGTTTTATTTATAAAATGTTTTTGTGATAAAATTTTATTATTTGTCAAAAATTATTTATTTACAATTTATTTATAAATTTTATAAAACTTATCATTATAAACAATAGTTTAAATTTAAAAGTGAGTTTTGATTTTATTTCATCGACTTGTATAGTTATATATAATTAAAAAAAAATGTTTATTACAAATTTTCAGAAATGTTACACCCACACTCTAATGGGTTTTTATCAATTTAACTCCCGGCTCATCCGGTTATCCACACTCTAGTGGTTTATCACACTATCCACCGACTCATTCGGTTATCCACTCTCTAGTGGTTCAATTGATCAATTTTACCAGCTCATCCGGCTATCCACACTCATGTGGTATCATGAACTCATCTACCGGCTCATCCGGCTAATTTTATGCCATTTATATTACACATACAACTCAAGCATAACATTCATATTGAAACTAAAAATGCCTTCTCATAGGTCTTTTAACTCAATTAGTTTCATTAGTCAAGTTATGCACAATCAATATATAAATACCAACAATCAAGTAGACTCTTTCTACTATTTATATGTAATGTTATAGTAAGTGGGGTAACTTACCTTGTTCAAATAGTTAGTCACCTCCTACAACCTCTTTTCTACTTCTATGGCTTGTCCCTTGACTTCCACCACCCACACCAAGTTGAATTCACATATATATATACAACTAGTTTCAATACACACAACACATATACATATTGATTCAAACTAATTTGAATCTCAATTATCAATATATAGTGTTTAGAAGTCAAGTTACTACTTATAATCACATGTTTATGTTAAAAATATTGACTTTCAAATATCATTTTTGTGCAGCAACTTTCTAAGTTGCTGCTGTAATCAACATTTTTGACACATTTACAATATGTTTTAGTTCTTCATGTTCAAAGATGGGTTGTTAGAGACTCTTAGACCTTTCCAAGAATATCAAATACGCCTCAAACGGATACACGGTTGATTTTATACACAATTTACAAAATCAGACCAGCCCCTTTATTTTCACAATTCAGCTTACTGAATTTTTCCATGTTGCTGCTGTAATTGTCATTTTAACACATCTTAAGTTTGTTTTCAGCTTTTCATGTCAAAAGATGGATTGTAGCCCTTTCAAATAGCTTTTCAACCATATAAGGCTCATTTTCTCATGATTTTTCTATGATTTTATACGAATTTTTTAATAACAGTGCAGCAACTAATTTCTTTCAATTCAGCATCTAATCTCTTTTGGTTCAAGCATTTCACCAAGCATCTTATGTGCATAACTTATAGACATGTTCATTCAGCATGTTTACTTACTAATCAACCCCATTCATGGTTCATTAACATCAAAGTTCATAACTTTATGCAATCACACACAATAACTAGTATTTTGATTGTCTCAAACACTTAATAAGCATCTATTCATGGTTTCTAACCCATTTAAACAACCGATTTCAAGATTTAAGCTAAACCCTTATCTTGCTCATCACAAGAACTCACGATTAACATCAAGATAGAATCTAAAAACACTTCCAGGATGTTAGATAGCAATTAGGGTTGAGATTAAAGGCTTCAATCTTGAAATTTAACCATGTAATCAATGAGAATCATGGATTTGAGAACTAGGGCTGAACTTCTTTCTTCTCCTCTTGCTCTTCACGTAAAACACACACATATATGAAAATTCTGGATTTTGACTTAAGTCAAAACCTTTATTTCCCCTTTTTAACAACTTTGCCTATTTGGCAACTTCAGCCCCTTAAACTTTTTAATTAGTTAACCACTTAACCAACCTAACCAAGTTAGTTACTAGTTAACCTTAATGCCCCAAATGTTATTATATTATTATCACAACATAATTTTAATAAACATAATAACATTTATTTATAAATACACGTGACCGTTAAAACCGGTCCTTACAGGTAGGGCCTGGGGGATGTACGTGTGGTTGACAGAGGGGCACCGATGAAACAAAGGGAGCTGATCGAGTCAATTACTACACGACAAAATATCATTTTGCTAATCACAAATTCACCTTAAAAAAATAAACGTGTTATATCATGTGTTATTTCATTATATATCTTTTTAAAGGTAGTTAAGTTTTTTATATAACTTATATTATTATCTTAATTTCTTCCATCAGAAACATGCATGAATTGTCAAAAACTTTAACGTGTGTTCATGTTTCTATGGATAATGTATTGATTGATATAGAAATTATATATGATCTTGTTTATATATGTCGTACACTGACTTGTTTAATCGCTAATGCAGTACTAGAAAAAAGATAAATTTGTTACGCTCAATTTTGTAGCAAATGCGTTGCAAACTGGATTTTGCGACATGTTTACCACGAAATTTTTTCGAGGCAAAAACCCTTGTTGCAAAAGTTTTGTTACAAATTTGCTACGCAAGTTGTAACCATTTTGCGACAAAAAGAGGGCGTCACAAAGTTCCTACGCATTTGCTACGCACACTCTAATTATATTTTTCATGTAAACTGTATTTAAAATTTTTTTACAAATATTAACGTAATTACATATTGTCATTTGCTACAAATTTGTGACAATGTTTTATTTTTTTTAATGACACATTTGCAACCAAGTCGAATTTATTTTCTTTTTGTTTGCTACACATTTGCAACTGAAAATAATTTTCTTTTCATTAATTTGCAACAAATTAACAACACTTATAAATGAAATACTTTTTTTATTTGCAACGAATAATAATTTTCTTTTTTGTAGGTTTGCGACAAATTAGCAACGTTTTAAAATTTTCAAACGAAATTATTTGCAACACATTTGCAACGAATTGTATAAAACCCAAATAAAAAATGCTAGCTAAAAAAATATCATGTTAATAATACAGACAGTCATAAATAATTTTTGAAGACAATATACAATAAATGTTTAGAAAATAAAATGAGCATTTAATAAAAGTGAATAATTCAAAATAAAAAAAAACAAATATCAAACTAATAGACAAATAACAATAGAAATCAGCAGAGTTAAGTTAATATTTAAGAAACATCTAAAAAATTAAATCGATGTATGTAATAAAAAATTCAAAATATCACATTAATTAAGATGAAATAACTAAAAAAATCAATAATGTAAAAATTAAAACTAGTAGAAAAGTTTAATCTTATTTTATTATTATAGTAAAAAAAATATTTATTTGTCGCTTGTCATATACACATATTCTAATACCATAATGACATTTGTCAATTTTTTATGCACTCATTTAATTATCTTTTATTAAATAATAAATAAATTATATTATCTCTCTTATTAAATAAATTATATCATCTATCCTATTAAGTAATTATAATAATAATAGCTAATGATATTATTTATCTTTTACAAATTTAAAAATAGTTTTTAATATATTCAAAAGCAAGTCATTTTATTATAAAACATATTTTAAAACGTTTATAAAACATAATTTTTTCTAAATATCAAACTTTTAAAAAAAGAAATATTTCAATTTTTTATTTTTAGAAAATAAAATATCTAATAATCTAATTGAAAAGGAAGCAACAAATTGTATAAAACCCAAATAAAAAATGCTAGCTAAAAAAATATCATGTTAATAATACAGACAATCATAAATAATTTTTGAAGACAATATACAATAAATGTTTAGAAAATAAAATGAGCATTTAATAAAAGTGAATAATTCAAAATAAAAAAAACAAATATCAAATTAATAGACAAATAACAATAGAAGTCAGCAGAGTTAAGTTAATATTTAAGAAACATCTAAAAAATTAAATCGATGTCTGTAATAAAAAATTCAAAATATCACATTAATTAAGATGAAATAACTAAAAAAAATCAATAATGTAAAAATTAAAACTAGTAGAAAAGTTTAATCTTATCTTACTATTATAATAAAAAAAAAATCTTTATTTGTTGCTTGTCATATACACATATTCTAATGCCATAATGACATTTGTCAATTTTTTATGCACTCATTTAATTATCTTTTATTAAATAATAAATAAATTATATTATCTCTCCTATTAAATAAATTATATCATCTATCCTATTAAGTAATTATAATAATAATAGCTAATGATATTATTTATCTTTTACAAATTTAAAAATAGTTTTTAATATATTCAAAAGCAAGTCATTTTATTATAAAACATATTTTAAAACGTTTATAAATCATAATTTTTTCTAAATATCAAACTTTTAAAAAAAGAAATATTTCAATTTTTTATTTTTAGAAAATAAAAGTTTTATAAAACAATTTCTTAAATACAATATTTTTCAAATAGAAAAAGAAATATAAACCAAAAATTATAAAAATAATGATAAAAGTTACATTTTTTGTCTTGTATGTTTAACGGTATTTTCAAATTAAGTTTTTTAACTTTAATACTTACAAAAATATTTTCATATCATCTTAATTAGAAATAGTTAGTTTTTGACAGAAAAATTAGTAATTAAATTTTTAACTTTAGTTAGTTCAAATATTTGAATTATTACAAATCAAGAAGGTTAAATGTTATTACTATTGTTATTGAAAATTTAATAATTTTTTTTATTATTTAAAGTAATTATTAATACATAATTTAATCATTTTATATCAAAATATCTTTATTATAATTTTTAAATATTCATTATTATCTATTTAATATTTTATATTCAATATCCATATGTTCACAAGGAGTAATAGCCTGGTTTTTATATAGATGAAAAAATTAATTAATGTGTAATTAAACTTTTCAACAAAACTCAAAACTATCACACCGTAAAGTATAACACTTTTATTTTTCACTTCGGTTTTTTCTTTGAATCAATTCAACAAAGTCTAAAATATACAGATTACTGCTAAAAATCGAGGGGTTCACATGAATACAACCAACCGACCATTTTCCTTATTTTTTTTAAAAAAAAAGATATTATAATTCATGATCAATAATATATGGACGTTAAAGAATTAATTAGAAGGTGAATGTCATGTTAATGTGTAAATATCTTAGCTATATTCTTCACGTGCAAAAGCTATTAAATGCGATTTTAATGTTTAAATATATTCTAACTTATTAATTAGAAAACATATTTTATAAAAAATAATATTTTTATACAAAAGCTTTGCTGATTTAACCTTTGTTTGTTTTGTTTTGCTTATACTCATTAGTGTGTTTTGTATTTATATTGTTTCTAATTTTCTATATTGTATTTTTGCATTTATATGTATTGTCTTGCTTGGTAGTTATACATAAGTTTGTGTGTACGAGTTATGATGCTTATTTGCCTTCGTGTGGATGTTTTATGGTGATTTTGCCCTTATGGTTATGTTGTTTGTTCAAAAAAAAATAGGAAAACGAAAAAAAGAAAAAAGAAGTAAAATAAAATATTGAGCCGTGTGTCTATTACGAAGCAACTTTTTTACCAGATTTTGGGGTAGGCATAGGATGTGTTTTTATATCTTCATCAGACCTCACAAAATGATATTTCACTAGATACGTGTTCTCACACTTTTGCCAGTGGTCATTATCCTTGGGATTTGCATAAATACAACCAACCGACCATTTTTATTGTTTTTATAATAAAGATGTTAGAATTCATGATCAATAATATATGTACGTAAAAGAATTAATTAGAACTAGAAAAGTAGCCTGCTCGCCGCGCGGTGTAGCATGATTAATATTGCAATATTATGGTATGGTTAAAAGAAACATATCAAATCGTAAGTGGTCGGTTACGAAGAGTGAAACGTTAATAGAAAACATTATAATAGACCTATAAGCGAGAGCTCATAATGTGGCACGTTTATGAATTTCATTACGCTCATTGCGTCTTAGACACATAAAACAGATATATTGGATTACAACGACTTTGTTTTAGGAATTGAAATATGTATAAAAAATACAAAGAAGAAAAAAAAAAAGAGAGAAAAAGAAAAACCTAAACGTTACATGGATCGAACTCAAAACCCAAACTTAAAAGTTTTAAGCTTAAACCACTTAGGCAAAAAATGTCTAAGAAAAAGAAAAAATCATGATTGGTGATCGACCTTTGAAAACACTAATAAAATGCGTTTATGTTACGATATTTATTTAATTTAATAATATGAGAAAATTTTTAAGGAAAAAACTTCACCGTACAGTATTAGAGGTTTAAAAAAATTAATTTAATAAAAAATATAAGAAAAATTCAATGAAAAAAAACAAAAAGAAAACTATAAAAAAAGGGGAAAAAAAAAGATAACTGGACGATACATGGGTCAAACCCAAGACCGTTTTCTAAAAACTCCTAAGCTCTAACACCTCAGCAAGTAGGGATAAATATATTAATGTTTAAACAACCTTATTTAATATAAATAAGAATATGACTTATAAATAGAAAAAAATCGTGATTGACGACCGAACTTTGAAAAACGAAAACAACACTTACGTAAACTTGACTAAGCACAAACAAATACGTGTAAAATTGTGGTAGCTTGTTTTTAACACCTCATACGTTGCGACGTAAATATGACCTTACATTATTGCTACAAATTTATTAAAAAAGTTAGTAACAAATTTAAACAGAATAAACGGTGGTATAAAGGTGATTAAGCACAAAAATGATACGTATGAAATTGCAGTAATTTAGTGAAATTATGTCCACGCGTAACGACACAAAAATGACCAAACATTGATAATACAAATAAATAATAAAAAACTTAAAATAGGCATAAAAAAAGAGAGGGAAAAACAATCATAATACCCAATATGAGACGCAAGACCATATGAAGTGATTGTACATAACCAAGTGTCAACATATTTAAAAATTAATAAAGCACGCCATATGTACGACATAAAAATCTTATAAAAGTTATTTAATATAAATAAAAGAGATTTTAAAGGTAAAAAAGGAAATAAATGACTAAAAACCAGGTATGGGTGTTGAAGAAACCCAAAAACTGTTAAAACAAAAAACGGAACCATATCAATAACCGAAAAAACGAACGAATGATAAATTCAATTTTTGGTTCGGTTTTAACCAAACCAGGTAAAGTCTTACTATTCACCATACGTTATGGTGTAAGAAGTATAAAAGCTAATTTTATATGGAAATATAAGAAAATTCAATGGAAAAATAATAATAAATAGAAAAAAAAGGAAAAAAAACTTGAAAAAGGCGCCGAACATGGGTCAAACCTGGGACCTTAAGCTGATTTTCCTATGACTTTTGCCACTACGACAAACATGCGTTTTTGCAATAATTGAGAAACTGAATATTTAATATAAACATTTTTTGAGTATTAAAAAGAGAAAAAGTTTGATAGGTAACCGACCTTTGAAATAAGGTATATACAATGTGAATGAGATGTTAATGTATGTGTCAATATCCTAGATATTATCTTCACGTGCAAAAGCTATTATATGCGATGTTAATGTTTAAATATATCCTAACTTATTAATTAGAAAATATTTTTATACAAAAGCTATTAAATTAAATTTGACATTATAAAATCTAAATAAATAAAATTAGAATACTTTCATGTTCTAAAATATATTTATAAAATTCATTCAAGTTATTTAAATGAATAACTTCCAAATTATTATTCAAGTTATATTACATAGTTCTTTAATAATATATTTTGAAACTTATAACAATATATTATTTTATATAAAATATTATCAAGAATATAAATTCTAAAAATATTAATAATTACAAATGCTATCTTAATATTTGGAGTTATTAATCTATGGTTGTTAACTAATAATAACATTATCAAATTAATAAACTTAAGACATTCAAACATTGTAAGTATGGTTTAGGAAAAACTAAGTTATTTATTATATTCATACAAACTTAGGGTAACCGTGTGCTCTTATCATCTTCAAAATGTAATAAAGATAATTGATTTAATCGCTATACAATCTGTGATTTTTTCATACTTTTCTCTTTACACTTTTGTAATTTTGTGATTTTACACATGTCCTTTTCAAACTTGTTGAATTTTAGAGTCATTTAAACTATAGATGCAAACTATTAGGTCTAGCTAGTCTTAATTGTTTGATATGTATTCATACTTTTTTAGACACTATTGTTGTTGTTGATATTGTGCATTCTATACATTCTAGTACATAGTAGCCCAAAAATTCGCATGACTTAGGTCACTGTATGAAAAGGGTGAAAATGTGCATACTAGCAAACTTGTTGATATGCATGTTCTAATTCAATTTTATTTAGACTAATGTTTGCAATTTTTTATCTTGTGCACATATAAACTTGTATGAAACTCACAAACTATGCAAATAGTTGACAAACTCTTATTTTACATGAGTAATATATAGGTTAAGTGAAGTAAGCGAAGACTTTGAAAAAAATCTAGATGTATCGTCTCCAAACAAGTCTGCGATAGATGTATCGTCTCCAAACAAGTTTCAATACATTGCTTAAAAGCAAGTACATCCATAAGTTTGTCAATGTACACTTTTCACTATTTTACACAATGACCTAAGTCAATGCGAAGGAAGCATCCGACCATCCTTAGTCTACTAAGATACTTGATTGAATAAGCATGAATCATGGTTTGCATCTTTTTCTATGTATACTCAAATAAATTGTATGATATCTCACCAACTATGCAAATAGTTGATCAATCTTATTTTACATCTTTAACTGGATAAGCAAAGACATGAAGACAAACATAGGAAATACATATACCTAGTTAATCATAAACAAACCCTTAAGTAAATTTTATTAATTCTATTATTTCTTTTTTGGAACTATTGCAAATGATTGGTTGCGGAATAAATGTAATATGGTTGTATAATCTATTTAAAACTTATAGTAGCACAATGAGCTTTTGAGAAATTACAAATCGCACCCCGACATATTCGGTCAGCAATTGGGATGTGATTATAACTCTTATGTTGTCACACCCCCAAATTACCGCTTGCGGTATTGGACCGCTGAGTGTGACGTGACATGATCAGATACGTTGGTCATATAGAATGACTTTATATGCCTTTGAAAATACGTGGATATGTTATAAATATCCCAACACAGTTCAAGTAATTCTACAGTGGAATTTAAAAGTAACAAAGCGGAAGTTGTTCAAATGTTAAATTGTCTACTCATAATAGCATAAATTGTTTCAAAAGTTTTAACAATGCATGCTGGACTCTTGTGTTTGGCTTCTTAAGTGCAGTCCTAGCCTTATGCATGGTGATTATATGAGAATACATGCTAAAATGTGTCAACATAAAGTTGGTGAGTTCACAGGTTTATATCAAAAGCAAGTAATTAAATAGTTTGCCATATGATATGTTGTTTATTATGTTTTCCAGGTCTGAGGCCCTAAGTGTCAGCTGCGTCACTACCGAACTAGACGCCTCCGCCATGTCTATCGTACAAACAATGACGCGATGGGTCGAGTCTACATGCGTCCTAACCTCTGGTCAGTATTGGTGTCGTGTGGGGTTTGTCAAACCCAATAGTACTATCTAAGCTCACCTCATTGTGTTTACATTAACGGTATGATTGTGTGAGGACTTATACGATATACAACACTTATGAAATTGTTCCAATAAATCAGCAATCATTTCATTGTCCGTACAAAAGTAATTTACATGCATTCTCCCCCAATTTTAAAGTTTGAAAACAGTTTAAGAAGAAAAGGGATCGTATACTCACCCGTGTTCGTTTGTGTGCTAAGCTTACTTTTCCGTTATTTAATTACCTATATCACGTAGGATATATGAGTTCTTGTTTGTGTTCATATTTGTGTTCGTGTTCGTGTCCGTGCCTGTGTCCGTGCCTAACAACTCCAAGTTGTTGTGTTTGACCATGTTTGTCTAAGTTTGACCGTGTCGACTCAACGACCCGTTAATGACTCGTTTAGTTCATTATCATTTTTTTAACGTTTATCATTTATCACGGAGTACACATAAAGCACAATCAACGAGCAACTTACTATTTATAGTAAGTTTCCCTATTTAACAGGTTTCTATTTTTAATAAGTTTATATATTTAGTATGTTTACATAAAAATCATCTTTTACTATTCTAAGCATGCTAGTTTTCCTATATGTTCATGTTATCACATAACACATTGTCACATACTATCAAATGTTCACACACTTTCTTTCTAAAGAATTAAAGTTACTATATTTAGTAAGTTCTTTTATTTATCATGTTTTTCATTCAAATGAGCATGCAAACACATTCATATCATTATAACATAGTGTTTTATTTCATATTTAACCATCTAACATGCTTAATAGTTCTAATCTCTAAAAAGCCCCAATTAAAGTTTCCATATAAGGAAAGTTTATCATAAAACCCATTTTATCGAAAATCAAACTATTCAAATATGTTTCTATGACTCTTAACATCATCAAAATGCTCAAACATAACCAAAATACTACATGCATGTACGTCTTTCAAAAATAAAGTTTCTATATTTAGCAATATATGAACAAACCATTCATTTTATCAAATCTAACCTATCTAACCTATCAATAATATCATTTCCATGCATGAATCATCATTTGAAACTTCCTATTATGTTCAAAACATCATCTATCAACTTTTTATACAATAAAAGTTACAATTTATGGTAATATGCATCAATTTACACCAAATATCCCCTAATGTCAACAATACTCATTTCATATTAACACATAATCATAAATCAGTCATCTAGTCTTCAAACACAAGATTTCAAGCACACAAATTCGTGCATGTGTCGTATATTGGTGTTTCATGTGTGTACAAGTCATTGCATGATGGTTTTTGTGTGTGCATGTGTGTTTAGATGTAAGCTTAACCACCAAGAACTACCTTTGAAGGCTGGGATGGGGCTGATAAGCTCCTGGAGGTGGCTAAGGTTGTTCAAATCAGCTCGTGCTGGTGTGTAGCAAGCTCCTCCAATGCTCCTTCAAGCTCCTAGTGTGACGATTCGTAATTTCCAGGTTAGCGTTAAATAAGAGATTAAGAGATCGGATATTTTCAACTCTTCAGGTCTTGAAATTATAATGATTGGAAAGAGCTCGAAAAATCGTGAACGTGGGCGAAAACAGCGCGTAAAACGGAGTTCGTATGCTCAAGTTATCGCGAAAACAAGAAACCAGTCAGATTGCATTCGAACGTGCCACGTGGCACCACGTGTCAACACGATGCAGACATGCAAGCCACTACGTCCGGTCGTACCACCCTGCACCAAGCTCTGGGGCTAGGCTATGCGCCCAGACCCAGAATTCGTCTATAAATACTAGATCACCATATTTCGATTTTTATTACGAAAAATTGACCTCCGGCTCTCAGATCCCGACCCTACACCTCCAAATACCCACATTTAACCCCTCCAATTCCTTAATGTTCAACGTGAGGTACTGCCGAACTTCTGTGAGGTAAAAATCTTGTTTCATATAATTTCAATTCGTGATAATGCTCGTTTTAAATCTTATTATTATTATATATAGTAAGATTATGATTAATTGTTTGGTTTAAATCAAAAACACGTCGAGGTTTTGCCCGACTAATTTTTGGGAAACAAACAATTATAAGCAGAGATCATGCCCAATTGTTTTCAGGAAACTTAAGAAATATAAGTCGAGGTTGTGCCCGACTTAAAACCTAAAAACCTCACTTCTATAAACGGAAATTATGTCCAAAACAAGTATACGAAACCTCAGTTTTATAAGCCGTTATAATGTCCGATTATCATGAAACCATATCACATATCATAATGGTTTTAACCATTTGATTATAACAATGGTTGTGATTGTCTTGATCATTCTTTGTAATGATCAATGACAAGGATTAATTATTCCTAAACCTGGATCCATAGAGAAAATGTTTTGGTGATATAATCAAAAACCATACTACTTTGATTAATCTGGGAATGTCCTTATTAATCCAACGAGTCGCAGTTAGCACACTTTTTGCGATATTAAGTTAAGGAAATTGATTAAACATTTGAGATAAGATTGATGACTTGAGTTTTAATGTCCTTGATATTGAACGTCAAGGAAAGTTATGAGAGTCAGATTAAGCTTAAGTAACTCATAGAACTCTAATAACATACAGGTTTAGAGTTCAAAAACTAGTGATACGAACGTTGTGCATTGTTATTGATTTGAATCAAATCAGGTGAGTTCACGACCCCTTTTCTTGTATTTTAGCTTTTGAAACTCAGGGAATGAGAAAACATAATTACTCGTTTGAAACATTCTGATTTTTGTGGAACTCTTAAACGCCGTTAATATATTTTGAGAAACTTGAAACCTGATTAGATCAGGTGGAACTCTGAAACGCTTTGATACATTTTGTGAAACATGAAACCTTATTGGATCAGGTGAAACCTTGAAACGATTTTGATACATTTGCGAAACATGAAACCTGATTAGATCAGGTGGAACTCTGAAACGCTTTCGATACATTTTGTGAAACATAAACCTGATTTGCATCATGTGAAACGCTGAAACAATTTTAAAACATTTTGTGAAACATGAAAACGAAAGCGTTGTTAAACAATTGGTTGAAACACGTGACAGTGGGGAGAAACACATGGCCGAACTTGTCATTATTTCACGGGTTACAAGTTTGTCGTTAAGTCCCCTATTATGTAACTGTTAACCGTGGGGGGCGTGATTATTGATAATAGATTCTATTTGTGATTGACAATCCACGCCCGTGGTTCGTAGCTAAAACCACGACCAGATGTTGTTGGATCTAGTTATGTAACTTACACAACACTTTCACAAGTTATCTTCTACAAAGTTGATAGATGCGGAAATTCTATCAACTTGGTTTGCAAAAACAGATTTAAACAAAATACAGAAAGCAGTTGTAAATTCAAGGTCAAAGTATATTGCATTCAACTGTTAAGTTTACAAGTCTTCACTCAAGCACACACTCGTCATTTGCTAACTTACAAGTGAAGGATTATATACTAAGACTTACAGCTGTATCCTTGTAGGGATACACGGCTGGACAAAACACTAGAAACAAACGTATGCTAAATCTAGTATCTGTTATGGTCTTGACGGGCGAAGCCATATTAATTACAATTAATATAAAAGACTCCATTGACTTTTACAATAAATACCTAAACAACAAAACGCATTAACTGTTTAGTATCCTTGTAGTTCTGACTAATCTTCTTTGTTGCTGACTAACATCGGAATGTCTTCTCTGTTGGTCTGAGTGTGAGAAAGCAGCTCTGATTATTTCCATAAGTATCGAGAATCTTTGTTAGAGAGAAAGTCTTCGGAAGTCTTTGTCTTGGCAACCACTGATGATCGGAAGCACTGATAATCGATCGGAAGCATGGATCAATTTGAACCTCTAAGTACTGAAGAGGGATCCAGAAGTTTTCAGTGGAAGTGAATTTTCCTTCGGAAGCAATGGTTCTTCCGAAGGTTAATTCTTACCTTTCAGTGGTTGTATGTCTTGAAAGTCCAAGACTTGATCCAGAGATGTTTTGGTGCGCATCAGCCTTAACGGTCCTTACAGATGTCGAGCGGGCGCTCAACAAGGCTAAAACACACAAGGACATTGGGGAGGGGCAAACACTGAACTCGTCAACTAGGTTACGGGAGCCCAGGAGTTATAATTGGACAGTTGGTCGGGAACTAAACACGACATTATTGGAAGGAACAATGTTCGCATCGGATACCAATGTTTTACACCGAGTTTGGGACACGAAAATTTATTAAACTCTTTTTATGCAAACATATGATTTGTTTGGGATATATTACATACATTTTGACATCTTAAAACTTGTGAACTCACCAGCAATATGCTGATTGTTTAAAATAATATTTTCTGATATGCATAATGATACAAGGGGTGGAGCTGGGAGCTCAATCTTTGGAGACATATAGTAGAGTCTATGAGAATTAGAATCAACAGTATGATACATAGCATAGTACATATGTGAAACTCAATTATAACTGTTATTACATTAGGCTTGCGACTAATGTAGTTGTAACATAATTCTGTAATAGAGAAACATATGTGTCTTTTATTGTAAACCATGACTGTGAAACCTTGAAAGTCACACCGTACGCTTCCGCAACGACAACGGTGTGACACCTAGTCTTCCAAATCTTCAATGTGGTGGTAAAACGAGATTGGGATATGATTTCAATAGTGAAAAATTTTCTAGCAGAAGGTTATGGTTGACTGAACAAGTGAAAGCTCTGTGTTGATGTAAGGGTGAGATGTGAGGAAAATGGCTGGTATTTATAGAGTTATTAAGTTCTGGGGGGCTCCACGCACCACCATGGGTTACCCAGAAATTCTTGGCGTACCACAAAGGACAAAATAGTCAAGTACTCCACTAGTACACACCGCATATCGCCAAGGAAAGTTGATCCGTCGTCAGGTACCATGACCTGTTTCAGCTGAATTCAAATTTGCCCGCCCAATCCTTCACATACCGCGAACGATTTCACCAAGCTTCGTCACGTACCGCGATGGGTCTCGGGGAGACCCAATTGCCCATTTTTTTTGTTTGATTCGTTTTTCGTTCGATTTCCATTCACTGTTCTTCGTTTTTTGACATACGTCTAAATTTAATTCGTTACGTGCTTTCATATTAGTTAGTATTGTTAATTGAATTCCTTGTTCGACAATTTACCAACGTTCGTGAGTTTGAGATACGTGTGTGCATTTCAAGTAATTCATTGAATTACTCCGCAATTTGTTTGTGTTCGATCTATCGTGCCACATGTCACACTAAATTAAGCCAAATTAAGTGGCATGTATGATTTAATAATATAAAATAGAGTTAATTACACGGATGGTCCCTGTGGTTTACCCATATTGCACGGATGGTCCCTAACTTCGAGAAATTACAACGATGGCCTAATACTTTGCAAAAACGTAACACGGATGGTCCCTGGAGTGGATGGACGTCAACTTTTTCTGTTATCTTTTTTAAAAATGACCAAAATACACTTACCCACCCAGTTTAACCAGCCCTCTCTTCCCCTCCGGCGGCCACTTCCGACAACCACCACCACAGAACACTTCCGACGGCAACAACACTCTCCACCGTCACCCCCACTTTATCAAATCACACCCACCACCGTCGACCACCATTCCTTTGTAACACCTTCACCTGCACACCGCCACCTGCTCTAGAACCGGCGGTTACCGGAGCCGGAGCTAACCCAGACGCAATGTTACTGTTGCCGGACTGCAAATACTTCTGGTGGAGTTGTTCAGCAATCCTAAACCCGCTGGGAGGAGACGATCCTTGCTGGAGCAGTTGTGGAGCTGTTCGGCATGTGATGTTGGCGGGTGGTGTAAGAGTTTGGTGGCATCATCATCCCCGGCAGCAGCTGTTGCATCTAGTGGTGGTGTGGCGTTGCAGCGATGGTGTAGTGCTAGTGATTATTGTGGCGGTGACGATGGTGTAGATCAGGTCGGAGGAGAGATCGAGATGGGGTGGTGGTCGACGCAGAAGGTGGAAATGATGATGGGCTTTCATTTCTGAACAACAATGGCCGGTTTTCCGGCGCCGGTGGTGGTCGATCGGAGCTGTGAACGGCGGCCGGAGATGAATTTTTTGAGGTGAAACAGTTCATGATATTCTTGCAGTAACTTGAGGTGAAACGGCTGATTGTGATTGTGATGGTGGTTGTCGGAGGTGGTCCGTGATGGTGGTCATCGGAGGTGGTTGGTGGTAGTGATTGTCAGAGGTGGTCGGCAGTGGTGGTTGCCGGAGATGGTCTGTGGTGTAATGTGTGTGTATATGTGGCTGGAAGGGAAAAGAGGGGCAATTTAGTCATTTCGTACACACTTAACAGAAAAATATAACGTCCATCCACTCCAGGGACCATCCGTGTTACGTTTTTGCAAAGTATTAGACCACCGTTGTAATTTCTCGAAGTTAGGGACCATCCGTGCAATATGGGTAAACCACAGGGACCATCCGTGTAATTAACTCTATAAAATACTATTTAATTAAATGAAATGCTGACTTGAAAATTGCGGGGTGTCATATCATCCCGTTGAAAAGAATTTCGTCCCGAAATTCAGCTTGTGTCGTTCGTGTTTGTTGCGTTTTCAAACAGGTGTGGGTATTTCTTTCTCATCTGGTCTTCACGTTCCCACGTGAATTCTGGTCCACGTTTCGCATTCCATCGAACCTTTACAATATGTATGCGACTGATTAGAGTTTCTTAATCTCTCGATCCATTATCTCGACCTGTTCCTCAGCGAAGTGTAATTGTTCATCAAACTGAATTTTCTCGAGTGGAATTGCAAGTGTTTCATCAGATAAACACTTCTTGAGGTTTGATACGTGACAGACGTTGTGCACACTGCTCAGTTTTGGTGAAAGGTTCAGTTCGTAGGCTACAGGGCCTATTCGTTTGACGATCTCAAAAGGTCCAATATATCGAGGATTTAACTTCCCTTGTTTCCCGAATAGTATTTCACCCTTCCGAGGTTAGAGGATTTAACTACGGTCCTTATAGTTTATATTTTGTTCTTTTATGTTTAAGTCTTTTGTAAATGTTTATAAAAATTATTATTAAGTAATTATTACTCGTTATTTTTATAAAAATTTACAAATTACTTTTCAAATCCTACGTTATTTATTTTGTGAAATTATCATATAGTTATATTAAATCTTCTAAAATTATCTATCATATTACTATCTCTGCATATGCATAATAAGCTTTATTAAAATGTTTTATTTTTACTAGAATTTAATTATTTTATCTTTATTTAAATCCTAATAAATTTGTATTGTATATGTTTATATACAAAAAAAAGTCTAAGAAATTCCATAATTTTTTGTTTATTTGAAATTTGACACTATTATAAGTTTAAATTCACAATGTAAATCCTAGATGTTACTATTAAATCTCAACATGTGGCAAAAGATGAAATGTACAATCACGTTTGAATTATTTGTATATGCACATTTCACATTTTGGCGAAAATCTGTTTTACATTTTAGATTATGTAATAAAAGCTTTTAAAATAGTAAAAAAAATTAGTATTGTTCGATACCGCGTCAAACATTACAAGCGCGGTTGAGAAACTAAAAATTACATATACACTATGTGACAATTGAGATTGAGAATTACGTCATCAATGACGTGAGCACATGTGGTCGTGCTTGAAATCCACGTTGATTTAGCCATTGTAATTATTACAGGTTGATAGTATGCGAGAAATGGTGAACATAGGAGAAAACCGTGCGCGAAACGAAGTTACGGATTGCCCGGAATCGCAAAACGAAGAAAAGTACAAAAATGTCAAAGTCAAAGGTTTTAGGCGGTACGCCTAGCGCGAGTTGCTTTTGCTAGGCGGTACGCGCGGATGGAAACAAATATCTAGAATCCCTTGGTTCTGCGCGGTACGCCCCTTGCAAAGCACCGACTCTAGGCGGTACGCCTAGCGTATGGCGGTTTGGTGGATTGAAACAAAAGAACTTATTCTTTTGATCTCTCTCGAACTTAAACACATCCATAGACGAAAATTTGACCCTGTAATCATCCAAACTTAGTTTCAAAGGCTTCTAAACATCCGGATCGCACCAAGGAACGTTTCTACAAGTCCTGATCGTTGCTCAACATTCAGAAATCTGCGTGATTAGGTAACGGTTTGTTTTAACCTTCTAGTTTGATAATGGTTGATTAGATCTTGTTTTTGAACGTAATGGTATAGTTAGGGTTGTTGATTATTGCCTAGATAATGGCTAGGATTGATTATAAACGAAGAACACGATGTGTTAACGGGTAAATCCTTGTTTTGATCCGTCGTAATGCCCAGTTTTCATGAAATCATAACAATAATTATAATGGTTTAAACCATTTGATTGTGACAATGTAGGTGATTAGTTTGGTTAATCTTTGAAATCCAAGGTCAAACTAATCACAATCATTAACATACTCATTGGAATGATTATCTGATGTTTATGATAACAGTCATATTATTATGTTAAACATGGTTATTAAACCTATTCTAATGTCACATTGTGATATTTCATGATATTTGGGTAATCAATAACAAGGATTGGTCATTCCTAAGCCATAAATTCAGCTAGAAACTGTTTAGCATCATAATCAACAACATTAACTATTTGGTTAATTTGAGATTATTCTGATTAATCTAACGTGTCATCAACCTTCTATTAGGGACCTAAATCAGTATAGGTTCCTAGATTATCATACATTGTATGATATGACACTAAAATAATTAATTAAAAACCTAATATCGGTTTGATGACTCTTAAGGCAATGTCTTTGACATTGGACGTTCAGAAAGATCTAATCAGTAAGTTAAAACACAAATAACTAATTAAACATAAATTAATGCAGAATCATCATATTATTACCAGTTTGTGTGATATTCTGTTATCAGTGAGATATCAGGTGAGTTTCGTACAACCCCATTTCTTTTTAATATTTTACAAACATCGGGGTAACACTGTGGAACTTTTCAAAACTATATGATATGTGTCACTGTTATCTACGTTATTTCATGTGATTTGTTTAGAACTTGTGGATTTCATGGGATTTTGCCTGTAGAACAGAACTCTATCACGGAACTTAAAAGTCCTCATTCCTTGAACTGTATCTAGTGAACCCATGTGGGGCCGAACAGAAAACAATGATCGTACTATCGGCTGACAACCCATTTGCCGGGAGCTTGCAACTCCCCTTGGTGTAAATGTTTGTTATCTGTTTTCCAGAACTTCTTAATGTAGTGATAGACATTAAGACAATGAGGCACTAAGATATTCATCGACGGGTAGTATCTTTATAGAACGAGAACGGAGTAGTCCGAAAGGAACTAGATACGGGTCCCATGGTTATCTTGAACCGAAAGTTTTGAGAACTTACATATCATATCATATTGTTGAACTTGAACATTACGATCTCACCAGTTTTGTACTGATCTTTCAAACTTAAACATTTTGCTGGGAGACAGTGACCAACGGTGAGGCTGCACTTTCAAACACCTGTATTTAAATAAACTAAATGATGTAATAAACTCAGTTGTAAAATATAAGTTTGGTTGTGATTACGAAACACTTGTAATGTATTTATCTTAAGTTAATCTGTGTGTTGTGATACCGGATTAAGTAAGTCACACCTCATCTCGGAGACATCACCACTATGCTTCCGCAACCTTCTCAGAATGGTGAATGACATCATCTCAGGTGACGAGAGGTAGGGGTGTGACACAATGATTCGCAACGACGACTTTTTTCTTAGTCAAAATAACCTTTAGTGTTTTTCGATAATAATTATGATGTAAAATTTCAAAGAGTTGGATGTATCTTTAAGGCATTTGGATTGTCACGAGTAAGCAGATAATTGGCAAGTATGTCTCTCCGCATTTGGAATGTTATTACATAATATATTATATGTTAGTATTTATCATTTTAAACATAGTACGTGATTCAATAATACAACACGTATTTGATTATTTGCATGTGTACATTTTTTTGATGTATCAATTATACATAGTACGTGATTTTAATAAAATGGAATGTAATTTTCATATGAACTATGAGTTTAATAATTAACAGAACGTGATAATAGTGTATATACAATTTGTATGATTGTTCAAAAAATACTACATTTATTAAGTGATTTTTAACAACTGGTACGTGATTATTAGTATATGCAAATATATGATTTTTAATAAACATGTTTGTTACACACAATAAGCATTTTAATGTAAATTATTACCATTGTGGTAGTCATATACGAGTATCTTTCAAGAGCTGTAACTCCAATTGCCATGTTGTCACTCACTTCAAATATTGGAGTTTTCAGCTTTGTTGATGCATTTTATCTGCAAATTTGTCAATAGCATTCCCATGTTTGAACAGAAAAGTTTCGCTCTTTTATTATCTGGCACACCTTTCTCAAGCAAAGGCAATGACGGTATATTTTTCTTATAGAAATTTTCAGTGTTTACTTTTAAAATGAATATAATAAGTATACAGAAAAATAAATGTATATTTGTGTAAGCATACCAAAATATTTGAGATAAGAATAACCTAAATGGAGACACTGATCCTCTTTGTTTCTTATCATCATAAAGAACATGTATTAATGCTTCTAATTAAGACACCAATGTGAACGTAAACTCCGTGTAAAAGGCTTTCGAATACCACCTTGTAAAACTCAGTATCACTATGTGTAATTAAGAGAAATGTGTTGTATTTTAAAATCAAATTAGTATTAAATAATGTGATCGGTTAGTAAAACTTTTACACTTACCATGAATTATTTTTTTGGATGAAACACATATTGACTTAACATTTGTTCTTTCATTGATAGTTTTGTCCCCAATATCACACACCTTTCAACATAAGGTGACCTGAGTTGTTCGCCAATAATTTTAGCTCTAGGCATCTCTGGTATTTAAATTCTATTTCATAAAAAGATGTTTTGATGACTTCATTGGTTTTTTACAATTGTTTTTTGAGCAGCAGCTTCACGTTGCAAGAAAGGGACAGTTGTTATCACGTTCTGAACATTAACACCATCATCACTTTTAATCAATGATTGTTTATGTTAAAATTCAGATCGTCTCCCGTAAAATTTTGCAGTTGCCCCCATTAAACTTTTGATTTCTAAGTGTTAATTAATAAAATTAACTTGAAAAATATCCAACTAATAATTTAAACCCAATGTAAAATCAAGTTTAGTATTACTTATAATAAGTCAAACCACCACTAAACCGGTTAAAACCGATTAAACCGAATTCAATCGAATATACCAATTAAAAACGAATAAATCGATCCAAATAAACCGAATTCGGCCTTATATATTATAAAGAAAACAAATTTAAATCTGAATTCGCTTTAATCGGTTAAACAAACAAAATGAATTAAAAAAAAAAAATTGGACCTGCTAACTGTATAGAAACCGAAATTTGGATACAATTAGAAACCAAACCGAAAACCGAATTCAGAATTATTTTTACGGTTACGAATACGGTTCATTTTTTGTATTAACAATTTCAGTTTTCTTTAACACCCGTAGTTTAATATTCGAATTCACTATGGTGCCTTTTTTTCGACTCGTCCTAGGCACCTTCAATTCTCATGGCCGTCCCTAGCTAGCCCATTATAAAAAATTATACTATTGATTTAAATAGCATATTAACATCATACTTAAAGTTAGATTTACGTAATCAAATTGCTTATAAGTTACTTAGGAACGTCTCCCTATACGTTGTTTTGAATATATAAAAAAATAAAATCACATAGTCAACAACTTTAAATATATTGTATTTTCATTATGTCATTATATATAAAATTTAGTTTGATTGTCTTTTTTTTAACATGACCCGACCCGATCCGCCCCAACCCAACTTGAATACCAATGAACCTACAAAAATTTCCGCCCTCCATGAAAAAAATTTCTGGGTCCGCCACTGCAACTACCTCACATGCCTTTACCATGTCTTGAACGAATGATGGACTAACGTCTAAATCTGCTTCCACATGGCATCATTTATCAACTCCTTCGCCTGATGCAGTTGCTCATAGAACCCTAACAATTTCTACCCATTTTCCCCCCTTTTTTTGAATTCATCATTTGTTGGGTATTCAGTGGTAGTAAAAGATATAATCTCATTCCCTAATATTCTAAAGTCTTCCATTTTTTCGTCTAATTGAATTAACCATTCCTACATTTGAATGTAAGCTGTAATTGATAAATTAGTATGCATAAAAATCAATCAGTACATAATTACAAGTTTTAGTACGTAATTATTGTTATGAAACTTACAGATTCTGATGTTGGCCTTGCAGGTGTGTTGATTCTTTGAATGTATGCAGACACTCCAGACATTGATAATGGAGTGTAAGTTTCATCTATAACTCTTTTAGAGTAAGATCCAATTGGAAACACCAAATCCATTGGGCATGGTTTGTCATCAGCATAAAAACTATCATCTCCGCCACCTTCTTCATTATCAGCTTTGTCATGTTCACAAGATTGTTCATCATCAACTTTCTCACATACACCTACTTCTTTATCACTTTCATATCATCCATGAGTTTCTTTATGATCTCCTTCATCATCTCCAACGCCTTCTTGATCATCACCTTCATTACAGTCACCATCTTCTTCTTCATCACCTTCATCATCTCTTCCACTTGCTTGATCATCACCCTCATCATGTACACTATCTTCTTCGCCATCAACCCCGTCTCCTACTCCAGATGTTTCTTCCAAAACTTTACCACTTTCATCGATTTTAGCTTCACATTCTTCTTCAGTACTCCTATTTTCGTCATCAGTAAATGGACCATTCTCATAGACATGTGAATCAAGTTGTATGAGGTAATTATTTGTGTTGTTTTCAATGTTTGGTACATGTGGCGGTGTGATCCAAATCTTTTATGTTTTTTATTAATGTATAGAAATTAAAGTAATAAAAATGAACACACACACAACACGTCAAGAGTATTAAATAATCAGATAAATTAGTTTACATAATGAAGAAACATGCACCATACCTCAAGAAAATAGGTCATTGAAAGGCTGTGCAACAGTCAGTTCCTTTTTTGTTCTTTTTAACCAAGTAATTTGATATTTACACCAATTCATGTTTGTTGTATCGATGTCTATGATTACATAATTTAAAAACCTTTGGTTGACTTTTGTGTTTTTTTGTTGTCCATCCTAACAGAGTGTTGTATATTACGAGTCAGTTAAGCTTAAAAAGCTGGTCAACATTTTCAGTCTTTTCGATTTCTTCAAGAATATTTATAAAGGTTATCCTTATTTTGTCTAGATATTAACCCTTCCATGTTTTTATAGTATCTTATGATCCCACTCGGATTATTTTTCTCATTAGCAGATAATCTTCCAAGTGATATTACCAAAACATCTTTAAAATCCATGGAAATGATGGCCTTCCTTTGTTGTTTTGACAAACCATCATCACCATCAACATAACTTTGAATAGATTATGGAAATGTATTACTAACAATTACGTACTGCTCACACATCTATTACATACCATATGTAATTACGTACCATTTATGTATAGTAAAATAATCAAACTAAAAACATTATAGACATGAATTACATGTTGACAATTATGTACCAAATTACAATAACTTCGAAAGCATTAAAAATCATATAAAATTCCCATACCAACAGTAAACATTTTAAATAAATAAAAGTACATTAAAATTGTTAACAATTACACAAGTATTCAAATTATAGACCAAACATAATAAACATCTCAAAAGTATATGACAACAATTTAGAATTTTTTTTTAAAAAAAAGTGTATACAATTTCGATAAAACTCATAATAGCATACCAAATATAAGAAACAATAGACAAGCATATTGATGTAACAATGGTTCATTAACTATGAACCACTACGAATGACGGACTAGTGAACAAAATTTTATCACCTCCTTTCTTCTTCGATGTGTGCCTGTCATTATTTGATTTTAACCGCAACTTGCTTCTAATTTTGTTAGAATATGAGATTACGCCAACTGAAATTTTCCTTGTTTCGACATATTATAATATTATAGTAAATGCGCAAGTACATTATATAGAAACAAATAAAAAAGTGATTTTTTGAAATGTAAAATGGAAATAAAGAAATGCTTACGTTTTTTACTAATGTTCTTCGTCTTCTATATCGTATGGTTGACTTTTATTATTCCTCGCAATTCAAAAGAGATTCAAATTCGAAGCATGTTGTCTTAGTAACAGGAAGATTGTCAAAATTGCTTGCATTTAGGATTAGGTTTAAATTCTAAAAAAAATAAAATTACGTGTTTGCCCTTTTTATTATATCCGGACCCTGAAAAGCATTTACCAAATAAGTTTATTTACCAAAATGCCACTGCGTGAATCTTGGCCATTAAAAATCGCAGATCAACAGTTAAGAAGCCTTCTTACGCTTCATACGTTCCAAGGTCTTTGCATTTTAACCACCCCTATATATATGATAAGGAAGTGTTAACTTGTATACATATATATCAAATATTTTGGGATGATTATTGTTGAAATACGATATTTCAAAGGTTTGGGATGATTATTGTTGAAATACCATATTTGAAAGTTTTGTGGTGATTACTGTTGAAATATGATATTTGAAAGTTTTGGAATGTTATTTTATAATGGGATATTTTCTAAAAATACGTTGTCATAATGCCGAAATTTTCTAAAAATAATATGTAATTATTTTCTAAGACATCATAACGATTTTTCCGTATGTAAGACATGACTTTTCTACGACAACCCGACAACGTACAAATACTAAGAACGTTGTAACAGGAACACGAAACAAAACAATAATAACATGAACTTTGGTAAGCTCACGAACTCAATGAAAATCTGTAATGTTTTAGGAACCGGGTAAGGATTCCAAGACAACATTCATACTCAAGAATTGGAGATATACGCTAAGTGAGTTTCGCAACCCCTTTTTACTATTTTGTTTAAAAAAACTTGGGGTGAAAAGCATGATACACAACCATTTTCTACTATGCTATACATGTTCATGGTTATTCATATGTTACTCGGATTATAGATTGCCTGAGACACTTGATACAACACATGTAAGACCCATATAGGCTACACAACCATTAACTCATGGGTTTGAGCCAATTGATAAATATTGAATAGTACTATTCGGGTTGACATCCCCATTCATTCCTAGGTTGGACTTGGTAGCTACAGTCGCCTCATGATGTTGTCATCACATGAATGAATATTTCCATCTTACACGATTACGTGACTCAGATGATTCTATAAACATAATTTGACTAGCAATAGTCACGGGCATTTAGTCATAGGCTTTGTTGTGGACTTATGTAGGTTGCATCGAACACACTTATGTAAACATGTAACTAGTAGCATAGCACACTAGGTTGATATCCTACATGACTATTTTTTTTAGACTTAAACATCGTGTTCTCACCAAGTTTCGAGTTGATCATTTTCTCATGTTTTTCTGGGAATACATAGCAAACATAAGTACAAGGTTGGTTTTGCTTACAAGAGGATATAACATACTATAGCCCTAGACTACTGTCGATATTTTCAAATCTCCCATTTTGTAATATTGACAAAAAATTATGATGTATTTTGTTACATTCTAAAGTTATTGAATGTATATCTGTTACAACCAAGCGCTCAATGATTTAGTTTTGTTGCATCTCCTATGTTTCCCCAAAAGGCGGGGGTGTAACAATAAATAATAGTGTAAATTACTGAGATGCTCCTTGTGGTTTGCAAATATTTCACTCTTATTCTCTAGGTTTTATAAATGACTTATATGGTCTGAAACATTTAAACATTTGTAACGCATATTGTCCTTAGGTCACCAAATAACCCTCACATGCTTGACTAAATTAACCTCACCTAAGGATTGTATGTGTTACAAATATTTAAAGTTTAGGACCATATGGGTTATTTATAAAACATAATGTAGGATCGGGTTGTTAAGTCTAAACAACACTTCACAAGTATTTCTTACTTAACTCTAACAGATGCGGAATGTTCTGTTAGAATGATCTCACAATTACACTCAAAATGACACAGAAATAATCTTTGAACAATAATAAGAACACAAGAATAATTCAAGCTCAAGGATATATTTCTCTCAAAGTGGAAGTATACAAGCAAGCACACTTCAAGCAACCATACATTGGGAGGTTATATAGCCGAGGCTACAACCGTATACACTTAGGAATACAAGTTGGGTATACTAGACAAGTACATAAAGTAAAGCTTATTCTAGTATGTTGAGTGTCTTAACAGGCTAAGACACTCTTTCATAATCATTACATTAATAGACATTGACTTTACAAAAGACTACTAAATACAAAAGACATTTAATGTTATTGATCTTCAAGGCTTCAGATGATCTTTTGCATTTAATGTAGCATGGGAGAGGTAAGGTGCTTTATCTGACTCATTACATGTTGTCTCTATCTTTATTCAGACCAATATGTCTTGTGTCAGTACCTTTTGTACCATAAGAGTAATCTGCTACAGTCTTTGTCAGAGGATAAACCTCGGAAGTCTTTGTCTTCAGTGCATAAGAGGATTCCTCGGAAGCAGTTGTCTTGTATAACCTTCGGCAGGAACCAGTTATCCTTCGGAAGCAATGCTGCTTCCGAAGAATCACTTCTTCCTTCCGAAGGTGTTTATTCAAAGAGGCTCCTATACTTAGACAAAACAAGAAGTTTGGTGAGCATCAGCCTTTATTAGTCTTTACAGTCTCCCCCTAGGCTGATGCTACCAAAACTTCTAAGGAATAAACCTTGGCTTCCATGTACCCCTCAGTACCTGTGCCCTTTTTCTAATCAATCTGATGGCTGACCTCCCATCTGCTCCATTGTCAGGATTATTGAGAGGGAGCTTATCTAGATCAAATATATAGGGTTTTGCCAACATCGTCAGATGCAAAAGATCCACCAGTTTTATTTCTCCATTGTAGTCGGTGAGGATGAATATCCTTTCTTGTGCATTGAAGCTCCAATTTACCAAGGGGATGCTCATGCATTAGTCTACGAATATCCCTCATGTCTTCTCTGGTTCGTGTAGTTTCAGGAGCTGCTTCAGATGTGGCTTCAAGTACTGAGAGTGCTGCATCAGGCTCAGAGTCGAAGGGGATAGTTTTTGTTTTCTTTTTCCTTCTAGCCATGCTCTTTCTTCTTATGAATCTTGGTCTGTTTTGAGCCATGGCTTCACTCCTCTGTTCTCTGGCCTGTTGATCCTCCACATTGGATCCCACTGCATCTTCTGTTCTTGCAGTGGGTTCTGGGCCTGCAGCCTCAGTTCTTGGAGGACTTGAACTCCTCTCATCTGCCATAGATTGTTTCTCAGGATCAGGGACTTTTGTCTTCATAGATGGGCTTGATGGAGGAGTTATTTGTTCTTCTTTAGGATTTAGGGGGAACATGTTGGGCATTTCTATTCTAGCTCCTCCCCCTAAACCTAAGCCTCTCATTAGGCTTGCCTTTTGAGCCCTTATCTGTTCAATTGGAAGTAACTCACCTCTGGCAATTTTAGCCTTGATATCTCGGATGTGCATATCCATGGTCGAGTTCTTCATAGGACCTAGCTGCCGAGCATGGAAGCCATATTCCAGGAGAAAGGCCTTTGACTTGTCTCTGTAGGCCTTCTCCTTTTGCTTCTTGGAAAGGACAGTTTGAGTCTTGGTGGCAGCAGCATCCTGTTCTTGCTGCTGCACCTTGTCCAACTCGGCAGCCATTTGAGGTACCGACCAGAGCCATACTTCATCGAAGTCATAGCCTTTCTCTTCGAGCAAGGCAGAAAGTCTCACTCGTTCTTCATCTTGAGAGGTATTTGGTCGGCCCTTTGTTTTCTTTGGTCTCCTCTCCTCCTGTTCTGCTTCCTCCTCTGGGGTTAGCTTTCTTTTTCCTTTGTCATCAGCAGTTATTTTTGCCCCAGAGGAGAAGTCTCCTGTTGCCTTACCAGCTGGTTCATTGGCATCTAGCACCTCTGTGGAGGAATCAATAAGAATGACTGGGCCTTTGGAAGCAGTTGCAGCTTCGGAGTTAACCTCAGCATTCACTGTTTCCTCCAGTTGACCAATCCCCTTAGATGATTCCTTATTAGTCTCCACAATGGGCTCAGGAGAGGAAGAGAGAGCTTCAGCAGCTTCTGTCCCAGAAGGGGACACAGATTTCATGGAAATTGGTTCTTCTTGTGTGGTGTCTTCCATGGCAACCTGAGCTGCAGTCTTAGAAGGAGACTTAGTCCCAAGAGGGGACTGAGGTTCCAAAGAGACATTTGATGTTTGCTGTTCAGTCTCTTTGGCAACCTCCCTTGTATCCTCAGAAGCAGAAGAAGAGGAAGTAGAAGAAGAATCTTGAAAATAAGTACCCAAGAAGTCATTCCATTCAGCAGTCAAAGTGACTAAGGATGGATTAACTTCCTGTGCACCCTCCTCTTCTCTTGCTTCTGATCCTGACTCTGCAGTTGGTATGTTCTCCCCCTTTTTGGTAGCATCAGGGGAGGTAAGAGTGGTAGTAGCAGGATCAGGATGAAACGGATGCAGAAATACAGGTGGACGCCTCCTGAGATCCAGAATGGTTGCTTCTTTGGTCTGAATCTCAAACCGCAGGGTAGCCACCTCAGCTTCCAACTGAGCTACCCTGGCTTGGAGGGAAGTTATTGTAGCCGTCAATTCCTGTGTGGATGTGCCCTCCTCTACCGGAGTAGAATCATGGGGCGATGGAGTACTGAGCCGAGCTCCTGCACCTCCACCACCATAAGTGGTTTCTTGGCACCCTGGATTCCCTTCATTGAGAAGAACCTCAAAGAAGTCCTCCTCAACATAGGTTGCCGCAGGTGAGGTCCTATTGCCTGTACCACTGTCCTGTGGATCTTTATTGAGATCAACAGTAGTGGCAGCCTCACCTGCATTGACCCCTTCAGAACTACTGGGGCCAACCTCTGATTGAATAGGCTCTGGGTCAGGGAACCGAGCTTGTAACTGTGTCACCACTCTCATTAAAGTTTGGGTAGTGGGAGAGAGTGGTTCCTCCACAGCTAGAGCAGAGGTTCCTTGAGCCTGGGTGATGGTATGGGAGGGGGGCATTTCTGGATGATACGAACCTGGAGACTTGGGAGACAGTCTCTGATCTAATGAAGTTGCTTCATGAGAAGCAAACTCAATGATGGGTGCATCCCTTTGAATATTCTCAGTTATGTTTTGTGACATAAGCTGAGGGCTTTCAGGCTGGTTAAGGGCAACCACAGGTTTCAAAGGAAGAACCTGTGGATAAACAAGGGGTGTGGCTTTCACCTTAGGTAGAACTGTGCCCTGAGCAGTTCTTTTAACCTTTTTCTGTTTGGGTTCAGGAGAAGGAGCCTGAACAACTGTAGAAAGTTGCACAGGGTTTCTTTTGCGTTTGTAAGTGACTTTTATGGGGTGAGGAACACAAGTGGAAGGTGTGGGTTCAGCATCTGTGGGACTCCATAGAGGAAAGAAGAGGAGTGAATGTCCCAGAGAACTGAGCACTCTTCTTCTTGAGTTGCACAAAAATCTTGGAAGAGACCAAGGGCATTTTGTAAGTATTCCCAGTTAGAGAAAGGGAAGCTCCCAACTCTTCATTAAAAAGGTGTTGCAAAAACCTGGGATACATACAAAACTTCTTTGGTGACGTGATGTTGTCAACCAAATTATTAAAAATAAAAGCAGAAAAATTAAACAGTTGATTAGAAACCAAGCCATGAATAGCCGAAGCTAAATCAGATGGAACTTGGTCCCAACCACCAGATTTATTTGAAAGACAATGTAAAAACACATGTATGAGGTACTTGTAATTATAGGACACTCGACCCTTCAAATAGGTTGTTGAAGGGAGAGGACCTTCGTACCCCATTGACTGAAATGTCAATGCTACCTCATCCTTTGTGAATGAAACCTTTCCACCAGCATCATTCAGTTTAAGATGCCGACAGATGGTCTCCACAGAAATAGCGATAGGATGAGCATCAATGGTGGCTACCAGAGACCGACCATTGGAAGACGAGGAAACAGAACAAGATGCCCAGAACTGTTGGTGATGAGATTCATACACCAGGGGCTGAATGGTTAGCGCAAAGAAATACCTGCTCCTTTGAAGAAAGGAGATGATCGGTGCGAAGTCGATATCATGCTCTGCTGATAACTCCGCAGGTACATTGTGAGCAGGTTTGAAAGCCAGAAGATCCATGGCAGTTTGTGATTTTAGGGCACAAATTGGGAGTTCAAAGAAAGGAAGATTTCAAAGTGAAACGGTTTGTGAGAATGCGAATGAGCGGGAGACCTTTATATACCTTCGGATTTCAGCATTTAATATATAGACACATTAAATTTGAGATCCGGATGTCAGAAAAAGGTCTTCCGAAGACAGCTGGTTTCACAATTAATTTTCTCTGACTGAGTTGCTTCCGAAGAAGTAACTTTCGGAAGCAGCTTATTAGACCAAAAGTGGAGTTTATTAGACCAAAAGTGTTCAGAAGAAATGTGCTTCCGAAGTATAAAATTTATACTGTCGGAAGCACTGCTTCTGAAATGTTAGATAATTCATTAGGCAAAATGTTCTTCGGAAGACACTTTCTTCTGAAGAGTACCTTGAGAAGCCTATGCTTCCGAAGATAATGTATCGGAAGAGTATTACTTCAGAAGGTAATTTAGCTTCTGAAGTGTGAGATCTTCCGACTAAGGAAGAAATAATGCTTCCGAAGACTTAACCTATCTTCTGCTGAGTAGTTACTCATCGGAAGATAAGTTAAGTTTATCTTCCGAAGAATTATTTATTCCTTGTTAGTACATTTATTCAAAGTTGATCATCCCAATGGATGTTATTAAGTACCTGAATCTTCCTTCATCAAACGCCTTTGTGAAGAGATCTGCCAAATTGTTTTCTGAATCAACTTTGACCAAATGAATCAACTTCTTTTCTGCACAATCTCTGATGAAATGGTATCTGATGTCAATGTGCTTGGTCTTGGAATGCTTGACAGGATTATTGGTGATGGAGATTGCACTGGAATTGTCTATCTGAATAGGAGTATTGAACAGATCTACTCCATAATCCTTCATCTGATTCTGGATCCAGATGACTTGTGCACAGCAGCTAAAAGCAGCTATATATTCAGCCTCTGCAGTAGAAGTAGAAACACATGACTGTTTCTTGCATTGCCAAGACACAATCCTGGATCCAAGAAATTGACATCCTCCTGATGTGGATTTCTTGCTGATGTTGCAACCCCCATAATCACTGTCTGTATAAGCCATGAACTGGAAGTCTTCATTTCTAGGATACCATAATCCTAGACTTGGTGCTCCTTTGAGGTATCTAAAGATTCTTTTTACAGCCAGCATATGAGAGACTTTGGGATTAGCCTGAAATCTTGCACACACACAAGTTGCAAACATGATATCTGGCCTGCTTGCTGTGAGATACATCAAAGAGCCTATCATTGCTCTGTACTGGTGCTGATCAACATCCTCCCCCTCAAGATCAGGGCTAAGTGATGTTGTTTTGGACATAGGAGTTCCCAGAGCTTTGCAATCAGAAAGCTTGAATCTTTCAAGAATGTCCTTGACATATTTTGATTGACTAATGAAAATCCCTGTAGGAGTTTGTTTCACTTGTAATCCAAGAAAGAAGGTGAGTTCTCCCATTGAACTCATCTCAAATTTGGATTTCATTAGTGATTCAAACTCCTTGCAGAGAGATTCATTAGTAGAACCAAAGATAATGTCATCAACATAGATTTGAACTAGCATGATATGTTGATTAGACTTCTTGAAAAAGAGAGTTTTATCAATTGTTCCTCTCTTGAATTTGTTTGCCAACAGAAAAGAAGATAAAGTTTCATACCATTTTTTGGGAGCTTGATGCAACCCATAAAGAGCCTTATCAAGCTTACAGACATGATCAGGAAACTTTGGATCTTCAAATCCTGGAGGTTGGCACACATATACTTCTTCATCAATTTTTCCATAAAGAAAGGCACTTTTAACATCCATCTGAAACACTTTGAAATCTTTTGCAGCTGCAAATGCCAAAAATATTCTAATAGCTTCAATTCTGGCAACAGGTGCAAAGACTTCATCATAGTCAATGCCTTCCTCTTGAGTGTATCCCTGAACAACCAATCTTGCTTTGTTCTTGATGACAACACCTTTGTCATCTTTCTTGTTTCTGAACACCCATTTGGTTCCAATGGCATACTTTCCTTTAGGCAAAGGGCAAGTTTTCCAAACTCCTTGTCTTTGAAACTGAAGAAGCTCTTCTTGCATAGCTTCTACCCAACTGTTATCTTTTAAAGCCTCTGCAACCTTCTTAGGTTCTATTTGGGATAGAAAGCATGAGAACAAGCAAACATTTGCTTCATGCATAGAGCTTCTAGTTCTGACACCTTCTTCTACATTGCCAATGATGTTTTCAACTGGATGAGTGTTGTGAATTCGATTCCTTGGAATCACATCCAGTTGAGAAGATTCATCCACGTTGAGTGACTCAAGGTTAGGAAGAACCACCTCAAGCTGGATTTCTGGCAGATCATGTGGATTCAAAGTTTGGACTGTTGTGGGTTGGTTTTCTCTGGGAGTAGTGGTTTCCAGAGAATTTTCCTCTGCTGAAGGACTTCCTACTTCTTCTTGATGTTGTGAATTAGAAGCAGCTTCAATTGAGGGACCTGCCTGAGATGTGTTGATTGTCTCAGACTGTGACACATCATTTTGTGTTGAAGTGGATTCTGCCAAGTTCTGTCTTGAAGCTATTGGCAGTTCAACACGAAAGTCATCTTCTCTTGAGCCTTTGGAGGTGTCTGTGGTAGCTGACTGTGAAACTGGAACATACTCTTTCACCAGATTAAATGCAGATGTAAAACTATCAAGATCAAACAACCAATCAGGGCCGGTTCCAGGTTTATTGAGAGTATGTTCATTGAACTGAACATTTGCAGACTCTTCAATAACTCTGGATGTTTTGATGTATACTCTATACGCTTTAGCATTTGAAGAGTACCCAACAAAGTAGCCCTCTGCTGATTTCTCAGCAAACTTGGCTAAGTAATCTTTAGTATTCAAGATGGTGCATTGACATCCAAATGGTTTGAGAAATCCAATGAATGGCTTTCTCTTATGCCAAATTTCATAAGGAGTCATGCCATGTGACTTAACTACCAATATTCTATTTTGGACATAACAGGCAGTGTTGACTGCTTCTGCCCAAAAAGTTATTGGAAGTTTGGCATCAGACAACATGGTTCTTGCAGCCTCAATTAGTGTCCTATTCCTTCTCTCAGCGACACCATTTTGTTGTGGAGTTCTAGGAGCACTAAATTGTCTTGTGATACCTTTAGATTCACAAAAAGAATTTAAAACATGATTCTTGAATTCTGTTCCTTGATCTGACCTGATTATTTTTACATGATGGTCACTTTCATTCTCCACCCTGAGTATAAATGACTTTAGGATTTCGGCAGTTTCATCCTTGGTATTTAAGAAAAACACCCAGGTATACCGAGAGAAATCATCAGTAACCACCAAGCAGTATGATTTTCTACCAAGACTTTTAACACTTGTGGGACCAAACAAGTCCATATGTAGTAAATGAAGGACTGTGGTAATTGAATTTATCTCTTTGGCATAATGAGATGACTTGTGCTGCTTACCCTTTAAGCATGCAACACATTTATCAACACATATGAATTCTTTTGTTGGTAAACCAGTTACTAAATTATTTTTGACCAGTTTATTCATATTTTTGAGGTTTACATGACAAAGTCTTCTATGCCAAAGTGATGATTCATCAAGTGAAGCTTTTGAGACAAAGCAGCTTATATTACTAAGAGGTGCAGCTGTGCTCATATCTAGCATATACATGTTATTTCTTCTTGGAGCTCTGAGTAGAATTTGATCATTTGGTATCACAAATCCTGGTTTCAGGACAATGCATTCATGCTCAGTAAACAACATGTTATGCTTTTGATCACACACCTGTGATACACTTAGTAAATTGTAGTTAAGTTCTTTTACAAAATGTACATTCTCAAAGCTTACCTTACCATTTGTGATTGTGCCTCTACCTGTTATGTAACCTCCTACTGGATCACTTCCAAAAGCAACAGACCCTCCAAAGAATGGTTCATATTTGTGCAAGTGGGTCTTGTTGCCTGTCATGTGCCTGGAGCAGCCACTGTCAACTATCCACAAGTTGCCTTTTGATTCCTGCTGTCCCTGCACATGACCAGAAGTGAGTTAGTTTCTGATGGGAACCCAAGCCCATGTGGTCTTGGGTTTACCATTTGCATCATTGTAAGTAAATTTCTTTGACATCATCCTAGGTGGGACAGATGATGTGGCTGCTTCTGATGTGGGTGATGGCTTATCAGTTGATTCCTTCTTCATCCATGCTTGTTTTGTCTTTTGAGTTGTCGGAAGACTTTGTTTCTTTTGATAGTCATCGGAAGCTACTTTTCCTTTTCTATCGGAAGCTTCCCTTTTCTTTGCTTCCGATGCTCTTCTTCCGAAGAAAGATGATTTCTTTTGTTTGTTGAAAGCATTCCTTTGATGAGCTTCCGAGGTTCCTTTTCTTTCGGAAGCTTCCTTTTTCTTTGCTTCAAAAGCATTCTTTTCGGAAGCCCTTTTGTTTTGTTTCTTCCTGTTATTGGATGTACTTGCTTCCGATACCTTCTTGACTGGATTTCTTCTCTGTTCTTCCGAGGAAGTAGATGACTTACTCCAACTATTCTTTCTTCCTCTTCCCTGTGATTTTGAGGAAATTCTGCTTCTTGGATTATAGAAGCAATCAGCAGCAAAATGATTCTTTTCACCGCACATCAGACATATAATTTGACTGTTTGGAGAGTTTGGCTTCTTATTCCCTTTAACGAAGTCTGAGCTTTGATCCTCAGAGAGTGATGATTTGGATGTTCCAACATACTTGTTAGTCTTAGACTTTGCCTGTTTCCCTGGAGAATTGATCTTTCTCTCCATTGATCTACCTCTTTTTGACTTGTCAGACGGGCAAGTCACATACTCATCTGAGGAGATATTTTCTGTGGTCTTAGCTTTGATAAAAACTGTTGAATGTTTCTTAGTTTTCTTATTTTGTTTCTTAATTTTCAAAGCTTGTTTTTCTTTTACTGGTTTAATAGAGATATCATCCTCATCTGAGCATGTTGAGGTACTTGGATTAGAAAGATTATCCGTTTGAACCACATTGTGTATATCCAATACCTCATTATACACAAGATCAACTAGTGGTTTACACCTAACATCTGCTATGGAAGTATAAGCAGATGGAGGTTCTACTTTGTTATATCCCAAACCAGCCATATGTTTATTTACCAATTCAGTTGTGCTGCTCATCCTGAAAAGTTTTTCATATTTTTCACCTTGGCTTAGAAATTTGTCTCTGTAAGACTCAGCCAATACAAGTTCAGTCTTGGCAGTGGTTAGTCTTTCTAAAAGATTTTTAATCTGACACTGTTTATTAGTGTCTTCATGTTTTAAACTTGAAATAGTTTTCTCCATTTCATCAACCTTTTCTTTGTAATTTCTTTCAACCTCAAAGAAATTTGCCTTGACAACTTGTAAAGACTCAAGCTCATTACAGAGTTGAGAATTTATCTTTTTATAAATAGTTAATGTTTCTGAGCATTCAGGTGAGCACATTTTATTATTTACCTTGTTTGAGGAAGATGAGTCATCTGCCATCAAAGCACTGTTGGAAATGGAGGTATCCTCAGCTTGAAAGCTCCAATCTGCAAAGTCTTGTTCTGCAATGTTTGCATTGTTTGTTGAGTTTGATGATCTTTGCAGTGGTTGCCCAGATGTTGTTGGCTGAATTCCTGTGGACTTGCATTCTCTAGCAAAATGTCCTAACTGTTGGCAATTAAAGCATTTAAGCTTGGACTTGTCTAGACCAAACCCAGTTTTCATATTGTGCTTCTTAAACTGTCTTCCAGTTCTCTGATAGAACTTCTTTGCTCGATAGGAGATCATGGCCATCTGATAATTGATGTCCATTTCCTCTAAATCATCTGCAGGAATGCCATCTAAGTCTTCTTGACACAGATGGAAGTAGTTGGTTTCTTCAGCCATAAAAGCTCCTTGACCAGAGGCTAGTAGTGGAATTGGATTAGTGAGAGGATTTGTGTATGTGTTTGATGAAGTTGAGGTTTCAGTGTAAGTGACAGCAGGTGTGAAGGTAGGATGATTGATGGATTGATGATTCTGGTATGGAGGATTGTTGATGGGTGCATGGAGAGCAGCTGAACCTGATGGTGAATGGAAGACTTTAGATTCTTGGGCATCCAGTTCCATCTGATAGGCACTGAGAATACCGAACAACTCTCCCAGAGTTAGAGTCTTCAGATTTTCTGTTCTTCTGATTGTTACCGAGTAAATGTTCCATGCCTTTGGAAGAGATCTCAGAAATTTTCTGAGCACGTCTTGATTATCCAGAGTTACACCTGCAGATGCCAAATCATTCACAAGTTGGACATACCTTAGGTACTGTGAAGACATATTTTCATTGTTTTGTTGACAAAAGTTTTCAAACTTTTGTTTCAGCATATCTTTCTTGTTCTCTTTGACATCATCTGAACCTTCATACATCTGCTTCAAGGAGTTCCACAGTTCTTGAGCAGATTTGCATTTCTTGAATGCATGTATAATAGAGTTAGGTATTGACATCTGAATGAGCCAGAGAGCTTTAGAGTCAACTTCCATCTTCTTGTAATCTTCGTCTGAATACATAGATGGATCTTTTGGTACTGCAGGTCCTCCAGCTCCAGCCGCAGCAATTGTGGGAACGTAAGGACCTTCAAGAACAGATTTCCAAAGCTTGAAGTCTTGATTCCTGATGAATCCTTCCATTCTGACTTTCCAGGTGTCAAAATCTTCAGGTGTGAACATTGGTGGCTTGTTGAGAGTGCCATTTTCTGTATCATGTTTGTTTAGAGCGGCCATCTTAGACAGACACAGAAAATATGAGTGTTAAGACGATGAGATTTTGTAAGAAATAGAACTGGTAACTTGATGATAATTAGTCAGTCAAGTTCAAGAGCCAAAGCTCTGATACCACTTGTAGGATCGGGTTGTTAAGTCTAAACAACACTTCACAAGTATTTCTTACTTAACTCTAACAGATGCGGAATGTTCTGTTAGAATGATCTCACAATTACACTCAAAATGACACAGAAATAATCTTTGAACAATAATAAGAACACAAGAATAATTCAAGCTCAAGGATATATTTCTCTCAAAGTGGAAGTATACAAGCAAGCGCACTTCAAGCAACCATACATTGGGAGGTTATATAGCCGAGGCTACAACCGTATACACTTAGGAATACAAGTTGGGTATACTAGACAAGTACATAAAGTAAAGCTTATTCTAGTATGTTGAGTGTCTTAACAGGCTAAGACACTCTTTCATAATCATTACATTAATAGACATTGACTTTACAAAAGACTACTAAATACAAAAGACATTTAATGTTATTGATCTTCAAGGCTTCAGATGATCTTTTGCATTTAATGTAGCATGGGAGAGGTAAGGTGCTTTATCTGACTCATTACATGTTGTCTCTATCTTTATTCAGACCAACATGTCTTGTGTCAGTACCTTTTGTACCATAAGAGTAATCTGCTACAGTCTTTGTCAGAGGATAAACCTCGGAAGTCTTTGTCTTCAGTGCATAAGAGGATTCCTCGGAAGCAGTTGTCTTGTATAACCTTCAGCAGGAACCAGTTATCCTTCGGAAGCAATGCTGCTTCCGAAGAATCACTTCTTCCTTCCGAAGGTGTTTATTCAAAGAGGCTCCTATACTTAGACAAAACAAGAAGTTTGGTGAGCATCAGCCTTTATTAGTCTTTACACATAAGGACCAAGGGAGAAATACTCGCAAATCATAGGGAACATCTAGACAATTTACTCTAAATAATACTTAAAAAATCCAAAATGGTTATTTTTCAAAAAAGTAGCGTACATACCTAATACTCATTAATACGTCTAATATTTGACAAGTGATTCCTATATAAATACACAACTGCTATTAAGCTTGGTATGAGACATATTCAGAAAAACTTATAATGTTTACGCTTGACTCATTCATATCCCTATTAAAACCTATTCATACATATATACATGAAAAAAAACTGAAGATTTGGCTTGACTTTGCCATAGTTATTCGGATTAGTACGGCAACCAATCCATGCCCTATATATATGATTGGGATCAAATAATAACCTTCTTAATTATGGTAATGTAACACCCCAAATTTTCTATGCAAGTTAGTTAAACTTACGAATGGGTAATGGATTATTAACTTGTAGGAATGAGATGAAAAATAAATCGAATGAAAGATCACGAATTCAAGTACCCGAAGTTCACGAAGCCAGAGTACATCGCGAACTCCCTTTTTCGTGAACCACTTCATGAACCTTGCCTATATATATATGAGTGCCTTGGGAACCGTGCTCACCTTTGGCTGGAAGCACTCTCTCTCAAGTACACGAAGTGGAGGATCGTGAACTGTAAGAAACGGCTTTTGATCGATCAAAACGAGGATGAAACACACGGGAAGCTACAGAAAGGATCATCAAACACCTGGTAAGTGTTTGATTTAAGAAAGTTACGATTTTTAGACAAAAAGGAAAATATGCATAAAGGTCACACCTTTATGCATAAAGTTCATTACTTTTTGGTTCCAATACGTTGGTAAGGCCATAAGGAACCTATAGCTAGCTCCTTAAGTCTTGGGTAGTTTTCTGAAATGTTTTAAGATCAAAAGATGAGTATTCGAAATAAGTACCTGGAATGGGAGAAGATCGTGAACTGGTTTCGTGAACTCATGATCGTGAACCTTGGGATTCGTGAACCATGGGTCGTGAACCTTAAGTCGTGAACCTAGAGTTCGTGAACTCTAAGGACTTCGTGAACTCATGAGTTCGTATAATCAACAGAGTTCGCGAGCTTCATGTTCGGATACTAAACGAATTTTGAGAACTTAATGGTTTTCAAATACTATGGTAATTTAGGTGAACCAAAGGATAAATTCTAATTCTAGGAATGAAATGTAATAAGATAATGTAATGATGTAGGTTCTTGAGTCCTAGCCAAGGCAATTCAGTTTAGGAAGCTAAGAGCCACTCTAGTTTCAGGTGAGTTCTAGATGCCCTCTTTTATACATGTTATGTGAAGTTACGCTTTGGACTGACATACATGTTACTATATTGCTATATGATGTTAAGAGATGTATGGTAAAGTACTATGATGATGTGCATGAGTGATTAATGCATGATGATGTGTTATGTTAACAAATGCATGACTGTGTGTGATGATGAACATAAGATGATGCGATATGATAACGATTGCTATGATGATAATAAAAAAAATGAAGAAGTCCTAAGCTGTTAGGATAATGCATGACAATAAGATGCTAGCAGGACATGTTTACGATTATGGTATGTTATGATGTTATGAGGATAAGATGCTAGCATGACATGTTTATGTTTATGGTATGTTATGATGATAAGATGCTAGCATAACATATTATGATATACGACGTTGCTCCCATATTCTTATGGGGTAAGTTTATGGGTAAGTATGATGATGCTCCCGTATTCGTTACGGGGCAAGTATGATGTTGCTCCCATCTCCGTAGGGGTAAGTATGGTGTTGCTCCCATATTCGTATGGGTAAGAATGATGATGCTCTCGTACTTGTTATGAAGTAAGTATGATGTTGCTCCCATATTTGTATGGGTAAGTATGAATGATGCTCCAGTACTTGTATGTGATATGTTTGCACATAAAGAATGTATGATGATTATGTGTTATGGTTACGTAGGATGAATGCATGATGTTTTCAATAAATGATGCTTTAACTCACAAAACGTTTATGATGTTTTACGAAAACTAGAACTCACCGGTATAAGCTGACATTTTAGTATGTATGTTAGGTTGAACGATAGGTATGAGTACAGGATGGAGCCGTGGCACGAAGTTAAGAGATCTGTTGGTTATGGCAATTTGATATGTTTAAATACATACAATTACGTTTATTATGTATTGACAAACTATGTTTAAATTTCCGCTGTTTATTTATGAAAGTTTTTTTGTTTAAGAACTATGTGATGATGATGTAAACCCAACTCTGGGAGGTACCCGGGATCATTTAAAATTTCCGCTGCTTATTTCTACTGACATTTTAGATCAATCCAAATCTTCAGTTTTTTTTCCATGATCTTTATTAAACATGTACAAGACTATTTTATTTTAAACGATTGTGCAAATTCTTTTTCGTTAAAGGTCTTACGAAAGTGTAAGTTGTCATCACATTAAATAAACATTGGTAGTGTAAACTTACACTTGTTTTAAATCGTAAACGCTTGTGAATTAGCACATACATATAAAAAAACATAGTCTTGTATATTTAAAACAAAGGTCATAAAAAGGAAACCAAAGATATGAGTTTATTTTGTCGGAGTTATTTGGTTATCACAATTAAGGTGAGTTACCAATTAAACTTACCCTATATATATATACTAGGTTATAACCCGTGTGTTACACGGGTGGAATAAAAGAAAAGATGTAATTAATAAAATGGTATAAAAATATTGTTTTAAAGATTGTTACATATCATATAAAAAAGGTGATGAACATTTCATACTTTAGAAAGATAGATTGCATACAAAGATTTAAATGTATTAAAAGTTTCTAAAAATTTCCTTATATACAATATTTGACGTCTTATTTGTACGTTCACATCTCTATCTAATATTAATATTTTCACTTCCTCTTTGCTTTTCACTCCATCTTTGCTTTTTACTCTTGTACTGCTAATTCAGTTAGATAAATAGTTAAACTTTAAAGGCATTTTAAACACGTTTAAAAATAACCGTTACGAATGTAATTGTCATAAATTTGATTATCATTATATTTAAATAAATAAAAATTATTATATCTATGTAATATATTAAGCACATATATTTATGGAAAAATAAATTTATTGTAAACAGTTTATTATTCAAGGAAAATTGTAAATACTTAATTAAATTTATACATGGTAAATTAAATCAATCTTATAAGTTGACTAAAATTAACCTATAATAATGATAATGTTATGTTATGTTAAATTAAGTCGATGCATCAAATTAGTTATTGAAAAAGTTTTATTATATTAAATAATTTAAAGACATACATTATGCATATCTATTGTAAATTAATATTTAATTTAAATACAAAAGATATTAAAAATATATTTTAAAAATGTAAATTATCAGGAAAATAAAGAGTTAAAATTAAAAGCATTTTAAAGATTTTTTTAAATAATAGATATGAATGTAAGTGGCATAATTCTGATTGGTAATATATTTAAATAAAAAATTATTAAATTATACTATATTGTATACTAAAAACATAAGTTACGGAAAAATAAATTATTGAAAATGATTTATTGTTTTAGTTAAATTTAAATGAAGTGGTTCAACATATATATGGTAAATTGAATAATTTACATAATTTGAATAAAATTAAAATATTATAATAATGGTAATTTTATATTAAATAAAATTTGTTGGATCAAATTAATTAATGAAAATAGGAAATGGGGTAGAGCGATTTTGACCTATTTAAAATTAAAGCTAAAACTTGAATGTTTTTACTACATGAAAGTGATGCCAAGAGTCGTGATTTAATACATGTAATCAAAACATGTAAAATAAAGAGTCTTCATTTAATTAAAAGATTAACATGAGAGTTACTAATTTAGAATTTGAATAGAACATGTAATGTAAATAGTGTTGATTCAATTTATAGATTAATATGAGAGTTACTAATCTAAATTTTTGAATAGACACTTGTATCACGACTTGACCCGAACCACGTCACACAGATGCACAGTATAACTACGCGCACAGCCAATCCACACAAATTAAAGTATCGATATCACTTTCATCTTAGCTTCGTTAGTGAAAACCATAATTTTCTCAAAAATTTCCAACATTTTTTACTTCTAATATCATTAAATTTTCACTAAAAAAATAAACAAACAGTAATAAAAACTTGGTTGTTCTTTTCTTTTTATTTTTACTAAAATGAGCTTTTCGTATATAAATCAAATTATCTCATTACACGCCCTTGAGAATACCAGTAACAATAAAGTAAGTCTTTTTAGTAACCTAGCCCTATATACATTTGTAAACTAGCTATAATCTATAACGTGTATTCTTTATACTCATACAAATATTAAGTTGTCGTGTGATCTTCATACATTCACAACTTAATAGTGATATTATTTGGATCACTACGCAACCCTTGAGTTTTTCTCATACTTTTCTTTTTACTTTTTTGTAAATTTTGGTTGTTACACATGTCCTTATTTCAAAATTATTGAATTCTAAAGCTTATTCAACTATAGATGCAAACTACTATGTCTAGTTATGTAACTGTCACACCCCGAGCCGGCGGGGTTGGATCGAAGTCCCCGTCGGGCGGAAGGTTTTCGGGGCGCGATATCGTGAGTGATAATCATGATGATCAGATTGTTTATATAACATCAATGTTGAGAATAACTAAATCACAATCAAACATTAAAATAGGATTACAAAGTTAAATTACAATATCAATGTTCAGTAATTTAACTCGGTAAACCTAACAAAAGAATCATATGTTTCCTATCTTGTATCTGTACAAGATATCAAAAGTGATTCGTATCCATAGCAAAATATGTGCTTCTCCAAAAGTCTACTAGGTCTGCTAACTGGCATCCTAGTATGCAATCCAAAAGCTTAAGCCTAATCCCGTGCATCACCTAAGAGAGCATGTAAGAAAACAAAGTCAACACAATGGTTGGTGAGTTCATAAAGTTTATAAGTTTAAAAATAGCTTTAACAAACCTCTTTTGTAACAACCTTAATCTCATTAACATCACATGTAATATCCAATTCGGTATGCTTATATATAGGGCATATGTAGGGTCGAACTTACCGCCCGCCCAGCCACCGTCCCACCACATACTAAATCACATATGACATTGTTGTTAATGATAATTAAGCATTTTACCTACAAATCAACCCATTCCTCATCATAGCTTTAGTTTTCTGTTTCCAAAGTTTACAAATCTATAGCATTTGTATTTATTAGCTTCAATATAAATTTAACAAGCATCGTGTTTAACAGTTTATGATATTGACCCAAAAGCATTCACGCGTCCCCTCGGTAACAACCTTAATCTCATTAACATCACATGTAATATCCAATTCGGTATGCTTATATATAGGGCATATGTAGGGTCGAACTTACCGCCCGCCCAGCCACCATCCCACCACATACTAAATCACATATGACATTGCTGTTAATGATAATTAAGCATCTTACCTACCATCCATTTCGTTTCATAGCTTTAGCATTTTGTTAAGTTTACATCATGGTTGGAAAATGAGGCATCACTGTATGGCAAGCACTGAGAGGCCATCAGTCTACTCCTCAAAATCCTGACTATGTAGAACACCCGTTTGACAAGCACTGCGGGGCCCGTGGGTCCATTATATATAGTCATTAGCTTTAGCATTATGTTTAAGTTTATAGCATGAGTGAACATTGAGGAATCACTGTATGGCAAGCACTGAGAGGCCATCAGTCTACTCCTCAAGTCATGACTATGAAGGTCACCCTATGGCAAGCACTGAGAGGCCGATGGTCTGTTCCTTCAAGTCCCAACTATGTAGAACACCTCATGGCAAGCACTGAGAGGCCAATTTAGTATGTTCTATCATAGTAAATAGCTTAGCATTCAAGTTTATAGCATTTAAATAGTTTCACAACCGGTGAGGCAAGCACTGAGAGGCCAAACCGTTGCTTTTGCATGACAAGTTTATAGCATTCAAAGTTTAACAACCGGTGAGGCAAGCACTGAGAGACCAAACCGTTGCTTTAGCATGACAAGTTTATAGCATTCAAAGTTTAACAACCAGTGAGGCAAGCACTGAGAGGCCAAACCGTTGCTTTAGCATGACAAGTTTATAGCATTCAAAGTTTATAGCATTATGAGCACTTCAAGCATTTCGAGCATTTAAGCATGATAAGAATATAGTATTTGCATTGTAGCATTAGCACTTGGCATTAGCATATAGCATTATTGTTAAGCCTTAGCATGTAGCATTAGTATTTAGCATTAGCATTCAGTATTAGCATATAGAATTAGTATTCAAGCTTTAGTATCGAGTATGTGGTTTAAGCATATAGTTTATAGCGTAAGCATTAAGCGTATAGTTTAAACATATAGTTTATAGCATAAGCATCAAAAGTGTAGTTTAAGAATATAGCTTCTAGCATAAGCCTTAAGCATCTAGTTTAAGAATATAGTTTATAGCATAAGCATTTAGCATCTAGTTTAGAAAAATAGTTTATAGCATAAACATTAAGCATCTAGTTTAAGCTTCAAGTTTGTAGCATAAGCATCAAGAATAAGTGTAAAAGCATTTTATAAATAAAATGTATAACATGCTTCTCAGTCCCGAAGTAAAATCAAAATAGTTAGAAAAGGGACAAATGAACTCACCTTGTATCCTTGGTAGTTGACTATGTAAAACAAGAATACGCTCGCTCTTTGTTTGCCCTTTGTTGTAATGTTCACAATCTTGTATTGATTTCATGATGTTGTAGTTTATGAGTATAAATTTGTAAGGGTTTGTTGCGCGTGTACGTGTTAGTGTTAGCCCTAAAGTTGGCTAACACTCGTGAGTTTTGTTCGTTATCCGGCCCATATTCACTACTTTGTGTATGAAAGTGTTGGATCTTCGTCCTCATTCGATATTTCATACTTGCTTGTTAATCATAACCTATCATTTGTATATAAAGCTTTTACCCCTTTATGTAGTTTATTTGAAACTTGTTATTTCTTTATAACAAACAAATAGTATATTTCATAAATGTGTTTGTTTATTGATTTCATCATTTCTAGCATTCTTTCATACGTTTATCAATTATTTAAAATCCATTGGGCCGGATAACCTTTTTGACTAGTTAATGTGTAGTCGGGCCTAATGTTGGTGCATGTGAGCCGAAAGATAGGTTGGGTCAAGTAGGTCACATAGGCCAAAGGCCTATTGGGCTGATGCAATTCATATGGGCCTATTTACAAGTGGACCGAATTAGATCAACTTTTGGGTCTGTTAAACCTTTCTGGGCCGAAGCCATTTGTTGGGCTAAACATGATTGTTGTGGGGCCATGTTAATAACGTGTGGGCCGAAGGTCAATAATTTGGGCCAAGAAATGAGTATGGGCTGTTTAAGTATTGGGCCTAGAATAAAAGATAGTTCGGCCTACGGTTTTATGCTTGGGCCGAGACGTATAAGATGAGCCGGATCTCACATGGCCTTGGACCGGACATTTTCTATTGGGCCTAGGCAATAGACTGTTGGGCCTGGTGATCCTCCAATGAACAGCATGTCTGATGGAAGTGATTTAACAGCAAGGTTTGTATGAAGGCTCGGCTAGGTTCACGGTTTCTAGGTTGAGGGTTCGGCTATGAATCCGTCTTCAGTAGGGTTCGGTTAACCTTGGCCATCCAAGGGTTCGCCTTCATAATATGGTTCGGCTCTTCATGGGTTCGGCCCAAAACATTACATAGTTCGGCATGTGGCTACGAAGGTTCGCAGAACATCTGAGATGGTTCGGCTATTGTTCACACAGGGTTCGTTGCATGCACTTTGGTTCGGCTAGGGTTCGCCATATTGAAGGAAGGCTCGGCACCCATGAAAGGTTCGGGAGACATGTAGGTTCGTGAGTCACTCAAGGGTTCGCCACCCAGAACCTGGTGCCTCGAGGGTTCGGCGCCTGTAAGGGTTCGGCCGAGGCATGCTTAACACCTTAAGGTTCGGCTGGCATCTGACTAAAAGGTTCGGCCACCAGGTGAACGAACCCTGGTTCGACTCCTACTTCTTCCTCCTCAATCTGGAGTTTGCAAGCTGTTTCATGGAGGGTTATGGGTTCGAAGGTCCTGACCTGTGATCGGTTTCTAAAGTGGTGTTCGAACAAAGCAATAATATGAAAAACCCTAGTTTCTTTCGACTTTCTTTTGCTCGTACCTTCGTTTTAGCTGGATAAAACTTCAGATGAGCTGTACTTCCTTGTAGAGTGCTTCAAGATGGTCGTTTAGGCGCAAGAATCACTCGATTCCGTTGAGAAACGAAGGAGATATGGGATTTCAAAGCTTGAATATGGTGATGAAATGTTAAAACCGGAAATGGTGAGTAGAGAGAGAGGAAAAGTGAATTAAATGAGGTGGTTAGCCTCATTTGAGGCTTTTATACCCCGTAGGTATTCGGGTTCGTTTCGGTTGTTCGGTTCGTATTTTCGTCGCGTATCTGGGTCGCTACGTGCGTTTTTCATAAATAAAAATGAAAAGAGTTATTTTAGGATTTTTAGAACACAAATAATATTAGAAATTAATTTAAATATCGTTGTAATAACTTATTTATCGAATTATAAAATTTCTTACGCGTTTCGCTAATTTATTCGCGATTTACAAAAATAGTTTGATTTAATTTATTTTATGATGAGTTTCAAAATTGTAAAATAGGAAACATTATATTTCCTTAAAATTATAATCGTTCGTATCGTTATTCGTTTCGTCAGATCGCGTCGCCATCGCCCGTATTCGTTCGAATCGTCATTCGAACGAACACGTCGATGGTTTGGCTTTCTGATTCTTGTTTTCTACTGTTCAGTCATTATTTCAGAACGTTGAACTTTCAGAATCATTCGTACAGATCGTCACCTATACGAATAACTCGTCGGTTTAGCATTCCGTAACAACAACCGTTATAGTTTTGTTTTGTTTAACCTCACATACGTTATACACAATAGTATCAAATCAAGTATCTATGTTTCAACACAGTGTTGTCTGACATGTTTCCGACTGTTAAACCCTAAGGTTTTAAATCAGATTGTCAGACAATCGTATAATAGTATCGTGTTAAGCATAATGTATCAATAGTATCAACATAGTTTCACGTAACGTGTACCGGAGTTACTGTGCAATCTATAGTGCAACTTACTGTTCCGGTAACGGTTTCGGCACAGATGTTACAGTCTCCCCTTGTTAAAGAAATTTCGTCCCGAAATTTAAAATTACTATCGGGTACTACTGTTTCTATAACCATGGGAAACTTTGGTTGGCGTAATATCCTTACGCTCCCAGATTAAACTCTAGGTCGCGTTTGGGATTTACTACGTATAGCCTCAAAGTTTTGCTAGTCTTATTACTCATAGTTGTCTCATGGTTATGGCTTGCTTAATCCTTGTGTGACTCTAACACCTCATTGTTTAAAATGACCGATGCTTTGAGCATCAGCTGTTACACAACTTTAGTGTTAGCTATGGTTTCCTACGTGTGTTATGTATATTAACCAAGGATTCTTTCATTGCTTCTATAGAAATAAAAGAATTCCAATGAAATTTTCATTATATATATATTAGGAACAAACAATTATATTTATTTATGACGTCATTTGAAATTTTCATTATATATATATGTATGATTATATATACACCAATGAAAAAAAAACGAATTTCAACATCTTTAATAAACATACATACATACATGCATACATACATACATGCATATATATAGGTATAGGTATGTATATGTATGTAATAAATTAAAATTTCACAAGTCATAAATAGAAAAGTAATAACATATTTTTAAAAGATATTTATTAACATATAATAGGTTTTAGCACTTATAGAAATAACTAACTTATAAGTATAAAATTTTAATCACAAAACATTTTTGATAAATAAAACATCCATAAAATTTTTATGAACTTTAATCATAACAAATATTACAAATACCTTTATTTTAATTAAAAAAATTCTATATGTATATATTATTTGGTAAACAAAATGTTTGCAAGTTTTTATTAACTTTAATCATAATTAGATATTATAAACTTTAAATAAATAAAACAAATAATTATGTTTTAAGTATATAATTTCAACTAAACATTAAAATAATGTTTTATAAAAATATAACCAATTTATATTAGTTATAAAGTTTAAATTTAAATAAATTAAAAAGGGTTAATAAAAGTTAAGGATACAAAGTGTCAAAAAAAAAAAAACAGGTCATTTGAACTCTCTATTTCTTATTTGAACTCTTTGAGTTATACAAATTCTAACCATTTTCAATTGAACTCTTGTAGAATCATGCCTCGTCGTCTTCACAGCAATACCAACAACACCAACACCAATACCAACAATACCAACACCAATAACACCAACAACACAAACACCAACAACACAAACACCAACAACACTAACCCCACAATTCAAGAGTTGGCCCAGATCATTTCTCAGCAAGTGGATGTTGTTCTACCAACCTTAGTGACCCAGCTCAATCAAGCTGCGAATGCGAACCCAGTCCACAACAATGGGAATGTTGGGGTGCAAACCCAACTTGCACCTTCAAACACTTCAACTCATGTAATCCTGCAAAGTTCATTGGTACTGAAGGAGCAACTGAACTGCTCTAATGGTTTGAAAGTATAGAGAGCATCTTTATTCATTCTGATTGTCCTTAGAACATTAAGGTTCGGTATGCCACCAGTGTCTTTCAAAAAAGGGCACTCACTTGGTGGAATACTGAGAAGCAAACCAGGGGTTCGGATTCTGCACTTGCTTTGACCTGGTCAGAGGTCAAACAACTCATGACTGATGAATTCTGTCCTCACAATGAAATGAGGAAGCTTGAAGCTGAATTTTGGGAGCTCAAGCAAGACAGTGGGGAGAACCTTATTTATACCACCTGTTTCCATGAACTCAGCCTACTTGTGCCTCACTTGGTCACTCCTCTGTCTCGGGCCATTGAGAAATATATTGGTGGCCTTCAGATGCAAATTCAAGACACTGCTTTTGGTAGCAAACCTACTACTCTTGAAGATGCAATTAGACTTGTTGCATCCTTAACTGATAATCATGTTAAGGCTGGTACTTTGACAAGGAAGGGTGCCAAGAAGGTTGAATCCAAGTCAACCACTGATGAACTCACAAAGGAGGTCAAAGATTAAGCCTCAAACACTTCAAAGTTCAACAACCGCAAGCGAAAGAGTCAAAACTTTGTTGTGGTGACCCCTACTGTGCCCCAGAACCTACAAGCACCAAAACCAAACACCAAACCATATGTGGGGGCAAGCCCATTCTGCAACACTTGTAGGTATCATCACCCCACAACTCAACCTTGCAGGACTTGCACAAACTGTAGGATGTATGGACATTTTGCCAATTATTGTCGAAATGGACCACTTTTGCAGCAGGGTCAACAAGTCCAACAGTTAAACCAACAACAGGCTGCACCTGTCAATCCTGCCTTAGCTAAGAAAGGGCTTGCTACGAATGTGGCGACCCTAACCACTTTCTAAACCAGTGCCCCCGACTTGCGGGCAATAACCAAAGAGTTTCTCGAGCTAGAACTCTTCAACTGATTGCCCAAGATGCTCAACCTAACTAGGACGTTTGAATGATACGTTCTTGCTCAATGATTGTTATGATTTTGTATTACTTGATTTTTGTGCTAATGAAATTTTGTAGCTAATGAATTTGAGCTTTTACTTGGTTGAATACAAACGAGATTTGACAGTTCGGCATCAACTATATTGTATTTGCTTGTATAGTGAACTTTGGGAATCACATGTCATCAATGGATCTTGTATCCACTCAGTTGTATGCCCTAATCAGCAAATAGGGTAAACATGCAAGGCAAATTTCCGTTACGGGTGCACACGGAACGTGAATTTGCAGTACATGTAAATCCTACGAATGCGAGACAAAGGACACAATTGCTGAATGATTTACTTAAACTCCAATTTTGGTTGAAAAACCATGAACTATGCCTATATTGTAACACCCAAACTTTACACACGATTACACGTGTCCCATAATCATGCAACAGGTACGTATCTCTTAAACGATCATTACGCTTCTGTATTGTTTGGTACTGGAAATTGAGAAAAGTCTTATATTTAAGCACCTTAGCAAATACTTGTCATAACCCTAATCTCCTGAAAGGCTGAATGCACCGTAGAGTTAGATGATGGTGAACTGATTGTAACTAAGCACATTCTAAGAGAATGCACTTTAAAGCTAGCAAACCATAAATTTAGAATCGACCTCATGCCAAGTTACACTAAGCAGTTTTGATGTTGTAGAGGGCATGGAATGGTTGTCTAAAGACTAATCTAAAAACCATTTGCCACGACAAGGTTGTGCGCATATCTCTTCGTAGTGGGGAAACCCTAGACATCAATGGTGAAAGAAGCGACACTCCTCTGTTCCCACGTGGAAGCCGGAACAAATACCAATGTATTTCATTACCAAGATACCCCGTAATCCTAGTGGATGTGACACTATCTGGGCAATTGTGGACCGACTGACCAAGCCAGCACATATTCTTGCACCCAAGGAAAACCAGAGGATGGAAGAGCTAGCCAGAATTTATGTCAAGGATGTAGTCTCGCGACATGGAGTGTCAATCTCCATCATTTCGGATCGAGACGCTCAGTTCACTTCCAACTCTTGGATAGCATTGCAAAAATCGCTTGGTACGCGGTTGGATATGAGTACAACATACCACTTACAAACCGATGGCCAAAGCGAACGCACTATACAAACCCTTGAAGACATACTACGAGCGTGCGTAGTAGATTTCGGCAATAGTTGGGAAACTCACCTGCCATAGGTGGAGTTCTGCTACGGCAACAACTATCGCCCCAACATCGAAGCTTCGCCCTATGAGGAACTCTATGGTAGGAAATGCTGATCACTTATCTATTGGGCGGGAGTGGGTGACAGTCAGCTCACTGGCCCAAAACATACACATGACAAACCGAGAAGATAGTACAGATTAGAAACCGTATGGCAACAGCTCGCGATCGTCAAAAGAACTATGCCGAGCACCCCTCTGTTTTGGTGAACGAGGAAAACTGAATCCACTGTATATTGGGCCATTCGAAATCCTGAAGCGGATCGGCCCAGTAGCATACCAACTTAACCTACCAACCGAACTCGATGGAGTTCACAACGTATTCCATGTCTCAAATCGGAAGAAGTGTTTATCAGATGAGACACTTGTGATTCCACTGGATGAAATCCAGGTGGATGAACGACTACGGTTCGTGGAAGAACCCGTAGAGATCATGGACCGAGAGGTCAAACGACTTAAACAGAGTCGGATTCCGATTGCCAGGTTCCGATGGAACTCGAAACGCGGACCTGAATTCATGAAGGAACGTGAAGATCAGATGATGCGCAAATATCCCCACCTCTTTAAACAAACAACGTCGAACGCCGACAACAACGGATAAATTTCGGGACGAAATTTCCTTTCAACAAGGGGATGATGTGACAACCAGAAATTTTCAAAATTTTCATTCTCAAACACTACCAACAACAATCAAATTTCGGAACGAAATTTCTTTCAACAAGGGGATGATGTGACACCCGACAATTTTAGGTAAATTGCAACACTCATTTCACATCCATACTTGTTGCATTTCATTTAATTGAGTTTAATTAGATGAGCTAAACACAAACACAAAACAATAATTCGGATTATTATTGAATTGTGCCTTACACGTTGATTAGGATTAATCAAGCGTGCAAACACTTCGTAAACACACAAACACGAACCATCAAAGGTAATTCAAGGAATTATCGAAACACACACACGAGTCTCACGAATGTTGGTGATCAAACAATAACCGAACTTATGTGCTTATGTTCTAAATATGTGTTAGACTTTTAGGATAAACGTTAGGAATCGAGTACGAGCGTAATCGAATCGAAGAAAATCGAAAAACAAGGAAATGGACTTGTCGCGGTACGCGACGGCCCTTGGCGGAAGTCTTCGCGGTACGCGAAGAAAACCGGGAGTCGACACTCCCGAATCCCATCGCGATACGCGAAGAAATATTCTGATCGGCCTTCGCGGTACGCGAAGGCCATGCAGATCAAAATTTTCTATTAAACCAACCCATTTCATTTTCAGTCGAACTCTTTCCATTTTCTCCGACTTTCTCCACTCATACTCGACCAAAACCCACTGATATCAGTCTCAAATCCCCCTGGTAACATCTTTGGAGCAATCCCTTTTCATTAGTGGATCATTTGGAGTCTTTGGAGCTCGAGGAAAGTGTAGGGAACCATCAAGAAGCTTGGAGCAACCTTTAATCCGCTGGAACTTCATCATCAGTGGCCATCCCCACTGAATCCTAGCATCTAAGGTAGTTTTACTCGTTTAATAGTTGTTAGATCGTACATGCAATGGGTAAAAACCCACATGCAACTCCGTATGGTTATTGTGCACGAATTTGTTGGTGATTTGATGTGTTATTAGATTTAGATCTACTGATTTTAGTATAGGATTGATTGGATTTGAGTTTGGTTGAGTTATTGATTGATTTGATGATGTTTTAGGCAAACTTGCCATAAAAGGAAACTTTTATGTGCATGTCTTAGATTTGTAATGATCTAGACATGTTAGACATGTCTAGATGTTGTCAAATGTAAATTGGAGTGTTTAGAAACACATTTGGGTATTTGATTTTGTCAAAAACATGGTTTTGAAAGAACTTTCTAAATAAGGAAACTTTTCAAAATCAAAAGAGGGCTTTTGATGTTTTGAATGTTTTGGTAAACTTTGATTATTGAAACATGTTTAGAAGTGATCTTTAACACGGTTGGAAACCTTGATTTGTGAAAACAAGTTTTAAACGGACACTTTTCAAATAAGGAAACTTTATTTGGGCAAAACAGCATAAATGATGATTTATGCGCAAATGATGTGTTTTAAATGCTAAAACATTATTTTATAAACATATTGTGAGTATTAACTTTATGAAACAGGATTTCATAACCACACTTCTCTAAATTGGAAACTTTCTAAAAATGGTAACTTGTGTGATTAGAGTCATAGGATGCATTTTGGTGTCTTATGTGCATTAAGGTACATAAACACAACAATCGTGTCACCAACGATTCGTAGATCAACACAAGTCAACACACACACACTCGGTTGAGCACACCGACACCTGGAGTTGTATGGACTACAACACACCACAGAACGCATACTTACACCTATATGATTATAGGAGCTTACTAGCAGGACTGCTAGCTTTCATAGTCGCAAACACCACATAAACCGGAACTACTTTATCAGGTGAGTTCACGGCCCCTTTTTACATTTTCTACCTTTGAGGGAGAAAACATTGCATACAACTGATTTTGATCAACATACATACTTTTGGTACATTTGTACATGCTAATATCGTATATGCATATGTGCGGCATTCATCCACAAAACTGATAAGTCCTCATTAAACACATCTCGGACCGTTAATAGCGCGTAGCGCTCAGCGTGGTAATTCTGAATAGTACTATTTGGGCCTGACAAGCCCCACTGTTGTGCGCCTTATGGCCATCCCGACTGGAGGTTGGAACAGTGCATAATTGACCAATAAACATTGCCATTTTCTATTTGGATGGACATGGCGGGAGGCAGCATGTTAGCTTCGGTTGCGAACCCGCATATGATATATAAAACTGCAAAACATTTACTTTAAACATTTTGATGTTTACTGCTGATACAAACCTGTGCTCTCACCAACCTTTGTGTTGACCCTTTTACTCGCATGTTTTCTCAGGTAACTAAAGCACGCACACGAGGATAGGATGCTAGGATGGAGTCCCATGCATCAGCTTTAGTGTCTTAGACATTTCATTAACGATTGACATTTGTTTTGTTATGAAATGTTAAATACTTAAACCGCTTCCGCACTACTACTCTTTAAGTTTTAAATATTGTTAAACTTATGCTTCCGCAATTTATAATTATAATGATGCTTTGATAATTTAAACTTTTTACTTCCGCAACTCTGATTCTACTAAACTGTTTTATCCAAGTTATTGGATGTACGTATGAAACCAGACGTGTAGGTCTCGCAACATTGTGTGACCGGAGACTGCGATCCTGACTGGTATTGCTCGCGCCCCGTTCGGGACGGGATTTCTCGGGGTGCGACATATATCGTATAGATGTTAATCATGGTTAGATGATAATATATCATATTCAAACATCAACTTGCACCTAACACACATGGCGCATTTATTTCCCTTTAATGGGACATTTTCACAAATATGAGCATATCATCTAATTCAACTCTACCACCGGCACTTATGGCTAAATTTAAAACACCAAATATATATAAATATATAATTATTGGCTCAACCAATTACCCACACATCTGTGGTTTCAACAATTTAGTTTCCGGATTAACCGGTTATCCACACATTTGTGGTATGATACATATATATTAAGTCTTAAGATGTTCACCCACCGGTCCTTCCATCTAAGACAATTGCTAGCACCTCTAGCTATCCACACATTTGCGGAGTCATAAATAGTTCAAGTCTTAGGATGTTCACCCACCGGTACTTCCATCTAAGACAATTGCCAGCATCTCTGGCTATCCACCATTGTAGAGTCATAAATATTTCAAGTCTAAGATGTTCACCCATCGGTACTTCCATCTAGACAATTGCCAGCACCTCTGGCTATCCACCATTGTGGAGTCATAAATATTAAGTCGATAATTGCCAGCACCTCTGGCTATCCACCATTGTGGAGTCATAAATATTAAGTCTACAATTGTCATCACCTCTGGCTATCCACCATTGTGGAGTCATAAATATTAAGTCTAAGATGTTCACCCATCGGTACTTCCATCTAGACAATTGCCAGCACCTCTTGCTATCCACCATTGTGGAGTCATAATTATTAAGTCTAAGATGTTCCCCCATCGGTACTTCCATCTAGACAATTGCCAGCACCTCTGGCTATCCACCATTGTGGAGTCATAAATAATTTAAGTCTTAAGATGTTCACCCGTCGGTACTTCCATCTAGACAATTGCCAGCACCTCTGGCTATCCACCATTGTGGAGTCATAAATATTTTAAGTCTAAGATGTTCACCCATCGGTACTTCCATCTAGACAATTGCCAGCACCTTTGGCTATCCACCATTGTGGAGTCATAAATAATTCAATTCCCGGATTAACCGGTTAGCCACACATTTGTGGTTCAACAATTTAGTTCCCGGATTAACCGGTTCGCCACACATTTGTGGTTCAACACTTAAATCAATTGCGCCGGCTCATCCGGCTAAATTTTAATGCATTGATATTATGCACACCACACAAGTATAACATTCGTTTTGAAACTAATAACGCCTTCTCATAGGTCTTTTAATTCCATTAGTTTCATTAATCAAGTTATGCACCATCATTCAAGAAACACCAAATCATATTAATTAATCACCGGTTCATCCGGTTATTCTAATACAAATATATTGCATATACGTTTCCCATTGAAACTTAACAAACACAAACTAAAGGATTTCTCATCCCATAGTTTCAATCACATATTTAACATTATTCACATGTATCAAATACGCAAGTAGACTCTTTCTACTACTTATATGTAATGTTACAGTAAGTTGGGTAACTTACCTGGTTCAAGCGGTTGTTCACTTCCTACAACCTCTTTTCCACTTCTGTGAATTGTCACTTGACTTTCACCACCAACACCTAGTTGCATATTCACACATATACAACTATATTCAATACATATAACACATACAATCAAGTTTAACGCACTTGACTGGTTTGACTTTCTCAAAGTCAATTTATCACAAAATTGGCTCTGTCTTACTATATTTAGCAAGTTTTAGTCAATTATTGCAATCAATCATATCCCATGCCTCCCTTAGGCATTTCATCAAATAATTGATGTTCAATTATATTAGTTATGATCTTTAGTCGCTTCTATTATTCAAAATTCATTTATGATCATAACTGTTAATAATCTTTAACATCAATTCATCAAAATCATCATTTAACCCATGGATCATAATCCATATTTCATTTAAAATCATATTCTATCCATCCTACTAGTTATCATACCATGTTATGGGTTTCGTAATAACCGGACATTATCCCAGCTTTAAAACGAAGATTTCACCATCAAAATATCAAGTTCTTCGATTCTAACAATCCCTAGTTATCAACTAGGCAATAATCAATACCCATAATCATAGTATTACAATCAAAACTAGATTTAATTAACAAAATATTAAACTAGTAGGATAAATCGAATCGTTACCTAATCGAACGGATGTTCAATCGCAAAATGACGATCAGATGTTGTAGAATCGAACCCTAGCTCGATCCAAATGTTTGGATGGCTTCAAAACTTCATTTTGATGATAAAAATTCGATCAGATCATCCCCGGGTGTGTTAAAGTCGAAAGAATAAAAATAAATGAACTCTGGTGCAAAGTTGATAAAGATATCGATCTGCCAAACCGCCATACTCGTCGCGTACCGCGATGAAGATCCAAGAAAGGCTTCGCGTACCGCGAAGCAATTCGGGACTTTTAGATATTTTGAGTGCTTCGCGTACCGCGAAGGAATCTCAGAACCACCTTCGCGTACCGCGACGAGTCCCAAAGCATAATATTTTGTAATTTTCTTCATTTCGTGATTCCGGACAATCCGTAACTCCGTTTCGCGCACGGTTTTCTCCCACGTTCATGATTTCTCACATATTTTCAAATTACAACAACCACAATCGTTATTGTAACGATTATTTCAAATACATTTCATTATTAAAAACCGGTTGTTACATATATGGGCAACTACATGCAAACATCACATGTGAAACATTTTTATGTTGTGTTGTATTGATAGGTGATCGGTATGCTTTCAAAGTATTGGTGATGTGATGGGTTGGTTGCGGTATACCCTATATATAACCACTAACAGTACATTAGGAGTAGAACCGAAAGCTTGATCAATGTTAGGATTGTAGATTTTAGTGTCATCATCTAGAGAACAAATCTTAGTAGACCTATAAGTTGAATCAATTGATTCTTGCATACTAAGACTTGGTGTAAATTTCTATATACTAAATCAATCAAAGGTTCTAGTAATTCTTATATCGAAAAAATTAAACTATCGAAATGAAAAACTTGAAAGACAAATCCATAATTTAGCTACCCCCAATTGGAAAATTTCAAATTTCAAACCCCATATCGAACATCAACGTATGAGATTATCATGATTGATCTCAATTTACAAGCATTTAACAATAAACATTAAACATATAACATCATAATACGTTATCTATGACTGTATCATTTGACGCGTTTCTATTGATCACAAAAAAATAAAAATTCATACTAAGAAGCAAAACATATTCCACAAAACAGGAACTTGATATTGTCATCTTTATCTTAAATAATTGAAGACATTGTGCCTTTAACATATCCTTAACCAAAAATAAATACACATTAGACAACAATGTTGGAACAAATTGCTTAACGAGTTCGATTGCGAGAATCGAATGTTGTAGAGGATGCGCTCAACCGTAAGAGTTGTATCTAAATTTATAGCAATTGGACCTAAATCAATCTGCGTAACAATATATTCGTAGTTCAGCAAATTTCTTTGACCTAAGGAAATTTGCATGTCTTGTGGTGTTGAACTTTAAATTAGAAACCAAGTTTAATGGTGGGTTTTACCTTTTGAATCATAATGGTCTTTGACTCACATTTCTGAACGAAGCACTCAATCCATGTTATTCTATTCAACCTTGTACATACAAAATGTATAAAGATCTGCGAGTCCTCTATTGGGGTGCCTTCATCATCATATTCGATTATGATGCTTGATTCGTGACTCATTTTTCTGAATCTCTTCACGAGTCATTTGTCACTTGATTCAATCTTAGCATGACTCACTATCCACAAACGGAGGGTCACATCGAACGAAGAATTCAATTCTTTGAACTTCCAGTTGAACTTAGCAACATTCACCAACTTTCACATGTTGAACTTGAAAATGCTTGGCATGACGTAAATTTAAAATTTTCACTAGGCATGACAAGATCAAACAAAAACAAAGTATTCACATCTATTTTGCTATAGTTCTCCTTAATTTCAGGACGAAGTTCCTAAAAGTAGGGAAGACTGTAACATTTATTAAATTTGTAACAAACAATTATATATATTTATGACGTCATTTGAAATTTTCATTATATATATATGTATGATTATATATATACCAATGAAAAAAAACGAATTTCAACATCTTTAATAAACATATATATATAGAGGTATAAGTATGTATATGTATGTAATAAATTAAAATTTCACAAGTCATAAATAGAAAAGTAATAACATATTTTTAAAAGATATTTATTAACATATAATAAGTTTTAAAACTTATAGAAATAACTAAATTATAAGTATAAAATTTTAATCACAAAACAATTTTGATAAATAAAACATTCATAAAATTTTTATGAACTTTAATCATAACAAATATTACAAATACCTTTGTTTTAATTAAAAAAAATCTGTATGTGTATATTATTTGGTAAACAAAATGTTTGCAAGTTTTTATTAACTTTAATCATAATTAGATATTATAAACTTTAAATAAATAAAACAAATAATTATGTTTTAAGCATATAATTTCAACTAAACATTAAAATAATGTTTTATAAAAATATAACCAATTTATATTAGTTATAAAGTTTAAATTTAAATAAATTAAAAAGGGTTATTAAAAGTTAAGGATACAAAGTGTCAAAAAAAAAACAGAAGCTGATAATAAGAGGAAAAAAACAAGGGGGACTAAAGCTGCCATATGCCCAAACTCCTTATCTCTCTCACCCATATTCTATCCGGATCGCCCCACGACCCACTGCTCAGACCCGAATTCAAATCCGGCTAATCCTATTCGATTCCAGCTAATCACGCGCATATATGGAATGAATTCGATCTCGTGAACTGATTGAAATCAACAATTAAGGTTATTAACAGCTGTTAAACGTGCTGAGTCCTTTCTAAACTTAGAACCTCGATCGGTTATTCAAAAATGATGAAACCGAGTAAAAAAACCCAATTAAACCTACCATTATGGTCATTCGACACCTACGAAACTTTCTGGGCAAACCAAATCGACTCAGAAACAACCAAACTCAAGAATCAAGATCTAAAATTTCTCGGTCGTGCGTATTTCTTCCTCTCAATCGAAACCCATCAAAACGAGGACAAAGGTAAACAATTCTTGCACTATTTTGATCTTTTTTTCATAAAAAATAAAAGCCCCATCATATCTGTTGTGATCGGGCTTTCAATCGAACGAATTTGATAGGAAATGGATCTAGGGTTCGAATAGGATCTTATATGAATTTGGGGAAACTGATTCATTTAATGTTAAGTTTAATTCAAACGAATTTACAAAGTTGCGGAAGCCTTAGATCAACCGGTAGAGTTGTGTGTCTGGCTAAGGTCACGGGTTCGAACGAGTTTAACAGCGGTTGGGACCATTTTTTTTGCATGTTTAATTATAACATTTAATTAAAATACTATAATTTTGATAAAAATATGCACATTCTGTTTAATTTTTTTTTAAATATAAGGATTTAAATTTCTAGTGGAATATTTTGATAGTTTTTATAAAAGCTATTGTACATTTTCATAAAATAATTTTAAACACCTTATTTAAAGTTTTATAAATTATAAAATCACTTTCTTTTAAGTAAAAACTAGGTGGTAGTGACCACCGCGTTGCGGTGGTAGACTTGACGTAATTATGTATGTAAGAAGAAGTAAATAAACGTTAAAATACATGAAAATAAATTTACCTAAGCTTTATTAGCAAAATATTAAAACAATATCGAAATGTAAAAAAAAAAAAAGACATGTCGTGAAGATTTATTCATCATGCATCATTCGAAAATAAAGGTTAAAAAACATGAAAACGAATTTTACATAGGCGACATTAGTAAAATATTCTATTGTGTAAAACAATATTAATAAAACTTAACTTGAGATGTATACCGGCTTGATTTTTAATTAAATTTGTACAGATATAATTAAATATTATAATAATTAAAAAAAAGTTATATCAGATGTCATCGAAAGAATGAAAAGAAGGGTTGAAGAGAGGATTAACACATGGTTTTTATGTTAGTAATATGAACCATGTATTTACTTCTTATATACTCAAATTGAGATCCAAATGGTCAAGAAAAGATATTAAAAAATGTTAGACATGAGTTTCAAACCCAAGTGCTCAACTTCAAAATGTATGTCATCCAACTCCTCCAGCTAACCTTTGTGATGTTTTTCTAAAATGAATGCTAGTTAACCATTCCTATCATATCGTGAAACTAACATGATAAAAGATGTGTATGAAAGGGTAAGGAGAAATATAAGCTTTGTAGTTGTAAAGCGGTTGTTGCGAAACACGAATTTGATTTTTTTATCCACGCATATACAACGTCATTAAGTATAGATTGTTTTATACCGAACATGTTTTCAAACAAACTGGATTTTCAACGTTAACCAAAATGTATTACCTTCGACATGAATCGTTTCCAAACAAAGTTTACATAGTCAACTAAACCAACTCAAATACACATAAAAAAACATAAAAAATATTATATCATAACCGACTCATTTTATAGCAAAACCTACGGCGAAACGTTGACCAAATCGAATTTATACGAATGCCTGCATGAAAATAAGCACGCAGAATACTATTTTTTTAAGTTAGCAAACGAATGTTATTAAAAAAATAATATTATATATACGACATGGAGTAAACTTGAACCTGATTACGCGTGACGTAGATTGAACATCATCGAAGTTGAAGTATAAAAGTAAATGGGTTAAAGTTCAAAAAAAAAAAAAGAAAGAAAAAGCTTATAAAACTAAATGGGTTAAAGTGGGAAAAAAAGGTAAAATAAAAAAAAAAAAGAAAAACGCCACAGGTATCGAACCTGTGACCCCCTTTCCAACACACCATGATCTAACCACTACACCAAAGTAATTTAGTTGTTCAACTTCTAAAAAAGAACCTATTTAACTATACAAAAATTTTCTAAGCAAAATAGACGGCGCCGACACTTCCGATTAAGATTATATAAATATTATTTTTTTTACATAAGAATAATTCATACAAAGCTTGATAAACAAAAATTATAAAACCTTTATCAAAACATTCTGACACATTATATAAAATACATTTGGTACTTCACAACATTCAAGTAAGTTTATCTAAAGTTTTAAAACTCATTATTTCGTATGTTAAATTTAAAAATTCTTTCAAAGGGTTATTAATTTTTGATTAAACATAAATTTAATTAAGCTATAATTTACTTATGTCAACATAATATTTAGACATTTTAAAACGTCATTATTATTTTTCATTCGACAAATAAATCATAATGAATTTTTAATTTCTATCTATTTAAAACAAATACAAACCCGTTGATCCATTTAGAAGTTAGATGAATCAATAGAAAGACATAGTTATGTTAACATTATGCCAGATGAAATATTTAGGTGAATTTTGAACTTGTTGGATATACATTGAGCCATACGTTGACATACATTACAAAAGATTACCTCACATATTAAGGTGAGTCTTCATAGCCCCTTTTTTACTTGTTTCACTACTAGAAAATCGGCCTAATGCAACCCCGATAAAATGTTGCAATAGGCCTTAAAAAGGTTGCAACAGGTCTGATTCAACCTTTTACTGGGAGCTGCATTAGAAGCAGTTGCATTAGAGTTAATGCAACTTTTTCAAAACTTAATGCAACCTTTTTTCAATGTGTTGCATTTAATGTTCAAATGCAACTTTTTTGATATGCAACTTTTTTTAGTTTAAAATGCAACTTTTTTAATACTCAAATGCAACTTTTATTATATTTTAGTTACAAAAATGCAACATTTTCTACATGCAATTGCAACTTTATATACTAAAATGCAACTATTTTATACTAAGATGCAACCTTTATTATAAGTTTAGTTACAAAATTGCAACCTTTTTGTAGACTTTATGCAACCATTATTCGCTTTTTTAATAGAAAAGAAGCAACCTTTTTTTTAGTAAATACAACATTTTTACATATTTTAGTTATAACATGAGCAACATTCTTTACGCCTAAACCAAAATGAAATTTAGTAACATAAATTCAATTGCTATTGATTAATATGCTTGCAATTGTAATCCCACAAAACAGTAATAACACATAAGTTAAACAGTGCAGTTTAACATAACTGTCTAAACTCAAATAACAAAGAAATGAAAACATTCTAAGAAATCAAAACATTCTAATCATCTCGATCTCCAACCGGTAATTGTTTAATAACCTTTTGCATCATAGCTTCCAAGTTTTGGCGCTGACTGTCAATATCTTCACGAATGGCTTCAAGCTCGGCTTTTTGTCTTTCATGATCATCCTCAATCTCCTTGCGCATTTCGAGCAGTTGGTTTTTCTCAACATTAACATTTGCTTTGAATGATTCTATCAGCCCATCTGGAATCATGTATGATGTAGGACCCTCAACTTTTTTTATGAGTGTATTTGTAACACCTCTACCATAAAGTCGACGATATCCGTAATTCTCTTTGTTCATTACAACAAGAAATGGGTCTATTGTTGTGTTCTCATTCTCTGCAGCCTTGTAGTTCTTCATTTGTGCCTGTAATATTGTCCAAAAATTATTAAGAAAATATTGTCAAAACAATGATAATAATTATGTATGAAATGTATAGTGTTTTAGAAATCAATTTTAAAAGTAATAAAAACAAAAATCGATACAACTTAAATAATTACAAGACTAAACGAACTAATTTATTCTTTATAATTAAAACTTCAAACATAAGTACCATCTATATAATTGTTGGTCTTAATACAACAATTATGATGATGCAAAATTAGTAAATGACTTAACGGGTCAAAAGAGCCAGAAAGTTATGTTTAATTATGTCTATTTATGTGTTGTTCGAATAGGTATATGTGTTTTACACAAATATACACATACTGCACTCGCACTACACATATTTACACACAAACTGCACATATTTACACACACTGCACTCAAACTGCACACATTTATACACACACTGCACACATTTACACACACTGCACACACAATTTACACACTGCAGACACAATTTACACACTGCACACACTGTACAGTTTTGCATTTGCTGCACCAATATATACTGCACACACAACATTATAGCTGGTAGAGGGCTGGTCGTGTCAACATAGTGACATGTCCGAATGACTTTGGGTCAAGAAATGTACTCTAAAAATGAAAAAAAATTTGGTCATAACATGTTTTCAAAAAAAAAATTTGTTTAAACAAGCCTTGTCGGGATCCCCACTTTGAACCAAAACTATGATTACCATTAATTGAACCTAAAATCAAACTAGAAAACAATTGTCTTGGACTTTAATAGGTATATTAAAGTTGATTAAAAGTTAAAATCCACTAAAATTGAACAAAATCTCAAACTGGTAACCTCTTTGAATCCATACTAAGACCAAGCAGGTAGTCAGTTTCTTTTCTGTACGACCTAAATCACCAAGGGTCATCACAATTGTTCAGATTATCATATTATAGTCGGGCTCTTGATTCCTATTGTTTTCGGGTACAAGGTCGATATGTCCATGGATCTGATTGATGGAAATGTGATTGAAAGTCCAAAAATGGGGCTGCCTCTTGAGTTCATTGCCACAAGGTTGTTGCTGGTCTATGGTTGGGTGCGGGTGCATGACTGGGTCAAGACCAAGAGTGACTTGATGATGGTGGGTATGGTTCTGGATTGGGATTACCAGCTTAAGAGTAACAAGTATTGGGTTGTTTCGAATCCAACATCCTGGTTATGTGCTAGCTTTTTGATCTGGGTGTTGGTTTCTTATGGCCTAAAAGGCTCCTTTTTTTGTCAAAATCACGCATGGGGGGGCATCTTTGGTTTGGATTTGGGTTGGTTTGTAGGGGCAGCATGATGGTTTGGTCCTTTCTATCACCCTTGTGTTGAACCTTACTGTTTGCTTATGCTTTGGTGTTTGTATGCAGCTCGCTTTGGCGCAGCCATATATTGGATGACCTGGTCAGCCCCTGCAGCATGGGCTGGATCCCTAGAAGTCATTATATTTGGCATGGGACTGGTCTGGGATGTGGTCTGACTCACGATGCTACTCCTCCTTTTTGTATTTGTTTGGTTGCTGCTTGTGGTTGCATCTTGAATCATAGAAGCTAGATTAATTTTTAAATATCTGGCTAGGTTTTGCGGGGGTTAGGGTATGTGCAAAGCTGATAGGCAAGGGGACTGCAATTTACTTTGACGCAACCATATGCTGGATGACCGGGTCAGCCCCTGCAGCATGGGTCAGATCACTAGAAGTCTCCAGAATTGGCCTAGGACTGGTCTAGATGTGGTCTGACTTAGGTTGTTGCTTTTATATTTGTTTGGTTGATGCTTGTGGCTGTATCTTGAATCATAGAATGTAGATTAAATTTTGGGGGTATCTGGATTGATATTGCGTGGGTTTGGGTATGTGCAGGGGCTAATGGGCAAGGAGACTACAACTCACTTTGGCGCAGCCATAGGTTGGATGACCTGGTCAGCCCCTGCAGCATGGTCCGAATCACTAGAAGTCACCAGATTTGGCATAGGATTGGACTGGGATGTGGTCTGACTCAGGCTGTTGCTGCACCTCCCTTTTGGATTTTCTAGATAGTTCCATGGAAATTGATGAGCTTTTTTAGATTCAAGGTTCCCAAATTTTGGATTCTGATGAGTTGGGTTCCGGTCACTATCATGTTGTATATGTGTTTTACATTCAAATAAATAACACCGCCTTTGATTATTCATCTCCTAAAAACTAGTTAAACTAAGCCATGAATTTAACCCAAAACTATACTCCTTGACACATTCAAAATTTTAAAATAAGCATATAAAAATTAACAAACCAATAATTGCCCTATGACCAGCAAACATGCAGACCTGATCATAGTTTTTTCTTATATTCAAAGCAAACAATGAGCAGCTAGTTTTGGCACTAACTTCATCTAATGATGATTGATGAGTAATTGATGTTCTCATAAAAAAATGTGGGCAATGATTAGGTGCTTTATATTCACATATAGCAGTTAATGGGCATATTGCATTTATCGTCTTAAGATGAACTGAAACACTAAGAAATAAGTAGAGTTAAAGGCATAAAAACTTTATGAACATGAAAAAAGTGGTACAAGTATTAGCTATTTTAGCAATTTTTTAACCACAAATTTATTATATATATATATATATATATATATATATATAGAACCATAGGTTCTTTGTAATAAATAACGGAAAGACAAAATATCAAAATACAAAGCTCAAGAAATTAAAGCTAAAAAGATATGTCTTATATTGTTAACAAGTATATATATATGTATATTTACACAAGGTTAAAGTTAAAGAACTTACAATTTTCCTTGCAGTGTCGTCATATATTTCAACATATGTACGTCCTTCCATCCTTTTACGCGTACGTTCAAACAACTGGGTTAGAGTAGGGACTTTTTTGTGTGGGTCGTCATTTTTCTGTATTCATAATAAGAAAAACATCAATGACAAAAATTGCATATCAAACAACAAAAAAGACACAATTCATTAGCTAAAAAATTAAAACATATTACCATTTCTTCACGAATCCTAGCAAAACTTTTCGGACCAGTCGTATGCATATTTTTTTGTGACATGCGAGATTGCTTTGCTCGAGCACAACGTTGCTGCATACAACTTAGCTAATTGACAACTTTTAATAGCAAATATTGTTTATTAAAAATTGTTAAAAAAAATACCTCCACATTTTTATTACTCCATAAACGCAACAATTGTCTGAAATCATCTTCTGGGATGTTGTTCGGTCGGTTATTCCACCTTGTTTTGTTGTCTTTAAATTGATAAAAGTGTTTTTGCTTAAACCGACACTTGTGGACCTTATATGATTGCCCAATGCTCTTTAAAACCCATGCTTTAGCACCATAAGGAACATCATATTTTTCCTTTAAAAGAGTTATCATTTAGTTCAAAATATAAATACAACAAATAAATGAAATAAAACTACAAAAAGCCTTACCAAGACATACTCCCATATTTTTTCTTTATGTGGCACCTTCTGCCATGAACTATGAATCAAAGGTGCGTGACTATAATTACGAGCAACTGTGCCCAAAAAACGAGAAAATTTTCCGACTACATCCTTTCCCTCTCTTACAGGTCCAACTGGTTGTCCAAATTCGTTACATATAATAACCTCACGCTCGTCCTCTATCCGTGTGTGCACATCATGAAGCATTGTTGGTCCTCGTTTTTTGGTTTTAGAAATTCCTGTACATCCATCTTCATTAAAATATGCACACACATGCATAGTGTTGGACTAATCTTGTAATAATTAAGCAATTAAAGCGGTAAAAATCATAAAGTTTAGTTTTTAATTGTTTTGGTTTGTTAAATTGAGTTTTAAAGTTTAAAAAAAGTTAGATAGGTTTTGTTTGGATTGGATTGTTATAGTAGGCAGTTTTTTAGGGATAGATATTGACTTTTGTTTATGTTTTATTATAAATAGGGTTAGGGAGTCTTTGAAGGCTGTGAGGGCTGGACAAGGCTGACCGAAGGCTGTGAGAGCTTCAATTGAACACAATCCTGTGTGATTCAGGAGATAGGGAGCTGTGAAGGCTTCAACTGTTTTAAATCTTACCTGTGATAGATTTGAACGAGGATGGAGGGCTGTGATAGTCTGACACAAGCAGTTGTGAGGGCTGGGAAGAGATGATCAAGAGGTGTGAAGGTTTCAAGATCAGGCTGTGAGAAAATCATGTGCGATCCAGGAGGTGAGTGGTGCTACCGTGAAGAAAAAATATCAATCTGTGATAGATTAATCAGCTGCTGGTACTGCATGAAACAATATGAGAGTGTGATTGGTACGTCTGATCAGTGAGTGATCAAAAACCAGCTTGTGGAGAAAAGAAAGAGGATGATCTGTGTGATTAGGTTCTTAGGGAACCAAACTTGGTTATGAGTGAGCCAGCAGGAGGTGTTCTATGTGATCAAAAGAGGGTTTAGGTGAGCCAAAAGGAACTTGGTGTTTTAGAGAAAGAGCCACATCAAGAATTAAAAGATTAGGGTTGATTATTGGACTAATCTTGTAATAATTAAACAATTAAAGGGGTAAAAATCAGAAAGTTTAGTTTTTAATTGTTTTGGTTTGTTAAATTGAGTTTTAAAGTTAAAAAAAAAAGTTAGATAAGGTTTTGTTTGGATTGGATTGCTTTAGTAGGTAGTTTTTTAGGGATAGATATTGACTTTTGTATGTGTTTTATTATAAATAAGGTTAGGGGGTCTTTGGTTTTCTTTGTATCAAAAAGCTTACATTCAATAAATTTGTGGTTTTTGGTTTTTCAATTTTAATCAGTATATTCCAGGCTTCACATAGTTAATCACAAAGTTAATCAAATGCCACATTACTTAGCCCATGAAGGTTCTTATACAGAAGAAGTCTAACATTAAAAGATAGCTTTGAAAAACTCTTACACCCAGGGAATAAATCTTGCTTTCCATCTTCTATCAGCGTATGCAACCTTTTAACTTCATCATTTAAACCTCCATTTTTTGTACTTGTTTCCTCCATAGTTGTTTCTCTAAATCTATCATGCATTAATTCATCAAAATTTTCATGCATACCATCTCTATTATGTCTTATTTGTGAGGAGGTTTCTCCATGAAAGACCCATACATAATAGTCATCTACGAATCCATGTCCTTTTAAATGATCAAATACTTCATCTCTTCGATGCCAGTAACGGTTCTTACACTGTTTGCAAGGACAACATATTTGAGATCCTTTCGCCGCCTTACCAAATGAAGCATTAAGAAATTCAATTACTCCGGCTTCAAATTCAGGTAACCGTCTAGGTAAATACATCCACTCTCTAACATTACCCATGTCTCTCGTATTCTGAAAATAATATCAAATTATGTCATAAAAATACATATTTATCACTTTCTAAAAAAGTTTCAATTTAGTGCAACAAAATTATGAGTTCTTCTATAATTGTCCAATTTGACCACTTTAAAAATTTATTCAATCTTTGATGTTCAAATATGGATTGTAGTAGACTTAAAGAGCTTTCCATCCATATAAAGAACATTTTCTCCGGATTTTTATATGATTTTATATGATTTTTCAAACAACAGGACAGATTCATCATTTTACTAAAAATTCAGCTTTTACGCAACATCAGAAGCTGTTTTGAAATGTAATTTTCGTGTATCTATCATCTTTATCTTTTCTATTTCTAAAAATCTGTAGAAAGTACTCTCAACAAGCTTTCCAACGACATATCATACGTCTAAAACCGATTATCGGTTAATTTTATATGATTTTTCAAAAACAGCGCAATAGTTAAAATAATTCCAATCAGCACTAAACCTAACTTTTCATTCAAGCTTTTTAACAAACACTTGGTGTGCATATGACTTCTAACACATGATCTAATCACCTAAAATCTACTAATTAACCATCATTCATCATCATACAACTTCAAAGTGGGTGATTTCAAGTTAGTGTATATGATTTACATTAAACCCATTAACATTTAATACCATCAAGAAACAATTTTAGGGTTTTTACCAATCCATCCAATAAGCCACGAAATTCTACACCAAAATACAAAAAATCACTTACCTAGATGTAAAGTAACACGAGTAGAACTACAATTTGTTGTTGTATTCAAGATCAAGACTTGATTTGATGACGATTAAGCTCCACATCCGAAATTGACGTCTTCTCTAGCTCTTCTTCACGTGAGTAACCTTTGAGTATTTTGACCAAAGTCAAAAACTCTCTACTTTTTAAAAATTTACTTTTTCAACTTGACAATTTAACCCTTCTAGTATTTTTTTATGACAACTTAACTATATTTATTAACTAGTTGATTATTTCCTATTTATCCAACTAATAAAAAATCATAGTTAAATATAATGTTTAGAATAAAAATTTTGGCATAAAAGATTTATTTTTTAAATAAATTAAAACTCAGGACCTTTTAATTTGTTTTGTTTACCAGGCCTATAATTTTTAATGAAATGTAGGAAAAATGACCTTTAATATGAGACATCTGTCCTAAAACCATTTGAACACAAAAAAAAAAAGAAAATATTATCTATCTTTCAGATCTGTTGATAAATGTGGTGAAGTGTGCAAATAATATTGACTTCCAGAATTCTTGATTGATTTAATTTCGTGTACAAATGATCATCAATTGAATATTTTTTATGTTCTTAGGTTCTGGTGATTCTCTTTTGACATTATAACTTTAAACCTTTGTTTTTGTATTCAAGTAATGCAAGGCATGTCATATGTAAGAGTAGGGGTTTACGTCGTAAATTTTTTTTGTGGGTTCTGTAAATATATGCTACTTTTGAGAAAACAAAATCAGATATGCCAATGTTGTTAATTACATTTTGATATTGAATCTTGTACATTAATTTGGATGCAACTTAACATTTAAAACTAAAAGTTGCATTTAATTTTTAACAATGCAACTTTTGAAAATAAAAGTTGCATTTTTAGTAAATTAGCAACTTTTAAATACAAAAAGTTGCAAATTTAATAAAGTGTTGCAACTTTTTATAGAAAAAGTTGCATTAGATCTTTTATTGCAACCTTTATGTATAATAAAGTTGCATTAGAATCAAATGCAACTACTTTAAAAAAGGTTGCTTCTAAAAAGTTGCATTAGATCTATTTTCTAGTAGTGTTTTGAACTTTTGGGAAGAAACATGTTATCTTTGAACTTATCATAACTTCTAAACATTTTCATGTGTACTTAGCTAATGGCTTTATAGTTTGTGAACTTTAGTTAAAGATAGGCATTGATCACACACATTTAGTGCCTATAATAGATCTATTGGACTGACCATCTCACCAATGTTTGATTTACCCTTTTGGGGAAGCCCGTGGTGATAGTTTGCTAGCTTTGAGCATTGTTTGTAGTGCTAAACATTGGGCAAACATCATTTGTTAACGTCAGTTGATTTGCTTTACTTGCTAGTTCATTTTAACTATGTTTATTATGCTTTGTGTTCACATATGACATCATTTATAACATCTTGTAAACATATTTTGGTGTGAGTGTTCAAACCTATGAAACTCACCCGCTATTCGTAGTTGACACTTGATTTTAAACATGTTTCGGGTGGAAATGACAAGTTAGCTATATTAACGAGCTTGGATTAGCTTACATTTAAATTTGTATTCAATGTATTAGAATTGAAAGGATGTAATAGTTAGGGTTTTGATCATTCGAAGCGATTTAATAAATGCGTTAATTTAATGTATGAATTATTTACACCTTTATATCTTGTGCTATTAACAATCTACACTTCGTGCCGCCCCAATGTTTCTGCCATCGGTCGGGGTGTTACAAGTTAGTCTTGTTGTGAGCCGACAAAAAAAATAATTTTATTAATTAAATATTTTGTCGCAAATGTGTCATAACTTACTTCAAATTTCCGACAAAAACAAATTAAGTTAATTAATAAAATTTTTCGTCACAAATGGGTTGTAGATTCCTACAAATTTCCGACAAAAATAATTTTAATGTGATAGATTTCTACAAATATACGACAACAATAATTTTAATTTAATTAATAATATTTTCCTCGCAATCACGTTGTAAATTGCGACAAAATTCAGACAAAAATTATTTTAATTTAATTAGTAAAATTTTTAGTCTCAATTGCGTTGCAGATTGCTACATATTTGCGACAAACATAATTTAAATTTAATTAAAAAGATATTTTGTAGCAAATGTGTCTTAAATTACGACAAATTTCCGACAAAAAAAATTAATTTAATTAATAAAAATTTTGGTCGCAAATGGGTTGGAGATTGTTACAAATTTCCAACAAAAAAAAATCATTTAATGAATAACTTTTTTCGTCGCAAATGCGTTACAGATTGCTACAAATTTCCGACAAAAATAATTTAAATTTTAGTTAATAAAATTTTTCGTCGCAAATGCGTTGCAGATTGCGACAAAATTCCGACAAATAATTTTAATTTAACTAATTCTTCACAAATACGTTGCAGTTTGCTACAAATTTCCGACAAAAAAAATCTTTCCTTTACATAATTATGTTGTTGCTTGCTATTATCTGTTTTTCCTTTGCCTCTATTATCACTAATGATGATACATGTAATAATGTATAGGAAATGTATACACTTTTAATACAGAGATCTAACCAATTAGTATTTTAAACCTATTGAATTAATCTAAGATGATTAGTTAGTATAAACACAATCTATATTTGTTCTTTTGGTTTTTTAATCTGAATTTGATATCTTCATGATTTAGACAATGATTCGTGAGTTCCTAGATGTATTCGATTTTTAATTAAAAAAGTCATAGGTTTGACCTTGACCTTGATGATCAATATGTATATTAGATACATATAACAGGATAAATGTGTGTTATATATGGAGTAAAGTAGCTACTAATGTTAGGGCTGTAAGCAAACCGAACATTCAGTGAACATTCATGAACCGTTCGGTGGGAAGTTCGTTTATATAGTTTTTAGTTTAATACCATAATATTTAAGTTATTTTTAGTTTAATACTATAATGCTTTAATTTATATATTTATATATGATTATCTCTCAAATGCTTGAGATTTAGAATGTTGATTTTTGTTGTTTAAATAATATGTGTTCGTTAGCATTCGTGAACCGTTTGATTTCCGTCGGAATTGCGTCGCAACGATTTCCGTCGGAATTGCGTCGCAAATATAAAAAATAGATATGTCTTAGAGTAACTATAAAGTATTAATTTTTGTCGGAACTTACAACGAATTTTTTTGTCGTGTATTTGTCATATTTTGCGTCGGAAATGCATTTTCGACCATGAGTTTTCCAATGACCTATTTTTGTAGCAAATCTGTCGGAAATCATGGATTGTGACCTATTTCCGACTCAAATTTGCGTCAGAATTGCTATTTTTTTTCTAGTAGTGTTATAAACACTTGTGTTATTTTGTTATTTTTAATGTTGGATAATTTGTTATTTGAATGTATATTTGAACAAATTTAATATGGTTGAATAATATATCTAAATTTTGAAGGAGTATTATAAGTTTCTGAATAATCACAAATCATGTCCCTACGTATTCCGTCAATGGTTGGGGTGTGATATTTATTGCTTGTCTTTTTTTTTTTTTGTCTTTTTCTTCCTTTGTAGATATACTTATTAATGAGTGATTCTTTTTAGGTTTTATAAGTGTATAAGTTATATTCTCATTTCATGTTAATCTAAAATTGATATTCTATTAAAATTATTAGATAACATATTATCTCTCCCATTATTTTTTTTCTTTAATGTGTTCAAAGTTTATATTATATCTTTGTACTTGTATTAGACTACCCACAGTGGGTGAGCCGCGGAACCAGCGGGGACGACGTGGCCAGCGGCTCCCGGCGGGAACACCGCTACACCACCCCAGCGGCAACGAGATTTCAGGTTACACGGCTCCCGCTCCCCGCTCCCACTCCTCTCATTTCATTGGTGAAACATATTTTTAGGGCCCACATGTTGAAGCTACTTCTCGTTCGCCGGAGAAGAAGACCGGAAGTGGTCGCCGGAGAAGAAGAAGTGGTCGCCGGAGAAGAAGACCGGAATCTTGTTGGCGTCGGATGGCGAAACAGACACCACCAATGGAATCCTCGTGACGAGAGGAGAAAGATGGTGTAGAGATTGGTGGAAGGCGCTGCCGTGGTTCGCCGGAAACGAACCGGCAAGGTGGTGGTGGTGGTGTTTCTCTCTCCTGATCTCTCTCTCTCTTCACCATCACATCTCTCTTCTTGTACCGTTCAAAAAAAACAAAACCAAGATATATATATATATATATAAACAAAATTATAATTAAAAATATTTTATGATGTGGAATAGTGGGGAACGGTTTTCAGTGGGGTGACCATTGTGGGTGTTTAAGGTTTTCAGTGGGGTGATGACGTGGCATGAAATTTCAGTGGGGAAGAGTTTTCAGTGGGGTGACCGCTGTGGATAGTCTTAGGTTACCCATAGGGTTTAATTTTTTTTTAATTTCATCATTTTTAGTAAATTAATTTAACTGTTGTTTTGCAGTTTGTTCTAGAATAATAATTAAAGCTTATATCTCGAAATCTATACAAGGCTAGTTATTATGGGAAATTAATTAAGGTTATATTTTTTTAAAGTTTTTATTGCAAGGTTTTTATAGGTTTGCTTGCATAGAATTAGAAGCTATAAAATTTTTAATTGACATAATAGAGGCTATAAATATAGGCAGGAAAGTATCACTTCTCTTGCAATATATTATGAAAAGAGAAACGATAGACTTTAAAGACAGAAAAGGAGAGTAGAAAAAAAGGTTTTTTAAATTTCACTTAATAATATTTATATATATAAATTATAAACAGTTGTTATACATATGTTACAAAATAATGTTTTTGTAACGTGTGACACTAAAAGTCATATGTGTAACAAGTATTTAATTTATAGATATATATTTTTTATTTTTTATTTTATTATAATAAAATATATTACATAACCACACACTAGGAAAAAAATTGAGTGTTACACTAGATTTTTTTCACCTTAAATAGGTTCTTAGTGCACACACATTTATATAATAAAATATATTACATACCTACACATTTATATAATTAATAAACAAGATACAAAATCTATATATATGATAGATAGGTTCATGTGAAAACTCTTCTCGATGAATGAGATAATTTACAAAAAAAAATAGTTTCATTTTTATATTTTAATGGTATAAATGTAATATTATATATTTTACAAAAAAAATATGTATTTATTATGTTACATATACGTAATACCACGTTGACAAAAAAAACATAAGAATTTGTTATTATGTATATGTAACATAATACATAGAATGATTTTTCTATTAAAACGTGTAATATTAAATAAATATCTTTAAAAAATAAAATAAAATAATAAATAATTTATATATTATATGATTAATTGATGATAGTTTTCTAATTAAAAAAAATTTTAATGTTAAGAGTTTTTCAAATCAATTTTAAATAAAAAAAAATCACATTTAATTTGATTTAATGTGAACCACACATTTATTTTTATGATTTAAAAGAGCCAACCATAGTTAAATTTAAAACATGTGTGTGTGGGAATAATAAATGAAAACTCACTTGAGTTGAGAATCCCATGAAAACCGAGTGTAACATTCATTTTTTTCTTTTTTTTTTGTGTTTATGTTTGAAATATGTGTTGTTATAAGAAAATAAAAAATAAAAAATAGAAAAATTTATATGTGTTTGTTAAACATATGTTAAGTATTTGTTTTTTATTTGGTTTTTACTGTTTTTTACATGGTTTTTACTGTTACACAATGTAAAAATTGCATTTGTAACATATGTGTTATAAATACGCTTATAATTTTATATTTTTATTATAATAATATATATTGCATACAAAAGAAAAAGAAAAAAATCGAATTTTACACTGGGATTTTCTCAACTCAAGTAGATTTTTTAAATTATTATTTGTGCATATATATAGAGGGTGTGGATACTTTGTAGCCCACATTACAGTAAATCTAAATATGTATGTTTTTTTCTTTTTTTTATTAATTAAAAAAGAAGAAAACCCGTATAATACGGGTTGAATAATAAAAAATATATAATTCATTAACATTAAATACTAATAGATATTTAATAATTATAAAATTATATTTAGATTAAGATATATTTGATTCTTATTATTTGTTAACTTTTAATAAAATAGTAAGTTATTGAAATAAGAAAAATTATATTTTTTAATATTTAATTATATAATCTAATTAATAAAAGTTAATAGTATTTGTTAGGAGAGAGAAGCGGATAAAATATTTTCAGATTTAATCAGAACACGACACGTGTCTCCTAAAAATACTCGGATAGGTAAAGGTAGATGTTAAAATTGCTATTGTTGCTATAGCATTTTTTATTACTTTACAAAAAATTTGAAGTTTCTTAAATATGGAGTTTAGTGTTGACCTTAGAGTTTTTATCCAAGTGAAAGAGTCCAAAAAGATTGGGCGGGTGGTCCGAAAGAAAACATGTGGTTTGGTTAGGATAATATAATATATAAATCCTCATCCTGCCTACTAATGTAAAACACAAGCTAGCAGCTAGCATACTCATCTAATTAAATTAAAATAACGTAAAGCTAGCGTTTCAAAATGGGTAGCCACAATGAAACAAGCAGCATGATGAACCCTCTAGAGCCTGAGGAGTTCAGGAGACAAGCCCATTTGGTGGTTGATTTCATAGCCGATTACTACTCAAATATCGAAAAGTATCCCGTGTGTAGCCAAGTCGAACCTGGTTATCTCACAAAAAGCATGCCCAAATCAGCACCACTCAAACCCGAACCCATCGAAACCATACTGCAAGATGTTCAGAAACATATAATTCCAGGCATAACCCACTGGCAAAGTCCAGGCTTTTTTGGTTATTTCCAAACCAATGCAAGTACCGGAAACTTTCTCGGTGAAATGCTTCTCACTGGGTTTAACACGGTTGGGTTTAACTGGTTGGCTTCCCCGGCTGCCACCGAGCTCGAGATGATCGTCACGGAGTGGATTTTGGACCTTCTCCAGCTTCCAAAATCATTCTCGTTTTCTAGCAACGGAGGGGGTGTGATTCATGGAAGCACATGCGAGAGCTTTGTATGCACATTGATTGCCGCTCGAGAGAAGAAGTTGAAACAATACGGGGCTGAAAGAGGTGATTTATGTAAGCTTGTTGTTTACTGCTCCGATCAGACACATTTTTCTCTCCAAAAAGCTTGTCAAGTTGTCGGCATCAGTCCTAACAATGTTCGATCAATTCAGACCAAAAAGTCTGCCAACTTTCAGTTATCTCCAGATGCATTATTAACGGCTATTGAATCAGATGTTAGAGCCGGTCTGATCCCATTATACCTGTGTCTCACTCTAGGAACAACACCAACAACAGCAGTGGATCCGTTGCTCATATTGAGTGAGATCGCTCAACGATACCATATATGGACTCACGTGGATGCTGCTTACGCTGGAAGCGCCTGCATATGCCCAGAGTTCCGTCACTTTCTTGATGGTGTTGAAGGTGCAACCTCCTTCAGCTTTAACCCGCACAAATGGTTCTTGACCACTTTAGACTGTTGTTGTCTTTGGGTTAAAGATCAGACAGATCTAACAAATGCACTCTCTAATGACCCTGAACTTTTGAAGAACAAAGCAAGTGATACTAAGCAAGTGGTGGACTACAAAAACTGGCAGATTGCTCTTAGTCGGCGTTTCAGGGCAATGAAATTATGGATGGTGCTTAGAAGCTATGGAGTAATTGGGCTACAACAGGTTATAAGGAAACATGTGAAGCTGGCCCAGCGTCTTGAAGCACAGTTGTCCGCCGACAGCAACTTTGAAGTTGTGGTTCCGAGGAACTTTGCTACTGTGTGTTTTCGGGTTTCCCCATTAATGGCATTGACAACTGGTAGTACCAATGAAGACGACCTTGCTAATCATTTGACCCGGACTCTCTTGGAATCACTTAACGAGACAGGTCTTGTTTACATGACACACGCGGTGATGGAAGGGATCTACGTCATTCGGGTTGCCATCGGTGCAACCCTTACTGACGATAAGCATGTCAACATGCTATGGGATATGATACAAGACCATGCCAGTGGTTTGCTAGCTAAGTATGCCGAAGTTACACCACAACTTAATTAAACCACAACGTACTATGCTTAAATAATACTCCTTTTGGTGTAATAATGTGTATCAAAGGGATCAATAATGTTAGAAGTTTATCTCCCAATTAGCTTACTATGAGGGTATTGGGTAGACCGACCCTGAACTTTCTATTTTTAATATTATGTATACGATCCAATCTCGATCGAACCCCAATAAATTTTGTCCCGACTCCATGAAAATTTATATATTGAACCCGACGAAACCCAATTTAAAACCATTTTAAAGCCAAAAATAATAAAAATGTCACCCAAACAATGCAACATCGGTTAATTACATGTGTTGAAACTTAATAGTAATTAATAATTTAATTCAATATCTAATCACCCGCTTAAAAAAAAATAAGATACAATTTGTCTATTGAGTGATGAATTTGACAATTAGAAATTTATGTTCCGTTCTCTTCCAAAAAAATAGACAGACGAAATAAATCTATATTTTATAATAAAAGAGTAAATATTTTGTCACATGTCATCTTCTTACAACACTATTGTCACATGTCATCTTTTTACAACACTATTGTCACATGTCTCATTCTTACACCACAAGTGACACTTGTCAATTACTCATTATTTCACTTAATTCTCTCTCATATTAAATAAATATCTAATATTTCTTATTAAATAAAATTTTCTTTTATTAAATAATTATAATATTATTAAGTAATAAATTATTTACCTTTTTATTATAAAACACAGTTAAATTATTTTTATAGAATACGGAATTTTCTAAAACCAAAATTTGTAAAATAAGAAATATTTTATTTTAAAAAAACAAAATTTATGTAAAAAATAAGTTATCTTAAAAATAATTTTTTTTCAAAAATAAAGTATACTATAAAAGAAGTTTTTAAACAATGAGATTTCTATAAATAAATGACATTTTTTAATTTATTTATAATTTAAAGTAATAAAAAGGATAAAGAAAGTTATATTTTCGGTCCATTATGTTTAACACTATTTTTAAATTGTGTCATTTAAATTTAGTAATTATAAAAATTATATTTTATATTATTGATTTATAAAAGTTAGTTTTTAAGTTAGTTTTTAATGCAAAACTAACTGAAGTTTTTAACGTTAATTATTTCAAAGATATCATTTGTATATAATTAAAGTTTTAATTATTTATTTATCACTTAAAATATTTGTTAATATGTATATTAATCATTTTATAATTGCTAAATGTTCATTGCTAACTATTTAATATTTTGTATTAAATTCGTGTAATACATGGGTTAATAACCTAGTTACTAATATACACCGCCAAGCTGTTAGAAGATCTTTAGAATGGATTATTCAATCATGTTAATGAGTGTATGTTGCACAAAACTTCTCTAGAATACATGTAATATTTTTTGTCTAATGGTAGTTATTATTAACGATTTTAAAGATTCAAACTTTAGTCAACATAATTAATTTTACCTCTTTTATTTATTTATTTAAACTTGTATTTTATATTATTTAGATACATTTGTTTTATCTATTTTTCTGTTGAAGATCCAAAATTATAGGATCTATGATGTGTATATTAACACCATTTCATGGTTAATGAAATCAAGTTCTTGGTTGATATATTTGATATGGTATCAGCCAGGAGGATCCAACCCTAGCCGCCACCCTTCTTCAGCCTCGACTTCGCCTTCCAAACACCATGTCTACTGTGACAACTGCAGTAAAAAGGTACGTCATCAATAACGAGATCACATTTGGTTGTTCTTGAAATCCATGGGGATTTGATGACTGTAATTATTACAAGGGGATAGTATGTGAAAAATGATGAACGTGGGCGAAAACCGTGCGCGAAACGGAGTTACGGATTGTCCGGAATCGTGAAACGAAGTTTCCGTCGAAAAAGGGACGAAAAAGCTCTGAGGCGGTACGCCCCAGCTAGAGGGACAAGTCCAGGCGATGCGCGCGGGGTTCAAAAGTTTCTGGAAGGTTGGTTTCATCCGCGCGGTACGCCTAGGCCGGGTGCGGGTCGTCAGGCGATGCGCCTGGGGTTGTCTGGTCGGGCAACTTGCATAAAAATCAAGTTTTCATCCATATCTTCAATTCTATCCTCTATTTCGACGAACCAGCTATCAATCCACGAAAATTCACTTTCAAATCATCAAAAATTCATATTTGAAGGCCTCTTGACGCTTAGATCGCATCCAGAAGCGTTAGAACAAGTCCTGATCACCTTTTCATCCGTTGGAATCCGTCAGAATAGGTAATGATTCATTTTAACCTTCTAGTTTGGTTTTGATTGATCAAATCTCGAATTCCAACGTAAAGATATGGTTATTGTTGTTGATTATTGTCTAGATAAGGGATAGGAATAGTTAGAGATGAATAATTTGACAGGTTAACGGTTAAATCTTTGTTTTGAGCCGTTATAATGTCCGATTATCATGAAACCATATCACAGATCACAAAGGTTTTAACCATTTGATCATAACAATGGTTGTGATGGTTCTGATCATTCTCTGGAATGATCATTGATAAGGGTTAACTATTTCTAAACCTGGAATCCATTGAGAAACTGTTTTGGTGATATAATCAACAACAATACTAATTTGGTTAATCTAGGAAATGTCCTGATTAAACCAACAAGTTACAAGTATTTTAATAAGAACCTAAATCATTATAGGTTCTCAGTGAACACATGTGATGAGGTGTTGAATTAAGGATAGTTCTGAGAGTCAGATTAGGCTCAAGTAACTTATAGAACTCTAATGACATACAGGTTTTGAGCGCAAGAACTAGTGGTTCACGTTGTGCATTGTTAGTGATTTGAATCAACACAGGTGAGTTCACGAATCCCCTTTTATGTATTTTGGCTTTGAACTCGGGGAATGAGAAAACATAAAAAAAAATGTTTGAAGAATTTTGTGAACTGCTTTGTGAAACATGATGCCTGATTTGATCAGGTGGAACTTTGAAACATCTTGTGAACTGTTTTGTGAAACATGATGCCTGATTTGAGATCAGGTGGAAATTCTGAAACGCTTTCATTATATGTTGTAAAACATTTGGTTGAAACACGAGACAGTGGAGAAAACATATGACCAGGCTTGTCGTTATTTCTCGGGTTACATATTTGTCGCTAAGTCCCCTATTCTGTAACCGTTAACCGTGGGGGGGGGGCGTGATTATTGAGAATAGATTCTATTTGTGATTGACAATCCTCGCCCGTGGTTCGTAGCTAAAACCACGACTGGATGTCAAGCGGGCACTCAATAAGGCTAAACACACAATGTCTTGCTACAAGGACATTGGGAAGGGGCAAACACTGAACTCGTCAGCTCGGTTATAGGAGCCCTGGAGTTATAATTGGACTGCTGGTCAGAGCGGAGAAACTAGACATTGTTGAAAGGAACAATGTCTGCATTGAATATCAATATTTTATACCCTATTTGGGACATTAACATTTTTGAACTCTTATTATGCAAACATTTAAATCTTTTGTGATACATTGTTTACATCTTGATAGTTTTCTTTAACAAATAAACTTGTGAACTCACCAGCAATTTGCTGATTTTTTAAAACATGTTTTCTCAGATGCCAAATGATACAGGGGGTGGAGCTGGGAGCTCAAGCTTGGGAGTCGTATAGCAGAGTCTATTAGTGATAGACTCAACAGTGTGATATATTGTGTAGTATATATGTGTAATACATATATATTTGTGAAACTCTGATAAAACTGTTATTACATTAGGCTTGTGGCTAATGTAATTGTATTATTGCACTATAATTTAGAAACATGTATGGTTGTTGTTGTAAATCATGACTGTGAAACCTTGACGTCACACCGTACGCTTCCGCAACGATCAGGGTGTGACAGATTGGTATCAGAGCCATTGGTTTATAGCGAATTAGGTTGCATGACTAAGACCTAATCTATAGCCATATGACTCTAACACGAAACATATTTGTTGCATGTTCAGAAACATGCCGAGAGGAAGACCGAGGCGAAATCCACAAGGAAATCCTCAGGGAAATCCACAAGGAAATCCGCAGGGAAATCCGCAAGAAAATCCACATGGTAATCCTGAAATTGAGCAACCTGTTATTTCAACAGAGATGGATCAGCTTATAAACAGACGAGTGGCTGATGCTATGGCCACCTACAGAAATCAGCAACACACGGGAGAGGGAGGTTCTGGTGCTACCGGCAACAATGCCGGAGGTGGCAGTGGAGCTGTAGGTGGAAATGGTGCTGCAGGAGGTAGTGCATCTGCTGGGACCATGGGATCTGCACCAAAGGCATGTTCTTACAAGGATTTTCTGAATTGCCAGCCTCTTAGTTTTAATGGAACCGATGGAGCTATCGCACTGATCCGATGGTGCGAAAAGATGGAAACGGTATTTCGTGTCAGTAATTGTTCTGAGGAATGCCGAGTCAAGTATTCCACCTGTACTCTGAATGGAGCAGCTCTTACATGGTGGAACAACCATGTTCAAGGTTTAGGCATTGATGAAGCCTATCAGATTCCTTGGTTAACACTGAAGCAAATGATGATGGATGAATATTGTCCACGAAGTGAGATCCAGAAAATGGAAGAAGAATTTTATAACCTGAAAGTGCAAGGGAATGACATTGCCAGTTATACTACCAGATTTCATGAGCTGGCACAACTTTGCCCAACGATGGTCACTCCCGAATATAAACGAATAGAGCAGTATCTGAAAGGGCTTCCTCCAAATATTGAAGATATGGTGACTTCTTCTAAGCCAGATACTATACAAAGTGCAATCCGGTTGGCTCATCGCCTGATTGATCAGGCAGTTCGTCGTGAAACCTTGGGGATGAAGGTACCTGAGGAAAAGCAAAACATTGTTAATAAACGAAAATGGAATAGCAACCTACCAAATCAACCACAAAAGAGACCGACTCATGTTAGAGTGAACACTGTTATGACAACTGATAAGAAATTCTACGAGGGAAAACTTCCCAAGTGTGAGAAATGTGGGTAACATCATGTGGGGGAATGTAAGCCTTTCATTTGTAACAGATGTGGGGAACGTGGACATTTGGCGAGAAATTGTCGAGCCTTTGTACCTACATCGGTGACTGATAGTAACAGGGATAATAAGAGTTGTTTTGAATGCGGAGTAATAGGTCATATTCGGAGGAATTGCCCAAAGCTAATGAATCGAGGTGGCAACAATGCTCGAGGTAGGGCCTTTGTTATTGCAGCTGGGGATGCCAAACGAGATCCAAACCTCGTGACGGGTACGTTCTTTGTCAATAATCATTATGCTTCTGTTCTATTTGATACTGGGGCAGATAAGAGCTTTATGTCAACTGAATTTAGCACATTAATTGGAGCTAATCCAACTGCATTACATGATAGATACACAATAGAATTAGTCGACGGAAAACTGATAGAAACTAGTGAGATAATTCAAGGGTGCACGTTACAACTAGGGGAACATGTTTTTGATATAGATCTTTTAGCGGTGAAACTGGGAAGTTTTGATGTGGTTGTTGGCATGGATTGGTTGTCCAAAAATCGTGCAGAAATTGTATGTTGTCAGAAGATAGTCTGCATTCCACTCCCAAGTGGGGAGACTCTCTCGATTCATGGTGAAGAGAGCGGAAAGGCATTACAAATCATCACTTGTATGAAAGCCCACAAGTACCTACGTAAGGGATGTCAAGCAATACTAGCCAATGTCATGGAAAGAAAGTCAGAAGATAAACGGTTAGAAGATATACCGATTGTACGAGAGTATCCAGAGGTATTCCCAGAAGATCTGCCTGGATTACCACCTAACAGGCAAGTCGAATTTCGAATTTACTTGGTGCCTGGCGCAGCACCAATCGCTCGATCGCCGTACAGATTAGCCCCATCAGAGATGCAGGAGCTATCCAACCAATTACAAGAGTTATTGGACAAAGGTTTCATAAGACCAAGCTTTTCACCGTGGGGAGCACCCGTTTTGTTCGTTAAGAAGAAGGATGGAACCTTTAGAATGTGCATCGATTACCGAGAGTTGAACAAGCTTACGATCAAAAATCGATATCCGTTACCAAGGATAGATGATTTATTCGATCAGTTGCAAGGTTCCAGTTTTTATTCAAAGATTGATCTACGTTCAGGATACCACCAGTTAAGGGTCAAAGAAGAAGATGTTCCAATCACTGCTTTCAGAACTCGGTATGGCCATTATGAATTTTTGGTTATGCCGTTTGGATTGACGAATGCCCCGACAGTTTTTATGGACCTTATGAATAGGGTTTGTAGACCGTATTTGGATAAATTTGTCATTGTGTTCATTGACGATATACTTATCTACTCCAAGACCAAAGAAGATCATGAACAACACTTAAGGCTTATTTTGGAATTACTAAGGAATGAAAAGTTGTATGCCAAATTTTCTAAATGCGAATTTTGGATGAGAGAAGTACAATTCCTTGGGCATGTGATAAATCAAAAAGGAATACATGTTGATCCGGCCAAGATTGAAGCTATTAAGAATTGGAATGCACTCAAGACTCCGACGGAAGTACGTCAATTTCTTTGTTTGGCAGGATACTATAGAAGGTTCATTGAGGGCTTCTCCAAGATAGCTTTACCATTGACTGCATTGACGCAAAAGAATAAGAAATTTGAATGGAGCAACCAACAAGAAGCAGCATTTCAATTGTTAAAGCAAAAACTATGCAGTGCACCTATTTTGTCACTACCTGAAGGAACAGATGATTTCATTGTATACTGTGATGCATCACATCAAGGATTGGGTTGTGTACTGATGCAGAAAGACAAAGTCATTGCATATGCATCCCGACAGCTCAAAACACATGAGAAGAACTACACTACGCATGATTTGGAACTAGGAGCTGTAGTGTTCGCACTCAAAATCTGGAGACACTACCTTTATGGTACAAAGTGTACTATTTACACTGACCATAAAAGTCTTCAGCATATCTTTGATCAGAAAGACTTGAATATGAGACAACGTCGCTGGGTGGAGTTACTCAATGATTATGATTGCAGCATTCGTTATCATCCCGGCAAGGCAAATGTTGTCGCAGATGCTTTGAGTAGAAAAGAGCGGACCAAGACATTACGAGTGCGGGCGTTGGGAATGATTATTCAAACAAGCCTTACTACTCAAATTCGAAATGCCCAAATTGAAGCTTTTAAGGAAGAAAACTTGCAAAATGAATCATTGCGAGGCTTGAATAAGAAATTTGAGGTCAAAACCGACGGAACTCGCTACTTTGCAAATAGAGTCTGGGTACCAACCTTTGGAAATATAAGGAGCTTAGTGATGGATGAAGCTCACAAGTCTCGATATTCTGTACATCCGGGTTCCGACAAAATGTATCACAACCTCAAGGAGCTATATTGGTGGCCTAACATGAAGGCTGACATCGCACTTTATGTTAGCAAATGTTTAACATGTTCTAGGGTTAAAGCTGAGTATCAAAAACCATCAGGATTGTTGCAACAACCGGAGATTCCACAATGGAAGTGGGATCAGATTACAATGGACTTTGTCACTAAACTACCTAGAACTTCGGGTGGCAATGACACTATCTGGGTAATTGTTGATCGTCTCACAAAGTCTGCACATTTCTTGCCTATGAAGGAAACCGATAAGATGGACAAACTCACAAGACTCTACGTCAAGGAAGTAGTTTCTCTTCATGGAATCCCGACTTCTATTATCTCAGATCGAGACAGCAAATTCACCTCATGTTTATGGAAAACCTTGCATGATGCATTGGGTACTCGTTTGGATATGAGTACAGCATATCATCCTCAAACGGATGGTCAGAGTGAGAGGACTATCCAAACTCTGGAAGACATGCTTCGAGCATGTGTGATTGATTTTGGAAGTAGTTGGGATACACACTTGCCTTTGATTGAATTTTCATACAACAATAGTTATCACACGAGCATCAAGGCAGCCCCATTTGAAGCGTTGTACGGTCGTAAGTGCCGATCACCTATATGCTGGACCGAGGTTGGTGAAAGTCAACTCACTGGCCCATAAATCATTCAGGAAACAACCGATAAAATCTTCAAGATTCGAGACCGATTGCGAGCCGCACAAGATCGTCAGAAAAGTTATGCTGATGTGAGACGCAAACCATTGTCTTTCCAAGTTGGAGACCGGGTTATGTTGAAAGTTTCACCTTGGAAAGGTGTTGTAAGATTTGGAAAGCGTGGCAACTTGAACCCTCGATATATAGGGCCGTTTGAAATCATTGCAAAGGTGGGACCCGTTGCATACAAACTCAAACTACCACCGGAACTCAGTGGGGTGCATGACACATTTCATGTATCGAATCTCAAGAAGTGTTTGTCAGATGAAACGCTTGTGATACCGTTGGAAGAAATCCAAATTGATGATCAATTACATTTCATAGAGGAACCAGTGGAAATCATGGATAGGGAAGTAAAACAGTTGAAACAAAGTCGTATTCCGATTGTAAAGGTCCGTTGGAACTCAAGACGAGGACCTGAATTTACCTGGGAACGCGAAGATCAGATGAAACTCAAATACCCCCAACTGTTTGATGAAAATTAGTCTGGAGAAGCATAAACTGAATTTCGGGACGAAATTCCAATAACGGGGGGAGACTGTGACAACTGCAGTAAAAAGGTACGTCATCAATAACGAGATCACATTTGGTTGTTCTTGAAATCCATGGGGATTTGATGACTGTAATTATTACAAGGGGATAGTATGTGAAAAATGATGAACGTGGGCGAAAACCGTGCGCGAAACGGAGTTACGGATTGTCCGGAATCGCGAAACGAAGTTTCCGTCGAAAAAGGGACGAAAAAGCTCTGAGGCGGTACGCCCCAGCTAGAGGGACAAGTCCAGGCGATGCGCGCGGGGTTCAAAAGTTTCTGGAAGGTTGGTTTCATCCGCGCGGTACGCCTAGGCCGGGTGCGGGTCGTCAGGCGATGCGCCTGGGGTTGTCTGGTCGGGCAACTTGCATAAAAATAAAGTTTTCATCCATATCTTCAATTCTATCCTCTATTTCGACGAACCAGCTATCAATCCACGAAAATTCACTTTCAAATCATCAAAAATTCATATTTGAAGGCCTCTTGACGCTTAGATCGCATCCAGAAGCGTTAGAACAAGTCCTGATCACCTTTTCATCCGTTGGAATCCGTCAGAATAGGTAATGATTCATTTTAACCTTCTAGTTTGGTTTTGATTGACCAAATCTCGAATTCCAACGTAAAGATATGGTTATTGTTGTTGATTATTGTCTAGATAAGGGATATGAATAGTTAGAGATGAATAATTTGACAGGTTAACGGTTAAATCTTTGTTTTGAGCCGTTATAATGTCTGATTATCATGAAACCATATCACAGATCACAAAGGTTTTAACCATTTGATCATAACAATGGTTGTGATGGTTCTGATCATTCTCTGGAATGATCATTGATAAGGGTTAACTATTTCTAAACCTGGAATCCATTGAGAAACTGTTTTGGTGATATAATCAACAACAATACTAATTTGGTTAATCTGGGAAATGTCCTGATTAAACCAACAAGTTACAAGTATTTTAATAAGAACCTAAATCATTATAGGTTCTCAGTGAACACATGTGATGAGGTGTTGAATTAAGGATAGTTCTGAGAGTCAGATTAGGCTCAAGTAACTTATAGAACTCTAATGACATACAGGTTTTGAGCGCAAGAACTAGTGGTTCACGTTGTGCATTGTTAGTGATTTGAATCAACACAGGTGAGTTCACGAATCCCCTTTTATGTATTTTGACTTTGAACTCGGGGAATGAGAAAACATAAAAAAAAATGTTTGAAGAATTTTGTGAACTGCTTTGTGAAACATGATGCCTGATTTGATCAGGTGGAACTTTGAAACATCTTGTGAACTGTTTTGTGAAACATGATGCCTGATTTGAGATCAGGTGGAAATTCTGAAACGCTTTCATTATATGTTGTAAAACATTTGGTTGAAACACGAGACAGTGGAGAAAACATATGACCAGGCTTGTCGTTATTTCTCGGGTTACATATTTGTCGCTAAGTCCCCTATTCTGTAACCGTTAACCGTGGGGGGGGCGTGATTATTGAGAATAGATTCTATTTGTGATTGACAATCCTCGCCCGTGGTTCGTAGCTAAAACCACGACTGGATGTCAAGCGGGCGCTCAATAAGGCTAAACACACAATGTCTTGCGACAAGGACATTGGGAAGGGGCAAACACTGAACTCGTCAGCTCGGTTATGGGAGCCCTCGAGTTATAATTGGACTGCTGGTCAGAGCGGAGAAACTAGACATTGTTGAAAGGAACAATGTCTGCATTGAATATCAATATTTTATACCCTATTTGGGACATTAACATTTTTGAACTCTTATTATGCAAACATTTAAATCTTTTGTGATACATTGTTTACATCTTGATAGTTTTCTTTAACAAATAAACTTGTGAACTCACCAGCAATTTGCTGATTTTTTAAAACATGTTTTCTCAGATGCCAAATGATACAGGGGGTGGAGCTGGGAGCTCAAGCTTGGGAGTCGTATAGCAGAGTCTATTAGTGATAGACTCAACAGTGTGATATATTGTGTAGTATATATGTGTAATACATATATATTTGTGAAACTCTGATAAAACTGTTATTACATTAGGCTTGTGGCTAATGTAATTGTATTATTGCACTATAATTTAGAAACATGTATGGTTGTTGTTGTAAATCATGACTGTGAAACCTTGACGTCACACCGTACGCTTCCGCAATGATCAGGGTGTGACATCTACCGCTTCTCACAGCGACACCACCATTCCCCCCCCCCCACACACCGAATCACCCTTTACCACCTCTATTCCGATCAACACCTCTTCCCTTACCATGGTTCACTTCCCATCCTCTCTCAAACTCTCCTCTTCCAACTATCTCCGTTGGAAGACTCAAATTGAAGCCATTCTCCACGGCTTGGACCTTCATAAATTCATTGATGGATCCTTTCCCCCACCTTCCCCCATTACTGAACCTTCCTACAATCATTGGTTTCGACAAGACCGATTACTTTTTGGCGCCCTAGTCTGCAGCCTCTCTCCTTCCATTGTTCCATTAATCACCAATGCCACCTTTTCCCTCGATGCATGGCGAATTCTTTTTAACACCTACGCCTCTCCCTCTCGTGGTCACATCAAACAACTCCAACATCGCCTCAAAAATACCTCTAAATCCTCTGATCAGCCCATCACCGAGTATATGCAGTCCATCAAAATCATCATTGATGAGCTCTCTATTCTCGGCAAAACCATGGATCCAGAGGACATCACTGATGTCGTCTTAACTGGCCTTGATCCCACCACTTATAAGCCCATCATTGATGCAATCCATGCTCGTGACACCCCCATATCTTTCCATGAACTTCATGAGAAACTCATTAACCATGAGCTATCCATTGTTCAAAGACCTCCTACCCTTCCCAACCTACATCAACCCACCACTGCATTTGTTGCTCATACTCGCCACCCACAAAAACCTTGGCACACCCGAAACTCACTCCCCCCTTCTAATCGCACACCTGGATTTCTTCCCACTACACCTCCAACACAACTATCTCCCAACCAAAAACCTTTTCTAGGGAAGTGTCAATTCTGCTTCAAACAGGGACATTCCCTCACCTTATGTTTCTCCTTCAAGAAACAATTTCCTAATGTTCAACTCCCTACTTTCCCTCGCCCATCCACTCCTCGCCCACAGGCCCATGTTGCTTCGGCTTCTTCCACCCTTAATCCCCCATCTAACCAATCTTGGTTGTTTGATAGTGGCGCCTCCCACCACATCACTAATGACCTCAATGCCCTCTCCCTACATTCCCCTTATGATGGAAATGATGAATTGGTTATTGGCGATGGTTCGTCTCTACCCATCACTCACATCGGTTCACTCACACTTACACTCAACAATCACAACTTTATTTTAACCAATGTGTTGTGTGTTCCTTATGTTTCAAAGAATATTATTTCTATTTCTCGTTTATGTCTTGATAATAGAGTACTAATCCAATTTTTCTCTTCTTGTTTTTTTATCAAGGACCCTCATACCAACACCCTCCTGCTTCAAGGAATGGCTAATCAAGGACTCTATGTCATTCGCTCCACCAATTCTCCTCGTGCACTTCACATGCATTCAAGATCATCTACACTTTGGCATCACCGACTCGGCCACCCTCATTTTCAAATTTCCAATGTTTTGTCTTCATTTGTTCCTTGTATTTCAGTTTCTCGAATTTCTTGTAATGATTGTTGCATTAATAAAAGTCATAAACTTTCATTTGGCACTTCTTCTTTAACTTCTTCTTCTCCTCTACAACTTGTGTTTTCTGATGTTTGGACATCCCCCATTACATCCCTTGATGGCCTCAAATACTACATAATTTTCGTTGATCACTACTCCAAGTACATATGGTTTTACCCTCTTAAACACAAATCTGATTCTCTCACTATTTTCCTTAAATTCCAAAAACTTGTAGAAAACTTTTTCCAAACAAAAATCAAACAGTTCTTCTCCGATAATGGCGGTGAGTACCTCAAACTTGCTTCCCATTTTGCAAACTGTGGCATCACTGTAACATTGTGCCGGAAACGTCGCCGGAACAGTGAACTGAACAGTAAATGCACAGTAGCTCAGGTACAAACTATGCAAACTATTGATATGCTATAAACTACATGATGCTCGACAGTAAACTATTATGCTATTGTTTCTGAAATCCGATTAAACCTAACAGTTTAACAGTCAGAAACACGTTAGACAACGCAGAACTCACACACGGATGCTTGTTAATGTGCTATTATGTATAAACGTATGCGAGGTTAAACAAAACAAAACTATAGCGGTTGTTGTTATGGAATGCTAAACCGACGAATTATTCGTAAAGGTGACGATCTGTACGAATAAATCTGAAAGCTTAACATTCTGAAATGATGACTGGAAAGTATAAAACAAGAATCAGAAAGCTAAACCATCGTCGTGCTCGTACGAATGATGATTCGAACGAATACGCGCGATGGTGACGCATTCTGACGAAACGAAAACGAAAACGGAAAACGACACGAACGATAATAAATTTAAGAAATTATAATATTTTATATTTTATAATTTTGAAACTCATCAAAAATAAATAAAGAAACTATTTTATTTAAAAAGCGTAAAATTACGCGTTACGTTCCGGAAACGTAACGAAAACGCAAACTGAACAACAAAAACGAACCCGAACTCACTCGAGGCATAAATACCTTGAATGAGCTCCTTTTTCATTATTTTCCTCTCCTTCTTCTCTCCCAAAACCCTAATCCCGGTTTCTAACTCTCACCCCCATTTTTGAACTTCAAATCCACATAACTCTCTCATTCCTTGATGAAATTGAGTGGTTCTTGAACCTAAACGAAGATCTCATCACCCTCTACATGGAAGTACAACCGATCTGAGCCAAACTCCACTGAAATTAGAGGTATGGGACTGCAAACATGTCGAAAATGAGGGTTTCTTCACCCTTGGTCGACTCATTCATCTAAAACCAGTTCTAGACCCTTCCCCCTCGAAACCTAGGACCACGAGAACCATCCTCAGCCTATATTATCTTCGAAACCACCATAGGATCCCAAGATGGGGCGGCTTTGGGTGAGCCTAGATGTGGCCGAAGCACAAACCCAGTTGGTCAAATGACCTAGGGCCGAAGGGACCAAGGCCGAATGGCCACTCTCCTTCGGCGGTCACTCAGTCGCCACCCAGTGGTTCATTCGACCACAAGAAACCCTATTCGGTGCTGCCATCTCATCTTCATTCGGGATAAGTCCTCATTCGGCCAAAGGCCACATTCGGCCACAACCTCACCATTCGACACATGGTTCATTCGCAGGTCAATCCTCATTCTACCCTCATACTCCCATCCCATTCGGCAACCACAATTGGACAATAAAACTCCCATTCGACCATCAGTTTCATTCGGCCACATCTGTTTGAAACAGATACTGATGAGGCCCAATGACCTTAGCAGGCCCAAATTTCAGTTGTAAGCTAAATGACATACATCCAGGCCCAACATCCTTATGCACTAGGCTCAAAGCCCAAAAATTCGGCCCACATAACACTTACTCAGTCCATCTGTTTGGCCAGACATTAAGTTGGCTCAACAACGTGGACCACCCCACTACTAGGGTCCACTGGTTCGGCTAGGGTCCACTAGTTGGCCCACCAGGATTTAATTGGACCATGTGAAGACTTCGGCCCAACCTTATTCTATGGCCCAAATTCTATCATTCGGCCCACTTTGGTTGTTTGGCCCACGTGAGTTAACTAAAACAAACACTTGAATCATCTAGATCTAATACAACTTACATGGGTTTTGATTAAGAGATTACTACAAAAGTGGTAAATGTTTTGGCTAAGTAAAATAAGCAAAAACCTAAACCAACTATTACAAGGGTGACTAATTACAACTCATCATGGGGTTATGATGGGTTAAACACGAAATAAGCAACATTACATACTAATATTAATTCAAGTAGTAAATATTAGTATAGTTATAAATAAATGAATCAGGGCTGAATGATGACCAAGACTTACGTGTGTTAGCCAATTTTAGGGCTAACACCTACACGTACACATACACGAATCTTTACAACACATACTTACAAGTTGCAAACAATGTGAAAATCAATATAGGATCGTGAATACAACAACGAATTACAACAAAGAGCGCGTGTGCATTCTTGTTCTAGGCTAAGTCAACTACAACAATTACAAGGTGAGTTCATTGTCCCTTTTTCAAACTATTTTGAGTTTTTACTTCGGGACTGAGAAGCATGTTAAACCTTTTAAACAAATGTTTAAATGTTGCAATTATACTTTCATATTTATTCAAAATGCTAATGCTACGGATTTATGCTAAATGCTAATGCTACGGAATTATGCTAAAAGCTAATGCTACAGGTTCATGCTAAATCCTAATGCTACGGATTTATGCTAAATGCTAATGCTACGTATTCATGCTAAATGCTAATGCTATGGAATTATGCTAAAAGCTAATGCTACGGGTTCATGCTAAATGCTAATGCTACGGATTTATGCTAAATGCTAATGCTACGGAATAATGCTAAAAGCTAATGCTACGGGTTAATGCTAAACGCTAATGCTACGGGTTAATGCTACATATTAATGCTATGGGTTTATGCTAAATGCTAATGTTAATGCTAAATGCTGATACGATATGCTAATGCTACCGAATAATGCAGATGTTAACGCTAAATGCTAATGATTCTATGCTAATGCTAATGCTATATACATACATACTAAATACTTGAAATGCTCAGAATGCTTTAAACTTTGTATGCTTTATATGCTTGCCATGCTAAAACAACAGTTTGGCCTCTCAGTGCTTGCCTTACCGGTTGTGAAGCTAGTACTTGTGCACAAGATACGTAAACGCTATGCTATTTGAATGCTATAAACTTGTATGCTAAAACTATTGGCTATGGTAGAACATACTGTCTCTCAGTGCTTGCCATAGGTTGTCTACCATAGTCGGGACTTGAAGGAACAGACCGTCGGTCTCTCAGTGCTTGCCATAGGTTGACCTTCATAGTCCGGACTAGAGGAACAGACTGTTGGTCTCTCAGTGCTTGCCATACAGTGATTCCTCATTGTCCACTCATGCTTGTGATATGTGACTAGGATGATTCTGGATTTCTCTAGTTGACTTTGTGTCCTCTTAGAAATCCTTAATCAAAACACCGATGTTGCTAACCACAATTAAATCCTATATGGATTGATACTGGATTCCTTAGGGTGTTCAGTTGTCCATAAAGGTAACTCTCAAAGCTAGACTTGCAGATGCTATTGTGTGCGTGTTGAAACTTACAAACAAAATGCTAAAGCTATGATGGGAATGGGAATGGATGATAGGTAGAATGCTTAATTATTATTAACAACAGTGTCATATGCGAATTAGTATGTGGTGGGATGGCGTCTGGGCGGGTCGTAGGCTCGACTCAGGGGTATGCCCTATATATAAGCATACCGATTTGGATATTACATGTGGAGTTAATGAGGTTAAGGTTTTACCGAAAGAGGTTTGCTAAAGCTATTTTCTTTAAACTTATAAACTACATGAACTCACCAACCATTGTGTTGACCTTGTTTTATTACATGCTTTCTCAGGTGACGTACAGGAATAGACTAAGGCTCCAGGATTGCATGCTAGGCTGCCCAGATAGTGGACTTAGTAGATTTTGAAAGCATATCTTTTGTTGTGATACGAATCACTTTTGATGTCTTGTACAGTTACAAGATAGAAAACAATTGATTCTTTTGATAGGTTTATACAGTTAAATTACTAAACATTGACAAATGTAATTTAACTTTGTAATCCTATTTAAATGCTTTATTGTGCTGTAGTTATTCTTAACATTGATGCTATGAAAACAATCTGATCCTCATGATTATCACTCACGATATCGCGCCCCGAGAACCTTCCGCCCGGCGGGGAACACGATCCGTCCCGCCGGCTCGGGGTGTGACAATCACCCATCTCACCTCCCCACCCCATACCCCGGAGCACAACGGCTATGCCGAACGTCGCCACCGACATATTGTCGAAACGGGCCTTTCCCTTATGTCCCATGCCAAACTTCCCCTCCTTTTTTGGCCTTTTGCATTCACTACCGCCACCTACTTGATCAATCGACTACCCACGCCTGCTCTTCATAATGATTCTCCCTTTCTAAGACTCTTCGGCACTCTCCCCAACTACACCAAACTTCGCAGCTTTGGCTGCCTTGCTTACCCTTGGCTTCGCCCTTATACCAAACACAAGCTCCAATCTCGATCCACCCCTTGCATCTTTGTCGGGTACTCATCTTCACAAAGTGCATACCGCCTTTTCAACCCCCTCACACACAAAATCCATACTTCTAGACATGTCCACTTTGTGGAGGATGTCTTTCCTTACCCTACCCTTACCAACTCCACCTCCTCCCCTTCTCCCCACCCGGACAGTTGGCTGCATGTCCAGCTTCTGCCACCCTCCACCCCTCCTGTGCCTTCAGCCTCCTCTCCTCCTTTGCTCTCATCTCCAACCTCACCCCCCACCAACACTCCCATCCCCACATCCACACCTATTCCTCCTCCCCTAATTACATACTCCCGCCGCCCAAGACCTACCCAACCTACTGACACACTCACCAACTCTTCTCTCACCCCCCAAACCCGACCGCACCCCAAACCCAACCCCAAGTACCACAACAACGACTTCCTTCTTTATAATGTTTCACCCCAACCATTTCCCGAACCATCCACCATCACTCAGGCTCTCAAAAATCCTCAATGGCGCACCGCCATGCAATCTGAGTTCGATGCTCTCCTGCGCAACCAAACCTGGTCACTAGTTCCTCCTGACCAAGCCCCTAACTTAGTTGGTTGCAAATGGGTTTACCGCACAAAATTTAAACCCGATGGCTCCGTTGAACGCCTTAAGGCACGCCTTGTTGCCAAAGGTTTCCACCAACGCCCAGGTCTGGATTACATCGAGACCTTTAGCCCGGTGGTTAAACCCACCACTCTTCGCCTCATCCTCTCCCTAGCCACCACCCACAATTGGTGTCTTCGACAGCTCGACATCAACAACGCCTTCCTCCAAGGTCATCTCACGGAATCCGTGTTCATGTCTCAACCTCCCGGATTTGTTGATCAATCCAAACCCAACCACGTTTGCAAACTTCACAAAGCCATCTATGGGCTTCGCCAAGCCTCACGTGCTTGGTATGATGAACTCAAAAAATTTCTCATTTCCAACCACTTCAAACCAACTGTTTCTGACCCTTCTCTTTTCATCAATCACACCACATCTTCTCCCATTTACATCCTTGTTTATGTAGATGACATCATCATCACTGGTCCTACAACTTCCCTAATCAAATCCTTCATCTCTTCTCTATCCAACAGATTCTCTTTAAAAGACCTTGGACCCCTTTCTTATTTTCTTGGTGTTGAAATCCTCCATCATCAACATGGCCTCTTCCTTTCTCAATCAAAATACATACTTGACCTTCTTACCAAGGCAAATATGAGTGATTGCAAACCCTCATCCACCCCCATGTCCTTTTCCGAAACCCTTACTCCAACGGCTGGCACTCCCCTACCTTCCCCCACCACCTACCGTTCCTTCATTGGGGCCCTACAATACCTCTCCCTCACACGCCCTGATGTAACCTTTGCTGTAAACAAGCTGTCCCAATTCATGCACCAACCCACTGATATCCACTGGTCCGCTCTTAAAAGATTGCTTCGATACTTGCATGGCACAATCCACCATGGTCTCTTGCTTCGTCGCAACTCTCCTCAACATCTTCATGCCTTTACGGACGCTGACTGGGCTGGAGATAAGCACACCTACCGTAGCACCACTGGCTTTATTGTATATCTCGGATCAAATCCCATTGCGTGGTCATCCAAACGCCAACCAACCCTTGCTCGTTCCTCCACCGAAGCTGAGTTTCGTGCCATCGCTTCAACTATAGCAGAGATACAATGGATTATTTCACTCTTATCAGAATTGGGCATTAACTCCAGCAGCATACCAACCATATTCTGTGACAACCTTAGTGCTACTAACTACCCAGCAAATCCGGTCTTTCGCTCCCGTATGAAGCATCTTGCTTTGGACTTTCATTTTGTACGTGAGAAAGTTAACAATGGAACTATCTGAGTCACCCACATCAATAGTGCTGATCAGCTAGCCGACGCCTTAACCAAACCGTTGCTAAAACCTCGCTTCCATGAACTCTTTTCCAAGATTGGTCTTCTCTCCCGTTCGTCCATCTTGCGGGGGCCTATTAACGATTCTAAAGATTCAAACTTTAGTCAACATAATTAATTTTACCTCTTTTATTTATTTATTTAAACTTGTATTTTATATTATTTAGATACATTTGTTTTATCTATTTTTCTGTTGAAGATCCAAAATTATAGGATCTATGATGTGTATATTAACACCATTTCAAGGCTAATGAAATCAAGTTCTTGGTTGATATATTTGATAGTTATGACCGTCATGCTTGCGTTCATGTATCTGTTAGTCCTATTATAGACTTTCACAACAAATTTGTTATATAAGCATGTTGCAACAGTACTAGCGACCATGCTGATTCATGTGAGTTGCATTGTGCATATGTGCTATTGAGTAAAATATATAAAGAGATTGAGGAAATCGTGTTTTATTTTGTTGTTGTACTTTTGTTTTAAACTTGTCTTCACCAATCACTTGTGTGTGTCCATCATTAATTGAATTAAATAACTTTCCGTAAATGTTTGTCACAAAACATAATTCTTTGTCTTTGGTTGTTTAGGGTTTAACCAAACGATCCTAATACGCCTCTAAGTTCGAAAGATTTAACCTTCTTCAAATCATTTGGTTAATTTGTTCTCTTCATTCACTTGAACACTTGTTCTTTTGCTCTTCAATCATTTGAACACTTGTTTTTTTGTTCTTCAATGATCTCGAATGATCCAACATACCTAGAAGCAAATTTCCTTTCTTACCGAAATGTAACACACCTTTTCAGTGTGATACTTTCAAAAGCACTTTTTCATCGACTGAGAATTCCAAGGGTTTTCGATGTTGACCATCATAGTTTTTATATTGGTCCTCGGCTCTTTGAGTCTGTCTCAAATCTTAATAGATTTGTCATTTGTATATATCCTGAATTATGTATGGTGTTAGTCGATTGATTGCCACCTATCTCCATCAATCACAAAGGTAATTTGTATTTGTGTCTGTATAGGACATCAAAAGAAACACACTACTTACTAATGTGGTAGCTACTGTTGTAAAGAAATTTCAAAAGAAGTAAATGAGTATTTCAGCCACCACCATAGTCTATTATGGAAGCCTTAGCATGTTGTCCAAAGTCATTATCATGAGTCTAAAGATGGTAAATCATACTTAGGTATAGACTAGTACCTTAGGATTTTTTAAGACTCAACCAAAGTCTAGATGTGAAACAAATATCACTAATTTTTCAATATTGTAATACTCATGAATGTGTAGAACTTGTGCTCAATAGGTTAGTGTGTCAAGAATAACTCATATCGTGTCATAGATAATGGATGTTCTTAGAAGTTTTATTATGAAATCAATGGATATTTTTTCGTGTTTTCTTAGCTGATTTTATTTGTTTTGGGATATGTTTTAAGAAAGACAGTTTTTCCTACTATTTTACGAATAATACTTAATTAATTAACTAAACATTAATTTTGTTTAGAACGTAATAAAATTATATAACATTAAAAAAGACATTAAAACATGCATGAACTAGTTATTTGATTGTAACAATATAAGGGTTAAGCTTAATGAATTACATTAGCCAGTGACGGTTTATGTGTGTAGGAACTTGGTCGTCAACACCACCAACACATACCTATGAACTGGACTTTTATTATCACTTTTATTTTATTTTATTTTATTTATAATCATTATTACTTTATGTTAATTTATATTATGTATAGAACAAAAGAGTATTTATCATTCACATTGATTTAAGGGTGTTAAAAAATCCGAAATCCGAAAAAAATCGAAATTCTAATCGTATTCGACATTCGAAAAACTCGATTCGAATCTTGATTCTGGTTGTTCGGGTTGGATCGATCCGAAACCGAAAAGTTATGATATTCGGGTCGGATTCGGATATCTAGTTTTATGTAACTCGGGTATCCGAATAATCTGATTACGAGACAATGGACCCTTATTAAATTAAAGTTGTTCGGCTTGCTCGGGTTGTTAATATATTTTTTTATGAGCCATGCAATTTAATTAAACTATTTTATTACGATAGATATGTGGTTGTTTTTTAATTTTGAATATTAAAATGTTATGTTATAAATCTAAACTAATAAAATGTTTATTTTATAGACCAAAATAAAAAAAAATAAACAAAAGATAGAAAATTTTTTATTTTTATTCGGGTCGGATTTGATTTGACGACATCCAAATAACCCGATTTCGATTCAAAGAAACCAAACAAGTGGTGGTTCGATCCGATGAGATTATCGAACGCTAACGCAATGGGGATTCGTTCCAAACAAGAAGCCACAGACTGACTGACTGAGTCGGTTCTTTTTTTGTTTGGAGGGAGAAGAAGAAAAACCAAACCCTAATCCAACGACTGGGTGGGAGGATGTGCAGAATCGCGTAAGATAGACCGTGTGGAATGGAATAATAGATAGGTGGAATCAAACAATTTGATTCTCAGTTGCGTACGGTCTATCTCACGCTAATCTGCAGCAGATTCCTCCTCGATCGATCTAACATGGAGTTTTAGTGCCAACAAAGCATATTCGATCTCTAAAAAAAGTAAGCCTCCTTTAACATCTCTTGAAATTGTTTCAATTTCAATTGTATTTGGTTCATCTGTTTGGCCTTTCTTCCAGTCCTGTTAACTCTTTTGTGGTAAAACAATGGAGCATATAAATCCTTCTTACTGGCTCGATGCATGTGAGGACATCTCGCTTCCTGCCGAATTGACTTCAGCTGCTGGTGTCCCCTCCCTGGATCCTTGCCTCTTTGATGGTATCCTTGATACTATCCCAACAGTTGTTGATGCTCAACTCACGCTCACAGTCTCACCTGCCTCAAACCCTCAGCATCCTCTAAACAAGGTTGAATTTCACGGATGTGATGTTGATGATGATGATGATGATAAGCAAGAAAGATCCGGGAAAAGGTCTCACATTGAGAGGGAAAGGGAAAGGGAAAGACCTTCTAGGAAGAGGGATCGTGATCACGATGTGAGGGATAAAAAACCAATCAGAAGAAAAGAACAACATTGTAATGGTACAAGGGGAAATAGGGATATGGATTGGAGGGAGGGAAGGGGTTACTGGGAAAGAGACCGTTTGGGCACCAATGATATGGTATTTCATCCGGGTTCTTGGGAATCTGCCTGTAACACAAGTATCAAGGTTCATGTTGACAAAAATCTTGACTCCAATCAAGGAGAGTTAAAAAAAGAGGAATCTAAGAAAAAAGTGGCAAAGGAGCATGCACGCAAGTACCAGTTAGATGTTCTTGAACAAGCTAAAAACAAAAATACCATAGCTTTTTTAGAGACTGGGGCTGGGAAGACCCTTATTGCGGTACTCCTCATAAAAAGTGTGTATCTTGATTTGCATAGACAAGGCAAGAAGATGCTGGCTGTTTTTTTGGTTCCAAAGGTGCCACTTGTTTATCAGGTAAATTTTGTTACGGAAATTGATGCACGTTTTTTAAGTTGCAGCTTGTGTTCTCAACTTTCTGTTATCAATCACATGCGCAGCAAGCAGAAGTGATTCGTGAGCAAACAGGCTATCAAGTTGGTCATTATTGTGGTGAGATGGGCCAAGATTTTTGGGATGCCAGGAGATGGCAACGGGAGTTTGAGAAGAAACAGGTGCCTTGTTTTATTAAACGGACAATCATAAACTTGTTAACATTCTTTATATTTCTCCATATTGAAAATTACCTTCTCTCCCCTGTAGGTTCTCGTCATGACTGCTCAAATTCTTTTAAATATTCTCAGACACAGCATAATAAAAATGGAAGCAATAAATTTGCTTATTTTAGACGAGTGCCATCATGCTGTAAAAAAACATCCGTACTCTTTGGTGATGTCTGAATTCTATCACACAACGGCTAAAGAGAAAAGGCCATCAGTTTTTGGAATGACTGCATCACCTGTTAATCTAAAAGGTAAAGTAGTCATATTTCTTGTTGCCAGTTTCTGGTTTTATGCAAATCTAGTGATGAAGCTGAATCATTACATTTTATCAATACTACATTTGCCAAATATTATTGTAGTTACGTAAATAGCAGCTCAACCAATCACATTTTCCAACCTTTCTGCTTTTTTATTTTTGTTTATATTTTTTTGGGTGGTTTTTGTTAAAAAAATTTATTTTGTATTTGATTTAAAGTTTATGTTTGATTAATTTCACTAATTAATTGAATGTTATTTTCAGTTTATTGCACTTTATAACTTATTGTAAGTTTTGGGTTGTATGAATTCAGAGATATTGCTATTTTTAGTTAAATTAAGTCTAATTTTTTTTAAATACCAATCATATCAATTGACATTTAAAAATATATGATGCTGGATACAAATATGATAACCTTTAGTTATTTCTAGTTTCTGGCTTATTGTGATTTTCAGTTATTTTAATTTTTTATTTATAATAATGTTTAGATTATTGTAGTTTTAAATATATTGTGACAATTATTGTAGTTATTTTGTGATAATCTTTTGTTATTTTGTTTCTAGTTTATTGTGATTTTTGAGTTATTTTAATTTTTATTTACATTTATGTTTAGATTATTGTAGTTTTAAACATATTGTTAAAATTTGTGTATCTTCCAAAATTTAGAGTTCAATTGCTAATTTATGGAAAATGATAGCCCTAAGGGTATGGTTAAATATCATTGATCTTTTATTTCTAATTAAAATTATTATTGTAAACATATGGTTAACAATAACACTATAATTTGGTCGATAAAGACTCATTTTAAAAAAAGACTAACATTAAAATTGTTATTCATAGTACAAAGGTATATGTTTTCAAATTCCATAACTTGAGTTGCTTTTTGTGTAGGTGTCTCTAGTCAATTAGATTGTGCCATCAAGATTCGTAATCTTGAAACCAAACTAGATTCTGTTGTTTGTACCATAAAAGACCGTAAAGAGCTTGAAAAACATGTTCCAATGCCAGTAGAAACTGTAGTGGAGTATGATAAAGCAGCGAGTTTATGGTCACTACATGAGCAGATTAAGCAAATGGAAGTTGCAGTTGAGAAAGCTGCACAATCGAGCTCTAGAAGAAGCAAGTGGCAGTTTATGGGAGCAAGAGATGCTGGTGGGGTTAAAGAAGAGCTCCGCCAAGTTTACGGTGTCTCTGAAAGAACAGAAGGTGATGGGGCTGCTAATTTGATTCAAAAACTGAGAGCCATCAATTACGCACTTGATGAATTGGGGCAGTGGTGTGCATACAAGGTACGGGAAAGACTATCAACTACATGTTCTTTTGGGTCATGCTCTGTACTTATCAGAGGTGGCAATTTCATCCCATTTGTAGGGTACTAGGTCAAGTTAAATATCTAGTTAAAAAAATAACAGGGTCAAAAGGGTCAAAGATCTGCTTTTGTATGTTAAATGCTTGTAATGTCTAATTCATTTTTATTTAAAACATGTTATATTACTCTTATAATAATATGGATTTAGTAATAAAATTTAATACACATTGATAACATTTGAGCTAGCTGGTCGACCTAACCTGACACAGTTGTGAAAATTTGATTTAATTGATTTGTAAAACTTGTGTTCTGCAGGTTGCAGAGTCATTTTTGTCAGCCTTGCAAAGTGATGAAAGGGCAAACTTTCAGCTAGATATAAAGTTTCAAGAGTCCTACTTGAGCAAAGTTGTTTCTCTATTGCAATGCCAACTAAATGAGGGTGCTGTTCTACAAAACACTGCTGGTGATGTTAGTGAGAAAGGGTGTGACTTGACCTGCCTTGATGAGATTGAGGAAGGCGAGCTTCCTGACATCCATGGTGAGTATATTTTCTTCATCCCTTAGGGATTGTTTGGCAAACTGTATATCATTAAGTGCTGAACTAGTAAGATGTCTGAATGGATAAGAGGCTCTGAACTAGTTAAGTGTTGAACCAGTAATGTTGTTTGGTTGGATATATGAATGAATGTGCAGATGACTATTTTACCCCTCTATGCAATACCTTATTCAAAGAAAATAGCAACAATACATGACCCAATTCAAACTAGGGATGAGCAGTTGGTACCGACTATTGAAACTAAACCGATAGATTCAGTACAGTATTCTGTACCCACTATTCCATAAATTTGGTATCGGTACTGCCGTACTGGTACGGTACCAATACCAATTTAAGTTGATTATTTTGTAACAAATACCGGAACCATACTGCGTTGAACTGGTATCGTATTGATCGATTCGTCATAGATGGTTCGCTGGAGGGGTGGGTTGAATCGCCAGAAATGGTTTGCTGATGAACTAAGGTTTTTCAAGTGTGTGTGTATCGTTGATGGGAGGAGAGAAAAGTGGATGATGGGTGCTTGGGTGGAAAGAAATGAAGGGTATTAAGGGTATTTTTCCATTCAGACTTGTTTTCTAGCTTAACAATTCAGAGGCATTTTGAATCACTAAGAGGTATATTTTTTTTCCCAACCAAACACCTAAGCCTCTTCCTGGTTTTAGATGTAGCCTCTTAATGGAATCATGCAGAGGCTACCAAACAACCCCTTTGTGTTATAGGGTTCTGAATCAGTTGACCGATGGTAGATGAATTGTGAGTCCAACGTTCATTATGATCATTCATCTCAAATTAAGTTGAGTACTTGTTCACATGGTACTTGCACCTCCAACTTGTTTTAGCTTATAAATCCCTTGTACACAGTTAGGAAATTGATATTATTGTGAAGTACAATTTGATAGTTTAAATTTCATATAGGCCTTTTGAGTTATTGGCATTGTAATGATGTTACTGGTTTGGACCCTAGAAATTGAGCCAAAATTGTGTAGATGCACCAATAAATTAGGTGGAAGTTTGTCATCATTGACTTTTATTGATACTTGATTTCTTATTAGATTTGAGGCTTCTATAATCAGACTGCTATCATCCTGGGTTTTGGCTAATTATGCAACTTATTATTTGAGAAAAATAAATGCAAAACTGCTCACACTAGTTTTGACTTCTAATGGCATTGCATGCATTTGATATTGTTGATGTGGAAGGCTGTTCTTTTCAGTGGCAGTAATCTGCCTAGTGGCTGTCATTTGAACTCGTTCATCTTCTAGTTATTAAAGAATAAACCTTTGAACTTAAATATCTATGTTAAGTTGGTTTAACATAAAAAATTTAGTTTATAAAATCAAAAAATATAAATGTAGATCCAAGTGAATCTAAACGAAAAAAACTACGACATTATACTTGACATTAATGCTATACTTCCCCGCTTGCCTGATGCATGGCGCGACCAGGACAACGCTTTAAGGAACAAACAAAAAAACATACCCAACAAAGTCCTACTAATCAGTAGGGTCTGAGGGGTTGAGACAAAGGCAATACTTACCTTATGCCAATGGAATAAAGAGGCACCTTCTAAAGAGACCCCCAACTCATATGTGCGGTGTGCCACAACTTCCATCTATTTATTATTGTGATGTAATTTATTATATGTGCGCGCCAGTGTGTATTTACTATGTTTTTTACATAGACGCACAAGCAAGAGTAGAAACATACAATCAAACAATAAACAAACAATTGATGTATCACACATAGCAAATATAATACATATCAAATAAACATTACATTTAAACTAAGGTATATCAATATATCTAATACTAAGGTCATACTTAAAGGTAATAATCTATAACCTTTATACCCTAAAACTCTATAAATGTAAAAGCCTCTAGCCATTATTCTACTTCTCCAAGAACACGAACTCCTATCACTGATCATGTCCTTAGATATGTGCAAATCTATCAAATTCTGCTGAATCAGCTCATCCCATGTCAACCCCAATCTGCCTTTGCTCCTCTTCCCTTCCTCTATGAGAGTCTCCACTCTTCGTACAGGCGTTGTCATCTTTCTTCTCCATACTTGGATATTCCTCAATGTCCCGGCTAATTCACGTATTCCGTAAAAAAGCTGATGGATCCCTGAGAACTAATTGGATTGTTGCGAGCGAAATGTGTCGGCCCTTCCATTGCATCAGGTAACTATACACATGCCCGAATCTTCTCAATCTTTTATCCCTTAATTTATTTGAGATGCAAGCTACCCTTAAGCTTTCCTTGAAGGCTTAATTCCTAATCCGGTCAAGTTTTGTGTGGCCACACATCCATCTCGGCATCTTTATCTCTGATGTCTCCAACTTTCTCTCTTGAATATTTTTGATTGACCAACTACTAGGCATCAAGTGGCGCATCGAATACTAATTAACACACAAGCACACGAAAGCAAGAAAACAAACACGAGATATAACGTGGTTCGGTCGATGTGACCTACGTCTACGGGTTGCAACTAGGGATTCTTTTATTGATAAGGTGTTAAGATTACAATTACATGACTATGCTTTATATAGAAAAATAATTAGGTTAAAACACCTAATGGGCCACGATCAAGGCCTACGTAAAACATAACAATCTTCCACTTTGGGGCCTTGCGATAGAATCAATCCTGACATCTAATATAAGCAATCCAGTAAATCTAGTAATTTTCAATAACAAGTCTTCCAAGTCTCAATCCCCAAAGATAAGCTAGGACGTCATCATATCCATACATGTTAAACCTTAGACTTATAAAGATTTTAAAACTTACCTTTATTAAAGTTCAAATTATTTAAAACATCTTTATTAACTCTTAGGGTTAAAATTTGATAAAAACTTACCCTAAACTTTATTTAATTGGTTTATTTGTTTTATCTTATTTTGATTATGAAATTTTATATATTATTTTATGATTTTTTGGTACATTGTACTAGATATAAATGGTACATCATACAGGATCGTACCGAGATGAGCCTACCCCCTCCATACCGAATACACTAAATCTAGCGAATCACGTACCCGATTCGCGTACCCGTACCGGAGGGTACCGCGATTTAGGCAACTATGGTATCTACCTCCTTAGAGTGTTTATTGTCTTAGAGTGTGTATTGCCTCCTTAAGGACAATGCCTTAAGGGGGTTATGCAAAACAATTAGATGTAGTGGTTGTCAGGCGACAAGCGTCGTTAATCGCTCGAGGCATTTGCATCACTAGAAATGGCATTTCTTGTGCTTTTGTTGTGTTATGAGAGTAGTCATAGCTAGGGATATTGCGGATTCCTTTTTCTCTTCAGTTTTGCAACGGTGCATAAGTTCTCTCAATTTAGCATGGCGCACTTTAGTAGGCCTTTTTTTAGTTTAAATGGAAGTGGAGTTTGGCATAGTCAACATCTTACACTCAAGGTCTATTTTCTTTTTCAACACCTAGCAACCCATATTTTCAATATTTTGTTTTTTTGTCTTTTTTCATTATTATTATTTTTTGTTTTTATTATATTTAGGTTGTACCTCTCTATTCAATTAGAATAGGGGTAAGGTTTGTCTTTGTTTCGCCCTCTCTAGACCCTACAGATTATTGGAGTCTACCAGGTAAGTTTGTTTATTATATCTAGATTGTAAATATAGCTCCTTAGGTTTTGCATATAGCTTTTTTTATTGTATGCTTGTTTTCTTGAGTTACTTTAGTTGTACATAGAGCTTGTGTGGCTGTATGTAGAGATCATTTTAAATTAGTAACTTAGGTTGTGCGTATATTTTTTATTATGCGTTTGTTTTCTTAAGCTACTTTAGTTGTACATAGAGTTTGTTTGGTTGTACATAGAGGTTATTTTTATATTATTATCTTAGGTTGTGCATATAGCTTTTTTTTATTGTATGTTTGTTTTCTTGAGCTACTTTAGTTGTACATAGAGCTTGTTTGGCTGTACATAGAAATTGTTTTTATATTATTAAATCATATGTAATATTTTCTAATTAAATTTTGGGTATTCAAGGGTCAACAATGTAGTAATTGTGATCTAGAAATATAGAATTAACTTACAAAGTATTAATGAATGTCTGGCTTTTCAAGTACATGAAGCCCTTGCCTCGCACCTCAGCTTTCAGTGCCCAACCCTCTTGGAGCTCCTTGCCACTTTTTAGAACCAAGTAGGCAATACAACACACCAGGGCAGCACTTCTTATCTTATCATGCAGAAAAATCATTTGTGCATGCACAATGGCATTTGATAACGTTCACTGAAAAACGTTTGTAGTCCTGTAACTGCTTTGGATTGTCTCTTAGTACAGTTGCTATACATTCTATGAAACATCATGCCACTGGTTGTTTAGTCTATGTTCTGTCCCTGTTTTATGATTATTATAGCTCACCTGATCCAAATCGTCGCTGTTCCAGCTTGAGTTTTAACATATAATCTTGTTGTATGCTGTCTATTTGAGCTGTTAGACGACGTCGAGTTAATTTAGTTACTAATGTTAAGAAGGCTACACGTTCATGTTTCTTTTGTAGCATTAGCCATCAGGGAACAAAAGTGCTGGGTCTCTCAAAAGAATGTTATGATTACATATTCTTGATTAGGACCCTTTATTTGCACCATATATTTACCTAATTATATTTTTCACAAAACTATTAATTTTTTTTACAGCTGTCTCTGGGGGAGAGCATGTGGATGTGGTTATAGGAGCGGCCGTGGCTGATGGAAAAGTGACTCCAAAAGTCCAGTCTCTGATCCAAATACTTCTCAAGTATCAACACATGGAGGATTTTCGTGCCATTATATTTGTTGAACGAGTTGTGGCTGCCCTGGTTCTTCCAAAGGTTTAGATTTATTGGCTTTCCTTTTACTTTATATAATTTGGTCCACAAACAAAACAAAAAAAAAAGGTGTTCCATATATGTACAGTTGATGCAGATTTTAGTTGGCAAAATGCCAATTGTGCCCATAACTATTATGCCGTTGCATGTGCGCGTTGTAACGCCTTTAATTGACATTACAACAACAAGCGTACCCAGTAAAATCCCACTTAGAGTGGGGTCTGGGAGGGGAAAGATAAAGACACACCTTACCTCTATCTACAAGTAGAATAGAGAGGCTGCTTCGAAAGAGTCCCCCGGCTCAGTGGTCCGGCTTTTTTTTTTTTTTTTGGCAGTTAAAGAAAACATGTAATCAAAACAAGAAGCATAAAGCACAAACATGAAGCACCAACATGTTAAACGTAAACAGGTAAGCATTAACCATACAAGACATCAACCCAACACAAACAGACCAACGGGGAAACAAAATCCATAACCCAACATGACACTAAAACAAGCAATCAAAGCAAGCAGGAAGTATCCTTACACAAGCATACAAACCAACATGTAACAAATAACTCTGCCAACCCCCCATCCCGCGGTATGCATATAGCACATATAAACACATATCATATATCCAAAACCAGCAAAGATACAGCAACAACCCCCGACCCCTACATCTAGGAACCCAGGAAAGGCTCTATGTATCAAGTACCTTTATTCTACGTCTCCATGTACTCCTATCATAGATCATGTCCTCAGAGAGGTTTAGCTCTGTCAAATCGTGTCGAATCCGCTCATCCCATGTCAACCTCGGTCGACCCCTTCCCCTCTTCCCCTCCACCGTGAGAAGCTCTACCTTTTGTACAGGTGCCGCCTGGTTTCTTCTCCTCACATGCCCAAACCATCTCAATCTTCCTTCTCTAACCTTGTCCGAGATGTTTGCCACCTGTAATCTTCCCCGGAAGACTTCGTTCCTTATCCGATCAATCCTTGTGTGTCCGCACATCCATCTGAGCATCCTCATCTCCGCTGTCTCCAGCTTTCTCGCTTGGTTCTTCTTAATCGGCCAACAATCTGTGCCGTACATCATGGCTGGTCTGATCGCCACTCTATAAAATTTACCTTTGAGTTTTTCTGGAAACTTCTTGTCGCATATGATGCTCGTTGCTGCTCTCCACTTTTTCCAACCCGCCTGGACCCGGTGAGCTACGTCACTGTCAATATCTCCATTGGCTTGTATAAACGATCCTAGGTACTTGAACTTTGTCGTCCTTGGCACCTCTTGGCCTCCAATAGTCACCTAATCATCTTCATCTTCCTCGGTTGCCCCACTAAACTGGCAATGTAGGTATTCCGTTTTTGTCCTATTTATGCGTAAGCCTCTTTGTTCTAAAGCGGTTCGCCACTCTTCTAAACGGCCATTTAACTCTTGCGTTTCTGCCACTAAGACAATGTCATCCGCGAAAAGCATACACCATGGGATATGAGCCTGAATAGACCTCGACAATTCATCAAGAATAACCGCAAAAAGGAAGGGACTTAATGCCGATCCTTGGTGTAGTCCCACCTCCACTGGGAAGAAGTCTGTATCTCCCACCGGTGCTCTGACACTAGTTTTAGCAGCTGCATAGGTATCTTTGATGACCTCAATATACTTCTGAGGAATACCTCTACTCTCCAAGCTATCCCAAATCACCTGCCGTGGTACGCTGTCGTACGCCTTCTCAAGATCGATGAATACCATATGCAAGTCCTTCCTCTTCTCCCTATATTTCTCCATTAATCGGCGCAAAATGTGTATCGCCTCCGTTGTCGATCTTCCTGGCATAAATCCAAATTGATTTGCCATAACTTGGGTTTCTCTTCTCAATCTTGTCTCGATTACCCTTTCCCAGAGTTTCATAGTATGGCTCAACAACTTGATCCCCCTGTAATTTTCGCAACATTGGGCGTCTCCCTTGTTCTTGTATAGGGGAATTAAAATACTACTTCTCCACTGGTTTGGCATTTTACCAGTTTTGAGTATATTGTTGAACAACAATGTCAACCACCCCAATCCTTCTTCCCCCAAACATCTCCATACCTCAATGGGAATATCGTCAGGTCCCACCGCCTTTCTCCTTCCCATCCTCTTGAGAGCTGTAAGAACCTCTTCTTTGGTGATACGTCTACAATAACAGTTGTTTGGAGTTGTTCCTGTGTTCGTGGTGTTCCCTACATCTTCTTCTTGATAGTTGCTCTTGTTGAACAGGTCGTGGAAATATGTCTGCCATCTGTCTTTAATTTCATTCTCTTCTACTAAAACACGTCCATCCTCACCCTTTATGAATTTCACTACTCCCAGGTCCTGCCTCTTTCTCTCTCTAGCCTTTGCAATCTTGAACATGGCATGTTCTCCCTCTTTAGTTTCAAGGCGTTTATACATCTCTATATAAGCTTTGGTTTTTGCTTCTGAAACCGTCTTCTTTGCCTCACGCTTTGCCTCTTTGTACCTTGTCTTCAGTCGTGCCCTCTCTGTGGTTTCCGTACAACTGGCAAACTCCCTGAACCTTTGTTGCTTTTCTCTAACCTTGAGCTGCACCTCTTCGTTCCACCACCACGACTCCTTCTGCCCGTTTTTGTTACCTGTTGTCATCCCAAGTGTCTCCTTTGCCGCTCTAGTCACCTTTTCGGCCATTTCATCCCATAACTGATTTGTGTCTTCGCATATACTGATATGTCTCCCTTCTAGAACCTTGTTACTGAACACCTCTACCTTGTCTCCCTTCAGGGCACCCCACTTAATCTGAGGGTTCTTCCTGTTCCCATCTACGAGCCTCTTACGCATAACAATATCCATTGCCAAGAGTTTATGTTGCGACACCACTGTTTCTCCCGGGAATACCTTGCAGTCCCTCCACCTGCCACGATCGTTTCTTCGCATCATGAGGTAGTCAATCTGAGTGTCACGTCCTCCACTGCTGAACGTGATCAAGTGTGAGTCTCTCTTCTTAAAGAAAGAGTTTATGATGCCGAGGTCATGAGCCATCGCAAACTCTAAAAGTGTGACCCCACTCTCGTTCCGGGATCCGAAACCAAAGCCCCCATGCGTCATGGGGAACCCGTCTTCCTCCTTCCCAATGTGGCCATTGAAGTCTCCTCCTATACAAACCTTCTCATCTCTTGGGATGTTTCTCATCACTTCGTCCATGCAATCCCAAAACTCTCTCCTTTCATTCTCTTCCAACCCAACATGTGGTGCGTATGCACTCACTACTGCTATTGCCTCCTCTCCTATCACCATCCTCAGCATCATGATTCGGTCATTGAATCTTCTTACCTCCACCACCTGGTCCTGCAGTTCTCTACTAACTAAGAATCCCACTCCATTCTTTACTCCATTAGATCCTGAGTGCCACAACTTGTATCCGTTGTATTCTGCTCCTTTTGTTCCTTTCCACCTTGTCTCCTGCAGGCATGCTACTTTGACTTTGCGTCTTCTGAGTACATCCACCAGCTCCAAAACTCTTCCAGTTAGGGTTCCGATGTTCCATGACCCTATGCGCAGAATCTCCCCCGTCCTATTTCTCCCTCTACCCCTGGACACGATCTCAAAGTATCATAATGTGTTATCCCGTCTATGTTGCCAAGTCAAATCTACAAGTCTCCACAAGGACCAATAATGCACACACAGAAAATCAGAACGAAACACGCACACACAGACTTGAGCCCAAAGTCACAAAAAGTACCCCAGAAACCTCCCAACAATCACAATTTCAAAATATCACAAATCCAGCAAAACAATAAACAAAAACCCTAGATCATAGATCCAACAACACTCACAATTGGCAATGATCATAAGTAACCACGTTTAGTGTAATAACCAGAACAATAGACAAGAAATGACAAAGGAAAAGAACGATCTCACAGCGGGTTGGTCCAATCCAAGAGCCGGGGCTGGTCTGTTTCTGTCTTCTTGTTTTGCCTGCAAAAATCACAACAGCAAAAGGGAAACAGGGCAAATCCTTGTTTCCAGCCTCTTTAATTGACATTAATGTGGTTAAATATGTCGTTGCATACTGTAGCCTTGACATACTGATATTTACGTAGTTAATCACGTAAAGATGCACATGAGTTTGCAAAACCAAAACTTAGATACAAAATGCACTGCACAAAGTTTTATTTGTACCTGCTCGGATTCAAAACCATTCTGTATTTTTGAAACCTTTTGATTTTTTTATAAAGTCGTCGGTTTCTTAAACTTCTTATTATAAGAACCGTTTGTTATATTTTTTTTTGATGTAGAGTTTTATTTTGAAATGTTGGGCTTTTATTAGACGTTCTTTTGAATGAAATTTATATCGAAGTGCATGCGTAGAAATTAGTGTTGTCTTTGTGTAAAACTAAGTTAATATATATATATATTCGTTTTGAAAATATTATTTTAATATTTTTTTAAGATACAAAAGTCAAAAAAGATGTAGATGTAATGTAATTGTATGTAATATAGATTTATATAGCGATTCAAATAGGCTAATAGGATTGGTTTTGTGACTGGTTCTTGGCCTAACTGGCTGGTTTGGTCTGGTTCTGAAGAGACTGCTCTTGTGTCATTCAAAATTGTATTGGTGGATAAAAAATTGAAATGTCTTGGGAGTCAAACAAAAATCTTCTAGAGAGTTAAGCGGATATAACCATTATGCTAGCTTTAATTTTGATTTTTTTAATAGAAAACTAAATATTCACTTTCAAATGCTACAGACTCCCAACACATCAGGGCAATTAAAATGTGTAGATTGAGCTAAAATACAGTACTCTTGTGTGAACAGAAATTTATGTGTCTTACGCCGACATATCTAATTGTGATATATATAATGTGTTTAAGATGCTAATTAACTTGGAAAACTTGCAAGATTTTCTATGACTATAACTATATGTAGTTGATGGTAAATTGGGCAAATTAGTAAATTACAATCATCCATTTCTATATAAGCGCACAATTAGTTTGGGACAAACTGATATGGAAATATGGAATGAACATGACATTAATGGTCAAATACAGGTTTTTGCGGAGCTTCCTTCTCTAAACTATATTAATTCAGCAAGTCTGATAGGGCACAATAATAGTCAAGAAATGAGAACTTCCCAAATGCAGGATACTATTTCCAAATTTCGAGATGGACGTGTATGTATTCTAGAAAATGGGTTGATTAATGTTACATTTCTTTTTCCTATCAAGCCAAATGGGTTAAGCTTAAAGACTTTATCAATAAGTAAACAGGTCAAATGGGTTGGAAGTGATCTGAAATGTATTCAAATGCATGAGGCCTTCTGTTTACTTAACTAAAAAATTTTCAGATTATTATTGTAAATATCATTATATATATTTGTAATCATATTTCAACATATTAGCAGTTGCATGTTTTTATTTAAAAAAAAATTGAAAAAGTGTTTGTGGGTCCCCCACCCCCCCCCCCACCCCTGTTGTTCCACCCAACCAAATTGGCACCCTGAATGGCAGTGATTCTTTGTTGTGACTGATGTTTATGGTTAGTGAGTGGTTGTCTCGCATTTATAGGTTACACTTTTAGTTGCCACCAGTGTTGCTGAGGAAGGGCTTGATATCCGCCAATGTAATGTTGTTATTCGGTTTGACCTTGCTAAAACTGTATTAGCATATATTCAGTCTCGTGGACGGGCCAGAAAGCCAGGGTCTGATTACATTTTAATGGTTGAGAGGTAATGGCCATTATTATATCTAAAAATGAAATTCACAATTTGTCTACACTTGACAGCAACTTAAGGATTTTAAATATTTGATTAATTTTATCTTTTTCTTAATTTCTTCAGGCGAAATTTGTCACATGAGGCATTTCTAAGAAATGCTAGAAATAGTGAAGAAACTTTGAGGAAAGAAGCAATTGAAAGAACTGACCTAAGTCATCTTAGGGATTCGTCGAAATTGATTTCCATAGAGCCAACTCATGGCACGGTCTACCAGGTGGCATCAACTGGTGCTGTTGTGAGTCTAAATTCTGCTGTTGGGCTTATCCATTTCTACTGCTCTCAACTTCCTAGTGATAGGTGGCATCATTATATTTTGTTATAATATTTTTTGGGAGGGTACCTTAGCCTTATTCTAATAATTTCGCAAACCATTTGTAGATATTCAATTCTTCGTCCTGAGTTCATTATGGAGTGCCATGAGAAGCCTGAAGGACCAACTGAATATTCTTGCAGACTTCAACTTCCTTGTAACGCACCATTTGAAAAACTTGAAGGCCCTGTATGCAGCTCAATGCGTATTGCGCAACAAGTATGGGTGATACATTTTCTATTAGAGGTGTAATAATGGCCAGTTGGGTAACACGTCAAACCAATTTGGGTCAAACGAGTATTATTTGACATGATTAAGTTAGGATTGACCCAAATACGTTTTGCCCAAACTTCTTTATTAATATTTTAGCATCAAAGTATAATTTTATAGATTTTCAATAATAATGTAATTATTTGCGTAATATGATTTTAGGAGTTCTATGAATTAGAAAATACACTTTGGGCAACTTTTCACCTGTTTGACCCACTCTCTCTTTGTCATTTGTTGTTTACCCAACTGACCCGTTAGAGATCAAGCATAACCCGAATACCAAAAAAAAAAAAAAAAAAAAACAGTGGGTTTGAATTGCTACTACTATTTCCTATTGAGATAGTTTTCTCAAATAAATCCAAAGAATTATACAAAATTGCTCTTTTAACTATGCAGGCTGTTTGTTTAGCTGCTTGTAAGAAGCTTCATGAAATGGGTGCATTTACTGACATGCTTTTGCCAGATAAGGGAAGTAGGGGAGTAGGTGAGAAAACTGATGAAAATGATGAAGGAGATCCGCTACCAGGAACTGCTAGACATAGGGAATTTTATCCTGAAGGTGTAGCTAATATACTTCAGGTGAGTTTATTTACTATAAACATATCTATGTTTGCTATTATTGACTTTTTGGCTTATATAGTGATCAACCCATTGGTGTTTTTGACTTTTAAATCCCATTGGTTCATTTTGTTTGCATATGATCTCTATATTTACTCTTGAGGTGCACAATTCCTGGCTATAAATGCAATACTTATGTAACCAAAGCTCAGTCCCTGAAGTTGGAAATGGCCTGATTAGGTTTGGGCCTGGTCCTCTTTTTATACCTTTGTTTAACTTTATAATTCTTTATCACAAAAAATATCTAATAAATCTACAAGTACGAATAAATTTTTAATCTATATGATATTATTATTTTATATAAATACAATTATATAGTATCTCCAATTGGTTCTGCAAAGCAAAACATACAAAATTACATTTACTTCACATGTAAAAGTCACTTTTTGGGCTGGCAGGAGGTGCATCTCTAGTGCTCAAACTTGTTAGAAGGTGTTTGTATTTGAACAATTTGACAAAGAACTCAGCATGATGAATAATTCTATACTGAGTTCACATGTGCATGTGTTATGTTTTAATGTTTGTGTGTGGTGTACTTACATTATTGTTTATCTTCACAGGGCGATTGGATCCTATCTGGTAGTGATGAACGTGATAACTTCAAAGTTTTTCGTCTATATATGTATGTTGTGAAGTGTGTTAATGCTGGGGCCACAAAGGATCCATTTTTGACTCAAGTTTCAGAGTTTGCAGTAATTTTCGGGAATGAACTGGATGCAGAGGTGCAAATTTGTTCTTCTCTTGCATTTTTTTTGTCATCGTATAATAAACATACATAATAAAATACCACTCATAGCTGCTATTGGTAGCGTCTTGGGAGGGTGGGATGAGCGCAAACTTTTTCTCTGTCCCTAAGAATAGAGGCTGCTCCCACCAAAACTATTGGCTCCGCAAATCCTTTTTTTGGCATGTACTCATTTATCATCATATAATATTATTAAATGATAATCCTTTGACTAATAACTTTTTCTAAAGGTATTAACGATGTCAACGGAGTTATTTGTCGCCCGAACGATGACAACAAAGGCATCTCTTGTCTTTCGGGGGTGTATTGAAGTTACTGAAAGTCAGGTTGGTTGCTTATGTGTCTACTATTTGCTTGTAGTTTCAGTTATATGTAGTCAAACCATTGACTTCTACAAATTTTATTTAATTACAGTTGGATTTATTGAAGAGCTTTCATGTAAGATTAATGAGCATTGTACTGGATGTGGATGTGGAGCCATCAACTACCCCTTGGGATCCAGCCAAAGCATATTTATTTGTGCCTGTTGGTGGTGTAAAAGAAAGTGAAAAAGAAATTGATTGGGATACTGTAGAGAACATTATAAAAACACATGCATGGAACAATCCGCTTCAGAGAGCCCGACCTGATGTCTATCTTGGAACAAATGAACGAACACTTGGTGGGGACCGCAGGGAATATGGATATGGGAAATTGCGTGGACAAAAACTACATCCTACGTATGGTGTTAGAGGAGCTGTAGCACAATTTGATATTGTCAAAGCATCTGGATTGGTTCCTGATCGAGTGGCTAATGGGAACGTGACACGTGGCAAATTGATGATGGCTGATTCTTGTACCAGTGCTCATGATCTGGTTGGAAGGATTGTTACCGCTGCTCATTCTGGGAAGAGGTTTTATGTTGATTCTGTACGATATGAAATGACGGCTGAGAACTCTTTTCCTCGGAAAGATGGTTACCTTGGTCCACTTGAGTACACTTCATATGCTGATTACTATAAGCAGAAGTAGGTGTTTTGATTCTATTATAAGCCTTTTTCTTTTCTGTTTTGTAGCATGTCATGATTCTTATTGTGATAATATAGGTATGGAGTAGAGCTGGTGTATAAACAGCAACCGCTGATAAGAGGGCGTGGGGTGTCTTATTGCAAAAATCTATTGTCCCCTCGGTTTGAGCATTCAGAAGGTAGTTTCATTTATGATTGAAGAAGAAAACAATTTCTTCATTCTTCCACGATACATCCCATTCAAAAAGAGATCATACATTTTAACTAGGCAATTGTTTTTGTTTTTAGTCTCAGCATTAGACAATCTAGTCTTTGTTTCAAGTATATTTAGAGAAAGAAATACTGTCTCTAAGGCCTCAATTCTATTTATAAATTCATTATTACACCTGTTACTGTTAGTGACTTTGTATTATTACTATTTTATTATTAAAACCCATGAAAAAGAAATAGAAAAGTTTTTGTTTTTGTATTTTTGACACACACCTCTTGAAAGCATGAAAAGAAAATGGAAGAGTTTTTAGTTTTTGTTATTTAGCACAATTGTTGGATATTGTTTAAAACGCCCCATTTGTGGTGCACGCATATCATGTATATATGTGTGGGCCCTCAAGGGGCAAAAGTAAAAGTGCACTAATTTTAACGTTGTTTCAATTATTTTTGTGAAAATAACGTTAAAATCATTGGGATGATCAACTTCAAACGATAACTTTGAGTCGGGGACTCTTTCGGAGCAGCCTCTCTATCCCAATTGGGATAGGGGTAAGGTTTGTATCTATCCTTCCCCCCCAGACCCTACTGAAAGTGGGAATATACTGGGTAAGATTGTTGTTGTTGTTGTTTAAACCATCTTGCTCCATCCTGTATATATATTAAAGTTTATGAAAAAAGAATAGTAAATATATATATATATATATATATAGTAATAGTAATGCATACTAAAATGAATAGTAATGCATACGTGTCTTATATATGTAACGTTTTGATAATTTAGAGTTGGACCACAAGAAGTTTTTATAACATTAAGAAGTGGTAAACAAAGATAGATGTATTAAATTTGAGAGATTTGCTTAGAAATTTGGGTTTTTATAAAATTTGAAAGATTTTCTTAGAGATTTAAGTTTTTGTTTTAATTTAAACGATTGATCGCCGGTGAGGAGGATTTTGAGTAATTTTTTCTATTCTTTTGTAACATATTTGTGAGGATTTTGTATGATTTTATGTTTTTATGAAAAATTTGTATAAAGTTCATGATGAGAGATTTGATTTACCTATGTAACTTATGCTTCTGCAAATGATGCATAATACCCGCTCTCGGGAGTGTATTGTGATAACGGATAACCTACTGCAAAGCGGGGGGGGGGGGGGATCTAGTTATAATAATAGTGATGATGAATTGCTCAAGAAGTTTTCAATCTTCAGGTCATGAAGGTGAATCAGATACTCTTGATAAAACATATTATGTGTTCCTCCCACCAGAGCTGTGTTTTGTGCATCCTCTTAGTGGATCATTAGTTCGTGGTGCACAGAGATTACCATCAATAATGAGGAGGGTTGAAAGCATGCTGCTTGCTGTTCAGCTTAAGAATGCTATTAATTATACTGTCCCTGCATTTAAGGTATGTGTTTTTATGCAGTCCATCACTATATATCCTTTTGTTGGTTATTACATTTAGTCAACCTTCAATTTATATGCACCAAATAACTAAAACACTGTAAATTTTAGACAACTGTTTTCAACCAAGACATTAAATTACTGTAATTTCTTAGTGTAACAAATATTTCTTAGTTATACACATCATCATCATCGTACTTAGTATATCCCACCATTAGTATAACTAAGTTGGGATATGAGGAGGGTAGGATGTGGATAGCCTTACCTCTACCTCGTAGAAATAGAGATGTTTCCAATGAGACCCCCGACTCATGATGCGTAATTAACCGACCAACCCAATGTTTTTAACGTTATTTTCACAAAAATTAAGTAAAATAACATTAAAATCTTGGTTTTAAAAAGCTCGAGGCGCTTTGAGGCGTTTAGACCTCAAATGCTAAGGCATGAGCCGTGAGGCGTTGCTCTGTATATAACAAAATAAGTTTTATCTACAACTAAAAGATGCATTTGTCTTGTCTTCTTAACATATTGGGTTTTTTTTATCATGCAAACCATAATTTATCTCTAATCCCATTGATTGTTTATACATATCCCCTCCTACATACCCAACTGCTGATCAAATTTGACCCATAAGTTCATAAAGCGCTGCCTCAAGGCACTAAAGCGTTAACCTGCTTGTGCCTCACGCCTCATGCGTGCCTCAGGCGCTATTTTTAAAACCAAGATTAAAATTAGTGCAATTTTACTTCTGCTCCTTGAGGGCCGACACATATATACATTATATGCGCCGTGCGCGCACCGCAAACGGAGCCATTCTTAGTTATGCACCAAATAACTAAAACACTGCAAATTTTGGATAAATGCAACCAAGACATTAAGTTAGTGTAAATTCTTAGTTAGTTGTACCAAATTTATTTGTAACACATTTTTACAATTCATATGTTTATTGTTAGACTTAATGATTAAGTTATAATTAGTTTATAATAGAGGGATCAGAGTGTAATTTATTTATCTATTTAAACTATTGTAATCTTTCTCATTTATTTATTAATATCAATTTATGTGATTTGATTTGGTATCAGAGCCAAATCAAATCCCCTCCAAAAATTTCGGCTAATTAGCCTCCAACCCTAATCACCAATCGCCGGCCGTCGCAAGTTCCTAACCTTCGACCACCTGCCGTCGCATATTCCGGCTGCTTCAATCAAATGGCTGCTATCAACATCTTCTCTAATCACGAAAAGACTACCCATTTTTCCAACAAATTCGCTTTCACCCTCAAACCTACCAATTATGGATTTTGGCGGTCCATGATTGAACCATTCTTGATCTCTCACAACCTGATCGGCTACGTCAATGGTACTATACCATGTCCTCGACAACATGTAACCACCGGTGAAGCCACAACTATCAATCCAAGCTATGCTCCATGGATCGCCAATGATGCGCACATCCGTATGCTTATTATATCCAGCATATCTGAATCCTCGTTCCAACATGTACAGGGCCAGACATCTCGTGATATTTGGCTCTCTTTGGAACGCGCTTATGCTCCAACCGGTGCATCACATGAGTTTACACTCAAAAGTCAACTTCTTCGTATCACCATGAAAGGTGATGAAAAACCTGCTGATTACTTATGCTGAGCCCAGGAGTATGCCACAGCCCTTGCCAACATTGGAGAGCCATTCAAAGACAAAGATCTAGTAATGCTTGTTCTTTCCGGACTTCGTGAAGAATACAATGGCCTCAAAGCCAATCTTCTTGCACGTCATCCACCTGTTGCATTTACTGAACTTCATGGTCTTCTTAGTGATCATGATTACATGATTTCTAAGGTTCATGGCTTACCCATTGCCACATCCCTACCCAGCCCTCAAGCCTTTGTCGCCACTGCCACAGGCAACATACCTATGGTTGTACCCTCCTCCTCCACCTCACCTAATATGGATGCTCTCCAAACTCAACTCCAAAATCTTCGACTTATGGCTGCTCAATTGGGTTATCAACTCCAACCTACATCCAACCTTCCATCTCAGCCTCAAGCCTACTACACTTCCCGCTCCTTTACCAACAACAATCGAGGCCATCGCAATCGTGGCTCTTCCAGGGGTGGTTCTCGGCCCCCTTCCAACCGATCGCGGGATCCTCAATCTTCTGGCAATCGTCAATTTAATTGGGCCTCCACTCAAAACACTGTTTATGGTCATTGCAATCGGTGTGGCATAAGCCATATTCCATCTCAGTGTCCTACCCAGCAAGCCTCAACAAAAGGGAACTCTCAGGCTAATTTTGCAGCTCACTCCAACAACAGCAACTCTTCTGGATTCACTTGGTTCCCTGACACTGGATGTAATGGACACTCTGCTCAGGATTTTGGAGCCATTGACAATCCTGAAAACTATTATGGTAATGACTCCTTACTTGTTGGTAACGGTAAATCCCTTCCCATCTTTCACATCGGCTCTTCCAAAGTATTTTCTCCACATAAAACATTCAATCTTAATAATATCCTTCATGTTCCAGACCTTAAAAAAAAATCTGTTATCTGTTCAACAATTTTGTCTTGATAATTCTGTCTTCTTTGAATTTCACTCTTCTTATTTTGTTGTGAAGGACGAGTCTACACACAAAATCCACCTAACGGGTCCAAGTGAACAAGGTCTTTACTCCATCCGCTTGCCTCGTCTCCAGTCTCTTCCTAAAGCTGCCTTCACTGCTGTTAAAGCATCTTCAACTATCTGGCACCAACGCCTCGGACATCCCCATGATCGTGTTTTTCGTTCAATTGTTTCAAATTTTTCTTTACCTGTTTCTAATAAGTTATCTACTTCTTTTTGTATCTCTTGTCCGTTGGGCAAGTCCTCAAAACTTTCTTTAGTTAATTCAAACTTTCATAGCAATAATGTTTTGGATTTGGTGTATTGTGATGTTTGGGGACCTGCCCCACTTTTATCTGCTGATGCTTATCGTTTCTTTTTACTTTGTGTTGATCATCATTCTAAATACATGTGGTTTTATCCTTTAGTACATAAATCTGATGTTCATTCAACCTTAATTAATTTCATCAACATGGCAGAAAGGCAATTTCAAACTAAACTTAAATGCATTCAATCTGATTGGGGTGGGGAATTTCGAAGTCTCACTCCATTCTTTACCAGCCTTGGCATTGTTCATCGTCGCTCTTGTCCCCATACAAGCGAACAAAATGGCACCGTGGAGCGTCGCCATCGTCATGTTGTGGAAACTGGCCTCACACTTCTAGCCCAGTCTCATCTCCCACAACGATTTTGGCACTTTGCCTTTGAAACTGCTGTCTACCTCATCAAAAGGCTTCCCTCTCGTGCTTCTTCGAACAAATCTCCCTTTGAAAACATTTTCAAACGCAAGCCTGATTACTCCTTTCTTCGTGTTTTTGGGTGTCAATGTTTTCCCCATCTTTGTCCCTACAACAGTCACAAGATTGATTTCAGATCTACCCCGTGTGTATTTCTTGGATATAGCCCTGCTCATCATGGCTGTCGCTGTTTTGATCCGAATACTGAACGCACCTATATCGTTCGCCATGTTCGGTTCAATGAACATATCTTTCCTTATCACAAATCACCTCCGACACCCACTCCGTCTCAACCAGAACTGTCATCTTTTTCCATTTTTCCAGAACCACCTCCCTTTCTTCCTGATGATACTCATGACTCATCCTCTCAACCCCAGCCAACTCAATTCGATATACCCTCCTCACCAGACACCACTACTTCCAATCCCACCTCTTCCACCACAACCACCATCAATTCACAGCCTCCTAATCCAGCACCCCTCCCAAATCACCCAATCAGACCTCGCCCCTCCAATTTACGTCCAAATCCCAAACAAACCACCCGTTACAACCCTTCGGCCTATCATACCATCGCTTCAGCTGACCCTTCTGAGCCAACTTCTTTTACCGCAGCCAACAGGTCACCGGAGTGGCGCCATGCTATGGCAGAAGAGCTGTCTGCACTTCATAAGAATGGCACGTGGTCTCTAGTTCCACCAGTTTCTAGCATTAATGTGGTTGATTGTAAGTGGGTTTACAGGTTGAAAACTGATCCAAATGGCAAAATCAGCCGCTTCAAGGCTCGCCTCGTTGCTAAGGGCTTTCATCAGCAAGCTGGTGTTGACTATCACGAGACTTTCAGTCCAGTTGTTAAGCCTGCAACCATTCGCACTGTGCTCTCCTTAGCTGTCACTAATAAATGGCCCCTCAAACAGCTTGATGTTCAAAATGCCGTCCTTCATGGTGATCTTCAAGAAACAGTCTATATGAAGCAACCCCCGGGCTTCGTTGATCCTGATAAACCACATCATGTGTGTCGTCTGCACAAGTCACTCTATGGCCTCAAACAAGCTCCCCGTGCTTGGTTTACCAAACTCTCTAATGCACTTCAGCAGCTTGGGTTTTCTGGATCCAAAACCGATCCTTCTCTATTTATTCTAAACTCAAAGGGTACCCTCATCTATGTACTTGTGTATGTTGACGATATCATCATTACTGGCAATTGTCCTCGCAATATTGCTGACACCATCGGTCATCTAAGCTCATTGTTTGCTGTAAAGGATCTTGGAAACTTGCACTATTTCTTGGGCATTGAGGTTATTCATCTTGGCTCTAATCTGCTTCTGTCCCAACGTAAGTATGTTCTGGATATCATCCATAGAGCTGGTATGACTGCTTGCAAACCAGTTGACTCCCCCATGAGCACCTCCAATGATTTGTTCACTACTGTTAGTCCTCTGCTTGCGGATCCAACCCAATATCGCCAAATTGTTGGTGCTCTTCAGTATGCAACCTTATCTCGTCCTGACATCGCTTTTGCTGTAAATAAAGTGTGTCAATTTATGCATGCTCCTACTGAAAATCATTGGATGGCTGTCAAACGTATCCTACGTTATCTTAAGGGCACAACTCATCTGGGTTTACTCCTTCGGCATGACACTGGTTCCCGCTTACATGCTTTTTCTGATTCAAATTGGCTTCCCAAAATTCATGCATATTCAGATTCTGATTGGGCTGGTTGCCCCATTGACCGTCGATCCACGGGGGGATTTGCTATCTACCTAGGCTCTAACCTTGTTTCATGGTCTACTAGAAAACAACGAACTGTCTCTCGGTCATCTACATAATCTGAATACAAGGCCATTGCGGAGACTGTAGCTGAACTTATCTGGTTAAGATCCCTTCTTCAGGAACTTGGAATATCTCACCAATCTCCAACACTTTGGTGTGATAATCTTGGAGCAACTTATCTTTCTGCCAATCTAGTGTTCCATGCGCGTACAAAGCATGTGGAAGTTGATTATCATTTTGTCCGAGAACAAGTTGCTCAAGGAAGGCTAAATGTGCAATTCATATCTACTGATGATCAAATCGCTGACGTATTTACAAAACCGTTACCTACTCAAAGATTCAAGGAATTGCGGTCCAAGTTGCAGGTCGTCAACCGCCCTCAACTTGCGGGGGAATGTTAGACTTAATGATTAAGTTATAATTAGTTTATAATAGAGGGATCAGAGTGTAATTTATTTATCTATTTAAACTATTGTAATCTTTCTCATTTATTTATTAATATCAATTTATGTGATTTGATTTTTATTAAATATTAACATAAAAATTAATAGTTAATTTATTAGAAAATATTATTAAAACAATCTCATTGAGACCATTGAAACGATTACAACTTTCTGAATCCTTTTTTTTTTATCATTATTCGTGAATTGTTATTAATTTTTTTGTTGATTATTAGTTAAGTAAACAGAAGAGTAAAAATAAAAATTATTTTTGTTTTTTAAATCAGAAAATTTAGTTGTAGATAAATTTATGTGTAATTCTAAATTATCTAGAAAAACACTTGTGTAAAAGTTTGCTGCATATATTAGAGTTGATATATATTTGTTGGAAGCATATCCCTGAAATATGCTTGTTTGCACCAAGATGATGTAAATGTTTGGTGCATACATTAGATATGCTCTTAGTAGTTTTCTTTTCTTTGTAGTTGTGTTGATAACAACTATCTTATATTTTTTATTTTTTTGTGTACAGATTTTGGAAGCTTTGACTGCAGCTTCATGTCAGGAAACATTTTGCTATGAAAGAGCAGAGCTACTAGGAGATGCCTACCTAAAATGGGTTGTTAGTCGTTATCTTTTTCTCAAACACCCACAAAAACATGAAGGCCAGCTCACCAGAATGAGACAGCAAATGGTTAGCAACATGGTGTTGTACCAATATGCTCTAACCAAGGGACTCCAGTCTTATATCCAAGCAGACCGATTTGCTCCATCTAGATGGGCTGCACCAGGGGTCTTGCCAGTTTTTGATGAGGACATTAAGGAAACAGATTTCTTATCAGATCAAGAAATTAGTGCTATCACCAGGACTATAACGGAAATATATGATGAGGATGATGAGCTGGAGGACGGTGAGCTGGATGAGGGTGATTCAAGTTCTTATCGGGTCCTATCCAGTAAGACACTTGCTGATGTGGTTGAAGCGCTGATTGGAGTTTATTACGTTGAAGGTGGAAAAAAAGCAGCTAATCATTTCATGAAATGGGTAGGGATCGAGGTTGATTTTGATCCTGTCACTGAAGTAGAGGCACAAATACGGCCACCTGGCAGTGTTCCAGATAGCATAATAAGGAGTATTGATTTTGATTCCATAGAGGGCAGTTTGAACTTTAAGTTTCGTGATAAAAGTCTGCTTGTTGAAGCCATTACTCATGCTTCTAGACCATCTTCCGGTGTTTCTTGTTACCAACGGTTGGAGTTTGTCGGTGATGCGGTTCTCGATCATCTTATTACCAAACATTTATTTTTTATGTACACAGATCTCCCACCAGGACGCTTAACTGATCTGCGGGCAGCTGCTGTTAATAATGAGAATTTTGCACGTGTTGCTGTTAAACATAATCTTCATGTGCATCTCAGGCATGGTTCAAGTGCTCTTGAAAAACAGGTATGTAGTAGAGCACTTATCAGATTATCTTCAGTGGTTGTTACCTTTGCAAAAAAAAAATTGTCTTGGTAAAATTAAGCTTTAAAAATAAGGGCTAAATAAGAACCGTGATTATTCTAGTTATAAAGGTAATCATCTATCTAGTATTCTTTTACGCAATCTATTCAATCAAAACTTTGTAGTCGATTTTCTCTAAAATGTTATTTTCAAATGGGTATCATTGCTCATTCATTGTAGACCATAAATAAGTTTTCCGTAACTTTATTATAAAAACATGATGTTTCTACTGAAGCAACAGTCACATGATTAATAGATGCTAATTAAAATTCTACTATGCAATGCGGAAAACAGCCCTAAACTGTAGAATATTGGTAGTAAACTTTGAACCAACTGCAACTTTTATTAAAGAGCAGATACGAGATTTTGTGAAGGAGGTTGAAAGTGAAGCGTCAAAGCCAGGGTTCAACTCATTTGGCCTGGGAGATTGCAAAGCTCCAAAAGTCCTTGGTGACATTATCGAATCCATTGCTGGTGCTATCTTTTTAGACAGCCAACGGAACACAACATTTGTTTGGAAGGTAAGTTGGTTGCTAAGATAAATGGCGAGTAAAATTACCAATGTTTCATTCTCCATTGGCGGTCATACAGGTTTTCCAGCCTCTGTTGCATCCAATGGTGACGCCAGAAACACTCCCAATGCATCCAGTACGGGAGCTACAAGAACGTTGTCAGCAACAAGCTGAAGGACTGGAGTACAAGGCGACCCGCGATGGTAATTTGGCGACCGTCCAAGTGTTCATTGATGGGGTCCAGGTTAGCATTGCTCAAAATACCCAAAAGAAAATGGCACAAAAACTGGCTGCTCGTAATGCTCTCGCTGCTTTGAAAATGAAAGAATCGGAAGCAGCAGCAGCAGCCAAAGAGAAGGAAAATGAAGAGAATGGAAAGAAGAAGAATGGCAGTCAAACTTTTACCAGGCAGACTTTGAACGACATTTGTTTGCGCAGAAATTGGCCAATGCCATTGTACCGGTAACTACATATCACCCCCCCCCCCCCTCTTTCCCCACCCACCCCAACTTGCTTATACTTCTGTAGATTAATTTATTCAGTTTTTATAGGTGTGTGAGCGAAGGTGGTCCTGCCCATGCAAAACGGTTTATATTTGCTGTACGCGTAAATACTTCTGATAAAGGGTGGACAGATGAATGTGTTGGAGAGCCTATGCCAAGTGTGAAGAAAGCTAAAGATTCTGCTGCGGTTCTGCTGTTGGAGCTTCTAAATAGGTGGTATACATAATCCAGAACAAATTCGTTTTGTCAGTAATTGCTAATTCATGACTTCTAACAATTTGATGAGCTTAATCTTCGATGATTGACAACTATACATCATTTATGGATCAAAACACTGAGATAAGGCTATGGGAGTTTTGAGAGTTTTAAAGCCAAGTCTTATGGATTGTTTTTGTCAATGAAAATCAAGTACTAGACTGCTGAACACGCTCATTGGATCACATGACATAGCTGGTGTCTTTATTTGAACTATGTTTTCCTATTCATGCACTTGGAACACTTTTTTTTTACATCAATTTTGAACAACCTCAAGGGGAGCTTCACTTTGGCATTGGCCCCAACCCTCCACTCCACTTAAACGCTTATGTGACAATAATATGTATCTATGGACTCGGCGTTTCATGTTTGTAAAACATTGATGTTGCCTTCCGCTTTTTGTGGGAAAAGGAAATATGATTTGGTTCAGCATACATAGGATCTACTTGTGAATGTATTTACCAATCAAAGAAACAATGTGCTTTTTGGTATGCTTTTTCTAGGGTACAAGCTTTTAGTAATTGGGGTGTCAAAACTAGGCAGTCAAATTATTGATCAATTGAGGCTAGGTTTATTGTCAATATTAGTCTATAAATACATTATAAATCCTTCATAACTAATTTACAAAGTACATATAATGAAACCATGATCCTAAATAGCATTACTTGTTTATGTAAGAAGACAACGAATATACAAAATACCCTGTTGGTTTTGCCATGATATTAGATTGTCACCAACAATTTTTCTTGATATGCAGAACATCAGAAGTGTAACAAGAGTTTTAGAAAGAGAGTCTACTGAGACATGTTTGCAGGTCTGATAACAACTTTTTAAATTGATGTATAACCTGACTATAAGAATTAAACTGAACTCTGTAGATGAAAACAAAAAAATATAAAAAAAAATAGATTAGTATTGAACCCAAAGTTGGAAAAGAAGCCCGGTTTTATTGTAGAACACCTAATAGAATCATGTTTGATGTAAAGGATCCAACTATATCTAATCAAATAGAACATGACCACGTCTGTGTGCATTTAAAGATATTATACTAACACATACTATGACCATTTGCCCCGAATCCTACTGAAAAGTGATAATATACTGAGTAAGTTTATTTATACTATGACCATTCGTAATGGGGCATGACCACGTCTGTGTGCACCCTCATAACGCCCCTACACTGCTCCCCTCCACCATCTAGGCGTTATGCTTCATGACATTGTCGAAAGACTCCGATATTAATTTTGGATTTTAATATAAAAAATCCAAATAATAGTGCGCAACAAACTCTAAAAATACCATCCGATGAGACTAATAGTAAACCACTTTCCACAGGCCATTTTCAAATAAATCTCAATGGCTCCAATATTAAATGACACCTTCACGAATAGTTCTTGTTAACCTAAAACTTTCTATATGGTAAATGGCTAAGTCAATTTCAACACCAAACATAGTTCGTCCGAGCAAGTTAATAGCTAAGGAGTACGTCCAACCGATTTTTATCATAGTTAAACTTTTGATTTTCATAAGAAAGTTTGGGTTTGTAAGAAAGTTGGGATGCATCCTCAAAAAGTTCATTCTTTGTATACGTAGTTTTTGTAGATTAGAAAGTCGGGGTTAGACACAATGTTGTTGTAAAGGTGGGCAAACCGGGTTTTTTTTAAAACCGGTTCCGGTCACCAAGTCAATAATCGGTTCCGGTTTTTAACGGGTTTCAGCATGTTTTTGGCCAGTTTCAGTTCGATTTTTGTTGGGTGAAGGCAAAGCCGGTTCCGATTTCTCTTAAAATCCGGAACCACTTGTACCCACATGTTCTGGTTTGATCGGTTCCAGTTTCGGATTTTTGCCCACCTCTATGTTATTACATAACACATAATATACACAATTACGAGTAAGAATGACACAATGAACTTCAAAAAAGACATAATGACCTGTTAGAAAGACAATTATGTTTAAGAATAACACATAAAATATGATTATACACAAACGTTTAAGAAAGACCAAAAGACGATAATTAGACACAACGAACTGAAAATTTTTCATTTTTATAACACTATACTCATTTTAAAGACAAAGAAATGTTTGTTTTTATGATATATTTTTTTTAAAATATATCAAAAGGCTATGCACATGAAAAGGTGGGGGAAAAGGGATCGTGACTATAGTACCTTCCAACAACTTTTCTATCTAAAATTTTGAATTTTCTTTGTTAAATTTGATCTCATAAATCTATTGATCAATAATCTTTTTTATACCCTTTAGGATAAAGAACATATATAGTTGAACCTAACCCTATATATATGTGTGTATATAAATACACACATGTAGGAATTGTATCTTGTTAAAACTTAATCTTACAGGAATAACCCTTAAATCCTATCTGGACCTCCAATTAACAATCTAGAAAATAAATGCATTACATACTAAAAAACGTTAAAATTGATTTGTTTATTCAATATACATTTTTTATCTAACTTTAATGTGGACTCAAGATTCCAAATGGGGATGACCCTCATAGAGTTTAAAGGTAGGGTTGGCATAATTAGTCAGACACAAAATTTCAAGACACGAAACACGAAATGTGTAGACACAAAAACGACACGAAAGTCTTTTTTTTGTTTTTCCAAACACGAACACGGCCCTTTTAAAACACGTAAATACAAAATGACTCGTTATAGAACATGTTAATAATTAACGATATAAATAGGGGTGTGCACGGTGCGGTTTTTAGCCCTCACTGTAACGACCCGTTTTTCTTAAATAAATTAAATACGCTTGAAATAATCATTAATAAAATGATTGTGGTTATTACAAATTGAAAATATGTGAGAAATGATGAACGTAGGAGAAAACCGAGTGCGAAACGGAGTTCCGGATTGTGCGGAATAGCGAAACGAAGATAAAATCGAAAAATGGATGAAAATGACCTGGGGCGGTACGCCCCGAGCCATATGCCTACCCTATGCGATGCACGCGGGGGAAATAAAAATGTCTGGGACTTCTCGTCTCGCGCGCTATGCTTCGGGCCACGCGGCCACGCGGGGCGATGCGCCTGGCGTCTCTGGCGGCGGCAGAAAGCTTATCTTCAAAGATTTTCACCAAAAACATACATCTATCTCTCTTTCTCGATTCTTTTCACCATAAACACACACACATACAAATTTTGAGCACCCAACATCAATTTAGAAGCTATCCAGACGTTTGGGTTGAGCCGTGGATCGTTTCTACACGTCCAGATCGTTGTATTTCATTCAGAAATCCGTTTGGAGGGTAACGACTCGTTTTATCTCATCTATTTTGATAATATACGGATTAAATATAGTTTTGAGTATTATATAATGATCTGGGATGATTATAAACGAATAACTAGATGTTTTAACGGTGAGATTTTGATTTGGATTCGTTATAATGTCCGGTTGTCATGAAACTCATTGTATTGAGTAGGATAACTAGTGATATGATTAAATCATGTTTATGGTGGTTTTAGATCATCCTTTGGAAGGGTAACCCCAATTCCAAGGTTGATTAAATGTTGAAATATGAGGCTGTGATAATTTAAATATGAATAATAAAGTGTAGATTAATTTCTACACATGGGATATTGATAAAAGCCTCAATGAGGTTTTGAATGAAAATAAAGAGTGAAGCGGGTCAAACGAATTAGATTACATAAGTAACACAAGTTGTGTGTTCAGGTTGTTAAATCCTGTTATATGTGAATATATAATAGGAAGAGGAGGTGAATCTAGTTCTAGAAGGCCTGGAAAAGAGTTGGAGATTTTTGATAACTCTTCAAATTAAAGTAAGTTACCTAATTGATTGAACTTGTAGTTAAAGGACTGGGTGAGTCCACACTACAAGTAATTGTGCATTTAGCATATATACATGATTCGTTGATTTGGTTGATATGAATATAAATGATTGTGGTCATTGTTGTTGCATGATTCACAAGGTGTGTGAACATGTGGTGATCTACGAATGTGTAGATGTTAAATTCGTAATGTCATGTTTTGATTCACAAGGTGTGTGAACATAAGACTTGCAATTCCAATGTAATTGATTCACAAGGTGTGTGAACAAACGGTGAATTGGTAATGTGCATGTTTTGATTCACAAGGTGTGTGAACATAAGACTTGCAATTCCAATGTAATTGATTCACAAGGTGTGTGAACAAACGGTGAATTGGTAATGTGCATGTTTTGATTCACCAGGTGTGTGAACATAAGACTTACAATTCCAATGTAATTGATTCACAAGGTGTGTGAACAATAGAAGACCTATAAGGGGTAGACATTTGAAATTCAAGTGTCAATTTGTATATTGTGATTTTTTTTGAAATATGATGCACAATTGGAGTTTTGAGTGTTTATATCCGTGTTATATTAAATTATAACGATTGTGCATGAATGAGAGATATAAATAGGTTTTGGTTGAAAACGAACCGTTAGTAAATCGTTTTGTAAGTGGTTGAATATTGTTGCCAAATTTTATTTGGAACATTAGTAGAGTATCCATATGGTATTATGGAATACATATGGTGAAATGGTGGGGTAATCTTTCTTAGTTCTAACGAACTAATGGTGAATTTGAATGTGGTGGTTACAGGTACAAAGGAGTAGGGTGAGCGGTGATGGTGATCGGGAATCGAACATGGAGGCTCGTATGGTGGTTTAATCTTTAAATAATCGAACTTTTGTGAAGCTTTTGTGTAATAAATGTTTTGTGAAGTCTGTAAACATACTTAAACTTGTTTTAACAGGTGTTGGTAAATAGTATGTTTAAGGGTGTGTAAGGCACAAAAGTTTTTTTTACTGGGACCTAACGTAACTTATTAAATATTGGTGTAAAATGTCCAGAGGGGACATGAAAGTGACAGGGGTGTCACACTCACCGTAACCAAAACCGATTAAATCTGTTATATGACATCCTTAACCGATCGTTTTGGTAAACCGCGGTCGGTTTTGGTCGGCTAATTTTGGTCAACCGCAGATTTTGTTCATCTTAGTTTTTAAAAAAAAAAACCTGCCATATCACAATCCCTCTAATTTGGGAAAATCTTTTACAATCCATCATGATAATATAAATTAAAAGTTCACACAAAAACAAACATTCGAAATCATCCGACACACTTAATACATTTTAAGTTCAAAAACAAAACCCTAAAATAAAAACATCTTCATTTCTAGTCCGAATCGTCATCTTCAACAATGGAATCTTTGTGGGTTTTTTTCCGCGGTCATCAAATCTACAAAAAGAATTATATGTTAATACTTAACAGAATACATAACTTATATACTTTAAAATGAAATATAATTACCATCTTCTATTTTCTCCAAGTGCTCAACCAAGTCTTCTAGTGGCAAACAATAGACTTGAGACTCTTATAAATCCATCGGTGTTGACCTTAACCAATCTTGCGCACAAACTAAGGACTCGGCAATCTTTGAAGCAAGAGAGCTTCCATATATATCTATCACCCGACCTCCGGTACTCAATGCGGATTCGGATGCAACAATTGAGATCGGAATTCCTAAAACATGCCTTGCTACTTGAGAAAGTATAGGAAATTTAAACGAATTTATTTTCCACCAACCCAAAACATCATAGTTATCATCTCCTTTTATCTTTTTCTCGGTCCCATCATGCAAATACATATCAACTTCACAATCACCAACACTTTCATCACATTCTTCTTCCAAATACTTTAAATAACCCTCATCCAAATCAACATACTCATCATCAACCAATTTAGAAGATATACATGTATCCTTTTCTTTCTCATTTTTCTTTTCTAGCTTCATCTTGTATTCATTATACAATTCTAACAATGCTTCTTTCACTAGATTCTTGATTTCCTTAGTTTTCTCATCACCCTTACCCTAAATTGATCCAAGTGTTCAATATCAACATCAATTAGCCGATTGCCACAATTGAAACTCAAAAAACAAAGTAAACATTAACTCATTTTGGGGATAAATCAAGTACAACGTAACGCCAACGGCATTTATAAAATCAATTTGGAAGCTAAGAACAATTTAAACCGAAATCGAAAGGTGTCGTCGATCGAAAAAACGAAATGTAAGCCGGATTCGAACCAAAAATGGCAAAATAAATGCAAATAAAAAAAAAGAAGCAAAATAGACGCAAATCAATCATTGAACATAAATAAGAATTCAGAATGAAAGAAACACAACGATTGAAAGCTATTCATAGTAGGAAGCCATGAACAACAAAAACCAAAAGATTTACCTGTTGTGGGAAGTAATTAATCAGCTAGATCAATCTTAAACTTCCCGAACAATCGATTTGCAAACTGAGAGAAACGAATTTCAGTTAGGGTTTTAATAAATTGAAAAAGATGTCATGAAGATTGATGCACCCTTAGAGCGGGTGAGTCTCCAAGAATTAAGCAAAGAAGAAAGACAAGCTTTTCTCATCCTTTTAATTCCAAACTTAGAGTATTTAAATACACCAAGCAAGCAAACTATCTAATGCAGTAAACAAGTAAACTACCAATGATCCTTAGCTCAAGTGGTTGAGGGAAGGTACCCTGTGACTTTAATATTGAGGAGGTCACTGGTTCAAGTCTTGACATGGACAAAATAGGGGTTTCATGTTGAGCTAGGGGGTTTTCTCTCACCTATAGTGGGTTTCCTCCTATTTGGGTGTGGATATAATCGGGTGGGTTTATGACCCGTCAGTAATCCAAATTCACGTTCAAAAAAAAAAAAAGTAAACAAGTAAACTAAAATAATGCAAAAATAAAAGGAAAACATGGAATCATGCAGACGTGATCTTGTTGCTACAAATCCGGATGTGGGGTTGATTTAATCAACCAACTTCTTTGGCAGCTTTGTTTCACGCTTGGGCCTATCCTTCTGGGCTTCATTACTGGACCTGACTTCACTAGTGGACTGGTTTAGTGACTTGTAAGTTGTATGCATCAAAGATTGAAGAACCTCATTCATCAGCAGGCGTTGGAAGTCTATACTCCAGATGCAGGCATTGAAAGTCTTTGAGGAGATTTAGGGTTTTGCCTTTTTGCTGATCAAAATTAAAACAACAATAGACTTGGCCCATTAACAAAAATTAGAATGGGTCATTACTAATATTAGACAACAAGAATAATACATTTATACATGCGGTTCGGTTAAGATTTAGTTTAAGCTTTTCGGTTTTGGATATATTCGGTTAATTCGGTGCGGTTACGGTTATTTTGGTTATGTAATACAGGTTAACCGCAACCGAACCGAAATTTTCGGTTATAAGAAAATCAATTAACCGCACCGTCGGTTTTCATTCGGTTCAGTTTTATCAGTGCGGTTATATCGGTTAATTCGGTTTTAGTTCGGTTAATCGGTTTTCCTGCACACCCCTAATATAAATAACCCGTTAAAGAACTTGTTAATATACCCGTTAAGGAACTACGGTTAGTTAATCAAAAATTTTAAAAAGTAATTGGCTACCCACCAATTTTATTAATTTTAAATTATAAATAGGTCTTTACGTGTCTAACGTGTCTTATCGGGTCTTAACAGATTTTTACCTATTTAAACAAGAAAATAAACAGGTCTTATCGTGTCGGCCTGACAAAAAACATGTTAAAAGTAAACACGAAACATGTTACAGTCGTGTTGTGTCATGTATTGTTAATCTGTTCATGTGTGAAATTGACAGCTCTATTTAAAGATTTCCTCTCTAAGTCGAGTTTCTATATGTAACAATCTCTATCAAATACAAAGATTATTTTCGTAATAAAGATATGAAGGATTGTGATCAACTGTAAAGATCTCATGTGTCAAACCTCAACCTGCAGCGAAGGTCTTAACAGAGTTTTAGTGATAACAGTAAATGACATCAGCATACATTAAGCAAGCAATATATGATAAAAACTTGGATATATAAAAAGTTATCGATAAATTGTTGAAACATTTTTGTTTCAACATCAAGTTTACAAACATAGTTTTAATACATCAATAACACGTCTCATAAATATCCCAATTCGTTCGTTGTTCAAGAAACGGTTTCTTTCCTCTAACGAAATGCTATTTACCTGAGAAACATACCAAATTTAAAAAGAAAGTATCATCCAAACAGGTTGGCGAATTTACAGGTTTTATAATAAAACATTTAACAATTTATTTCATAGAAAAGAAATGTAATGCCTCAATGTTGTGCAAGTGAAACAACGTAGACTAATTAGGTCTTACGATATTATAGAAACTATGAGCTCATAATCAAAACCAAAACCAAGGTACGAACAAACCTTAACATATATTTCTCCTATTACAAAAAGACCATGACAGCAAGTCAAGGAGTGGGTTGTCAAACCTCATATATCTACCAATATATCTTACGGTCTCTCCCTCGATACTAATGATTATGATTGAGGGACCGAATCCCATCGGGAGCAAATACGCCAAGAACACACAAACGGTGGCACTTACTCAAGAGCTACCAAAAAGTCACATAGCACACCAACATATACATTACAAAAACAATCTTTCTTTTCTCGGCATTCCAAGATTTTATTTGATTTTTGTAATGATTTCATTTGATCTCCTATGAACATAAGTCCATACACATGTCACCACAAGAGAAATGGTGTGGTTTTTAATGGTATAGTTGGTATAGTCCGAGTGTTACAGGTAGTTAAATCCCGTAACAGATAATTTTCTTCATATACGATTTTTATTCTAAAAATAATAAAATATTAAAACTCACTAGTTAATAAAATTGAACAATAAGATGATATTGAGTTCATTATATTATTTTTATTCAGATAGAACACAAATATAATCCGTCTGTAAATTTACAAATTAATTTTAAAATTTACGGCTTTTCATTGTTAGCTCAAATTATTCACTAATGATTTACTATTTCATGTTATTCCAAGCATATCAACTAAATTCATTGACTGATCGTCACCAACGTTTGTTTTCGGATATCATATTGATGAGAGGCATCGAAATCTCAAAGATATACAAGATATACAAAACATATAATACTAATATATTCCTAAAATAGAGGAATAATAAAACATATCGGGTAAGAATAGTAAGTTATCCAACTTACTAAACACCATATATGGGTAGTAGATTTAGTCTATGAACTAGATTGGATTAACTATGAATTGTTTAATTCATAGATGTATTTGTTGTATGTATTAATTGAATTGTTGACAAATATGAAAAATCATAATAGTTGAGATTGTGATTAGTAGTAATAAACTTAAATGTTAAATGGTTAAAGTAAAACTATGGTAGAAATACAAGTGGGTGGATACCATAGTATCAAACATTTGAAATATTCATAACCTTGGTTGGATTATAATTTAGATCTATGATAGAAGGAATAGAGTGAGAACATCATAGTATAAATTTTTGTAGTAGTGGTAAATTTGTTAAATCTATGATAGAAGGACAAGATTGAGAAAATTATAGCATAAAATGTTTGAATGCTAACAACTAGAGTGTGGTAGTAAAATTGTTATGTTATGATAGAAGTACATGTATGAGAACATCATAACAATGTTTGAATACCAACCATTAGATGTAGTAGTAAAGTTGTTAAGTTATGATATAAATTCTTGTGTGAGAACATCATAACAATGTTTGAATAATACTAGAGTGTGGTAGTAAAGTTGTTAACTTAGGATAGAGTACTTGTGTGACATCATAACAATACTTGAATACAAGCCAACCAGCAGAGTGTGGTAATTAATTGAATTGTTTTGAAAATTATAATGGAAGAATCCGAGGGTGAATATTATAGTAAATATTGTTGAGAGTTGATTAGTTATCAAATGAATAACCAAATGTATTGGTAATTATGATGATTGTTGTGAATGATATGCTTTTGAGAGATTTTGACATGTTAGCAATTTATACTTAGAATTATTGAAATCTAAGTTGAGTTTAATAGATGATTGTGAGTAATTTGAGGCTATGGATATGTAAAACATCTATTATATGCATTTTGGTTTGAAGTGAGTGGAAACGGAAATGAAGAAAAGGTAGAAACAAACGAAAATGAACCAGTTTCAAAAAAAACCCGATTTGCGCACCACAACTTTTAAGGCATTTGAAAATAGTTAACTTTTCAGGTCTAGAGTATTTTACACCAGTTGGAGTAAATTACGTTGGAAGTAAAGTATTTCATGCCAACACATTCTATATACACTGAAATACAAGGCCCGGTTGGAGTAAATTACACCAGCCTGTGTTTTTTCGAGCCAAATTTCGTTTCCTTGTTCCGAAATATGTTTGGGCCTTCAAATGGGTCAACTAACTTAGATTTTTTGAACCAACACTAGCCGAAGTTCATGATCGAGTACATTTATGGAGAAGATCGAACGTTAAAGTTTTGGAAGTTTGTAATTGTTTACAAATTAAAGCTGAATATTAATGGGTTATAAAACAATACATGTATTTTGTGAATGTAATTAGTTTTATAACCCTTAAACTAAATTTTGTATAGATTGAAGTTGAAAATTTTCTAGGACCACATTTTGATCACGTGTAATCACCTATTTGTTTTGGGTGTCACTATATAACAGACCTGACATGAGACTTGTTTGCTACTGAGCATGTGACTTTTCGTCATCAAGGAGTTTATGGAAAGCCAATTCAGCAACCAACGCAACATGATCACTTCCCCATTTCTGAAGAGACAAATTATAATAACTATAACTCAGTTTCAACTGCCAAGGCAATAATTAAGCAAAAGCTTTAAATATAGAAAAGATAAGATAAAATTTGTAAGGATAACAAACTCTCTACTTTTGTGAAAAATAACAAATATATAGAAGCAACAACACTACCTCACTTTCTGTTTACTTTTATAATTACAACTAATTTTTCTTCTGTTGATTTATTGTAAGAATAAAAAAATTAATCCGATACCTTTGTAGGAAATCCAGGAGTCCATTCCATTGCACGCTTTGGTATAGGAGCAAGAACCCTAACAGTTTGAAGACCTTCAGATCGCCTGAATGTAAAAAAAAAAAAAAAAAAAAGACTATATGTTAATAACTAATTTTAATTCCTGGGTTGTTGTCTTCCTGTTCTTTTTTTCATTGAAAAAGGAAAAATGAGAAATGATGATGACTCACCAGATGTAGTCAACAGTCCCCTGGAAACCCCTATGGTAGCTAGTCACTTGAGGCTCGCCGTTTGAGTCTCTAGTTCCTGAATAATCCTGAAAACATGAAGCCAAATAACCATAAAATTAAAATTCTCATAAATTTAAATTATTACCTATATTAAAGCATGAAGACAAAATTACATAGTATCAGAATTCATGGTCTACCTCAACTTCTGTATATGTGCTCCTTAGTTTCAGATGGTGTTCCAGGGTCATGCATTCTGAACTCCCTGTTGCAGCTTCTATTTCCATAGAGGTCCAACCTGACGGGTCATAAAAAGGGTTCTGGTTCTCCACAAAAGGTAGACCATCCACCAAGTCCGTTCCATCTGCCACGTTAGGTTCATCAGGGCCATGTAACTCGGACAAAAAGGAAGTGGAATCCTCGCCTACAGGACCATCTTCTATGGCTTCCAGGGGTTCATTTGTATTGTTGTCACTGGTAATTACATCAGATGAGATATTTTCCATAATTTGTGAGCTGCAATTCTCAAAAGTGCCCTTACTTGCCTCCTTGGTTTCGAGTTGTTGAGCAGTTTTTTCATCTTTATGTGCTGTATCATTAAGCCAACTAGAAGATGATTCACCCTTATCATCAACCCTTACAATTGATGGAATTCTGCAAAATAAAATATGAAAGATATTGATTAATCAGCTCCAAATTCTCTAAATGTCCATATAGCTTTGTGATAGGATGAGGTGTACCTAAGATTAGAGGTAAATGGTCTTTTAGGACGAACTTCAGCAGAATATTGCCCAGATATCTTATCTCTAGGCAGTTCAGATACATTTAACTGTATTGAGAAGCACACTTAGCACACACTTGTAAAAAAAATCCTACTAATAGGTTTGTTATAAAAACTGGATTGTTATTCAACCTTTTGCTCGGATATGAAGTTGTACAACGAACTCTGCAGCATAAGCAAAGAGTTGTTAGGATGAAAATTAAAATCAATTTAAGATCAATAAAGTCTTGATTTAGTACTTAAGACACCTTTGGGGTTGAGTTATAATCTCCACAGAGAACAACAGGAGCGTCATCCCAAAGCTTTGATGTAGCGTAAGCTTTTTCTAAAAGAATCCTAACCTGTTGGTCAAAGATGAACCAGATCTATCTTCAAAAGTCAAACATTAGATATAACTCTGGCGATAGAATGCAAATTATTAAAATACAAATATACAATATATAGCCATAAAGTAGACAAAAATGATAGTTTCTAGTAAATTACTTTAGATTTAATAGGTGGCATTTGTAAATAACCATTTGATGGTAAGCGAACACTCCCAGGGCTAAGAACACAAAGAAAATGTTTTGAATGAAAAAGAATTGTGCATAAAATAAAAAACAGATAAAGACAAAAACCAAGCAATCATGCATCAATCAAAAGAAACCTCCTGCTATTAGTATGTGTGTGTATGTAATTTAATACAAGTGGACAGAATATAAAGAACATTTATATAACTAACAGATTTGTGTCAACCTGCCCAAGCTTAATCTCTCCTCTTTTAGGATTGTAGAGCACATGAATATTACATATGATGACTTTATTATGACCTTCAGAGCTGCAGGCACAAATAAAGTTCTTCATTCTCCAACCCATAAATAACGTAAGAAAGAACAAAAACTGAGAACATGTTACACTTACCATGCAGCAGTTGGAGGCGATCCTGCTGAGCATTTCTCTCTTAATGACTGTTCAATGTAAGAAGTTTGGTGAAACAATGAAAAAAATCCTTATGTAGTATTGCATGTGAAAGTTCATGAAACATATGTTTGAAGACCAACTCACCTCTAAAACACATATCTGGGCAACATTGTCTCTCAGTCCAAACTTGTTGAACTCAAGTGCTTCCTCATGCACAAGCTTAAATCTAGTACCAATATTACATATTAATATTAAACATATGCAGCTACTTATAACAGCTGCATGCAATTAATATGAGCATCCGAGCATGTGTGTGAAAAAGCCTATAAAGATGTGAAATATAGTGCAATTTAAAAGATTGTTTAAATCCTATGGTGTCCTGAAACACTGAGTTCACAAAAAATAGTATTCTACACCAGCAAGGGTTTTCTAGTTATACGTATAGTAAAAATAATTAACAATACATTACCTTGATGAACGCCAAAACATTGCACAACCATCAACTGGCTCACCTGTTCTCATCTGACATACATAAAAGAGAACATTATTGCACACACCTGAAAGTTTGAATCTCAACTCTTCTAAACAAGGCAGATAAATATAATATAATTACATGAATACCAAACTATGTCCAAATAAACCAAACTGTAATACTTGATTCTGAACTTACTGATGTAAGTATATAGAATTGCATCAACTAAATTCAAAAATGATAATGAACGAAGATGCATGTAATGTTCACAAAACTTTCTTTATGACATGAATATATGAAAAACATATGTAAACATCTAAGCAGAGAACATCAAACCTGTTACATTTTATCCAGAGTAATTAAATTCAAAAAGTGTTTGTTAATGACATATATCATGATATTTCCCACATGCTTCTCTTTTAATCTATGTGGTAAGGTTCACTAAGCATTTATTCCGTGGCTACCATTACCACACATAGAAGACTATAAACTATAGATTAGGATATAATTTGCATACATAAATGGTTGTATTGGGCCTTGTTTGCGGTGCGCGCATATAATGTATATATGTGTCGGCCCTCGAGGGGCAAAAGTAAAATTGCACTATTTTTAACGTTATTTTACTTATTTTTTGTGAAAATAACGTTAAAAGCATTGGGTGGGTTGGTCGGTTATCAGGCATCATGAGTCAAAGGTCTCATTGGAAGCAGCCTCTCTATTCCTACGGGGTAGAGGTAAAGTTGTCTACATCTTACCCTCCTCAGACCCTACCTTAGCTTTGCTAATGGTGGGATATACTGGGTATGATGATGATGATGATGATGATGATGATGATGATGAAATGGTTGTATTCTTAATCAACAGTTGAAAACATTTCTTCTGTTTTACAAACACTAATAATTTGCAATACATCATCCCTACACGTTAACATAGTTTGGTAATTTGGCATGCTTGCGAGGTAAGGTGTAACCAATATACAAGCCATTCACATGAAACATTTACCTTCCAGATACCATTGTATCCCCGTATCTTTAGGTCTTGTTGAAATTCCTGAAATCTATCGACTTCCTGCAAAAACACAAAACAAACTTACTATAAAACAATTGTTAAGTATCAAGTGGCGTAGAAAAACAGATTAACACACATAAAAGGAAACCAACTAAAAAGACACAAGATATAACATGGTTTGGTCAAGTAACCTAAATCCATGGGTTGCAACCTAAATCAATATATTCTACTTTGGAATTTGTTTAAAGTATTTTTATTTTTTTTATATTTTTTTATTGTCGTACCCGTATCTTGAATTTTTTAATTTTGGCTTTCCTGGTTCCGTATTGTACCCGTACCGTTGCTACCTAGTATCCAGGTATATCCCCCTAGTGCAATGACCTTATGACCCTCATCATCAAATAAAAGAAAAGCCAAATGAAGCTGCCCCGAGCTCCAACTCAACAATTATGAATCCTGCCAACGACTCATTCTCTATCTTAACCGATATGGACACTCCGTTGGATCTAGAGATATAACAAAGATCACCAACACTCTCCAGACATAGCAAACTATCAATAGGAGAGACATCTTTAGTCTTATGCTTCAAAACCCAACGATTCTTCATAATTGTACCTGAAATTCAAGCCTCGTTCCCACTATCACTGAATCCTTTAATGGTTTAGACTTTTTAACACTTTCAGCAAGATCCTTGTGGTTGTAGACTTCATGTTTGCAAACTGAACTTTCTTAGCAATAGATTTAGTGAACCAGATTTTGTCTTGCAAAACCAGAATGGTCATACTTTACTCAACAGACACCTCAACCATGTATAATGACCCACGCTTCAAACCACGAGCAATCACCAAATTTCCAATAACCATCTTTCTTTTACCACCACAAACTTTACTTCTAGTCCTTGTTCATCTAACTGACCAACTGAATCAACTTCCTATTCAGACATAGAATCACCCTAACATTTTTCAAGTTTCGTGTAGTTTCCAATGAAATAACCTGATCAATATTCCCCATGGTCTTAACCTCAAGAATCTCGTCATTTGCTGGTTATAACTTTCCAAAATTTCCTTGTTTTAGATATATCATTGTTTCCCCGTTGACCATAGCATGAAACAAATCCCCCGAATCCATAACCTAGGACTCTACATGGCTTTCCACACTACATATCAAAGCATCATCAACAGAAACTCCCTCAGCAATGTTTACTAGCTTTGAATTATCCAGGCAATGACTTTTAACATGTTGTATTTCATTGCAGCTCCAACACTTCATATTCTTTAGAGTCCTAGATGGACTCCTTCCCTGACTCCCACTATGCTTGCAATTTCCCCTAGCCCTACCAACATGTAACATCTCTGAAGATGATCCTCCATTGGAACTCTTTTCGTCAATGCCTTCACTGAGCACAATATCTCGAACCCCTCAAATGTCATATCAGTGGTCCTTATAAAACAGGTAACAAGAGTCATAGTCCCAGACCAGCTATCAGGTAGTGAAGACTGGAGATAGCAACACCACAACTTTCGTCTCATCATCAAACATAATTCCCACATATCGCAATCAAGACAAAATCGAATTCAAGTTGTTTATGTGAAGAGTAAATGAACTTCACTCATTCATCCATGTCAATAAAAATTCCACCAAGAACACCTTGTTAGCTGTAGTGACCTTCTCATACATATTCGACATAGCTAACAACATACCAAGCTTCATGCATGATGTCGAATGCAATGCTTCTCGGCAAGGCTAACGGAATAGCTCCTCTAGCTTACTTGTCCTTTGAATTTTATGTAGTTTCCTCAGTTATATCCAGTGTTGTAAAAATCGTCCTAGTCAACCAATTAATCAAGGATTAATCGCAGTCAGCCATCTCCCTCTTCGATTTCCCCCAATCGGCCACTCTATATATCAATCCAAATCAAGCCAGGCGGCAAGATTTTCTGGTTACTTTAGAAATTCCGACGACTTTAGAAATTTAGACTATATTTTCTTGCAATTTTGGAATTCTAGCAAGATTTGGAATTCCGGCAAGATTTTCGGCGACTTTTTGGTAAAATTCTATACACATAAAAAAAACTTAAAATTTTTATAAACATTATATAATAAATTTGAATATATATTCCAATCTGATTAATCCTGACTAATCTCGATTAAACCCTAGTCCATACCCCACAGCCGGACTAATGTCGGGCAATTTCTACAACACTGGTTATATCCCTTTCTCTAGTATCATATATTCATATCCAAATCCTTTTGACCAAGTAATGCTTCCATTTGCATTTTCAAGCAAGTAAAACTAGTACCACGGAATTTTTTCAATCCAAATCTTCTTCTTGTCAGCAATTGCCCCAAACAACAATTTGCTTATTAATGAAGTCAAAACTAGAAGTAGTGTTCAAACAACATAAAATGCTCTATTGCACACTACCATATCCCATAGTTTCAAAAAGAAAAAAAGAAAAAGAAAACTAACAAGTTTAACAATCTAGGAGTGTTCATTTATTTAATCGAACTCAAAAATTTCAAATTTTGATTTGATTTTGATTTGAAAATCACCGATTTGGAACTCGGTTCGAATTTTCAAATTTGAATTCGACTCGATTCGAAGTCTAATATCAAATTTTGTGATTTTTAATTCGATTTAATTCAAATTTAGTTTAAGGTTTTAATCATTTAATGTTTTGGATATTTAAATTTAATATTAAATTTGTAAAAAAAGTTTAAGCTAATTATTTTTAGGTAAATTCGAATTGAATCCTTTAACACCCCAAAACCCGAATCAAACAAGAACAAATGAACCTAGTGACAAGCCAAACTCTAGTGTACCAAAACGCTAGGTGGACAACTGAAAATCAACGGCAATAACTCTAGGGTTCCAAAACACTAATTGTGGCAGCAGCGATGGCAAACTAATCAGATCCAATCATCCAACAGCAGCAAAATCGACGACTCAAGGGTTCCAATAACAGACCCAAATCAAGACCACAATAGATCCAAGTATCCAACGATGGCAGCAATCAACGACGCCTTGCATTCAAAACGCTAATCACCCCTAATCACAGCTAGCCAAATTGAAAAGAAAACAACACCTCTTGTTTTCGATCCGGAAGACAGCCACTTTAAGGCTCAAATAACCAAAACCTAATCACAACAGCCAGTCATAGCAACGGCGCTCCAGGTCTGTGAATTAGCAATTGTCTATTACAATGTGTTCAGAAAACAAGGGGAAGATCTAAGTATCAAACTGTACACAACGAGCCAAAGTTATGATACCACTTATTAGGTATCAAATGGCACAATGGAAATCGATTATTCAATTAACTAACACAATACAAGACCAAGAAGATGGACACAACTCACAAGATAGCATGGTTCGATCGATGTGACCTATGTTCACATATTGCAACTAGGGATTTCTTAGACACAAGAATAGCGTGGTTCCGACATATGTTCATAGATTGCAACTAGGAATTTCTTTTATTGATAAGATGTTAAGATTACAATCAGAAGAAGACCAGGATATATATATAGAGAGAGAGAGAGAGAGCTAGGGCTGGCTGCCCAAAAACCCACTCAAAGACCTAACATAACAACAACAATGTAGAAAGCTTATTAGTTGAACCTGAAAGCATAATATATCAGGCGACCATAATCCCAGCTCAAACAAAATACTTCGCTTCCGGAATTCCCAATCCAAAATATGGCGAGGTATGTGAAAGTAAAGTTTGGTTCGATGATTAATAGCCAGGTAATCAGCAAGTATGTTGTAGGAAAGCACTGTAAACCGCTCTGCGCCCAAAACAAGTTCATGAGAGTTGAAAATTTTTACAGAAACGCAACTAATTAATGTAATATAAGCTGACCACAACTAGGTGGAGGCCCCGGTTTCGCCTGCTCCCAATTCCGATAGTCAGATATTAATTTGGGCGATTTTCCTGGTGATGGCCGAAAGTGTTGGTTTGGCATAAAATGTGGCCGTCGAAACTGTTGATTTTGATTATGCAGAGGTTGGTACGCATTTGAATACGCCGGAGGGGGATGAAATGATTGGCTGTGATTGAAATGCGTCGGCGGCGGCAGAAGAGGAGGATTATAATCCTGAGGGACTTGGCGATTGACGTCAATGGGGAAGGGAGAGTAAAGGCAATTTGAAAATCCTCTGCTGCGCCATTGATTCCGGCCGCCTGTGTACTGTCATGTACAACAAACTCAATTAGCATGTTCGGAATATACATACAGAAGATGAAGAAGATGATGATGATTACGTACGGATGCGGAAGAACGGAGTGGCATGGCGGTGTGGAGGAACTGAACGGACGGGGAAGAGCGCTTTTTCAGCGACAACGATCCACGACCCGAGGCCAGACGGATGAAGCGCCTTATCCCGGCTCCATGAACTAAACTAGGTTTGTCAATTCAATCCTTATATTTTAAACACCTAAAGTTTTTTTGACCCCCAGTCTAATTAGTGTAAGGGATCGTTTGATAGCACCTGGGTCTGAATCTGAATCATTCAGGCCGTTTTGTTTCGTACGTATGAACAAAAAAAACATCTGAATCAGCATCTAAATGATTCAGACCTTAAACCAATTCTGAATGAAGAAAAAGGAACAGGTGGTCGTCTTCCTTCCCGTCACCTCCTTCGCTCCCCAGACTCACCATTGGCTTCATCCTCTCCCACCGCCAACCACACTGCACCGCCCCTTGAAACCAATGTTCGACGACCACTTGTTCTATGGTTCCGATGGTTTGATGGTTCATATGTTCGATGGTCCAAATGCTCGACGGGGCAACGACCGACGGGGTGAAGGGGAGACTGACGGGAACGTAGGGAGCGACTACAACCTCGACGCGGTGGGGATGGCAAGGGTTTTGAACCAAAAAAATGGGTATTTTTTATTTTCATTCAAACGTAGAACCAAACAGCCTTAACTAATTCAGAACTTAATGGTTTAGACTCTCTTAACCATTTAGACATCTTAATCATTCAGCACTCAATGGTTCAGACGTTGCCCAACGACCCCTAACGAAAACACTATACAATGGTAGGCTGTGAGGGGCAAAACCGTAATTTACTTCATGGTAGGACTATCACCATATAGATAATGGTTTTTTTGTCAAATTTTCTTAGCTACATGAAATATTGTTGCTGACTTTTGTTTGTAGTCAAAATTAATGAAATTGGCCAATATGAAATAAAGTATATAAGCCTTTTTAACTATTGCAAATGTTGTACACTTTGATTGGTTTTGTTTGACTTTTGTTTGTGATGTCCCAACCCCCTGCTGCGAATTCCCAGAACCGACCAAAAATACGAACAAGGAAGAAAAAACTCAATCTTTATTGATTAAATGAGTTGGTACAATTTAACCTAATAATCTACCCCTATTTATAAAAACAAAACCCAACAAAAGTCAAACTTTAATCCCTAAGTTTCTGCCAAACAAAACAAAACAAATCTAAAACTCAATCCTAATCTAAACTTTAAACTCAAATAGATAAACCATAAACAATTTAAACAAAGCTTTCTAACTTTGACCCTTTGACTATCTCAATATTACAAGATTAGTCCAACAATCACCCCCTAATCTTGTAATATCCCTCTTTTCCTTTCAAAGTAAAGCTGGTCCATCCTCTTGAACTTGTGCAAAACTGAGTTCTTCCTCCTTTTCTTTCAATTCAGGACATTCATACGCAAAATGTCCAACCCTTCCACATTCATAGCACCTTAGGTTTCTTTTGTAGTTCCCTCGACCAACTCCACGTCCATAATCTCTTCCTCTTTCTTGATCATGAGCTGATCCAGGACCTGCTCTATCATACTCCTTCTGTTCGTTCAAGTCAGCCTATTTATCTTTGTTTTTGAAGCTGTTTGCACCCCTGCCACGTCCGCTGTTCCTCCCATTGGCTTCTTTTCCACGATTGTTTCTCATATTTGAGCTGGACAACAGCAGTTTATAGTGGCTTTCTTCTTCCTCGTCCTTTCCTTTAATCCTCTCTTCGTATGCTTTAAGTCTTCCAAACGCTTCCTCAAAAGCCATCGAATCGAAATCTGAGTATTGCTCAATGGCTGCCACTATTTGCAAGAACTTGTTTGGAACTGAATTTAGCAGCTTTCTAACAATTTCTTCACCTTCTATGGTTGATCCAAGGTTTCTGAATTTCATCAACATGCCACTTAACTTTCCCGCGAACTCATCAATTGTCTCGTTGTCTTTCATCTTCAATCTTTCTAGTTCATTCCGAAGAGTTTGTAACCAGGCCTTTTGTACTCGATCAGCTCCAAGGAATCTTACCCTGATCGCCTCCCATACATCCTTTGCAAATTCATATCTTGCTACTTGAAGCAAGATATCCTCAGGTAGAGATTGAAAGATGATGGCCTTTGTGGTGTAGTTCTTCCTGGCATCAACTGTAGCTCCAGTCACCGGGTCTATTGTCACACCCCGAGCCGGCGGGTTGGATCGAATTCCCCATCGGGCGGAAGGTTCCCGGGGCGCGATATCATGAATGATAATCGAAATGATCAGATTATTTACATTGCACATGATATATAAATGAGAAACTGCTAAGTAAAAATAGAATTACAAAGTTAAATTACATCAGTTAAGTTCATAATTTAACAATGTAAATCTACTATCACATCATAAATCTTCTATCTTGTATGTGCCCAAGATATACAAAATAAATCTGTAAAATGATGCTTCAAAATATGCAGGTCCAAAAAGCTAGGTCCTCTAACTGGAAATCCTAGTTCAAAAGTAATGTCACACCCCGAGCCGGCGGGGTAGGATCGGAGTCCCCGTCGGGCGGAAGGTTCCCGGGGCGCGATATCGTGGGTGATAATCATAAGGATCAGATTGTTTACATAGCATCAATGTTAAGAATAACTAAAGCACAATAAAGCATTTAAATAGGATTACAAAGTTAAATTACAATGTCAATGTTCAGTAATTTAACTCGGTAAACTTAACAAAAGAATCAATCGTTTTCTATCTTGTAACTGTACAAGACATCCAAAAGTGATTCGTATAATTAACAAAAAGTGTGCTTCCAAAAGTCAACTAGGTCCTCTATCTGGGCAGCCTAGTATGCAATCCTGAGCTTTAGCTTATACCTGTGCATCACGTGAGAAAGCATGTAAAAGAAACAAAGTCAACACAAAGGTTGGTGAGTTCATATAGTTTATAAGTTTAAAATAGCTTTTGCAAACCTTTCCAGTAAAACCTTAACCTCATTAACACCACATGTATTATCCGACTCAGTATGCTTATATATAGGGCATACCCCTGGGTCGATCCTACAACCAGCCCAGACGCCATCCCACCACATACTAAGCCGCATAGGACATTGCTGTTAATGATAATTAAGCATTTTACCTACCATCCATTCCGTTCCCAGTATAGTTTACGCATTTTGTTTATAAGTTTACCCATAGCATCCGTGAGTTTAGCTTGAGAGTCACCAGAATGGACAACTGAATGCTCGAAGGAATTCAGTATCAATCCATACCAGCACTAGGTGTAATTAGCAACTTAGGGGGAGATAGAGGATTTCCATGATGACACAAAGTCAACTAAGGATTACCAATATCGTCCTAGTCACTGGTCACATGTGTAAATAGTTTTGGGAAACACTGCATGGCAAGCACTGAGAGGCCATCAGTCCGTTTCCTCGTTTCAGACCATGAAGGACACCCTATGGCAATCACTGAGAGACCATAGTAGGTGCCTTCTAGTCCCGACTGTGAAGAACACATGAAGGCAAGCACTGAGAGACCAACTATTGTTCTTCCATAGCCAATAGTTTTAGCATACAAGTTTATAGCATTCAAATAGTCCAGCATTTACGTAACTTGTGCACAAGTACTTGCTTCACAACCGGTAGGGCAAGCACTGAGAGGCCAAACCGTTGTTTTAGCATGGCAAGCATTTAGCATTAAAGAGTTTATAGTATCCGTAGCTTCAAGTATTCAATATGTATGTATGTATGTATGTATGTATTTAGCATCCTCATAGCATCATAGCATCACTAGTATTTAGTGTTAACATTTGCATCTAGCATAAACCCATAGCATTAGCATGTAGCATAACCCCGTAGCATTAGCATTTAGCATAACCCATAGCATTTACATTTAGCATAATTCGTAGCATTAGTTTATAGCATCAACCAGTAGCATTAGCATTTAGCATAACCCGTAGCATTCACATTTAGCATAACTCGTAGCATTAGTTTATAGCATCAACCAGTAGCATTAGCATTTAGCATAACCCGTAGCATTCACATTTAGCATAACTCGTAGCATTAGTTTATAGCATCAACCAGTAGCATTAGCATTTAGCATAACCCGTAGCATTCACATTTAGCATAACTCGTAGCATTAGTTTATAGCATCAACCAGTAGCATTAGCATTTAGCATAACCCGTAGCATTCGAAATCACGATAGCATCATCAGACAGTAAATACCCTTAGCACTTGGTATTAACACATAGCTTTAGTTTTAGCAAATTAGCTTATGCCTTTAGCACTTGGCATAATCATGTAGCATTAGTATAAATAGTGAACTTATGCCTTTAGCACTTGGCATAATCATGTAGCATTAACATCTGTATATAAGAATCGTATAAAGCATTTTGTTAAATTTAAAACATTTGTTTTAAAATGTATAACATGCTTCTCAGTCCCGAAGTAAAACTCAAAATGGTTAAAAAGGGACAATGAACTCACCTTGTGGTTGTTGTAGTTGACTTAGCTTATCAAGAATACACGCGCTCGTTATTGTACTTGTAGTAGTTTTCACGATCCTGTATTGATTTCACGTCGTTTATAACTTGTAAGTATAATTTGTAGAGTTTCGTGTGTGTGTATGTGTTAGCCATAAAATTGGCTAACACTCGGAAGTCTCAGTTGTGATCTTCATTCGGCCCTGGTTATATTGTTATAGTTCATTAGTATTACATGTCTTTATGTTGTGTGCTTAGTTTTAACTTGCTCTTAAAATCTCACATTTTGTCCTAACGTGTTAATTAAGTGTATGAGTTTTAAGCTTTACAAAACCAACTTAAGTATAGATTTAGGTTTGTAGTTTGTAGTCTCATTGTTGTCCTTATAAAACATAATTAAGTTGTTACATATTTAGAAATTAACTACAAGACTATCCTTATAATGTGATTTTTATGTTTTCTTCTCAAGTTACACCATATGGACAGATTGAATTAAGTGGGCCGATTGGGCCATGGTGGGCCTAGACCGATTTGGGCCTGAAACAGTCATATGGGCTGCCCCAGTCCTTTGGGCCGCCTTATTGATACTTGGACCAAAACAAGACTAAAGCTAGACCACATGTAGTTGGGCCGAAAGTGTTATGTGGTTAGTTTATTGGGCCATTTAGCAATGAAGTTGGGCCTAATCATCCAATTAACCTATTGAAATTGTGAGCTAGTTTAGTAGGCTGTGGGCCGGGTAGTAGGCCTTGGGCCGATCTAAATAATTGTGGGCCAGTAACATGTGTGTGGATCACCTGTTGGGCCAGGTGTATGTTATTTGGGCCAAGACATAAACATGCCTAGGCTACCTGGGCCGAAGAAGGGTTGTTGGACCAATTGGGTTGTGGTTAAATAAAATGTTACTGGGCCTAAGGATCTGCTGGGCCAAACATCAGCATCATGGACCTTGGCAAGACTCTAGGCTAGATATATGTGCTGAGGAATAAACTGTGGGCCGAAATGGAGTTGTTTGAACGGAATCTGTTGCTCCTTGGCCGAATGAGGTTCTCAGCATGACATTGGCGAATGGAAGTGCTCGAATGGTGATGATGTTTGCCGAATGTGGAAATGGCGAATGAGATGCATGGGCGACTGAAGATAGCCGTATGAGAGCTAGGCCGAATGAGTGTATGGTCGAATATGAGCTGTCGAATGGGATTATTTGATTCGGCGAATAGGGTGGCGAAGGGGTGTGGGGTGATTGTGGAGGTGCCGGTCGAATGAAGCCAGACCGAAACAGGCTAGTCGAATGAGGCTCATACTCAGCTGGGCTATTCGGCCAACTTGGCTGGTTCTCATTCGCTGGGCTGAGGGTTGGGTCATTCGGCCAAGCCGAACTTCCTCCAACAGCCATGGTTTCTTCGATCTAACAGCTAGATGGTGAAATGGGGTTGGTTCCTACATCATATCGTGGTGTTGTTGTGTGGTTTTTCCCAAGATTTAGAGAGCTTAAACCGGTTTATTAGGTGGGTCGAACAAGTGGGTGAAAACCCTAGTTTTTACTAACTCTGCAGCTCCATACCTCAACTTTCAGTGGGTTTCACTCTAGATCTGTTGTACTTTCGTGTAGTAGATGTCGAGATCTTCGTTTGGGTTCAAGAACCACTCGATTTCATCAAGAAATGGAGGAGATATGATGATTTGAAGCTTCAAAATGGTGGTGGGGAGCTTGAAACCGGGATTTAGGTTTAAGAGAGAGAAAGGAGAGGTGTTAAATGTAGAAGATGAGTGTTTCAATGTATTTATACCCCCGAGGGTGTTCGGGTTCATTTTCGTAGTTCGGTTCACGTTTTCGTTACGTTTCCGGAACGTAACGCGTATTTTTCGTTATTTAAATAAAAGGGTTATTTCTTGATATAAAAAAAATACAGTTATTGTTATAAATCATTTTAAATATCGTTGTATGAATTTATTTATCGAATTTAATATTTTTACGCATTTCGTTTATTTGCTCGCGAATTATTAAAATTAGTTTCTTTTAATTACATTTATGATGAGTTTCAAAATTGTAAAATAGGAAATATTTTATTTCCTTAAAATTATTACCGTTTGTATCGTTCTTCGCTTTCGTTTCATCAGAACGCGTCGCCATCGCGCGTATTCGTTCGAATCGTCATTCGAACGAACACGACGATGGTTTTGCTTTCTGACTTTTGTTTTCTACTTTTCAGTCATTATTTTAGAATGTTAATCTTTCAGACTTATTCGTACAGATTGTCACCTATACGAATAACTCGTCGGTTTAGCATTCTGTAACAATAGCCGCTTATAGTTTTGTTTCGTTTTACCTCGCATACGTTTATACATAATAGCATATTAATAAGCATTTGTATCACCGTTCAATGTTGTCTGATGTGTTTCTGACTGTTAAACTGTTAAGTTTAATCAGATTACAGAAACAATAGCATAATAGTTTAATATCAAGCATCATGATATTGGTAGCATACAATAGTTTACGTAGTTTGTACCTGAGTTACTGTGTGTTTACTGTTCAGCTCACTGTTCCGGCGACGTTTCCGGCACAGATGTTACAAGTAATAACTCCTTAGTTGACATATTCGTCACCTGAGAAGTCATACAAAAATAAAGTCAACACATGGTTGGTGAGTTCATTAAGTTTTATAAAAATGAATTTGAATAACCTGAATGACAACCTTAACCCTCACCATGAACCACCTATACCATCCAGTTTAGTATGCTTATATATAGGGCATATGTAGGGTCGAACTTACCGCCCGCCCAGCCACCGTCCCACCACATACTAAAATGTGATAGTACAGTACACAGCAACACATGTGAGTTCACTGCCCCTTTTCTAAATATTTTTGTTTTAAAACGCGTGGCTGAGAAGCATGCGTAAACTGTCTTATTTAAATTGTTTTACGTAAATGTTTTTACTTATTATGAATTGCTTATTATATATGCTTGTTTATACTCCTAGACTCCTGTCTAGGAAAATGCTATGCAGAAAGAACTTACAAGTTAAGTAATTACTCTTATGAGTAATACCTTAATTCCAAAACTCTAAACAACCCTTAGTCCATCAAGCTCAAATTCAAGAATCTAAATTCAAAGTGGAATCAAAAGAACTAAAGTTAAAGATCAAATGCAATGGAAACTAATCTAGTGTGTGGATCAGTAAATCAAAGGATCCTACTTATAAATCTCTAATCATTGTGAAATCATGGAATTCTAAAGATCAAAATCAAGAGACTCAAGGAATCAAAGAAATCAAAACTGTGTGTGAATCATTGAAATAATGAAATCATTAAAATCTAATGAAATCATTAATGCTTGAGTCAAGGTGGATGTCAGTTGTATAGAAATCAAGACCACGTGTAACACATATAAAGTCCCGGCATAAATAGTAGACTCTTGTAGTCAAGCTATATGGGCAATAACGTGAACTATCAAACAAAATCAAGAGAATCAAAGAAGATCAAGAATCAAAGGATATCCGTAAAGTCCCGGCATGTACAGTAGACCAGTGGGTCAAGCTAATATGGGCATCATTAAAGTCCTGGCACACACAGGTAGACTCCTTGTGAGTCATGCCTGATATGGGCCACGTGTGAGAGGGTATAACTTGGACAACCACCAACAACTAAGTCTAATTGATTGAGTCAAATAAGGCCCAATCATCATGTCTTAGTTGTATTTAAATGCTTAGTTATTAGTTTAATTAAACATTTAATGTTATTTTTCTACAAGTGCTTTTGGGAAATCATGAATGCATGGTGAACTCAAGAGATCAAAGGTAAATCTATTTGTGGAAATCAAAATCTAAATTGAAGGTGAATGGAGTGAAACGCTTAATTATCATTAACAACAATATGCTTAGCAGTCCTGTATGTGGTGGGACGGTGGCTGGGCGGGAGGTAAGTTCGACCCTACATATGCCCTATATATAAGCATACTTGATTGGATAGCATAGGTGGTTGTTGATGAGGTTAAGGTTGTCATTTCGGGGGATCAAGGTAAACATTTTCAGGGTAATCAAATGCTATGAATCAAATGTTATGGAAGTAAAGAAGTGGGATGAAATTCTTAATTATCACCAGGAACAATATATCATGTGGTTTAGTATGTGGTGGGACGGTGGCTCGGAGGGCGGTAAGTTCAACCTTGCATATGCCCTATATATTAGCATACTAAACTGGATGGTATAGGTGGTTCATGGTGAGGTTAAGGTTGTCATTCAGGTTATTCAAATTCATTTTTATAAAACTTAATGAACTCACCAACCATGTGTTGACTTTATTTTTGCATGACTTCTCAGGTGACGAATAGTTCAACTAAGGAGTTATTACTTTTGGACTAGGATTTCCAGTTAGACAACCTAGCTTTTTGGCCTGCATATTTTGAAGCATCATTTTGCAGATTTATTTTGTATATCTTGTGCAGATACAAGATAGAAGATTTATGATGTGATAGTAGATTTACATTGTTAAATTATGAACTTAACTGATGTAATTTAACTTTGTAAGTCTATTTTTACTTAGCAGTTTCTCATTTATATATCATGTGCAATGTAAACAATCTGATCATTTCGATTATCATTCACGATATCGCGCCCCGGGAACCTTTCGCCCGACGGGGAAGTCGATCCAACCCGCCGGCTCGAGGTGTAACAGATTGGTATCAGAGCCATGGTTATAGAGAAATATAGGTCACATTATTTAAACGGTTTGGCCTAGACTATAACCTAGGGACCCTGCACGTAGAGAACACAGGACTTAAGACTTTATTTGCATTGTGTCTTCAGTATTCGATCACTGCACTAACTGATAATTTTTTTGGTTATGATCAGAATGCCGCCACGAAGACAACCTCCTCTGTTACCACCACCGGACGATTTGGCTCCACATTCATCAACGCCTTCACCAGCTGATTCACCTCCACCTCCTCCTCCTCCACTTAACCCACCGTCAGGTCCGAGCACGACTCAGATACTGGATCCTGCTACCATCGCACTGGCAACTTTACTGAGCAGTCAGCTGAATAACCAGCTGAAGGATGTAATACCGGAGATGCTCAACCGTATCCGGAATGACAGCAACAACACTGGAAATTCAACTGGGGAAGCCAGTGGGAATACTGGAGGTGCATCTCATTACTCTTACAAGTCATTTGTAGGATGTAAGCCGCCTAGCTTCAGTGGCACTGAAGGAGCCGTTGGATTAATCCAATGGATAGAAAAGATGGAAACCACTCTGGACATTAGCAGTTGTCCAGAGCACCACAAGGTTCGCTACTCTGCTGGATAATTTAATAAGCGAGCCTTGACTTGGTGGAACGGCCAAATCAATGCAAGGGCAAGAGAAAAAGCTATGTCAATGACTTGGGAAGACTTCAAGACCCTACTGAGAACTGAATTATGCCCCAAGAACGAGCCGCATAAACTAGAAGTTGAATTGTCAAACCATGTTATGAAGGGGGCAGACCACGTGGGGTATACTACTCGTTACCACGAGTTGGTTGCTTTGGTGCGAGACATGGTACCAACTTTAGAGAAGAGGATTGATAGATATGTGGGTGGACTCCTCGCCTGCATTCAGGGTTTAGTAGTTGCTGCAAACCCTGTTACTTTGGAGTCTGTTGTGAGTTTGTCTGGGAAACTCACTGATCTTATGGTAGCCTCGGGAGTTCTGAAGAAAGAGGCTGACACTGGCAAACATAAGGAAGAGTCTTCAAAGAAACCCCACCATCACCAGAAGAAGAAACAGAAGACCATCAAAAACTACACCATGGCTGCTCCACTAAACCAAGTAGCCATGGCACCGCAGAACGTGCATAAGAAACCATATACTGGCCCACACCATTTGTGTACTACCAGTACCATCATGCTGCAAGCAATCGGTGCCGTCATTGCACGGGTTGTGGGAGAAAAGGACATTGGGTCCAGCAATGCAGAATGACACCAAACCAAGCAGTCAACAATGCTGCTTTAGCTTTCCCTCCACCAGCCAACCAGAACAATGGTGGATGCTATAACTGTGGTGAACAAGGCCATTTTGCAAAGAACTACCCGAAGAAGGCACAACAAGCAGTTCAAGCACCCCGTAGACGAGCTTTTGCTATAGGAGCTCCAGCTGCACGCCAAGACCCAAATGTGGTCACTGGTACATTTCTCTTACATGACTTTTATGCATCTGTTTTATTTGACACTGGTGCGGATCAGAGTTTTATCTCTACCGACTTTGCATGCCAACTAGATTCTATAGAGGAACAGTTAGATTCCCCTTACATCATAGAAGTAGCTAACGGGAAACAGATCACAGTTAGTACAGTATACAGGAATCGCCCATTGACACTTAATGGTCATACTTTCACCATTGATTTGATACCGATGGAGTTGGGTAGTTTCGACATTATTGTTGGAATGTATTGGCTTTCTTCTAACCGAGTGGAAGTCATCTGTTCTGAAAAGCTGCTTCGGGTTCCATTGCCGAATGATCGCGTATTGGAAGTCAGAGGGGATCAAGCAAAACGAAGTGTCAAAATCATCTCTTGCATAAAGACGTGTAAGTGTCTATAGAAGCAGTGTGTGGCGTTCCTGGCTCATGTGGTGGAAAAGGAGAAGGACAAGAAAACGATTCAAGACGTACCAATAGTGAAAGAGTATCCGGAAGTATTTCCTGAAGACCTACCAGGTTTGCCTACTGCGCGACCAGTAGAGTTTCGTATTGACTTAGTTATTGGAGCAACTCATGTTGCTAAATCTCCTTACAGGTTAGCACCTTCAGAGATGCAGGAATTGTCAAACCAGTTACAGGAGCTACTTGATAAAGGTCTCATCAGACCGAGCTACTCGCCTTGGGGAGCTCCAGTTCTGTTCGTGAAGAAGAAAGACGGATCGTTTCGAATGTGCATAGATTACCGCGAGCTAAACAAACTAACCATCAAGAATCGATATCCATTGCCGAGGATTGATGATTTGTTTGACCAACTGCAAGGACCCCAATACTTCTCGAAGATTGACTTGCGGTCTAGATATCATCAGCTCAGAGTTCAAGACGAAGATATACCGAAGATGGCGTTCCGAACCAGATACGGGCATTACGAATTCATGGTGATGCCTTTCGGATTGACGAATGCATCAGCGGTTTTCATGGACCTCATGAACCGAGTGTGCAAGCCGTACCTAGATCAGTTTGTCATTGTCTTTATTGATGACATACTGATTTATTCCAAGAACAAAACTGACCACGAGCAACATCTCAGAAAGATCTTGGAGCTGTTGAAAGAAGAGAAACTTTATGCCAAATTTTCTAAGTGTGAATTTTGGCTAAGAGAAGTCCAATTTCTGGGTCATGTGGTCAACAGCGAGGGAATACACGTAGATCCCGCCAAGATTGAAGCGATAAAGAACTGGGATACTCCGAAGACACCGACGGAGATACGGTCTTTTCTGGGATTGGCAGGTTATTATAGAAGGTTTTTCTCAAACTTTTCTAAGATAGATTTGTCTCTCACTAAACTAACCCAGAAAAGTGAATCATTTGTTTGGGAGCAGAAACAAGAAGATGCTTTCCAGACATTAAAACAGAAATTAGGTAAGGCTCCAATCTTATCTCTCCTAGAAGGTTGTGATGACTTTGTTGTATATTGTGATGCCTCCCATCAGGGACTTGGTTGTGTGTTAATGCAACATGATAAAGTTATCGCTTATGCATCAAGATAGTTAAAGATTCATGAGAAGAACTACACTACTCATGATCTTGAACTGGGAGCTGTAATGTTCGCGTTGAAGATTTGGAGACATTACTTATATGGCACTAAATGTACCATAAATACTGATCACAAGAGTCTGCAACATATTTTTGATCAGAAGGAACTCAACATGCGACAACGTCGTTGGGTTGAACTTCTAAATGATTACGATTGCGTGATCAAGTACCATCCGGGAAAGGCGAACGTTGTAGCTCATGCCTTGAGCCGGAAGGAACGATTCAAACCCTTGCTCGTTAGAGCAATGGGAATGACTGTGCAGACCAGCTTACGTGACAAGATAATTCAGGCACAACAAGAATCAGTTGATCGAGGAAAGTTGAAGAAGGAACTTGACTGCGGAGCAGAGAAACAGTTTGAGACTAAGCCTGATGGAGTGATCTACTACCAAGATCGTATATGGATTCCGGCGGTAGACGAATTGAGAAGACTTATCTTCGATGAAGCACACAAGACTAAATACTCTGTGCATCCAGGCGCTGATAAGATGTACCAAGACTTGCGTGGATTTTTTTGGTGGCTGGGAATGAAGAAAGACATAGCCGAATATGTCGGCCGATGTCTTACGTGTGCGAAAGTAAAGGCGGAACACCAGAAACCGTCTGGTTTACTGGAACAGCCTGAGATTCCGCTTTGAAAGTGGGACAAATAGCTATGGATTTCATTACCAAGCTACCCCGCACTTCCAGTGGTCATGATACGATCTGGGTTATCATTGATCGTTTGACGAAATGTGCTCATTTCTTGCCAATGCGTGAGACCTTCACGATGGATAAACTGGCGAGATTATACATAAACGAGATAGTGGTACACCACGGTGTGCCATTGTCCATTATTTATGATAGAGATAGCAGATTCACTTCAAGGTTCTGGCAATCATTACAAAATCTCTAGGGACGTTGCTAAATCTGAGTACAGTTTACCATCCACAAACGGATTATCAAAGCGAACGTACAATTCAGACCCTGGAGGACATGTTGAGAACTTGCGTGTTGGATTTCGGTGGGAATTGGGATTCTCATTTGCCACTGATTGAGTTCTCCTACAACAATAGTTATCACAGCAGTATCGGATGTGCACCATTCGAGGCATTGAATGGTCGGAAATGTCGATCACCGATCTGTTGGACGGAAGTTGGAGACAACCGCATAACTGGGCCAGAGCTTATTCAGGAAACCACTGACAAGATTCCCCAGATTTAACGCAGACTACAAGCTACTAGGAGCAGACAAAAGAGTTACGCCGACAAACGGCGCAAGCCGTTGGAATTCCTAGTGGGAGACCGTGTCATGTTGAAGGTATCCCCATGGAAAGGTGTAGTACTCTTTGGAAAGAAAGGCAAGTTAGCACCACGATACGTGGGACCGTTCGAGATCATCGAACGTATCGGTCCTGTGGCGTATAGACTGAGATTACCTGATGAACTCAGTGGTGTGCATGACGTGTTTCACGTCTCGAACTTATAGAAATGCCTTAATGACGAATCACTTATCATACCGATCGAAGAAATTCAAGTGGATGAACAGTCCCATTTTATTGAAGAACCTTTAGAGATTATGGACCGCAAAGTTAAACAACTGAGGCGAATCCGTATTCCGATTGTAAAGGTTCGATGGAACTCAAAGCGCGGACCTGAGTTTACTTGGGAACGTGAAGATCACATGAAGTCCAAGTATCCCCAACTGTTTATAGAGGAAGCCGTACCTGATAATGACTCTTAAATTTCGGGACGAAATTTCTCTAACAAGGGCAGCGAACCTATACCTTAGGTGAACCTTGAGCCAACCTGAGCCATTTTCAGGTTCGGAAGCCTAGGGTTCGGGCCCTTAGGTTCGCTGCTCACAGATTGTTTCGGAAATTGAGGGTTCGTGGCTAAGGGTCCGGCTAAGTCTCTTGTTTTATCCTCATCTAGGTTCGGCCATTCCATGCAAGAGGTTCGCACCACCTTAGGGTTCGTCCCTCTTGAGTTCAGCAGGTTCGGGACCTAGAAGGTACGGCTGTCATGAGGTTCGTGGCTCATGGTTTGTTTATTTTAAGGTTCGATGGTCACAAGTTCGACATAGATAGGCTCGCAGCTGTTGTAGGGTTCGTGGCAACTTGATGAGGGTTGCATGGTCAAGGTTCGTGGTCACCTACCGGTTCGTCCAACTTAGCTATACCCCAACTAGGGTTCGGCCATGGTAAGGCTCGACTAACAGAGGAAGGATCGGCTAGGTAGAAAAAAGAAAACCCTAGGTTCGTGTGGTCCTAAGGTTCGGCAATCAAGGGTTCGGTTGGCACAGGTTCGGCTAAGGCTCATGGGCTCCTAGGTTCGTGCATCTGAGTCTCCTTTTGAAAAAGGTTCGGCCGACTTTATCCCCTCACAAACCTGTATCATCACCTCCATCACCGATCTTAACGTGTTTCAAATCAATTTCTATAGTTTCCTAGTCATTTCTAAGAGTTTATCTAAGTGTTTTCGAAGTGTTTATATCGGTTAATCAACGATGGGTTATAGAAGTCGAAATTTACAACAAAAACCAAGATAAAAACTGAGATTTACCTCGCAAATGATGGATAGAAGCTTAAATCCTTTGTACTTCCGTGATCTACATGATGAGGGGGTCGTTTTGGCACCAAGAACTCGCGAATCCGTTGAGAAATCACCAAGAAATCTTAGAGAGAAGGTTGAAATTTCTAGTGAGAGAGTGTGGAGAGAGAGAGGACGAATTTTGTGTTGAAGAATGGTAGGTGGATGGTGGTTGTGTCAATAAATTCATTAAATGCTTCATATTACCCGGTAGGTTCGGTCTCGTTCGGTTTCGCGTAAAACGTCAGTTTCTCGTGGTTTTCGTAACGGAACGACTCGGTTTTAAACTAAGATTTACGAAATTATTTTAGGTGGTTATTCCTAGTAAATTAACTAAATATCTTTTATTTATTTTAAATTTTCAAAAATATTAAATTTACTGTTTAACATCGAATCGTACAGTCGTCGCGCGTATTCGTTCGAATCGTCACCCGTACAAACACGGCGATAACTATACTCTTCAATACTGTTTTCTAATTATTGGACATCATTCAGAACGTTAAACTTTCAGATTTATTCGTACAGATCGTCACCTATACGAATAATTCGTCGATTTAGCATTCACATAACGACATCAGTGTTGTTTTGTTATATAAAGCCTCACATACGTTTATACATAATAAAATCCTAACAAGTAATCTCATGATGGTTCCGTGTTGCCAGATAATTATCTGACGGAAGAACCATGTTTTCTGAGTTTTGTTTCTCTGAATCGTTTCTGAATTCACCGTTGGATAACATGAATGATAATGACATATGACATTGAATCATGACATACAATGAAAAACATATAGTTTGTACCTGATTACTGTTCATGTTACTGTTTGAGATCAGTGTTTCGGTACGGTTCCGGCACTGATGTTACATCTATCGCATCCCATAAGCCTTGTGCCTTCAAAATCGTCTCCACCATGATAGCCCATGGTGTGTAATTTGTGGTTGTCAGCTTAGGGCACTGCAGGGAAACATGGTTTTGTTCTCTGGCAGGTACCATAACACTATCTCCTCCTCCCTGGTTTGCACCTGCCATTCTCCTTCCTCAGTTTGATTCACACAGAACCTTCTTGATTTACACAGAACCTTCCCTAGATTCACACAGAATCTGTTCACCCAGAACCTGTTTTAGCTCTGATACCACTGTTACAAGCCAAACATGATAACTCAACACAAAAGACTAGTCTGGTGTGTGAGAGAATCCATTTGGCTTAAAACCCAACATCAATTGCTCATATAACCGATGTGGGAGAAGTCTCATACATTACAATGGTTTCGATCCGTAAGACCCTCCTTAAGGGCCAACGTCCTCGTTGGTTATGGCCACGTTGGTCACGGCTGTCTCTCTCCAAGCCACCACTCTGTGGGCCACCACTCCGACCTGGCTCTGATACCAATTGATGTCCCAACCCCCTGCTGCGAATTCCCAGAACCGACCAAAAATACGAACAAGGAAGAAAAAACTCAATCTTTATTGATTAAATGAGTTGGTACAATTTAACCTAATAATCTACCCCTATTTATAAAAACAAAACCAAACAAAAGTCAAACTTTAATCCCTAAGTTTTTGCCAAGCAAAACAAAACTAATCTAAAACTCAATCCTAATCTAAACTTTAAACTCGAAGTCTCAAATAGATAAACCATAAACAATTTAAACAAAGCTTTCAACTTTGACCCTTTGACTATCTCAATATTACAAGATTAGTCCAACAGTTTGTAGTCAAAATTAATCAAATTGGTATGTGTGCAATAAATATAATTGTAACACCCCAACTCATTTAGAGTTGACATGTCACTCGGTATAGTAATCAGAGACAAATAAACATAATAATTAAGTACTAAATTCATTTGCAATCCTTAAATAAACAAAATCCTTAAACCAGTTCAAACTAGAAAATAATAAAATTTCTTAAAATTAATAAAATCAACAATACTTCAACTTGACATCCTAATTTCATTGATTCATTCTCTTCACACATTTCCAGTAGCCCCTTGTGTACCTGCCTTATATACAAAGAAAACCACAGAAAAGAAATACGGCTGAGCCACAGTTGCTCAGTAACGGAGAGAACAAATAGCAAACAATGCATTAACGAAACGATACAATGAGAATATGACTTAATAAAAAATAGACAAGTCATATCAATAAGAAATACCCATATGAGCCAACCTCGGTAATAGTGATCAATATGTACATTGGTTGCAGCCCTAATGTACCAGTAATGTGCAATGGAAGCGTGGGCACACACACTTAACCATTCACCAATAATAGTAAACAATAATCATCCTAGGATCGATCCATACGCCTCTAATTAAACAATAAGTGCAACAACTTGGCACATCAATAAATAGTGAGAGACACCGTGGACTAATTGCTTCGTCACAAATAGAGCACGTCAAGGGTGCCACAATTGACGCCCTATGAACCCATAGGTGGATATGCTCGGGTATTGAGGTCAAACGAACGATAAAGTCAAATCAACAAAATTTCAATATAAGTATGCTAAGTCTCGTTAAGCAACTAATCAATGATCGGGAACATGCGATAATGAGTACAAGTATCTAAATCTATCGCATGTATATCATATCAAAAATTATCTAATACGGGTCGTATAACAATGACAAAAGAGAATCAAGTAGCAATGACAATTCGGTTGAAACACAAAAGATAAAGTGCAACAATAGGAGAAGGGTCAGAATACGTATGCTAAAAAAATAATATGAAATATTAACGCTACGATCAAAGGACCAGAAATCCGTACCTTATCATAAAGCAAAGCAGCACAAACCAGTAGTCCTCAGGTTATGTTAAAGCCTACATTTTTAAATTAATTGGATTAGTATTATTTGTTTGAGTATTAATTCCCAACTAGATGACCATGCCATACAGAGGCATCTTCCATTTAACTTGATTAAGTTTGTTGTTTGAAATAACCTTCATTCATGAGTTTACCCAACCCACTGTTTTTGATTTTTTTTTAATCCATATATATTGATTCGTTATATATGCATAAAACTTAATGAATTATGAGTATGTGCATATATATTATTATGTTTAAATAATCCAGTAGCATTAAACCATAACCATTTAAGTTAGTTAATTTCTTATGCTAGAATTTAGTTAGTGGGCCAGATATTCAGATTAATTGTGGGATAGCTACTTGGACAGCTTATTAGTTATGAGAATAGGTTGTTTTGTCTAATGGTGTAATACAACAATGGACTAAAGAAGCTATTATTGATTATGAATTGTTGCCTCTTACTTTAGAAGCTATTTTGGCTAAACCGGATTACGTAATTTTCACCAAACAAGCACAGCCAAATTAGGAGCAATTATGACTAAACAAAATACTCAAATTAAAATAAATGAACCGATAACAAATGGATTAAATTAAAACATTTTTTTGCTAAACAAACGTACTCAGATTATTGACTGAGCTCACAAAGTCGTTGTTGACTAGACCATTTTAGTCAAATTAGAAGCAATAAACTTGAACATAACACTTACTCTGTAATAATCAAACAAGCACAAACTTAATAGCAATGAGCTTGAACCATAAAAGTATTCGTTCATACAAAAATATCATAGCTTAGTCAAATGCAATAATTTAGATAAAAAAATAGATTGTTAATAACTTAGATAAAAACCATAAATTAGTCTAGAAATATTAAGTGTCCGGTTGTTGAAGGTCTACCTTTTTTGGTTTTTGTAGAAATTGATGTGGTCTGCACCTATTTGTGAACTCCCTCTCGTGTCTGTACTTTTGACTTTTCCCACCACTAGAAACAATGATGGGATTCATCCTTGAGCAAACGACTCTAAATCTAGGTTTTTCATTCTTAACAATGTAGAGTTGCCTTCTAGTATCCACAACATGACTTCTCACAAGATTTTTAAAATCTTCTTTGTTGGTGAAGCTTTGACCCACATAAAAAGATACTTCTTGAATATTATTTGACTTCTTCTTTCTTTTTCTTAACTTTTTCATAGACAAATTTAATAAACTCCCCTAATCTTCACTACTACTATTAAAGTCATCAAGATCAAATTCCATTTGGTCATCATCCATGTTATCTCCATGTTGATCAAAAGCATGGTGATCCTTAAAAATGCAAATGAATATATCCATGTTAACATCGACTTCTTCGACATTCTTATCATCATCCTTCATCCTATCGTCATCTTGTTTGGTTTTAAACATGTCTTATAAAATTATTTTGCAACGGAAGCTTGTTTTAACATGTTTAAATCTAAAACTTTAGAAACCAAAACCCACCAAGGATCCATATGTAGTTCTTGAAACTTAAATAAAATACAACCATAGGGTGTTTAGAATCAACAACCTTTGTAGAGAAGTGGTAGCTACAAGAATAAGGATGGTATGAACACAAATGTCTTCACTCCAAGAGATGAACACACCAAGCAAGCAAGCTTCAATTGTGCTAGCCAAAACCCAATGTCAAGAACACACACTACCTCACTTTCTTTAGGTAAATATTTGTATGTAATGTAGAAATCGAAACACCTTTAAGAACCTAAACAAACTATTGAAAAAGCTTGCTTGTGTTCTTAGTATGTTTTCATTCAAGAATGCTTTCTTTTAAAAATCTCTACTTGTAGGTTCAAGAGAACCAAATATTTGAAGTGATAAAATAGGAAGGGAATAAGTTGCTTTCTCTAATAGTAAAGTTTGTAACCCCAAATCCATGCAAACTTTATTCAAGTCAAACAAGTAAATGTCATGGGTTTATGTCCATGCTTTCTTTCAAGGTTTACAAGAAAAGGGTATGGATTTATTTCCATATTCACTTTGGACATTAAGATGCATTCTCAAAAGATTTATTTTATAAATCTATTAAAACTTGTAGTCTTAATATAGATATTACATACACTATGTAGTGTTACCAAGTAAACATTACATATAATATTAATGTTTCATTATACATTATTATTTTACTTAATAATAATAATGTATTCTTGACGTAAGTTGGGTTATACACATTAAACCGAGTTTGAGTGTACATTTGGAATATTTGCTCAGTGTGTGACCTTTTGGGATATCATATCAATAGTAACATTGCTACACGTTGTGTCTTAGGCATATAGGTCCAACACATCTTCCATACTATCACCTCCGTCTTCATCCTCCTATTCAACCATGTTAACTCAGCTTCATGTTGAGTATCATCAAATTGTCCATGATCAATAATTGTTTCACCATTCCATCCAATGACCTTATACATATGCCTATTATTCATGACTCTTGTTTAGTGTACACTTGAACAACCTTAAACCTAGACATATATTGCAACAACAAAAGGGTATCTTGATCATTACGTATAGTCCTTGAACCAAAATTCAGTTTCATGTTGGGAATTAAAAAGTGATAAAACATAATCTCATCCTTTGGATAACCAATCTCCTAGAGCGTGGTTTTCAATTCAATCAAAGAAAATGGATCTGTATCAATCATGTCTACATAACCCACCTTTGCATATTTGGGTTGTTCGCTGTGTTAAACAATTTAAAATACTGATGTAAGCATGAAAACTCAAAAAACCAACCAAAATCACAAGAAACTAACCATAAATATCGTAAGGATCGAAAAACTCATATTTTCTACGAATAAACCAAAGTGTTAGTGTCATGTTAACCGGTTTAAATACTCTTGATCATCGACGACTGACTTTCAATCACGAGGAAGAAGAAACGTTGTCATTGATAATAGGGTTTCTGAGATTAATCTCCACCATGATTTCATCTCTCGTATTGAGTTTTGTATGAATAAAATTACCAAAAAGCCATTGGGATGAGTTATAAACGATGTTCATTGGAAGAATAGTTAGATCGAGGGCAAAAAATGTGAGTTTTTCAAACCATAGGGCTGAATTGATAGAATATTTTATTTTGGGCTGAAATTGTTAAAAACTGAAACCAAAACCGTAATTTAATCTTCTTCTTTTTTTTCTAAAATAAATATTATTGATATTGAACGAAATTTATATTGCAATTTTGATAAAAATGAGTGCATTGCAACATTATATTCAAAGCGTGCAAAAACATTATGTTCTAAAAATTATAAAAGATTACATATTTTTTAATAAGTATAAATTAAAATCAATTAAAATGCTTAAAACTTAATTTCAAACTAGCTTGTTCGTATCAAAAATTAAGAATTGTTTTTACTTTTATACATTCATTTAATTAATAATATATTAATTATTATAATACTCTAGTTCATTATCTTCAATTCTTAACTAAATTTTATAGATATAAATCATAAAATAGGAGAGAGAAGCAAAAAACATGTGGTCTAGATTCATGACAAGTGTCAACAATTATTTTTATTTACTAGTATTAATGGAAACACATACCTACACACCCACACACCCACATATATACAACACTTAGGAAGAAGAATTGAACTCAAGAATTCGCATTAACTTTTGTTTATTTGAAATTTAACACGATTGCAAAAAAAAAATTATTTGTAGAAAATCGTACAGGTTACATAAAGTAAGTTAGACATAACACCCTAACTAATGGTAGAAACAATGGGATGAAATGAAATACATTGTTCAAACCTTAAGGTACTAAAGTCTTGGAATACTTGTTTTGTTTTTCTTTTTCTTTTTGATCGTTTAATTTTGACTATTACTTTGGCTTATTTGACCCAATAGAAACGTGTAGATAAGAAAAAAAGAGAGGCAAACATGTAGAACATCACTGACATTAGTTTTTATTACTATAGGTAATATCAGTAATTAGTATTTTTGGTAAGTGGGCTGTAAGGATTGATTGATGATGGGCCAAAGTGGAAAGCCCAATGCCAGCCCCAATTAAGTAACATATACCGGGAAAAAAAAGAAAAAAAAAAGGGAACGGGATTCGTGATTTCATGAGCAACAGACTAGGGCAACGAAGGGTCATCTGTACCTCCACCTCTAATCCGATCACAAATTTACCATCATCTCCGCCACAAAAATCCCTCAGATTCTTCACCCTCATGCCCTCCCCTCACAACGTCTGCCGGATCTTCTCGATCACCTCCTCTAGTGGCCCTGCAACCACCACCTTCTCACCTTGACCGGAAGTGTAATACGTGTTGTCGAAGAACGGCCAGAGCTTCAAATCGGTGGAAAACAAAATGATGTCGAACGCGTTCATCGACATTGTATTCGCATTTTTTTTAGCCTTTGACAAAAACTCTTCATTCTCAGTCAGTGAGTCGGTCAGTCCTTAGTCCTTAGTCCTTAGTTGCAACAACTAGTTCACTTGGATTCTTGGAAGCTACTCATGTATTTTAATTTTTTACTTCTAAGATTTAACTATTAAGCCTTATTGAGTTATTGGTTATATTTTTTCTGTTTTGTTTAAGAATTTAAGGTTAACCAATTAGGAGTTAGGTTGTTAGGTATTTTAAATGTGTTTAATTGTGCATATGTGTTATGTGCTTATTGGTTATATTTTTTGCGGCTAATGCTCAGTGCCTCTGACCACTGTGCTTATAAGCTTATTGAGTTGCTAATTATTTTTTGTTTAAGAATTTAAGGTTAACTCATTAGGAGGTTGCTTGTTGGGGTTAAATGCTCAGGAAGTTTTAATGGACTAGCTATATTATCAATTGAACAAGATTTGTTGGGCCGTCCCTGAGTGTGTGTGAAGGAGGAGGGTTAATATTTATTAACATAAAATAAATATAGGGTCTGAAGTTTTTACTTTGCTTAGGGCCACCAAAATGGTTGGGTCGCCTCTGCCGATCACGCTCGGGAAATGGCCGTGAAGACGAAGGAGCGGATTATGAAGTGATATAATATGGATTAATTTTTTTATGTATTTTTTTATTATGTAATTTTTTTAGTTTTATTTTGTAATTTTATATTTTTTTAATAATATTTTGTCTTTTTTTTAATTTAATTTTTAATTAAAAATATAAAAATCAAATAATTAAATAAAGGTGGTGATGTCGTGAAGTGATGGGGGAGTGATGATATATAACATATGTAAGAATTTTTTTTCAAAATAGGTGTGGTAAGAAGAATCTGGGTTTCTAGGTGGTTTTTTATATTAGTGGTGATTGTAGGCAATTCACATGGGTGGGGAGCGAGTTCAAATGGAAGTCGCAGGGGGGTAGCGAGTTCCATATTTCTGAGAAAAAAGCACAGAAGTCGCAAAAGGGGGGTGCGAGTTCCATGTTAAATTGAGAAAAGGACGGAAGTCGCAAGGGGGGGTGCGAGTTCTTCAAAATTTTCACACACCACTATATATAAACGTATATATTCAATTTTTTTCCATCACTCTCCTAAAACTAATCACCTTAAATTGATCAAATGATAAATAGTCCGTTTCTTGTAAAAAAATTTTGGGATGGGAGAATTTATTATGAAAATGGAATAATTGAGTGTGATGAATCGACTCGTTCGTCTTCTTTTATTATTCGTTATAAATTGGGATATAAAGAATTAGTTGATATGATTTATAATCATATTCAAACTAATAAGGAGTCATTTAGTTTGACTTTAATATTATACTACACGTTTCAAGGGGTCTCTGAATCGTCGCATATTATTGGTGACGAAAGCTTAGAAATAATGTATAATTTAGCCGAGATCGTTTCAAATTTTCAAGCTAATTTATACGTCAAAATGGAGCCAATTATTCCATATCAACAATCCAGTTGTATAAATCTTCTTCGGCTTTTTGAAACACCGGCACCACAAGCAGGTCCTTCTTCAATCGGGCAATTTGCAGTTGGTCAGTCTTCATCTGCCCAATATGAAGCCGGTCCGTCAATGTATTTAACTTTAGAAGATTCTTCATTCCAACAATCGTTTGACATACAACGCGATGATGATGGCGATGGTGGTGAAGATAACGATGATGATGGTGGTGGTAATGATGATTATGGCGGTTTCGATAACTCTGATGATTATATATTAGAAAAATCCACAGATACTGAAGTTGTTCCCTTAGATAATGAGTCAGATGATGATGATGATGTAGAAGCACCTTCTACAGTTCAATACAATGCTGGAATTTATCAAGGTTTCTCTTAGGGTCCGGTTTTGTATTCTAATGATGGTGAGCGGCTAGAAGATTACGAGCTTCCTGATTTTGATGTTGAAGATGACATGGATGTTTGGAATGAAGCTGCAAATGAAATTCGTGTTGGTATGTATTTTAAAAGTAAGGATGAGATAACATATGCAATCCGAAGGTGGAATGTTGCTCGTAATCGTGAGATTATAGTAGCAGACAGTAAACCATCATTATTTAAAGCGAAATGCTACACAATGAGCAAAAGTTATATAAAATCGCATCCTAACATTTCTTCTTATCAATGTGAATGGCATGTGACGGCATATAAGAAGAAGAATGCTCATATGTGGCAAATCACCAGATGGGTTTCTGCACATAACTGTTACGGGACAGTTGTATCCAATAATAACCGAAGTCTAAGGTCCAAAGATATTGCTGCACACATCATAGAGTTAATCCGTGTGGATATCAGTTATCCTATAAAACAAGTTCAAGCATATATTAAGAATAATTTAAATGTTGATGTTTCTTATGATAAAGCTTGGCATGGTCGTAGGATCGCAATAGAAAGTATCTACGGTACTTGGGAGAGTAATTTAAATGACTTGCCGAGATACATTACAGCGTTGAAGGCAACAAACCCTGATACAGTCGTAGAGTGGTTACATCATCCCAACGGTTCATCACAATATGCTACATTCAAATACGTGTTCTGGGCATTTGGCCCTGCTATTAAAGCATTCAACCGCTGCTTACCAGTTATATCGGTAGATGGTACTCACTTGAAGGGATCATATCGTGGCAATTTGTTGATTGCTGTTACAAAAAATGCAAATAACTACATATTGCCGATAGCATATGCTATTGTAGATGAGGAGACGGTAGAAAGTTGGCGTTGGTTTTTTCATCAGTTTCGGTCAAACATTGCAAACAGAAATCCCAGAAAACTGTGCGTTATTTCTGACCGACATAAAGGCATTATTAACGCTATGAATAATCTTGAAGAGTGGATGGAACCGAATTCTTTCCATTGTTTTTGTCTCCGGCATGTTAGGAGTAATTTCATGAAAAACTTTAAGAATGTAAGTTTGAAGAGGTTGTGTTGGAGTATTGGTAGCACCACACAACGTAGAAAATACGTGAATTGCGTCAGACAAATGAAAACAATCAGTCAAGATGCATGGGAATTGTAACATCAGTGCCGGAACCGTCACCGGAACAGTGATCGTAAACAGTACGTGAACAGTAATCAGGTACAAATCTCTTATAATTCAGTGTATTTCAAATTCATATCGAGCTTCAGTATCATTTCATGTTATCAAAACAGTGAATTCATAGCTATTTCAGAGAAGCAAGATCAGAACAATGGTTCTTGAGTCAGATAATTATCTGGCAACACAGAACCATCATGTGATTTATTTGTTAGGATTTTATTATGTATAAACGTATGTGAGGCTTTACAGAACAAAACAGCACGAATATCGTTACGTGAATGCTAAACCGACGGATTTTTCATATAGGTGACGATCTGTACGAATAAATCTGAAAGTTTAACGTTCTGAATGATATTCAATAATTAGAAAACAATATTGAAAAGTGTAGTTATCGTCGTGTTTGATCGGGTGACGATTCGAACAAATACGCGCGATGACCGCGCGATTCGATTTAAACGTTAAATAAATATTTTGAAATTTAAATAATTCAAAGATATTTAGTTAATTTATTAGGAATCACAACCTAAAATAATTTTCTAAATTCTATTTTAAAATCGAGTCGTTTCGTAATGAAAACGACGAGAAACTGATGTTTTTACGTGAAACCACGCGAAACCGAACGAACCCGAACGAACCCGGGTAAAACCAAGCCATTTATTATGGCATTTAATACCATAATCACAGCCAACAACCACCCACCAACACCCAAAGTCGTTCATCCCTTTCTCTCACTAGAAAACTCCACTTCTCTCTAAGATTTCTACTTCATTTCTTCACGAAATCGACCCATTTTGGTGTCTAAACGATCCCCTCAACCTGTAGATCACGAAAGTACAAGGGATCTAAGGTTTTATCCAGCCAAATCGAGGTAAAATCCCCATTTTTGTTCGATTTTGAGGGTTGAAAACCCTAAAAATCGCCTTTCCTTGAAACCGATTAAAACACCACAAAACCTTAAGGAATCACCATGGGATACAATAAGAATAAGTTGGGAACTTGTCACGCACCAACACCTAGCTTCTAGATCAAGGATTGAGTTGCTATGGTGGAGAGGTTCGACCCACCGAATGACAAAGCTCCAGCCCGACGAATGGAGCCATTCTGGCCACATTCGGCCGAATGGCGAAAGGTTCTGCAGCCAGCCTTCATTCGCCGAACCAAGCCTTTCGTCTGGAGCTATTCGACCCTCATACGGAGCTTGTCATTCGGCCATAACCCTCACTCGGCTCAATCCCATTCGAGGAAACCCCTTCGGCCGAATAAGACCAATACTCATTCGGCCCTCCCATTCGACCAAGCCCTTATACGGTCAAGCTCCTTCGACTCAAGAGTCATTCGCTAGACCCCATTCGGTTGAGGCCTGCTTTGGTTGATCCCACTCACCTTTGGGAATGATCCTCATATGACCCAGCTCATTCGTCCCGAACTAAAGCCCCTCTCGACTATCACTATACATGCAAGGGGGGGGGGATGTGAGTCATGGAGGATTACTTAACAATTACATAAATAAGAGAAGTGTAACCAACAACACACACATTACATGCATGCATGGTGTGGGTGTGAGTGTATGGGATACGTGAATGTATGCATGGGAACTTGTTTATGTGTGTGAGCATGGGAGGGTATTAGGGTTTTCCTTTCAAATAATTAATCTTGGATGAACTTTAAAAGACTAAGGTGGCCTTTCAATTTAGATGGGGGTAATTCATACAAGCTAATTATTTGAAGTCCATAGTAGTGGTTATTAAAAGAAGTCGAATAAATCACGTGGTATTATCAAGGACAATTTCTTTTGGGGATGACACGTTTGAACTCAAGCAAGAAACAAAGTCTTAAAGTGGTTTTGGTGGGATAAGGGTTTACTAAAAGATAATAGGTTAGATTAAGTTAGATGAGTCTTAGGAACACATTAGTATCATAAGACACTTAGTTGCACACCGAGACCAAACCCCAGACCTAACGTTTACTATAGATACTCATCGTATGCGAATTTTCTTAAAACAATTCAGGTGTTAAAGATACATAAGCTACAATCAAAGAGCGTGCATTATCTTTTGTGAATCAATTGCACCGCAACACAGGTGAGTTCATTGCCCCTTTTCTAACATTTTTGTTTTAAAACGCGGGGCTGAGAAGCATGCGTAAACTGTTTTATTAAACTGTTTATTTAAATGCTTTTATCAATTATATGTTTTACATATATATGTTTGTTGATACTCTTAGACTCCTGTCTAGGAAATTATTAAACAGATCAAGTTATCAAATAAATTTAAGTACTCTCATGAGTAATACCTTAAATTTAAACTCTAAATCAACCCTTAGTCCATCAATCTCAAATTCAAGAATCTAAATTCAAAGTGAAATCAAATGAACAAAATCAAAAGATCATATTCAAAGGAATCATAACTCAGTGTGGGATCTGAGCACAAAGAATCATAATCAATTCAATTATCATTGTGAATCATTGGAAAGTCAAAAGATCAAGATCAAGAAACTCAAGAAATCAGATATCATAAATGTGTGTGAATCATGTTAATAATGAAATCATCATGATCTAATGAAATCATTAATGCTCAAGTTATGGTGGATGTCAGTTGTATATGGAATCAAGACCACGTGTAACACACATATAAAGTCCCTTTCAGGTATAGAAGACTCTTGTAGTCAGGCTATACGGGCAATAACATGAACGATCAAATGGAATCAATATAAAAGTCAAAATCATGAGAATCAAGAGATCAAGAATCACAGGATATCCTTAAAGTCCCACTCAGATGCAGAAGACCATTGGGTCAGGCTGTAACGGGCAAAACATTAAAGTCCCACTCAGATGCAGAAGACCATTGGGTCAGGCTGTAACGGGCAAAACATTAAAATCCCGCTCAGTTCAGGTGTACTCCTTGTGAGTTATGCCTGACATGGGTCACGTGTGAGAGGTTACAACTTGGACAACCACCCACAACTAAGTCTAATTGATTGGGTCAAATAATGCTCAATCATCATGTCTTAGTTGTACTTAATGTTTTATTTAATTATTTAATTAAATATTTGACATTTTACTATTATCACTGACTTTTGGGAAATCCTATATCTACGATCAAAAATCAAGAGGATCAAAGGCAAATCAGGTTTCAAAATCATGATCAAATACAGAAGTGTTAGGTAAAAATGCTTAATTATCATTAACAACAGTGTCATATGCATATTAGTATGTGGTGGGATAGCGTCTGGGCTTGACCCTTTCGTGATTCCCTATATATAAGCATATCGATGTGGATATTACATGTGGAGTTAATGAGGTTAGGGTCTTTACCAAAAGAGGTTTTCAAATCATTTTCAAATCATAAAACTATATGAACTCACCAACCATGTGTTGACTTGATTTTTGCATGACTTCTCAGGTGACGAACAGGTCAACTAAGGAGTTATTCCTTTTGGACTAGGACTTCAGATAGAAGGCTTAGCTTTTTGGACCTGCATACTTTTGAAGACATCATTATACAAATTTATTTTGTATATCTTGTGTAAATACAAGATAGAAATTTATGATGTTGATGGTAGATTTACATTGTTAAATTATAAACAATACTGATGTAATTTAACTTTGTAATTCTATTATATTTAGCATTTCTCATTTGTATCATGTGCAATGTAAACAATCTGATCATCACGATTATCACTCACGATATTGCGCCCCGATAACCTTCCGCCCGACGGGACAACCGATCCTATCCCGCCGGCTCGGGGTGTGACTGGAATATTTGAAAAGTATTGATCAAAGTCAGTGGACGCTTGTTGGAGATAAGAATCATCGTCGATGGGGTAACCTAACGACGAATATTTCAGAGAGTATAAATAATGCACTACGTGAAGCAAGGCTACTACCAATAAAGGCTTGTATTGATTATACCTTCAACAAAGATGTTCAACAATTTGTGAAGCATAATGAGATTGCGTGGAAATGCAATACAGCATTACCCCCTCGTAAGTGGCGAATGTTTAATCATCGTGATAGCAGGGCCCAAGAGCACGAAGTATTATTGTTTGACTACACAGAGGCTGTCTACAAGGTTGTGTCTAGGCTTCAAACAAATGATGACGGAGGAAATGACTATACAGTAGAGTACAAAAAAAGAAAATGCACATGTGGTAAGTGGCAGACTCATAGATTTCCGTGATCGCATGCCATAGCAGTGTGTCGTAGTAGAGGTGAAGAACCTCACGATATTGTTAACGAAGTGTACACGACTGTTACGTATAGGCGGCAATACGCTGGTCATTATTACCCAATCAGCCACCCTCAATGTTGGAGAGACCCGGGATGGAGAATCATTGGAGATCCGACAAAAGTTATATCATCTCGAGGCAGGAGACGTGTGCGGAGAATACAAAACGAGATGGATTTTCGTCATCCCGATGAACCAATACTTCGAAGATGTGGAATATGTGGTGGAACAGGGCATAACAGGCTAACATGTGGAAACTCTCATCCATAATATTTTGAGCGTTACTTTGTTTTTGTAGTATTAATTTTAAATAAATGTTGTAGTATTAATGTTGTAGTTCTATTTTGTTTATGTACTATTATTGTTGTTTTTGTATTAATTTTGAATTAATAGCTTGAGTAATGCATAATATATATTAAATACAATAATTATGACACAAAAAAACAGACTTTTATTATTAATTATGAAAAACACAACACATTCTACAAATTACTTGATAAACAAAATTCTACCCACGAGGTATGAAACGCCAAGTATAGTATTGTTCTGCCATGTAGCGTTGATATCTCATACACTTATTTTTGAAATCCTCGTTTACGTTAACTGTTTTATTTTCAACTAATTGATGCATTAGCATACATGCAAGAACACCTGTGTCACCACCTAAATCACTTCCATCATTTGGCGCATAATCGTCGTTAGCATTGTGTACTTTCAGGCATCTGTCCCTTTTATCTATGAAAATTCCATCATATTTTCGCCAGTATTGAATTTCATCTAGCAACTAGTCAAATTTAAGTGGAAGGACATCCATGGTAGGAAAATGAATCAGCCTGCGATAATCTTTTGCATATCCCTTATTTGGCCAGTACTGAACCAATTCCATTGTTTGCAAATTGATTCTTACAAGATACCAATCATCTACAACACGAGTACATAATGGAATGTAAACATAATCCACCTCCCAAAATGGAGGGTACAGTTCAAGAGTTCCGTTAGCATATATGGCAGCGAACTTGCTTTCTTTTAAAATTAAAATATCACGAAATTCAGGTGGTAGAATTGTCCACCGCAGCCCTGATGGTCCATTTTTCCTAAAATTAGCACCTCTAACACGCATCATTCGTGTTACCCATCCTTCAATATGCTGTAAATTATTTTACAAAAACATGTCAATTATTTAGTAAACATGTTAGTATAACAACAAATACATATTAAAATTATAATTTAAAAACTTTCAACCATTGGCCAAAGACGACCATTGCACAGATATCCCAATAATGTTCCCCAAAAATCACCATCAAGCTTCCTATTTTCAAAAAAAAGGGAATAGCAGAATGGAGCATCGCCGTTATTATAAAACTCGAGTACATCTTGGGACCATTTGTTGGACTCGTCATTTGGAATTGCCAACCTGCGTTTTTGCTGTGGAATTTCTTCTACATCTTCGGTTTTTTTTTTTGGCTTTGTCTTCGTGAGGGTTTTTAAGACAGACTTGTTCAGTGTTTTCAATTAAAGTTGAAGAAGAAGCATTTTCTGATTTTTCTTTTGGTTGGCGCCTCCATTTTTGGAAAATCCACTTTGATGCTTTTGGTGCTGGTTGCGAATGATATTCTTCATCATCAACTACTTCTTTACCACGATTGTTAGCCATTTGTGACACAACAGATTACACATGAAAAGATAAGAGGGAGAGATAGATTGGGGGAGGTAGATTGAATAGATTGTGGTGTATGTCATTCCATGAAAATGCAAGTATATATAGGCATATAAAAATTAAAATTGAAATAAATTAAAAAATAATAGTAAAATAAAAAGGTACAGATTGAAGTAAATTAAAATTTAACTATTACAGACATATAAAAATTTCGACAGAAGTAAGATACAATTATGTTCCACATGGAGGTCGTCTTGCATCACGTGATGGCCTATTGTTCAGATTAAATGGTATCGGTGATCCAGCTTCAAAATTAGGCATGTTACTGTCCTCTTGATTTGGAGCAAAATAATTTTCTTGTGTGAAATCTTGAGATACAGAAGGTATCTGAGAGTCAAATGGTGTGTAGAACTCTTGATGGAAATTTTGTTCCATCCCCCCTGTTGAAAATCAAAAAAAGTAGGGCTGAGTGTCCCAAAATTAGATGGCCCCACTCCTTCAAAAAAATGGTGACTCAGGGGGGTGAACTCTATATCCAGTCTCATTTTCAAAAACAGGTAAATAATCTTGATTGGGATTTGAAGGTTCTCCAACTTCCAAATTTTCAGCCGTTGCATTACTCTCATCTCCTTGTCTACGAGCACGTGTTCGTGTTCGTCTACGTGCCCTTTGAGGTACAATGTCATCACCAAACTCAACATTATTTCTGGTCAAATGTGTTGTAGAATAATTTAAACGAGATCTCTGATTTACAATTCCCATAAAATCAATAGCCATATCTCTTAATGGCTCCAATTGTTGAGCATTTTCTGGGTATGTTCCAATCAGATTTCCTGTCATTTGATACATTTGAGTAACACCGTCAACCTGCACAAACACATTAAACATATTATGCTTTCAAAATTATTTACTATCAAATTATATGTACAACCAAAAATAATAAATTATAAAACATACCATTACTTGAAATCTTCCACCATGATTTTGATATCCATGTGGGTTTGCCTCATGATGCCCTGGGTTGGTTATATACAAAACGGTACGCTCCCAAAACCATTGCATGTAATCGATACTAACACCAGCAACGTTATTAAATTCTCCATTTACTACATTAAAAAATCTACCATCCCATGCTTGCATGTAATGGTGATGTTCACGTCTCCAGTCTTTGTTTGCTTTACCCTGCCGAGTTAAAGCGTGCAACCGTTTATGCTCAGCTTTGTCAATCGGTAAAGCATTTGGGATTTTTTGGAGAATATTAAATTGTCTTGTAACCCTGCTTGGTGCATGATATTCAACAATTTCCCAGTAGATTATGTATGTTTCACATCTCCAACAGTTGGCATCACTTGTACAAATTGGAGGTAGCAGTGATAAAACATGATCATAGGGAGTCCATTTGAACTGAATAAATAATAAAGAAAATATAACCAAATTAATACAAATGTTATATTAAAATAAATAACTTCAATGAATGTATAACTCTAATCACCATGCTCTCATGCAGTTCAGTTAGTTGTGAACGAAAACCTTTCACCACATGTGCAATAGTCTGGCTATATGATAGGTTAGACCGCCATCTAAATATTAATCAAAAATTAAATCATAATTTACTAGAATCAAAAATTCAAATATTGATATGTGAAACATACCGAGCACCATATGGTTTTGTTGAATCAAAATCAAAGTACAGAATTGGGGACATGCATGTAATTCTTTCCCATGCCCACATTTGTAACAAGAACATCGGACCAGATATCTCCTTGGCCAAATAGGATGTTCCCTTGCATAAATTTCTATAAAAACAAGCTAAAACTGCACTTCCCCAACTATACTCGTTACATGCTTCTAAATTAATTAAATAATTTAAATGAAACAAATGTACCATATGGTTAGCAGAGTCAGGAAATAGAGTAGCACCGAATAAATTAATATATACAACCTGGCTCTTTGTACAGTCTCCAACTCGGTTGGATTTTCAGGAAAATCTGATTTTATTTCACGTAAAATACGGGCTAATTTTATTCTACCTCCAGTAATATCGTTTTGCTGAGGTGTAAACCCCAACAATTCCGCGCATTTCGCTACATTTTGTTCAATAGGGCAAACATAATCAATGCCAGACACAACCTGCCCATTTACAGATAAACCCCACAAAACTTGAACGTCTTGAAGGGTGACGGTAACCTCACCAAATGGTAAGTGAAACGTGTGCGTTTCAGGTCGCCACCTTTCCACTAAAGCAGTTATAAGAGCGTGGTCAACTGTTCTATAACCACAATCAATAATGCCACCAAATCCAGCAAGGCGTATATACGTCATAACCGGTTCCGGCACATGATGATCTCTTATGTATTCCCAGAATTTTTGATCACCACGTCTAACATTAAGTTGGACGTTATCTGGTATAGTGTTAGTAAACAAAGCACGTGCTCTATGAGTATCTGGCAAAAACAAAACATCTTCATTTAGTGGACCCGGATTCACTCCTAAATTCATTTTTTTAACAGAGAAAATATCACGTGTTTTAGTAGATAAAGCGACTTTGAATGTTGAAAGAATTGAAGTGTTAGCACCTTTAAATGGTGAACGGTGAATTAATTATGAATTCAAATATGAAATGACAATTCAAATATGGAATGACTATACACTGTAAAAGTTATTTGTTTTTATTATATTTACTTGTCTCTGCAAAAGTTATTTTGGTGTTATTACTTTTACTTGTATCACATGCAAGATATAAGTGTGTACTATGTGAGGAAGTCGCACCCACCCCATGCGAGATACGTCCTTTTTTTCAGACCCTCGGTAAATTGTCTCCCCTCATGCGCCACATGGAACTCCACATGGAAGTCGCTCCCTCCCATGCGACATCCATAGAACTCGCTACCCCCCCTGCAACTTCCATTTGAACTCGCTCCCCACCCATGCTAATTGCCTACAATCACCACTAATCTCAAAAACCACCTAGAAACCCATATTCTTCTTACATCCCACCTATTTTGAAAAAAAAATCCATATGTAATGATGATGTGGAGTGATAAGGGGGTGATGTGTGGTTGATTACGTGGCGCATATGTGGCGCCTACGTGGAGTGAAAGGGGGTGATGATAACACATAGCCTAAGGGGTTGTTTGGTAGAGCTGAATCATTAAGTGCTGAATGGTTAACAGGGTCTGAACCATTAAGTGCTGAATGGTATGTATTTTCCATTTAGCATGGTATTGGTGCTGAATGGTTAAGTGTTGAACTGAATCATTAAGAGGTAATTTAATTTAAACCAAATGAGCTGAATGGTTAAGTGTTGAATGGTTTTATTAAGAGGTAAACAAACAACCCCTAAGGCCATGTGTTATCATCAAGCCTCCATCACTCCACGTAGGCGCCACGTAGACAACCAACACCATCACCCCATTATCACTTCACGTCATCATCGCATTGTTATCATCACCCCTCATCACCCTCTCCTTTTCCCCCTTTTTTCTCCCTTTCTTATCCTTCATGCCGTGAAGGCTCTCACGGGGTTGCCATCACATCGTGGTCACGACCCTGTGTGTTATGATGGATGTGGGTGATGAGGGTGTGATGGAGAATGATCAAGCCCTCCCCATGCCTCGCCTAATAAAATTTTGTAGTTACGATCTCATATAAACTAAATGAATTTCATTAGATAAATATATTACTTTAATTGAGAATTATGAGGAATATTACATCAGAAATGGTGAAACATATGATAATATAATATGTTACACATTAAACCACATTTGTTTATTTAATCCCAATTTTTTTATTCAGGTTTATTGTGGACCACATATTTATTTTCAAGATTTCAAATAGACGACCTAGATAGATTTTAAGGATTTTTCTTTAAGATCGAATTTTGAAAATATACGAACCCTATATATATAAAATTAATTTACTTTGGCAATAAAATGTTGAAAGTCATAAGAGTCGAGCGAGTGACCTCCAAGTCCAAACAAAAATGTCTAACCAACTCCATTAAATTGACAATTGTTAATATTTCTGAAAACTTGGATATATTGATGTTTAAAAAAGTCACATGGAGGCTCAAACACGCGCGTTGAGGTAGGTTGATACGATTAAAGCTTTAGCGTAGCGATATGATGGTATTATAAAAAAAACATACGAAATCATGACGGATCATTTATGAAAAGTAAAACATAAATAAAAATCACTATTATGATTTATAAGTCATGGTATAAGAATTTAAAAAAGTAATTTATTAGTAAAAAAACAATTATATAATGGAACATATGTTTTTCACCTTTGGTTGGTCTCGTTTTTACTCGACGTTTTTTAGTTGTATTCGATCTTATTTTTCACGATACCAACAAATTACCGTCATCTCATACAACCCACGATTTATATTTTTTCAAATTATATAAACTACAAGGGATAAATTTTAAATGGTTGAGGGGTTTAAAGAAGATTGTAAGCTTACAAAACATATGTTTCGGATAATTGCATCTATTTTGTCTAAGATGTGAATTAATTTGTTTATTTTCTTTACTTCTTAGTATAAAACAAATAAAATAAATGAGATATTATATTATATTATATTATATTATATTATATTATATTATATTATATTATATTATATTATATTATATTATATTATATTATATTATATTATATTATATTATATTATATTATATTATATTATATTATATTATATTATATGGGTTAAGTTAAACTAAATAAGGCACTTAATCTAAAAAACATAAGAATGATCTTGAGCCATTAGATCATTAATCAATGGTTATGATTAAATCAAGTTATTGGAGAGTATTTTAGTCATGCTTACTTTTGTTTACTTTTTACCAAATTCCTCCATATTCTTTAAATGTTCGTAACTTTTACATACAAAATTATTGAAAAAAAATATACCGTAAAAACGAACAATTTTTTATCTTCAAAATTAATATAGTTTTGCTATATAAACATTTTTGTTTTTTTAGTTCATTGTGTTTTTTGTACAGATCATTGTGTCTTTTGTACATCTCATTGTGTCTTTTGTGTAGGTCATTATGTCTTTTGTACATGTCATTGTGTCTTTTGTGTTTGTGCTCAATGTTGTTTTTCATGAATAATTTAAGACATAATGATGTTGCATAATACATAATGTCAAACAAGGATGACATAATTACGAGTATAAATAACACAATGATCTTTAAAAAAGACACAATAACCCGTAAAAAAAGACAAAATGACGAGTGACTGTGTCTTTTGTATAGACATTGTCCCTTTTGTGTTTCTCCTCAATAGTCAATATTGTCATTTGTATATACATTGTGTCTTTTTTACATGTCATTGTGTCTTTTGTATACATATTATGTCTTTTGTACATGTCATTGTGTCTTTTGTGTTTCTACTCAATATTTGTGTTTTTCTAAACAATTTAAGACACAATGATATTGCAGAATACATAATGTTAAGCAACGATGACAAAACGACGAGTATAAATAACACATTGATATTAAAAAAAAGACACAATTACCTAGTAAAAAAGACACAATTATCTGTAAGAAAAACACAAAAAGATAATTATACACAAATGTTTAAAAAGACACAATAACACAATGAGCTGAAAAAAATTATTTTTTTTAGCAATATTATACTGAGAATGTTGCTCTACACATAGGAGAGATCAGGCGAGCACCAAATCAGCGAGAGGGCTCCATCCAAGTTCTAACACTAAATCCCTAAGCGGCAGGGAGCACCAATCGGCGAGAGTGCACCGTCCAAGCTCCAATCATAAGTTACCTAATCGACTGAGAGCCCCAAATCGGTGAAAAGTCTAAATCGACAAAGAGTAATTTGGTCAAATTCAAATCAGTGACGCTTCAATCGCCAACTCCATAACATGTTTGATTTAAGATTTGAAAGTATACATGTTATGTTGTTTGGCCTGATTCAAAGTATATCGATGACTTCAAACAGGCATTCTGCAATTTTGTTTGATTCAAAGCATCATCATCATCCATGCCCGGTAAAATCCCACTTAGAGTGGGGTCTGGGGGGAAAGATAAAGACATACCTTACCCCTATCTACAAAGTAGAATAGAGAGGTTGTTTCGCTAGAGTACCCCGGCTCAAAAGCAATTTTTTATTATGCATATATATGTATATATACACACAAACATATATCATTTTTTGGTTTTTTTACAACATTATGAAACACCACAACATAACCACATATGACCACATCAAGTAGCATACAATATAAACAAGAGGCACCAAAGAAGTAAACGGGAATAGGTAAGCAACACTCATATAATTCAACAGACAAAGCACACCACCAACCATGTGGTATCCTGACCCACAAACAAAACATACAAGATAACATATACAGATATCGTTTATAAACTGCCCATCCCGCAATGAAGCATAAAACACATGTAATCTCCTATCATGAACCCAGGACCACCAAAAGATATATCACAAACAGCCCAACCCCCATTCCGCAAACGAGCATATAACATATATAACCTCATATCATGAATCCCAGAGACACCAAAAGACACCACAACAACTCACAACCCCTATGTGGAGAAACCTAGGAAAGGCTCTATGTATCCTTAACCTTTATTCTACGTCTCCACGTACTCCTATCATAGATCATGTTCTCGGAGAGGTGTAGCTCTGTCAAATCGTGTATGATCTGCTCGCCCCAAGTCAGCTTCGGTCGACCCATTCCCCTCTTCCCCTCCACCGTGAGAAACTCTACTTTACGGACAGGCGCCGCTTGGCTTCTTCGTCTCACATGTCCAAACCATCTCAATGTTCCTTCTCTTACTTTATCCGAGATGTTTGCCACCTGTAATATTTCCCGGAACACCTCGTTCCTTATCTGATCAAGCCTTGTATGTCCACACATCCATCTCAGCTGTCTCCAGCCTCCTGGTTTGGTTTTTCTTAATCGGCCAACACTCTGTGTCGTACATCATGGCTGGCCTGATCGCCACTCTGTAAAATTTACCTTTTAGTTTTTTTGGAAACTTCTTGTCGCATATGATGCTAGTAGCTGCTCTCCACTTTTTCCAACCTGCTTGAACCCGATGGACTACGTCACTATCAATGTCACCATCCTCTTGTATAAACAATCCTAGGTATTTGAACCTTGTCGTCCTTGGCACCTCCTGGCCTCCAATAGTCAGTTGATCGTCTTCGTCCTCCTCATCTGGGCCGCTAAAATGGCTATGTAGGTACTCAGTTTTTGACCTACTTATGCGTAAGCCTCTCTGCTCTAAAGCTGTTCGCCACTCTTCTAAACGGATGTTTAGCTCCTCTTTCGTTTCCGCCACTAAGACAATATCATCCGCGAAAAGCATACACCATGGGATATGAGCCTGGATAGACCTCGACAGCTCATCCAGAATAACCGCAAAAAGGAAGGGGCTTAATGCCGATCCTTGATGTATGCGAATATATTAACTAAAAGTACAGTACGAGAGCCATACTGTACGAGAACATATCTGAACGAGAACGTGTCTGTAATGTGAACGAGAACATATCTAACGAGAACATATCAGTAACTAAAGTACAGTACGAGAGCCATACTGTACGAGAACATATCTGAACGAGAACGTATCTGTAATGTGAACGAGAACATATCTAATGAGAACATATCTGTAACTAAAGTACAGTACGAGAGCCATACTGTACGAGAACACGTGAACATATCTGTTGTTGTGTGAAAACATATCTAGTACATGAACTGAGAACATATCAGAGGACTTGTGTGAGAACATATCCTAGTCCTGTATGAACATATCTCTAAAAACATGTATTGCGAGGCAATGAGTTGGGTTATACTCTACACATGTTTTGAAATAACAGGACTAAGTATAACTACGAATATCTGAATGACTAGTGTGAATTGAGAACGTATCTGGATCTTTTCAATATAGTTATACTTGAATACTTGAATGATCACATTTCAACATGAAATTGTCAGCATGTCTGAACATGGTTGAGTTATGTGATTAAAAAGGGTTATATCTTTAATAATCTTGAACTGACCTGAGTTTGTCTGCATGTGAGCAGAACTATGGCTCCGAAAAGAGGTCGTCCAGCTAAGAAAGCTACCGAGAATATTACTCCCCCTGAACCGAATCCAGTTCCACCACCTGTTTCTGAAACAAATACCGTTCCTCTGGTGAACCAGGACCCAAACCCGACACAAATAGCAGCTCCTAGTGGGTCGGTATTGAATGAAGCAGCTATAGCCCGAATCGTAAAGGAACAATTATCGGCTGCTGGCATTGTAATACCACCACAGCCACATGTCACTTCTGGGTCTGGTCATGTGGAACATAATGCCACAGGTGGACACGTTGAAACTGTTCATACCACAGGCACAACTACTACTGCTCCTGATCCACCACGACAGGGATGTACGTATAAATACTTTGCTTCCTGTAAGCCACCTACTTTCACAGGTAGGGAAGGAGCGGCTGGACTCCTTAGGTGGATCGAGGAGATGGAAACAAAACTGAAAATCAGCCAGTGTCTGGAGGAGCATAAGGTGTCTTATGCTGCCTGTTCTTTGAAAGAATCAGCTCTTACCTGGTGGAATACCCAGGCTAAAACTTTGGGTTCTGTTACAGTTGATTCTATGGGCTGGAATGAATTCAAAACTCTGATTATGTCAGAGTACTGCCCAATCACTGAAATCCAAAAACTTCAGGAGGAATTCTGGAGTCACTCAATGGTCGGTGCTGATTGTTTAGCCTACACCGATCGTTTTCATGAACTTACTTGTCTACTTCCCAATATGTTTCCAACTGAGGCAGCATTGATTGAGAAGTATATCAAAGGGTTGGTTCCCCAGATTCGGGGAAATGTAACTGCTGCTGAACCCACAACCCTCAAAAGAACCATTCTGTTGACCACCAAGCTTACCGATGAGGCGGTAAGAAGTGGTACATTGATCTCAAAATCTCAAACGGCCGTGGGCCGTAGTGAAGCTGGTACCTCGAACGTTTCTAAAGGTACCAAACGTAAATGGTTTGGCAAGTCCAAGACCAAAGCTCCAGCTGAAACCAGTCAGAACAAACCAACCGTGAAAAACTATGGAGCGGCGGTACCGGAGAGGAAAGTTTACACTGGGCCGGCGCCCAAATGTGATAGGTGTCCCTACCATCACACAGGACCATGTCCTGTTTGTGCAAAATGTAATCGGGTAGGACACTATGCTAAATACTGCAACTTTCCTGCTCGTCAACCAAACCAAGCTCCACGACCCACTGCTCAAACAAACCGGTCATGTTACACTTGTGGAAGCCCTGATCACCTCATGCGCAATTGTCCAACCAATAACACCAATCCAGGGAATCAAGCTAGGGGTAGAGCTTTTCAGATTGGTGCAGCCGAGGCAAGACATGATGCAAACATTGTCACTGGTACGTTCCTTCTCAATAATCTTTATGCATCAGTTTTATTTGACACAGGAGCAGATAAGAGTTTTATTTCTCCTGAATTTGCATCATTACTTTCATTGCCTACGGTAGAACTAGAAACTCCTTATGTCATTGAACTTGCAAACGGCAAGATGATCAAAACTAGCAGTGTTATTCAAGGATGTTCCTTGAATCTGAATGGTCACCTTTTCTGTATCGACTTACTTCCTATTGAGCTTGGTAGCTTTGATGTCGTAGTAGGCATGGATTGGCTTTCTGATAACCAAGCGGAAGTTGTATGTCAAACTAAGGTGATCCGTATTCCATTACCTAACGGTAATACACTGGTAGTTCAAGGAGAACGAGCCGGTAGAAAACTTGGTCTCATATCTTGTATGCGGGCTCAGAAATTTTTAAGGAAAGGCTGTTATGCTTTCCTGGCACACGTGACCGAGCACAATTCTTCACCTACACATATCACTGATATCCCAGTAGTCAAAGATTTTCCTGAAGTTTTTCCTGAAGATATATCAGGATTACCCCCAACAAGACAGGTTGAATTTCGTATTGACTTGATTCCTGGCGCTGCACCTGTTGCTAAAGCCCCGTATCGGCTTGCGCCATCTGAAATGCAAGAACTTTCAGGTCAATTACAGGAACTTCTTGATAAAGGTTTCATTCGACCCAGTTTTTCACCCTGGGGAGCACCAATTCTTTTTGTGAAAAAGAAAGATGGATCATTCAGGATGTGTATCGACTACAGGGAACTCAATAAACTGACAATCAAGAACCGTTATCCATTACCTCGTATTGATGATCTGTTTGATCAGTTGCAAGGTGCTACATATTTCTCAAAAATTGATTTGAGGTCCGGATATCATCAGTTGCGAATCCATGACAATGATGTTCCAAAAACTGCTTTCCGAACCCGGTACGGACATTACGAGTTTTTAGTAATGCCGTTTGGTTTAACCAATGCACCTGCAGTTTTTATGGATCTGATGAACCGAGTATGTAGACCTTATCTGGATAAGTTTGTGATTGTATTTATTGATGATATTCTCATTTATTCCCGGAACCAGCAGGAACATGCCCAACATCTGAAACTCATCTTAGAACTTCTAGCACGTGAACAGCTATATGCCAAATTTTCCAAGTGTGAATTTTGGTTACGAGAAGTTCAGTTTCTGGGGCATGTTGTGAATAAGAATGGTATTCAAGTGGATCCCAGTAAGATCAAAGCGGTAGAACAATGGGAGACACCCCGAACCCCGACTGAAATACGTCAATTCTTGGGGTTGGCAGGTTATTATCGCCGATTTATCAAGAACTTTTCAAAAATCGCTCTGCCACTTACCACTTTGACTCAGAAGAACCAACCGTTTATATGGGGTTCCCAACAGGAGGAGGCTTTCCAACTGTTGAAACATAAACTCTGCAATGCACCTATTTTAGCACTACCGGAAGGTACAGATAACTTCACGGTTTATTGTGATGCTTCCCGTCAGGGACTTGGGTGTGTTTTAATGCAGAACGATAAGGTGATCGCTTACGCTTCTCGGCAGTTGAAAGTACACGAGAAGAACTATACCACTCATGATCTAGAACTTGGTGCAGTTGTGTTTGCACTCAAGATTTGGAGACATTATCTGTACGGAACCAAGTGTATTGTGTACACGGATCACAAAAGTCTCCAACATATTCTAGATCAGAAAATGTTGAACATGCGACAAAGGCGATGGGTTGAACTCTTGAACGATTATGATTGTGAAATCCGTTATCACCCAGGCAAGGCAAATGTTGTGGCCGATGCCTTGAGTCGCAAGGAACGGGTCAAACCCCTACGTGTGAGAGCGTTAGGTTTGACTATCCAAACTAGTCTAATTCCTCAGATTAGAAATGTTCAGCAACAAGCTTTACAAACAACGAATTATTCTGCTGAGGGACTAAGAGGATTAGATAAGAAACTCGATACTAAGATTGATGGACTGTTGTATTTCAAAGACCGAATGTGGATTCCTCTGTTCGGTAACTCTCGAACAACCATCTTGGATGAGGCGCACAAATCCAGGTATTCTATTCATCCAGGTGCCGATAAAATGTATAAAGATCTTAGAGATTTTTACTGGTGGCCTGGGATGAAGAGAAACGTATTAGAATACGTGGACCGATGTTTAACGTGTCTTAAAGTGAAGGCTGAACATCAACGACCTTCTGGGTTACTCCAACAACCTGAGATTCCCATGTGGAAATGGGATCAGATCTCTATGGATTTCATTACAAAACTACCCAGAACGTCACGTAACCATGACTCGATATGGGTTATCGTTGATCGCCTTACTAAATCTGCGCATTTCTTACCCATCCGAGAAGATTACTATATGGATCGACTGGCTAAACTCTATGTTAATGAGATTGTATCTCGACATGGAGTACCGATCTCTATCATTTCTGACAGAGATAGTCGATTTATGTCACGATTTTGGCAAACTCTTCAGAATGCTCTGGGCACGCAAATCAATATGAGCACATCCTATCATCCACAAACGGATGGGCAAACGGAGCGAACAAATCAAACGTTAGAAGACATGCTCAGAAGCTGTGTGATTGATTTTGGAGGTAGCTGGGATATTCATCTTCCACTTGTGGAATTCTCGTACAATAACAGCTACCATACCAGCATACAATGCGCTCCATTCGAGGCACTGTATGGGCGCAAGTGCAGATCTCCTATTTGCTGGTCGGAAATAGGAGAAAATCAAATCATTGGCCCAGAATTCATCCAAGAAACCACTGACAAGATCGCACTGATTCAAGAACGAATTAAAGCTGCTCGCGATCGTCAAAAGAGTTATGCTGATAACCGTCGTAGACCACTAGAATTCCAAGTTGGTGATCGTGTAATGTTGAAAGTATCACCCTGGAAGGGCATTTTCAGATTTGGTAAACGAGGTAAACTCTCACCGAGGTTTGTAGGGCCATTTAAAATTCTTGAACGAATTGGATCTGTAGCCTACAGACTCGAATTACCTCTTGAACTCAGTAACATTCGTGACGTTTTTCACGTATCAAATCTGAAAAAGTGTTTAAACGATGAATCTTTGATCGTACCTCTCGAAGAACTTCAGATCAATGATAAACTTCAGTTTACCGAAGAACCGGTAGAAGTAATGGATCGAGAAGTTAAGGTACTCAAACGCAGTCGCATACCAATCGTTAAAGTTCGCTGGAACTCTTAACGAGGACCTGAATATACCTGGGAACGTGAAGATCAGATGAAAGCAAAATATCCTCACTTGTTCTCATAGACAATTGTCGACAGATAAGTCTTCACTAAATTTCGGGACGAAATTTCTGTAACAGGAGGAGACTGTGACAATTGCAGGTAAAGACTACGTCATCAATGACGTTCACACGTTTGGTTGTTCTAGAAATCCGCGCGAAATTGATGATTGTAATTATTGCAGGTTTAAAGTATGCGAGAAATCGAGAACATAGGAGAAAACGGATCGCGAAACGGAGTTACGGATTGTCCGGAATCGAAAAACGAAGAAAAATCTCTAAGTATTGGTCGAAAGGGCTTATCGCGGTACGCGGAGGTGGGGTTGAGAGTCCTCCGCGGTACGCAATTATTGTAAAATATCTCAGATTCCCGAAAAACTTCGCGGTACGCGAAGTCAAAATAGACTCTCCGTCGCGGTACGCGACGGATGAGGCGGTGGAACAAGTTGATCCTTTTATCAGATCTTCATGCAGAAATAAATTTTATTACTTCTCTCGAACTTGGACGCCAACCAGACGAAGAACACGACCAAGACACCATCTAAATTCCTATTTCAAGCCCTCCGAACGCAAGGATCGCACCCGGGAACGTGTTTTCAAGTACTGATCGTAGTTTCATCCGCAGATATCCGTCTGTTTAGGTAATGATTCGTTTTAACCTTCTAGTTTGATTTTGATTGATTAGATCTTGATTTTGAACGTAATGAGATAGTTAGGATTGTTGATTATTGCCTAGATGATGGCTAGGATTGATTATAAACGAAGAACACGAAGTTCTAACGGTTAAATCCTTGTTTTGATCCGTTATAATGCCCGGTTTCCACCAAATCATAACAATGATTATAATGGTTTAAACCATTTAATTATGACAATGTAGGTGATTATTTTGGTTAATCTTTGAAATGCAAGGTTAATCCCAGGCATTTCAAACTAATCACAATCATTAACCTACCCATTGGAATAACTGTCTGGTGTTTATGATAACAGTCAGATTAGTATTTTTAAACATGATTGTTTAACATATTCCAATGTCACATTGTTATGTTTTGTGATATCTGGATAACCAGTAACCAGAATTAATCATTCCTAAGCTGTGATTTCATCTGGAAACTGTTTCAGGAGCATAATCAACAATATTACCTAACTGGTTAATCAGAGATTATTTTGATTAATCAAGCATGTCATCAACTTCATATTAGGTATCTAAATCAGTCTAGGTACCTACATTATCATACATTGTATGATATTAGATTCAATAACTAATTAAACACCGAATATCGGTTTGATGACTTTTCATTACAATGTCTATGACATTGAACGTTCAAACAGATTTAATCAGCAGGTTAGAACATAAATCATTAATCAAATATAACCTAATACAGATTTACATTATTAGCACCAGTTACGCGAGGTCTTAGCACTCATCTGAACTCAGGTGAGTTTCGTACCACCCCTGTTCTTTTAATGTTGTATAAACATCGGGGTATAACTGCTAAACTTTTCTTGATCATATGATATGTGTCACTGTTATCTGCGTGATTTCATGTGATTAACTGAATTTGTGGATTTCATGGGATTGTTGCCGTTAGTATCTCTACCATGATATCAAAGTCCTCATTCTTGAACTGTATCTAGTGAACCCATGTGTGGCCGAGCAGAAAACATTGATAGTACTATCGGTTGACACCCCATTCACTGGGAGGATTGCATCTCCCCTGGTGTGAATGTTTGTTATCTGTTTCCTGAACTTCTTAATGGTGTGATAGACATTAAGATAATGAGGCAATAAGATATGTACCGACGGGTAATATCGAGAACTGAACATATCGTCCGAAAGGAACTAGATACGGGTCCCATGGTTATCCGGAACTGTGAACATGTATTTGAACTTAACTGTCGTATCATATGATTTAACTAAACTGTATGAACTCACCAGCTTTGTGCTGATGTTTTCGAAACTAAAACTTTTGCAGGCAATCAAGGACAACGGTGAGGATGCACTCACAGCACTAGCAACAACTGTAATTAAATAAATTGTAATATGTATAAACTGTAATAATATTTGTAACCACGAACCTTGTAATGTAAGTTTTACTTTTCGTAATCTGTGTACTATGATGATACCGGATCAAGTAAGTCACCCCTCATGCTCTGAGACATCACCACTATGCTTCCGCTACCCTTTTGATGACATCATTCTCAGGTGAAGAGAGGTGGGGGTGTGACAGGGTGGTATCAGAGCCACAGGTTATAGAGAATTAGGTTGACTTAGAAACCTAGACTATAACCATAGGTTCGTATAGTAACACAGAGAGCACCGAACATTAATATTGAACAAAACTTGTTTTGAATTAAACCAAGATAATCAGGTGGTACAAATTCCAGTTATGAGTGGCCAGCATAACTGAAATTTGCAACACGTGTGCATTCTAGTTTGATTTAATTCAAGCAAAACACTAACAATTCTAAAGACTAATAGTTGCTTTGAGATAGGAAGAGATATCATATCATGTTTGTATTGAATATTATTATTCAATGTTTATTTCATGATACTGATCTAGAACTTTGTTTATTCAGCAATGGCGAACCCGGGAGAAAACTATATTTACCAGAGATTCCCTTACATCATCATTGACGACACACCCAGTGACAGCTCGGGATCGAGCTCGGGTGCAGTACCATCTCATGCGTCTTCTGTATCATCTCAGGTGGGACCACAGCTACCAGCTACACCACCCGGATCTCCTTTTGTACCACCACTACCGCCCGGATCTCCGTTCATACCACCACCACCACCGGGATCCCCACCGGTGCACAGTCCACCCCACTCACCGCTGGCCGACGCTTCGGCCATGAGGAGGCAGAGCTCCTCACCACACAGAGCCCCGGCATGGGACGGGCTCAGGCGTATGCGGGGCCAGGCCCGCAAAACCACGGGGCTACCTCCACGACGCCCTATGGCTCCACGGGACGAGCCAGCACCAGTATACGAGGTGGGAGAATCCTCCCACCAGGCTGAGCTTCGGGCTCAGGTACAGCAGGTCTGAACGAGAGCCATACTGTACGAGAACATATCTGAACGAGAACGTGTCTGTAATGTGAACGAGAACATATCTAACGAGAACATATCAGTAACTAAAGTACAGTACGAGAGCCATACTGTACGAGAACATATCTGAACGAGAACGTATCTGTAATGTGAACGAGAACATATCTAATGAGAACATATCTGTAACTAAAGTACAGTACGAGAGCCATACTGTACGAGAACACGTGAACATATCTGTTGTTGTGTGAAAACATATCTAGTACATGAACTGAGAACATATCAGAGGACTTGTGTGAGAACATATCCTAGTCCTGTATGAACATATCTCTAAAAACATGTATTGCGAGGCAATGAGTTGGGTTATACTCTACACATATTTTGAAATAACAGGACTAAGTATAACTACGAATATCTGAATGACTAGTGTGAATTGAGAACGTATCTGGATCTTTTCAATATAGTTATACTTGAATACTTGAATGATCACATTTCAACATGAAATTGTCAGCATGTCTGAACATGGTTGAGTTATGTGATTAAAAAGGGTTATATCTTTAATAATCTTGAACTGACCTGAGTTTGTCTGCATGTGAGCAGAACTATGGCTCCGAAAAGAGGTCGTCCAGCTAAGAAAGCTACCGAGAATATTACTCCCCCTGAACCGAATCCAGTTCCACCACCTGTTTCTGAAACAAATACCGTTCCTCTGGTGAACCAGGACCCAAACCCGACACAAATAGCAGCTCCTAGTGGGTCGGTATTGAATGAAGCAGCTATAGCCCGAATCGTAAAGGAACAATTATCGGCTGCTGGCATTGTAATACCACCACAGCCACATGTCACTTCTGGGTCTGGTCATGTGGAACATAATGCCACAGGTGGACACGTTGAAACTGTTCATACCACAGGCACAACTACTACTGCTCCTGATCCACCACGACAGGGATGTACGTATAAATACTTTGCTTCCTGTAAGCCACCTACTTTCACAGGTAGGGAAGGAGCGGCTGGACTCCTTAGGTGGATCGAGGAGATGGAAACAAAACTGAAAATCAGCCAGTGTCTGGAGGAGCATAAGGTGTCTTATGCTGCCTGTTCTTTGAAAGAATCAGCTCTTACCTGGTGGAATACCCAGGCTAAAACTTTGGGTTCTGTTACAGTTGATTCTATGGGCTGGAATGAATTCAAAACTCTGATTATGTCAGAGTACTGCCCAATCACTGAAATCCAAAAACTTCAGGAGGAATTCTGGAGTCACTCAATGGTCGGTGCTGATTGTTTAGCCTACACCGATCGTTTTCATGAACTTACTTGTCTACTTCCCAATATGTTTCCAACTGAGGCAGCATTGATTGAGAAGTATATCAAAGGGTTGGTTCCCCAGATTCGGGGAAATGTAACTGCTGCTGAACCCACAACCCTCAAAAGAACCATTCTGTTGACCACCAAGCTTACCGATGAGGCGGTAAGAAGTGGTACATTGATCTCAAAATCTCAAACGGCCGTGGGCCGTAGTGAAGCTGGTACCTCGAACGTTTCTAAAGGTACCAAACGTAAATGGTTTGGCAAGTCCAAGACCAAAGCTCCAGCTGAAACCAGTCAGAACAAACCAACCGTGAAAAACTATGGAGCGGCGGTACCGGAGAGGAAAGTTTACACTGGGCCGGCGCCCAAATGTGATAGGTGTCCCTACCATCACACAGGACCATGTCCTGTTTGTGCAAAATGTAATCGGGTAGGACACTATGCTAAATACTGCAACTTTCCTGCTCGTCAACCAAACCAAGCTCCACGACCCACTGCTCAAACAAACCGGTCATGTTACACTTGTGGAAGCCCTGATCACCTCATGCGCAATTGTCCAACCAATAACACCAATCCAGGGAATCAAGCTAGGGGTAGAGCTTTTCAGATTGGTGCAGCCGAGGCAAGACATGATGCAAACATTGTCACTGGTACGTTCCTTCTCAATAATCTTTATGCATCAGTTTTATTTGACACAGGAGCAGATAAGAGTTTTATTTCTCCTGAATTTGCATCATTACTTTCATTGCCTACGGTAGAACTAGAAACTCCTTATGTCATTGAACTTGCAAACGGCAAGATGATCAAAACTAGCAGTGTTATTCAAGGATGTTCCTTGAATCTGAATGGTCACCTTTTCTGTATCGACTTACTTCCTATTGAGCTTGGTAGCTTTGATGTCGTAGTAGGCATGGATTGGCTTTCTGATAACCAAGCGGAAGTTGTATGTCAAACTAAGGTGATCCGTATTCCATTACCTAACGGTAATACACTGGTAGTTCAAGGAGAACGAGCCGGTAGAAAACTTGGTCTCATATCTTGTATGCGGGCTCAGAAATTTTTAAGGAAAGGCTGTTATGCTTTCCTGGCACACGTGACCGAGCACAATTCTTCACCTACACATATCACTGATATCCCAGTAGTCAAAGATTTTCCTGAAGTTTTTCCTGAAGATATATCAGGATTACCCCCAACAAGACAGGTTGAATTTCGTATTGACTTGATTCCTGGCGCTGCACCTGTTGCTAAAGCCCCGTATCGGCTTGCGCCATCTGAAATGCAAGAACTTTCAGGTCAATTACAGGAACTTCTTGATAAAGGTTTCATTCGACCCAGTTTTTCACCCTGGGGAGCACCAATTCTTTTTGTGAAAAAGAAAGATGGATCATTCAGGATGTGTATCGACTACAGGGAACTCAATAAACTGACAATCAAGAACCGTTATCCATTACCTCGTATTGATGATCTGTTTGATCAGTTGCAAGGTGCTACATATTTCTCAAAAATTGATTTGAGGTCCGGATATCATCAGTTGCGAATCCATGACAATGATGTTCCAAAAACTGCTTTCCGAACCCGGTACGGACATTACGAGTTTTTAGTAATGCCGTTTGGTTTAACCAATGCACCTGCAGTTTTTATGGATCTGATGAACCGAGTATGTAGACCTTATCTGGATAAGTTTGTGATTGTATTTATTGATGATATTCTCATTTATTCCCGGAACCAGCAGGAACATGCCCAACATCTGAAACTCATCTTAGAACTTCTAGCACGTGAACAGCTATATGCCAAATTTTCCAAGTGTGAATTTTGGTTACGAGAAGTTCAGTTTCTGGGGCATGTTGTGAATAAGAATGGTATTCAAGTGGATCCCAGTAAGATCAAAGCGGTAGAACAATGGGAGACACCCCGAACCCCGACTGAAATACGTCAATTCTTGGGGTTGGCAGGTTATTATCGCCGATTTATCAAGAACTTTTCAAAAATCGCTCTGCCACTTACCACTTTGACTCAGAAGAACCAACCGTTTATATGGGGTTCCCAACAGGAGGAGGCTTTCCAACTGTTGAAACATAAACTCTGCAATGCACCTATTTTAGCACTACCGGAAGGTACAGATAACTTCACGGTTTATTGTGATGCTTCCCGTCAGGGACTTGGGTGTGTTTTAATGCAGAACGATAAGGTGATCGCTTACGCTTCTCGGCAGTTGAAAGTACACGAGAAGAACTATACCACTCATGATCTAGAACTTGGTGCAGTTGTGTTTGCACTCAAGATTTGGAGACATTATCTGTACGGAACCAAGTGTATTGTGTACACGGATCACAAAAGTCTCCAACATATTCTAGATCAGAAAATGTTGAACATGCGACAAAGGCGATGGGTTGAACTCTTGAACGATTATGATTGTGAAATCCGTTATCACCCAGGCAAGGCAAATGTTGTGGCCGATGCCTTGAGTCGCAAGGAACGGGTCAAACCCCTACGTGTGAGAGCGTTAGGTTTGACTATCCAAACTAGTCTAATTCCTCAGATTAGAAATGTTCAGCAACAAGCTTTACAAACAACGAATTATTCTGTTGAGGGACTAAGAGGATTAGATAAGAAACTTGATACTAAGATTGATGGACTGTTGTATTTCAAAGACCGAATGTGGATTCCTCTGTTCGGTAACTCTCGAACAACCATCTTGGATGAGGCGCACAAATCCAGGTATTCTATTCATCCAGGTGCCGATAAAATGTATAAAGATCTTAGAGATTTTTACTGGTGGCCTGGGATGAAGAGAAACGTATTAGAATACGTGGACCGATGTTTAACGTGTCTTAAAGTGAAGGCTGAACATCAACGACCTTCTGGGTTACTCCAACAACCTGAGATTCCCATGTGGAAATGGGATCAGATCTCTATGGATTTCATTACAAAACTACCCAGAACGTCACGTAACCATGACTCGATATGGGTTATCGTTGATCGCCTTACTAAATCTGCGCATTTCTTACCCATCCGAGAAGATTACTATATGGATCGACTGGCTAAACTCTATGTTAATGAGATTGTATCTCGACATGGAGTACCGATCTCTATCATTTCTGACAGAGATAGTCGATTTATGTCACGATTTTGGCAAACTCTTCAGAATGCTCTGGGCACGCAAATCAATATGAGCACATCCTATCATCCACAAACGGATGGGCAAACGGAGCGAACAAATCAAACGTTAGAAGACATGCTCAGAAGCTGTGTGATTGATTTTGGAGGTAGCTGGGATATTCATCTTCCACTTGTGGAATTCTCGTACAATAACAGCTACCATACCAGCATACAATGCGCTCCATTCGAGGCACTGTATGGGCGCAAGTGCAGATCTCCTATTTGCTGGTCGGAAATAGGAGAAAATCAAATCATTGGCCCAGAATTCATCCAAGAAACCACTGACAAGATCGCACTGATTCAAGAACGAATTAAAGCTGCTCGCGATCGTCAAAAGAGTTATGCTGATAACCGTCGTAGACCACTAGAATTCCAAGTTGGTGATCGTGTAATGTTGAAAGTATCACCCTGGAAGGGCATTTTCAGATTTGGTAAACGAGGTAAACTCTCACCGAGGTTTGTAGGGCCATTTAAAATTCTTGAACGAATTGGATCTGTAGCCTACAGACTCGAATTACCTCTTGAACTCAGTAACATTCGTGACGTTTTTCACGTATCAAATCTGAAAAAGTGTTTAAACGATGAATCTTTGATCGTACCTCTCGAAGAACTTCAGATCAATGATAAACTTCAGTTTACCGAAGAACCGGTAGAAGTAATGGATCGAGAAGTTAAGGTACTCAAACGCAGTCGCATACCAATCGTTAAAGTTCGCTGGAACTCTTAACGAGGACCTGAATATACCTGGGAACGTGAAGATCAGATGAAAGCAAAATATCCTCACTTGTTCTCATAGACAATTGTCGACAGATAAGTCTTCACTAAATTTCGGGACGAAATTTCTGTAACAGGAGGAGACTGTGACAATTGCAGGTAAAGACTACGTCATCAATGACGTTCACACGTTTGGTTGTTCTAGAAATCCGCGCGAAATTGATGATTGTAATTATTGCAGGTTTAAAGTATGCGAGAAATCGAGAACATAGGAGAAAACGGATCGCGAAACGGAGTTACGGATTGTCCGGAATCGAAAAACGAAGAAAAATCTCTAAGTATTGGTCGAAAGGGCTTATCGCGGTACGCGGAGGTGGGGTTGAGAGTCCTCCGCGGTACGCAATTATTGTAAAATATCTCAGATTCCCGAAAAACTTCGCGGTACGCGAAGTCAAAATAGACTCTCCGTCGCGGTACGCGACGGATGAGGCGGTGGAACAAGTTGATCCTTTTATCAGATCTTCATGCAGAAATAAATTTTATTACTTCTCTCGAACTTGGACGCCAACCAGACGAAGAACACGACCAAGACACCATCTAAATTCCTATTTCAAGCCCTCCGAACGCAAGGATCGCACCCGGGAACGTGTTTTCAAGTACTGATCGTAGTTTCATCCGCAGATATCCGTCTGTTTAGGTAATGATTCGTTTTAACCTTCTAGTTTGATTTTGATTGATTAGATCTTGATTTTGAACGTAATGAGATAGTTAGGATTGTTGATTATTGCCTAGATGATGGCTAGGATTGATTATAAACGAAGAACACGAAGTTCTAACGGTTAAATCCTTGTTTTGATCCGTTATAATGCCCGGTTTCCACCAAATCATAACAATGATTATAATGGTTTAAACCATTTAATTATGACAATGTAGGTGATTATTTTGGTTAATCTTTGAAATGCAAGGTTAATCCCAGGCATTTCAAACTAATCACAATCATTAACCTACCCATTGGAATAACTGTCTGGTGTTTATGATAACAGTCAGATTAGTATTTTTAAACATGATTGTTTAACATATTCCAATGTCACATTGTTATGTTTTGTGATATCTGGATAACCAGTAACCAGAATTAATCATTCCTAAGCTGTGATTTCATCTGGAAACTGTTTCAGGAGCATAATCAACAATATTACCTAACTGGTTAATCAGAGATTATTTTGATTAATCAAGCATGTCATCAACTTCATATTAGGTATCTAAATCAGTCTAGGTACCTACATTATCATACATTGTATGATATTAGATTCAATAACTAATTAAACACCGAATATCGGTTTGATGACTTTTCATTACAATGTCTATGACATTGAACGTTCAAACAGATTTAATCAGCAGGTTAGAACATAAATCATTAATCAAATATAACCTAATACAGATTTACATTATTAGCACCAGTTACGCGAGGTCTTAGCACTCATCTGAACTCAGGTGAGTTTCGTACCACCCCTGTTCTTTTAATGTTGTATAAACATCGGGGTATAACTGCTAAACTTTTCTTGATCATATGATATGTGTCACTGTTATCTGCGTGATTTCATGTGATTAACTGAATTTGTGGATTTCATGGGATTGTTGCCGTTAGTATCTCTACCATGATATCAAAGTCCTCATTCTTGAACTGTATCTAGTGAACCCATGTGTGGCCGAGCAGAAAACATTGATAGTACTATCGGTTGACACCCCATTCACTGGGAGGATTGCATCTCCCCTGGTGTGAATGTTTGTTATCTGTTTCCTGAACTTCTTAATGGTGTGATAGACATTAAGATAATGAGGCAATAAGATATGTACCGACGGGTAATATCGAGAACTGAACATATCGTCCGAAAGGAACTAGATACGGGTCCCATGGTTATCCGGAACTGTGAACATGTATTTGAACTTAACTGTCGTATCATATGATTTAACTAAACTGTATGAACTCACCAGCTTTGTGCTGATGTTTTCGAAACTAAAACTTTTGCAGGCAATCAAGGACAACGGTGAGGATGCACTCACAGCACTAGCAACAACTGTAATTAAATAAATTGTAATATGTATAAACTGTAATAATATTTGTAACCACGAACCTTGTAATGTAAGTTTTACTTTTCGTAATCTGTGTACTATGATGATACCGGATCAAGTAAGTCACCCCTCATGCTCTGAGACATCACCACTATGCTTCCGCTACCCTTTTGATGACATCATTCTCAGGTGAAGAGAGGTGGGGGTGTGACAGGGTGGTATCAGAGCCACAGGTTATAGAGAATTAGGTTGACTTAGAAACCTAGACTATAACCATAGGTTCGTATAGTAACACAGAGAGCACCGAACATTAATATTGAACAAAACTTGTTTTGAATTAAACCAAGATAATCAGGTGGTACAAATTCCAGTTATGAGTGGCCAGCATAACTGAAATTTGCAACACGTGTGCATTCTAGTTTGATTTAATTCAAGCAAAACACTAACAATTCTAAAGACTAATAGTTGCTTTGAGATAGGAAGAGATATCATATCATGTTTGTATTGAATATTATTATTCAATGTTTATTTCATGATACTGATCTAGAACTTTGTTTATTCAGCAATGGCGAACCCGGGAGAAAACTATATTTACCAGAGATTCCCTTACATCATCATTGACGACACACCCAGTGACAGCTCGGGATCGAGCTCGGGTGCAGTACCATCTCATGCGTCTTCTGTATCATCTCAGGTGGGACCACAGCTACCAGCTACACCACCCGGATCTCCTTTTGTACCACCACTACCGCCCGGATCTCCGTTCATACCACCACCACCACCGGGATCCCCACCGGTGCACAGTCCACCCCACTCACCGCTGGCCGACGCTTCGGCCATGAGGAGGCAGAGCTCCTCACCACACAGAGCCCCGGCATGGGACGGGCTCAGGCGTATGCGGGGCCAGGCCCGCAAAACCACGGGGCTACCTCCACGACGCCCTATGGCTCCACGGGACGAGCCAGCACCAGTATACGAGGTGGGAGAATCCTCCCACCAGGCTGAGCTTCGGGCTCAGGTACAGCAGGTCTGAACGAGAGCCATACTGTACGAGAACATATCTGAACGAGAACGTGTCTGTAATGTGAACGAGAACATATCTAACGAGAACATATCAGTAACTAAAGTACAGTACGAGAGCCATACTGTACGAGAACATATCTGAACGAGAACGTATCTGTAATGTGAACGAGAACATATCTAATGAGAACATATCTGTAACTAAAGTACAGTACGAGAGCCATACTGTACGAGAACACGTGAACATATCTGTTGTTGTGTGAAAACATATCTAGTACATGAACTGAGAACATATCAGAGGACTTGTGTGAGAACATATCCTAGTCCTGTATGAACATATCTCTAAAAACATGTATTGCGAGGCAATGAGTTGGGTTATACTCTACACATATTTTGAAATAACAGGACTAAGTATAACTACGAATATCTGAATGACTAGTGTGAATTGAGAACGTATCTGGATCTTTTCAATATAGTTATACTTGAATACTTGAATGATCACATTTCAACATGAAATTGTCAGCATGTCTGAACATGGTTGAGTTATGTGATTAAAAAGGGTTATATCTTTAATAATCTTGAACTGACCTGAGTTTGTCTGCATGTGAGCAGAACTATGGCTCCGAAAAGAGGTCGTCCAGCTAAGAAAGCTACCGAGAATATTACTCCCCCTGAACCGAATCCAGTTCCACCACCTGTTTCTGAAACAAATACCGTTCCTCTGGTGAACCAGGACCCAAACCCGACACAAATAGCAGCTCCTAGTGGGTCGGTATTGAATGAAGCAGCTATAGCCCGAATCGTAAAGGAACAATTATCGGCTGCTGGCATTGTAATACCACCACAGCCACATGTCACTTCTGGGTCTGGTCATGTGGAACATAATGCCACAGGTGGACACGTTGAAACTGTTCATACCACAGGCACAACTACTACTGCTCCTGATCCACCACGACAGGGATGTACGTATAAATACTTTGCTTCCTGTAAGCCACCTACTTTCACAGGTAGGGAAGGAGCGGCTGGACTCCTTAGGTGGATCGAGGAGATGGAAACAAAACTGAAAATCAGCCAGTGTCTGGAGGAGCATAAGGTGTCTTATGCTGCCTGTTCTTTGAAAGAATCAGCTCTTACCTGGTGGAATACCCAGGCTAAAACTTTGGGTTCTGTTACAGTTGATTCTATGGGCTGGAATGAATTCAAAACTCTGATTATGTCAGAGTACTGCCCAATCACTGAAATCCAAAAACTTCAGGAGGAATTCTGGAGTCACTCAATGGTCGGTGCTGATTGTTTAGCCTACACCGATCGTTTTCATGAACTTACTTGTCTACTTCCCAATATGTTTCCAACTGAGGCAGCATTGATTGAGAAGTATATCAAAGGGTTGGTTCCCCAGATTCGGGGAAATGTAACTGCTGCTGAACCCACAACCCTCAAAAGAACCATTCTGTTGACCACCAAGCTTACCGATGAGGCGGTAAGAAGTGGTACATTGATCTCAAAATCTCAAACGGCCGTGGGCCGTAGTGAAGCTGGTACCTCGAACGTTTCTAAAGGTACCAAACGTAAATGGTTTGGCAAGTCCAAGACCAAAGCTCCAGCTGAAACCAGTCAGAACAAACCAACCGTGAAAAACTATGGAGCGGCGGTACCGGAGAGGAAAGTTTACACTGGGCCGGCGCCCAAATGTGATAGGTGTCCCTACCATCACACAGGACCATGTCCTGTTTGTGCAAAATGTAATCGGGTAGGACACTATGCTAAATACTGCAACTTTCCTGCTCGTCAACCAAACCAAGCTCCACGACCCACTGCTCAAACAAACCGGTCATGTTACACTTGTGGAAGCCCTGATCACCTCATGCGCAATTGTCCAACCAATAACACCAATCCAGGGAATCAAGCTAGGGGTAGAGCTTTTCAGATTGGTGCAGCCGAGGCAAGACATGATGCAAACATTGTCACTGGTACGTTCCTTCTCAATAATCTTTATGCATCAGTTTTATTTGACACAGGAGCAGATAAGAGTTTTATTTCTCCTGAATTTGCATCATTACTTTCATTGCCTACGGTAGAACTAGAAACTCCTTATGTCATTGAACTTGCAAACGGCAAGATGATCAAAACTAGCAGTGTTATTCAAGGATGTTCCTTGAATCTGAATGGTCACCTTTTCTGTATCGACTTACTTCCTATTGAGCTTGGTAGCTTTGATGTCGTAGTAGGCATGGATTGGCTTTCTGATAACCAAGCGGAAGTTGTATGTCAAACTAAGGTGATCCGTATTCCATTACCTAACGGTAATACACTGGTAGTTCAAGGAGAACGAGCCGGTAGAAAACTTGGTCTCATATCTTGTATGCGGGCTCAGAAATTTTTAAGGAAAGGCTGTTATGCTTTCCTGGCACACGTGACCGAGCACAATTCTTCACCTACACATATCACTGATATCCCAGTAGTCAAAGATTTTCCTGAAGTTTTTCCTGAAGATATATCAGGATTACCCCCAACAAGACAGGTTGAATTTCGTATTGACTTGATTCCTGGCGCTGCACCTGTTGCTAAAGCCCCGTATCGGCTTGCGCCATCTGAAATGCAAGAACTTTCAGGTCAATTACAGGAACTTCTTGATAAAGGTTTCATTCGACCCAGTTTTTCACCCTGGGGAGCACCAATTCTTTTTGTGAAAAAGAAAGATGGATCATTCAGGATGTGTATCGACTACAGGGAACTCAATAAACTGACAATCAAGAACCGTTATCCATTACCTCGTATTGATGATCTGTTTGATCAGTTGCAAGGTGCTACATATTTCTCAAAAATTGATTTGAGGTCCGGATATCATCAGTTGCGAATCCATGACAATGATGTTCCAAAAACTGCTTTCCGAACCCGGTACGGACATTACGAGTTTTTAGTAATGCCGTTTGGTTTAACCAATGCACCTGCAGTTTTTATGGATCTGATGAACCGAGTATGTAGACCTTATCTGGATAAGTTTGTGATTGTATTTATTGATGATATTCTCATTTATTCCCGGAACCAGCAGGAACATGCCCAACATCTGAAACTCATCTTAGAACTTCTAGCACGTGAACAGCTATATGCCAAATTTTCCAAGTGTGAATTTTGGTTACGAGAAGTTCAGTTTCTGGGGCATGTTGTGAATAAGAATGGTATTCAAGTGGATCCCAGTAAGATCAAAGCGGTAGAACAATGGGAGACACCCCGAACCCCGACTGAAATACGTCAATTCTTGGGGTTGGCAGGTTATTATCGCCGATTTATCAAGAACTTTTCAAAAATCGCTCTGCCACTTACCACTTTGACTCAGAAGAACCAACCGTTTATATGGGGTTCCCAACAGGAGGAGGCTTTCCAACTGTTGAAACATAAACTCTGCAATGCACCTATTTTAGCACTACCGGAAGGTACAGATAACTTCACGGTTTATTGTGATGCTTCCCGTCAGGGACTTGGGTGTGTTTTAATGCAGAACGATAAGGTGATCGCTTACGCTTCTCGGCAGTTGAAAGTACACGAGAAGAACTATACCACTCATGATCTAGAACTTGGTGCAGTTGTGTTTGCACTCAAGATTTGGAGACATTATCTGTACGGAACCAAGTGTATTGTGTACACGGATCACAAAAGTCTCCAACATATTCTAGATCAGAAAATGTTGAACATGCGACAAAGGCGATGGGTTGAACTCTTGAACGATTATGATTGTGAAATCCGTTATCACCCAGGCAAGGCAAATGTTGTGGCCGATGCCTTGAGTCGCAAGGAACGGGTCAAACCCCTACGTGTGAGAGCGTTAGGTTTGACTATCCAAACTAGTCTAATTCCTCAGATTAGAAATGCTCAGCAACAAGCTTTACAAACAACGAATTATTCTGCTGAGGGACTAAGAGGATTAGATAAGAAACTCGATACTAAGATTGATGGACTGTTGTATTTCAAAGACCGAATGTGGATTCCTCTGTTCGGTAACTCTCGAACAACCATCTTGGATGAGGCGCACAAATCCAGGTATTCTATTCATCCAGGTGCCGATAAAATGTATAAAGATCTTAGAGATTTTTACTGGTGGCCTGGGATGAAGAGAAACGTATTAGAATACGTGGACCGATGTTTAACGTGTCTTAAAGTGAAGGCTGAACATCAACGACCTTCTGGGTTACTCCAACAACCTGAGATTCCCATGTGGAAATGGGATCAGATCTCTATGGATTTCATTACAAAACTACCCAGAACGTCACGTAACCATGACTCGATATGGGTTATCGTTGATCGCCTTACTAAATCTGCGCATTTCTTACCCATCCGAGAAGATTACTATATGGATCGACTGGCTAAACTCTATGTTAATGAGATTGTATCTCGACATGGAGTACCGATCTCTATCATTTCTGACAGAGATAGTCGATTTATGTCACGATTTTGGCAAACTCTTCAGAATGCTCTGGGCACGCAAATCAATATGAGCACATCCTATCATCCACAAACGGATGGGCAAACGGAGCGAACAAATCAAACGTTAAAAGACATGCTCAGAAGCTGTGTGATTGATTTTGGAGGTAGCTGGGATATTCATCTTCCACTTGTGGAATTCTCGTACAATAACAGCTACCATACCAGCATACAATGCGCTCCATTCGAGGCACTGTATGGGCGCAAGTGCAGATCTCCTATTTGCTGGTCGGAAATAGGAGAAAATCAAATCATTGGCCCAGAATTCATCCAAGAAACCACTGACAAGATCGCACTGATTCAAGAACGAATTAAAGCTGCTCGCGATCGTCAAAAGAGTTATGCTGATAACCGTCGTAGACCACTAGAATTCCAAGTTGGTGATCGTGTAATGTTGAAAGTATCACCCTGGAAGGGCATTTTCAGATTTGGTAAACGAGGTAAACTCTCACCGAGGTTTGTAGGGCCATTTAAAATTCTTGAACGAATTGGATCTGTAACCTACAGACTCGAATTACCTCTTGAACTCAGTAACATTCATGACGTTTTTCACGTATCAAATCTGAAAAAGTGTTTAAACGATGAATCTTTGATCGTACCTCTCGAAGAACTTCAGATCAATGATAAACTTCAGTTTACCGAAGAACCGGTAGAAGTAATGGATCGAGAAGTTAAGGTACTCAAACGCAGTCGCATACCAATCGTTAAAGTTCGCTGGAACTCTTAACGAGGACCTGAATATACCTGGGAACGTGAAGATCAGATGAAAGCAAAATATCCTCACTTGTTCTCATAGACAATTGTCGACAGATAAGTCTTCACTAAATTTCGGGACGAAATTTCTGTAACAGGAGGAGACTGTGACAATTGCAGGTAAAGACTACGTCATCAATGACGTTCACACGTTTGGTTGTTCTAGAAATCCGCGCGAAATTGATGATTGTAATTATTGCAGGTTTAAAGTATGCGAGAAATCGAGAACATAGGAGAAAACGGATCGCGAAACGGAGTTACGGATTGTCCGGAATCGAAAAACGAAGAAAAATCTCTAAGTATTGGTCGAAAGGGCTTATCGCGGTACGCGGAGGTGGGCTTGAGAGTCCTCCGCGGTACGCAATTATTGTAAAATATCTCAGATTCCCGAAAAACTTCGCGGTACGCGAAGTCAAAATAGACTCTCCGTCGCGGTACGCGACGGATGAGGCGGTGGAACAAGTTGATCCTTTTATCAGATCTTCATGCAGAAATAAATTTTATTACTTCTCTCGAACTTGGACGCCAACCAGACGAAGAACACGACCAAGACACCATCTAAATTCCTATTTCAAGCCCTCCGAACGCAAGGATCGCACCCGGGAACGTGTTTTCAAGTACTGATCGTAGTTTCATCCGCAGATATCCGTCTGTTTAGGTAATGATTCGTTTTAACCTTCTAGTTTGATTTTGATTGATTAGATCTTGATTTTGAACGTAATGAGATAGTTAGGATTGTTGATTATTGCCTAGATGATGGCTAGGATTGATTATAAACGAAGAACACGAAGTTCTAACGGTTAAATCCTTGTTTTGATCCGTTATAATGCCCGGTTTCCACCAAATCATAACAATGATTATAATGGTTTAAACCATTTAATTATGACAATGTAGGTGATTATTTTGGTTAATCTTTGAAATGCAAGGTTAATCCCAGGCATTTCAAACTAATCACAATCATTAACCTACCCATTGGAATAACTGTCTGGTGTTTATGATAACAGTCAGATTAGTATTTTTAAACATGATTGTTTAACATATTCCAATGTCACATTGTTATGTTTTGTGATATCTGGATAACCAGTAACCAGAATTAATCATTCCTAAGCTGTGATTTCATCTGGAAACTGTTTCAGGAGCATAATCAACAATATTACCTAACTGGTTAATCAGAGATTATTTTGATTAATCAAGCATGTCATCAACTTCATATTAGGTATCTAAATCAGTCTAGGTACCTACATTATCATACATTGTATGATATTAGATTCAATAACTAATTAAACACCGAATATCGGTTTGATGACTTTTCATTACAATGTCTATGACATTGAACGTTCAAACAGATTTAATCAGCAGGTTAGAACATAAATCATTAATCAAATATAACCTAATACAGATTTACATTATTAGCACCAGTTACGCGAGGTCTTAGCACTCATCTGAACTCAGGTGAGTTTCGTACCACCCCTGTTCTTTTAATGTTGTATAAACATCGGGGTATAACTGCTAAACTTTTCTTGATCATATGATATGTGTCACTGTTATCTGCGTGATTTCATGTGATTAACTGAATTTGTGGATTTCATGGGATTGTTGCCGTTAGTATCTCTACCATGATATCAAAGTCCTCATTCTTGAACTGTATCTAGTGAACCCATGTGTGGCCGAGCAGAAAACATTGATAGTACTATCGGTTGACACCCCATTCACTGGGAGGATTGCATCTCCCCTGGTGTGAATGTTTGTTATCTGTTTCCTGAACTTCTTAATGGTGTGATAGACATTAAGATAATGAGGCAATAAGATATGTACCGACGGGTAATATCGAGAACTGAACATATCGTCCGAAAGGAACTAGATACGGGTCCCATGGTTATCCGGAACTGTGAACATGTATTTGAACTTAACTGTCGTATCATATGATTTAACTAAACTGTATGAACTCACCAGCTTTGTGCTGATGTTTTCGAAACTAAATCTTTTGCAGGCAATCAAGGACAACGGTGAGGATGCACTCACAGCACTAGCAACAACTGTAATTAAATAAATTGTAATATGTATAAACTGTAATAATATTTGTAACCACGAACCTTGTAATGTAAGTTTTACTTTTCGTAATCTGTGTACTATGATGATACCGGATCAAGTAAGTCACCCCTCATGCTCTGAGACATCACCACTATGCTTCCGCTACCCTTTTGATGACATCATTCTCAGGTGAAGAGAGGTGGGGGTGTGACATATCTGCACCTCGTCGTTCCACCACCAAGACTCCCTCTGTTCACTTTTGTTACTTGTTGTCATCCCAAGTGTCTCCTTTGCTGCCTTGGTCATCTTTTCGGCCATCTCATCCCACAATAGATTTGCGTCCTCGCATACACTCGTCTGTCTCCCTTCGAGTACCTTGTTGCTAAACAACGTTATCTTTTCTCCCATTAGGGCGCCCCACTTAATCTGAGAGTTCTTCTTTTTCCCATCTAAAAGCCTCTTACGCATAATAATATCCACTGCCAAGAGTTTATGCGTCACCATTGTCTCTCCAGGAAATACCTTACAGTCCCACCACCTGCCACGATCTGATCGTCTCATCATGAGGTAGTCAATCTGAGTGTCCCGTCCTCCACTGCTGAACGTGATCAAATGTGAATCTCTCTTCTTAAAAAAGGATTTTATGATGCCTAGATCATGAGCCACCGCAAACTCCAAAAGTGTGGCCCCACTCTCGTTCCGCGATCCGAAACTTAAACCCCCATGGGTCATTGGGAACCCGTCTTCCTCCTTTCCAATGTGGCCATTGAAGTCTCCTCCTATGCAAACTTTCTCATCTCTTGGGATGTTTTTTATGACTTCATCCATGCAATCCCAAAACTCCCTCCTCTCATTCTCTCCCAACCCGACATGTGGTGCATAGGCACTCACTACTGCTATCGCCTCCTCCCCTATCACCATCCTTAGCACCATGATCCGGTCATTGTATCTTCTCACTTCCACCACCTGGTTCTGAATTTCTCTACTAACGAAGAATCCCACTCCATTCTTTAATCCATTGAATCCTGAGTGCCACAACTTGTATCCGTTATATTCAGCTCCTTTGTTTCCCTTCCATCTTGTCTCCTGCAGACATGCAACTCTAACTTTGCGTCTTCTAAGTGCATCCACGAGCTCCAAAAATCTTCCAGTAAGGGTTCCGATGTTCCATGACCCTATGCGCAGAATCTCCCCAACCTATTTTTCCTCTACCCGCACCGCTCCTCCCTGGACATGACCTCAAAGTATCATAATGTACACTCCCGTCTATGCTGGAAAATCAAAGATACAAGTCTCCACAAGAACCAATAATGCTCACAAAGAGGCTACTAATAAACACGCGCACACAGACTGTAGCTCAAGGTCACACAATTATATCCCAAATTTTAATTTAAAATAATCCAGCAATAACAAACAAACAATAAACCAATACCTTAGATGACACTGGCATCAGTAAACCAATCAGAAAAATAGGCTAGATTGTAACGGCAAATGAAAAGGGAACAATCTCACAGCGGGTTTCCCCAAGGTTGGCATGGCGTGACGGCTGATAAACTTATGTCTCTGTCTTCTCGTGTCTTCTCATTCACCTGCAAAACTCACAAATAGCAAAAGAAAAGGGAATTGACAGTTGGCAATGGTGTTCTTGACGGTTGTTGTGGTAGTCCTTTGCTCCTTGTCTAGCGGCTGCGTGGTGGCTTGGTAGGCTACCGGAGGGGTTTGTGGTTTTAGGGGTTTTCAGGTTAAACAGATAGCAATATCTAGCTAGAGAGATGGGGGTGTGGTTTGCTGGATAGAGCGAGGGAGAGGGCTGAAATCAAAAATCGAAAACGAAGGTGTTGTTGTTGTTAACCGGTCTGAGTGGTGTATTAGGGTAGATGATGAGTATGGAGAAGAAGAAGCAGTGGTAAAAGGATTTCCGACCGGCCGGGGGGGAAGAGGGCTAGGGCTAGAAGTTCGAAACAAGAGAAAGAGAAAGAGACAAGACTGAGAAGGGGGAGAAGAGAGGAGAGAGCAGCGCAGAGGGAGGAGAAGTTACCTGGCCAGTGGTGGTGCAGTGGTCCCTGGACGGACGGCCGGTGGTGGTGCGCTGGTTGTCAGTGACCATTTCCTTTTCTTTTTCTTTTTTTTTTGCCTTGGATTATTTGGATATTTCAGATGGTGCATGGTTGAATTGATAACAATTCAAACTTTTTAACTAAATATAAGTAGGAATCTGAATTTTGTTGGTTAACGCTTTTTTACTTTCTTTTGTGTTTTCTTTATTGTCATTCGTTAGAAATAAGTTAATTATGTTGCAATTGCTTCCTCAATTGTGAATTTAGATTCTGTGATTTGGTGCCTCCGTGTCCTGAATTTAGTTGATATATGTCACACCCCCACCTCTCTTCACCTGTGATGATGTCACTTGCTACTCTGATGTGATTGCGGAAGCATAGTGGTGATGTCTCAGAGATGAGGTGTGACTTACTTGAACCGATATCACAGAACACAGATTTTCTTAAAATAAATATATTACAAGGGTTTCGTTTGTTACATCAACTTAGCAGCTAAATAGATTACATAATCTGATACATTTAAATTCAGTTAAGTGAAGTGCATCCTCACCGAGTCGTCACCGTTGTCCTGCAAAAATGGTGAGTTCGACAGTTCAATTTGAAACAATATGATATGATAAATAAGTTCTCAAAATGTTCAGTTCCAGATAACCATGGGACCCGTATCTAGTTCCTTTCGGACAGTTGTACGTTTCACGAAGATACTACCCGTCGGTAAATATCTTAATGCCTCATGATCTTAATGTCTATCACAAACATTAAGAAAGTTGTTATGGAAACAGGTACCAAACATTCACACCAGGGGAGATGCAATCCTCCCAGCGAATGGGTTGTCAGCCAATAGTACTATCAATGATTCTTGTTCGGCCCCACATGGGTTCACTAGATACAGTTCGAGAGATGAGGACTTTTGATACTGTGATAAAGATGCTAACGGCAAAATCCCATGAAATCACACAAAAGTCACATGAAATCACACAGATATCAGTGATGCATTGTAACATTTATGCATATAGTCATGTAGTGTAAACAGTGTTAGAACAGTGTCTGTTCAGTTTCAGTTCAATTAATGTGTTTCAGTATGCTCATAATGTGTGCTTGTGTGTTACAGGATCTTAGTAGCCAGAAAACAAGTATGTATTATCTATTTACAGTCGATTTCACTAAGCAAGAACAGTAACTTGTTATATCGAAACAGTGGTGGGCAGCGAGAGTGAGCCCTATACATATACTGCGTTCGGTGTAACAGGTTAGTGTTAGTGCGTAGTGTTGAGACGAATAGTATAACAATTAATTAATTCAACAAAAATCGTAATCTGTAAGCGAGACTGAGTATAGTTATGGGTGACGATCCATGATGATACGAATGTTGAACTTATAATTATGATCAAACGACTTTAAATAATTAATACGATCGGAAAACGTACGCGATTGCGGGTATACACGTAAATTGTGAATGTTTAACGATCCGGCAACACACGAAGAGTAAAAATAATTATAATAATTATTTTATATTTTTACAATTTTGAAACTCATCATTTTAATGAGTTTAATAACTATTTTTATTTTTAACCGCGTAAAATACGCGTTACGTTCCGGAAACGCGAACCGAGCGACCGAAACGAACCCGAACACTACCCGGACTATAAAAGCCTTGAACAAGGCTTAAAGTCTCATAAATTCAACCAACAACCCTTTCTCTCTCTACATTTTCGTCTACCCTCTCTCTCACTAGAAAAACCAACTTTAATCGATCGTATCTCGCTCGTTTCTCGACGGATTTCGGTGATTCTCGAACCCACGCGAAGCCCTCGACCTCCTCTACACGAAAGTACAAGAAATCAGTGGTTTTGACCAGCCGATCTCGAGGTATAGATGCTTGAATAATTACGAAATTAGGGTTTTTGGGTGTAAATTGTGTAAACGTGAGTTTTAGCCGGTTCTTGCACTTCCTTCCTAGTTTCGCACCTATAGAAACCTTTCTAGAGGTTGTGCTAGCCTGGATCGTGGTTTAGATCCAGAAGTTATGCGATGGTGATGATGCAGATTAACAGGTTCGTTCGTGGTCAGGAAGCCGAACCCATCTGCCCAAAGCCGAACCCTTGTGAACACAGTTAGCATGGACGAACCCTGCATGGTTCGTGGGGGGTTTGCCAGCCGAACTCTAGGGACTCTCACGAGCCTTCATGTCTTCGACGAACCATCTTAAGATCACGAACCTTCAGTTAACTCAAACGAACCCATGAGGGTTTACTGGCCGAACTATCTGTCTAAGCCGAACCCTTGGAGCCTCTGCAAACCTTCACGAACCCAGACTGGCTCACGAACCCTTGGCCACCTTTAGCCGAAGCCGTCATGCATCCACGAACTCTTTTTGGCTGCGAACCCTCATGCAGTTGTCCAGCTTATGCCGAACCCTTATGCATGTGAATTATTCCACGAACCCATGCAGACGAGCCTTGCTAAGACCTTATGCCTCACGAACCTTGTAGTGCCGGTCATCTCACAAACCCTTGCCGAACCCCTGGACCACACACTCGACGAACCCTTCTGTTACAAGGCCGAACCTTGGCTGAACCTCAAAGGGTTCGCTGCCTAAAATGGCAGCCCATGAGCCAACCGGCCCAACCCCTTCATATTTGGCCCAATCCTCTTAGTAATCGGGTTAAGAGTTTAGCCCAAGATCAATTGAAATAGTTTGGCCCGTTAAGACCTTTAATTGGCCCAATGTCACTTGAAACCTTATATGGCCTACCTATACATTGTTAGGCCCAACTCAATTTCCTTGGGCTCAATTCAATTTCATTCGATTCATTGATATTGTGATCGGTATGATATTGTTCTTGACATGTATTAGGGACGTTAGAAATGTAATTGGGCCAACATCACACCCACTTGACCCAATATCATAATCAATTGGCCCTCGTTAACATAATGGGCCCATGGACCTATAATTAAGTCTATCCTAGTGTTATGGGCTTAAGGCCCATGGTGTGGCCACAAACTCTAAGTACATGTGAAATTGTCATAATTGGTTTAAGTTACAATTTATCCTAATTACAAGATCAAGTCACAATCATAAAGACTTAAATCAATTGGAACAATCTTTCATAATTAATGTTGATCAAAGGTTATCAAATTCAAGAATGTTTATCATTTATGCATAAGATGTATGCACAAAAGAACATTTCACATTTGTTTCTTGAACCCATGATCAAACAATTAATTCAAGACATAACTTTCAAGAGTTAATCAATGAATCAAAGTTATACATTATAAATCCTATATCTTATGTATGATTACAATGTTATAGGAAACAATTAGAAGTCCTGTTTGCTACTTGCTATCTGTTTTTGTTCAGAGTCTACTGCAGACAGGTGAGAACTTTAGCCCCTCTTTTACTGTTTTATAACTGTTTTGGGGTGGAACACGTGATTAAAACCGCTATTTCAATCTTGTTTCATTGCACAGTTTATGTGCATTCATAAACATTACAGGTTTATCTTATGAATCCAAGTGACTCTTCAACTGTTTCAAAGGAATTATTTACTACTAAACCCTTATTACTAAAAGGATTTTATAATGTTTTCTTGAAATGTTTTATAACAGTTTTACTCAAATGTTCTTTTAAAGGATTTTACAAACCCTTTTGTTATAAACCTTGTTATTACACAAGTGGTTCACAACATGGTATTCAAAACAAGTGGTTCACAACATGGTATTCAAAACAAGTGGTTCACAACATGGTATCCAAATCAAGTGGTTCAAAACATGGTATTCAAATTCATTGGTTCAAGCATGGTATTCAAGTCAAGTTGTTCACATCATGGTATTCAAATCAAGAGATTCATTTCATGTTACATAAACAAAGGATTTAACTCGTGGAGTTAAATCCAGTTTTTCAATAAGACATTAACACATCCGGTTAAAGTAAGATTCAGAAAACATGGTGTCCATTGTTGTAAACAAACTTATAAACCCATCAAGTATCATATTCATTAGCGTTAGTACTGGGTGATCACAACAAGGGAAAGCGGACACATACATTGGGGCAGGCCGATTGCTGCAGTTAGTTTTTAAATCTGTTTTATAAACTAACTGCAGATTTCGGTTACATATGGTTTATTCAAAACTGTTGACATATTATCTAACTCCAAACGTGGTTTGGGACTTGATATTAGATGTTGACTCATGTGCAAACAGTGATTGGACTGTTTACACTCATTTTCTTACTTGATGTTAGTTTGGGTTGCAGCTCATCCGTGTGAATCTTATGATGCTTTAACTTACCTATGTCTTATATCATATAACTCATGTTTACAAATGTTTAAACCTATTGTTCTCACCAACTACGTCTGTAGTTGACAGTTACTTTTCACGTGTTTCAGGTAATCAGGTTTAAGACAATCTCAGGGACAACTAAGGAGACCATTCTAAGATAGAACAAGATGAAGAAACATGCTAGGATGGAATAGAAACTCACTAAATCCTAAATGTTTAATTGTCTTGTTTGGAGTCTTATTTTGTAAACTATATTTTGGGTCTGTAGTTGTCTTACTTTTGGTAGATAGATTGTCTGTAACTAATCAACTGTCTAAACATTATGAAATGTAGAAATCCATTGTGGTTGTTCTTATTCAATACTTGTGCATGATTCAACTGATCATACGTCACCGCGCCGTGGATTCCGCACGCGGCGCAGGGGTGTGACAGGTTGGTATCAGAGCCAAGGTTGTAGAGAACTAGGAAAAACCCAATGTTTAATGACCTAGACTATAACCTAAGCTACCCAATAGGACTAAGTGCTATAGGCTTGAGGATACTTAGGATCTAAGTAACTTAAGTGAGCATTAAGTCTACAATAAGCTTGAAAGATCTTAGGGACATTTTTCTAAGATTAGACATCGAGTCAAGGGATTTGAATCGGACTTCTATAATTTTAGAAACCGAATTAAATTCTCACACATATGCATTTAAGGATTTCAGAGGCAAGGATCTGTATTCTTAGTATCCTTGATCTGAAATTCTCACACAGAGATCATTATAGAAATTCAGAGGCAAAGATCTGTGGTTTCAGTATCTTTGATATGAATTCCTTGTCATATTCATTATGGGATTTAGAGGCAAAGATCTATTAATTTAGTATCTTTGATCTAAGATCCTTGTCATATTCATTATGGGATTTAGAGGCAAAGATTGTTATCTTTGATCTAAGATCCTTGTCATATTCATTATAGGATTCAAAGGTCAAGATCTATTAACTTAGAACTTGGATTTGAGATCCTTGTCATATCACTATAGGAATTCAAAGGTTGAGGTCTATTAATTTAGAACTTAGATTTGAAATCCTTGTCATTGTTATCATTGTTATCATTAATCAGGTGTTCATTATCATAGGAACTTTATAACTTAGAATCTGTGTAACAGTATTCTTTAGTTGAAGTTCTCACAGGAAATCATTATGCTCAGTACTGTAAGTATTGGGAAACTAGGTTGACTAACCTAGGACACATATACATAAACCTAAGGTCTTAGTTTCTAGTAAATTAAGGACCATGGTTTACACAATCATAAACAGAATCACAGAACAAGAGGAAATCATGGGATAATCATAATCAATCACGGGTTGGAATCTTAGCTTCAAATGCAAACGGCGGATTAACGCTGATGGGCTGAGGTAAGTGGTGGGTCGGTGAGAGCTTACCCTATATATAAGCTTATCTTGGTTTGTCAGGGAAAATTCGGCGCTTGAATTTGAAGTGAGGATTCGGGAACAACCGGAATCATTGAACATTGGTCAAACACATGGGGTACAAACACATGGGATACAATCATTTGGGAAACAATCATTGGTGAATCAAATCATAGTGGAATTCAAACTTGGATGAACCAGACATTATGGTGAATCATTCAAGTTGTGAACATTCCTTCAATGTAAATCTTAAGTGAAATTCTTAAGTGATTACATCATTGGTACTTACTAACATAGATTAACGGGAAAGTGTAGAGCACACGTATGATTTAGCTTTACATGATAACGATTGTTAGAAAGTGCACACATAACATAATCATAGTTCAATCATGGAATCAATCATAGTTCAAGTTGATCAAAGATCATGGGATTCTTAATCAATGGAAAACACATGGAAATCAGTACAAACGTGTTGCCAAATGCTAACAAGGGCATGATCGTGGTATACCGAAACGGTGGTGGGCAGCGAGAGTGAGCCCTATATATAAGCTATTTTCGGTATATCGGGAAAGTGTCAGTGTGTAGGTTTGGTGGAGAGATCATGAGACATTGTACATATTCACATGATAAGTATACAAATAAGTTGATAACTTATACGTGTACTGGATCATATTACAATTGAATGATAATACTAGTAGTATGGATATATTACTGACCTTATCATGAGAATTCAATTGTATCCATTCTCATTACTGACCCGCTTGTGGCTTCTATTCATAGAATGCCTCCTCGACGAGACCCAAATGCTGGTGGTTCGACAAGCGGTAATGATGATGAAATTAACAAGATTGCTCGAGCTATCGCTGTTCACATGAGGGATGTGATCCCGGGTATGGTCACTGATATTACCCAGAATCTTCGGGGAAGTACCGGTGATTCTGCACACAACTCCAATGCCACTAACGTTGGAACTGCTAACTTTACTTTTAAGCAGTTCAACGATGCTAAACCTCCCAAGTATTCTGGTACTGAGGGAGCAACCGGTCTACTGCAGTGGCTGGAAAGCATCGAAGACATTCTCGACTTCACTGGATGTCCTGAAAATCTGAAGGTCAAGATGGCCTCAAGTGCTTTTCATAAGGGAGCGCTCACCTGGTGGAACTCTGAGAAGAACACCAGGGGACGTGAGGTCGCTCTAGCCTTACCATGGAATGGATTCAAAAACTTACTGGTGGAAAAGTTTTGTCCACGTCACGAGCTGAAGAAACTGGAGGTAGAGATGTGGAATCTGGTGCAGGATAGTGGCGAAAATGCCAAGTATACAACTCGTTTTCATGAGTTGTGCATTTTGGTACCACATTTGGTTACTCCTCTATCCCGCAGGATAGAGAAATACATCGAAGGCTTGCCTCTAGTGGTTAGAGGAACTGTTATGGGGAACAACCCCACTACCTTGGAAGCCGCGATTCAACTCGGTGCTACTCTGACCGAGGAATATGTTAAATCGGGAGTGCTCACCCGAAAGGGATTTAAAAGAGCACAGATTGAGGAAGGCAAGAAGCCTGAACAGCACCATCCCAAGAAGAAGAAACAGAAGACAATCAAGAACTTTGCAGCGTTGACTGCGGCTGCACCTACTCATGCTACTCCCCTCACTGCTATGCCACAACCTGCTAATGTCAGAAAGCAGTACACTGGCTCATTTCCACTCTGCACCAAATGCCAGTACCATCATCTACCCACTATTGCATGCAGAAAGTGTCACAAGTGTGGGCGTATAGGACACTTTGCAGCGACTTGTCGATCTGCTCATCTTATTGCTGCAACAACTGCTGCCACAACTTCTACTGCTGCAGGTGGAAGAGCCTGCTATAATTGTGGGGCAGAAGGGCACTTCAGAAACCAGTGTCCGAAACTCAACAACAATACTGCTGTTGCTCGTGCTTTCGTTATTGGAACTGCTGAAGCACGTGAAGAGCCGGCAGTCATCACGGGTACATTTCTTATCAATAATCACTATGTTCCTATCATATTTGATACTGGTGCTGATAAAAGCTTTATCTCTGCTCATACTGCTTCTGTTCTTAATATGCAACTATCCACACTTACTGCTCCCTATACTGTAGAAGTAGCGAATGGTAAAACCATAGTTGTAGATTCCATCATAAATGCTTGTGAGCTAAGATTAAATGACCATCTTTTCCCTATCGATCTCATTCCTATGACTCTCGGAAGCTTCGAAGTTGTAGTAGGAATGGATTGGTTATCTAAGAATAATGCTGAAATCGTATGCTCGGAGAAACTTATTCGAATTCCCCTACCGTCCGGCGAAACGATGATAGTCTACGGTGAGAAACCCTGCCGCGAATTGAAGATTGTATCGTGCATCAAGGCGAGGAAGTATCTGAAGAAGAAATATTATGCATTCTTAGCTCACGTGGTGGAAAATAAACCTGACAAGAAAGCAGTGGGAGACGTACCGGTTATCAAAGACTATCCAGACGTATTTCCAGAAGACTTGCCTGGACTACCACCAGTCCGACAAGTGGAGTTTAGAATTGATCTCGTCCCTGGAGCAAACCCAGTGGCGAAGTCACCGTATCGGTTAGCACCGTCTGAGATGCAAGAACTGTCTAGTCAGCTTCAAGAACTTTTAGACAAAGGTTTCATAAGACCGAGTTTCTCTCCATGGGGAGCTCCGGTTCTATTTGTCAAGAAGAAAGACGGTTCATTTCGCATGTGCATAGATTATCGTGAGCTGAACAAGTTAACAATCAAGAACAGATATCCTCTACCTAGGATCGATGATCTATTTGATCAATTACAGGGAGCAACTTGCTTCTCTAAGATTGATTTACGATCCGGGTATCATCAGTTAAGAGTAAATGATGAGGATATACCAAAGACTGCATTTAGGACTCGATATGGACACTATGAGTTTGTGGTTATGCCATTTGGGCTGACCAATGCACCCGCAGTGTTCATGGACTTGATGAATCGAATCTGCAGGCCATACTTGGATCAGTTTGTTATTGTCTTCATTGATGATATACTGATTTATTCCAAGTCAGAACAAGAACACGAGGATCATTTGAGGAAAGTCTTAGAGTTACTAAGAACTGAACGACTTTATGCTAAATTCTCAAAGTGTGAATTTTGGCTAAAGGAGGTTCACTTCTTAGGACATGTCATAAACAAAGATGGAATTCATGTAGATCCAGCCAAGATTGAGGCGATTAAGAACTGGACTACTCCATCTACTCCAACAGAGATTCGTTCATTCCTGGGTCTGGCAGGTTATTATAGGAGATTTATTGCAAATTTCTCTAAGATAGCCTTGCCACTCACTACATTAACTCAGAAAAGTCAAGCTTTTATATGGGGACAGAAACAAGAAGATGCATTTCAACTTCTTAAACAGAAGTTATGCAATTCCCCTATCCTTAGTCTTCCAGAAGGCAGTGATGATTTCATTGTCTACTGTGATGCTTCAAACCTTGGTCTCGGTTGTGTACTTATGCAACGGGACAAGGTCATTGCTTATGCTTCAAGACAACTTAAGGTTCACGAGAAGAATTACACTACTCATGACCTTGAGTTAGGGGCTGTGGTCTTTGCACTGAAGATTTGGAGACACTACCTGTATGGTACTAAATGTGTTATCTATACAGACCACAAGAGCCTTCAACACATTCTCAATCAGAAAGAACTCAACATGAGACAACGACGTTGGGTTGAGCTTCTAACTGATTACGACTGTGAGATTCGTTACCATCCGGGTAAAGCCAATGTGGTGGCGGATGCTCTTAGTCGCAAGGAACCAGTCAAACCGATTCGTGTAAGAGCCATGGAGATCAACACACAGCCAAACTTGAAAGACTTGATTCGTATTGCACAACAACAAGTAGTAACAGACAATCAACTCAAAACAGACTTGGATTGTGGTATTGAGAAGAAACTAGAACCTCGAGCTGATGGGTTGTTATATCTCAACGGCCGCATTTGGATTCCAAAGTCTGAAGAATTGCGCACACTCATCTGTGATGAGGCTCATAAGTCGCGATACTCAGTTCATCCTGGAGCCGACAAGATGTATCAGGATTTGAGGACATCTTACTGGTGGCCGGGAATGAAGAAAGACATAGCACTGTACGTGGGAAAATGTCTTACGTGTTCAAAGGTCAAAGCAGAACATCAAAAGCCTTCGGGACTTCTGCAACAACCTGAAATTCCTCAATGGAAATGGGAGCAAATTTCCATGGATTTCATAACGAAGTTGCCGAGAACTCCGAGAGGTTTCGATTCGATTTGGGTGATCGTTGATCGACTCACCAAATCTGCTCATTTTCTCCCAATCAGAGAAGATTACAAGATGGAGAAGTTATCCACATTGTACATCAACGAAATCATTGCACGTCATGGTACTCCAACATCAATCATATCTGATCGTGATAGTCGCTTCACTTCTCGCTTTTGGCAATCATTGCAAAAGGCTTTGGGAACGCGTGTTAATCTTAGCACGGCGTATCATCCCCAAACCGACGGCCAAAGTGAGAGGACTATCCAAACACTTGAGGACATGCTCCGTTCTTGTGTCATTGACTTCGGCGGAAGTTGGGACACTCATCTCCCACTCATTGAGTTTTCATATAACAATAGCTATCATACGAGCATTCAATGTGCACCATTCGAAGCTCTATATGGTAGAAAGTGCCGATCACCGGTCTGTTGGACCGAGATTGGTGACTCACAGGTCGTAGGACCAGAACTTATTCAGGAAACATCAGACAAGATCACAATCATTCAGTCACGGCTTAAGGCCGCACGAGATCGGCAGAAGAGTTATGCTGATCGTCGTCGGAAACCGCTTGAGTTTCAAGTTGGTGACCGAGTCTTACTCAAAGTTTCTCCCTGGAAAGGCGTGGTCCGATTCGGGAAGAAAGGGAAACTTGCACCAAGGTACGTTGGACCTTTTGAGATCCTGGAACGGATTGGTCCCGTAGCCTACAAACTCAAACTTCCAGTGGAGCTAAGCAATGTTCATGATACTTTTCATGTATCGAATCTTAAGAAATGCTTGGCGGATCATGATGTTCAGATTCCACTGGAAGACATACAGATTCAGAACAACATGCAATTCATTGAACGTCCAGTTGAGATCATGGATCATGGGGTCAAGAAACTTAAACGCAGCCGTATCCCGATCGTGAAAGTGCGATGGGAGGGCAAACGCGGTGCTGAGTTCACCTGGGAACGTGAAGACCAGATGAAGCTTAAGTACCCTCATCTTTTTACAGTATCTTCGGCTAGTTAATTTCGGGACGAAATTCCCTTAACTAGGGGAGACTGTAACATTTATGCATATAGTCATGTAGTGTAAACAGTGTTAGAACAGTGTCTGTTCAGTTTCAGTTCAATTAATGTGTTTCAGTATGCTCATAATGTGTGCTTGTGTGTTACAGGATCTTAGTAGCCAGAAAACAAGTATGTATTATCTATTTACAGTCGATTTCACTAAGCAAGAACAGTAACTTGTTATATCGAAACAGTGGTGGGCAGCGAGAGTGAGCCCTATACATATACTGCGTTCGGTGTAACAGGTTAGTGTTAGTGCGTAGTGTTGAGACGAATAGTATAACAATTAATTAATTCAACAAAAATCGTAATCTGTAAGCGAGACTGAGTATAGTTATGGGTGACGATCCATGATGATACGAATGTTGAACTTATAATTATGATCAAACGACTTTAAATAATTAATACGATCGGAAAACGTACGCGATTGCGGGTATACACGTAAATTGTGAATGTTTAACGATCCGGCAACACACGAAGAGTAAAAATAATTATAATAATTATTTTATATTTTTACAATTTTGAAACTCATCATTTTAATGAGTTTAATAACTATTTTTATTTTTAACCGCGTAAAATACGCGTTACGTTCCGGAAACGCGAACCGAGCGACCGAAACGAACCCGAACACTACCCGGACTATAAAAGCCTTGAACAAGGCTTAAAGTCTCATAAATTCAACCAACAACCCTTTCTCTCTCTACATTTTCGTCTACCCTCTCTCTCACTAGAAAAACCAACTTTAATCGATCGTATCTCGCTCGTTTCTCGACGGATTTCGGTGATTCTCGAACCCACGCGAAGCCCTCGACCTCCTCTACACGAAAGTACAAGAAATCAGTGGTTTTGACCAGCCGATCTCGAGGTATAGATGCTTGAATAATTACGAAATTAGGGTTTTTGGTTGTAAATTGTGTAAACGTGAGTTTTAGCCGGTTCTTGCACTTCCTTCCTAGTTTCGCACCTATAGAAACCTTTCTAGAGGTTGTGCTAGCCTGGATCGTGGTTTAGATCCAGAAGTTATGCGATGGTGATGATGCAGATTAACAGGTTCGTTCGTGGTCAGGAAGCCGAACCCATCTGCCCAAAGCCGAACCCTTGTGAACACAGTTAGCATGGACGAACCCTGCATGGTTCGTGGGGGGTTTGCCAGCCGAACTCTAGGGACTCTCACGAGCCTTCATGTCTTCGACGAACCATCTTAAGATCACGAACCTTCAGTTAACTCAAACGAACCCATGAGGGTTTACTGGCCGAACTATCTGTCTAAGCCGAACCCTTGGAGCCTCTGCAAACCTTCACGAACCCAGACTGGCTCACGAACCCTTGGCCACCTTTAGCCGAAGCCGTCATGCATCCACGAACTCTTTTTGGCTGCGAACCCTCATGCAGTTGTCCAGCTTATGCCGAACCCTTATGCATGTGAATTATTCCACGAACCCATGCAGACGAGCCTTGCTAAGACCTTATGCCTCACGAACCTTGTAGTGCCGGTCATCTCACAAACCCTTGCCGAACCCCTGGACCACACACTCGACGAACCCTTCTGTTACAAGGCCGAACCTTGGCTGAACCTCAAAGGGTTCGCTGCCTAAAATGGCAGCCCATGAGCCAACCGGCCCAACCCCTTCATATTTGGCCCAATCCTCTTAGTAATCGGGTTAAGAGTTTAGCCCAAGATCAATTGAAATAGTTTGGCCCGTTAAGACCTTTAATTGGCCCAATGTCACTTGAAACCTTATATGGCCTACCTATACATTGTTAGGCCCAACTCAATTTCCTTGGGCTCAATTCAATTTCATTCGATTCATTGATATTGTGATCGGTATGATATTGTTCTTGACATGTATTAGGGACGTTAGAAATGTAATTGGGCCAACATCACACCCACTTGACCCAATATCATAATCAATTGGCCCTCGTTAACATAATGGGCCCATGGACCTATAATTAAGTCTATCCTAGTGTTATGGGCTTAAGGCCCATGGTGTGGCCACAAACTCTAAGTACATGTGAAATTGTCATAATTGGTTTAAGTTACAATTTATCCTAATTACAAGATCAAGTCACAATCATAAAGACTTAAATCAATTGGAACAATCTTTCATAATTAATGTTGATCAAAGGTTATCAAATTCAAGAATGTTTATCATTTATGCATAAGATGTATGCACAAAAGAACATTTCACATTTGTTTCTTGAACCCATGATCAAACAATTAATTCAAGACATAACTTTCAAGAGTTAATCAATGAATCAAAGTTATACATTATAAATCCTATATCTTATGTATGATTACAATGTTATAGGAAACAATTAGAAGTCCTGTTTGCTACTTGCTATCTGTTTTTGTTCAGAGTCTACTGCAGACAGGTGAGAACTTTAGCCCCTCTTTTACTGTTTTATAACTGTTTTGGGGTGGAACACGTGATTAAAACCGCTATTTCAATCTTGTTTCATTGCACAGTTTATGTGCATTCATAAACATTACAGGTTTATCTTATGAATCCAAGTGACTCTTCAACTGTTTCAAAGGAATTATTTACTACTAAACCCTTATTACTAAAAGGATTTTATAATGTTTTCTTGAAATGTTTTATAACAGTTTTACTCAAATGTTCTTTTAAAGGATTTTACAAACCCTTTTGTTATAAACCTTGTTATTACACAAGTGGTTCACAACATGGTATTCAAAACAAGTGGTTCACAACATGGTATTCAAAACAAGTGGTTCACAACATGGTATCCAAATCAAGTGGTTCAAAACATGGTATTCAAATTCATTGGTTCAAGCATGGTATTCAAGTCAAGTTGTTCACATCATGGTATTCAAATCAAGAGATTCATTTCATGTTACATAAACAAAGGATTTAACTCGTGGAGTTAAATCCAGTTTTTCAATAAGACATTAACACATCCGGTTAAAGTAAGATTCAGAAAACATGGTGTCCATTGTTGTAAACAAACTTATAAACCCATCAAGTATCATATTCATTAGCGTTAGTACTGGGTGATCACAACAAGGGAAAGCGGACACATACATTGGGGCAGGCCGATTGCTGCAGTTAGTTTTTAAATCTGTTTTATAAACTAACTGCAGATTTCGGTTACATATGGTTTATTCAAAACTGTTGACATATTATCTAACTCCAAACGTGGTTTGGGACTTGATATTAGATGTTGACTCATGTGCAAACAGTGATTGGACTGTTTACACTCATTTTCTTACTTGATGTTAGTTTGGGTTGCAGCTCATCCGTGTGAATCTTATGATGCTTTAACTTACCTATGTCTTATATCATATAACTCATGTTTACAAATGTTTAAACCTATTGTTCTCACCAACTACGTCTGTAGTTGACAGTTACTTTTCACGTGTTTCAGGTAATCAGGTTTAAGACAATCTCAGGGACAACTAAGGAGACCATTCTAAGATAGAACAAGATGAAGAAACATGCTAGGATGGAATAGAAACTCACTAAATCCTAAATGTTTAATTGTCTTGTTTGGAGTCTTATTTTGTAAACTATATTTTGGGTCTGTAGTTGTCTTACTTTTGGTAGATAGATTGTCTGTAACTAATCAACTGTCTAAACATTATGAAATGTAGAAATCCATTGTGGTTGTTCTTATTCAATACTTGTGCATGATTCAACTGATCATACGTCACCGCGCCGTGGATTCCGCACGCGGCGCAGGGGTGTGACATGCATATCATATGTTCAGAAAACAGTTTGCAGAGTTACCCCGATGTTTATAAAATATTAAAAAGAAAAGGGGTTGTACGAAACTCACTTGATATCTCACATCAATAGAAACACTCGCAACTGGTGCTAATGATGAGATTCTGCATTAGTTTATGTTTGATATGTTATTAATGTTCCAACTTACTGATTAAATCCTTTTGAACGTCCAATGTCAAAGACATTGCCTTGAAAGTCATCAAACCGATATTAGATTATTAGTTATTTATTTTAGTGAAATATCATACAATGTATGATAATGTAGGAACCTATACTGGTTCAGATTCCCAATGCTAGGTTGATGACACCCTTGATTAATCAATATAATCTCAGATTAACCAAATAGTTAATGTTGTTGATTATAATGCTAAAGCAGTTTCTAGACAGTTTAATGGCTTAGGAATGATTAATCCTTGTTATTGATTACCCAAATATCATGGAATATCACAACGTAGTATTAGAATAGATTTAATAACCATGTTTAACATACTAGTCTGACTGTTATCAGAAACATCAGATAATCGTTCCAATGAGTATGTTAATAACTGTGATTAGTTTGAAACACATGACTTTCACGTTGCATGTCAATGATTAATCAAACTAATCATCTACATTGTCATAATCAAATGGTTTAACCCATTATAACCATTGTTATGATTCCATGCAATCCGGGCATTACAACGGCTCAAAACAAGGATTTACCCGTAAACAGTTCAAGTTTGTCATTCCTAATCAATCCTAGCCATCATCTAGGCAATAATCAACAACCCTAACTATATCATTACGTTCAAAACTAAGATTTAATCATTCATAATCAAACCAGAAGGTTTAAAATGAACCATTACCTATTCTGACGGATTCCAGCGGATGAAAAGATGATACGAACTTGTTTTAACACTTCTGGATGCGATCTAAACGTCGTGAGGCCTTCAAAACTGAATTTTTGATGAATTGGATGAAGATTTTTCGTGGATGATGGTGCTGCCGTCGATAGGAAGGATAAAAATGAGGATAAGAATGAAAATCTTGATTTTTAAGCAAGTTGCTCGACCAGATCCTCCCAGGCGTATCGCCCCAATCCCGACAGCCACCCGGGGCGTACCGCGCGAACCACACCGGCCTTCCAGAAGCTTTCGAGTCCCGCGCGCACAGCCTGGCATCCTCGCTCGGCCCGGGGCGTACCGCCCCAGGGCTATTTCACCCGTTTTTCGACGGAAACTTCGTTTCGCGTTTCTGGGTGACCCGTAACTCCGTTTCGCGCACGGTTTTCGCCCACGTTCATAATTTTTCGCATACTATCATCCCATAATAATTTCGGTTGTCAACTTCACGTGGATTCTAAGCACGATCAACTGTGCTCAATTCGTTGCTGACGTAATTCCTCGTACGTAGTTATCACAATATATTTTGGTGCCTCTTTTTTTTTTTTTTTTGTAAATTTGGCTGATGTTATTTGGTGCATTGATTAGTGTTTCAAACGAATTAGTTTGTTTTGAAATGTGCATTTGATTTAGATTGTACTATCACAATTCAAGGAATTTGATTCTTGATTGACTTGTTGCGGCCCTGGCGAAAGTTCCCTGGTTCCGATCCATCTCCTTGGTTTTTTTTGTTTAAAGTTTTGTAACCGTATGTTATTAATATGAAGGGTTTGAATTTCAAAACGTCATGTTAAGAAAGTTGTTAGGTATGTAAAGAAGTAAATAATCAAATCTTATTCTCATTCATCAACTTTTTAACCTAATTCCTCTTTTCATTTTAGCTACTGCCGATCCATTTTTTTGATTAATTAGTGTACAATGCATCCATTTTGTCTATTTTAATCTGAAACTTCTAATTCTAGTGCCCTAATTTCGTTTGCATATCTATTGTTGCTTACATATGTTAAGGTTTCATTTGACATGTGTTTTATTATCTAGTATCTTAGCATCAGAACGGCCCATTTGCGGTGCACACATATAATGTATATATGTGTGGGTCCTCAAGGGGCTAAAGTAAAATTGCACTAATTTTAACGTTATTTTACTTATTTTGTGAAAATAACGTTAAAAATGTTGGGATGATCAACTCCAAACGATAACTTTGAGCAGGGGACTCCTTTGGAGCAGCCTCTATATCCCAAATGGGATATGGGTAAGGTTTGAGTCTATCATTCTCTGCAGACCCTACTGAAAAGTGGGAATATACTGGGTAAGTTTGTTTGTTTGTTATACTTATTTTAAAGATAAAAAAATGCTTGTTTTTATGATATATTTTTTTTGAAAAAATATTATCGTATGTAAAAGTTATAAACGTTTAAAAAATATGGGGAAAAGTGGTTATGACTAAATTACCCTCTAACAATTTTTTCTCATAAAATTTTAAATTTTTCCTTTTAAAATTGATCTCTTGATCTAATGCTCAATAATCCTTCTTAGGCTTTATAGGTAGGGCTGTAAACGAACCGAACGAACACGAACGAGCACTTGTTCGTGTTCGTGTTCGTTCGTTTAACTTTTAACTTGTTCACGAACGCTAACCGAACGAAAATTCTTGTTCGTGTTCGTTCATTAAGGAATTTAGATTGTTAACGAACGGTTCACGAACGCTAACGAACACATATTATTTAAACAATAAAAATCAACTTTCTTAATTTCAAGCATTGGAGATAATCATTTATAAGTACATAAATTAAAATATTATAGTATTAAATAAAAATAACTTAAATATTATGGTATTAAATTAAAAATTAAAAATATACAACACATTTAATGAATAAATATAATAAATAAACATAAACGAACGTAAACGAACATCTTACCGAACGTTCACGAACACAAATGAACGAACACAGCCTCTGTTCGTGTTCGTTCATTTAACTAAACGAACGAAATTTCTTGTTCGTGTTAGTTCATTTATTAAACAAACGGACATAAACTAACTTCCCGCCGAACGGTTCGCTGAACGTTTGGTTCGTTTACAAGCAAAAAAATGTTTTATTCAGGTTGAAGTTGTACAGATAATCTTTGATAAATCTTTTCTTCTTCTTCTTCTTGTTCTTCAATTTGAATGGCTCTCGTATTCTCTTGCCACGCCGATGCTGTCAACACCCGTAAGTTGAATTTCTCCATATATGTTTGTCAATCAGACATTTAGTATTTGGTTGAATATGAATTTCAGGTAACAAATCCCTTGAGAAAGTTAGGGATTTAGTCAGAACAACCAACGTTCCTTCCATCGCAACTTTCCCACAAAAATCCCTCCAAAACGGCAACTGGGTTAAGCTCATTTGTGGTGCTAGCTTCGAGGTACTTTATTTTCAACCTTAGCATAATCTTTGATATATAAATGCATACCTGTAGGGATGAAAATCTTTGATAACAGTGAAAAAATCATAATCTTGATACTTTTCTTTTCTTTCATTTGGATGTCTTTAGTTTGATGAATGGTTATTATGATAGATGAGATGTGTTTATAAATAGTGTTCGATTTCTCTTGTAACTCACATGACTTATGCATTATGCCATAAGAACTTTTCTTATCATTTTGTTAGCTTTAGGAAATGGTCTTGAAGGTCACGTTCATGTAGGAATATTTCCAACATATCTCCCATAATTTGCATTCACTTCTCAAACCCAACACATTTCGAATGAGTTATCGAGCATATAATCATCATGCTTGCTTTTTTGTTATGAAGAAATCATAGTTCCTGCAAATGCAAGTAAAGCCGTATAACCTTTGTGAGGCTAAGAGATTTTGGACAAAGAATGAATACATGTTGTTCTTTTTCTTACATAAAAACATGTTATATTTTTATGATTTTGAATAAACTAAGATTAGGATATGAAATAATGTATATAAAAGTTGGGATTCTGTTTCATGTCTATATATATTTACTTGCTTTGATCAATAATAAGAAGTTGGACTAATAATTTAGTTTATATCATTTTTACCCTGTAAATGCTGCACAGAGCATTAGCTTCATAGAACCATTGTAGCTGAAAAGAATCCCAAAAAGCATTGGACATGGAGAACTCATTTTTGCAACTAAAATGGTCTTTTTAAAAGCTTAAGAGCACTATAAACGATTACAACTATTCAAGTTTCCTAGCGTAATGTTTTCTTCTCAGATTTTTGCCACTATAGTGGTTTTGTTGAAACTTAACACCAATTACAATGATTATAAATCTGAATGTCTTAATTCTGATTATTTCTTGAATGGAGGTTGCATTGGATAACAATTTCTTTCAACTGTATGAGTTTCGGATAATGTGGGTTTTGACTTTGAAAAATGATGCATTAGCCAGCTAGTGTTAAGAGTCATGGTTGTAAAAATCCCCGACTAGGCCGATTAATCGCTAGTCCCCTAAGGCCGACTAGGCCCGACTATACGACTAGGCCGATTAGTTGGCCGATTAATCCCTAGTCCCCACCCCACCGCCCGACTAGCGCCTAGCGATTTCTACAACATTAATAAGAGTATCTTTGATTTTATACTTAGAAGGTAAGTTTTGTTCAAGTTTTAACTAATCATTGCATTTTATATTCCAGGATGTGGTGGATATTAGGAACCTTTCTCTAGTTTACACTCTAGCTGGAGGTAAAAACCTATCGTTAATTTTTTAGTACTCATTAGATTAAAAGAATGGTTTTGAATTTTTTGGTCAAGTTTTAGAATTTTGATATAAATTTTGCAACTAACGATTTTACATTGAAGTAAGTGAAGCATATGAAAAATGTATTGATTGCAACTGCATCTTTGTGTATTTTAAAGTTGATTGTATTGATTGTGCTGCTGATGTGGCGGTGGTGAATGCTGTGAATGAAGGAATCATTGCAGCAAATACTATATTGCCTATTAGAAGGCCTTGAGTTATATCATTGGGCTTATAGCCTAGTGGTACTCCTTGACCACCAGCAATGGGAGGTCTTGGGTTCGAGTCTCGCCTGGAGCAAAAAATGTTTTGGGTGAGCTAGGGAGTTTTCTCAGTGTGAGTTTCCTCCTACATGGTGTGGAGGTTCCTCAATTCGGCACTTGCCAACGCCCGGCTTTAAATGTTTCCGGGGGTTGGTAGCGGTCTGTGGTCGCAGCGCGTGAGTTGTTGGATCCGAGGACTTGTTTAGCTGTTCAAAAAAAAAAAAAGAAGGCCTTGAGTTATGATAAGTGTCAATGATGAGGATCTTCACTTCCGAAAAAGTGGTCATCTTTAATTTCCTTAATTTTCCCATTTGTCATGGTCTAATCCACACAAAATTTGAACTCCTTTGATACAATATGTTACTCCTTTCTTTCTTTCTTTTTTTTATTTTTTTTGAAAGTCATGCTTTAACTTTTTATGTGAAACAAAAAATCTAGATTTGAAAAGTGGATTAACTTATATTATTGGGTAGTGTTTGGTATGCATGAATGAAGAAGAGAATGGAATTACTCATTACGTTGGAATGAATAAAAAAACATGTTAGGTAACCACATAGGAATGAAATGAACTATTACATAAGGAATGTGATTAATGTAGAAACCACTTACATTAATTAAAAAAAAAAAAACTTACTCAACTTTAACGTGGGTCCCAAAGTAAGAAGATGTAGTTATTCGGTTAACGTAAATACGTAATAAAGAATGGTTAATTTTTTCTCGTCTTGCATATCTTTCTATTGTAATAAATAAAAATAAGTTTTGACACATGTCATATTCTCATGTTTTCTTGCCACTTGTCATTTTTATATAATCTTATTCAATTCTTTGTCTTAATTATTAATTAAATACATTCTCTCATATTGAATACTTATAATATTAATGAGTAATAATATTATTTGTCTTTTTACATGCAAGAAAATAGTTTTTAGTAAATTTAAATCAATTATTTTTATTAAAAAGCACACTTCAAAAAAAGTTTATAAAATATGAAATTTCTAAAAATCAATTTTTCTAAAAAGTTAGAAAAGTTAGTATTTTTAGAAAATAAAAGTTTAATAAAAATCAATTTTTAAAAAATAAAATAAAATACACTATAAATCATAGTTTTCAAATACTGGTATTTTTATAAACAAATGATGTTTCTTAAAACAAATTGCTTAAAATAGTTATGTTTCACCAAAAGTTATAAAAATGATAGAAAAAATTAAACTTTAGTTATTTATGTTAAATGATATTATCAAATTAAGTAATTAACTTTAATAATTATATAAATTGTACATTATTTTATTGATTTGTAACAATTAGTTTTTAATAGAAAAGTAAATGAATTTGTAACATCAATTAGTTCAAGAATATGTATTCTTTCAAATCAAGCAGGTCATGTATTATTTCTTTAGTTATTAAAAATTTTAATTATTATTTTATTGCTTAAAATACTCATTAATACGTAATCTACTTAATTTATAACAAATTGTTTATTTTTTAAAATTTTTATTACTAATTATTTAATGTTTTATATTTAATCCGTGTAATACACGGGGTAATAATCTAGTATATATATATATATTATATCATATTTTCCTGCATAAATATAAAATATTGGTAATTAGTTTGCACTTTGGTTGGAATTAATTAATTAATGTAAGTTTTGAAATTTGGAATATGAAAGGAGCAGGTTTTAATTTGGAATATGTATGTACGTGATAATAATAATAATTATTATTAATTAACTAGGTTATATACCCGTGTCTTACACAGGTTTGTGAAGAAAAATTATGTGATTTTATAACTCTTTATCATTATATTGTTTTTTAATTAAATAATTATATTAGTTAGACTTTTTTATATTAAAAAACTTTATACTTAAAAATTTATAAAAATTTTTCTTAATACACACATATAACATTAAACATAGATGATATTTATGATCAAATATTAATTTTGTGTATTTATGTAAACAATTAATAACATTAAATGCGAATTTTTATATTTAAAAATTAGAAATAACATTTTTTTATGGAATAATATGAGAATGTCATATGACATTGTTTGGAATCAATTATTAGTACATGAAAATAAGTGGGAGATGACAACATACCGATCAATGCCACAGTCCGTGATATACAGTCCCACATGAACCTACACCACAAAATATATATAAGAAGCAGATGCAGTTTATTTATACATATATATATATATATACAGGGAAGTGTTCAAATAATAACCCACTTTTAAAACGATAACCCAATAACTTTGCCAAAACGAAGCCGAATCTTGATTTTTTTTTTTGAACATCATTGTAACACAATTAGAACACTATGTTCTTTTATGAGTTTGTGAAAATTCATAACCGTTTAAGAGATATCATTGTTGTAAGTTTTTGAGTTGCAGCATTGTAACTGTTTTTGTCAAAAACTTACAACGATAATATCTTTTAAACGGTTATGAATTTTCACAAATTCATAAAAGAACATAGTGTTCTAATTGTGTTACAATGATGTTCAAAAAAAATTTAAGATTCGGCTTCGTTTTGGCAAAGTTATTGGGTTATCGCTTTAAAAATGAGTTATTATTCGTTCACAATCCTATATATATATATATATATATATATATATATATATATATATATATAGGTAACCGGTCCTTTTTAATTACGTATATATATTGTTGCAGTGAAAAACAAAATGAACGAGTAACGATTGATTGTTTGGTATATATATATATAACTTGTTGTTTGTTTTTTGTAAAAAGTTATTCTTGGTCTCTTTTGTCTATTGTTTTTTAAAACATGTTTAATTAAAAAAAAAAAAAAAAAAAAGGTCTGGCCACTTTTTGTAGCCTCTTCCCGTCTCTCTTCCCGTCTAGGTTAATACGTGAATCTCATCCTCACCCCTTTTCTCCAAAATCAGCTCCCCTTCCACCGCCCTCCTCCGCAGCGGCGTCCCTTCCCCCGCCTCCTCCATAGTAGCGCCCCTTTCCCCCTTCTCTCCACCGGCTCGACAGCTTGACGATACCATCCACGCCGGTTCCTCGCGGCAGTTTCCCTCCACCGTAAATTCCTTTGCAACGAGCTTCCCTCCACCACTGGTTCCATCTTTCGAAGGAGAAGGTAACGATTACTTTGTTATGTTGTGTGTGTGTGTGTTTAGATGTAGAAATTGGTGTGTGTGTGTGTGTCTAGGTGTAAGGATTGGTGTTTGTCTCATCTTCAGTCGCTTTACTTTGTTTTGTGTGTGTATCTCTATCTGTAAGCATTGGTGTGTATCTCTATCTGTAAGCATTGGTGTGTATCTCTAGATGTTTAATTGGCATTTTGTGTGTGTGTATCTCTAGATGTTTAATTGGCATTTGGGGGCTAAAAGAGTCATTTACCCGCAATTGGATGTGGGATTTGTTGCTGCATATTTATATCGTATAAATTGAGTTTATTAGTAAGTGGATTAGATGATGAGAGTTGTCCATGTTCATGCTTATTTTTAGGACTAGGTTTATTTATGTTTTTGTTTCCTATTTAATCATGTTAAATAAAATTAATGTGTGCAGAAAGTTTTGTTTTAATTTATACGTAATTAAATTAGTGTGTGTAAACTTGGGCTGAACCAAGTAACCAATATATATATAGTATACGTACCTTGTCCAATTAGTCGTTTTGTTGTCAAGTCTTCCCATGTGATTTGACTAGTGATTATCTCACCACTTAACCCCCCTGCACAAGGCTTAGGCTTAGTGTAACACCCCAACTCGGCAAGAGCTGACGTGTTACTATTACAGATATCAAATCAAAAACATCAATCTTTTAAATCAAAAATAATCCATAGATAACATTCGACATAATTTAAAACGGAACATAGTCTTAAACATATTAAATAAGCCTAAAAATGTCTTTTAATAACTTCAGCATCTTCTAATTATCTCATCACACATTCCCATGATTTTCCCGATTCCCTTGTGTACCTGTTATATAAACAACAGAAAACACAGGAAAAGAAAACGGCTGAGCCAAAAGTTGCTCAGTAACGGAAGAACAATAGTAGTAATGAAAGACAGATAAGCATAAACGGATACAAACATAATATTACCGAACTGATACAGAACAGAACATTTAACTGGTCATGTAAACTAAACAGAACATATGAACACGACACAATGATATCAATAAACGGTCGTGTATTATACAGAAGCACCCTGAGCCAAACAGATAAAGTGAAGGATATCCGGGTAGCTACTCCCATCCATCAATCACAAAGATGGTGTGTGGGACGTACACACATTGTTCCATCCCCCAGAACAGATAACATATAACAGAACTAGGATCGACCCATACGCCTCTCATATAAAGTGGCCATTGTACTCCCTGAGTACTTAATAGAGACGCTGTGACTATTTATTACACACTGTCACGATAAGTGTCACATCACTGACGCCACAATGATGTGTCAGATAGCTCGGGTAACAGAGTACTAAAACCGAATGATAGCATAACTATCTAACATATAACTGAATGCATTGATCAAGTCTGAAATCTTATTTTCTAAGGAAACATGCAATAATGAGTACAAAACTAGAAGACCTATTGCATGCTATAACAATTAGTACTTAGAACCAATATTCAAAACGGTTAAGAACATAAGAAACTGAGTAATAAACGGGGCGTAGTATTGGAAGCAAATTAAGATGCTAGACCACCCAACTAGTAAAAAGAAAGAAAAATACTATGGTTTGAAGGAGATAGGATCCGTACCTTGATTTAGCAAAAGCAAGCCACGTAAATCTCTTGCACCACTCGTATCTGAGCCTATATTTTCATTATTCTAATCAAATTACGTGACTAGTTGACTACAATTAAGTTGTCTTGTTAGTTAAATTGATGTTCTGGCGAACTCAAAATTCTTGATTAGTAATCACTTAATTATTTATTTAAATTTCGTTATTGTTAAACCTCCAAAACATCATTCTAAGCTTAATACATGAAATTCCTCATTATATTATTTAGCATGAGAATACCTACGTAGAAGCAGTAACAAATTCCTCCAACAATTTAATTATAGATTGGATTTAAATATATATATATATATAAATATATATATATATATATATATATTTCAATTAATGTGTGTGTGCAGTTTACAAGTAAGGAAATTAGCAAGCATGCAGTAACATGAATATTAACCAAAATGTGATTATATTATCTTCTTCATGATCGATTCCAAATTATTAAGGTTTTGAGTCGCCCAAACACGTCAGTAACACAACATCATAATTGAATAATTAACCCCTAGTGAATTCAACAAATAAATCAACTGTTACCTGATCTCACAAAAATGAAACCAATCAAAAACATGATCAACTCGTCGGTAACAGCAACAATAAGCTGCTGCATAACCAGAAAACAATCGATGTGTTCAACTTCATAACTTCATAGAACGTGAATTTTAGATCTGGTCGATTGTGGTTACCTGATCAAACAAAACTGAAAATAGGAACAAATAAACTGCCCAAGTGAGTGCAGAAAACCGGCTGGTTGAACAGTGGCGTAGCGCGGTGTCGGGGACTCGAGTGGAACTAAAGGATGAATCGAGAACTCGTGTCAGCTGGCTGGTAAAATCGTGATAAATCTGACTTTGATGGAGGATTTGACGCTGGTAGTAGGTCGAACGAATATAGGCTGAATTTCTTCCACGATTGGGGTTTTAAGGGAGCTATAATTCGAACTACAGGAACATGGTTGACAAGAAGAATCATCCCCAAATCCTAGGTGAGTTTGTTGCGGTGAAGATGATCAACAGGGGACTAGATTTTACCGAAGAAGAAGCAGAAGAATTAGGTTTTGAGTTTGGGGATTTTGACTTAATCCTCCCTTAGATCTCTCACGTATACATATATATTCTTTGATTACATGTTTTTTTTTTTTTTTTTATTATTCTATTACTATTATTATCATTTCTTTCTTTCTTTTATTTATTTATTTATTATTATTATTATTATTTTTTTCAGGTGTTATACTTAGGACTGATGGTTTGTTGTTGGTTATATTGTTTTTTTTTCACATACAAACGTTGCCAACCAAAACGACCCAGTTTAGCAACAACATCCTCTTCCTCATCTTTATTCCCTTTCCATGGCCATAAATTTATCTTTCTGGAAAATACTCCGAATGGACTTTGAATTGCATCATCATCTCTCATCACCTCTTTAAACTTCACCTTTGAAGAATCCTGTAAGTAAGTAATACATCCAATCCACCACCAATTAACTTACATACACAGGAACTTATTCCATTAAAAACCATTACATATGAAGAAACCATATTAACTAATTTGAACCACGTGTTTTAAGAGATATAAAACTAATTTTCTTTTAAAAATAGGGGAAGTTACCTTTAATTATACCTTCTAAACTTGTGTTAACAATTGGTTCTTTTAGTTATTATCAATTAATGATAGTTATCAATTGAAAACCTCCCGTATGTATATCTATCTCTGTGTGTGTGCGCGCGCGCGCGCAATTGAGAACTATTGTTACCTAAAATCAATTGCATCCACAAATTTAAAAGGGTATGAAAGTAGCTTTTCATATTTTAAAAGTTGTGTTCAAAATTTCAAATTACTTGGTATGCTTCATGTTTAATGGTTCGGATGATCGATTGATTACCAAATTGGATGTTGTTTGTGATCGATAGGGACGTGAATCACTAAACACACAAATACCCCCAATTAATCTTCCATTGTGATCACGAAATGGTGTGTTGGTACACATAATCACAAAGGTTTCTCCCTTCCTATTGGTGACAGGAAACTCCCCAGACCAGGTCTCTCCATTTACGGTTCGTTCAAGCAGATACTCCGCAAACACTGCGTCTTTTGGATCCACAAGAATCTCCGTTTGAGTTATCCCAATAATTTCAGCCGCTGAAACACCATAAATCTTTTCTGCAATCGGGTTCCAAAATCGTATCCGATATTGGCGATCGAATACATGTACGGCCTGACCCATTGACTGGATTATATTCAGGTACTGCCTTTCTGTTAGTTGATGTTTGGAATTGGATATTTTTTGTTTCATCTGGCCATGCCATACTTCCAGCTCTTCAATCCTTCTTAACACCTCCTCTGCTTTTTTCTTCATTTTCAATTCAAAAACCAATTTAATTTTAGAGTTAATTACACGGATGGTCCCGGTGGTTTACCCAGATTGCACGGATGGTCCCTAACTTCGAAAAATTACAACGGTGGCCGAATACTTTACAAAATTGTAACACGGATGGTCCCTGGGTTGGATGTCTGTTATCTTTTGCTGTTAAATTTTTAAAAATACCCAATTTACCCTTACCCTACCCTAAACCTCATCACTGCATTGTGTTTGTTCTACAAATGATCGAGAGGGAGAAACCGTCGTCCTCCTCCGACGCTCTTTCCGGCGACATCTCCGGCCATCAGCAGCATCTCTTTCTCTTCCGACTCAGATTGCCGCCGGTAACCCACTTTAGAGCAAAGCTCGTACGGAGATCTGTAACCCTCCGTCGCCGATACTTCACTTCTTCTGCTCCTCCAACGTCGACCGATCCAGGAATCATCGTCACTTCAGGTCATGTACACTCAGGGATGCTTCGAACGTCGACCGATCCAGGGTGAGGGCGATTTTTATGCAGCCGGCGTAAGAGGATACACGGTCAAAGGAGAATCGAGGGGCGGGGGGCGATTTTATGTGGTGGTTGTCCGCGTCGAAGGTTGCGGTTGCCGGAGGTTGTGGTTGCTGTAGGTGGTGGGGAAGAAATAGGGGGTGGGTGTGCGGTTGTGGTCGGAGTGGCTGTGGCCGCCGGAGAAGATGAGTGGGGTGGGGGGGGAGGGGCTGTGAACGATGGTGGTGGTTGGTGTGGCCGGATGCGGTGGTTGCCTGAGGAGGGGCTGTGAACGAAGGTGGTGGTTGGTGTGGCCGGATGCGGTGGTTGCCGGAGGAGGTGGTTGGTGTGGTTGCCGGAGGAGGTGGTTGCATATATATCTACACATTTATTTTTTTTTTGTTTTTTAATTATAAGGGGTATTTTAGTCATTTCACACACACTTAACAGAAAAAGTTAACAGACATCCAACCAAGGGACCATCCATGTTACGTTTTTGCAAACTTTTTGGCCACCGTTGTAATTTTTCGAAGTTAGGGACCATCCGTGCAATCTGGGTAAACCACAGGGACCATTCGTGTAATTAACTCTTAATTTTAATTAATTCTTTCATTCATTCCCTATATATAACCAAACCAAACCAAACCAACCACTTAATTCTCTACATAAGACTGCACAAACTTTTATTCTTTTTTTTTTTAATTATTATTTTTATGAAAAGTTTGTATGTATGTTCACATATAGCGATAGGGAATGAATGAAGAAGATTGCATGTATACACACGTGAATTACACATGCAAACTCTTTTAATTTAATCAACCGGGTCTTTGAATAAAGAGTCAAGTTTGAATAAAATATTTTATAAATCTCAAATATATATAAATATATATAGAGAGATAAACAGATGGAGAGAGATGAGATTGAAGAGAGAAGAGGAGAGAGGATGAGAAAATGTCTCTTTTACCCCTGAGAAAGGTAAAAGAGATATTTTCTTATAAAAATTTGAATAAAATATTAAGGTTTAATTGTAGACCACAAGTTTTCTTTATTTAATTAATTAAAAACTAAAATAAGTTTGATCTGATGGCTGATATAATTTTTAGGTTTTCTCTTTAAGATCGGGTTTTCACACGATTCAAACCCATATATTATATATTATATATATAACGGTAAAAAATGTTTTATTCAGGTTGAAGTTGTGCAGATAGATAAATCTTTTCTTCTTGTTGTTGTTGTTGTTCTTGTTTTTCAATTTCAATGGCTCTCTTATTCTCTTGCCACGCCGATGCTGTCAAGACTCGTAAGTTGTATCCACCGCACCGTAATCTCTCCCTTAATTTCTCCATATATATATATGTATATGTATGTCACTCAGACGTATTTAGTATTTGGTTGAATACGAATTTCAGGTAACAAATCCCTTGAGAAAGTTAGGGATTTAGTCATAACAACTAACGTTCCTTCTATCGCAACTTTCCCACAAAAATCCCTCCACAACGGCAACTGGGTTAAGCTCATTTGTGGTGCTAGCTTTGAGGTACTTTATTTTCAACCTAAATACAAGATAATTGTTTCAATATCTTAATTATACTTTGGATTAATTATACCCCTCTATGTTTAATTAATTTAAGAAAAAACAGATTCATCAAAATAGCAAATTGATTTTGTAGAAATAGTTCTAGTCACTACATAAACCTTCATCCATCGGTTTTGGACGCACATGAATGCCATCTTTTGGATTGAAATATTGAATTGATGTACTTGCTCTGATACCATATGTAAGGTATATCATGTCTTAGATCAACATCTTGTGAGGATTGTTAGATCAATTTAATCATGTAATGTAAATAATATATAAATACATACCTATAGGGATGAAAATCTTTGATAATAGTGATGAAATCATAATCTTAATACTTTTCTTTTCTTCCATTTGGATGTCTTTAGTTTGATGAACGATTATTATGATAGATGAGATGGTCTATATATAGTGTTCGATTTCTCTTGTAACTCACATGACTTATGCATTATGCCATAATACCCATCATATAATGGCTTTATTAATAAGAGTCATATTGTTAGCTTTAGTAAATGATCTTGAAGGTCACGTTCTTATAGGAATATTTCCAACATATCTCCCATAATTTGCATTCACATCTCAAACCCAACACATTTCGAATGAGCTATCGAGCATATAATCATCATGCTTGCTTTTTTGTTATGAAAAAATCATAGTTAATGCAAATGCAAGTAAAACCGTATAACCTTTGTGAGGCTAAGAGATTTTGGACAAAGAATGCATATATGTTGTTCTTTTTCTTACATAAAAATGTGTTATGTTTTTATGATTTTGAATAAACTTAGATTAGGATATGAAAGAATGTATATATAAGTTGGGATTCTGTTTCATGTCTATATATATTTACTTGCTTTGATCAATAATCAGAAGTTGGACTAATAATTTAGTATTTATCATTTTTTCCCTGTAAATACTGCACAGAGCATTAGCTTCATAGAACCATTGTAGCTGAAAAAAAATCCCAAAAAGCATTGGACATGGAGACCTCATTTTTGCAACTAAAATGGTCTTTTTAAAAGCTTAAGAGCACTATAAACGATTACAACTATTCAAGTTTCCTAGCATAACGTTTTCTTCTCAGATTTTTGCCACTATAGTGGTTTTGTCGAAACTTAACACCAATTACAATGATTATAAATCTGAATGTCTTAATTCTGACTATTTCTGGAATGGAGGTTGGCAGGTTGCATTGTATAACAATTTCTTTCAACTGTATGAGTTTTGGATAATGTGGGTTTTGACTTTGAAAAATGATGCATTAGGCAGCTAGTGTTATGAGTATCTCTGATTTAATACTTAGAAGGTAAGTTTTGTTCAAGTTTTAACTAATCGTTGCATTTTATATTCCAGGATGTGGTGGATATTAGGAACCTTTCTCTAGTTTACACTCTAGCCGGAGGTAAAAACCTTTCATTAATTTTTTAGTACTCATTAGATTAAAAGAATGGTTTTGAATTTTTTGGTCAAGTTTTACAATTTTGATATAAATTTTGCAACTAACGATTTTACATTGAAGTAAGTGAAGTATATGAAAAATGTATTGATTGCAACTGCATCTTTGTGCATATTACAGTTGATTGTATTGATTGTGCTGCTGATGTGGCGGTGGTGAATGCTGTGAATGAAGGAATCATTGCAGCAAGAGCTATATTGCCTATTAGAAGGCCTTGGGTTATGATAAGTGTCAATGATGATGAGGATCTTCACTTCCGAAAAGCTGGTCATATTTAATTCCCTTAATTTTTGTCATGGTCTAATCCACACAAAATTTGAACTCCTTTGATAGAATATGTTACTCCTTTCTTTTCTTTGTTTTTTTTTGAAAGTCATGCTTTAACTTTTAATGTGAAACAAAAAAATCTAGATTTGAAAAGTGGATTAACTTCTCTATTGGATAGTGGTTGGCATGGCGGACCCAGGAATTTTTTTCATGGGGGGGCGGAAATTTTTTAAGTTCGTTGGTGTTCAAGTTAGGTCGGGTCGGGTCATGTTAAAAAACGACAATCAAACTAAATTTCATATATTAAGACATAATGAAAATACAATATATCTAAAGTTGTTCACTTCGTGATTTTATTTTTTTATACATATTCAAAAAAACGTATAAGGAGACATTTTTAAGTAACTCTTTCTGTATAAAACAAATACAATTATCGTTTAAATTTTCGTAAGCAATTCGATTGCGCAAATCTAACTTCAAGTATTATGTTAATATGTTATTTAAATTAATAATACAAGTTTTTATAATGGGCTAGTCAGGGGCGGCCCTGAAAATTGGGGGTGCTCAGGACGAGTCAAAAAAAAGGTCGCTTAGTGAATTCGAATATTAAAGTAGGGGTATTCAAAAAAGATGTAAATTGTTAATACAAAAAACTGAACCCTATTCGTAACCGAAAAAAACGAACCGAATTCTGGATTTGGTTTTGGTTTAGTTCTTAACTGTATCCGAATTCCGGCTTCAGTATGGTTATCGGTTGCAATTTTTTTTAAATTCAATTATTTTGGTTAGCTGATAAACGAATTCAGATTTAAATTTGTTTTCTTTTTAATATATAAGGTTGAATTTGGTTTATTTGGATTGGTTTATTCGTTTTTAATTGGTATATTCAATTGAATTCGGTTTTTAACCGGTTTACTGCTGGTATAACTTATTATAATTAATATTAAACTTGATTTTATATTGGTTTTAAATTATTAGTTGGGCATTTTTCAACTTTGTTTATCAATTAACACTTAGAAATTAAAAGTTTAATGGGGGCGATTGCAAAATTGTACGGGGGGCGACCATAATTTTAACATATATATGCTACTAAAATTTTTTTTTTCAAGGTGGGTGGCTGCCCCCCAAGGGATTAATGTGGGTATGCCATTGGTGTTTGGTATGCATGAATGAAGAAGAGAATGGAATTAATCATTACGTTGGAATGAAAAAAAAAATGTTTGATAACCAAATAGGAATGAAATGAACTATTACATAAGAAATATAATTCTTCTCTTCTAATGATTTTCATTCTTGGGAAAAGCGCTTTTTTTTTCTTCCATTCCTTCAGGGAATGACATGGTCCAACCCACTCCTCTACCTAACTCATGACCCAAACCACGACCCATAACCCCAATCATTACCCCGAACTATCACCTGACCCATGACTCAACGACCATAACTTGAACCACGACCCAACACATGACATGAACCATGCTCTAACCGGTAACCCGACTCATGACCCAAACTTTGACACATGATTTGAACTATGCCCGAATCATTACCTGACCCATGATCCAACCCATGTTAGAACCATGACCTAGCCCTAAACCTGAACCATTACCCGTACCATATCATGAATAATGAACTGACCTTCTCATGAATTATATTCTATTCATTCGTTTTTTCCTGTCTACGATGAAGTAATGATATATTTCATTCCAACATGGTAATTAAACATGACTATGGAATGACAATAATCCATTTCATACCCTTGTTCATTCCATTCCCCCATCCATTCTATTCTTTCATCTATTCTATTACCTCATACCAAACAGACCCTTGGAGTTATTAACCAATCACTTTATATTTTATCAATTACAATATTTAAATATATTCATGTAAAGCAGGAATCATTTAATATATATATATATATGTTGCAAATCCACAATGTACAAACTATGCCTTGTAGGATTGTAAGGCTGTTGATGGGAATATTTGACATTAATTTTCTGTTAGCTTAACAGAATTTGATCCTGATGACTGTCCAATGGACTGCTCAAGACCATGTGAAAATACATGTCCTGCTAATGCAATATACAAAGAAGGTTCTTTCCTTCTTCAACTGGAATATTGTTTTTGATTATGCAGTTGCCATTAGATTGTTAAACATTCTAACATCATATTCTTCTGTTGTATGATAATACCTACGATATCAATCTCAGGCGGCATGCGTTAATTATAAAATTTTCAGTTCATAGCAATATTTTAGCCCAAGATTACATCCTTTAGTAATGTTCTTATTTTTGCAATAAGTTCGTTGATTAAGGTATGTTGAATCTGACATGAAGCCAGGAGTGATAACAGAGCGTTGTTATGGCTGTGGACGATGTTTCCCAGTTTGTCCCTTTGATAAAATAAGTTAGTCACTTTCTTTTTGGTTTATTTTCTAACATATGTGTGAGGTCATGTCTTGATTATGCTGAAAAATAGATACATTATTACAGAAGCAATTTCATATGTAAGAGATGCTGCTGCAACATCTAAACTTCTTGAGAGAGATGACGTTGATGCTCTCGAAATTCATACAAATGGAAGGTACTCTTTAATTCATTTTTGTGGGCTGATGCTTTTTCCTTTTTCTTGGTATCATTTTATCATTTTTCATATAGTAAAGTATACTTTCTTAAGGAATTTTATTTTTGGCTGATAACATCCTCAGGCAGACTGAATCATTCAAAGAGCTTTGGAATGGGTTGGGGAATTCTGTCAATCAACTAAAGCTTGTGGCAGTAAGTGTAGAAACTAATATCCTTTTCATCATGTGCAACATCATCTACATTCACTATTTTGTGCTAAAATTTTACCTAATTTTCCCCAAACCAAATTACAACTATTCTTGTGGTCTTTTTTTGGGTCGCTAAGATTTAGTGTAACTCAAAGGTTGATGGCTTGTGTCATGATAGGAAGGGTGTTACAGACATCTTATTGTATGCATGTAGAGCAGAATGCTGCAATGAAAACTGTAGTGGTGGTTTTTTTGTGACAACCAATGCTAAATTCTTTCATTTTACCTTAATTTAATCGAAATATACAAAGATTTGTTAAACATTGTTTGGGTCACAAAGCAATACTTCCGTTTAAAAGTTGAAAGTTCACTTCTAAGTTCTAACAATTCACATCTATCCCGACTGAGGGTATTCGAGTCATTTTAATAGTTAATAATGAATTCAGGCAAGTATTGGTTTGTCCTTAAAAAGTTGAAATGTATCTCTTTTTTCATTAAGGGGACTTTGTAGATGTAAATTTAAGAATTACCTTTATTATAAATGCAGGTTAGCTTACCCTATGTTGGAGATTCAACCGTCTCCATGATGAACAAATTGTATGCTATTCTAGAACGCAATCTTTGTTGCTTGAATTTATGGCAGGTATGTATAATATTGATATACCTTTTATGTTTAGTGCACTTGTGTACAAATTTTTGCCTTCAGGTAATATTATGTCACACTTCATGCATTATTAGTCTCTTTTTTTTTCCTATCTGATGAACCAATGTTTGCCAAGCAACCATTCTCTTCTATGCACATCCATGTTGACCTGCCTCTCCGTATCTCCGACTCTTTCCTTTGTTAATTTTTTATTCCCATAAGTTAATCCCAAGTGTAATGGTAGGCACGAGGTAGTTAAATGCTTAGTTATTTGCCTTCATGTATGACTATAAATACAGCCTTTTTTTATGTCTTTAGGATATGAACTAAAAATGCAGAAAATTGTCCCAAATTGTCCCTCGATTCCTATTTAATTATGGGGGCGTTAGCCATCTTGAATCGACTTGTAACACGTGGGATTAAGATAAGAACCGTTTAAGAATCCAAATCCTCATGCTCTTGAATATGATAAAACACTCTTTTGTAAGGTGAGGTGATTTGTACACCAGAATTGTCATGTATGCCACTAAACTTGTTTTGATGGATTATGTGCTATTTGACAAGGCATATTCAAACCACTCTGAATATGATGAGACCTTTTGGTTCTCATGTACGTGCTCTAATGCATAAAGTACCACATGATGATGCATGGAATTTGTAGCTAGATGGTCGACCAATGAGCGGAGATATAGGACGAGGCACCACTCGAGAATCCATTGCTTTTGCTCATCGATTGGTTTTTGCTGATGATAGACCTCCAGGTTAGCATGTCATGTTTCTTTGATAAAATGCAGCGTGACTTGTTTATATTTTGATTAGTGGCCACTAACCCATTAGATTAAGCAACACAATGTGAAGCCGAAGTTGTTAGGTACAAGTGCTTAATGCACGTGTGATGATATCTCATTTTTTTGACATATATTTATTATATATTTGTTACCATGATGTAGGCTTTCTTCAACTTGCGGGTGGTACTAATGCTCACACGGTGGATGGATTAAGAAAACTGAACCTTTTCCAAATGCCAAGTGTTTTTGGTAATTTTACCGTTTATAACGTTTTTATTACATGGGAAATTTCATTTTAACTGCAATAGCTAAAGTTATATTCTTTTTTTTTTTTCTTTCTAAAAGCATCTTTATCTTTATTGAAGAATATCTCACCAAACTTAAAGAGTATCACTATATTTGCATGCCACACTCTGGACTTTATTTTTACATGATGAAGAAACTTTTAAAAGTTAATGAAATGGCTTTAGGAACTTATCATGCAAAATAAAAAAAAAAGGACATTATTCAATAATCCAGTGATCTGATAATGCAAAAAAGGGTGTTTTAGAAGTTTGACAATTGTTGTTATCAACAGACAGTAAAAGATTTGACATAGGGTTAAAATGTTGTAGTTTTTTTTTATCCCTTGATAGAAAGCTCAAGGGCCAATGCTTTGATTGGAGGGATTGCTTATGGTGGTTATGCTCGGAAGGTCAGTTGAGCAGTTCGTTTCTGTTCTGTTAATGGTTTTCATATTATTATTATTTATTACACACCACTTCTGATTGTTGATTGTTGATTGTTGATTGTTGATTGTTGTACAGATTGTGAAAGGGGTTATGGAATCGGAGAGTAGGGTTGGAGACATAGAGGCATATCCAGATCATCTTTTCATGGCACTTATCCAAGCCTTGACCTTAGTAGGAGGGGTCAAAGCTTATAAACTAGACACACTTTAAGAATACTCCAATACCACTCCTTTTCTAATAATTTTATTTTATCACTAAATATTTTGCTGTATTTACATTTGCTTAAGAAACTGATTTATAATAAAATCATCCATGAAAACAAAAGAAAAGAAAAGAAAAGATATTATATGTTGGTAAATTGGGTTTAGTTTAAAAAAAGGGTTAAAAATCTTGGGTGTCTTGTTATAACATCTCTTAAAATATATGGATGACATCAGGCATGAATGTTGGATAATCAAGAAAATTTAACTTTCTGTATTGTGAAATTAATCACTTATAAATTTTTAAACACTTATTAAGCAATGCAAATTAAATTTAGAAATTTTAAAATTATTGATTAAGAATAAAAAGTTTAATGATTGAATGTTCATTAATATTTACAGAAATTGAATATTAGTATTTTTAAATATGAAAAGTTGATTTTATTGTATTAAATGAAAGTAATATTTAAATTTATCAAATATGTCAACGTAGAAAGACGTCACATGAAAAATGTGATATGCATATGCATATATATTATTATTATTCTTTTATCATGCAATATAGGTATTAATTGTTTTTTAAAATATATTAGATTATTATCATCCTTTCCTTTCTTACACAAATACTAAAAGTATAATTCCTAAATCAGCACATCTAGATGAACAAGGACCATACCACTACCAGCCTCCACATATTTGCTCCACCATGAACCAATCTCGACACCTGACAAATGCCAAAGATCCCAAAACACAAGCCAATATAATAAACTAGGTTAGTAACCCGTGTATTACACGGATTAAATAAAGAAATATAACGAATAACTATCAATTAAAATTTAGAAAATATAAGATGATTTTTAATATAAAATACGATTACAATTTCGTATGATTTAATATTTTAAATATTAAATTAATAATATTATTTCTTAATACACTAACTTTTTTTTTAAAAACTTTGTTTTTCAAACATTGTGTTTCAAACAATGATTTTGAAAATTTTATAATTTATAATAATTTTTCTTAAAAAAAGTGTGTTTTTAATATTAATATATTTTAGTGTATTAAAAAATCTTTTTTATTTTAAAAATGTATAAAAAGTATATTTAATATTTAATATGATTATTTAATATTAAATGTATTTAATATGAGAGAGAAGAGGGAAATGAAGCTTGAGATGCTCTTAAAACATAACATGTGTCACTAAAAACCTTTATTTATTAATATAGATAGATATGTTTTCATCAGTTTTATTTGAACAATCTCATTAATTAGTCTCACACTCATTCTACATATACTTATTTTTACATAAACAACTAACTAAATACTTAATTGCTTGCTTTTATATCTGATGTTCCTCTCACTCAAGTACTCAAGTAAGGAAAAAAAACTAAAAATTTAGCTGATTAATTACATGAAAAAGTAAATGACTTTCAGTGTCGATATAATAAAATTTTGTTAAATTTTTAGAATCTTAGTTGTTTCTACTAATAGATTAAGAAATTTTATATGTCGATGATACTCAATACTCTAGCAGCTAGGTGACTTTTAGCTATGAAATTTCTATTTATAGTAGGTTTAAAACTTATATGTTATAGAGATAGAATCCTATGATAAAATATGAGATATAAGGTTGAATAAAGAAAATTTTAAAAGGAAGGAAACAATAATATTAAAGATTTAAAGAAAAACAAATTTGATTATAACAAATGAGGTTAAAGTCAGTTGTTTATTAGTTATAAGATGTATGTATATATATATATATAAAGTAACATGTTACCAACAATACTCATGGAAATTATTTTGAATAGAAAAATGAACCGAAAATTCATATTATATCAACCTTTATGAATACACCTTTTATGGAGAAAAATTATTACACCAGGAGAAGAAAAACACTCATTCTTCGTATAATTTACATGGAGAATGTTGTTATTTATTGCATAAACCACTGCCCCTATTTAGTACGAAATTACAATTAAGTAAAAATAAAATGACCTAATTACAAATATAATTATTTTACTAAAATTTCTTGTATAAAAGCTTGAGTCTTAATGTCTTCCATTTCCATTAAGGTGTGTTTGGATGAATGGAAGATATTTATTGAAATTAATAATAATAATAACTAGGTTTATTCAACCCGCGCGTTGCGGCGGGTTATCACAGTACACTCATAAGAACGGGTATTTTATATCATTTGCAAAAGCATAAGTTACATCAAATCTTTCATAACGAACTATATACAAATTTTTCATAAAAACATAAAAACAAAATCCGCATCATCAATCGTTTGAATTAAAAGAAAAACCAAAATCTCTAAGTAAATATCTCAAATTTAATAAAAACCTAAATCTATAAGCAAATCTCTCAAATTAACATCATTATCTATGTTTACTATTTTTTAAAGTCAAAAAACTTTTGATGGTTAAAGTCTAAATTTTAAAACGTTACCAAATGGTGTCTCAAATCTCTCAAATTTAATTAAAACTTAAATCTTTAAGCAAATTTCTCAAATTTAATACTCTTATCTCTGTTTACTACTTTTTAAAGTTAAAAAAAACTTTTGATGATTTAAGTCTAAATTTTTAAAACGTCACTACATGGATCATAAACCCAATATATATATATAATCCTATATATATGTGTGTGTGTGTGTGTGTGATTTTGAATATATATATATATATACAATGGGACCCACTAAATATAAAATAACAATATACCTACTATTCCTTTTAATGCTTTTTAATATATACTAGGTTTATTTCACCCGCGCACTGCGGCGGGTTATCACAATACACTCTCAAAAACGGATATTATATATTATCTGCAAAAACATAAGTTATATAGCAAAATCAAATCTCCCATCACGAACTAAACTCTAAGCCCTAAAGCTTAAACATAAACCCTAAACCGATAAAAACCCAAATATATAAGCAAGTCTTTCAAATTTTAATAAAAATCAAATCTCTAAGCAAGTATCTCTAATTTAATGCTCTCATCTGTGTTTACTAATTTTTAAAGTTAAAAAAACTTGTTTTAATCCATGTCTAAATTTTCAAAACGTCACTACATGGATCAAAGACCTAGCACTATACATTACTATTAATATATATATACACACTATTGGATATTATATTATATATATAATATCATGGACCCATCTCTATTTAATATTTGTATATTTACTATTCAATTTCATGACATTTAATTATATATATAGTAATATATATATAATAGTAATAGTAATAATAATAATAATAATAATAATAATAATAATAATAATAATAATAATAATAATAATAATAATAATAATAAGTAATTTAAAGGAAAGGTTGGTGGAGCCGAGAGAAACACGCGGGTGGTTGCAAGCGAATGGTGTTGTGTTGTAGGACAAACTTCACGTGACAACACCTGCTTGGCTGCTTTCCATTGGTCCCTCCCTCCATTGCCACTACACAAATGACAAAACACCTTAATTTAATTACCAAATCAACCAAACCACACACATATATATATATAGGGACGTATTCTACTGAGAACTAAAATTTTGGTAGGAACTAAAGAACTGCATAATACACTTATACATTATGCATAAAAAATTTAAAATAGCAAGAGAAAAAAGTGGAACAGTTAAAAAACCAACTCATGTATAAAACTTAAAACATAATGTACAAGTGTATTTTGCAGTTCTTTAGTTCCTACCAAAATTTTAGTTATCAATAAAACACGTCCCTATATATATATATATATATATATATATATATATATATTGGAAAGACTTCAATTGTTGACCCTTCTTTACTCCCATAAACAAATAACTACATCTTATTATTTTGGGGCCTGTATTAATATAAATATAAAGATGTATGTTTTTTTTTCTTTTTTAATTAATGTAAATGGAGCTCATATTAATTACATTAATTAAAAAAACATACACATTCAGATTTACATTAATGTGGGTCCCAAAGTAATAAAACGTAGTTATTTAGTTATCTTAATAAAGAATGGTTAACAATTGATCATTCTCATATAACCTTATCTGAGCCACTAATTTGGAATCTTGAAAATAAATATGTGGTCCAAATTAAACCTGAATAAAAAAATTAGGTTTTGAATAAACAAATCATTTTTAATGTGAGTTAATGTGGGCCACATATTTATTTTCAAAAATCCAAATCAATGTCTCACATATAGTTTAAGGGTTTTCCCTCTAAGATTGGGTTTTTATACGATTCAATCCTTTTATATATATATATATATATATATATATATATATATATATATATATATATCTTACTATTCTAATAAACAAAAATCTTCAATTGTCACATGTCATATTCTAAGACCATAATGTCACTTGTCATTTTTTTATGAACTCATTTAATTACCTCTTATTAAATAAATGATATTATCTCTCCTATTAAATAAATTATATTATATATCTTATTAATTAATTATAATATTGATAACTAATAATATTATTCATCTTTTAATAAATTTGAAAATAGTTTTTTGATATATTCAAAATCAAATCATTTTATTATAAAACATATTTTAAAAATTTATAAAATATAATTTTCCTAAATATCAATTTTTTTAGAAAATAAGAAATATTTCAATTTGACGGTAATTTCAAATTAGGTTCTTTAACTTCAATTATTACAAAAGTATTACCTTATTATCTTAAGTTGAAATAGCTAGTTTTTGATAGAAAACTAACTAATTAAATTTTTAAATTTAGTTAGGTCGGTGATCTCAATTATTACAAATCAACAAGGCTAAATGATATTGCTATTTTTATTATTGTTATATGATTTAAAGTAATTATTAATACACAATTTACTCAATTTTTATAAAAATATCGTTGATATGATTATTAAATTTTGATTATTTACTATTTAATATTTAATCCGTATGTTCACACGGGGTAATACCCTAGTATATATAATATAATATGCTTTTACTTTTATATTCCTATTCTTATTCATATGATATTCCTTAGTAAAAGTAAATACATATCACTTTTTTTTTAGATTTATTTATTAACCGTGCGTGGAGATGTACTCTTCTCTCATATGAATTACAGTTATTATTATTATTTTTTTCAACATAAGTATGTACCATGATGGTAAAAATTCGGCTGTATCATAAATTACTTGAAAAGAAATTAAAATCTAATTAATATATATATATATATATATATATATATATATATATATATATATCCTTTGGGATCATTTATAAAAAGGATATTAACTAATTATGGTGGGTAATTTAAAATTTGTTAGAAACATATTAAGAATGAATTTTATATTTTGCATGTTTTATTTTAAATTTTACAACTTAAACCAAAGAACAAGAATGCATATATACAAGGAAGGGTTAAATGTACAAGTGGATTTAGTCCATGAGTTGGTTATTCCTTTGCTTTCCCTTTTTCTTTTATTTTCATATTAAATTAAATTAAATTAAATTAAATTAAATCAAATTAAATAATAAATAAATAAGAAAAATGGGTTGGAAAATGAGAGAGAGAGAGAGAGAACCCATGAATGCCCTGTTCTTCTGCATTTGCAAATCCCCTCCCTTCTTGAAATGAATTGAGTTGAATTTTTATTGAAGATGGCGGCTGCTTCTGGGAGCAGAGGAAGCTCTAGGGCTCCATCCTCAACAAGTCCTAGGGTTGATTCAATGAGTAAAGCAATCGCTCAATACGCAGTGGATGCCAGATTACATGCTGTTTACGAACAGTCTGGTGAATCTGGTAAGTCTTTTGATTACTCACAGTCAATCAAAACAGCAACCGATTCAATCGCAGAACAACAGATGACTGCTTATCTATCCAAAATCCAACGTGGCGGTCACATTCAACCCTTTGGTTGTATGATTGCTGTCGATACTTCTACTTTTAAGGTCATTGCCTTCAGTGAAAATGCTAAAGAAAGACTAGGTTTAGCACCGCAATCCGTTCCCAGCCTCGAGAGACCAGAAATCTTGACAATTGGGACCGATGTCAACACCCTTTTCACCCCTTCCAGTGCTCTACTCCTTGAACGGGCTTTTCGAGCCCGTGAGATTACGCTTTTAAACCCCGTTTGGGTTCATTCCAAGAACTCTGGTAAGCCCTTTTACGCAATTCTCCATAGAATTGATGTCGGCATAGTTATTGATTTAGAGCCTGCGAGGACTGAGGATCCTGCTTTGTCAATTGCTGGGGCTGTTCAGTCTCAGAAGCTTGCCGTTCGGGCAATTTCAAATTTACAAGCATTACCTGGCGGCGATATCAAGCTTTTGTGTGACACGGTTGTCCAGAATGTGAGGGAGCTTACAGGATATGATCGGGTCATGGTATATAAGTTTCACGAAGATGAACATGGAGAGGTTGTGGCTGAAAGCAAGCGGCCTGATTTGGATCCTTATATCGGTTTACATTATCCTGCAACAGATATTCCACAGGCTTCAAGATTCTTGTTTAGGCAAAATCGTGTAAGGATGATTGTTGATTGTCATGCTGCTCCTGTTCGTGTAGTCCAAGATGATAATTTGATGCAACCGTTGTGTTTGGTGGGTTCGACCCTTCGAGCCCCTCATGGCTGTCATGCTCAGTACATGGCTAACATGGGTTCAATAGCATCATTAGCATTGGCGGTTATTATAAATGGAAATGAAGACAGTATGGGTGGAAGAGGGACAATGGGGCTATGGGGATTAGTGGTTTGTCACCATACTTCTGCTCGATGCATTCCGTTTCCTTTAAGGTACGCGTGTGAATTCTTGATGCAAGCATTTGGGCTCCAGTTAAATTTAGAACTACAGCTGGCTTCTCAAATGTCAGAAAAGCGGATTCTTAGAACACAAACTTTGTTATGTGATATGATTCTTCGAGATTCACCAACGGGTATCGTGACTCAAAGTCCAAGTATTATGGATCTTGTAAAATGTGACGGAGCAGCACTTTATTATCAAGAAAAGTACTACCCATTGGGGATTACGCCAACCGAATCTCAAATCAAAGATATTATTGAGTGGTTATCAGCCTGTCATACGGATTCAACCGGTTTAAGCACTGATAGCTTAGCCGATGCAGGCTACCCAGGTGCAGCTTCACTCGGTGATGCAGTTTGTGGCATGGCTGTTGCTTACATCACTTCTAAAGATTTCTTGTTTTGGTTTCGGTCCCACACTGCAAAAGAGATCAAATGGGGTGGAGCTAAGCATCATCCTGAAGATAAAGATGACGGCCAAAGAATGCATCCACGCTCGTCGTTTAATGCATTTTTAGAAGTAGTAAAAAGTAGAAGTCTACCATGGGAGAATGCGGAAATGGATGCGATTCACTCTTTACAGCTAATTCTAAGAGACTCTTTTAAGGATTCTGATGAAAGCAATTCGAAAGCAATCATTAAAGTTCAAATGGAAGAAATGGGGTTGGAAGGGGTGGATGAGCTTAGCTCAGTTGCAAGAGAAATGGTTAGATTGATAGAGACTGCAACTGCTCCAATATTTGCTGTGGATGTGGAGGGTCGAATAAATGGATGGAATGCAAAGATTGCAGAACTGACAGGTTTATCAGTTAATGAAGCCATGGGGAAGTCCTTGGTTCAAGATCTCATTTATAAAGAATCTGAAGAAACTGTAGTTAAACTTCTTAATCATGCTTTACTAGGTATGTACCTGTTTACTCTTAGCATTATCTTCCTGAAATCCCATAGTTTTAATGAAAAAAACTTTCAAGCTTGTGGAGAAACATACGAGATTCTAATGTTTATATGCTCAAGAGCAACATATGTAATCTTACCTTTTTGGATAAATATATGATTCTTGATGTTTAAATAGATAGGGCTATATTATGATTCAAGCTTTATGGAGAAAAATATTATTTCTTTATACTAATCACACAAGAACAGCTTAAAGATTCAAATTTTGTGATGTTTAAATGCTCTAGAACATTTTAAGGGTTAAATCTTTGTGGAGAACATGCCATTTTTTATGATAAACTACTCAAGAACAACATAAAGCTTCATAATTCATGGAAAAAATTATGTTGATGTTTAATTGCTTAAGCACCGCAAAATAAGTTTCAAATATTGTGGAGAAAAATCTAATATTTGATGTTTAAACTTGGGTTACTTTGTAGAATAGTAACCAAGTTTCTCAAGTGTTTCAATTAAGTCATCAAAGGTTTTTTTGTCTCTTTAAAATCACTCAACTTTCACTAGGTGTTCCAATCATACATAATTTTTTTATAAATATCTAAATTTTTAAAATTATCGAATCAAATGAAACAAGTATTTAATTTTTTTTTCTCAATTTAGCTTAAATTTAACAATTTTGAAACTTCGTCATTAATTCGTGAATTTGTTTTTTTCATGATTACATCTTATTTCAAGTTAGTTAGAAAAAGAATTCACTTAATTTTAAAAAATTTTAAAAAAAAATTGCATATGATTGGAACACCTACTGAAAATTGAGTGACTTTAGGACAAAAAACCTTGAGTGACTTTAGTGAAACACTAGGAAAATTTGATTATTATTAGGTGACGAATATACAAACAGTATAAAGATTCAAACATCATGGAGAATGTGCACTTTTTTTTTGTCTTTTTTTTTTTTAAATGTTTGAACTCAAAACAAAATAAAGATTCAAACTATGTCAAACAAATACGATTTTTGATCCTTTAATACTCAAGAACAACATTAGGTAAAGATTTAAACAATATAAATATTCAACTTTGTGGAGTAAAACTGACGTAAAGGTTCAAACTTCATGATAAATATTATAATTTTGATGTTTAGATACTCAAGAACAAATTTTATTAACAAATCTATGAATACTGATGTTTAAATATGTCATTAATGTATATATAAGTTCAGAGTTCATACTAAAATGTATATTGCTTGGGTGGAACTCACCTTGTACAGGTGAAGAAGATAAGAATGTTGAGATCAAACTAAGGACATTTAATCTGGCACAAGAAGAAGATGCTATCTTTGTGGTGGTTAATGCTTGTTCTAGCAAGGATTATACGGATAATATTGTTGGAGTTTGTTTCATTGGTCAAGATGTTACAAGGCAAAAAGTTGTAATGGACAAATTTGTTCAAATCCAAGGAGATTACAAGGCTATTATTCATAACCCCAATGCTCTAATTCCACCAATATTTGCGTCGGATGAGAACACGTGTTGCTCGGAGTGGAACACTGCCATGGAGAAACTAACGGGGTGGGCCCGCGAAGATGTGATAGGGAAAATGTTGGTTGGGGAGATTTTTGGAAGTTGTTGTCGCTTAAAGGGTCCTGATTCTTTGACAAAGTTTATGATCATTTTGCATAATGCGATTGGAGGACAGGATACTGATAAACATGTGTTTTCGTTTTTTGATCGCCATGGGAAATATGTGCAAGCTTTGTTGACAGCAAACAAAAGGGTTAATCTGGGTGGTGAGGTTATGGGAGCTTTCTGCTTCTTGCAAATTGCAAGCCCAGAGTTGCACCAAGCTATGAAAATACAACGACAACAAGAAAATAAATGTTTCGAGAGGATGAAGGAGTTGGCGTATATCTGTCATGAGATCAAGAATCCACTAAGTGGCATTCAATTTTCTAATTCTCTTTTGGAAGCAACAAATCTTACCGATGATCAGAAGCAGTTGTTGGAAACGAGTGCCGCATGCCAGAAACAGATGTTAAAGATTATGAAAGATGTTGATATGGAGAATATTCAAGAGGGGTTAGTTTTTTTTTCTGGTTGTTATCAAGTCGGTCTTAAAGCTATTGCTAATTTTGACTTTTGATGGCAGTCCTTTGGAGCTTGAAAAGCACGATTTTCTACTCGGGAGTGTGATCGATGCTGTGGTTAGCCAAGTAATGTTTGTTTTGAGGGATCGAGGTGTGCAACTGATACGTGATATTCCTGAGGAAGTCAAAACTTTGACCGTCTATGGTGACCAAACGAGGGTTCAACAAGTTTTGACAAATCTTTTGTTGAATATGGTTCACCATTCACCCTCTCCTAACGGTTGGGTGGAAATTCAGGTTCGGCCTACTTTGAAACCGATTTTTGATGGGATGACTGATGTGCATATTGACTTTCGGTATGTTGTCTCACCAGCAATTTAGTCTTTATGCTTATAATTGCTATAAGTATTAGGGTTAATACCATAAAAACCAACATATTTTCTCAATTTGGAAAGTCCCATAACCAAATTTTCATGTATCTAAGTCCATGAGCTTGTTAACTTTATACAAACAGGCATCAATTTGAGCCAAGTTTTTTTGTATTATAACAAAGTGAGAGTAACATGATGATGTGTTTGCGCAGGATTGTTTGCCCTGGTAATGGTCCCCCACCAGAAGTGGTTCAAGACATGTTTCATAGCAGTCAATGGAGCAGCGAGGAAGGTTTAGGGCTAAGCATGTCTCGGAAAATCTTAAAGCTAATGAACGGGGATGTGCAATATATAAGAGAATCTGAACGATGCTATTTTCATATCGTGCTTGAACTGTCTCTTCCTAATAGAACTCAATAACTCACTCACTGGTCTGTTCAGGTACACAAATAAACAAGTGTTTTGTTTTTTGTTTTTTGTTTTTTGATTTCTCCCTACAAGTGAACATGTGGCAATAATGTTGTTGTTAACTTAAAGAGAGTGTGTGTATTTTAGTTGTACGATGTTTTAAAATTAGAATTTACGTCAAATGTGACACTGTATTAGTATTAGTATTAGTATTAGTATTAGTAAGTAATCCATCTCTTTTGCTCTGAGATGATGATGATTATGATTATGATTATGATTATGATTAATAAGCTGAGCTGAATGTGAAGAAACCCTTGTCGTATTTGAACACATTTTAACAGCCAACATTACAAAATCTGTCTTTGCAAAACCAGTTGACTTGAATTTATTGGTAGTTGGTTGGTTTCTCTTTAGTCATGAATTGCATGCATCAGTCACCAACAACAGAATGCAACTGAGTTTTTGGTTACTTCTTTCGGAAATGTCTAAGTTTATGCAGTATTTGTTGGAACGTAGGTCGTGATTGTGGGTCGCTGCCAATACAAAGTCCAAATATTATGGTGCAGACAATAATTTCAGGTAATATTAATTAATTAAACTAACCTGCACCAACAATGTTGGATAAGTGATGTCCACAATGGATCCACATCTTCTGGAATCTCTAGTCTTCGATCCATGAATCCGACTGCTGCGATAACCTGCAAGTATAATCTTACAAAGTTACATGAGCTGGGTGGTGAATTGCTTGAAACTTGATTTTATTTTAGGAATGAATGAATTCAGGCAGGCAATTATAATCTATATATACAAAGTTTTAGTTATATTTTATAAAGTGATTGATACATGTTACAATTACAATTACAATTACATACCTGCATGGGGTTAAGATCACCCCAAGGGATCTTGCCGGTGATAATTTCCCACAACACGACACCATAGCTGTATACATCCGACCTAAATAATCACAAAAATCAATCAAATATTAGGAAATTTGAATGAAAGAAACTAATTAGTAGTATTTATTTATTTATTTATTTATTTATTTTTGTTTTTGAGAGGCCTTACTTTTCATCTACTTGCTCGTTACGAATAATTTCTGGAGCCATCCATTGAGGCTACAATAACCAATCCAATCAATACTTAATTAATTAATTTGTCTTTTTAAATTTTACAATTCTATCCCAAACCTAACCTAATATTAGTATTTAGAAAATGTTAAAAGCCATTTAAAGTATGTTTGAACAAAACTCTTAGTTGGGACTTAAAATAATAAAAATTAATAATAGTAATAGTAATAGTAATAGTAATACTCAGGTACCGTTCCTTTTCCGGTTGACTTTGTTTTAAGGTATGTTTGATGCTTGATACGAGAGAGACCAAAGTCAGCAACCTACGTACAAATTTATTTATATAATAAATCTGCTGATTTACCAGTAATACCAATAACCAATTCTAAATTAAAAATATAAACATACTTTCACTGTCCAATTCTTATCAACAAGAAGATTTGAAGACTTCAAATCACGGTGAACAATGGGCGGATTGTAAGTGTGAAGATAATTCATGCCTCGTGCCTACCAGCAGGCCAAATAAATCAATATATATATATATATATATATATATACGAGAAAATGTTGAACAATAAATGATTTTAAAAAATTGAAAAATCGACCCAAATAATCTCCGATTGGTTATGTATATTTTGGATGGTAGTAATTAAGTAATTAATTAATGTATAGGGGGAGTTAATACGTACAATATCAATGGCCATTTGAAGACGACGTCTCCTATCTAATCGGCTTGAATGTTGTTCAAGTATCTCAAACAAACTTCCGCTGTATAACAAAAAACCAAACCAAACCCATCACATCATTATTTTTAAACCTTCCTACTTAATAATTCAAACAACTCTAATTTTTAACTAAATATTCTGGCTTCCTTATTTACGCCTGACTACTTTTTGTATTTTAATATCCCACTGACACTGTACGTTTCCTATAAGGTTATACAAGAAATATAGCCTCATCTGACACCCACTTATTCGAAAATGATTGGTTTCTTATACTTCTAGTATATGACATATACAAGCTCAATCATTATCGTTGAAAAATTATGACAAATAATGATTTAACTCATATACGCCTCGTATATATAAACGTCTACATATATATATATATTTGGTACTAGTACCATGTGTATGTATGGAATGAATAAGTAATAAATACAAGGTCATGTTATTTTCACATTCAATCCTCACTTTTCACACCTTCTATACGTCTTGTATAAGTGTATATGAAACGTATAAGGGGTTAATTATTATTTTTTAGAATTTCTTAGCAGTAATGTTTTGACTAGTATAGACCTATACATATGCCTCGTATAGGTTCTATACGAGGAGGCGTATACGGAAATTGTCAGAGAGGGGGATATATAACTTGTATATGTCTATACGAAACATATATATATATAATAATTTGTATAAAGAGTACGTGTTAGAATAAAAAAAGAAAGGTGTGAAGATAAGAAGTTATATTTATAATTACCGGGGTAGGAACTCAGTGACAATGCATAGATGGTGGTGAGGTGAACAAGTTACAGCCCCCATGAACAGCAAAATATTTGGATGTCTCAGTCTTTTCATTAGTGACACCTTTTTATAATTAAATTAAATTAAACCAATACTTAGATTAAAATAAATCAATCGTATCATCAATAAATAATTTAAAACTTACCTCCTGTTTAAACAACACCATCAAATCATCCGAATACTCTTCATATGCGAATACCTTCATGGCCACATCCTGCATATTACGCCATCTTATTATCAAAATAAACTAACATTTTTCATATTATATATATATATATACACACACACATACAAGGTTAAATCTCGTGTGTTATACTTTGTAAGAAATATATTTTGTAAGAAAACTTATATTTTTCTAAAAGTACATGTTTAAAATATTTTTTATTTTTAAAATTTTTGATTTTTAGAAAAAAATTGTATTTTGTAAACTTTTCTTGAATTGTTTTTTTAGTAAGAAAGATTTTATTTTGAATTTATTAAAAACTAACTTTTGATATGAAAAGATATATAATACAATTAGTCATTAGATTTATAATTATTTAATAAAATAGAAAATTCATTATCATTTAATATGAGATAAATTATTTAAAAATTAAAAAAAATGACATGTGACTGTGATGATAGAAGAATCCGACATATGACAATAGTAGGTTAACATATTGATACGAGTCAAAAATAATACTTGTTTATTATAATAGTAAAATACGAATATGTAATTAAGTCGATAGAGTACAACCAACCCATTCATGCATGTTCTATTTTTTATTTTTTGTTTTTTGTTTTTAGAGTAAACGAAGTCCTTTTTTTTTTTTTTTAAATCCTTGGTTATATTCTATATATAGTTGGTGTTCATATATATATATATATATGATATTTGGGTGCATTTGGTAATTAGTTTGTAGTTTGGTTGGAATTAATTAATTAAGGTAAGTTTTAAATTTTCCAAGAGAATCAAATTTGGAATATGAAAGGAGCATGTTATAATTTGTAGTTAGAATATATGTAAGTAATAATATTTATTATTATTATTAGTTAATAAGTGGGAGATGAGAACATACCGATCCATGCCACAGTCCGTGATATACAGTCCCACATGAACCTACACCACAGATCGAGTATATGTATGTAAGTATGTATGTATGTATGTATGTATGTATGTATGTAAGAAGCAGATGCAGTTTATATATATAGGTTATAGGTAAGCAGTCATTTTGAATTAGATGCATATATATATATATATATATATATATATACCTTGTCCAATTAGTCGTTTTGTTATCAAGTCTTCCCATGTGATTTCATAATCCTCACCACTTAACCCCCCTCCCACTCCCCCTGCACAACCCTTAGCCTTACTCTTATAACCGATCATGGTTTGTTGTTAGTTATATTGTTTTTCTTGATTCACATACAAACGTTGCCAACCAAAACGACCCAATTTAGCAACAACATCATCCTCTTCCCCATCCTCATCTTTTTTCCCTTTCCATGGCCATAACTTTATTATCTTTCTCGAAACAATTGCATCATCATATGTCATCACCTCTTTAAACTTCACCTTTGAAGAATCCTGTAAGTAAGTAAGTAAGTAATACATCCAATCCAATTCACTTACGTATATATACATATATATATGTATAGACAGAGATTGATTGATTACCAAATTATTGGATGTTGTTTGTGATCGATAGGGACGTGAATCGCTAAATACACAAATACCCCCAATTAATCTTCCATTGTGATCACGAAACGGTGTGTTTGTACACATAATCACAAAGGTTTCTCCCTTCCTATTGGTCACCGGAAACTCCCCTGACCAGGTCTCTCCATTCACGGTTCGATCAAGCAGATAATCGGCAAAAACTGCGTCTTTTGGATCCACAAGAATCTCCGTTGGAGTTTTCCCAACAATCTCAGCGGCTGAAACACCATAAATCTTTTCTGCAATCGGGTTCCAAAATCTTATCCGGTATTGGCGATCGAATACGTGTACGGCCTGACCCATTGACTGAAATATATTCAGGCACTGCCTTTCTATCAGTTGATGTTTCATCTGTGCATGCCATGCTTCCAGTTCTTCAATCCTTCTTCTTAACACCTCCTCCTCCTCCTCTGCTGCTTTTTTCCTCATTTTCAAACCAATTTCATTCATTCTTTCATTCATTCCCATCTCTCTCTCTCTCTATATATATATATATAACCAACCACTACACGTATAGAAGGAAGAAGTCAGACGGCACAAACTTTTATTGTTTATTTTATTATTATTGTTGTTGTATGTATGTTCATATATGGAATTAAGAAGATTGCATGCATACACACGTGAATTACACATGCAAAGTCTTTTAATTTAATCAACCGGTCTTTGAATGAAGACAAATTTTATCAACTTTTCCTATTATTGGCAAGTGTGACCCACGCCAACTTTTAGTGCCAGATACATTGATTTTGTTTTTTCTTTGTATTTGTATTTGTATGTTTTAGTTTCATACTATCGGATATAAATTTTCATAATCGTTTTTATCATTCAGGTCGGGTAAGGCTTATCACATAACAAAAAACGATATAATAAAAATAACAAACAAACTTATCCATTATGTTCCTACTTTTCGGTAGAGTTTGGGGAGAAAGATGGAGACAAACCTTACCCATATCCCCCCAATTGAGATAAAGAGGATGCCCCAAAAGAGTCCCCCGACTCATATTTATCATTTGAAGTTAACCATTTCAAATGTTTTTAACGTTGTTTTCACAAAATAAGTAAAATAACGTTAAAATTAATTTTACTTTTGTCTCGTAAGTGTCCACACACACACACACATATATATATATATATATATATATGTATTATATGTGTGCAAATGGGGTGATATAATAAAAATCATGAATAGAAATAAAAAAACACATAATAGAACTTAAGCAACCGGTAAAACTAGTGATAACTTGAGTAAACAGTAGATCAGCATATAATCAATGTAATTTCTTGTTTCCACCATCCTTTTAATAATCAATATTGTCACTAGTCTAAAAAGCAATAATTTCACTTGAAATTAAATTTTTTTTTGAACAGCTAAACTAGTCATCGGACCCAACAACCCACGCACTGCGACCACAGACCACTACCAACCTCCGGAAACATTTAAAGCCGGGCGTTGGCGAGTGCCGAATCGAGGAACCACCACACCATCTAGGAGGAAACTCACACTGAGAAAACCCCTAGCTCACCCAGAACATTTTTTGCTCCAAGCGAGACTCGAACTCAAGACCTCTCATTGCTGGTGGTGAAGGAGTACAAGTAGGCTATAAACCCAATGATTCACTTGAAATTAAATATCATTCATGCCCATATTCATTAAAAAATTACTACGCTCCCGAGACTTAGGAGAGAGGAGACTCTGCTCGTGATTACTTCGATCCTTTTCAGTATGTATGCGTGCATAATATTTATCTTCCTCATATTATATTTTATTTTAATTATATAAATATTATTATAATAATAAATAATTAACTTAAATTATACATTATTTTTCCCCTATATGCTAATAATTAAATATTTAAAGCATATCTTCTTTTTCCAAAAAATTAATAAAACTTTGTTCAAAATTTTTTTTTAATTATATATTATCTTTATAACACAACTCTATAATTCAAAAATGTTTATTATTTATTATATATAATTTTTAGATCTTCATTATTAGTTATTTCACCAATATTAACTAATGACATCAACATGCAAATCTTCATAAATACTTATTGGTTTACATCATCTTAAGGCTTATTCAATTAATGAATTTCCAAGGTAGTATGTATATAAATGGACACACTAATCAAAGCAAGAAAAAATATTGATAGACTTGTTGTGATACTCGATCGACTATGATTGTCTCACTTGTAGCATGACAAATTAAATTGGTTTCATATGTCTATTTGGTCTGGTAACTTCCTTAGTCAGCTTATAATTTGCATAACATAAAGTTTGCTTATAAAATACTTAAAAAAAAGGGAAAATTCCCAAAACAACCATTTTGACCAAAACTTTCCTCATTATGTCTATCCTTTTTTCCAATGTCCATTCAAGTATTGACGCCGGCGCCCATAGATACATAGGCGGGCGCCTATATATAAACAAATTAAAATTTGACATGTGACTTATACAGGCGTGGGTGCTAGGGTGTTAAAAAAAATCTATATCCGAAAATCCGAAAAAATCGGATATCCGAAAGTTTGGATTCGGATACGTATTTTGAAAATTTTCGGATAGTTAGGATATCCGGTATCCGAAAAAGTTTTTTTTTGGATTTTTTTCCCGATATTGGGATACTTTTTTCAGATAATTTTCGGATATCCGGATATTTTTCGGATATCTGGATAATTTTCAGATATTTGAGATATATATTTTTTTAAATTTTTTATATTTTTTTCTTATTTAGGATATCCGTTCGGATATCCGAAAATGAATACCCCTAGAGGGCGCCCCTATACTCTGGTGGGCACCCGTAAATTAAAACAACTGATTAAGGATTTAATATCAGTTTAATGATTTTAAAAGCAATGTCCTTGACATAAATCGTTAAGGAATATTTAATAAGTAAATTAAAACACAAATAACTTATAAAACGTTAACTAATGTAGAACTAAACTACAAAACCCAAGTCTGCGTGTTAACTGTTGACTTCGACACTTCATGTGAGTTTCGTACAACCTCTTTTCTTTTTAATGTTTTACAAACATCGGGGGTATTATGAAACTATTCTTAAACATATGATATGCTTCATTGTTATCTGTGTGATTTCATGGGATTTTGCACGTATCTTTCTGTCACAATATTAAAAAGTCCTCATATTTCGAACCGTATCTAGTGAATACATGTGGGGCCGAACAGAAAACAATGATAGTACTATTGGCTGACAACACATTTGCCAGGAGATTGCAACTCTCCTTGGTGTAAATGTTTGTTACATGTTTCCAATATCAGCTTAATGTATGTGATAAGACATTAAGAATGAGGCACTAAGATATTTACCGACGGGTAGTATATTCACTAAACAGAACATTCAGTCCGAAAGAACTAGATATGGGTCCCATGGTTATTTGTGGCACCGTGTATCAATAACCTGCATATCATATCCTATTGTGTTGAATCAATCATTACGAACTCACCACCTTTGTGTTGACTTTTCAAACTTACAAACTTTTGCAGGTAGACAGTGACGACGTGTGAGATTGCACTATCAGACACTTGTAACTAAATAACTCAGTTTGTTTAGTGTGTTTAAGTTGAGAAGAGTAACTTGTAGCTTGTAATGACTTTATTATCCTGTAATGTATTATCTGTAAGTTAACCTTGTGTGTTGTGATACCGGATCAAGTAAGTTATAAGGATCTCTGAGACATCACCACTATGCTTCCGCAACCTTTTCAGAGTGATTAGTGACATCATCATCCGGTGACGAGAGGTGGGGGTGTGACATGAAATCCATCATATATACAGAAGCTAATCTCGCCATTACTACAACAAAAGTTTGTTGATCAAAATCTGTATTAATCAAGGTTGCAAAAGTCGCTAGGCGCTCCTAGGTCGGAATAGCTCCTTGGAGCGAGTAATCGGGCAATACTCGGTTAATACTCAGAAATTGCTCGGCCTCGAGACAACTCCTTGAAGCGAGTACTTGGCCTTGGAGGCCGATTTTTGCAACAGTGGTATTAATCAATCTAGAATGCAAGAAGTATTTTTGTGAATGTTTGTTTCGATAAATTTGTCATCCCCATAAATTGTTTTGTGCTTTCATTTTTACTTGCCCTACTTCCTTTACACAAGAACAATGGATTTTAGATTTTTTTTTTTGGCAATTATATTAAGGAAGTATATTAATAAAAAAGTTAAAACCCATTTTCCATCAAGTTATACATGATTTAAATACAAACTTTAAGTAAATCTAAACACCTAGTTTATAAAGATACATTTTAATGTGCCACATTTGCTTGACACATACTTATAGTGACACTTATTGTTTATGACATTAAATTATACTTTTAATGTCACCTTAAGTGTGTCATACTTACAGGGTTGCCTCAAGCTTTATCGGGGCCCAAGGCAAAATTTAATTTCGGGGCCCTTCTCTTACACCTAATAATTATGTTAAAAACCCTCCTTTTTTATCCGTGTTTGAACTAGCAACAATAACAATTAAGAGCGTCTAAGAATTAATTAAATAAAAGCAAAACAGTAAAACAATGTCTACGTCTAAATTTTAAACAACTAAAAGTGAAACTGGAAAACAGTTAAGAATTAAGACTTAAGAGTGTATTAGAATGAATACCTTTAGGTCTTTACTCTTTAGGAATTAGGAACTAATACAAAGAAGAGTTGAGAACCTGACCCGAGCCCGAACAATTAAGGTGTATTATTTTTCAAATGGATTAACAATACAGTTCTCAACCTACCAAAAAACCTTCAAAATGGAGAACTTCAAAATCCTAAACGTGGTGTTGATCTTGATGATCTTCCTTCTTTATTTGTTGGCTTGATCACATTATGGTTGCCAATCTAGATAGCTTGAATATTCATTTTCTTTTAAGATTCACTTGGTCTTCTTTTCATGTTGTTTTAGTGCCAATATCTTGACATATCCTTTTTTCTTGATAAGTTGAATCACTCATTCAAAATCTCACTAGTTCTAGATTGTTTCACACGTCTCTTGTTTGTTTCACACTATTCATTTTGGGTTATTCTTGGATTTTATTTTTTTCACACAACTCGATTCCTTCTATGTAGATTTCTTCACGCCACATTGTTTCTCACAAGCGTTTACACTTCTTGATTTGTTTCTCACAAGCTTTTGCATTTCTTGATTTGTTTCTCACAAATGACTTCTACGTTTGACTTTCATAGTTTTGATGGTGTCACAAAAACAACTTTTAATAATTTTATATTTTGTTTCAAACAAACAACTTTCATAGTTCTTTGTTTTGTTCCATACAATCAACTTTTACAGTTTCTTTTATTTGATCATGTCACATGATTAATTTTCTATCTTTGTTTCCACAAATTGAGTGGGTACAATTTGTTCCAATACCCGTTTGCTACAAGAATTATTTTCTTACAAATTTACCAAACCGTATAATTTGAGTAATTTAAAATTGGATCATTAAAATTTGACAAAGATCATCCCTCTTTGTACATTAATTTTCTATTGTTTGTACCAGATGGGTTACTAATTTCGTCTCCTATTCAAATAAAATTTTAAAATCTTAATTTTGAGATTTTTATAAAAAAAATGACTTTTTCCAAAATTTCAGCAGGCTAAAATCTAAATAATAAAATAACAATGACTTGAATGTTTACTGTGTCCTACGAAATTAATTTATAGAAGTTCATTCGACTTTTTTTCTTCCTAAACCCGCGTGGTTGTGAACTTGTGATTTGAGAAAAACATTGGGTTTTTTAATTTTCCTTTTTTTTTTCTTCTAATTTTTAAAATACGTATGCGTCCACAAAACATAAAAAGAATAAACTTCTTTACCATTTTCTTTCTTTAACCCACGTAATTTTTTGAAATAGGATTTCAACAGAGAGAAAAACTTGCCGATCAAAATCCAATGTGTATCGTGTCTTTTGTTTTTTTTTTTGTTTCCGGTGATCTCTCGTCTTTTGCCTCTGATCGCGATTTGGTTGTGAGAATGGGTGACAATTCTTTGCCGATTCAGAGTTTCTTATCACACCTTCGTCCTTCAAGGTATGTATCGTTTGATTTATATGATCTCTTTGTGTCGATTGTTTCGGTTTTGCAGCAGACTGATGTGTTGCAAAACACATCTGTTTTTCTATTTGTTTTCATTTAGTTTTCTGTACAGTTTATTGGTTTTTAGAGTCGATTTATGCTGGTTCTTCACATTTCTATAATTTGATGCTTGCAGGTAATAAACATGTCATTTTGGTGCAAAAGATCAAGAAATTGAGCTCCCGGTTGGATGAAGACGGACCCGAAGATAAAGAGAAGCAAAAGCTGGATTTTTGTGCCCTTCGCGTATCGCGAGGCCCTCAAGAAACCCTGTCGCGTTACGCGACAGGTGGAAATTACCAAACTGCCCCTGTTTAATGATTGCGGTTTGACCCGACTATTTTGTCGGGTAGCGTGACCCCTCACGTAGCGCGAAGGGTTTGGAGGAATGTGTCGCGTTACGCGACAGGGTTAAGAATTCAGTTTTTCGAGTTTAACATGGGAAAACGGCTGGGTCGAGGGATATTCGATTTTTGGACGACCAGAGACGACCTAGGAGGCGATCAGAGGCTAGAGAAGGAGATTGGAGTCGATCTTGATCATCAGGAAGCCCTAGACGAGTGATCCGAAGGGTGTAACGTGATCGGTTTACTTTGTTTCTTTTGTTTCTCATGTTTTCTTACATTAAACGGATTATAGTGTGTTTTCATATGATGTTTAGTGACTAAACTCTTAGAACTATCTAGGTTGGATGATTATACATGTTTGATTTTGGTTTGATTCGGTTTTGGAACATTATGATGTGATGGATTTATGATTTAAAGATTTGGTTTTGAATATTAGATGTGTATGTGTATCTTGGATTGTTAAATGATTGATATTATGTTCCTCATGTGTCTTGGTGATTGTCTGTCACAAAATAGGTGCATGCTAGAATCAATTACCGTGTGTTTTTGATTAGTGGATGAGTTGCTTTGGCCGAGTGATTCATAGGAGTGTTTTATTAAGATTTAAACGATTGAGATGTGCAACTAACTTCATTAGCCGTGAGGTGAGAAGTTGTCGATAAGTCTTGGATGTTGGATTTCTAGTTAGAGCCTTTGTGAGAAGATCTTTCTAGTATGTTTACCATCTCATGTTTATCGAGTCCAATAGGAAAACCCAAGTTATCCCTAGCATTTAAATGAACTGTGACTTTCGCGCCGTGAGGTAGAATGTGTGACAGTTATTTCTTAGATGTTTTGAGATTATTGTACTGTGAGGTAGATAATCTAGTGGATATTTCATAAATAGTTGGATGACCTGTGAGGGAAATCCATGTATCCGGTGGTTTAATGGCTTGTAGGAACTTTAGTTGACTATCCTTGAGAAGGGTCGAGGGTGCTCTAGGTTTCTTTTGAGTTTAGTATTTAAAGATCCCGGTATCACATTAGTTCCAATCCCCGATAGAACCTTGTCAAGCATGTATATGATTCAAGCCTAGGTAGTGTTTCTTTTCTTCTCTGGTTTAGTCTTTGTTTGCTCGTCTGTTTTAGTTTATTTAAGTTATTCTTAGTTTTGCTAGAAAACCCCCCTCCTTAATATTATTTTATTTAAGTACAAATTCTGTATAGATAAGTCATAGAGTCTAGTTAGTACAGTCTGTAGAAGTCTGTGGGTTCGATATCCGGACTTACTTTTGTCTTGCTACATACGATAGGTACACTTGCCTGTCGGTAGCTTAGGTTTTAGAGAGTCTAGATTTATAACTTTTTGTCTAGTTTTAGAGTCGGTTTTTAGTTAGTTTATTAGCTAAGCTCCGTCGACATCAAGTTTTTGGCGCCGTTGCCGGGGACTTCTTAGTCGATTGTGCTTATTAGTTCTTTTGTCTTGTCTGTGCATATTTGTTTTGAGTTTTATTTAATTTATTTTCATTTAGTTTATTTTATTTTATTTCTTTCTGATTCAATTTTTTTTTATTGCAGGATTGGTAGTGCATGCCACACCTACGCTCACACGGACCGCCACCTGAGCTTTATTTGCCTTCGAGGAGCGATTCGCGGGACTTTTCTGAAGGTTCTACGAGCGAGGTAAGTGCTTCTACTCCCATTTCTGCTAATTCTTCTGAGCACACTCCATCATCTTCTTCTACTTCTTCTACTCATTCTAGTCCACGTTTTCATTTTGTTCCACCTATGGCTGAGCGTCGGACCGTTCATCAGCAGGCCACTGCGGGGTTCACAGGGCTTAATAACCCCATTTTACTGCCACCGATCCCGAATGAAAATTCATGGCAGATTCCTTCATATATCATGACTGCGATTAATAATTCTCAGTTTAATGGTCGTGATGATGAGGATGCACCCGCGCACCTTGCTCGGCTCACACGCATCTGTGGCACCTTTAATCTTCAAGGTGCTACCGAAGATGCGATTTTCATGCAGCTTTTTCCTTTTTCTTTATCGGGGCGAGCAGCTACTTGGCTTGACTCTCATCCTCCAGGCACTTTCACTACATGGGCTAGCCTTCGGGATGCTTTTCTTAAAAAGTATTTCCCACCTGCTAAGGCCGCCCGCCTGAGAGATGAGATCCATTCATTCCGAATGGCCCCTGATGAGCCTTACTATCTTGCGTGGGAAAGGTTTCAAAATCTTCTTAGCCGATGCTCCCAGCATGGTTTGTCTGAATGGGCCCTTGTAGAGAAATTCTACAATGGGCTCACATATGAGACTCGTGCCCGCTTTGACACGTCTGCAGGAGGCCACCTCATGGGTAAGAGGGATGTGGCTGAATGCAATGATCTTTTTGAGAGCTTCGCTCAGGCCGAGTATGAGCAGCGATCTTCAAATAGGAATTCCACTCCTATTGCTAGTTCCTTCTCTTCCACAAGAGGAGTTCACCACGTTAATGTGGACACTAGTGTTGCTGCTGCTCTTGAGTCTTTAGCTAGGGATGTCAGGGACTTGAAGATGAGAGTGGATCGGTGTGAGATTTGTGGAGGTGGTCATGCCACTTCTGAGTGTTTGGTGAGCCAGGAGCAGGCTAACTATCTGGGAGGGCAAGGTAGGTTTGGGCAGTCTTATAACCCCGGTTTGGGAAATTCTCAGAACCAAACCTATAGATCTTCAAGTAATCCCCTGGTTTCCATCATAGTTATCATCAAAACCAGGGGCAGGGTCAGCCCAGTGGTAGTTCGGGTAGTACTTCAGGTAGTGGTGGTGGTTTGGGTAGGATAGAGGAATTGTTGACTCAGTTAGTGGCTAAGGATGCCACTACACAGAAGATCCTACATGAACATGATGTTCTCCTCAAGAACCAGCAATCTGCGTTCTTGGATTTACAGCGAACGGTTGGTGACATCGCCAAACGGTTGGATGAACGGCCTCAAGGCCAGTTCCCGGGTCAGCCCCAAACCAACCCAAACGCCCACGTTAAGGCGGTTACTACCCGTTTTGGAGGAGGCAGAGGAGAGGTGTTCATGCCACCCGTGTTAGTTGAGGTTGAGGAGAGCGAGAGAGTGGTTCCACCGGTTGATGAAGTTGAGGAGGAACCGGTGGATGAGGAGATTGAAATGGAGACTCCTGGGAGGGTGCAACCGAGGCTAGTCCCAGCAAGTACCGCACCTAACAGTGAGTCTCCCGTTGAGAAGCCGGCAGTTGGTAAGCCGGTCATGTTTAGACCCACCACGGAGATTGATCTTACCCGTATTCCTTATCCGGAGCGCTTAACCAATCAAAAGCATGCAAAGGAATACGGTCACTTCCTTGACATGTTTAGACAACTCAAGATCAATCTCCCTTTTATTGAAGCCCTTCAGCACATACCCAAGTATGTGAAGTTTCTGAAAGAGTTGTTGAAGGGTAAGGACCGTTTAGGAGAGGTTGCCAACATTCCATTGAGCGCGGGTTGTTCCGCGGTGATCTTAAACAAGCTTCCCGAAAAGCTTGCAGATCCGGGAATGTTTACTATCCCGTGCTTGTTTGGAGATGATGTAAGGAGGTATGCTCTGGCGGATTCAGGGGCTAGCATCAATCTGATGCCACATTCTTTATACGAGAAGCTAGCCCTTGGTGACTTGTCCCCCACACGCATGACCTTGTCGTTGGCGGATCGGTCGGTTAAGTGTCCACGGGGGATTTTGAAGAATGTGTTAGTCAAGGTTGATAGGTTTGTTTTTCCCGTGGATTTTGTAGTGATGGATATGGAGGCAGACACGGTGGTTCCCATCATTCTTGGGCGCCCATTCTTGCGCACCGCTAAGGCTATCATAGATGTATATGAGGGAAAACTCACTTTTAGAGTGGGTGATGAGAGCGTTTGTTTGAAGGTAGCAAATTCTATGAGAGCCGGTGGTGAGTTAGTCCATCGAATGGAGGGGGTGGTCTTGGCTAGTGATGATGTCGGTGTGCATGAAGTTGTGGGAGGAGGACCATGGGATGTTGGTGATCGTGGTCACGAGTTAATTTCAAGGGAGGAGGTTTCCCTTGACCCCCCCAATTGAGATTAGTTTGAGAAGCTCTTGGGTTAAACTCCCAAGTGTATAGTTTGTAGATTTTAGTTTTTCGTGATTGTTTTTTTTCGTTTTTCGTTTTCGTTTTTTGTGTGTTTTCTTCTGTTTTGCAGGTTTTTAATCAATTTGATGCCATAATGATGAATTGGAGCCACCAGGTATGTATTTCTTGTTTTAGAACATTTGTGGGTGGTTTAGAATGATTTGGGGGTGAAAATTTTGGCTAAGGCATGAAAATGCCAGAAACTGTCACACCCCCACCTCCGCGTCACCGGACGACGTCATTTTTAAAGGTAGCGGAAGCATAGCGGCGAAGTCTCGAAGGTGAGGGGTGACTTACTTGATCCGGTATCATAACACACATAGTTAAGAAAAGCACTAATTACAAATCACGACAAATATTTATTACATGTCCTGAATATCCGTTCACAACTTAAGTTCCTTCTATTACATCCCCAGTCCTAATTACATGGTGCGTGCACAGGTGTTTCCTCACCGTTGGTACTGATTACCTGTAAAAGATTTAAAGTTTAAAATATCAGTATAAAACTGGTGAGTTCATAAATAAGACTCGATACAATATGATATGATAGTAAAGTCAATGGTACACATTAACATAAGTGAATAATCATGTGACCCGTATCCAGATCCTTTCTGACAGTCCAGTCTAGAAAATAACCGAAGTTAAACTCCGTGCCTCTAACTCAATGTCTCACTACATCAAGTCGATACCAGGAATGGTGACAAGCATTCACACAAGGGTAGACGCTATCTATCCATGAATGGGGTTGTCAGCCCGATAGTACTATCTTTGTCCACACATTCGGCCCCACATGGGTTAACCAGATACAGTTGGTTTTGAGGACTTTTGTTGTACACAGAAAATAGTCATAATCCCATGACACCCACATGCAAGCCGGTATTGCAATTGTTACTAAACATATCACACGTTTGATAAAGATTTCATAATAGTCACCCCGATGTTAAGAAAACAGTAAAAGAAAAGGGGTTGTATGAAACTCACCTGAAGTTTATGAAAAGATAAAATCACACGAACGGTGGCTAAAAATGCTAATCTGCATTAGTTTATTTATAATTAATTATTTGTGTTTTAACTTGCTGATTAGATCTGTTTGAACGTTCAATGTCACCGACATTGTAATGAAAAGTCATCGAACTAACATTAGATGTTTAATTAATTATTTAGTCTAATATTATACAATGTACTATAATGTAGGTACCTATACTCGTTTAGGTACCTTGTGTTAAGTTGATGACTCATTGGATTAGCCGTAATAATCTCCGACTAATTAGTTAGGTAATGCTGTTGATTATATTACTTAAACAGTCCCTAGATGAAATCTCGGTTTAGGAATGATTAATTCTTGTCACTAATCGTCCATGTATCACAAAACATAACAATATGACATTTGAATAGGTTAAACAATCATGTTTAACATATTAATCCGACTGTTATCATAAAACCAGACAGTTATTCCAATTGGTAGGGTAATAACTGTGATTAGTTTGAAACACTTGGGATTAACCTTGCATTTCAAAGATTAACCAAAATAATCACTTACATTGTCATAATCTAATGGTTTAAACCATTAGAAGTATTGTTATGGTTTAGTGAAAACCGGGCATTATAACGGATTAAAACAGGCATTTACCCGTTAACAAGACAAGTTATCCGTCAAAAATCATTCCTAGCTATCATCTAAGCAATAATCAACAACCCTAACTATATCATTACGTTCAAAAACACGATCTAATCAATGAAGATCAAGTCAGAAGGTTAAAAAGGATAGTTACCCAAATCAGACGATTTCTGACTTTAAAACCACGATCAGAACTTGTTATAATGATCCCTGATGCGATCCTTGGCTTCAGAAGGCTTAAGATATGAGTTTTGATGGTGAAAAGCTGATGTTCTTCGTCTGGTTTGCGAAACAGAAGCAAGAAGAAGAAAATAATTTCTTCTTGCATGAATTCTGATGAAATAGATCAGATTTCTGCACCGCCACATCCGTCGCGTACCGCGACCAGAAGCCCAAAAAGGCTTCGCGTACCGCGAAGAAATCCGGAGATCTCAGATTTCTATCGTGCATCGCGTACCGCGGAGAACCTCCAAGCCCACCTCCACGTACCGCGATGAGTCCAATTTCAAGATTTTTCTTCGTTTCGCGATTCCGGACAATCCGTAACTCGGTTTCACGCACGGTTTTCTCCCATGTTCCCAATTTCTCGCATACTTTAAACCTGTAATGATTAAAATCATCAATTTAACACAGATTCCTAGAACGACCAAACGTGCTCGTGTTATTGATGACGTAATGTTTACCTGCAATTGTCACAGTCTCCTCCTGTTACAGAAATTTCGTCCCGAAATTTGCTTTAACTCCTACAGTTTGATCGCCTATGTAAACAAATGAGGATACTTCTGTTTCATGCGGTCTTCACGTTCCCAAGTGTACTCTGGCCCTCGTTTAGAATTCCATTTGACTTTTACAATTGGTATTCGACTTCGTTTGAGGGTCTTTTCATCTCGATCCATTATTTCGACTGGTTCTTCCGTGAACTGTAGGTTTTCGGCAATGTGTATCTCATCAAGAGGTATGACTAGTGACTCGTCCAATAGGCACTTTTTCAGATTCGAGACATGAAACACATCATGTATGTTACTAAGTTCTGAGGGTAACTCTAATCTGTATGCTACCATTCCAATCCTTTCAAGAATTGTAAATGGTCCTACAAATCTTGGTGAGAGTTTTCCTCGTTTTCCGAATCTGAACATACCTTTCCAGGGAGAGACTTTTAGCATCACTTTATCACCAATCTGGAATTCGAGTGGTCTACGTCGATTATCAGCATAACTCTTCTGTCGATCGCATGCTGCTTTAATTCGTTCCTGAATGAGCGCGATCTTATCAGTCGTTTCCTGGATCAGTTCCGGGCCAATAATCTGACTTTCGCCTACTTCTGACCAACACACAGGAGATCGGCATTTGCGCCCGTACAAAGCTTCAAATGGAGCACATTGGATACTAGTATGATAGCTGTTATTATAAGAAAATTCAACCAATGGCAGATGAGTATCCCAGCTACCTCCAAAATCAATTACACAGCTTCGAAGCATGTCTTCTAATGTTTGATTTGTACGTTCAGTCTGCCCATCCGTTTGTGGATGATAAGCTGTGCTCATGTTGATCTGCGTACCCAAGGCATGTTGAAGAGTTTGCCAAAAACGTGACATAAATCGACTATCTCTATCAGAAATAATAGAGATTGGCACTCCATGTCGCATTACAATTTCGTTGATGTAAAGTTTAGCTAGACGGTCCATGGAATAGTCTTCCCGAATTGGTAAGAAATGTGCTGATTTGGTAAGGCGATCTACGATGACCCAAATAGCATCATGGTTATGCGCCGTTCTGGGTAATTTAGTGATGAAATCCATGGAAATTTGTTCCCATTTCCACATAGGGATTTCTGGTTGTTGCAATAGCCCAGATGGTCTTTGATGTTCTGCCTTAACCTTAAGGCACGTTAAGCATTTATTCACATATTCTGCTATTTGTTTCTTCATACCAGGCCACCAGTAGAAGTCTTTGAGATCTTTATACATCTTGTCAGCACCTGGATGAATAGAATATTTGGACTTGTGAGCTTCGTCCAAGATAATTGGTCTGATATTACCAAGTACTGGGATCCATGCTCGGTTTTTGAAATATAATATTCCATCCGTTTTGGTTTTAAGTTGTTTATCTAACCCTCGTAATTTCTCATCGGTGTAATTTGTTGTTTGCAAGGCCTGCCGTTGAGTTTCACGTATTTGAGGGTTTAGACTAGTTTGAATCGTCATTTCCAGTGCTTTCACACGTATGGGTTTGACTCTCTCTTTACGACTTAAAGCATCGGCTACAACATTTGCTTTACCTGGGTGGTAACGGATTTCGCAATCATAGTCGTTCAGAAGTTCCACCCATCGCCTTTGTCGCATATTTAGCATTTTCTGATCTAGAATGTGTTGAAGACTTTTGTGATCTGTATAGACCGTACACTTCGTCCCGTACAAGTAATGTCTCCATATCTTGAGTGCAAACACTACTGCACCAAGTTCTAGATCATGAGTGGTGTAATTCTTCTCGTGCACTTTTAGCTGCCGAGAAGCATAGGCAATCACCTTGTTGTTCTGCATCAGCACACACCCGAGTCCTTGACGTGAGGCATCACAGAAAACTATGAAATTCTCTGTGCCTTCTGGTAGTGCCAGAATAGGTGCATTGCAGAGTTTATGCTTCAACAGTTGAAATGCCTCCTCCTGTTGAGAGTCCCATATGAACTTTTGATCTTTCTGGGTTAGAGTAGTTAAAGGCAAGGCTATCTTTGAAAAGTTCTTGATGAATCTTCTGTAATAGCCCGCTAACCCTAAGAATTGACGAATCTCTGTTGGGGTTTTCGGTGTCTCCCATTGCTTTATCGCTTCAATCTTGCTGGGATCCACTTGTATACCATTTTCATTTACTACATGCCCAAGAAACTGGACTTCCCGTAACCAGAACTCACATTTGGAAAATTTGGCATAAAGTTTCTCATGTGCTAAAAGTTCCAAGATCAGTTTTAAGTGTTGCCCATGTTCTTGTTGACTGCGGGAGTAAATGAGAATGTCATCAATAAAAACAATCACGAATTTATCCAAGTAAGGTCTACACACACGATTCATCAGATCCATAAACACTGCAGGCGCATTAGTCAGCCCGAAGGGCATTACTAAAAACTCATAATGCCCGTATCGAGTTCGAAAAGCTGTTTTAGAAACATCATCATCATGGATTCGTAGTTGATGATATCCAGATCTGAGATCGATTTTTGAAAAATAGATAGCACCTTGCAATTGATCGAATAGATCATCTATACGGGGTAGTGGATAACGATTTTTGATTGTCAATTTATTGAGTTCCCGATAGTCGATACACATCCTGAGAGTACCGTCCTTCTTTTTCACAAAAAGGATAGGTGCGCCCCAAGGTGAGTAACTCGGTCTAATGAAACCTTTGTCTAAAAGTTCCTGTAATTGACTCGATAGTTCTTGCATTTCCGATGGAGCCAATCGGTAAGGAGCTTTAGCTATAGGTGCTGCTCCTGGTACTAAGTCAATACGAAACTCAACTTGTCTCACTGGGGGTAATCCTGATATATCGTCAGGAAAAACTTCAGGATATTCTCGAACTACAGGAATGTCTTCAATACGTTTTTGATGTGGTTTGTTTTCAGTCACGTAAGCTAAAAAGGCTTGACAGCCCTTTCTTAAGCACTTTCGAGCTTGCATACATGATATGATACTCAGTTTCCTGCCAGCCCTTTCACCTTGTATCATAAGTGTATCACCATTTGGTAATGAAATACGAATCATCTTATTTTGACATATGACTTCCACTCGATTTTCTGAAAGCCAGTCCATACCAATAACAACATCAAAGCTTCCCAATTCAATAGGAAGAAGATCAATATTAAAAAGATGATCGTTTAGATTCAATAAACACCCTTGAATCACATTGTTAGTCATAATTGACTTGCCATTAGCAAGTTCAATGATGTAAGGGTTTGTTAGGTTATCAACGGCCAATCCGAGTAGTGAAGCAAAATCAGAGGAAACAAAACTTTTGTCCGCTCCGGTGTCAAAAAGAACAGATACATAGTGATTGTTAAGAAGAAACGTACCGGTAACGGTGTTGTTATCACGTCGAGCCTCTTCCGCCCCTATCTGGAAGGCTCTTCCTCTTGCTTCATTGCCCTGGTTGGTGTTGTTGGTAGGGCAGTTTTTCATGAAGTGATCCGGGCTTCCACATCTAAAGCACGACCGGCTGATTTGTTGTGGTTGTTGTTGTTGAGTTCCTTGATTTGATCGGCGAACAGGGAGATTGCAATATTTGGAGAAATGCCCGACCTTGTTACAATTGTTACAAACAGGGCAGGGTCCCACATGATGAAATGGGCACTTAGGACATTTAGGTGCTTGCCCTACATAGGCTTTTCTCTCCAAAGTTGTGGCAATGTATCCCTTTGCCATTTGCACATTCCGGCTGGGTTCCACCGGAGCCCCTGGTTTGCCTTTCCCAACCCATTTTCGTTTCACCCCTTTAACAGTGCTAGGGGTAGTGGTTGCCAGACTGCTGCTTGACTCACCTTTCACTGTCAATGTACCACTTCTTACTGCAACATCGGTAAGCCTGGTGGTTAAGGTGATAGCATGTTTCAAAGTACGTGGTTCAGCTGCCGTGACCATTCCCTTGATTTGAGGTACCAGACCTTTGATATATTTTTCTATCAAAGCCTGCTCAGTTGGAAACATGTTTGGCAGCAGACATGTTAATTCGTGAAATCGATCGGTATATTTCAAACAATCAGCACCGATCATAGAATGGTTCCAAAATTCCTCTTGGAGCTTTTGGATTTCAGTGATGGGACAATATTCTGACAGAATCAAAGTTTTAAACTCGTCCCAAGTCATAGCATCCACAACAGCCGTGGTCAAGGTTTTTGCCTGGGTATTCCACCAGGTCAATGCTGAGTCTGTCAGTGAACAAGCTGCATAAGACACTTTGTGTTCAGCCAAACACTGGCTGATCTTGAGCTTAGTCTCCATGCTCTCAATCCATTTCAAAAGTCCTGACGCTCCTTCCTTCCCCGTAAAAATAGGGGGATTGCAAGAAGCGAAGTACTTATAAGTGCATCCTCGTTGTGGAGGATCCGGATTGATTGTGTTGGTACTAGTCGTATGGCGGGTTTCAACATGTCCGCCTGTAGCATTATGCTCCGTATGGACTCTACCCGAGCCAGAAGCACGATTTGTTTGATATTGGGCCAACATGCCCGTAAGAACAGCGGATAATTGGTCACCTGCTATACGAGCAACGTCCGCTTCATTTAGACTAGGTCCACTCACAGGTGGATCCTGAATGGATTCTTGAGTTTGAGGATTTTTAGCAGAACGACCTCTTCTAGGGGCCATAGTCTGATCACACACAGATAAAGTAAAGTCAAAACAAGAATCCATAGTCGTAATAAAGACAAATGTTGTATAACTACTTCAAGTTTTTCACAGTTATATTGTACACCACTAAGTCATGTTCATAGTTGCAGTTATACTAGTACGTCTGTTTGTCTTGCCAAGCGTATACTAGTATCATTTTATAGTCTACCAAAATGACACAGATTTAGACATGTTACTACACTGATATGTACTAGTATTACATTATTTCACTATAATGTAGTACCGATATTAATATGTTTCTACACGTGTTTGTTATGTACTAGTATTACATTATTTCACTATAATGTAGTACCGATATTAATATGTTTCTACACGTGTTTGTTATGTACTAGTATTACATTATTTCACTATAATGTAACACCGATATTGATATGACCCTATCACAAATTTTGTTACGTACTAGTATTACATTACTTCACCGCAATGTAACACCGATATTGTTATGACTCCACGAGTCTTGTTATGTACTAGTATTACATTATTTCACTATAATGTAACACCGATATTGTTATAACTCCACATGAGTCTTGTTATGTACTAGTATTACATTACTTTACCGCAATGTAACACCGATATTGTTATATTTTCGCACAAGTTTTCTTTTTATATGACTTGAAAAGTTAGCACCGGCTATAATGTAAAGACACAATGTTGCACATACAATGTTAAAAGAAAACTTTTATTATAACTGTCACAGTTGTACATTAGGATTAGTACATATACAAGAAAATATCCTAATGCAGTTGTACCCACTATTACAACCTAACCGTCCGAGGCCTATTTTACAAGTCAAAACTTCCTCGGAGTAGTACAGTCCAGCCTATTCGATTCCTTTACCGTAGTAAATACAGTAAACATGTGATAATGATGGCCACCGCTGCCATCACTATTGCTACGTCCAACAGTCGTAGCTCCATCCTCATATTGCCTAACCCTACCATCCATCCCCTAACTCTCTCTACCCCACTCCTACACATACCACCTAAAGTCCACTGGAGTCTACCCTCAATCACCTCCCTCCATGCCCTGGCACCTGCCTCCAGGACAGCAACATGTTCAGCTAAACTCTCATAGGCCGTGCGAGTTTCCCACAGAGTGTCACGTGTTTCCTGCAATGAAACACGCGATAACTGAAGATCCAATGTAACCCGTTGCAGCTGAACTCTCATCTCAGCCTGCTGAGATGACTCGCCTTCCTCATGTATGGAATGAGGTACATCCCGAGGTGCTAGTGGTCCTCTCGGAACAGGACCTGTCGAGATGCGGGCTCGTCCCCGTCTTCCTCCAAACCCTGTAAATACTGGTACTTGCTGTGGTGGCGTAGGGCTTTGTGCCCTCCCGATAGCTGGTGAGTCAGCATCTAACAGATGCTGAGGTATAGGTGGTGTAGGTGGTATTGATGGTAAAGTCTGGTGGGACATTTGAGATGACGGCACTGTCTGTGTTGATCCTGAACTTGTTTCCGTGCCAAATGAATCACTTTCTGAGTCTGACATTGCTGTATCGACACACAAGTTCGTATTAGTAACATAAAATAAATAAATAACAACAACATTTATTTGAGTGTTTATATTTGTTAACTATGTTCGGTGCTCTCAGTGTAACTATTCGAGCCTATGGTTATAATCTAGGTTTCTAAGTCCGCCTAAATTCTATAACCTGTGGCTCTGATACCACCCTGTCACACCCCCACCTCCGCGTCACCGGACGACGTCATTTTTAAAGGTAGCGGAAGCATAGCGGCGAAGTCTCGAAGGTGAGGGGTGACTTACTTGATCCGGTATCATAACACACATAGTTAAGAAAAGCACTAATTACAAATCACGACAAATATTTATTACATGTCCTGAATATCCGTTCACAACTTAAGTTCCTTCTATTACATCCCCAGTCCTAATTACATGGTGCGTGCACAGGTGTTTCCTCACCGTTGGTACTGATTACCTGTAAAAGATTTAAAGTTTAAAATATCAGTATAAAACTGGTGAGTTCATAAATAAGACTCGATACAATATGATATGATAGTAAAGTCAATGGTACACATTAACATAAGTGAATAATCATGTGACCCGTATCCAGATCCTTTCTGACAGTCCAGTCTAGAAAATAACCGAAGTTAAACTCCGTGCCTCTAACTCAATGTCTCACTACATCAAGTCGATACCAGGAATGGTGACAAGCATTCACACAAGGGTAGACGCTATCTATCCATGAATGGGGTTGTCAGCCCGATAGTACTATCTTTGTCCACACATTCGGCCCCACATGGGTTAACCAGATACAGTTGGTTTTGAGGACTTTTGTTGTACACAGAAAATAGTCATAATCCCATGACACCCACATGCAAGCCGGTATTGCAATTGTTACTAAACATATCACACGTTTGATAAAGATTTCATAATAGTCACCCCGATGTTAAGAAAACAGTAAAAGAAAAGGGGTTGTATGAAACTCACCTGAAGTTTATGAAAAGATAAAATCACACGAACGGTGGCTAAAAATGCTAATCTGCATTAGTTTATTTATAATTAATTATTTGTGTTTTAACTTGCTGATTAGATCTGTTTGAACGTTCAATGTCACCGACATTGTAATGAAAAGTCATCGAACTAACATTAGATGTTTAATTAATTATTTAGTCTAATATTATACAATGTACTATAATGTAGGTACCTATACTCGTTTAGGTACCTTGTGTTAAGTTGATGACTCATTGGATTAGCCGTAATAATCTCCGACTAATTAGTTAGGTAATGCTGTTGATTATATTACTTAAACAGTCCCTAGATGAAATCTCGGTTTAGGAATGATTAATTCTTGTCACTAATCGTCCATGTATCACAAAACATAACAATATGACATTTGAATAGGTTAAACAATCATGTTTAACATATTAATCCGACTGTTATCATAAAACCAGACAGTTATTCCAATTGGTAGGGTAATAACTGTGATTAGTTTGAAACACTTGGGATTAACCTTGCATTTCAAAGATTAACCAAAATAATCACTTACATTGTCATAATCTAATGGTTTAAACCATTAGAAGTATTGTTATGGTTTAGTGAAAACCGGGCATTATAACGGATTAAAACAGGCATTTACCCGTTAACAAGACAAGTTATCCGTCAAAAATCATTCCTAGCTATCATCTAAGCAATAATCAACAACCCTAACTATATCATTACGTTCAAAAACACGATCTAATCAATGAAGATCAAGTCAGAAGGTTAAAAAGGATAGTTACCCAAATCAGACGATTTCTGACTTTAAAACCACGATCAGAACTTGTTATAATGATCCCTGATGCGATCCTTGGCTTCAGAAGGCTTAAGATATGAGTTTTGATGGTGAAAAGCTGATGTTCTTCGTCTGGTTTGCGAAACAGAAGCAAGAAGAAGAAAATAATTTCTTCTTGCATGAATTCTGATGAAATAGATCAGATTTCTGCACCGCCACATCCGTCGCGTACCGCGACCAGAAGCCCAAAAAGGCTTCGCGTACCGCGAAGAAATCCGGAGATCTCAGATTTCTATCGTGCATCGCGTACCGCGGAGAACCTCCAAGCCCACCTCCACGTACCGCGATGAGTCCAATTTCAAGATTTTTCTTCGTTTCGCGATTCCGGACAATCCGTAACTCGGTTTCACGCACGGTTTTCTCCCATGTTCCCAATTTCTCGCATACTTTAAACCTGTAATGATTAAAATCATCAATTTAACACAGATTCCTAGAACGACCAAACGTGCTCGTGTTATTGATGACGTAATGTTTACCTGCAATTGTCACAGAAACTCTCTGGAAAAATGACCCCGTCGCGTTACGCGACATCCACAAGACCATTTGTCGCGCTACGCGACAATATGGTCAACTTCGCGGGTCAAACTTTTGTCGCGTACCGCGACGGCCATTCAAAAATCTGTCGCGTTACGCGACGGGTCCTGGAATGTGTTAAAATGTATAAAAACCCTAATTTTCAAATTTTACCCCCAATTTACCTATTCTACACCGTGTTCACTACCATAGGAGGCGTTCTAAATTCATTTTTGTTGCATTGAATTGATGTTTTTCAAATTTTAATTAGTTCTTAATTTTCTTTGTTTCATTTGTGCTTTTCTTTGTTACTTTTAGTTAATTGGTAAGGTTGGTTTGTGGTTGGACTTAATCATGGATATCATTATTTTTCTTTGGACATGTTGATGTGCTTGATCTTTGTTTTGTGTAGATCTTATGTTATTGATTATAGCCTGTGGAGAAAGAATTGTAGATTGTGGAGTTACGTGGAAAGATTGGCACCTGACAGTCTTATCTTCAACCAGCTAAGTCATTTTCAGTTTTTAGTTTTAGTTTTTAGTTTTTCTTTTGGGTTTCCTTTTTCTCTACATTGAGGACAATGTAAAGTTTAAGTGTGGGGATGGGAAATTTAGTTTAATTTTGTTTTTAGTAGTTAGTTTTTGGTTTTTAATTATTAGTTTACTTCAGTTTTTGAGTAAAAATTTTTGCTTTTATTTTTGTTTCTGCATCATTAGCTTAGATCTTTCTTGTCCTTGTTTAGTTGGTTGCAAAAAGCATGATGGGAAATGATAGAAAAGTTGGATTTTGTGGTTTCTCTCATGGTTAACTAGTTGGTTTGGGTTTATGTTTTGGTCACGGGATGTGTAAGTAGGCTCAACTGATTGTTTTTGTTCCACATGATTGGTATAAATTTACTTAAATGCATGATTTTCATGGGAAACATCTTGGGTGGTTTGGAATTGATGAACCTGTTTTCTAGTTGTGAAGGAGTCTTTGCATAATAACAAATGAGAGTTTTGAAAATCTGATTTTTGCTTGGCACATAAGTACTCTTTTTATGAGAATAAATCCGAGTCTTATGGCGCCCCCATTTCACCAAACAAGCTGAGTAAAAAGAAAAAAATAAAAGAAAAGAAGTTGGATTAAAAACTTATGTGTCACACGCCGGGTTGCAGCCTGGTTGAAACACCACTAAGTTAAATTCAATTGATTGAAAAATAAAAGAAAAATGCTCACGCTTTCATCTACTTCATTCATAAAAATCTGGTTTGAGAACTTTCTTGTTTGTTTATAAAAATCTACTTCCTAAACCCGCGTGGTTGTGAACTTGTGATTTGAGAAAAACATTGGGTTTTTTAATTTTCCTTTTTTTTTTCTTCTAATTTTTAAAATACGTATGCGTCCACAAAACATAAAAAGAATAAACTTCTTTACCATTTTCTTTCTTTAACCCACGTAATTTTTTGAAATAGGATTTCAACAGAGAGAAAAACTTGCCGATCAAAATCCAATGTGTATCGTGTCTTTTGTTTTTTTTTTTGTTTCCGGTGATCTCTCGTCTTTTGCCTCTGATCGCGATTTGGTTGTGAGAATGGGTGACAATTCTTTGCCGATTCAGAGTTTCTTATCACACCTTCGTCCTTCAAGGTATGTATCGTTTGATTTATATGATCTCTTTGTGTCGATTGTTTCGGTTTTGCAGCAGACTGATGTGTTGCAAAACACATCTGTTTTTCTATTTGTTTTCATTTAGTTTTCTGTACAGTTTATTGGTTTTTAGAGTCGATTTATGCTGGTTCTTCACATTTCTATAATTTGATGCTTGCAGGTAATAAACATGTCATTTTGGTGCAAAAGATCAAGAAATTGAGCTCCCGGTTGGATGAAGACGGACCCGAAGATAAAGAGAAGCAAAAGCTGGATTTTTGTGCCCTTCGCGTATCGCGAGGCCCTCAAGAAACCCTGTCGCGTTACGCGACAGGTGGAAATTACCAAACTGCCCCTGTTTAATGATTGCGGTTTGACCCGACTATTTTGTCGGGTAGCGTGACCCCTCACGTAGCGCGAAGGGTTTGGAGGAATGTGTCGCGTTACGCGACAGGGTTAAGAATTCAGTTTTTCGAGTTTAACATGGGAAAACGGCTGGGTCGAGGGATATTCGATTTTTGGACGACCAGAGACGACCTAGGAGGCGATCAGAGGCTAGAGAAGGAGATTGGAGTCGATCTTGATCATCAGGAAGCCCTAGACGAGTGATCTGAAGGGTGTAACGTGATCGGTTTACTTTGTTTCTTTTGTTTCTCATGTTTTCTTACATTAAACGGATTATAGTGTGTTTTCATATGATGTTTAGTGACTAAACTCTTAGAACTATCTAGGTTGGATGATTATACATGTTTGATTTTGGTTTGATTCGGTTTTGGAACATTATGATGTGATGGATTTATGATTTAAAGATTTGGTTTTGAATATTAGATGTGTATGTGTATCTTGGATTGTTAAATGATTGATATTATGTTCCTCATGTGTCTTGGTGATTGTCTGTCACAAAATAGGTGCATGCTAGAATCAATTACTGTGTGTTTTTGATTAGTGGATGAGTTGCTTTGGCCGAGTGATTCATAGGAGTGTTTTATTAAGATTTAAACGATTGAGATGTGCAACTAACTTCATTAGCCGTGAGGTGAGAAGTTGTCGATAAGTCTTGGATGTTGGATTTCTAGTTAGAGCCTTTGTGAGAAGATCTTTCTAGTATGTTTACCATCTCATGTTTATCGAGTCCAATAGGAAAACCCAAGTTATCCCTAGCATTTAAATGAACTGTGACTTTCGCGCCGTGAGGTAGAATGTGTGACAGTTATTTCTTAGATGTTTTGAGATTATTGTACTGTGAGGTAGATAATCTAGTGGATATTTCATAAATAGTTGGATGACCTGTGAGGGAAATCCATGTATCCGGTGGTTTAATGGCTTGTAGGAACTTTAGTTGACTATCCTTGAGAAGGGTCGAGGGTGCTCTAGGTTTCTTTTGAGTTTAGTATTTAAAGATCCCGGTATCACATTAGTTCCAATCCCCGATAGAACCTTGTCAAGCATGTATATGATTCAAGCCTAGGTAGTGTTTCTTTTCTTCTCTGGTTTAGTCTTTGTTTGCTCGTCTGTTTTAGTTTATTTAAGTTATTCTTAGTTTTGCTAGAAAACCCCCCTCCTTAATATTATTTTATTTAAGTACAAATTCTGTATAGATAAGTCATAGAGTCTAGTTAGTACAGTCTGTAGAAGTCTGTGGGTTCGATATCCGGACTTACTTTTGTCTTGCTACATACGATAGGTACACTTGCCTGTCGGTAGCTTAGGTTTTAGAGAGTCTAGATTTATAACTTTTTGTCTAGTTTTAGAGTCGGTTTTTAGTTAGTTTATTAGCTAAGCTCCGTCGACATCACAGACCTTCGCCATCTTTGTTTCTAAATTCATCTTTTGATCTTGTTATGATGATTCCGACCGTCCTTTGCGGAATACTGTTTGATTTTGTTTAAGTTTTGACATTCCTTCACCAAATTATTCTTGCAATTCAATCGAATAATCCTCGGTCCTTTGGGGATTATTCAAACTTCTTGTTTTTGTGTTTTTGATTTGAATATCAGACAGTTCTTCGCTAATGATCTTTTTTGTTTATAATCCTAAGGTCCTTTGGGGATTGTTTGAACTTGATTTTTGTTCTGTTCTTCATAAACAATTCGCTTAATTTATCAATCGGTTCTCTCGATCTTTTTTCTTCACATGCATGTCTGATTATATGGCTCTGATGCCAATTGATGCTCAGATTTTGATTATCAACAATAATCAAGAAATGTGTTTAAAGAACTTGCAGAAACACAAATTTGATATTATGAAAAGGTGTTAATCGGAATGTTCTCACCGATGTGTTTATATACATAAGGTAAAAAAAATCAAGTTTAGGGTAATAACACATTTAACCCTTCTACTTCTAAATATTACATTAATGATATAAGCTTAATTGAAACTTATATACGTGTGTGTGCGCGCGCTAATGACCTGTTAAGTTTTGGATGATCGGGATTAGTCATTCAAACTTAAGAAGCTTAAAATTCTTTTGGAAGCAATCTCAATCTCAAAGTTGCATTTCGGATTAAACTCTTTTCTAATTCCAATGCAACTTTTTTCTTACCCGAAATTATCATGCTGATGCTTTGATTATTCACATGTGTTATTCTAGAGTTAAAATTATCCCCGTGTAACCCCAAATTGCATAAATGTGTTAGAAATACGCTACATGTGACAATATGACATCTTTTTGCAGTGAAATTCACATGAATTGTTTTAATAACAAATTTATTTGAGTACATGAAGGGAAAAAAAAAAGAACCAAAACCGGACAGTCTCATGCTTTGTCCAAATCTTATGTCAAAGGCAACTGCAAATTCAAACATTATAGAAAGAATTTTAATATCTTTTAAAATCAAGATGTCTTACAAACTTATAAACTTAAAATTCCCATCTAAGTCATTTCAGCTACATTTTGTTCATATTGATTTATTGCGATAAAAAAAGAAAGAAAGAAAACAAGAACATTTTTTTACACTCAAGATGAACTAATCTCAAAAATCAAAACTCTAAATTACTTTTTTTTTTTACTTCCATTACAGCTACCATCAAAAGCAAATATTTAAGTATGTCTGGAAAAATGGACGGGTTGGGTTGGGTGATGGGTCACAACGGATGCGGGTTAGGATGAGTGCGGGTCAAGATGAGTTTTAAGCAAAATCCGTTTGGGTTTAAATATGTCGTTTTTTTATAAAAAAAACAATTTCGCTCAAGTTAAAATAAGTTGTAGCTAAACAAATAGTTTATTTGAATAATTTTTAATGATTTTTCATTAAATATATTATTGATCATTCTTACCCATTGAAATCCATAATGTTCAAATGGTTTTTAAGTTGCTCATCTTGACCCGCTTTGTATTAAGGTGTTACCCATCTTAACCCATAATATGTCATAATACTACCCATTTCAACCAAAATACAAAAACTATTTACCCAATTATATCTATTTATCTTGCTATGAGTCTATATATATTTGAGGCTTCTTCCAAAGAGGTTATTTATCGCAAAGCAAAGCAAAACCAACAAACTCCATTAAAGTTGCGTTCATTGCGTTCCTTTGTAATTAAAAAAATATATATACATATATTGATTGTAAAAAAGTCAAATTGGGTGCTCTTGGGATCGTATTATCCAAAACATGTCTAAAACGTCAAAGAATGACATGTTTATATAACTCCCACTATTAAGCAACGCCTGGAGCTTTTAATACGTAGCGCACAATTATCAATATACCTTTGTTGAATCGATTAAAGTAAAAAGAAACTTACATTGATGATTGAAGAAGGAAATGATGATCATCAAAACAAATAAGAACACCATCTTCCCACATCCTAAAAACACCACAATTCTACACCATCTTCGGTATAAACTTCTTCTAATTTGTTCCATTTCCCCTGATTCATGGCTAGGAGCGTTTACAAACTCTGTATTCGAACCCGAAATATCAGGTGGTTTGTATATCTGGATGTTTGGATTCGTATACGTGTTTTGAAAATCTTCAGATAGTTCGGAATTCGGGTATCTGATAGCCGTGGTAGTTTTTTCGGATAATAGTCCTGATATTTGGATAATTTTTTGGATATTTCAGATAGTGTCGGATAATTTTTAAATATTTTGATATCCGAAATATATGTTTTTTAAACTTTTAATTTTTTTCAAGAGTTCGAATATCTGTTTGGATATCCGAGTTTGAATTCAAATTTTCGGATTCAGATTCAGATACTGAAATTCACTATCCGAAAATAAACAGCCTTATTCATGGCCACCGTTAAACATAACATATCAAAATTCAGCACCGCCACCCACTCAATCAATTGATCTTTTTCCTCCTATCATATCATAAAAGATTGGTGTTTAATTACCAAAACAAAATATCTCTTGACCAGTCCCTCTTGTAAACTATATAAAAATTGATTTTCTTACTTTTCTTTCTTGTTAATTGTTAAAGTTATCTTTTATTATATTTTGATTTTTTTTCATGTAATTCTTATTAAATATTGATAATTTTATTCAATTTAGTAATTAATACGTTTAAATTATAAATCATATTATTTATTTTTTTTATAAAAAGTCTTTAAGAAACATATGATGTATTATTTTAAAATAAATAATATTAAAATTTATATATTTAATTTGTGTGATATACGTCTTTTTAACGTACTATGTATTTATATAATATACAGGAGAGTGTCAAATAAAAAGATATTTTTGCTTAAGAAAAGCAATAACTAATAGGAGTTTGACACATGAAATAATAATTTGTGTGATATACATCTTTTTAACATACTATATATGTATATAATAGGGTGGAGTTATAGCAAAAATGCTTAGATTGGTGAGAAGTGTGAGAAGGATTGTGGGCCATTAGATATATAATTTAATGGTTGAGATCAAAGTTGTGTTAAAAAAGTTAGTGGAATGTTATTTTATTCATAGACACTTTTGTTGACTTTTTATCATTTTCCCCCAGTTTTTTTAAACGGTCATAACTTTTACATATAATATTATTTTTTTAAAAAATTTACACCAAAAAACGAGCATTTTTTATCTTTAAAACGAGTATAGTATTGTTATATAAAAAATTAAAAAAAAAAGCGTTTTCCTCTACCTTTTATATTTACAATGCGTCATTGTGTCTAATTGTCTATTATTGTGTCTTTTTGTTTGTGAGTGTTTCTTTTTGTCGTCGTAGTGTCTAACTGTTTTTTTTATAAATTCATGAGCTTTAAAAATAATATTGGTGAAACAACAAAATCACGTACTTTTTATATGTAAATCATAATGATAAAACAAAACAAATTCATTTAATACAACAATGTCTATATTACACAATAATCTGAACATAAAACACATTAACGCGTAGATTACACAATGACCTTAACATAAAACAAAATAATGACTATTACACAATGACATGAATGTAAGACACAATGATGATATATTATACAATCATCTGAAGGTAAAAAACAATGATGAATATATTACACAATGACCTGAACGTAAAACATAATGACGCGTAGATTACACAATGACCTTAATGTAAAACAAAATAATGACTATTACACAATGACCTGAGCGTAAGACACAATGATGCTATATTACACAATCATCTGAAGATAAAAAACAATGATGAATATATTACACAATGACCTGAACATAACACACAATGATGATTATATTACACAATGTTCTGACGATAAAACATAATGATGAATATATTACACAATGACATAAACATATATACAATGACGAAAATGTATTTTTCAAAAAATAAAAACAATTTATGTTTTTTAAAACTATAAGTTTTATAAACATAATGATAAAATAACACAATTATGTACTTTTAATACATAAAACATAAAAAAATAAATAAGAACAATATATTTAATGCATAAAAAACAATATCAAAATAACACAATATGATATAAAAAATAAAACAAAATAATAAAAATATTAAACACAATAACATGAAACATTAAATACAATAACTTGAAGCATTAAACATAATGACCAAAATACCTTTTTATAAAACTAGAGTAATGTCACTTGTCAAATCCACAATCCTTCTCACCATTCTCACCAATCTCACCCTTTTTTACTTATATAATATACAAGAAAAAAATCAAATAAAAAGAGATTTTTGCTTATAAGAGTAAAAAGTAATACGAGTTTGACATATGACATGATAATATGGTATAACATCTTATTTTTTGTTCTGTATTTTTGTTTTTTGTATTACATATTTATTTTTTGTACTGGATTTTTATTTTTTTGTACGAAATTTTTATTTTTTGATAATATATTTTTGATTTATTGTACTTGATTTTGTATTCACATGTCAAACTTTTATTAACTAGTTATTTTTTTAGACGAAAATTTGTTATTAGTGAATTCAACGTCATGATATATGTGGATAGGACATGTATAAATTGGAAACCCACTTGAGTTGAAGAAACTTTGGAAACTTTGAAAAAAACAATGTAAACAAACCCAAAAAAATTTTATTTTTTTTATAGTTTTGTAACATCATTAGGGTCAATTTTATTTAAAAAAATGAAAAAAGCGCCGAGCCATTTTTTTAAAAAAAATTAATTTGTTGACGATGTAACAAAAACGTAACACAGCTGTGTACATCGTGTTACGTTTGTGTTACAGCTATGTTACGTCTTTGTTACATCGTCGACAAATTAATCTTTTTTAAAAAAATGGCTCGGCGCTTTTTTCATTTTTTTTATAAAATTGACCCTAATGATGTTACAAAACTATAAAAAAATTTTTTTTTGGGTTTGTTTACATTTTTTTTTCAAAAATTCCAAAGTTTCTTCAACTCAAGTGGGTTTCCAAAATAACCTTCCCCTGTTCGTATAGTTAAAAAATAAAAGATAAAATCTGCACGCTTTTCACGTTCTCTTTCTCGCCTTAGAAATCGGTGAAATGGCTAAGCGAATTTGTGCGGGCGCGCCAAAATGTAGTTGGACGGAAACGATTGAACGCTGCATTATCGAAATCAATTTGTTTACAAAATGTTCATACAAAGCCAGACAATCATCTCGTCGTCAATCCTTTCCCGACGGATCTTATTCTGTCTTGGATGTTCATTTATTTCCGGTAATCATCCTGCTCTACTGTTCATACGTACAATGCCTCATATATCTATCTGTTGCTATCGATGTGTTTTTTGTGATGTATATTTAATTCGATTGTGCCAGGAAACCTTATGCGCATTGTGATGGTAATAATCCATTGATTAGATTTCTTAGATGAAAGAACTGGTGCTACAATTAGAAACTATAGGATTATATTGTTAGTAGCTAGATACTGGAAGGAATCTAACAGAGTTTGTGTATATTATCGCCTCTAAGATAATGCCGGTTTGTGAATCTTTATTGCCTCAATAAAAACAATTCAAAACCTTGTTGTGAGTTTATGCCAATTGAAATTATGTTTCTTAACTTTACAGTTTCAACCAATTATCAATCAACCTCTAAATATCTGATTTCTCTTTTTGGTAGAATTGCTTCCTTGATCATATAGCCAAATGGATACCCCTAAAACCCCCTTTAGTGGGATTAAGAAGGATGTTCAAGGAAGACTGCAGTGTTATAAGCAAGATTGGGTGAGGGCAATAGGTTCAGGCGCAAGGTATCACGTTTAACTATCAGCCTTTGACTCTAATGCAGATTAACAAGTTATTCAACTGCTTCATGCTTCTTATCTTTTTCCAGGATATTGGCTCCAACAGCATACATCTTCTTTGCTTCTGCACTTCCAGTAATTGCATTCGGTGAGCAACTAAATAAGGATACAGGTGCAAATTAAGACCTTTTTATATGCAATCTTTTATTAATAAAGCATTATGCTTCTGGCTTAAAACATTCTTTATTTTTTTGAGGACAGATGATATTTTGAGTGCAATAGAAACTCTCACCTCTACTGCAATATGTGGAATTATCCATTCACTTTTTGGTGGACAACCTCTTCTGATATTAGGTGTTGCGGAACCTACTGTTATAATGTACAATTACTTGTATAGTTTTGCCAAAGAAAGAACGGAGTTGGGGAGAGACTTGTTTCTAGCTTGGGCTGGATGGTATTCTATCCAGCCTTGCTTTTAATGTTTGAAGTTTAGTTAATTATTTATCATGATTTATCTCTTTTTCTCTGTGTATTGATGATATACATTCTTCTTGTATTTAGGGTCTGTGTCTGGACCTCTGTGATGTTGTGTGTTCTTGCAATACTCAATGCTTGCGCACTCATCACAAGATTTACAAGGATTGCTGGGGAACTTTTTGGCATGTTGATTTCTGTGCTTTTTATGCAAGAGGCTATTAAGGTTTGCAAATCACTTGTTATTATTGTTTTTAGAAATATACCGGTGTGAGCTAGTCAATCTTGGACAGTTATAGTTTAACTTGGTTTATGTTGGATATTTTAGGGAGTGTTAAGTGAATTTCATGTACCAGAAGGAGAAAATGATACAAAAGAGGAGTACCAATTTCAATGGTTATACACAAATGGCTTATTTGCAATTATTTTGGCCTTTGGTACCCTCTTGACTTCCATGAAGAGCAGAGGTGCCAGGTCATGGCCATATGGTGTAGGTAAATAAGAAGGCATGTAATGTGTTGAGGGATGATATATCCACTCAGACAAAGTTTTAAATTGCTACCTGTCTATAATTTCCAAGAGCTAGGCCATCCGTGTTTCCAAGGCCTGCTCTCTATTTAAAAAAAAACCCTATCTTAGGGCCTCAAAAATCAAAGGGCGTCAATTTTTTTTGGGTAAATCGACTTTTTAGTTGTAACTGATTATAATTGGGGTAAAATTTTTGTTTTTTAATACATTTGTAATTAATGCACACATTTTGTTTGTGTATTATACTTTTTGTAGTTTTCTCCTTCATGATAATCTATACATTTTATGTCTTGTACTTGAGGAGAGTTTTTATTTACAGTTGAAAGAGGGCCCCGATTTTTATCCCCACTTTGGGCCACCAAATGGATTGAGACGGCCATGTGTGTTTCATTTTGCTTTGTTTGGGCCCATTTTGATTCCCCAGAATCATATAAGAATGGCCATTTCATTTGTGCTGTATTTTGTGTTTTCTACAATTTTGTAAAATATTATTGCTACTTATTGACTGAAAGCAACCAAAATGAAGCATAATGAAACATGGGTGGTCTGATTATTTAAAAATTTTCCAGCATATAGCTGTTACCGACATCTATTTTTGATGTTTGATATGATTTTCTATGGTGTTGGCAAGAACAGGGTGGCTACGGGGTCTTGTAGCAGACTATGGTGTTCCTCTTATGGTTTTGGTGTGGACTGCAATGTCCTTTGCCAAGCCCGAAGAAATTCCTCGGGACATTCCTCGAAGGCTATTTTGTCCTCTTCCATGGGAAGCTGGATCTTTATCCCATTGGACAGTCATCAAAGTATAAGAGTTTAAATGAAAGTATTTCTGGATTAATGTAGTAGTTTTATAAACTCAGATTAAAGTTATTGCAGGTAATGGTAAAGGTTCCGATGATTCACATTTTCACTGCCATAATACCAGCTCTGATGATAGCAGCCTTGTACTTTTTTGACCATAGTGTAGCTGCACAAATGGCACAACCGAAAGAATTCAATTTAAAAAACCCTTCCGCTTACCATTATGATTTACTCTTACTAGGATTCATGGTATTTACTCAGCATTCATTTTTTTTTCTTTCCTTTCTATCCTTTAAGTCGTTCCCTGGATATCATTATTTACATTTCAGTCATTTTCATTGATCTTGTAATTGTATCCCCCTTTAGACTTTGATCTGCGGTCTGGTGGGAGTCCCCCCATCGAATGGTGTCCTACCACAATCACCCATGCATACCAGGAGTCTTTCAATTCTTGAGAGACAGGTTAGGCATGCAATTGGAAATAACTTGTTCACGAAGTTTTTAATTTTCACCTTCATAAAGTGTTGTGGTTCATCTTTTTCAGCTAATGCGGAAGAAGATGGCCAAGTGTGCAAAGGAAGGCATGAAGCTAGAAGCAAGCAAATCAGAAATATTTGGAAAGATGCATGCTGCTTTTGTTGATATGGATCCTCATAAGACAGTATGTGATGTTTTCAATACAAGTGAACCGAGCTGAGCTCAAACTTGACAGGGTTTGGGTACATTAGGTTAAGCTAGAGTCTGGCTTGGTCCTTTGATGAGCCTCAATGATGAACACTAGAGGAATGATTCAAGATCAGCTCAAAAGTCACACACACACTTTTATATATATATATATATATATATATATATGGGTGTGTATGTGTATGTATGTAAATTTTTAAGTTACAATGAAAGTTGACCATAAGTCAAGACCATATTCTTGTCTAACAATAAAAAAGCTAATGAAATGGATGTTCAGGGGTCAAAATGGTGGGCCCATGTTCTTTCTATGTTGGTTCTGGGACTAGTGTACAGGGGACCCTCTAGGGTGTTTACCCAAGACAATTATAAAATACAATGAAAAATCATTTGCAAATCTAATTTCTATAATAAACCTGCATGTTACGTAAGGCTTAAAAAGATCTCGATCCTTTCAAGTTTAAGCACAATTTTTTACATCTAACTCGATAAGATCTTGAGCTTCAGTTGCTCAATTGAAATTTGACCTGTTTACAGCGCTATTCTATTCTATCTAACAAGGGACAACTTAAAAACAATAAAAATTTGTGTCCATTATAAAATATTGCTAACTAAAGTTAATTTATTTTCAGAGTCCTGTAGACGATGAGTTAAAAGACTTGAAGGAAGTTGTTATGAACCATGAAAATGGAGAAGCCAAGGTCAAATTTAACCCGGATATACATATTGAGGATCACATACCGGTTCGGGTGAATGAACAAAGAGTAACAAATCTACTGCAGTCTTTTTTGGTGGGCTGTGCAGTCTTTGCGATGCCTGCTATTAGAAAGATACCTACATCTGTTTTATGGGGATATTTTGCCTACATGTCAATAGATAGCCTTCCTGGTAACCAGTTTTGGGAAAGATTGTTGCTCCTTTTTATCCCTTCTGGTAGGCGCTTCAAGTAAGTCAAACAACATAAATCCACTAGCGAGATATTATGGTTTTATTCTGGCAGTATCTTATAGGAAAAAGAATACAAAAAGAGTAACAAACTTTACAAAATTTCCCATATGAAGTAAACTTCATTTTCTCAAATTAAGGTAATTTGCTTTAAAAATTACCAAAAAAGACAAGGAATGTTGAATTACTCTTAATTTTGTGTAACCATTTTTTCTATTTGGTGAATGGTTGTTTGTCTAGTATGATGATGATAACTAAGCAATCCAAATTACAAACACAAATGGAAATAGGAAAGGAATTTTATTAATGAAATCTCAAAAGATACAAGAAGAACACGCCTCCTTGCCCAATTACAAACTTTCACTCTGTAACAGAGGAGCCCCACACCATAACAAACTTTCCAATACCCAAATCTAGCTTACTCTCTTCTTTTTATAAACAATTACGTAACAAACTATCAATGTTTACTTCCTATTTTACCCTTTCTAGAATAAACATGGAGAATAGGAGGTTTGGGTGGTCCCACCCTTGCCTCATCATTTGTATCAATACCCGCACCTTCTTTAAGATTCTTGACCTCAAGACTTAGATTAGGAAATTGCATACTCAACCATTCTGTCTTCCCATGTTGCCTCTTCTGCGGTTTGCTGTTGCCATTGAACCAAACATTTCTCCACTGTTTTGGACCCCTCTTGCTCCTGTTTTGTGTCCAGAATGTGTAAAGGTAGCATGGCATCATTAGCTGCTACTTCCAGTTCCGAGGGAAAAGAGGGTTCTGCCGCTCCTTGTATAGCTTTTTTCAACATGGACACATGGAATACTGGGTGAATTTTAGATGTAGGGGGGAGTAAGATCTTGTAAGCAACAGGGCCAACTTTGTCCAGAATTTGAAATGGCCCAAAAAAACGAGGAGCAAGCTTGTGATTTTTCCTGTGAGAGACCGACAGCTGGCGATAGGGCTGCAACTTTACATACACCCATTCCCCTACCATGAATTTGAGCTCCCTTCGATGTTTATCCGCATTGCTCTTCATGACTGATTGAGCATTTGCTAAATGACGTTTTAACCCCTGTAGAATCATATCCCTGTCTTTTAATTCTTGCGCCACTGCTTCCACTCTAATTTCGCCTTGGCTGTATTGAAAAATAGTAGGGGGACGTCTGCCATACACCATCTCAAAGGGAGTTACCCCTGTGGACGCATGAAATGTGGAGTTGTACCTGAACTCGGCCCAAGGTAGCCATTGTGCCCACATCTTAGGTTGATCAGAGGCGAAACACCTAAGATAAGCTTCCAAACATCTGTTCACAACTTCGGTTTGGCCGTCTGTCTCCGGATGGTATGCCGAGCTCATTTGCAGCTTTGTTCCTTGTAACCTGAAAACCTCCTGCCAAAAATTACTTATAAACAAGGGATCACGGTCACTCACAATAGTCTTGGGAATGCCATGGTGTCTGATAACCTCTTTAACAAAAAGATCTGCCACTCCTTTAGCGGTATAAGGATGTTTGAGGCCAATAAAATGAGAGTATTTCGAAAGTCAGTCTACTACCACCAATATCACATTGAACCCTTTTGAAAAAGGGAGGCCCGAAATGAAATTCATCGATAAATCTTCCCAGATAGCTTCTGGGATGGCTAGAGGTTGCAACAAGTCTCCTGGCATTAATGTAGAAGCCTTGCATTTTTGACAGACATCACACTCTTGAACAAACCGTTTCACTGTTGAAGTCATTCCGGACCAATAAAAGGTTGGCTGCCAGTCTTCTATACGTGCGGTAATACCCTGAATGCCCTCCAGTGGCGGTTGTGTGAAACTCCCATAGAAGAGCTGGGATGTGTTTAGAAGTAGACGGAATGACTAAACGATCTTTGTAAAACAGCACGCCCTTTTTAATTACATAACCCGGATGTTTGCTTGGATCCTGAGAGCACCCCTTCATTATTTTTTGAATCTCTGGATCCAACCGAGCCTCTTCAATCAGTTGGGCCCCTTGAACCCAAACTGGACCTGAACAAATGTGTGAAAAATCCCCATACTCAGCTTGTCTTGATAAAGCATCTGCTGCTCGATTGGACCTGCCCGACTTGTACTGGATCTCGAAGTCATACCCCAATAGCTTAGCCACCCAATTTTGTTGATCTGGGGTTGTCACTCGCTGCTGTAATAGGAATTTGAGGCTCTTTTGGTCCGTATAGACTATAAATCGAGTGCCCAGCAAGTATTGACGCCAATGCTGAACGGCTAAGACTAAAGCTGTCATTTCTCGATCATATGCCGACTTAGAAAGGTTTCGATCACTTAACCCTTTACTAAAGTAGGCAATAGGTTTTTTATTTTGCATTAACACAGCCCCTATGCCACGACCTGAAGCATCGCATTCAATGACGAATGGTAACTCGAAATTTGGGAGGGTAAGGACAGGAGCAGAAATTAGGGCTTGTTTTAGGTGAAGGAATGCTTCTTGAGATTGGTCATTCCACAAGAAAGCATTTTTCTTTGTCAAATCGGTTAAAGGGCGGGCAATACTCCCATTATTAACTTATCGCCAAATTCTATTTAATTTATCCTAATTATTGTTTTATCTTATCTCTATTATTAAGTAATTTGTATTTTAAATTAACTAGAATATAGGATCTTATAGATAAGAACTCCTTGTATAAGTATTTGATCTTTTCATATTGATTAATAACACAATTATCATATTGAGCATATTGTTCATATGGTATCAGCCAAACCACGATCCCCAACCCTATTTCCGCCGCACACCACCTCCTGTTAACCCAAAAATTCCTCCATGGCCGACGACATCCCTGTTGTTATCAACTCCATCCCCGCAAACCCCACAACACTCACCATGGTCACCTTCCCATCCTCCCTCAAACTTACATCTTCCAACTACCTCAGTTGGAAAACCCAAATTGAGGCGTTTTTACAAGGTCTGGATCTCTTCAAATACATCAATGGCTCCCTCCTCGCACCACCTTCTTCTCACGCAGACTACTCCAGATGGTTTCGGCAGGACAGGCTACTATTTGGTGCCCTAGTTAGTAGTCTTTCTCCTACCATTGTTCCCCTTGTATCCAATGCTCCCTCCTCTTACGATGCATGGACTATTTTGGCCAACACCTACGCATCTACCACCCGTGGACATCTCAAGCAACTTCAACACAGACTCAAAAATACAACCAAAACCCCAGACATATCCATATCCGAATGCATGCAACAAATCAAGATTCTTGTCGATGAACTTGCTAACCTCGGTAAATCAATGGATATTGAAGACATTACCGACATCATCCTTTCTGGTCTTGATCAGAAAACATACAAACCCATCATTGAATCCGTCCATGCACGCGACACACCCATTCAATTCCATGAGTTACATGAAAAGCTCATAAACCATGAACTTTCCATCGCCCAACAACCCAACCCGATACCATCACCAATTCACCAACCCATCACAGCCTTTACCTCAAACACTCGCTCCCCATACAAGCCCTGGAACCCGCGCAAAAACACACCCTCCAATGGCCTTCTGCCCACCCCACACACCTCCCCTAATCCCTCACCTAAACCCTTCCTTGGCCGCTGTCAATGGTGCTTCACTCAAGGCCATTCCCTTACTTCTTGTCCCACATTTAAGAAGGCTCATCCTAACATCACCCTCCCTGCCTACCCTCGCAATACTCCTTCCCACAAACCACAGCTTCATATGGCTTCCCCAGGTCCCTCAACAGCGGCTTCCTCATGGCTTTTTGATAGCGGGGCGTCTCTAAATGCACTATCCCTACACACCCCATACGATGGAACCGATGACTTGATCATTGGAGACGGTTCGTTACTACATATCTCGCATATTGGCTTAATTAAACTTCACTTTTCTAATGTTTCTCTTATTCTCAATAATGTTCTCTGTGTACCCTCCATTACTCGCAATATCATATCTATTTCCAGATTATGTATTGACAACCCCATTCTAATCTCTTTTTATTCTTGTTATTTTCTTATCAAGGATCTACGCACCAACAGACATCTCCTCCAAACATCCGTTAAGCGTGGTCTATATCAACTACAGTCACAACAGCCCCCTCATGCCTTCCACATTGCTTCAACCAAAGACCCTCCTTGGCATCATCGTCTAGGACATCCTCACCTTCAAGTCTTTCAACGAATTGCTTCTTTTGTTCCTTTTATTTCATCTTTTAATGATCATTGTAATTCATGTTGCATTAATAAGAGTCACAAATTACCTTTTCATGTTTCCACACGTACATCTTCTAGACCACTTGAATTAATCTTTTCTGATGTTTGGTGCTCACCAGTTGTTTCATATGATGCTTGTAAATATTATATTATCTTTGTAGACCACCACACTAAATATATTTGGCTCTACCCTTTAAAACGAAAATCTGATTCATTAAATACATTCTTACGATTCCAAAAACTAGTTGAAAATTTTTTTCAAACAAAAATCCTACAATTTTACTCCGACAATGGGGGCGAATATCTCAAACTCGCATCTCACTTCTCATCTTGTGGTATTTCTCACCTCACCTCACCCCCACACACACCCGAACACAATGGATTTGCCGAACGCCGGCATCGTCACATTGTTGAAACGGGCCTAACCCTACTTTCCCATGCTAAATTGCCCTCCAAATTCTGGCCCTTTGCCTTCACCACCGCTGCTTACCTCATCAACCGCCTTCCCACCACCACCCTCAACAACAACTCTCCTTTCTATACCTTATTCCACAAACAACCAAACTATCACAAACTAAGGTCCTTCGGTTGTTTAGCATACCTCTGGTTACGCCCCTACTCAAACCACAAACTCCAACAAAGATCCAAGCCTTGCATCTTCATTGGCTACTCATCCTCACAAAGCGCATACCACCTTCTTGACCCCTTCACCTATCGCATCTACACATCTCGACACGTACACTTTGTCAAAAATGTTTTCCCATACCCTTCCCTCACCAATACCGCTCCCTCACCCTCACCTGACCCCCAAACCTGGTTCCCTATCTCTATACAAACCATTCCACTACCCAACGATCCTCATACAGTCCCTGCCCCCTCCCCACCTCCCATTCCACCCAAACCTCTCATCACCTATTCTCGCAGACCACCCATCTCCAACCCTTCAATGCCTTCACAACCTGCTAACACCTCCCACCCACCCACCTCAACATCATAACCCTCTCCCATCAACTCCCCAACCACACCAGACCAATCTCCCATCACCTCCACTTCTGTCCCGCCACCAATTCCTCCTCATACTACCCGCACTGTCAAGAAACCAAACCCCAAATACCATAATGAAGACTATGTCTTATACCACACCAGCCTCCATTCCCTGCCCGAACCATCCACCATCACCCAAGCCCTCAAGCAACCCCTATGGCGAGCCGCAATGCAATCTGAATTCGATGCGCTTTCTCGCAACCACACTTGGTCCCTTGTCCCCCCCGACTCGGCACCAAACATAGTTGGTTGCAAATGGGTTTACCGTACCAAATTCAAACCTGATGGGACCGTCGACCGTCTTAAAGCCCGCCTTGTCGCCAAAGGCTTCCATCAACGGCCCGGCATCGACTACAGTGAAACCTTTAGTCCTGTCGTTAAACCCGGAACCCTTCGACTCCTTCTTACCTTAGCAACCACCTCTAGCTGGCCTCTTCGTCAGCTCGACATCAACAATGCTTTTCTTCAAGGTCATCTCTCCGAATCCGTTTACATGCAACAACCACCTGGCTTCGTCGATCCTTCACATCCACAACACGTTTGCAAACTCAACAAAGCCATTTATGGCCTTCGTCAAGCCTCTCGTGCTTGGTATTTCGAACTCAAAAACTACCTTCTTTCCATTCACTTCTCCTCAGCCATCTCCGATCCCTCCCTTTTTATTCACAAATCCTCCAAGTCACCAATATACCTCCTGGTCTACGTAGATGATATTATTGTCACCGGCCCAGATCCCTTGCTCATACAATCCTTCATTTCAAACATCGCCACCTGGTTCTCTCTCAAGGACCTGGGTGATCTTTCTTATTTCCTTGGTGTGGAACTTATTCCACATACACAGGGTCTCTTTCTCTCCCAAACAAAATACATAACCGATCTTCTTATTAAAGCCAATATGCTTGATAGTAAACCAGCGAACACTCCAATGTCCACATCGGTTTCACTCCATGACCACCCTTCACCCTCTCTTTCTTCTCCCACAGCTTACCGAAACCCTAGTTGGTTCCTTACAGTACCTATCCTTGACAAGGCCTGATGCTGCCTTTGCCATCAACCGCTTGTCTCAATTTATGCATAACCCAACCGAACACCACTGGCTTGCACTCAAACGTTTGCTACGTTACCTCAAAGGCACTGTGCACTATGGCCTATTCATCAAAAGACATTCCCCAATCCAACTTCACACGTTCACTGATGCTGATTGGGCATGAGACAAGCATACTTATCGAAGCACAACTGGCTTCATCATTTACCTAGGTTCCAATGCACTCTCATGGAGCTCCAAACGTCAAAACACACTTGCTAGGTGGGCAGTGGCTTCAACCGTTGCTGAATTACAGTGGTTAATCTCTCTTATGTCCGAACTTGGCTACAAGTCCACTACTACACCTACAATTTACTGTGACAATCTAAGTGCCACTCACTATTCGGCTAATCCAGTTTTTCACTCTCACATGAAGCACTTGGCTTTGGACTTTCACTTTGTTCGGGAAAAGGTTCAAGAAGGCTCAATTCGGGTAACTCACATCTCAGGTGATGATCAACTTGCTGATGCTCTCACTAAACCACTTTTGAAGCCAAGACATCACCTCTTATTTTCTAAGATTGGACTCCTTCAACGATCGTCCATCTTACGGGGGAATATTAACTTATCACCAAATTCTATTTAATTTATCCTAATTATTGTTTTATCTTATCTCTATTATTAAGTAATTTGTATTTTAAATTAACTAGAATATAGGATCTTATAGATAAGAACTCCTTGTATAAGTATTTGATCTTTTCATATTGATTAATAACACAATTATCATATTGAGCATATTGTTCATACCCATAATGTCTAATGAACTTCCTGTAATACACTGTGAGGCCTAAAAAACCTCGCAGCCCTTTTAAGGTTGTGGGAACTGGCCATTCCACGATTGCCTGTATTTTTGATGGGTCCATGGAAACCCCTTGGCCACTAATGATATGCTCCAAATATTCAATTGTTGATTGGCCAAAAGAACATTTTTGAGGGTTTAGGATAAAAGAATTGTTGGTGAGTATTTGAAAAACGGTTTGGAGGTCTATCGGATGGGTTTCCCACGTGGGGCTGTATACGAGTATATCATCAAAGAAAATGACCACAGAAGTGCGCAATAAAGGTCTGAAAATATCGTTCATTATAGCCTGGAATGTTGCGGGGGACGTTCATTAGACCGAATGGCATTACCAAGTACTCATAATGCCCTTCGTGAGTGCGAAAAGCCGTCTTCTCAATGCTGTCTTCGTGCATCCTGATTTGATTATACCCGGATTTAAGATCAAGTTTTGAAAAGTGAACAGCCCCATGTAATTCATCAAGGAGTTCCTCCACTACTGGAATTGGGAATTTGTCAGGAATAGTTACCTTGTTTAGTGCCCTATAATCCACACACATCCTCCATGAATTGTCTTTCTTGTGCACTAAGATTACGGGGCTAGAGTAGGCACTGTGGCTAGGACGAATCATTCCTAAAGCCAACAACTCTTGCACTTGGCGTTCAATTTCATTCTTTTGAATGTGAGGATAGCGATAAGGTTGTACCGCTACAGGGGTGTTGGACATAAGGGGAATACGATGATCATGGGATCGAGAAGGAGGTAAACTGGGTAGGGCTTGAAATAATTGTTCAAATTTCTGCAAAAGACCCAGCAACTGCTCCTGTTGGACTTTTGATAAATCGCCTTTTGAAGCCACAGGAAGTTCAGGAATCGATGTGGATGGCACACTATTAACGGCTGATAAGGCCCCTTCATCTGCTGGGAGCAAATGTTGTAGGGCTGCAGTTGGAGGTTGAGAAACATTCCCTCCCTGAAGGGTAACTGGCACATTTAAGTGAACAAACTTCATCCATGCGTTTTTCCAGTCATGAGTGACCTCTCCCAAAGATTGCAACCAATCCATTCCAAGAATAAGATCTAAGTCTCCTGTGTCGAAAATCAAAACTCTGATAGAGAATAAACAAGGCCCAATTTGAATGGCTAATTGTGGACACTGCTTTTGAATAAAAACTACATGACCATCTCCCAGGCGAATATGGATTCCCTCAAATACCTCGGAGGGAATGTCCAAAGCAGCTACTATTTTACTTGAAATAAAATTGTGGGTCGCCCCACCATCCACCAGCAAACTTATTGGTATGCCTTGGATTGCCCCTTCCGACTTAAAAGTGTTGATGGTACTGTGTTGAGCTAAAAGACCAGCCATTTCGAGAGCTAAACAAGTACCAACTCCCATTTCCTCCCCTATGTCCGAGGATACACCCTCCAACACAAATTGATTCCCCTTTTCTCCTTCCTCTTCATCCTCTCCCAATAATAAAATACGGAGTTTACCCTCGGGACAACGATGGCCAGGACCATACACTTGGCCACAACGGTAATACAACCCTTTTTTCCTTCTTTCCTCCCACTCTGTTCGAGATAATGAACGCATTCCGCGTTCCCGATTAGAGCCAACCCCAGAAGAATTTCCCCCAGAAGAATGTGGTTTACCGTTTACATCTGGTTTAAAAGAAAAAGGTCCTGTGGACTGAGGCCTGCTCCCAGACCCATTTGATTTCACATCCCCACGTTTTCCCCCCACCATGGTTTCAGAAGTAGGATGGCTAGTACCCCCAAAAGTCTCCCCATAACGGGACCTGGATAACGGACCCGGGACAGCCGAAGGACGAAGCATGGCTTCCACATCCTTTGCTAAATAGATAGCATCGAGACACGTTTGTGGCCGATGAAGACGGACCCATTTTTTAACATCCTCCCGTAAACCAGCTATGAAATAGCCCAAAGTCTGTGTTTCGGGTAAACGAGGGACTAATGAGAGTAAATACTCGAAATCATCAATGTAGTCTAAAATTGAATCCGTTTGCTTAATGGTAGCCAACTGTTCGTAGGGGTTATGAATTTGTAGACCACTAAACCTTTGCAACAACTCCGATTGGAATTCAGCCCATGTAAGGGAGTCTTGGACTTGAGTGACCACTGTAAACCAGTGTTGAGCCACCCCTTGCATGCTTAATTGTGCAAGTTTAAGTCGGAGCTCATCAGGAGTCAAGTTAATATCAAAATAGAGGTTAGCCTTGTTAATCCACCCTTGTGGATCGGAACCTGAAAATTCTGGGAGTTTCACCTTCTTCACCGCCCAAGGAAACAGTGATGATGAAGGATCCACCGGAGGAGGAGGATGAATAGGCGATCCGAAGGGATCAATAATTTTAGGACCGGTACTTGAACTGGAAGAGTCCTCGGGTCGTTTCTCGAACTTCTGCATCCACGCGGTCGTCGTTTTCCGGAATTCGGAGGACTCAGAGCGATCCGCCACCACCAATTGCTTAATCTCAGCCACATCTGCTTGCAATTGTTTAATCTGTTGTTCGTGCACGTCCAAACGGGAATTCTGATTGCGAGTTTCCATGAAGCGATCGGTACTTGAATGACGAACGATTGAACGACGGTGAATTCCGGCAGGTCAGGGCAGGTCGGACCAATGATAACTAAGCAATCCAAATTACAAACACAAATGGAAATAGGAAAGTAATTTTATTAATGAAATCTCAAAAGATACAAGAACACGCCTCCTTGCCCAATTACAAACTCTCACTCTGTAACAGAGGAGCCCCACACAATAACAAACTTTCCAATACCCAAATCTAGCTTACTCTCTTCTTTTTATAAACAATTACGTAACAAACTATCAATGTTTACTTCCTATTTTACCCTTTCTAGAATAAACATGGAGAATAGGAGGTTTGGGTGGTCCCACCCTTGCCTCATCATTTGTATCAGATGATTTCCATGTCTACTTTTAGTTTACCCCTGATTCCTCCAAAATTTGTCCACAAACATAAAATTTCACAAATTGAGATATACACAATTAATACATAATTGATTTATGATATATATATGTGTCGGCCCTAAAGGGGCAAAAGTAAAATTGAACTAATTTTTACGTTAGTTTACTTAATTTTTGTAAAAATAACGTTAAAAGCGTTGGGTTGGTCGGTTAATCAGACATCACGAGTTGGGGGTCTCATTAAAAGCAACCTCTCTAATCCTACGAGGTAGAGGTAAGGTTGTTTAGATCTTATCCTCACCCTACCTTAGCTTTGCTAATGGTGGGATATACTAAATACAGTGATGATAGAATAGCCACGAATGAATCCCTTGCCCTTCTCATTTATGTATTCAACATATATAGGTTATAATTTTACATATGACTACCCTATACTATACAAAAAAGACATAACCATATAAACCTATAAACAATGACTATTAATCTAAGGAGGAGGATGAGGAATGCTTAGACTGGATCTAAAGTCGTTGAATAACGCCCTAGTTAATCCTTTCATGAAGATATCCGCAAGTTGATATCGCGATGGAGCATGCAGAGCACGAATCAGACCAACCTGAACTTTGTCGTTAATGAAATGGATGTTAATTCCAATATGTTTGGTATGTTGGTGCTATATAGGTTTCCCGGACATGTAAATAGCGTTGATGTTGTCACAATAAACAAGAGAAACCCGTTTGGTAGGAAGGCCGAGCTCGAGTAAAAAATAGTGAATCCAACACAACTCAACAACCACATTTGTGACCCCTTTGTATTCGACTTTTGCACTAGACTGGGAGATGGTGGTCTACCTTTTAGACGACCATAAGATGAGATTGTCGCCTAGGAAGACACAGTAACCTGAAGTAGAGCGACAGGTGACTGGGTAGCCTGCCCAATCAACAACGGTATATGCAATAAGAGATGAGATAGGACTGCTACAGAAGTAAAGACCTATTGTAATTGTACCCTTCACATACCTTAAGATTCTCTTAAGAGCATTGAAGTGAGACATGCAAGGAGCATGCATATGCATGCACACTTGTTGTACGACATAAGAGATATCTAGTCGAGTAAACATGAGGTATTGAAGGGCTCCAGTTGGACTGTGGTAAGGAGTCGGATCAATCAGTAATTCCCCGTCTAGAGCACCAAGTTTACATGCGGTATCAAATAGCGTATGCACCGGATTGCAGTCGCCCATTTTGGCTCTAGAGAGTATGTCGAAGACATGTTTTTGCGATAGAAACATCCCTTGAGCATCCCGGGTAATTGATATGCCAAGAAAATAACTAAGAGGATCGAGGATTTTCATAGAAAACTGTGAAGATAAGAGATCCAAGAAATGTTGTTTGAGAGTTGTTGAAGAAGTGGTTACAATGATGTCATCAACTTAAAGCAACATGCTGGTCGTGTCTTGACCTCGTTTGTAGATAAAAAATGAGTGATCACAGGAACTATGTTAAAAACCCAACGTGGTGACATAATCAGCAAACCTTTGGTACCATGCTCGATGGCTTGTTTTAACCCTTAAAGACTTTTGTAGATGACATATATGATTAGGGTAAGAAGGATGACAAAACCCCATTAGTTGATGCAGATAAACCTTTTCCTCTAAGTTGTCATTTAGAAATGCGTTCTTAACATCAAGTTGACTAATTTCCCAACCTTGTAACAAAGCAATACTCAAAACAATCTAATTAGTAGTTAGTTTAACCAACAGACCAAAAGTTTCATGACAATCCACACCAACCTGTTGTGACCAACCATCACATACCAATCGTGCTTTGCATCGTTCCAGAGAACCATCCGATTTTAGTTTATGCTTGAAAATCCACATACACTAATAATATTCATATCGTGTCGACGAGGAACTAACTCCAACGTATTATTTTGAATAAGAGCTTTAAACTCATCCGTTATAGCATGGGTCCAAACAGTTTTTGTAAGGGCCTCTGTTGGGTTATGGAGAATGGTTTCAATATCAACTGTGGTGTGAAGGTTGAGTGGGGTTCGTGGTTTGTATTTACCAGTCATACTACGGGTGATCATGGTACATTTTGGAGGTGGAGGTGGAGGTGGAGGTGGAGGTGGTGATGGTTGAGGTGATGGTGGGGATGGTCACATGTCTGTCAACCCAAATGTTTGGCCAATCTCTGTGTTATGCGGATGTATGTTTGGATAGGAGACCTAGGGGCTGGACCTGTGAAGGGGCAACCGGTTGTGGATGGGCCTAGGTAGTGTTTTGGTTCGGTGTTGAGGTGGCTGCTGTAGCAGGTTGAGAAGGTGTAGGCGTTGTGTTGGAGGGTGGAGTGGTAGGCTCAGGTTGGGTCAGGATAGGAGTTGTGTCCTTAGGTTGGGTGGGGGGAGGAGTGATTGTCTTGGTTTGGGTGGAGTGATTAGTTGTAGACACCAAAGAAACAAAAGAAGATGATTAGATGTACGGATGTGGGTCCAAGAATAAGTTAGTGTGTAGAAACTCATAATTAGGAGGAGAAGTGTTGAGTTTAGAATAGGGAAAAACGGTTTCATCGAACACAACGTGTCGTGATATGATGATTTTGCGAGTGGATAGATCAAAACACTTATACTCCTTTTGGTTTGAAGGATAACCAAGGAACACACAAGGAGAAGATTAACTTTGAAGTTTATTGATGATTTGATGGAGACAGACGGGTTTAGAGGGAAACAAAGACAACCATAAATGCGAAGATGATCATAAGATAGGTGTTTATGATAGAGTCGGTACGTGAGTGTTTGATTTTGTTTAGTCTTGGAAGGAAGAATATTAAGAAGGTAAGTTGTCATACGAAGGGCATGGTGCCAAAACATAGGAGGTAAGGATGCACGTGTAAGGAGTGTACAAATGATATTATTTATAGATCGAATTTTACATTTAGCTTTTCCATATTGGGAAGACGTGTGAGGACGGGACAAACGGAATACCATACCATGGTGTGTGCAAAAATCATGAAATGCTTTGTTATTATATTCAGTGCCATTATCACATTGAAAAGTTTTAATGCCACGTTTGAATTGGGTTTTGAGAAGAGAATGAAATTGTAGAAAAGCATAGAAGATAGATGATTTAGTTGCAAGAGGAAATGCCCATAAATAATTAGTGTAATCATCATGAAAAATGATATAATAACGGTGACCCCCGAGCTAAGAGTCAGTGAGGTCCACAAATCACTATGCACAATATCAAATGGTAAAATAGTACTAGAATTGGAATAAAATAGTAATTTCACATGTTTCCCAAACACACTAGATAAGAAATAAAATTATGTTTATCCAAAACACTAAGTAAAGAAGATCTAGGATGTCCCAATCGTTGATGATGTAGATCTTGAGATTAAGCTGACTTTGGCAGATGATGTTGTGTGAGGATAAAGATCTCCGGTGCTATCACATCTGAGCATAGGAATCCGCGTCTGGTAGTCGTTCACAAGAAAACCAAAAGGGTCAAATTCAATAGATATTTTGGTGTCGGTGGTCAACCGACAAACGGATAATAAATTTTTGGTAAGTTTAGATACCACAAGTTTTTTATTAAGCTGTAGCGGTGGGTAAGGTGGGGGGAGTATGGTGGACCCTATACCGTGAATTACTATTTGGTACCCATTGCAAACGACTATAACTTTTGTAAGCTATTATTTAATTAACGTAAAGAATACGTGTAGAGTGTGGCATATGATTAGTTACTCTCGTGTCAAGATACCAATTCTCATCAGGATTGAGAGTCATGGTGTGCATGACTTGCTCAATATTTGTACATGCATATGAAGCTTCACTATTAGCATAAAATTGGGATGGAGGCAAACCATGTTTGTTAGCGTTGTTGCCGTGATGGGCAATGTGGAGTCTGTATAGTACAATAAGGTAATGGTGGTGTGGGCCAGGGTTGTTGTGTTCATCATTGTGCATGTTGTTGCATCCATGGTGGAAGTTGGGTTTCCTGAGACCCCACTGGCCCATGGCTGTGTTATTGCATTGCCCCGACCCCGACTGCGACCCCCACAACCATGTCCTCTAGACTGAGAACGATTGGAATATGAATTAGTGTGCGAGTAGTAGTAAGCCTATGGCTGCAGAGATGAATCGGCATGAGCATTGGAGCCTGCAGGGGCTGTTGTGGTGGTGTGCAGAGCGATATCCGGTTGAGACTATTGAGCCTAGTGAGTCTCTTCCAAAATCAATCGCGATCGAGCAGTGTAAAAATCAGGTAATGAGGATTTTTGTTGCATGCATCATGCCAACGCCATCAAGTTTGCTACCCGTAAGGCCATTAATTAATTGGAGAAGCAGTTGCTGATCAGAATAGGTGCGTCTACATTAGCTAGTTGATCTGACAATACCTTCAGTTGTTGACAATAGGCAGAGGTGGTGGGGAAGGAGTCGAGTTTCATGTTAGAGAAATGACTCTAAAGGTGAAGGGCTCTGGAGCTTTTGTTGTCTTGAAATATGTTGTTATGTCAAGGGCATGCCAAGTTTGAGCAGCAGTAGACTTTGGCTTCAAGGGGCAAAAGTGCACTAATTTTAACGTTATTTTAATTATTTGTGAAAATAACGTTAAAATCATTGGGATGATCAACTTCAAACGATAACTTTAGCCGGTGACTCTTTCGGAGCAGCCTCTCTATCCCAATTGGGATAGGGGTAAGGTTTGTATATGTAGACAGAAATGATATTTACTGATAAAAATTTAATTATTTACAAAGACATAGCTCCTCTATATATAGAGGAGGTAACCCTAATATCCAGCCCGTGGGCTGTTTACAATGGGCCCGGGCCCTGATCTATACTATAACTATATACACATTCTAACACTCCTCCTCAAGTTGGAGCATATATGTTAATCATGCCCAACTTGTTACATATAAAATCAATCTGTGTTTTTCGAAGTGGTTTTGTAAAGATATCAGCAAGCTGAAATTCTGTCTTGACATGTACTGGTTGAATGGATGGAGGGTCTGCTTTAGTGCCTATTATTCGATCTCTGATTAGATGACAATCAACCTCTATATGCTTTGTCCTTTCATGAAATACCTGATTTTTAGCTATATGTATGGCTGATTGGTTATCACAATACAGTCGCATCAAGTCATTAGAAACAAATCCAAGTTTTTTGAGAAGACGACGAACCCACGTCATTTCTGATGTGACATCTGCCATCGCTCGATATTCTGATTCAACACTTGATCTAGATACTGTGTGTTGCTTCTTACTTTTCCAGGACACAAGATTTCCACCAACAAACACACAATATCCCGTTGTAGACCGTCGTGAGAAGGGACATCCAGCCCAGCCTGCATCTGAGAACCCAAATATTCGACCATCTTCTCCTTCTGTAAATGCACCAACACGACAATGACCCTGATCAGAATACAAGATCCCTAAGCCAGGTGTAGACTTAAGATACCTTAGAACACGAAGAGCAGCATCCCAATGTCCAGTATACGGTGTAGCCATGAACTGACTCAGAACACTCACAACATATGAAATATCAGGTCGAGTGACTGTCAAATAGTTAAGTTTTCCTACTAACCGCCTATATTTTTCAGGATCCTTCAATGGGCTTCCATCTTCTGGAAGAAGCTTCCTTGTAGGGAGCATTGGGCTATCGACCGGTTTGCAACCCAATAAACCACACTCAGTCAGCATATCAAGGACATACTTTCGCTGGGAAAGAAGTATTCCTTGTGGAGAACGAGATACTTCAATGCCAAGGAAGTATCGAAGGCGACCTAAGTCACTGATTTTGAACTTAGACTGGAGAAATTGTTTGAGCTGGGTAATTCCGACTTCGTCATCCCCGGTGATAATAATGTCATCCACATAAACAACCAAAATGATTCTTCGACCTTGATAGTGTCTGTAAAATACTGAGTGATCATATGCACTACGAACCATCCCAAATTCTCCCATGACCGTAGAAAAACGACAAAACCATGCTCTGGGAGACTGTTTGAGGCCGTATAAGGAACGACGTAGTTTACATACTTTCGAGGCCTCCTCCTTACCGATAAAACCGGGTGGTTGCTCCATATAAACCTCCTCCTCAAGAACACCGTTGAGAAAGGCGTTCTTGACATCAAGCTGATGGAGCGGCCAGTGATGAATGGCGGAAAGCGCTATACAAATACGAACAGAAGGCATTTTGGCGACCGGGGAGAACGTCTCATCATAATCAATACCATAGGCCTGAGAATAACCCTTAGCTACTAATCGGGCCTTCAGGCGATGTAAGGAACCATCAGGATTAAGCTTGACTGTGTATACCCAACGACAACCAACAACACGCTTACCTGGAGGAAGCTGTACAAGATCCCATGTATGATTATCTTTGAGGGCTCCAATTTCATCTTCCATGGCCTGACGCCATCCTGGGTGAGCAAGAGCTTCCATCACATTTCTGGGAACTGGGTTGGAATCAATGGAGGTAGTAAAGGCAGTGGATTCAGGTGAGAGACGGGAATAGGTAACATAATCCGCAATCGGGTACCGGGTTGTCGGTCGAGGTTCTTTGCGGAAAGCAATCGGAATATCAGGAAACGGTGCACCAGGTGGGTCATAAACAGGGACATCAGCGGTATCAACAGAGGTGGCAGGGGCAGTATCTGGCAATGGTGTGGTTGGTTTGGCTGTTGAGGGTGAATCTGAAGACAGACCAGGGTCATGGTCCGGTTGTGAATCAGGAGCCACTATTGTTTGATTCTTACCACGGCGTGCATATGTAAACTGCAATGGCGGGAGTGCTGCTGGTGGGCCAGTTGTAGTAGAAGCAGGTACTGGGACATCTGAGACCGGATCGGATATGATAGGGATAGTGGGGATAGTAACAGATTCTGTATCAGCAGGAACATCAGAATCAGGGAACAGATCAAAGGGAGAAGACGAGCATTCAAGAAAGTAAGGACAAGATTCATGAAAGGTAACATCGGCACTTGTAAAGTAGCGATGAAGAGAAGGGCTATAACATCGATATCCTTTTTGAACGTTGGAGTAACCAAGAAAGACACAACGAATAGCCCGAGGATCAAGTTTGGTGGTTCCAGGGCGATGATCATGAACGTAGGCAACACAACCGAATATTTTTGGGGAGAGAGGAAAAGGAGTTCTTGAAGGAAATAGAACAGAAAACGGGGTTTTACCCTGAAGAACAGAGGAAGGCATGCGATTAATCAGATAGGCAGCAGTAAGAACATCATCTCCCCAAAAACGATGAGGAACATGAGAATCAATCATGAGTGTGCGAGTAACATCTAACAAATGACGATTCTTACGTTCAGCCACACCATTTTGTTGAGATGTATATGCACATGATGTTTCATGAATTATACCATGTGAGTGGAGATAAGTGGAGAAATCAGCAGATAGATATTCTTTTGCATTATCAGTACGAAGTGTTTTAATTGATGTGTTAAACTGATTTTGAACATACGAGTGAAAATCACGAAATATGTTAGAAATTTCACTTCGAGATTTTAATAAATAAACCCATGTAGTACGAGAGAAGTCATCAATAAAAGTAACAAAGTACATAAAACCCAAAGGACTTTTAACTGGGGAAGGTCCCCATACATCAGAATGCAAAAGTTCAAATACTTGACTGACTCGACTAGACACTTTTGGAGGATAAGGACGCCTGGTATGTTTTCCAAGCTGACACGACTCACAATGGAAATCAAAAGAGGCAGGAAAATACGGTCTCATTTGCCTCAAAACCGCTACAGAGGGATGGCCTAGCCGGCAGTGAGCCTCCCTAATGCTAGAATCACATATGTTTGCTGTAGGTTGTGACGATAAGGACAAACGGTAGAGACCCCCTGATTCAACTCCGGTGCCAATCAGTTGGTTCGTCTTCAAATCCTGAAAATAACAATATGTAGGATAAAAATGAGCAGAACAATTATTTTGTGCAGTGAGTTGACTTACTGAGCAAAGGTTATCAGGAAATTTGGGAACAAGTAGTACAGAGGAAAGTTTCAATTTGTTTGAATTGCTGATGGATCCTATACCACGAACTGGGCATGAAGATCCATCAGCAAGTCGAACAGGTGGGTGAGAAATTTGTTGGAGGTTAGATAGTATACCTTGGTTCCCAGTCATGTGATGAGTAGCTCCAGAATCAACCACCCAGGATGAGTCACGGTTAAGGAATATACCTGAATTGGCTGAATTGGCTCGTGCAGCAGATGTAATTGACTGAGAGGAAAGTAGCTGTTGGAGACGGGTAACATCTTCTTGACTGAAAGTGGGAGCAGGTGCATTAGCTGTTTGAGTAGGATACTTTGGGACGAGGTGGTGGTTGAGAGCCAGCAGGGCGGTTTGGACAATTGTATTTTGTGTGCCCAGGTTCTTTGCAATAGTGACAGATGACAACACTTCCTCGTCCAGTTCCTTTTTTCTGTGTTATTTGATAACCACGGTTTGTTTCTCTACCTGTTGATGTATGCATAGCAGATATGTCAGTAGGAGGAGCATCCGAGCCGTACATTTCACGCAAGAGATGATAAGTGGATGCTACAGAAGAGATGGCATTAGAATTGCTAAGCAGGAGTGGTCGAGCATTAGCATACTTTGGTGATAGACCGGCAATAAACATCATGACATCCATCTTTGTATTACGCTCCTCCTGAACTTTTAAATCAGTAGTTGGAGGAAATAAAGCACGCAGTTCGTCTCGAAACTTTGAAAACCGAGTAAAATAATCTGTGAATGACAAATCACCTTGTTCAGCCCTAGTGTATGCTTGAACAACAGAATATGCATGAGATAAAGATTCCTTTGCAGAGAATGATGATGAAAGATGATCCCACATTTCCTTCACAGTAAGAAAATTTTGAGCAATACTGAGAACCTGTGGCTCCATAGTATTCCACAAAGCCATTTGAATTCCACTATCATCAATACGCCATTCGCGTGTAACCGGAACCGGAGGTTTTTCAGTTAAATGACCTTCTTTGTCCAAACTTGCAAGACCCTTTTGAACAAAGAGACTCCATGAATTCCAATTGTTGGAATCGAGCTTAACAGGAATACGTAACACAGATGCATAATTAATAATGCCAGGAGCAACCAGATTATCAGTAGTTCCTTTTAGTTTATCCCCCATTACTCAGATTATAATAACCAGCAGTTGAATCAAACAAACAGTCGGAACAGTAACAGTGCGTTAAGAAAAAGGTCACCGAAATACAAAACTAACTGAACAGACCTGGTCGGATTGTAGATTGGAAGCTACTGCAGAAAAACGAAAAACAGAAACAGTGGCACGCTCTCTCACGCGCCGGCGCGTGGGGGAGATCTGAGTTCTTCCGGCGGCGCGTGGCTGCGCGTCGACAGTCGGACGGCGGTCGGCTTTTCGGGGTTTCTTAATCGCAGCCCCCTGGTGATGCTGGTGGTGGCGGTGTTGCTCGAAAGTGCCCAGAAAAAGAATTTGTCGGTGGCAGCAGCTTGTCGGGAGCCGGATCGGAACGGGAACGGTTTTCAGAATCAGAGGTGATCTAGAGCCTTCGGTGGCTCTGATACCATGTAGACAGAAATGATATTTACTGATAAAAATTTAATTATTTACAAAGACATAGCTCCTCTATATATAGAGGAGGTAACCCTAATATCCAGCCCGTGTGCTGTTTACAATGGGCCCGGGCCCTGATCTATACTATAACTATATACACATTCTAACAGTATATATCCTTCCCCCCCCAGACCCTACTGAAAAGTGGGAATATACTGGGTAAGGTTGTTGTATGGTATGGAGTAGGTCATTGGATATAGTCCCCGTGTATCCATTGTAAAACTATTGCATCAAGACGAGCCTCGAGAAATGGATCGACAGGAGGAGGCTCAGCAGCTTTGTCAATCGGTTTGATGACTTCAGAAGGAAGTATGTGTTCAAGAACCTGAAACACAGTGCAATGAATATGAAAGAGGGCTGACTAAGAGATGTGCTATGCGTTTTCCATCTCCAAAGTAATGGTAATGAAGTTCTTGATGTTTGTGACGGCGACCGCCGGATAAATATTTGCCATCGGTGAAGAATTGAAGAATAGTATGAGGAAGGGCGATCTACTGGAGCACTAGGGTGATCGGGTCTTGTTGGGATAATCAGAGCGATGGTGAGGGGAGAAGCAGCAACAATTGGCGGTGATCGTGAGAGGAGGGCGCCTAGCAGGAGAAGTAGCGATTGGTGGCAGGGCCAGCCTAAAGGATCAATGAAGCGGGTGATACCATGATAGAATAGATACGATTGAATCCCTTGCCCTTCGCATCTACGTGTTCAATAAAGACATAACCGTATAAACCGATAAACAATGACTATCTACTCTTATTGATGATGATAATTTATGAGATAGCTAATTTTACACTTAATGCATTTTAAATACCAAATGACTTGGAAAACTTGTTAAATTTAATAATGAGGATGACTGAGTGTAAAATGGAACATTTGTAAGCTATAACCATCCATTTTTGAAAGTAAGAAATATTGTTGGAATAAATTAAGATAGAAACGTGGATAATAATATGGAGATGGAGAGGGTAGTTACTTGCATCACTAGTAGTTACCCAGTACATAATTAACTGAGAGTTTGTTACCTTAACTTGAGAAAAAAGATGAGAACTTGCTATCTTTTATTTTAAAATTGCATTTTGCCATCAGTTACTAATCCAAATCAATCTTATTGTGGTAAATCTGGACAGAATCTATGAAGGGCCTCATGCTTCATATGTGGAATCCGTACCTTTCAAATACATAATGATGTTTACATTATTTCAGCTTGTGTATTTCTTGATTTGCTATGGCATCACATGGATACCAATAGGTGGCATATTGTTTCCTTTACCATTCTTCTTGCTAATACCCATAAGAGAGCATTTTCTTCCCAAAGTGTTCCCTCATCAACATCTTCAGGAACTAGATGCATCTGCTTATGAAGAATTTGTAGGGCACTCAGGTTATAAGAGTCTTTCGCGAAGGGTATGCAGTTATCTTTATGAATTCTAGTTCCTTGTGCAATAGTAAATTGTATCTAGTTTGGGTTACTTGGGGGGTGTTTGGGAACAGTGATTATCTGCTTGGTATCGATTTATTCCACTAAAACTGAATGAAATGAAGATCTTTAATAATCTTAGAATAATAAAGCAATTACTGGTGTATGCAATTATTATTATTTTTATCATTTTGAAGTTCATATAACACTTAAAGTATTGTTTTAAAGGTGTTTGAGCACAGAACTGATGGATTTGAAGATGATGACAAGGATGACTTCTTTGATGTTTCTTCCCCAGAGATACTTGATGAGATGTTCACCCATAGAGGCGAGTTGAAGCTAAGATCGAGCTTCAAAGACAGAAAACTTCATGTTAGTAATGTACCCATTTTCTATCGTGTTTTTCTTCTTCTTCTTCTTATACTAAAGGTGCAAAATGGCTGGATTTTGATATAGGTCAGGTTGGGTTGACTTGAAACACAATTTTTTTTTCACAAAGTTTTCAATCTCATTGCTTTTGTTTCTTTTTTTTTTTTAACGCCTAATTTGCGTTGCACACGTATAATGTATATATGTGTGGGCCCTCAAGGGGCAAAAGTAAAATTGCACTAATTTTAATGTTATTTTACTTATTTTGTGAAAATAACGTTAAAAACGTCGGAATGATTAACTTCAAACGATAAATTTGAGCCGGATTCCTTCAGAGCAGCCTCTCTATCCTAACTGGGATAGGGGTGAGGTTTGTATCCATCATTTCCCCCCAGACCCTACTGAATAGTGGAAATATATTGGGTAAGTTTATTTGTTTGCTTTTGTTTCTTTTTAGTCATTATACTTCTTTTGTAGACCCAAGTCACTAAAAGAATTTTTTTTTTGTCTTTAGTGGGGGTCATTTTAGGGTATTTTAATCGTGATCAAATTTGGACAAATGTTCTAACATAATGACCATATTGTGACCTGCATACAAAAAGTCCCACATGACCGTTCTTTTTTAGTTAAATTTTTTTGTTTCATCTGTCTGACACAACAGAATTCAATTTGAAAGGTTTTATGCATTAATAGTAATCTAACTTTTTAAATTAAATGATTTGGAAGGTTTATGCATTAAAAGTATAGTTTGAGCAACTTTCTACCCATATGACCGTTCTTTTTTAGTTAAATCTTTTTGTTTCATCTGTCTGACGCAAGAGATAAAACATAACTTGAATTTACTCATAAACTAGTCAACATCAAGTACAACAATTGATGCGTTTGTATAATTGTTTCAGGTTGATCCTCAGAATGATGATTCATTAGCCTAGCACAGTATGATCAATGCATTAGAAATGACTACTTATGAATCCCTTAGCCAAAGATCTGTAATAATAAAGTTAGCCTCATAGAATTGATGATAATAGATGATGATGTACATATAATCCATGAAGCAGATTAAAGCAAAAAGAGAGATGATGATGATTCCAGCCTATGAAAACTGTCCTATTTCTCTCCAGATAATTGGTCATTGCACAGTACGCTTTTTAGACACATTGATTCATTGAACATTGCACTCATTTTTTTAGATTTAGAGAAAGGAAAGCATACATATCATATAGTTTTTCATTTTGGCTCAACTGAATATTGAAATCTTTTTATAATTTAGTATCTTTTTAGTTGGTCAATTATCAGTACATAAAAAACTACAGTGTTTTTTGTTTGCATATTAGGAACCAGAGGGTTCTGAATTCAAAGTTAACAACTGATGATTGATGAGAACCAATCGTTGATGAACTCATTATCATACATAGAATAAAGAATTCGTAATTCTAAGGACTGTATGATGTCAACCTAAAACTGAATTTATGTAAACCAATGGATCCCAACTGGAAGCATTAGCTGCAACACTATTAGCGGTTTGAGCTGGACCTCCACCATCCCAACCATAGTCGCTCTGCACTACCTGTTGACCCAGTGGCCAACCTCCAATTCCAGTTAACTGGTTTGATGTTGCTTGGTTAGCCTCTGCTGATACTGGCCACAAGTGATCCATGAGACTTATGTCAAACAAGCTGCTTGAATGATTCAAGACTTGGTTGTTTGTGTTTGGAGTTGCTAGCCATGGAACATTAGTGGGCCATGGCACAGCTTCTGGCAGCATAGGCTCATAGCAACATTGCAAACCATCATTGCGGTTTGGACTCACAAGTTCAATGGCATCACGAACATGGTGGTCACAGGTTTGATCCTGATCAGCTGGCATCCGATCAGTACATAAGGGTTCATTGCTCACCAGCTTTTGAGGAGGTGATGGTGAAACCATCGGTGGGGCTTTTCTCTTCCTTATATTGGTTAAACACATTGGTTGTAACGACATGTTAGTCGGCTTGGCATGGGTTGCGCCACTGTTTGTATGTAGCTTAGCTTTGAGTGCCCCAAGCAGCCCTCCCTCACCACCCTCTAAACCACAAGCTTCCTCAAACGAGAACGGTTCAGCGTTATCGGGCAAACACCGGACATCATTCACACTATTAGGCAGTTCAAAATTGGTTCGTGCATTAGCGCCACGCAATGTTCGGGCAGCTTGGTCATACGCTTGGGCAGCATCCTCAGCTGTATCAAATGTCCCTAGCCATAACCGAACCTTCTGCAACGAGTCCTTGATCTCCGCCACCCACCGCCCAGACGGCCGTTGTCGCACCCCAACATACTTTGGATGCCCTCTAGAGTTTGGCATCTTTCTTCTTCCCTTAATTCCGCCTCCGATTGGCTGCATCAGGTTAGCCATGATCTGGGTTCCAAGTCTAGTTTGTGATGAATGATGGGGTTATAATGGGGATTGGAGGCTGAAGAATCTAGGATTTTCATAAGTGGACAAGCTGGAACAAGTCAAGAAGATGGTGTATTTTTGTGTTAAAAATTGCAGGCCGTGGTTGATTATACCGACAGGGATATTGTTTATTAATTATATGGACACAATCAATGAAATGGAAAAAGAAACATACGAGAGTGAGCAAACAAGGTATAGTAAGTAGATGACTTTAAATAATATAAAATAGACAAATTCTATGAAGCAGAACAAATTTTAGCATTCAAATATAGTAAATTTTTAATGCATAAAAAGTATTATATTTTTCACAATAAGATAGAAAGATACATGGTGTTTATGATGAGTGGTTTTATCAGTATGTATTGTATTTTGGTACGAAATTGCTTCTTTCTCTTGTTTCAAAAATTCATCTATGGAATTTCAACAGATTAGTTGAACATTTATCATTACATAACTCATATTTGTATAACGTTAATATTCTTAAGTTAATATACCATCAAGAGTAATAGTACTAGTAATAGCAGTGGTAGAGGGTTGGGTCTAAATGGCAAAGTTATTAGAGTTAAGATTTTTAATGGTTCCATTCATGGTGAAGATGGAATGGTGTAAAAAACTGATGTTAATATATAATAGTAACTAGATCGTAACCGTAATGTCATAAAACTTGAAAAACTTTTATGTTGTATATACGTCTAAACAATTGAATTTTTTGAATGTTAAGACCGATATATTGTTTGTAAATCAAAAATGTCATATATCATAAATTTAGTTAGTATTATGAATAGCATATTGGTCGCCAATAATTCTACTTACAAATTAAGAGTATTGCTCATATATCGTATATAATATAGTTGGAACTGTGAATTCAAATTAGCTTTAAATTTCCACGTCTAAAGGTGGTGATTAACCAAATGAAATTAATCAAATTTTCTAGAGTATATTACGGTTTTGGCCAATGTGGTTTAAGTGTTTTAACTATTTCGGCTAAAAATATCTTATATCAATTCAGCCCCTGTAATTTAGACAACTAACATATTTGGGTTGAAATAATTAAAACATTTAAAACCATATGGACCAATACAGTAATGTTCTATTTTTAGTGATTTAAAATTCTGTTTCTTGCATCTCTCGTTTTAAACAAATCGAGTTTTTTAGTGATCATACATAACTAGGGGTCTACCCCGCGCGTACCGGCGATAACCCCGTATTTAACATAATATAAACACGGTATCTACCTACTTAAAATTCTTCAATAAAAAAAGATTGAGTCATACCTCTTTGTTGATATGATATTTGATCACAACAGCGACGACAAACAGCACGTATATAAAATGCAAACTAAATAACCGGCTGTAACAACTATCAGCCCATCTTAAAATAATAAATCAAATCGTCACAAAAGCAAACGAAAATCCTAAAGAGTACTGATCCAAACATAATTGCATAATGTTAATAACCATAAAAATAAAACTATAAAGAAAGGTGTAGTCTAACATAAAAAAATACGGATATAAAACAAACATATATTTAATTACTATTATATAACTTTTTATTTAATATTCATTATTATTTATTTATTAATAATTCACTACTACAAAATAAGCCTAACGCAACCTTTTTTTTGTCACAAAATGTTGCAAATAGGTTGCATTAGCTGAAGTGTAGCATAATGCAACATTTTTTTAAAAAGTTGCATTTAAAAAAGTTGCATTATAAAAAAGAGAGTTGCATTATGTAACAAAAAAGTTGCATTAGATCCAATGTAACTTCAGTTAATACAGCATTTTTTTGACTATAAAGGTTGCATTAGAGTGTTTTTTGTAGTAGTGATTATTAGTATTTAATTACCGTTATTCATAACAAACAATTACCTTTGCTATTTGTGTATATAGTAATAAATAATTAGCAAGCTAGGAATCCAAAAATATATATACTAGAGTGATGTTCAATTAAAATCAATATTAGTTGAAAAGCAAGAAAAAAACATTTTTAGTTACACAATTTAAAAAACATAAAATTAACTTTTATTAGTGTTTTTATTTGATAAATAAGTTTTGAACTACATACAACCTAAAAAATACGTTTTTTATGGTTATAATTTTTTTTTTTTATTTTTAATAGTATAGATATATGTATGCACATCTGCATAAAAAACTCAATGCGAGGGCTAATTTGGTAACTTTACCACCAGTAGAAGGAGCTAGGTTCCGCTTTTAGGTTTTCATTTTTCTCACACTCATCGTTTTGTGCTTCTTCAGAAGAGCGAGCAGTCTCCCGTTTTCAATCGTCATCAGGTATCTACACTCGCCATCTACTCCGTATATCGTTTCATCAATCCATCCAAAATATCTAAATCTCGCATGAATCAACCTCTATTTCCTGAAAAACACACAGATTAGTCATATCCTTACGATTTCTGTAATGAATTTGACCAAGTATTTCATTGTCACGTGGATGGTTTTCATAATACGTCTACGAATATATTTTCTTTAGGGTTTATGTTATGCGTTGGTGATTGGGGGTTCTTGCGCTTCCCTTGATTTTTGTTTGTCGGGATGTATTCCTATGTAGAGATAATGCGAGAAGAAGCCCTTAGCCCCTTGGGCCTCTTGGATCTATAGTTTGGTGTAGATTTTCTTTCAAAATTTTAAATATAATTTTACTTATTGTGTTTTATATTGTGAATCTAGTGTCAACTGTATACTTTTGACTGATTTGTGTTTTTTTTTTTTTTTTTTTTTTTTTTGTAAAATCTAACTCGCACCATGTTCTTTTTAGAGATTATGCTCGAATGTGTTGGTATTAGACTGATATTTGGTATTAGGTTAATATATAAACATGTTGTTTCAATTTATTGTTTCAGTCTGACAGGTTTCATTTTGTTAATATATAAACATGTTGTTTCAATTTATTGTCTCAGTCTAATAGGTTTCATTTTGTGAGCTGTTTGCTACATTCAAGTTATAAAGCATCACACTAGTGGTTTCTCTAGATGGATTGTGTTTGTGATTTTGTATGATTGTATCCATATGATTTCTTGATTGTTGTGCTTTTATATGATACATTTTACACCGTAATTCTTCTCAATCGTAGCAACCTACAAATGGCTAGTGTTTGTTTGATGGCTTATGAAAGCTAAAGTTAATAGAAGAGGGTTATGTGGGTGCCATGAAACATTTGAAGTTGTAATTGATGTGTGAACTGTGATGGTGATTTAGGTTTATTTGTGTCAACATGCATTAGCAGTCATAGAATATTTGATGTTATCATTAAATGTTTGTTGTTTAGCTTTGCATACTCTGTACTTTATCCAAGAAAGAGTATAGGTTGACTAGTCTTATTTAGCTACATGTGTTTGTGTGGACATATTCTGCAGACTAAATTTGAACGCTTCAATGTCATATTTGAGTTATAGGGTACCTTCTTGAATTCAGTTGTGCATTTATTTTTGAATTCAATTTAATGAGCATTTGAACTTATCATTTTCTCGTGCCATTTTTATAGCTTGTTATTTAAATGTTTTCACTTGAAAATGACAATCTTTTTTTCTCATACTGTGTTTTAGTTATTTATTAATTGAAAATGTTCCTTATTGAAAATGTTATGCAGAGTGCTTTAGGAATGCTGGATTGACTTGGTCTGAAATACAAGGAAGATGAGCAAAAAGAATCCACTTGTATACCTGGATGTCTCTATAGATGGAGATCCTATTGAAAGAATGGTTTTTGAGGTGTTTATTTATTGTTGTGATCGGTATTTTAGTTTTATTTAGTTTTTGGGGAGGTCTTTGTGATGTGACAGATTATTGATTGTTATTTTAGGTGTTTTCAGTTTGCAGATGTATATATAGTTAGACCTGTTATATCCGTGGTAATTCTATAAGGGCTAATTTATTACCAATAATGTAAAAGCAACTTATTACTTTGTATGGTCTTGCAGCTCTTCTCAGATACTGTTCCCAAGACAGCAGAGAATTTCCGGGCACTTTGCACTGGTAATAGTTACTCCATAAATCACAATTGGTACTTGAATTTTAAATTTTTTGTGACATTTATGATCTATTCTCATTATAGGATCACACACAAATCACTAAACTTTAGGGATTATCTTGTGCATGGAAGAATTTCTTGTATAATTTTAAACAGATATGATTTTTGAATACATTTTTTTTTACTTTGATGACACATGTGCAGTGTAAATTTGAAGGATAGGTTTATAAAGCGTTTGTTACTGTTGAATTTTGTGAACTTTGAGATTGTTTATATTATTAGCTTAATTAAATTTCAGGAGAAAAAGGGAATAGTCAGAAAACCGGAAGGCCCCTGCACTACAAAGGATCCTTTTTTCATCGCATAATCAAAGGATCTCTGGCTCAGGTATGTTTTTTTCTAATCAATTACTTCAATTAGTTATATTGTTTATTCATTTTCTACTTAGTTCCTTCTAGTCCTGTAAGTCTTCACGAGGTCTGATTAAAAATAGTCAGCTATCCTTGTTTACACTGTAGGATACAGGATTGATGGTCACAACTGCTTTTCTTGTGATGTAGTTTTTAAGGTTGTATTTATCTGGTTGAATATACTCACTAATTTTGAAGATTGTCATACAAATCCTGCTTTCTGCAATAAGTTTTTTTATATATTTATTAGAAAACTAATTTTTGGTACTTTTTGCAGGGTGGTGATTTTTTTAAACGTGACGGTATGTGCCGGCCATCGATTTTTATTTTTCATTTATTTTAGTTTGTTGTCACATAATTCAATGTTTTTGATTTATCTTTGCAGGAAGTTATGGAGAGAGCATATATGGTGGGAAATTTCCAGGTGAGAAATCAATCTTTTCACTGCTTATGTTTGTTTGAATCTTGATGATCTTGTTTTGCTCAAAGTTGTCAATGAGTATCAGCAAAATTGTTTTAAAAGCGTATTTGAAAGACATAATCTTTAAATTTCTCTACACTATATTTATTTATATTTACACCATGCCACTTGTATTTTGAGAGAAAATGGGTTTCCTTTTTGCATTGCCTGTGAAGGTGGGGGCTGACATTGGTTTATTCTCGCTGCATGGAGCTCCACTGATTATGGACAATAGTAATTGTCTTGAAATGGTGGGTGTATGAATATTTTGTTGCACGCCTTTGCTTCTAGAGGTTTCCAATCTATGTTTTGTGGTCAAAGTACAAATCACTGGTTTTTATTCATTATACAAACAATTTTTTTTCTATGCTATGCTTTGAGTTAATGATCAGTACATTCCATGACTCCATGAGCTATCTAACTGGTTCTTTCTTACACGCTTGTATTGTTTACCTGTATATATTAGATTTAATTAGGGATTCTTGGGCAATCGTCATCCATTGTTTTCTGCCCTTTTGGGTTGGGTTGTTAGGGGAGGGGGTGATGGTAGGACCTACTCACGTTTGCTCTATTTAAAATAGAAAAAAGAAAAGCAAACTTGTTTTTAAAACACTTGTTAGAAAAGAAAAAAAATATAAAATGGTTTTTAAAGTTACCTTTTGCTTTATAAAAAATGAAGTGTATTCTTAACTAAAAAAGGTTGTATCCTTGAGAAACCAAAAGTTGACAACTTCACTTTATACATGAGTTTACAGATTTTATTTATACAAGTTTAAATCACTTGGATTAAATTAATTACTTAGAAAATATTTCTTTTTATTATCGTTGGCTTAAATCTTAAAATATTATGATACATTTTATCACAACAATATATATTCTTTTTGATTCATTTAAAATTTTTTATTTACTATATCATAAAAATAAAGTTGATCTAAAGAAATGAGTTATGAAATATACAAAATGACAACAAAGTAAGCGGGGTTTGATTATAAACTTAAAGAAGTTTATAGAATATAGTGGTTAAGAATAGCTGACGTGGCATGATCTTATGGTTAGATAACTGGTGGCATTTTGCTGTTCTTCTGTTATGACTTGATAATTCAAGCATTGTTACTATTTTATTATGTTCAATTGTTCGTCAACTTAGGTTTTTGTCCATCTTTTTCTTTATTTATGATTATTAACTAACCAGCTATGACATTTCAGATGAATCCTCTAAATTGAAACATGATGCACCCGGTCTTTTAACAATGGCAATTTCTGATCGTGATTCACGTGGTTCTTTATTTAACATAACCTTTGCTGCTAACCGTCATCTTGATAGGTTTGTTGAGCTTTTAAGTTATAAACACCTTTTTTTAATTATTATTTTATGCTTTTCCTTAAAGTTATAAATATATCAACGCCCTTGAACAGGAAGTATATAGTATTTGGAAAGATTGTGCAAGGATTTGATGTATTGAAAAAGATTGAAAATGCGGGTGATGATGATGGAAGACCAACTGTGACAGTGAAGATCATCTATTGTGGTGAATTTAGTGATAGCGAGAATCAAAGTTCTGGTATGGTGGATGCATTGCTTTGTATGCTTTGTTGAAACTTACATTTTTGCGCTTATCAAGTTTACTGTGATTTGATTACTTGTTTTGAAACTTGTACATTGTGTTTGTAAGTTTTATTTTGGAAAGTGAAAGAAGAGATGAAAAATAAAAAAGATTTGTGTTACTTGGTGTTATTTTGGAATGAGTGATGGAAGGGGAAGGCAAAGAAAAGAAATGAAAAGAAAAGAGAATACAATAAAGGTTTTTTTGCATTCCCAGTGTTTTGAATTACAAGAATGCTAAATAAAAAATTCCTCCTAATTTTTTTTAGTTTTTTCTCCAAAAAGTTAGATGTTTAGGAAGAGAAGTGCTTAAAATATTTTTTATTACTATAGGATTTTTTTTTTAAACTTTAAAATTTTATCCTGCCACAAATTGAGGGTGTAGTTGTAAGAATGTTAAATTTCTCTTCCTTTTTATTCAACTTAGCAAACGAAAGGATCATATTTTCTTTTCAGTCAGGAACACGAAAAGTAAACATTTTTTTTCTTTTTGTTTCTTGTGTACGAAAAACAAACATTTTATTTCTTTCTGCTTCTTCTGTTTATTTTTTTCTCTTGTTTACTTTCTGTCTATTTATAGTTTGTTTTTAATGCTTTTAGATAAAAAGGCAGCAAGCAAAAAAACAGGCAAAGATGTTTCATCAGAGGCTCACAGCCATGAAGCAAGGCGGAAGGGGAAACACAAGAAATCTTCAAAAGAACGACGAAAGAAGAGAAAACGATATTCTTCAACTGAGTCAGACACTTCTTCAGACATGGATTCAGAGTCATCTGATTCTGATAGCGAGTTTGATTCTGATATATCATCATCATCATCTGATATTAGTTCTTCAAGTGATGATAGGCGTAAGAGAAAGAAAAAATCTTCTAGAAGGGATCGACACAAACGTGGCAAAAGGAGGGACAAGAGACGTGAGAAGAAACGCAGGAAGCGTGATAAGAAGTCCAAACGCAAATCAAAAAGGTTGCAGATACATTTTCTTAGAGTGCCTTTCTCTTTCTAAAATGTGATTAAAAACTTTTGATAAGAATTTATATACTTTCTAGGAATAATGCATGTTGAGGCCATCCGAATATTTAATTTTTTTACATTATTTTTTCACCAAGGTCATTTATATTGTTACTACCCTATAGGCTACTTAAAGTTTTTATCTGATTTCATTTATACCAATTTTGGCCAAAAACTTGTTCGACGACAGAAATGATTTTAATATTTTTTAGAAGACCAAATTGACGAGGTGTCAGCATGGTATTGGTTAAAGTTGTATTTTTTCCAATAAAGCTATAGGTATTTTGGTTTTTGTTCTATAAGGTAGTGTTAACATATAGGTGAATTTAATAAATAAAGGATGAATATTTGTCTGGTTTCCACATACATTATTTCATTTTTTACTCACCTGGTTTTGATTATTAGCTGATATCTAAATACCCAACAGTGATTTTTTATGGTAATAAATGGGCATAGAGGTATTTCTAGATTTTATTTCACCAGTAAAGGAAATTTAACTGTACTTTTTGGTCTTCAAGAAAGGATATAGTAGTTTTTTTTTTTAATAATAAGAGAGAATTAGTTTTAGTTAGAACTTTTGGACTTCCAAATTAGGATTTTTTTGTGGGAAGAAGTTCTATATGTTGCACAGTAGCATCAATTTTCTGTCTTGTTTTAATTTCAGGGCTTCTGATAGTTTAAGCGAGAGTGAAAGCGAACATGGCTCTGAAGATAATGGGGATGTTAGAAAGCCAAATCTGAAGCATAATAATTCGGCTAAAATCACTGGTTTGTTGAACTTTGTTACTTTGGCATAGCGTTCAACTTCTGTTTGATGTATCACTTTTCAAGAAAAATATTGTTTATTGACACTTTGTAATTATAGTTTATGAAGGATCAACAATTTTTGAATCTATCTTGAAATAATGTTTGGTCATTTCAAATATATTTTTCTTTAATTTTCTTTTGTACTTTTAAACATATCCAGATGGCAATCATTCTCCATCTGCTGAACTAGAAGATGGTTCTGTTCATCATAAAACTGAAGATGCATATGAAAGGGAGGAAGGCGAATATCCTAAGGAAAATGGTGAGCGGCCGATCAATGGTGTTGATACGATAAAGGTTGCTGAGAGACCTAATGTCATAAATGACCACACACACAATTCCAGGTTATTTGTTTTGTTGTCATTTTACATTTTTTTTGTTACTAGTCACAATATATGATTTTTTTTCTTTTTTCTAATGTGTTGAGCAGGCGTATAAGTAAAAGCCCTCAAAGGGCCTTGAGCAAGAGCATGAGTATCAGTCCTAGGAGGAGCCCTCGCGTGAGCCCGAGGCGCAATTTGAGTAGGAGTCGGAGTGTCAGTGGGTCCCCTAGGCATGTCACTTTGCTAAAAAACCGGAGCCCAGTTAGAAGTGAAAGTAGCAAGAGTCCAGTTAGAAGCACTAGCCAAAGTCCAGTGAGGGGCAAAAACATCAGAAGCCAAAGCCGAAGCCCAAGCCCAGTTAGATCTCGAGTTCGAAAGAGTGCTAGCAGGAGTCCTACACTGTCACCATCGCCACCTCGAAGTAGAAAATCCTCACGAAGGTCCATAAGCAGAAGTCCCATTAGAAGAAGTTATAGCAAAAGCCCTGTGAGATCCTCTAAACGAAGCTTGAGCAGAAGCTCAGGTCGAGCCCCCTTAAGGAGAAGCCTGAGTCGCAGCCCTGTGAGACCACCTGTGAGGAGCGGTCGTCGCAGTTATTCTAGAAGCCCTGTTGGGGCACGCAGGGCTAGGTCTCCTTCTAGAAGTGTTTCTCCTGATGGGTCCCCTAAACGTATCAGAAGAGGGAGAGGGTTCAGTAATCGATATTCTTATGCACGTAGATACCATTCTCCAGATCGTTCACCCGTCAGGTCTTATCGCTATGGCAGGGGTGACCGTGACAGGTAGCACAATATGTTTGTTAATATAGTTTTCAGATGGGATGGTGGTGGTGGACCAGTTTTATTTCAATGGACAATTTTTATTTGCAGGTACTCAAGCTATAGGCGCCTCAGCCCCCTGAGGGACAGAACTCCACCAAGGTATGCTGGAACATTTGAACCTTATGTTTTCAAATGAAATAGGCTATTACTGAAATATTTTGGATTTAAGCTTTGTTTGTTGTACGTGCATATAATGTATATATGTGTCGGCCCTTAAGTGGCAAAAGTAAAGTTGCTCTAATTTTAACGTTATTCTACTTTATTTTTGTGAAAATAACGTTAAAACTATTGGGTTGGTCGGTGAATCATGCATCATGAGCCGGGGGTCTCATTGGAAGCAGCCTCTCTATTCCTACGGGGTAGAGGTAAGGTTGTCTGCATCTTACCCTCCTCAGACCCTATCTTAGCTATGCTAATGATGGGATATACTTGGTACGATGATGATGAAATATTTTGGATTTATTGCATGTTGATAGAAACTAGAAATCTAAGATTTGGATTACTTAAATAAGAACAGAGTTGGCCTGATTTGAGGTAGGCTGATCTCCGATTAGAAGGCATAAACCTCAAAAAAATTAACTAGACAAAAATAAGCCAAGACCTGCTACATAACTTATGATTTGGTAGGAAATAGTTTTGGAACTTGCCCCCTAAGTTCACTCCCTTCTGACTTGGTGAAATACCCCATAATTTTCTGATGTTTAAATTGCCCCCCCACCCCCCCACCCCCATCCAGTAGGGGACCTGAATTTAGGTTCAAGATCCTCTCTGGATACATATCACATGTGTTCTGGATTTGTTTACCAAAATTTCATCATTAATGATGTTATATACAGGTACAGAGCTAGAAGAAGCAGGACCCGAAGCCCAAGTGTTTCACGAAGCCCTATTCGCTACCGCCGTCGTTACAGTCGCAGCCGCTCGCCTGCTGAGATCTCTCGATACAGGCCTTCACCGCCTAGAAGGGCTCCACGCAGTATAACCCCACCTTCTAGAAGCAGGAGCCCAAGGTCTTCACCGTTGCCATCTCCAAGAAGGACCAGCAGGTCAAGGTCGAAATCAAAGTCAAGGTCTAGGTCCAGGTCCAGGTCCAGGTCCAGGTCGTCATCTGGAAGCCCGCCTGCTAAGAGAGGACTAGTATCTTATGGAGACGGTTCTCCAGACTCTGGTCAGAAGTGAAGACATGGGTTTTTGATGTGGCTGAGTTATGTTGAAGATTTATAGACTTGATATGTAGGGTGTGTTTTGAATAATAGACTATTTTCTGCACTTAATTTCTTCTTGTTAGAATGACTGGCTCGTAAAGACAGACGATTGGATGTGTTTACTGAGGTTTGGACTTTGCATTTCAATTTATGGTATTAAATCTTATTTCATTATTTTTATCGAGTGGATTATTGTTAAACCGAGTATTATCTTGTTATTAAAGACTGCATGACATGAGATAACACAAGCCTTTTGCCTGATTTTTTGGTTAAACGAAGGAAAACAAGGCTGTGAGTTGCATTGGTTGGCACCTGTCCATAAATGGTTGTGTTGTTAGGGAGATCAAAAACTTGGTCAATAGGGGTGTATCAAATGCCGTTGTTTTAGCTGACAGTTTTGTGTGTCTTTGAATTACATGTACATCTCCATCACGTGTTAAGTTGGTTCAAAATTACTAAAAGTTGGGGGGTGTTTTGTATTTGCAAGGTTGCCTGAGAGTCATCTCCATCACCATTTTTCCCTCACTCTCTACGATGATAATAAGCATCTCCTGTCCTTAATTTAACGGTAGCATGGCTTATCCAATGCAATACCATTTTTTTTAAGTTTTTATTAATTGATAGATAACAGTGAAATTTTAGACGTTAAGAAGACATAAACGTGAAAAGTATTTTTGAGAGGCTGTCTATTATTCATTTGCTCTTGTGTACAAAATGAAACCTTACACCTATGTGTTTACATTGGTCATGGAATACCAGTTTTTTTAGACAACTTGATAGTTTAAGTGTTATCACAATATATCACCATACCTTCTAAAAGTTTTAATCCAAACTCTTCAAGGACTCCTTTAACCCAAACAGCTTGACACCCACATGTTGCAGGAGCAACATATTCAGCTTCAGTGGTAGATAACACCATGATGTTTAGAGGACCAAGCAATGGCAATTTTGTTCCAAAGAAATACATATCTAGACCCTCTCTTCCTGCTATCAATATCACCAACAAAATCACTATCTGTATACACTTTAAGGATGGCTTCTCCTCCTCTTTTATACCATAAACCGTAATCAAGTGTTCCTTGTAGGTATCTCAAAACTCTTTTTGCTGCTGCAAAGTGTTCTTCTATTAGTGAGGCGCTAAATTAACTGATCAAATTAACTGCAAATTGAAGATCATGTCGACTAATGGTGACATACATAAGGCTGCCAATGAGTTGCTTGAACTTAGTTACATCAGTTTTAGTGCCTCCCTCTGATGTCAACTTAATTCCCATGGCCATTGGATTCAGAACTGGATTGCAATTTTCCATTTCAAACCTCTTCAGAATATCCCTATCATACTTTTGTTGTGAAATGTGAATACCCTTGGAAGTTTGTAACACTTCTAAACCAAGGAAAAACCGTAACTTACCAAGGTCAGACATCTCTAACTCCTTTTTCATTGATGCATCAAAATCCATCATCAACTCAAGACAATCTCCTGTATATATTAGATCATCAACGTATATGTTAACTAAGAGTACGTTACCTCGGGTATTTCTTTTTATAAATAATGTGTATTCGTTGCTGCTTCTCTTGAAACCTTCACTTATAAAATATGATTCGATCTGGCTGAACCAAGCTATAGGAGCCTGTTTTAGACCATACAATGCCTTGTGCAACTTGTAGACTTTATCTTCGCTGCCTTTAACCACATAACCCCGAAACTGTTGAATATAAACGTCCTCTTGCAAAGTGCCATGCAAGAAGGCCGATTTAACATCCATCTGCAGTATATCCCAACCATTTTGAGCATCAATATCTATCATCATTCGGTTGGTGTCCATCTTTGCAACAGGAGCATGGACTTCCAAATAATCGAGCCTTGTACTTCTCGACTGCTCTCGTTTACCTTTGTTTTGTAAATCCACTTGACATGCATTTAGTGTCTTTAGGAAGATCGACAAGTTCCCATGTTTGGTTCCTTTCAATTGCTTCTATCTCAATGTCCATGATGACCCTCCGCTTGTGACTTTTAATTGCTTCATCATAGGTGTAAGGATCCCTTTGAGTATTAACAACAACAACATTCACTTCATCTTCAACATTATTGTTCGTAGCATAGTCTTGAAGGTAAGCAGGAGATCGACGAACTCTACCTTCTCTTGCACTTGGCCCTGCATCAGTTTGGACAATTGGAGTTGATGGTTCATTAACTTCTGGATCATCACTTGAAACTTCATCGTCATCTTCATCATCATTGTAATCAACAAGAGAAATATCTCCCCAAACAAACTCAGTTTCACTAGACTTATTTTGATCCATATTCCAGACCCACTTCATATCTTCTTCAAAATAAACATCATAGCTTATAATAATTTTGTTGGTAAGTGGGTCAGGTAGCCTGTAGGCTTTGGATTCTTCTCTAGTACCCAATAAAATGCATGCATTACTTATGTCATCTAACTTGACTCCTTTTGTTTTGGAACCAGTACGTGACAAAGACAACCCCATACCCTAAAATTTTCTATGTTGAGCTTCTTTCCTGTCCACATTTCTTGTGGTGTCACATCAATTAAGATTTTAGTAGGACCCTTGTTTAGCACATAAAAGGACCACACTATAGCCTCAGCCCAATAAACTTTTGGCATATCCTTTCCTTTCATTATAGAGACCGTCATGTTAATTACAGTTCTATTTTTGCGCTTGGCAACACCGTTTTGCTGAGGTGTAAAGCTGGTTGTTAGCTTCGAATACCATTTTCTTTACAGAAATTATCAAATGATTTGGAGAGGTACTCTCCTCCTTGATCGGTTCAAAGACATTTATTCAAACAACCACTTTCCTTTTCAACCCCTTTTTTAAATTTCTTAACACATTCAAATGCTTCTGATTTTTTGAAGTAAATAAACTATGCCCGGCAAAATGGGTGGGTTGGGTTGGGTAACGGGTCAGAACGGGTTCGGGCCAGAACGGGTTCAGGTCAGGACGGGTTCAGGTCAGGATGAGTGCGGGTCAGAACGGGTTTTAAGAAAAATTAGTTTGGGTCTAAATGGATTGTTTTTAAAAAAAATCAATTTAATTTAACTTAAGATGTGTTATAAGTAAGCAAATAATCTATTTGGATAATTTTAGTGATTTTCTCATCAAATATGTTATATTAATCATTCTTAAATGTTTGAATCCATTGCATTTGCATACTTTTTTGGTTACCCGTCTTGACCCGCATAGTTTAAGTGCTACTCATCTCAACCCATTCAATATTATGATGTTACCCATCTCAACCCATAATACTACAATTGTTACCCAAACCAACCAATTTCCTTTAGTATGGGTAAAAATTACCATCTCTAAAATAAACCCACCGTTTCTCACTAAAATCATCAATGAAACTCAAAAAGTACATTTTCCGTTGTTTGTAATAGGAGATATGGGGCCACATATGTTTGTGTGAATTAACTCTAGCCTCTCATTTGCTTTCCATGTACTTTTCTTAGAAACAGCTTGTCTAATTTTCCATTGTTCCTATTTCCACAAAAAACACCACGCTACTATGTGTTCTTTCTTACTCACTTTATGGTGTGTTTTATTTAAAAGAAATAAGGTATAGAGACAGAGTGTGTGATATGAAAGAGAGAAAGAAAAAGAAATATGTTTGGAAGACAGAAAACAAATCTTAGATGACTAAAATGCACTTTTTACTATCGAAAACATGTGATGTGACAAAATATGAGCCATACATTAAGCTTCTAAGGTTTAGATAACTCAAGTGAGTTTCTATTTTATCAATTCCATAGAAACCTATACTTACTATTTGAAGGACCAAGTGTGTTACTAGGTTGTCTAATGCGCTGTTACCTTCGATGTAAGAAGATACAAATGTCGACCTTTTTTAGTTTAAGTGTGAGGTAATAGTTACAAGTACAAATAAACATGATGTCCTGAGCAAAACAAACTGAAAAACTGCTAAACTCTTTGGTGCTAAACCGTTCTAATACAAGTTTACTAAGTTAACTTTATCAAATGATAAAAAAATAAAAAAAAATGATACGTCAAATGGTAAAAAGAAAGAAAGTTCACCAATAGTCACCACATGAGCAGAAACCGTTCTTGAAATGATGAAATCGATTCGTATCCCGAAGAATAATTTCTCGGTCAACAATCTTGGAAATGAGCTTAGCAGCAATATGACAATCTTCACAAACCCGTAGATTCTTGGTGATTCTTATAGGGGTAAAAGGTTCAGTATTGATAATAACAAACACAATAGCAAGCTTTTCGCTATGAACTGCAAGATGATTTCCTTTATCTTCATCCTCAATGTCATGAAGAGCAGAATCTATCTCGGGCACATACCCGAGTTCTCTCATTTTCCCTACAATGATATCTAATTCTTCATAAATCTGTTTAGACTGTGGATGAGATTGATCACCAGCAAGAAATGAGTGAACTTCATCATTAAGCTCAACATTACTAACACCAGGCTCTTTTTTGACTCCTTTGACTTTCATGATTGACCGAAGGATTGTCACATCTTTCCATCTGCCTGCTTTTGCATATATATTTGACAACAAAACATAATAGCCAGCTTGTTCAGGAACCGATTGAAATAAATGATCTGCTGCCACAAGACCAACATTCATGTTGGAGTGAAGTCTACAAGCACTCAATAATGCACCCCAAATTCTGTCGTTTGGTTTTATTTTCATATTTTTAATAAATTCATAAGCTTCATTGATTCTCCCAGAACGCCCTAACAAATCAACCATACAAGCCAAGTGCTCCAGTCTTGGAACGATGTTATATTCATCAGTCATTAATGTGAAAAGTTTCTTTCCTTGATCTAATAATCCAGCATGGCTGCAGGATGATAGGACCGGTACAAAGGAAATGGAATCAGGGGTGAGACCTGAGTGTTGCATATCTGAAAAGAGGGTTACAGCAGTTTGACCATCACCAGTCATGCCATAAGCAGAGACCATAGAGGTCCATGACACAACATCTCGGACTTGCATTTCATCAAACACCTTCCGTGCCTCATTTAAAGACCCACATTTGGCATACATATCAATCAAGGCATTCTCTAGTGTTATATTAGGAAGAAGCCTCTTTCTTTTTACATATCCATGAATCTTTCTTCCTAGCGATAAAGCCGAAAGATCTCCACAAGCAGGCAGGACACTAGCAACTGTCACTGAATCAGGGTCAATTCCATAACTTTCCATTTGCAGGTAAAGATTGACCGCATCTGCAGGCATAGAATTATTAACATATACAGCTACCATTACATTCCAAGCAACTAAACTATCCCGGGCATGATTCATGAACATTTCCATCATTAATGTTAGGTCATTGGACGAAATTGAACTCGTTACAGCTGGGGAAAGGCTAGCCATCGTGCCTGCATTAGGTTTGATGCAAGAAGACTGTATCATTGTCCTGCAAACATCTAAAGCCTCACGAAACATCCCGTTTTGAGCGTATGCAGCAACCAAAGAATTCCAGGAGACAACATCTCTCCCAGGCATTTCATCGAACACCTTGCGAACTTCCAACAAGCGGCTACATTTCCCATACATTGTAATCAATCCATTCCCTACATATAAATTTGAATGCAAACCCTTCTTAAAAACAGCAACATGGGTTTGCAACCCGAACCACAGATTCTCAGACCCGGAGCATGCTTTGAAAACTTGAGGAAGTGTAAAGTGATCAGGGATAATGTTAGATTTGAACATACTTGTGTACATATGAAGTGCTCTTTCATAGAGTTTATTGTTTACGTAGCTTCTAATCATGACATTCAAAAAGACAACATCTTTATGAGGAAATTGATCGAACAGTTGGCGGGTAACTTGGATTTGGTGACATTCAGAATAAGCTTTCATTAATTTGAGAACAATATGTGAGGCTGAAGCGAGATTTCCAGCAAGAATTAACCTAGAGTGTATACGTCTCAATTGTTTGATATCTGGGCACTTGTCCAAGATTTTGACACAAAAGTCTTCTACGAGCGACATGATTGTTAGGCATGTTTAGTATGAAATTGATTGCATTCACTTCTCTGCTAACTGGAACAAACGACAAGGAAGAGAGACTGCCAACAATTAAAAGAAAATTTAACAACCCAACCTGATGGGATACTCCAATCAAGCTCCACGACTGAGACAAAAAGCGAGGGCCGCGGCTGGGCTAAAAGCGAGAGCCGTGGTGATAAAAGGAATTTTTTTTTGAAATAGGGTGCATGGTAAATAAGTGGCATGAGCTTTTTGTTTGGGAAATAGGTGAACCGCTACCTTGGGTAGTTGTTGCTTTCGTGTCTTCCTCCGTGGCTTTGGGTTCCAGCATGGCGTCAATGTATAGCTAGAACCAGTACAACCGCTACTTGAGATAGCGGGTCTCTCTCTCGATTATGCATGAACCGCTACTTGGAGTAGCGGTTGCCATTAAACCTCCTTAATCACACTAGACAAGCTTTGTTATGGACCGGCTAACACAAAAAATTACAACCGCTCAATGGGGTAGCGGGTCCTCATGTGTAGGTGAGGTGGTTTGTGTGTAGTTGCTTCATGCATTAACAACACAACAACACACTGACATCTTCAATTAAAAACCTGAAAAGCTTACATAAATTAAAAACCTTGCATGGGGTAGTTGGGTGCAGGTATTATGGGTATTCATTTTAAATATCTGCACATTCACAAATGATACACACACCTTCGAACACATTCACAAAGCATACACACACTTTCGAATTCACAAAGCAACTGAGCATCTTTCAAATTTCAATCTCATTCAACATTACCAAAGTTATAACCTCTTCAAACTTTCTGAAAAAAATGAGTTACGATTTACATCCCGGTCCAATCGTTGATGATGTCTTGTTTCTTAAAGATTCACACCGGGCTCGAGATATATTGAATAACAAGGAGCCTAAAAATTTGGTCTTCAGACGTGCTGATCAAAAGTTTTTTTCGTTGTTTAACAACAACCCAATCACCGAAAATGTTAAACGCTATGTTAACATTGCTGGTTTTGGTGGGTTACTTGATTGTGGCTATCGGAACCTTGATCATGGCCTACTTGAGGCACTTATTGAAAGATGGCGTCCTGAAACACACACGTTTCATCTGCCAATCGGTGAAGCGACGGTAACCCTGGAAGATGTTAATGTTTTGTGGGGTTTACCAATTGAAGGTGGAGTTGTTTCGGGTTGTGAACACCCGTCATCTGTTGCCGATCGCATCGTTAGATGTCATACCTTGTTAGGTTTGACAACTAGCGAAACCGATTTTAGAGGAAACTGTTTAAAATTAACCACTCTTTTTAATCATTTAAATAATTTTATTAATGAATATTCAACAGATTTAGAGTGCATGCAACGTGCACGTTGTATAATACTTTATTTGTGCGGTGGCACTTTATTTTCTGATTCCTCGAATAATCTAGTTTCACTTAGCATACTAAATAATTTAGAAAATTTAACTGCGTGTGGTCAGCTGAGTTGGGGGAGTGATGTTTTAGCGGTGTTGTACAGGAATCTATGTAAAGCAACATCAAGCAATGCCAACAACATTGGTGGACCAATGTATATACTGCAGTTGTGGGCATGATGTAGAATCACTACTATTTCACCAAGGATTCTGCATCCATTTGATAATACAAGAACATATGGTGCCATGTACGGTTTAAAACTTTGTTATTTTTTATAAACAATCAAGTAATGTATAATGAATTATTTTAAATGTTTATAGGTGGCGGGAAAAATTGACATATAAAGATGTCATTTCACATTCCCTAAGAGCATGTAGATCACAACTACATTGTTTATAGGAAGGGGAGGTAATTTGTTTCAATTGTTTATTTTATTTTTGTGTTCATTATTTTATGTTGAAGTTTAATCATATTTTTTTTAACAGTTCAAGTGGAGACCTTATGAGGAGGTAATCTCATTCCTACCAGAAATTTGTACCAGTGGTATTCGCAGCTGGCAGAGCGAGTGCTATGTGATTTATTGGGATGTGGTCGAATTTTATACGCCACAAAAGGTTATGAGACAATTTGGAATGGTTCAGCACGTTCCCAGTTCTTTTCCTTTATCCATTAATGATTACATGAAGTTGCACACATTAACTCGGTCTGGAAAGCCAGAAAGGAATTGGATGAATACTCACTCGGAATACGTGACTGTGTGGAACCAACGGTGGCAAAATGTTATACAAGGGGTTCGTTGTGCAACACCTACGGGAGAACCAAATTATATGCAATGGTTCTGGTCACGTACGGTATTGTATATAATGAATCCTAAGTCACAAGAGGTCATGCAGCCCAGGTTCCAAGATCACGGGTCTAGATCGCAACTTTTGGTATGTAACATGTATGTTATAATATTTTCATCATTATCATTATATTACCATTTTTTGACATGTTTTGTTATATTTTTTTAGATGGATGGGATAAGTCAAACTTATCAACAAGTTGGGGGCTTTATGCAAACCGACTCAACATCGAATTTCCATAACTTTGAATTGTTGCAAAACACTGCGAATCAAGTTATGGGAATGGTTAACGAAGGAAGTCGTCTGCGTTACCCAACACATCTTCAAACTGAACCTGTTAATTTAGGTGGCGATGACACAGTACCACGTAGTCTATGAAGGAGAGAAAGAAGACGTGGGAATTTAAGAAGTGGGGCTGGTACATCTAGAAGGAAACGCGTACCCAACACATCTTCAATTTGCCATTACAATTACATGACTGAAATTCATACAATTTATAAAATTTATTCGTCTGGAAAGAAACGCGCCTTATAAAACTGATCTGCCATTGCGTGACGGAATTTCATACAGCGTTCTTCAATACCTTTTTCCACCGTGAAGGCCTTCTTATGCTCCAGCTTGTACATTAGCATACACAACCTAGACCACCTCCAATCTTTGGCAGATAGTCGTCATTAATGTTTCCAGTCTTTAGGTATCCTTTCTCTTGAGGTTTGTAGGGTCCATGGATTACATGTCTCCAATAGCTAACTGCATCTAATAGCTTATCAAAAAACATGTCAAACTTTTTCAATACTCCATTATGAATCAAACGTCCATAATGTTTCGAGTATTTGTGGTCACTCCAGTATTTAGTCAACTCCATTGTACATAAATTGATTTGTACAAGTAGCCAGTCCTCAATAACCTGAACATAAATTGGAATATAAATGTATTGAACCTCCCAAAATGGAGGATACAATTCATTCAGTCCGTTGGCGTATTCTGAACCAAACTTCGTTGTGTAATCATACATTTCTAAATGAAATTGCGGTGGTAGAATTGTCCAGTCAAGTTCGACATCTGGGTTTTTCCTTTTATTAGCACCTCTTATAAACATCATCCTTCGAACCCAACCTTCAATATGTTGTGAAATACATTAAAAATGTTTACATAAACATTTTAATTATTAAATAATGGGAATGAATAGATTTATTTTTTACTATCGAAGAAAGTCGACCATCATTCAAATATCCCATTAGAACTCCCCAAAATTCGGTATGAAGCTTGTTTAGCCCTAAGATACGCGAATAGCAAAATGGGGCATCCCCATTATTATAAAACTCAATTGCATCCTTTGACAAACTACGAGACTCGTTGTTTACCGGTACATCTTCCATATGGACTTTTGAAGTATCATCTATAGGAACCTTTGAATCACCATCCTTAGGGATGTTTGCTACATCATCCCTAGATGTTTTAGGGACACCAGATGACGATGCAACGTGTTTCAAACTCAAGCGCCTCCGTTTATTAGGAACCTAGTTTAAGGAATTTTTCGTTAGTTGGGAATGATATTGCTCAACTTCTTTTTCATGTGGGTTGGACATTGTGTAAGAAAGCTATGTTGATAGAAAGAGAAGGCTTTGTTTGTTGGACAATTTTTATGTAGAAGAAACATATATATAGCATGAAATGTGAAGATATGTGTATTATTGATGTACTTTTTCATTTTTTTAATGTTTTAATAAGAAACAAAATCAAATAAATAATACACATATTAAAACTCATAATCATTTAACCATAAATAATACACATATTAAAACTCATAATCATTTAAACATAAATAATACTCATATTAAAACTCATAATAATTTAAACATAAATAATACACATATTAAAACCCATAATCATTGTTGACGGTTAGGACATCTATTGATCGTATGTCCAGGTTGTCTGCATAAACCACACAAACGAGTCCTACGTTCTTCAGGATAATGGACATCCATCTCATTGTGTATTCTTCTTCCTCTCCTTCTTCCTCGTAAGACAGTTATCCTTGATGTATCCCCGCGTATTCTCCAATCAGCTTCTCTCCAATGATCAATGTGACTAAGTGGGTAAAAATGACCATCATACTGTGCCCGATAAGTAGCTGTATGAAATCTGTGATTCACAATGTCATGAGGCTGATCACCCCTCCAATGACAAACTGCGATGGCATGCGAACATGGAAATCTATAAATTTGCCATTTTCCACATGTGCATGTTTTCTTATGATATTCAACCGTATAGTCATTGCCGCCATCTTCATTCGTTTGGAGACGTGAAATAACCCTATACCTTGCATCAATTTGATCAAACAGAAATACTTGGTGTTCATGAGAACGATTGTCGCGACAATTAAACAACGTCCACATACGGGGAGGTAAAGCTGTAGTGCAACTCGTTGCAATCTCCGTGTGCTTTACGTATTGAGCTACGTCCCTTTGAAATGTAAAGTCAATACAGGCCTTAATAGGTAGCAACCTAGCTTCACGTAATACATTAAACGACGTCTTCTTTTATCAAAAACAACTGTCCACTTTGATTTTTCAATATTGTTTAAGTACTGCCACGCCTCTTCGTTTAACCCTCTCATTTCTCTTTTCGCAAACCAATACTTTCGGCGCTGTGTAGTGCTCCCAATTGCCCAACATAATTTTTTCAAGCTAACACTCTTGAAATTTTTCATGAAGTTGCTTCTAATATGACGAAGACAATACCGATGATAGGCTTTCGGCTCCATCCAATCTTCATCTGTAACACCCCGACCGATGGCGGAAACGTCGGGATGCCACGAGGGATGTGTAGATTGTTCAAAAGCTCGTGGGCATCTAAATCCAATCATCATATATCAATCAATCAACCATATTAATTACACCAAAAATCATGTTCCTCATGAAATAGTTACAACAAATACAAAAGAGATTTAACTGTCTAACTAAATTCTAATCGCCAGATATTTAGTTATTTAGCTAAGTCCAAGACCCTATATGATGATGTCCAAAATAGAGGAGATCACCCTCTTCATCCTACTTGTCTCCATCACCTGAAACATGTAAGAAATCGAGTGTCAACTACAAAGTAGTTGGTGAGTAATCATAAGTTTTTATACTTAAAAAGTTTTATAAAATGCATTTAAAAGTTTAAGTTGGAAAATGGTTTCATAAAAAGTTTAGATAAAACGCGTATAAATACTTATGATTTTCTGAGAAATCCACAATAATACCTGTATGAGATAATCCAACTATTCCCCAAACTCAACAATCAATCACATACACAAACACATAATCACATAACCAATCAGTCATAATCAATCATAAATAATCGTAGTCAATAATAGATAATCAAACCACAAACCAATCAACCAATCTCAGCATCAATATTCTCAAATAATGTTCGTGACTATACATGGTCATTACGTAATTAACATAAGTTAAAAACATGATCGATGGAGTGGTCGCTAACCACGTGACAATACATGAAGTCAAAGCAATGAACCGAAGTCAAAGGCAATGATTCACGGATGTGGAAATCATCCACGTGACAATACATGAAGTCAAAGTAATTAACCGAAGTCAAAGGCAATGATTCACGGAGTATGTGACAATACTTGTAACCTTTGTTATCGACCGAAGTCAATAACAATGTTTACACGGATGAATAATAATCAGTGATAATCCATAATAATGCTAATTCATATTAGTGAATATCATAATGATAAACAGGTATTATCCTTGTGTTATCAAAATAATATTTAAACCGGTATACATGTTTCACCTCCGAGTTTTAAAACAAAAACAGTTTAAAGAAAGGGAGGTTATGAGAACTCACCTGAAGTCCTTAGGATTTGTGTTATCGTATTATTCACGCTCGCGTATGTAACTCAAAAATCTGTAGTTAAATAGGTGATCATATTTATAAGTGCAAGCGTTTTATTGCTATTGTGTGATCATCTAGACTTACTTTAAGTCCATGCATACTTTATTAACTTAGTTCATTCCATCAAAGTTAGAGTAATTCAACTAATATTTATCATTAGTCATTATTAGATTATAATTCGAACTTGTGAGTCCTTTTATTGACACATAATGATAATGGGTTTTGAAATCTTATGTATATACTTATGTCTATGAATAAGTGAAGGGAATAACTCTTTAATCATCCCTGTAATAGTACATACATGCATGATTAATTTATGGCCACCTTTTCTTAATTTTATGAAATCACATTCCAAATTTAAGTAATTATTTTTAAGCTATGTCCCTAACTGCTCTCATTATACATTTATAAAAATCCCATAATTTAAAGTTTCTTTCATTAATGAAAGGTGGTAATCTCCTAATTCTTCATGCATGTATGTTTTCCCATAGTTTCTTATAATATGGGATCTTATATCAATCTTAGTTAGAAACTTAGGTTGGTTCCAGCCGAGGGCAGCGAACCTTTAGCCTCCGCCATGGGTTCGTCCTATTTGGAAAAACAATGGTTCGGTTATGCATGAGTAGAGTTCGGCCAACGAAGTGAGCAGCAGGGTTCGGGAGCCATGGATGGCCAAAGGTTCGTCTAGCAATAGGTATCATGGTCTAAGGTTCGCTGACTTGGATGCTTAATCTACCTAAGGTTCGGCCAAATGAGGAGATGGTTCGGCCAAGGGTTCGCCAGCCAAGGGTTCGCCCAACTTGAGTTTCAGCCAACAGGTTTGTTCCTCATGACGTGGCTAGGGGTTCGCTACCCAAATGAGGGTTCGCTGGTGCCATCATAGGTTCGGGGAAACCATGGCAGGTTCGTGGCCAAAGAAAGAAGGTTCGTGGCACAAGGCTCGGCTGAAGAAGAGGGTTCAGCCACCTCTAACAGCCCAGGGTTCGTTGCAGACCTGGACCAGGTTCGTTGCAGGCTTGACCCAGGTTCGTTGCAGGCTTGACCCAGGTTCGTTGTAGCCCAGAAGGTTCGCCATTACAAGGTTCGGTCGTCCTAAAGATTCTCCAACAGGTTCGCCGACCTGTAATGCTTCGGCCAGCGGGTAACCATCTCCATCATCGACCTTGCTACCAAGTTCTAGGCTTGCACGGTTTATCTATGGTATCCTTATACTCCTACAAATGTATTTTAGGGTTTTAAGGTCACAAAACGTATACAAACATGGTGATGATGACCGATTACTGAAAAATGAAAAACCCGAACATAAAACTCAATTCTTACCTCGATTCGTTAGTCAAAAGCAAGATTTCTTCGTATCCTCTTGTAGCTCTCGTTCACACGAACGCGTAGGCTCCGAGAACTCTTGATTTCGTCGAGAAACGAGCGAGAAAACTTAGAGAGAAGTTAGAGAGAGAGTGGGGTGCGTGAGTGTGTGTTTTAGAGAGAGAGAGAGGGTTTGTAATAATGAGGAAGAAGATGAACTTCTTCCCATTTAATTACCCGTATAATCCCACGTGTCCGGTCTCGTTTTTATCGCGATAAAATAAATAGTTGCTCGGTTTTTAACGTGAAACATATTTTTAAACACAAGACATTCAATTATATTATTTTTGTTTTAAATAAATAGTTTTTCAATTAAAATCATTTAAATAAAAGATCTTCGTTTATTTTCGTTAATTAAATTATTTAAATAAATAATTATTCGAATTTGTTTTGTGTTGTGATTCCAAATAAACGTTTTAAGTTTTCATTTATTAATTTAATATCGTTTGATATTATTTAGTTATCTCGTCGAAACGCGTTACTCGCGTACGTATTCGTAAAGATCGTCACCTTTGCGAATCCAACGCTCGTACCGTATTTCGATTCGATTTTCTATTTAAGGAATATTATTTCAGAATATTATTCTCAATAATTATATTCGTGTGAATCGTCACCCACGCGAATACTTTTATTAAGTTAATATTTCTGAATTTATATTCGCGTTGACATTGTGTTCGTAACCTCAACATCGCGTAATTAATTCTAGTTACACTTCCATTATTCTATTAAATTTAATATTATCTTCCCAATCCAAAACCCACTAAACCCAAGTCACTGACACATCCATGATAGACCGAAATATGCATATGTATAGGGCATATGTAAGGGTCAGTCGCAACTGCCCTAGCCACCGTCCCACCGCTATTTCGATAAACCATGACCATGTGTCCTTGACTATGTTTAGTAACCATACAACAACCAATTTAAATCCCCTTTCCATTTCCAAACCAAATCCATAATCATCAACAATATAACTGCGATAAACTCTCTGGTTCTGTTTAGTTGAGTTACAACTAAACTTCCCATGGTTTACGCGTATAATATGTTCTAAACATGTATACCAGTAACAGTGATTATCATTAATAATATCAGCAAATAATCCATTATCATTAATCATAGTAAATCTCAGATCGTAACAGTACAATCGTACGGATGTACGGACGACCGGAAGTACAGTGATGTTACAGTCTCCCCTAGTTACGGGAATTTCGTCCCGAAATTCAACTTGGAGTGACCGTAGTAAATAAGTGTGGATACTTAAGCTTCATCTGATCTTCCCGCTCCCAGGTGAATTCTGGACCCCGCTTCGATTCCCAACGTACTTTGATAATTGGAATTCTACTGCGTTTGAGCTTTTTAACCTCACAATCCATTATCTCCACTGGTTTTTCAACAAAATGCATGGTATCATCGACGCGAATGTCATCGAGTGGTACCTGAAGATCCTGATCAGCTAAGCACTTTCTTAGATTGGACACGTGAAACGTTGGGTGCACGTTACTAAGTTCAGTAGGAAGTTCTAATTTGTAAGCAACCTTCCCGATCCGTTCAAGGATCTTAAAAGGGCCAACGTAACGTGGAGCAAGCTTTCCTTTCTTCCCAAATCGCACAACGCCTTTCCAAGGCGACACTTTTAGCAATACCATATCTCCCACTTTAAACTCTAAAGGTTTTCTTCGTGTATCCGCGTAACTCTTCTGTCTACTGCGAGCAGCTAACAGATTGTCGCGGATCTGACGGATCTTGTCAGTCGTTTCCTGAATAATCTCGGGACCAGTAATCTGCGAATCGCCGACTTCGGTCCAACAAATAGGTGACCGACATTTGCTGCCATAAAGAGCTTCAAACGACGCCATACCAATGCTCGCGTGATAACTGTTGTTATACGAGAACTCAACCAATGGTAGATGGCTATCCCAGTTGCCACCGAAATCGATGACACAAGCTCTTAACATGTCTTCCAATGTCTGAATCGTTCGCTCCGTCTGACCATCCGTTTGAGGATGATAAGCAGTGCTAAGATCCAATTTTGTTCCAAAGGCTTCATGTAGTGATTCCCAAAATTGTGCCATGAAACGAGCATCACGGTCCGATATTATGCTTAAGGGAATACCATGTCGGCTAATGATCTCATCAATGTAGATACGAGCTAACTTCCACACAGGGTAAGTTTCGCGTATCGGTAAGAAATGAGCCGACTTTGTCAATCTATCAACTATCACCCAAATGCTATCTTTACCGTTTGCGGTTCGTGGGAGTTTGGTAATGAAATCCATGGAAATATTCTCCCACTTCCACATAGGTATCTCTGGTTGTAATAACAATCCCGAAGGTCGCTGGTGTTCTGCCTTGACTTTAACACAGTTGAGGCACTTAGACACATACTCAGCAATATCCTTCTTCATTTCAAGCCACCAGTACAAGCCCCTAAGGTCTTGATACATCTTGTCAAAACCCGGATGGATTGAGTAACGTGACTTATGAGCTTCATCCATAATCACCATCCTAAGATCACCCCGGTTCGGTATCCACAACCGATTCAAGTAATACATTAAACCATCATCTTTGGTTTCCAATAAGATTTCAGCCCCGCAAGACATCTCATTTTTCAAGTCATCTTGAGCTAATGAGTGTTGTTGGGCTGTGAGAACCTCATCACGGAGACTAGAGTGCACTCGGACACTATGGATCTGAACTCGACTCTTGCGACTAAGCGCATCTGCTACTACATTCGCTTTACCAGAATGGTAGCGAATTTCACAGTCATAATCATTCAACAATTCAACCCATCTCCGTTGTCTCATGTTGAGCTCTTTCTGATTGAGAATGTGTTGCAAACTCTTATGATCAGTAAAGACTACACACTTTATGCCATAAAGATAATGTTTCCATATCTTCAAAGCAAACACGACTGCACCAAGTTCCAAGTCGTGTGTAGTGTAGTTCTTCTCGTGAATTTTCAGCTGTCTTGATGCATAGGCCACAACCTTTCCCCGCTGCATGAGAACACAACCGAGACATAGGTTGGATGCATCACAATAGACTACAAAATCATCATTTCCATCAGGCAGTGTCAAGACAGGAGCATCACAAAGTTTCTGCTTCAAAGTCTGAAACGCCTCTTCTTGTTTTGGTCCCTACTCATATGGCTTATTCTTCTGTGTCAAAGAAGTGAGAGGGACAACAATTCTGAAGAAATTCGAAATGAACCGCCGATAGTAACCGACAAGTCCGAGAAATGATCCAATCTCCGTAGGTGTCTTCGGTGTACTCCAATTCTTCACCGCATCTATCTTTGCTGGATCCACGTGAACACCATATTCATTGACTATGTGCCCCAAGAATTGAACTTCCTTAAGCCAGAATTCACATTTAGAGAATTTGGCATACAGTCGCTCTTCTCTTAGGATCTCCAAAACCAACTTAAGGTGTTTCTCGTGCTCTTCCTTGGTCTTTGAGTATATCAGAATATCATCAATGAATACAATCACAAACTTATCCAAGTATGGCCTGCAAACACGGTTCATGAGATCCATGAAAACCGCAGGTGCGTTGGTAAGACCGAAAGGCATTACCAGAAATTCATAATGGCCATATCTTGTTCTGAAAGCAGTCTTGGGAATATCATCCTCATGTACTCGAAGCTGATGATTCCCAGACCTAAGATCGATCTTTGAAAACCATGCCGAGCCTTGAAGTTGATCGAAGAGGTCATCGATGCGCGGCAATGGATATCGATTCTTGATTGTAAGTTTATTCAACTCGCGGTAGTCAATGCACATTCGGAATGACCCGTCCTTCTTCTTGACAAACAGGACCGGTGCACCCCATGGCGAATGGCTCGGGCGAATGAATCCTTTATCAGTCAGTTCTTGCAGCTGGCTCGCCAATTCCTGCAACTCCGAAGGTGCAAGTCTGTAGGGAGCTTTCGCAACTGGATTCGCACCAGGTACTAAGTCAATTCGAAACTCTACTTGACGTTCTGGTGGAAGACCCGGCAAATCATCTGGGAATACTTCTGGAAAATCTCTGATCACAGGAACATCTTCAACTCTCTTTCCCTTATCCTTTTTCTCCACAATATGAGCTAAAAATGCTATGCATTTCTTCCTAAGGTACTTGTGTGCTTTAGTGCATGACATAAGCTTAAGGCCTTTGCTATAAGTTTCTCCAAAAACTCTTAAAGTTTCACCCGAAGGTAATGGAATACGAATATATTTTTCATGGCAAACTATCTCAGCTTTATGGGTGGCTAACCAATCCATGCCTATGATAACATCAAAGCTACCAAGATGCATAGGTATAAGATCAATCGGGAAAACGTGATCATTTAAGTTCACAGTACATCCGATAATAACAGTGTCAATATCAATAGTGTTTCCGTCAGCCATCTCCACGTTAAACGGTTTATCTAAATATGTACGTGTTCTACCAAGCAAGCATTCAAAATCATAAGAAACGAAACTCCTATCGGCACCAGAATCAAATAAGACAGATGCATAAGAGTTGTTGATCAGAAATGTACCGTTGACCACGTCCTGGTTGGCTTGAGCAGCTGGGGTATTCAGTTGAAACGCCCGGCCTCTTGCCACCCTCTGATTATTTCCAGTCAACTTTGGGCATTGATTTCTGAAGTGACCCACTTCACCACACTCATAACAGGCTCTTGCCTGTGCTTGAGGTACCTGGCAGATGGGTACAGCTGGAATAGGTTGAGCTTGTGGAGCTGGCAGTGCAAGCGGTGCATGTTGCATCCTTTGTGCTTGCGGTGCACTCCGACAAACATTAGCAAAATGGCCATACTTGCCACAGTTGTTGCAGATGCGACAAGGCAAGTTCGGCATATGATGATATCTGCAAGTATTACATTGGGGAGTATTCCCAGTGTAGTTCCTTGCAGTATAGTTGGTTGATGATTGATGCGCAAACTTAGCAGCAGGAGCAGTGACCATGAAGTTCCTGGTCTTCCTCTTTTTGTTGCTGCTCTTTGATGAACTAGCAGCCTCGGTCTTGATCTCAGTCTTTGCTTCCTTGGCGGTATTCTTCGTCTCAGTCTTCTTCGTTCCTTTTCTCGTGAGAGTTCCAGCCTTTACATGGTTATCTGTAAGCGTAGCAGACAACCGGATCGCATCCTCAAGTGTTTTGGGGTTGCTCCCATAAACAGTATCTTGAATCTGCATCGGCAGCCCGCCGATATACTTCTCTATCGCTCTTTCCAACGGTGTCACCAAATGAGGCACCAGCAGGCTATACTCATGGAACTGAGTATTGTAGATTACATTCTCCCCGCTGTCCTGCTTGAGTTCCCAGAACTCAGTCTCAAGCTTCCTCATCTCACTTCGCGGACAGAATTCAGTGGTCATTAGGTTCTTGACCTCTGTCCATGTTAGTGCAAGGGCAGCATCAACTCCCCTAGTTCGCTTCTCCCCATTCCACCAAGTTAGTTCTCTCTTCTGGAAAACACTGGTGGCATAGCGAACTTTCAGGTTATCGGGGCAATCACTGTTGATGAAGGTATTCTCCATGCTCTCAAACCACTGCAGTAGACCAGTGGCTGATTCAGCACCTGTGAACTTCAGAGGATTACAGGAGTTGAAATGCTTGAAGGTGCAAGTTGGCGGATTTGCACCACCTCTGTTGTGTATTGTGATGCATCCCATCAGGGACTCGGTTGTGTTTTAATGCAATGGGACAAGGTCATAGCCTATGCATCAAGACAGTTAAAGATTCATGAGAAGAATTACACTACTCATGATCTTGAACTGGGAGCAGTAATATTCGCATTGAAGATTTGGAGACATTACTTATATGGCACTAAGTGTACCATATTTACAGATCACAAGAGTCTGCAACATATTTTTGATCAGAAGGAACTCAACATGCGACAACGCCGTTGGGTTGAACTTCTGAATGATTACGATTGTGTGATCAAGTACCATCCGGGAAAGGCAAACGTTGTAGCTGATGCCTTGAGCCGGAAGGAACGGGTCAAACCCTTACGCGTTAGAGCTATGGGGATGACTGTGCAGACCAGTTTACAAGACAGGATCATTCAAGCCCAACAGGAATCAGTTGATAAGGGAAACTTGAAGAAAGAACTTGACTGTGGAGCAGAGAAACATTTAGAGACTAAGATTGATGGAATGATCTACTACCAGGATCGTATATGGATTCCTGCGGTAGATGAATTGAGAAGAATTATCTTCGATGAAGCACACAAGACAAAATATTCTGTACACCCAGGCGCTGATAAAATGTATCAAGACTTGCGTGGATTTTATTGGTGGCCGGGAATGAAGAAAGACATAGCCGAGTACGTCAGTCGGTGTCTGACGTGTGCGAAGGTAAAGGCGGAACACCAGAGACCGTCTGGTTTACTGGAACAGCCTGAGATTCCGCTCTGGAAGTGGGAACAAATAGCTATGGATTTCATTACCAAGCTACCCCACACTTCCAGTGGTCATGATACTATCTGGGTTATCATTGATCGTTTGACGAAATCTGCTCACTTCTTGCCGATGCGTGAGACTTTCACGATGGATAAACTGGCGAGATTGTACATCAATGAGATAGTGGTACGACATGGTGTGCCATTGTCAATTATTTCTGATAGAGACAGCAGATTTACTTCAAGGTTCTGGCAATCACTGCAGAAATCTCTAGGGACACAGTTAAATCTGAGTACAGCTTACCATCCACAAACGGACGGCCAAAGCGAACGTACGATTCAGACTCTAGAGGATATGTTAAGGACCTGTATTTTGGATTTCGGTGGGAATTGGGATTCTCATTTGCCACTGATTGAGTTCTCCTACAACAACAGTTACCACAGCAGTATCGGATGTGCACCATTCGAGGCTCTTTATGGTCGGAAATGTCGATCACCGATCTGTTGGACTGAAGTTGGAGATAATCGCATAACTGGGCCAGAGCTTATTCAGGAAACCACCGACAAGATTGCTCAGATTCAGAGAAGATTGCAAGCTACAAGAAGTAGACAGAAAAGCTACGCTGACAAACGGCGTAAGCCGTTGGAATTTCAAGTGGGAGACCGTGTCATGTTGAAGGTTTCTCCATGGAAAGGCGTAGTCCGCTTTGGAAAGAAAGGCAAATTAGCACCACGATACGTAGGACCGTTCGAAATCATCGAGCGTATTGGTCCTGTGGCGTATAGATTGAGATTACCGGATGAACTCAGTGGTGTGCATGACGTGTTTCACGTCTCGAATTTAAAGAAATGCCTTGCTGACGAATCACTCATCATTCCACTCGAAGAGATTCAAGTTGATGAGCAGTTACATTTTGTCGAAGAACCTTTAGAGATTATGGATCGTAAAGTCAAGCAACTGAGGCGAAGCCGTATTCCGATAGTAAAGGTTCGTTGGAATTCAAGACGCGGGCCCGAGTTTACTTGGGAACGTGAGGATCACATGAAGTTAAAGTATCCCCAACTGTTTGAAGAGGAAGCTGTACCCGATAACAATTCTTAAATTTCGGGACGAAATTTCTTTAACAAGGGGAGACTGTAACATCAGTGCCAGAATCGTCACCGGAACAGTGATCGTAAACAGTACGTGAACAGTAATCAGGTACAAATTTCATGTAATTCAGTGTATTTTATGTTCATATCAAGTCTTAGTATCATTTCATATTATCAAAACAGTGAATTCTCAGTCATTTCAGAGAAATCAGTTCAGAACAATGATTCTTGAGTCAGATAACTATCTGGCAACACAGAATCATCATGTGATTTATTTGTTAGGATTCTATTATGTATAAACGTATGTGAGGATTGCAGAACAAAACAGCACGAATGTCGTACGTGAATGCTAAACCGACGGATTATTCGTATAGGTGACGATCTGTACGAATAAATCTGAAAGTTTAACGTTCTGAATGATATTCGATAATTAGAAAACAATATTGAAAAGTGTAGTTATCGTCGTATTTGATTCGAACAAATACGCGCGATGACCGCGCGATTCGATTTAAACGCTAAATAAATATTTTGTAAATTAAATAATTAAAAGATATTTAGTTAATTTATTAGGAATCACAACCTAAAATAATTTTATGACTTCTATTTTAAAACCGAGTCGTTTCGTTACGAGAACGACGCGAAAACGACGTCTCTACGCGAAACCACGCGAAACCGAACGAACCCGAACGAACCCGGGTATTTTCCCACATTTAATGTGGCAACTAATGCCACAACAACCCCCACCTACCAGATTCAAATCTCATTTTCGTCCCCCTCACCCCCAAGCTTTTTCTCTCTAAGAAAACCCACCTTCTCTCTAAGTTTTCTTCATCAATCCTCCATGAAATCGTGAGTTCTTGGTGCCTAAATCACCACCATCACGTGTAGATCAAGGAAGTACAACAGATCGGAGTTGGAATCCATCAAAATCGTGGTAAAGATCATGTTTTAATTCGGTTTTTAGGGTTTCAAAACCCTATTTCGACCCTTGTTAGAACTCGACTAAATCATCTCAAAACCTTAGGGAAATCACTTCACATCATGTAGGAAAGTATAGGAAACCATCCTCTTCGAACCCCTAGTTGATTTCTTCGAAACCCATGGCTGATTATGGTCGGACTGGTCTTGGTCGAATGGCCTCCATCAGCTAGCCGAATGGCAGCCGGCCGAATCACCTAGAGTCGAATGACTCCACCCCTTTCGCCACATGTTATGTCGGTCGAACCAAACTCACATTCGGCCGAATGTCTTGGGCTAGCCATACTCCCTTCATTCGCCACTCCCCCTCATTCGGCCATACACCCATTCTGAGGAGGACGGTCGCCAAATCACATTCGACCACCACTTGTTCGGCCAAACTTCATTCGACCACCCCTATTCGACCAAGACTCATTCAGCCACACTTTCATTCGGGGCTATCTCATGTGAACAACTTTGGCTTGGTCAAGGCCTCGTTTCCCCCCCCCCTTTTTCTTTCTTGTATTCACATCGAGTAGGATAGGGAATACGGGGTATATGCATGGCACACGTGATTGCATGAGAAACTTGATGTGGCTCACGATAGATTATCGACTTGGGTGATTTGGAAATCAAGAATGGGTTAACAAGATAGAGTTTAATATAATACCATTATGAAGCAATAGACTAATGTTTCATTGACAACCATAGAGTGTAACCCAAGATTAGGGTTTTCATAAAAAGTCTCATAGTCATATACATGGGCTTAATTAAAATGCAAGAGTATTTAATGAGATCATGGATTGGGTTAGAGCAACAAGAGTTTTCTTAAATTCTCTCATTTTCTAAACAAAGGCATTAAGTCTAAGGTTATGGTTTTATTCTCACGAGTAACTCCCAACACTTAGACGGGTTATGAGAACATGTAACTAGTCAAAGTGATTCACTTGAATTACTTAGACCGTGTTACTCAAAAGATGTATCAAAAACAACTTGGCAATCAAAAGTCTTATAAATGGGCCAAGAGTGGCCCAATAGGCTCAATATGAGCCCGTCATGTTTGATTATCCTTTTCTTAATATAATTATTTGTTTATAAAAGAAATTAAATTAATAATGTTAATTAAAATTTAAACCTTATTAAATTAAATGACTTTCCTAAATAAATGTTTAATTTAAATAAATTAAATTGGAGATGTTTACTTTAAGTCTTTAAACGATTAATGTGGGATTATGGTTATAAATGGGTAATAAGGTTAGTCTAGTTAGAGAAAATCTTAGAATCACATTAGTAATCTAGAACACTTAGTTGCACGCCGAGACCAAACCCTAGCTACGACATATATTCTACATACTTATCGTATGCGAATTCTGTTAAAACAAATCAGGAATCGAAGATACATAAGCTACAACAACGAGAGCGCAATTTGTGGTAATTCTATACAAAGCAACACAGGTGAGTTCATTGCCCCTTTTCTAACATTTTTGTTTTAAAACGCGGGGCTGAGAAGCATGCGTAAACTGTTTTATATAAACTGTTTATTTAAATGCTTTTATTTATTATATGTTGTTACATATATATGTTTATTGATACTCCTAGACTCCTGTCTAGGAAATTATTAAACAGATCAAATTATCAAATAAATTTAAGTACTCTCATGAGTAATACCTTAAATTTAAACTCTAAATCAACCCTTAGTCCATCAAGCTCAAATTCAAGAATCTAAATTCAAAGTGGAATCAAATGAACAAAATCAAAAGATCACTTTCAAAGGAATCATAACTCAGTGTGGGATCTGAGTACAAAGAATCATAATCACATAAGTTATCATTGTGAATCATGGGAAAGTCAAAAGATCAAGATCAAGAGACTCAAGAAATCAGATATCATAAATGTGTGTGAATCATGTTAATAATGAAATCATTATGATCTAATGAAATCATTAATGCTCAAGTTATGGTGGATGTCAGTTGTATATGGAATCAAGACCACGTGTAACACACATATAAAGTCCCTTTCAGGTATAGAAGACTCTTGTAGTCAGGCTATACGGGCAATAACATGAACGATCAAATGGAATCAATATCAAAGTCAAAATCATGAGAATCAAGAGATCAAGAATCACAGGATATCCTTAAAGTCCCACTCAGATGCAGAAGACCATTGGGTCAGGCTGTAACGGGCAAAAACATTAAAATCCCGCTCAGTTCAGGTGTACTCCTTGTGAGTTATGCCTGACATGGGTCACGTGTGAGAGGTTACAACTTGGACAACCACCCACAACTAAGTCTAATTGATTGGGTCAAATAATGCCCAATCATCATGTCTTAGTTGTACTTAAATGTTTTATTTAATTATTTAATTAAATATTTGACATTTTACTATTGTCACTGACTTTTGGGAAATCCTATACCTACGATCGAGAATCAAGAGGATCAAAGGCAAATCAGATTTCAATATCATGATCTAAATCAGAAGTGTTAGGTAAAAATGCTTAATTATCATTAACAACAGTGTCATATACATATTAGTATGTGGTGGGATAGCGTCTGGGCTTGACCCTCTCGTGATTCCCTATATATAAGCATACCGATGTGGATATTACATGTGGAGTTAATGAGGTTAGGGTCTTTACCAAAAGAGGTTTTCAAATCATTTTCAAATCATAAAACTATATGAACTCACCAACCATGTGTTGACTTGATTTTTGCATGACTTCTCAGGTGACGAACAGGTCAACTAAGGAGTTATTTCTTTTGGACTAGGACTTCAGATAGAGGGCTTAGCATTTTGGACCTGCATACTTTTGAAGACATCATCATACAAATTTATTTTGTATATCTTGTGTAAATGCAAGATAGAAATTTATGATGTTGATGGTAGATTTACATTGTTAAATTATAAACAATACTGATGTAATTTAACTTTGTAATTCTATTATAATAGCATTTCTCATTTATATCATGTGCAATGTAAACAATCTGATCATCACGATTATCACTCATGATATCGCGCCCCGGGAACCTTCCGCCCGACGGGACAACCGATCCTATCCACCGTTCCACCACCGTTATATATAGGGCATATGCGGAGGTAGATCGCAATCTCCCCTACACCGTCCCACCACCGTTCCATTGCACCACGATTATGCCCTTGTTAGCGTTTAGGGTGTATCATGTATCGTACCATAATCTTACTTCACAAACCTTATCCTAGGTAGGATAATGTTGAGTGAAGTGATCTCTAGTTCCCTTGGACAATTAGGTTTGCCTAATGTCTAAGTTCACCTGACATGTAGGTTTACCTATTTCTAAGTTCACCTATTGTCTAAGTTCACCTGACATTAGAGTTCCCCTAATTGTCTAAGTTCACTAAATTCTATGTTAATCCCAATGTCCATACTTATCAAGGAGGGTTCATATCATCACCAAGTGCTCTTATTGTCACTAAGTGTTCATATCTTCCCTATAATTTATTTTCATCAAGTGTTCATACCATCACTAGGTGTTAGTATCATCACTATGCGTTTATATGATTATCAAGTGTCTATATCATCTCCCAAGTCCATATTCCATCACTAATCACTCATATTGTTCGTTAATCCTATGCACCCTACGTGTCCAATCAGTGTATCTCATAAATGAATTTATAAGTGTTTATCAAGTATGATCATCCATGAGTCAATCCAAACCAACCTTAACCAACATACCATCAACATCCATCAACCATAACCTTAAAGCAATCCCTAATAATATCCTAAGTTTCTGACACTGACAGACCCCCAATATACTACAAATGGTATATGTATAGGACATATGTAAGGGTTAGTCGCAACTGCCCTAGCCACCGTCCCACCACCTTTGTAGTATACCACGAGTGTGTCCTTGTCCGGAGTTTCTAAATCATACAAATAATTCTCTAAAGCAGATAATTCCTAAGCAGTTAGTTTCTGATGTGTTAGTTTAACACATCCGTTTTCGTACATATTCGAGTCGGCTTTCGTCTGTTTTGTTTATATTTTGAGTCGATTCTAGTTCCTTTTTATATTTTATTGTTTTTGTGCAGGAATGTGGCCCGGAAGAGCGGAAATGAAGGCAAACGGGCGTCGGAATCAAATGCGGGTGCAATTACAAAGAAATGTGGAAAAACTGCCCTAGGAGCATAGCCTAGCGTGGGGCTTGTCAGCGCTAGGCTATGCGCCTGGCATCATCTGGCGCAATTTTACATTTATTCCGCGCGCATAGCCTAGCCACACCCTTATCTGCGCTAGGCTATGCGCCTAAGATGATTTTTAGCCCTAAAACCCTAATTTCAAGCCCTCTATAAATGGATCGCATTCCAGCCGCTTTTGGGATCTTCTTCTGCGTATTTTGAACCCTAATCAAGCCTTGGAGCAGCTGGAGCTTAACCATGGAGTATTGGGCTTGATTAGGGCTTGTTAGAGTGAAGAAGGAGCTAGATCTTGAGTATTTCTCTTTACTTTTCATGTTCTTAGTTTAAATTTTGGATTTTTAATGTTTATAGACCTTGATCAGACTTGTTTAGCTACTGTAGTTATGATTTGTGGCTAGATCTATGGTTGTACTTAGGTTTGGGATGATAAAGTTGTGAACTTTGATGATTATGGACTTGATTTATGCTTAATGATGATGTTTGCTTTGTAATCAGTTGTAAAGCTTGAAACTTTGATGATTATTACAGATGTTGAATGATTATATTTGGTGTATGTTTGATCCACATGTGTTTAGGAATGTCTTTCCACACATAGATGCATGTTAGGCCTACTACTTTGCGTTTTAGGTAGTTTATGGGTTGTTGATCACATTCCATAGGATTAGACTTCATTAAGTATAGTTATTTGCATTTGTAACCTAACCTAGAAATCCGGGAGGTGATAGGTTAGATGGTTGGTCTCTTACACTTAGGAATTTTGAGTTAAACGACCCGGGAGGGCGTTGTCTTAGATCTACTTAGTGTAAGTGTCAATCCATGTTAAAGTTGTCAACTTTATGACTCTCTAGTATCTTAGGATGCAAACTGGTGGAGAAATCCGGGAGGTGATCCACCAGTTAGAGTGCAAATGCATGTCGGGGAGTCCGGGAGGATACCCGATTGACTAGTGTAATCATTACAGACTTAGGATTTCTATTGGAGTTGCCTGGTATCTGATCTGGGTCCCCTTTAGGTAAATTTAGGTCTGTTCATTAAGATCCTAGTCTTCATCCTTAGTAAATCAGTCCAGATCAGCATCTGTCACACTTTTGATTCCCAGCCTAGGTACACATGTTTACCTCACCATATTCAGATTCAGATTCAGTTCCAGTTTTAGTGTAGCTATTCTTAGTATAGTTGTAGTTTAGTTCACTTAGTCAAATCCTGTCTGATTAGGTTATCAGTTGCACCAAAACCCCCCCCCCTCTTTTACTTTAGTTAAGTTTACAGTCTAGGTTAGTTTGCCACACTAGTGTCCGTGGTTCGATATCCGGACTTCCGTCAGCTATTCTGCACCCGACAGGTACACTTGCCTTAGGAGCGGTCTAGTTTAGGTTTTCCGATTATTACTAGGTGTTTAGGTTAAGTATAGGTCTAGGATTAGATTTGGTGTCTTTAGCTTAGGTTAATTAGATTAAATTTAGTTCTGTTTTTAGTATACTGACCGCTCGCATCAAGTTTTTGGCGCCGTTGCCGGGGATACTAGGCAATAGCAAAGATTACTTAGATTGTGACTTTTAGTTGCTTCTTTTCTTGTTTTACTGTTCTTCCCCCCCTATTTAGTTTAGTTTTCCTTTTAGGTTTAGTTTAATTTTCCTCTTTAGTGCCTTTATTTGTTTCGTGTGCCTTAGATTAAGATTTTTCCTTGTGCATACTTGAGCCTTACTTGCTTGTTTGATTAGGGTGTCGATAGTTGCATGCCCCACACCCGATCGCAGGGAGCACCAGAGTTCGAGCTTACATCACCAGAGCAGATTCTGAGGGCCCGACAGCAGGTAAGTTTTCTTGATCTTTCTCTTGACATGGATCCACCACCTCCGCCACTGAGGCGTACTGTTCACGAGCTAGCCAGTCATGGTGTTGTCGGTGCCCGGTCTGCCATCACGAGACCGGGTGTCAACAGCAACAACTGGCAGATCCCATCTCACGCGATGTCGACTATCACGAATTCGACACAGTTTCATGGCCTGGACGACGAGGATGCACCAGGCCATCTCTCTCTCTTTGTGCGTATATGCGACACGTTCCGCATTAATGGCGTTTCGGAGGAGGCCATCTACCTTCGTTTGTTTCCATTCACCCTCGCCGGACGAGCTGCTACATGGCTGAACCTTCTTCCTAGGGATTCGATTACCACATGGGCTGACCTTCAGACGAAATTCCTGAAGAAGTATTATCCTCCTTCTAAATCTGCCAGATTACGGGATCAGATCCACTCGTTTAGGATGGACGAGGATGAGCCATACTACATGGCATGGGAGAGGTTTAACTCCCTTCTGAGCAGATGCCCACAGCACGGCCTATCCGATTGGGCCCTCGTAGAGAAGTTCTATAATGGACTGACACTGGAGACGAAGCGCAGATTCAATACAGCCGCTGGGGGGCACATAATGGATAAGAAGGAGCCGGAGGAGTGTGAGGCGATGTTCGAGGACTTTGCCCTAGCCGAGTATGAGGACCCATCATACGCGAGGAGAGCTGCACCGGCAGCTAAGCCCACTGTTGCATCGCCCATTCCTGTTAGAGGAATGCACCATGTCACCCCTGACACTAGCACCGCCGCAGCTTTAGAGGCACTTGCTAAGGATATTAAGGAATTGAAGATGGCTGCTGCTAGGTGTGAGATATGTCGGGGTGGACATACTACTGCTGAGTGCCCGGTTACTGATCAGGCACAGGTTGAGGCCATCAATTCTGGATGGAATAGGCCTTTCAACCAAAACCCGAGCTGGAATCAAAATTCACATTGGAGGAATCAGAACCAGGGACAGCATCAGCATCAGCAGTCCAATTGGCGGGGCAACCACAGCGGCAGCAGTTCCTATGAGAAGCCACCGGCTCGTCAGATCTCGATCACTGAGAGAGACACTCCCGAGAGTTCTGGTAGCCGAGACAGAGACACGAAGCTTGAGGACATGATGGCGCAGCAGATGAAGATGCTTCAGCAGATTATGGACAAGGATAAGCTACGGGACCAGAAGATCGAGGAGCATGATACATTGTTGAGGAACCAGCAGGCTGGATTCCTGGATTTGCAGCGATCAGTGGGAGAGTTAGCTAAGAGATTTGAGGGTAGGCAGGATGGATCGTTTAGGGCGAACACTGACCCTAATCCGAGGGGTCATGTGAAGGCAGTGACCACACGTAGTGGTCGGGGAGGAGATGTTGAGCTGCCACCACCGGTCATACCTGATGAGGATGAGCCTGTGGACGAGGAGATAGAGATGGAGACTCCTGCAGGGGCGCACGTGAGGCTAGTCCCAGCAAGTACCGCGCCGAGCAGCGAGTCTTCAGTTGATAGGATTAGGAGGGAGCAGGTAGAGGAGAAGAAGAAGGGTAAGAGAGTGACGGAAGAGCCTGAGATTGACTTGACTAAGCTTCCATATCCTGCACGCGCACTGCAGATGAAGCGTGATCAGGAGTATGGACACTTTCTGGAGATGTTTAAGCAGCTTAAGATCAATCTCCCATTTGTTGAGGCCCTCCAGCATATGCCTAAATATGCTAAGTTCTTGAAAGACCTCCTGTCTAACAAGAAGAAGTTGGAGACACTCTCTACCGTGACTTTAGGAGCTAGGTGTTCGGCTCTGGTTCAGAATAAGCTGCCAGAGAAGCTTGAGGATCCAGGGATTTTTACTATTCCCTGTCTGTTTGGCGGTTCTTCTGTGAACCATGCTTTGGCTGATCTAGGTGCTAGCATCAATTTGATGCCCTATTCCATTTATAAGCAGCTAGATCTTGGTGAGCCGGCACCTACACGCATGAGTTTAGCATTGGCTGATCGGTCAGTCAAGTATCCTAGGGGGATTGTTGAGAATGTCCTTGTGAAGGTGGACAAGTTTGTCTTCCCAGTGGACTTTGTGATACTTGACATGCAGGCTGATGACCGAGTTCCCCTCATCATGGGACGACCTTTCCTTCGCACGGCGAAGGCCATGATTGATGTTTATGAGGGGAAGATCTCATTGCGTGTTGGAGATGATACTGTCACCTTTGATGTGGTGAAGTCCATGAGGAACTCCAGTGGCCAGGACGATCAGGTCTACTTTCTAGATGCATTTTTCTCTACTATGGATCGTTGCCTGGACTACATTAGTGGAGTTGATCTGTTAGGAGATCAGGACTTAGGTGACAGTGATGAGAGAGTTGAGAGTGTGGGTGTTGAGGTCCAGGCTGCTGCTATTGAGGCTTACCTTGATTACATTCCTAGCAGTTTAGCCATGGAGCCTCATGTTTATCCCACTGTGTTTGAGGTTGAGAGTTCTGAGCCGGCTGACAAGCCATCTGTTGAGGCTCCCCCGTCATTAGAGCTAAAGGAGTTGCCACCTCACCTTGAGTATGCATTCCTTGATGGGGACTCGGATCTACCTGTCATCATTTCAGCAGCTCTGACAGCCGTAGAGAAGAGTAGACTCATCGCTGTGCTTAAAGAGCACAAACAGGCGATTGCGTGGAGGTTGATGGACATTAAGGGTATTCACCCTTCCTTTTGTACGCATCGCATCTTGATGGAGGAGGATTATAAGCCGGTGGTTCAGCCACAGAGGAGGCTTAATCCTAATATGGGAGAAGTGGTCAAGAAGGAGGTCCTTCGCCTGTTAGATGCTGGGCTCATCTACCCTATTTCCGATTCATCATGGGTGAGCCCCGTTCATGTGGTCCCTAAGAAGGGCGGTATGACTGTAGTGGTGAACGAGAGGAAGGAGATCGTTCCCACACGTACAGTCACGGGCTGGCGGGTGTGCATTGACTATAGGAAGCTTAATGACGCCACCCGTAAGGATCACTTCCCACTTCCTTTTATCGACCAGATGCTGGAGCGTTTGGCGGGACAGCAGTTTTACTGTTTCCTGGACGGCTTTTCAGGTTATTTCCAGATCCCGATAGCACCGGAGGATCAGGAAAAGACCACGTTTACTTGCCCGTACGGCACTTTTGCATACCGTCGTATGCCGTTCGGGTTGTGTAACGCTCCAGCGACGTTTCAGAGGTGTATGGTAGCTATCTTCCAGGATATGATCGAGACTTCCATGGAAGTGTTTATGGATGATTTTTCTGTTTTTGGGAGCTCGTTCGATCAGTGTTTGATCAATCTTGAGAGGATGCTTAGGAGGTGTGTGGAGACGAATCTGATGTTGAACTGGGAGAAATGCCACTTTATGGTCACGGAGGGGATAGTTCTAGGTCACAAGATATCCCGTGACGGCATCCAGGTCGACAAGGCGAAGATAGAGACTATCAGCAAACTCCCACCCCCTACGAGTGTGAAAGCTGTGCGAAGCTTTCTAGGTCATGCGGGATTTTACCGCCGGTTCATTAAGGATTTCTCAAAAATCACTAGACCTATCACTCGTTTGCTGGAGAAGGAGGTGGAGTTTGTGTTTGATGATGATTGTGTGCGAGCCTTCGAGTTTCTGAAGGAGAGGCTGATTAGTGCCCCGATCTTGATAGCCCCCGACTGGAGCCAGCCATTTGAGCTCATGTGCGATGCGAGCGATTTCGCAGTGGGGGCTGTCCTTGGGCAGCGGGTGGATAAGCATTTCCACCCCATTTATTACGCGAGTAAGACCCTAGATGCCGCGCAAGAGAATTACACGACTACCGAGAAGGAGTTGTTGGCGGTAGTCTATGCTTTTGATAAATTTAGGTCTTACCTCGTGCTCTCCAAGACTGTTGTCTACACTGATCATGCGGCTCTTCGTTACCTTTTTGCTAAAAAGGACGCGAAGCCTAGACTGATCAGGTGGATCCTCCTTCTCTCAGAGTTTGACATAGAAATTAAGGACAAGAAGGGTGCTGAGAACGTAGCCGCCGACCACTTGTCGCGACTTGAGGATCCGGAGAGAGAGTTCATACGAGAGGGTGCGATGAGAGATTGCTTTCCACAGGAGACGCTTATGAGCGTAGGGATAGAGGAGATCTGCCGCACGGATAGGCTAGATGAGGGATTACCGTGGTTTTCAGACATTGCCAATTATTTGGCCAACGGTTTCCTTCTTAAGGGTCTGACATTCCAGCAGCGCAAGAAGTTCTTTGCCGACACGAGGCATTACATTTGGGATGCGCCTTACCTCTTCCGTGTGTGTGCTGATCAGGTTTTTAGGAGGTGTGTGAGCAGAGAGGAAGGATTGGAGATCCTTAGGCACTGCCATGAGGGCCTTACTGGTGGGCATCACGGGCCTTCTTCCACAGCGAAGAAGGTGTTTGATTCAGGTTTTTATTGGCCCACCATCTTTAAGGATGCTCATGAGTTATGTAGGAAGTGCGATTCCTGTCAGAGGACAGGAAACATCTCATCCAGGAATGAGATGCCTCAGCACCCTATTCAGGTTGTTGAGATTTTCGATGTCTGGGGCATCGACTTCATGGGACCTTTCCCTGCTTCTCGAGGGAACAGGTACATACTCGTCGCGATTGACTACGTTTCTAAGTGGGTGGAGGCACAGGCGCTCCCCACTAATGATGCGCGAGTAGTGGTGAGATTTCTGAAGCACTTGTTTTGTAGGTTTGGGACTCCGAGAGCGTTGATCAGTGACCGTGGCACGCACTTCTGTAATGTCCAGATGGACAAAGTGCTTGCCAAGTACGGGGTCACCCACCGTTTGTCGACCGCATATCACCCGCAGACCAGCGGTCAGGTGGAGAACGCGAATCGGGGAGTTAAGAGGATTCTGGAGAGGACTGTCGGCCATACTAGGAAGGATTGGGCCGACAAGTTAGATGACGCCTTGTGGGCCTTTAGGACAGCGTTTAAGAATCCGATTGGGACGACTCCCTATCGGATGGTCTATGGTAAGGCGTGTCATCTGCCGGTTGAGCTTGAGCACAAGGCCTTTTGGGCCTTGAAGGCTGTGAATTTGGATATGTCACAGGCCTCCAAGCACCGGTTCCTCCAGTTGCACGAGTTGGATGAGCTACGCGACGATGCGTACGCTCAATCGTGGAGTTACAAGGAGCGCACGAAGGCACTCCACGATCGGAGGTTGAGGAACGTTAAGGAGTTCGCGAAGGGCGATCGAGTCCTGGTTTATGACTCGAGACTGAGGCTTTTCCCAGGAAAGCTTAAGTCGCGTTGGAGAGGCCCGTTTGTGATTCGTGAGGTATTCCCGCATGGTGCGGTGGAGTTGGAGTCGGGTGACCATACGTGGAAGGTCAATGGGCATCGTTTGAAGCCCTACATTGGAGGCCCGATCCCGTCTGACGAGGAGGTTGTTCTCCTCGAATCCCGAGCTGGTTAGGGATTTGGGCCTACGCCCAACTTTTGTAGAGTGTAAATAGTTTAATTTTGGTTCATCGAGTTTCGTGTAATTAGTGATGTAGGTGTATTTGCACGACGGAGTCGGATTCAAGTGTGGGTATGTCATCATGCATGTTCGGTACTATATTCGAACTGCTAATGTCATTACCAGGCATTAAATCTGATCACGTTGTATGTCACTTGTTGCTCGATTCGATTTTTCTTTTATTTACTTTTAGGCAAAATTTTAGTTCTTAAATTCTGTTAGGGTTTAACTGCTTTTATTTCTGTGTTGGTTTTGATTTTATTTTCGTTAATCAATTAGTTTTAATTTATTTTTATTTATTTATTTTTATTTTATTTTGATTAGTTTAAATTAGGTCATTTAGAATGTTGATTAAATTGATTGCCTAGCTTAATTTTATTTTTTTTAGATTTAACTTTAATTGCATTTCATTTTTAATTTTGCCTAGTTAGATAAATTAGAATTTAGTTTAATTAAAGTTAAGTTTAACTTAAATTACTAGGGATTAATTAGTTTAAAATTAATTTAGTTTTAGGTTCTCTTTAATTTTATAGGAATTAGTTTAGTTTAGATTTAAAGTTTAAATTAATTTTATATTTAATTAGGATTTAAGTTAATTAGATACGAAACATAAAAAAAAAAAAAAAAAAGGTTGAAAACAGCAAAATTGACCCCAGGCGCATAGCCGGGCGTGGAGCGCGTTAGCCTTAGGCTATGCGCGCGGGTGTGACATTTCGAAAAAAAATTCAAACAAAACCACACCTAACCACCGGTGATCATCACTCCCACACCATATCACCCACGCCTAGAAACCCTAATCCAACTCCGACCACCGCCGTTCACCACCTCCACCGCCGTTCTCATCGTCGCCGACCACCACCGCAGCGCCGCCGCTCCACCTTCACCCGCAGTCATCACCATCCATCATCACCCTCTGACACCATCACCGATCCACCGCCCCTAAAAAACCTATTCCCCTCGCCGCAACCCCTCCGACACCGGTCACCACCATCCCCCTCCTCGACAGCCGCACGAAGCCACCAACTCCGGTCATTCGCCGTCTGCCTTCGTCATCCAACCGCCGCCGGTCGCTGTACTTCATTCACCGAACCACCGCAGCCGCCATCTTCGGTTGCTGCCTTCGTCATCCACCGCCATCCTCCAACCAACACCGCCGCCGCTGTTCCAATCGACATCATCTTGAGTAGGGTTCACCGCCGGTTGCCGTCACTCCTGCTCATCACCGCCTCCGCCTACACCACCGCTCCACCATCCAACCGCACCACCTGCTCATTCGCACCAACCACCGGTAAACCCCCTTCGTTTTCTTTTTCTTTTCCTTTCCATTTTCAGATTAGTTTAAAAATTAGATAGATTAGGTTACATTCAAAACTTGATCTGGGGTTTGTTAGTGATGATCATGATCGGAGACATGTCCGAGAAGGATCCACATTGCCGGACCTATTTTCTGTGTTCACATAAACCCTAGGCACATAGCCTAGGGCCGCAAACTGGCATCCAGGCTATGTGCCTGGATCATCTTTTCAAAATAAAAGAATAATAATAATAAAAATACATAAATCAAAACAAAATTAAAAATATAAACAAATAATAAATAAAATGAATTCATACACAACATAGTGGTTTCAGAAAATCAAAACAAAAATAAATAAAAACATAAAAACAGAAATATAAAAAAAATAATAAATAATAATAATAATGATAATAATAATACTTTTTGTAAAATAAATGTAAGTTTTGTACTTTTAAGATAATTTAACAAAACAATTATGTATGTGTATAAATACTTTTTTCACATAAATAGTTAGAATAAAAATAACTGTATAATATTTTGTAAATGTATATGTTTTGTAACATAAATGTAAAATTTGTATATGTATGTATGTAAACTTATGTATATTTAAAAATTAATGTAAATGTAAATTAAAATAATATTTATATGTTGTATTTTAAAATCATAAATGTTGTAAATTATATAAAACACTTGTAACATTGTACTTTTATTTAATAAAATTTACTTGAGTAAATAAATAAAGTTAGTTGTAAAATTTGTAAATTAAATAATGTATAACATGTAAATTATATTGTGATAAATAAAATGTATGTAAAATATGTATGTAAAATGTAGTGTGTATATTTTGATTTTAAATTTATATATGTATGTATCATTTGTAGTTTAACAAATAAATTTTTGAATGTGTAAAAATTAATAAATAAACAATAAATGTATGTAACATATGTATGTATAATTTTTTTAAATAAATTAAGTAATTAATTGTATATTAACATAAAAATTTGTGTAAAATAATGAATAACACTTTGTAAATCACAAATAATATGTTAATAAACAAATTTTGTACAATAAATAACTAAAACAACAAACTCTGTAAATAAATAAACATTTGTAACATAAATGTAATAAAAACTTAGAATTTAGGATTTTAGTTAGTTTGTAATTATTGTTGTATATGTTTGTTGTATATTATAACAGAGATGGCCGATGCATCGAGTTCGGGGAGCAGGCCCAAGAGGGCCCGTCGCACGACCACCACACAGTCGCAGGCGCCGAGACGGCCACCACTACGCGAGATACGTTACTCAGCACCATTGGACGTGCCACACCCACATACTCGCCCAGTTCACCCCCATCTGCGACGTCTTCCTGACCACACATTCCTGCGGTTTCATCCGGATACCATGGAGTACTCGCATATGATTAGATTGGCGGGGATGGAGACCATTCAGCACAGGGGATTTGACAGAGCGGTCATCGCGCGGCTTGGCAGATTAGAGGAGTTTGATGCGATGATGACTCCACCGTGGGCGTACCTGTTGCGCGAGCTCACGGTGGAATTCCTTTTCACCTTGCGTTATGATGAGAGCTCTCTCACAGCCCCCGATGCTGTGTCGTTCGCCTTAGGACGAACGCCACAGCGCATGAGTGTCGCTGACTTTGCAGTGGCCATGGGCATTTACTCCAGGGCGGAGGTGTCCACTGGAGGGTTTGAGGGCCTCCTTCGGGGCGTATCCCGGGCAGCCAGGCCCGGATACGTTACGGAGGCGGAGATGGGTGTTTATTGGAGCACGATAGCGATCCCTCCTCATACTGATCGGCGACTGGTTACCCATATCCACGACCCTCTTTTGCGTTATATCCATAGGATCTTAGCTACCACCTTGATTCCTCGCCACTCTGGCAAGGACAAGGTTAGCTATTTTGACCTTTTCTGTCTTTATTGCATTCAGGGTCGCCACCCGGCGAACCTCGCTGCCATTTTACTCACATCTTTTGCGAGGCGTCGTCGGGGAGGGCTCACTGCTCGCGTGGATATGGGCCCCTACGTTTGCAGACTTGCTGACCGTCTTGGGGTTTTCGACTGGTACCCAGTTGAGCATCTTACTGTCGGCCCCGAGACGGTTCCATATGCGTTACACGATATGCAGACGTCAGGGATGGTCACGTGGGACGTGCCACTCTAGTGGGCACCCATTTTGGATGACCCTCCTGCCCCTGTTCGTCCGGTGCATCCGCCATCCACGCACCGCATTCGTCATCAGCGGGAGCGACCACGTCGTGATGTGCCGCCGCGCCCTCCGGCTGTTCCTCGTCTTACACAGCGATATCTCCTCCAGAGGATGGACGTTTTCGAGGACAACCAGAGGCGCATAGCTGCTCATCTAGGGGTTGAGTTGGCTCCTCGGATGCCAAACCCTCGCCTCCCAGATGACCACGAGCCCGGATCAGACATCGATCCGGATGATCCGGATGATGAGGAGGAGGAGGAGGAGGATGAGGAGGAGGAGTTCGATGACGATGCGGATGACGAGTGATAGGTTGTATTTAGTTTAGTTCATGTATTTTGTTTTCCGTTGTATGTATTCAGACTGGACAGTATCTATGTCATTTATTTTTGTGTGTCTGTTGTTTATTTATTCGTTCTGTGGTTGTGTTTATTTATTTCATGTATTATTGTGGTTGTATATTATGTTGTGCTTTGGTTGTGTATATTTATTGTAAAATTTGTACAATGTGTTGGTTGTATTATTTGTTTCATTTTTGTAATGTATTCGTTGTATTCAATGTTTGTATATAATGTTGTATCTACCAATTGTAATTCATTTGTTGTACTATTTGTGTTGTGTTGTAAATTGTAATTATATTATTGTTGAATTAACAATTGTATGAGTGTTGTTGTATATTTAGAGGCGCGCGACTCCATTTACGACACGTCTACATATTTCAGGGAGTTCGTGCTAACCTTTTGTACATTTATTTTCATTAATAATTATGTGCCAGTTCTAGATTCACATTGAGGACAATGTGTTGTTCTAAGTGTGGGTATGTCAGGCTGGCGCCTTTTAGTTTTGTAAATTTTGTAAAATTAAGTCATTGTATATTAAAACTTTGTAAACTTTGTAATTTAGAATAAAATTTTTGAAATTTTTGTAAATAAATTACAATTTGTAATTCAATAATGAAATTGTAATTATTTTAACTTAAAAAACACAAAAAAAAAATTAAAATTAAAAAAATCAAAAATTTTACAAAAACATTTTTCTTTTAAATTGAGTCAATGTAAATATTTTTCAAGTCAGTTTTTGAGTCTTTTTGTTTTCGGTTAATCTAGTTGGTTTGTTTGAGATCTTAATTGCAGTCTGGTTCTAACCATTCGTACTCAATTACATTCGGGTGGCGACGACTTAGGCTATTTCTTTTGCAAACGACCGGCAGTGATTGACTTCTTTTTGGAATAGACTCACTCGTGCTGATGATTGTGTGATCAGCTAAGTCTTTTCCACTTTTTACCTTATTTTTATCTTTCTGTAAATATTTGTTGGTGTATTTATTTATTTTGCATTTTCTGATTGAGTTTAGAGTTTTAGGATGTATATATTTAGAGTCTTGAAAAATGTCCTCGTTCTGGCTTGCATTTTATAAATGGAAGATGATCGGACTACGATTAAGGCTTAGGGTTTTATAGGCTAACTTGTGTATTGATTTGGGATTTGTTGGTGGGCCTAGCCGATAGAAAGTTCCTTAGGATTTGATAGAATAAAACTTAAATTCAGGATTCTTGTGGGTTTAAGACTTGGAAAATTCGGGAAATCTGAAACTAAGTAATAGTGAATAAAGGAACCTCTGTAAACTAACAACCTAGATTATTTAAAATTTAAACCTGGCACATATGTTCTCTTTTTATGAAAATAAATCCGAGACTTATGGCGCCCGCTAAGTAATTCCACAATCCACTAAGTGAGCTGAGCCTGTGCAAATAAAAGAAAGAGAGAATAAGAGCTAAAAAGCAGTTGTCATACCCCGGCTCATAACCGAGTGAAACAGTGCTATAATATGCTCAAGTGAGGTAAAAGAAAAAGAAATTGAGAGAATAAAAAAAGCAAAATGCTCACACCTTCATCCATCTCCATCATTAGGTTAAAATTTTAATTTCTTCTAGGTAGTTTGCATATAGAGGTGGGTTTAAGTCTTTTGATTTAATCCTGTGCCTTGAAAGCTGTTGTTTAGGATTAAGATAACTCGTTTTGACCAAGGGATAAGATCCATAAGATGAATGATTAAACTTGAACATAAATAAATCATGATTAGGGAACTTGAAATTGGTGCTTGGGTTTAGATAGGACCATCATACCAATAATCGCGGTTAATACACAAGGATTTGAGTTTGTTAAATCATTGCAAATTAAAAACCTAACCCTGGTCTATGATTCCATTTTGTTAGCTTTTTCGAGGACGAAAAAGGTTTAAGTGTGGGTATTTTTGATGTGTTAGTTTAACCCATCCGTTTTCGTACATATTCGAGTCGGCTTTCGTCTGTTTTGTTTATATTTTGAGTCGATTCTAGTTCCTTTTTATATTTTATTGTTTTTGTGCAGGAATGTGGCCCGGAGGAGCGGAAATGAAGGCAAACGGGCGTCGGAATCAAATGCGGGTGCAATTACAAAGAAATGTGGAAAAACTGCCCTAGGAGCATAGCCTAGCGTGGGGCTTGTCAGCGCTAGGCTATGCGCCTGGCATCATCTGGCGCAATTTTACATTTATTCCGCGCGCATAGCCTAGCCACACCCTTATCTGCGCTAGGCTATGCGCCTAAGATGATTTTTAGCCCTAAAACCCTAATTTCAAGCCCTCTATAAATGGATCGCATTCCAGCCGCTTTTGGGATCTTCTTCTGCGTATTTTGAACCCTAATCAAGCCTTGGAGCAGCTGGAGCTTAACCATGGAGTATTGGGCTTGATTAGGGCTTGTTAAAGTGAAGAAGGAGCTAGATCTTGAGTATTTCTCTTTACTTTTCATGTTCTTAGTTTAAAGTTTGGATTTTTAATGTTTATAGACCTTGATCAGACTTGTTTAGCTACTGTAGTTATGATTTGTGGCTAGATCTATGGTTGTACTTAGGTTTGGGATGATAAAGTTGTGAACTTTGATGATTATGGACTTGATTTATGCTTAATGATGATGTTTGCTTTGTAATCAGTTGTAAAGCTTGAAACTTTGATGATTATTACAGATGTTGAATGATTATATTTGGTGTATGTTTGATCCACATGTGTTTAGGAATGTCTTTCCACACATAGATGCATGTTAGGCCTACTACTTTGTGTTTTAGGTAGTTTATGGGTTGTTGATCACATTCCATAGGATTAGACTTCATTAAGTATAGTTATTTGCATTTGTAACCTAACCTAGAAATCCGGGAGGTGATAGGTTAGATGGTTGGTCTCTTACACTTAGGAATTTTGAGTTAAACGACCCGGGAGGGCGTTGTCTTAGATCTACTTAGTGTAAGTGTCAATCCATGTTAAAGTTGTCAACTTTATGACTCTCTAGTATCTTAGGATGCAAACTGGTGGAGAAATCCGGGAGGTGATCCACCAGTTAGAGTGCAAATGCATGTCGGGGAGTCCGGGAGGATACCCGATTGACTAGTGTAATCATTACAGACTTAGGATTTCTATTGGAGTTGCCTGGTATCTGATCTGGGTCCCCTTTAGGTAAATTTAGGTCTGTTCATTAAGATCCTAGTCTTCATCCTTAGTAAATCAGTCCAGATCAGCATCTGTCACACTTTTGATTCCCAGCCTAGGTACACCTGTTTACCTCACCATATTCAGATTCAGATTCAGTTCCAGTTTTAGTGTAGCTATTCTTAGTATAGTTGTAGTTTAGTTCACTTAGTCAAATCCTGTCTGATTAGGTTATCAGTTGCACCAAACCCCCCCCCCTCTTTTACTTTAGTTAAGTTTACAGTCTAGGTTAGTTTGCCACACTAGTGTCCGTGGTTCGATATCCGGACTTCCGTCAGCTATTCTGCACCCGACAGGTACACTTGCCTTAGGAGCGGTCTAGTTTAGGTTTTCCGATTATTACTAGGTGTTTAGGTTAAGTATAGGTCTAGGATTAGATTTGGTGTCTTTAGCTTAGGTTAATTAGATTAAATTTAGTTCTGTTTTTAGTATACTGACCGCTCGCATCAGTTTCCTAAACAGATTAAACAGGTAGTTCCCACATTCTTCCATACTGACATCCACCTAATGCACCGTAAATGGTATATATATAGGGCATATGTAAGGTCAGTCGCAACTGCCCTAGCCAACGTCCCACCACCTTTACGATACACCACGTGCATGTCCTTATTGAATCATTAGGGCACACGTAAGCAAGAAATTAATAAGCAGTATATGCATATCAGATGTATGACAGGAGTTCAGTTAACATGTAATAAACACTTAAGCATGAAATCCTGAATATACTAACTAATGTATGACGTAGCTTCATTCTAGGGTATCCTACAGTTATAGACTAGATCAACCATTTCTAGTAACCTAATTCCCTATAACCCAGGCTCTGATACCAATCTGTAACACCCCGACCGATGGCGCCACGAGGGATGTGTAGATTGTTCAAAAGCTCGTGGGCATCTAAATCCAATCATCATATATCAATCAATCAACCATATTAATTACACCAAAAATCATGTTCCTCATGAAATAGTTACAACAAATACAAAAGAGATTTAACTGTCTAACTAAATTCTAATCGCCAGATATTTAGTTATTTAGCTAAGTCCAAGACCCTATATGATGATGTCCAAAATAGAGGAGATCACCCTCTTCATCCTACTTGTCTCCATCACCTGAAACATGTAAGAAATCGAGTGTCAACTACAAAGTAGTTGGTGAGTAATCATAAGTTTTTATACTTAAAAAGTTTTATAAAATGCATTTAAAAGTTTAAGTTGGAAAATGGTTTCATAAAAAGTTTAGATAAAACGCGTATAAATACTTATGATTTTCTGAGAAATCCACAATAATACCTGTATGAGATAATCCAACTATTCCCCAAACTCAACAATCAATCACATACACAAACACATAATCACATAACCAATCAGTCATAATCAATCATAAATAATCGTAGTCAATAATAGATAATCAAACCACAAACCAATCAACCAATCTCAGCATCAATATTCTCAAATAATGTTCGTGACTATACATGGTCATTACGTAATTAACATAAGTTAAAAACATGATCGATGGAGTGGTCGCTAACCACGTGACAATACATGAAGTCAAAGCAATTAACCGAAGTCAAAGGCAATGATTCACGGATGTGGAAATCATCCACGTGACAATACATGAAGTCAAAGCAATTAACCGAAGTCAAAGGCAATGATTCACGGAGTATGTGACAATACATGTAACCTTTGTTATCGACCGAAGTCAATAACAATGTTTACACGGATGAATAATAATCAGTGATAATCCATAATAATGCTAATTCATATTAGTGAATATCATAATGATAAACAGGTATTATCCTTGTGTTATCAAAATAATATTTAAACCGGTATACATGTTTCACCTCCGAGTTTTAAAACAAAAACAGTTTAAAGAAAGGGAGGTTATGAGAACTCACCTGAAGTCCTTAGGATTTGTGTTATCGTATTATTCGCGCTCGCGTATGTAACTCAAAAATCTGTAGTTAAATAGGTGATCATATTTATAAGTGCAAGCGTTTTATTGCTATTGTGTGATCATCTAGACTTACTTTAAGTCCATGCATACTTTATTAACTTAGTTCATTCCATCAAAGTTAGAGTAATTCAACTAATATTTATCATTAGTCATTATTAGATTATAATTCGAACTTGTGAGTCCTTTTATTGACACATAATGATAATGGGTTTTGAAATCTTATGTATATACTTATGTCTATGAATAAGTGAAGGGAATAACTCTTTAATCATCCCTGTAATAGTACATACATGCATGATTAATTTATGGCCACCTTTTCTTAATTTTATGAAATCACATTCCAAATTTAAGCAATTATTTTTAAGCTATGTCCCTAACTGCTCTCATTATACATTTATAAAAATCCCATAATTTAAAGTTTCTTTCATTAATGAAAGGTGGTAATCTCTTAATTCTTCATGCACGTATGTTTTCCCATAGTTTCTTATAATATGGGATCTTATATCAATCTTAGTTAGAAACTTAGGTTGGTTCCAGCCGAGGGCAGCGAACCTTTAGCCTCCGCCATGGGTTCGTCCCATTTGGAAAAACAATGGTTCGGTTATGCATGAGTAGAGTTCGGCCAACGAAGTGAGCAGCAGGGTTCGGGAGCCATGGATGGCCAAAGGTTCGGCTAGCAATAGGTATCATGGTCTAAGGTTCGCTGACTTGGATGCTTAATCTACCTAAGGTTCGGCCAAATGAGGAGATGGTTCGGCCAAGGGTTCGCCCAACTTGAGTTTCAGCTAACAGGTTTGTTCCTCATGATGTGGCTAGGGGTTCGCTACCCAAATGAGGGTTCGCTGGTGCCATCATAGGTTCGAGGAAACCATGGCAGGTTCGTGGCCAAAGAAAGAAGGTTCGTGGCACAAGGCTCGGCTGAAGAAGAGGGTTCGGCCACCTCTAACAGCCCAGGGTTCGTTGCAGACCCGGACCAGGTTCGTTGCAGGCTTGACCCAGGTTCGTTGCAGGCTTGACCCAGGTTCGTTGTAGCCCAGAAGGTTCGCCATTACAAGGTTCGGTCGTCCTAAAGATTCTCCAACAGGTTCGCCGACCTGTAATGCTTCGGCCAGCAGGTAACCATCTCCATCATCGACCTTGCTACCAAGTTCTAGGCTTCCACGGTTTATCTATGGTGTGACACCCGGCAATTTCAGGTAAATTGCAACTCTTACATTCTTTACATTTCACATTCATACTTGTTGTATTTCATTTAATTATGGTTAATTAGATGAGTTGAACACAAACTACTGCGAAACGATAGTTCGTGGAATTATCGAATCGTACATTGCACATTGGTTTTGGAAACCAAGTGTGGCAAACACAATGCACATTGGTTTTGGAAACCAAGTGTGGCAAACACAATGCACATTGGTTTTGGAAACCAAGTGTGGCAAACACAACACTAACACAAAACAATAATTCGGGGAATTACTGAATTGTGCATTACACGTTGATTAGGATACTGTGATAACTGTGTACGAGGAGTTACGTCAGCAATGAATTGAGCACAGTTGATCGTGCTTAGAATCCACGTGGAGTTGACAACCGAAATTAATATGGGATGATAGTATGCGTAAAATGATGAACGTGGGCGAAAACGGTGCGCGAAACGGAGTTACGGATTGCCCGGAATCGCAAAACGAAGTTTCCGTCGTAAAACGGGTGAAATTACCCTGAGGCGGTACGCCTCAGGTCGTGTGATCAACCTAGGCGATGCGCGCGGGTCCCCACCGAAAATATCTGGATGCCTTCGTCCGCGCGGTACGCCTGAAGTGGAGGTGACACGTCAGGCGATGCGCCTGGGGTGATTTTGTCGGCCAACTTGCTTAAAAATCTCAAATTTCATTCTTATCTCATTATCTTGCTTCTTCTCGACGAACCAGCCACCAAACCACGAAAATACTCATTCAAATCACCAAAAACTCAAGTTTGAAGGCCTCACGACGTTTAGATCGCATCCAGAAGCGTTAAAACAAGTTCTGATCATCTTTCTATCCGCAGAACTTCTTCAGATTAGGTAATGGTTCATTTTAAACCTTCTGGTTTGATTATGAATGATTAAATCTTAGTTTTGAACGTAATGATATAGTTAGGATTGTTGATTATTGCCTAGATGATGGCTAGGATTGATTTTGAATGACAAACTCAAACTGTTAACGGGTAAATCCTGGTTTTGAGCCGTTGTAATGCCCGGTTTGCATGGGATCATAATAATGGTTATAATGGTTTAAACCATTTAATTATGACTATGTAAATGATTAGTTTGATTAATCCTTGTCATGCAAAACACTCGGTTGGGCACACCGACACTTGGAGTTGTATGGGATACAACACACCACAAAACACTCGGTTGGGCACACCGACACTTGGAGTTGTATGGGATACAACACACCACAAAACACATACTCACACCTATATGGTTATAGGTGCCTACTAGCGGGATTGCTAGCATTCGCAGACGCGAACACACAAACACACCGGAACTGCTAATCAGGTGAGTTCACGGCCCCTTTTTACTTTTCTACCTTTGGGGGAGAAAACATTGCATGATAAACTGTTTTTGGAAAACAACTTATTCCATTTATGTATGGACATGCTTTATCACTATATGTATATGTGGGAACCACATCACAACTAAAAGTCCTCGCGATACTCCACGGACCGTTAGTAGCGCGTAGCGCCTAGCGTGGTAATCTTGAATAGTACTATTTGGGCCTGACAAGCCCCACCCATCGCGCCTGGGAGGCCAACCCGACTTGAGGTCGGAATGGGTGCAATATTGACCAACACTTCGCCATTGTCTTGTGATGGACATGGCGGGAGGCACAACTGTCAGCTTCGGTACGACCCCGCATATAATATAATTGTATTGACTAGCTATCAATCGATACTGCATTGTAATGATACATAAATAACAACTATTACTGTAAACATTGGATGTTTACTGCTTATGATAAACCTGTGTTCTCACCAACCTTTGTGTTGACTCTTTTACTCGCATGTTTTCTCAGGTAACTAAGACACGCTCACAAGGATTAGGATGCTAGGCTGGAGTCGCATGCATCTGCTTAAATGTCTTAGTATATTTTGAGAACATATATCTATTTGACATGTTATGTAATATTAAACACCTTTTAACGTTTACGCAAACTGAAATCGTATGTTTTGTTTTGAAAACCGTTTTATGAATGCTTCCGCTGATCATGAATTTTAAATCTGTTTTGGATAACTTATACTCTATTTCCGCAACTCTGATATTACTAAACTATTTTATCCAAATTCTTGGATGTACGTACATAACCAGACATATAGGTCTCGCATGTTGTGTGACCGGAGACTGCGATCCTGACAATCTGCCGTCGCTCGCGCCCTGGAAAGGGACGGGGTTTCTCGGGGTGCGACAGATTGGTATCAGAGCCTCCGGTTATTGCGAATTAGGTTTGCATTTAGTGAACTTAGTCTATAACCACTAGTCTCCACACTACACTTAGTGCCTAGTATTGTGATACTTGCACACATATCACATCTTGTATGCATTACGTTCATCATCGCATGTGACTACCATGACGGGGAGAGTCGATAGCTCTACATGTTCTTAACAGTACCTATCGCACATACTACATTAGTCATTGGACAAAACACTAACACTTATTCTTGCTATGAAGATCATGGCTGGAAGACGTGGAGGACGCAGGAATGCAGGTGGACGTGGAAACATCAACCTGACGCAAGCTGAGCTGAACGCACTCATTAACGAGCGAGTTGAGGAGGTACTTGCTGCACGGGAAGCTGCCCGTAATCAAAATCCACTGAACCAAGGTGATGAATTGGTTCATATTCATCTTGCATCACAATCACTCGTTTCCAATTCAACACGTTTGGCCGATACCTAATTCAACTTTATTCTCTGCATTTCACAGGAGCAAATCCTAACCCTCCTCTCTGCACGTTCAAGATGTTTCTGGACTGCAAACCTCACTCATTCAGCGGCACTGAGGGAGCCGTTGGGTTATTGCGTTGGATCGAAAAGGCGGAATCAGCCTTTGCCATGAGTAACTGCAGGAATGATGACAGGGTCAAATTCGCTGCAGGGACATTTGAGGGAGCTGCCCTCACATGGTGGAATACTAATGTGCAAAATCTAGGGCTTGATGCAGCCAACGCCCTACCTTGGGATGACTTTAAGAGGATGCTGAACCGCGAATACTGTCCTCGCGGTGAAGTGCAGAAACTGGAAACGGAATTCTGGAACCATAAGATGATTGGTTCCGAGGTCGAGGCTTACACAGCTCGATCGTATGAGCTGGCACACCTGTGTCCGGAAATGGCAACCCCACCCTTCAAACATATAGAGAAGTATATTGATGGATTGCCACCTCAAATCCAAGGAATGGTACTATCTGCTGACCCCATCACCATGCAACAAGCCGTGCGATTAACCCAAAAGCTCACTGACTCGGCAGTTGCACAGGGACTCTTACCACCTCGTGGTACTGTAACCACAACCAATGACAAGGGTAAACGCAAATGGGATGACACTCTGAGCAAGACTTCCACTCTCCAACCACCACCACAACAACGTAAGTTTGGTTCGTCTCAGGCATACGCACCACCCATCCCAACCAACCAAAACCCCGAAACCTATGCAGGCAAACACCCCAAGTGCAACAAATGCAACTTACACCATGTTTTGGGGCAGTGTGGCTCTATCCGATGTCAACGGTGTGGCAAAGGTGGACACCTTGCCAAAGACTGCAGGGGTGAACTACTTGTAAAGACCCCACAGCCACAACAGCAACAACAATTTGAAGCACCGAAGGGCTGCTTCGAATGTGGGAAACCAGGGCACTTCAAGAGGGACTGCCCACAACTGAAAAATAACAACAATAACGGGAACAACAACGGTCCGAAGGGACGAGCCTTCGTGATCGGGGCAAAGGAGGCCAGAAAAGACCCCAACCTTGCAACTGGTACGTATCTCTTAAACGATAATTATGCATCTGTGTTGTTTGATACTGGGGCTGAGAAAAGTTTTATATCTAAGGATTGTAGTGAGATACTTGCCATTACCCCGACACCCTTAGATATTGAATACACAGTTGAGCTAGCTGATGGTAAATTAATTGTGACTAAGCATGTTCTGAAAGAATGCACATTAGAGCTAGCAGGCCATAAATTTAAGATTGACCTTATGCCGGTTACACTAGGCAGTTTTGATGTCGTAGTGGGCATGGATTGGTTGTCTGAAAACCAGGCTGAAATCATTTGCCACGACAAGGTTGTGCGCATACCTCTCCCTGGTGGAGAAACTCTAAATATCAAGGGTGAAAGGAGTGACATTCCTCTAAACATCATCTCGTGCATGAAAGCTCACAAATGCTTACGAAAGGGATACACAGCCATTCTGGCACTTATCACTGACAAGACTGAAGAGGAGAAGAGAATTGAAAATATTCCAGTCGTATGCAACTATTCCGATGTATTCCCTGAGGATCTACCAGGACTACCACCACCTCGACAAGTGGAGTTCCGCATAGATCTTGTGCCGGGAGCAGCGCCTATTGCACGAGCACCATATCGACTTGCACCTTTAGAGATGCAGGAACTGTCCAATCAACTGCAAGAACTGTTGGACAAAGGTTTCATTAGACTAAGCTTCTCACCCTGGGGAGCTCCGGTCCTATTCGTGAAGAAGAAGGATGGCACGTTTCGCATGTGTATTGACTACCGTGAACTAAACAAAGTAACAATCAAGAACCGTTATCCCTTACCTCGCATTGATGATTTGTTCGATCAACTGCAAGGATCGAGTTATTATTCTAAGATCGATCTGCGATCTGGATACCATCAGTTGAGGGTTCAGGAGGAAGATATACCCAAGACTGCTTTTCGCACTCGGTATGGCCATTATGAGTTTCTGGTTATGCCGTTTGGGCTGACAAACGCACCCGCAGTATTCATGGATCTCATGAATAGAGTGTGCAAACCATACCTCGACAAGTTCATCATTGTCTTTATTGATGATATCCTCATTTACTCAAAAACTCAGGAAGAACACAAAGAGCATCTTCAATTGGCTCTTGAACTGCTACGGAAAGAGAAGCTGTACGCTAAACTCTCAAAGTGCGACTTCTGGGTTCGAGAAGTCCAATTCTTGGGACATGTTGTTAATGAACAAGGGATTCATGTGGATAAATCTAAAATAGAGGCGATCAAGAACTGGGAAGCACCAAAGACCCCAACTGAGGTGCGACAATTCCTAGGATTGGCCGGCTATTATCGACGATTTATTGAAGGATTTTCAAAGATAGCTCAACCCCTTACAGCTTTAACCCATAAGGACAAGAAATATCTCTGGTCTGACAAACAAGAAGCTGCATTCCAACTTCTCAAGCAGAAGCTCTGTAGTGCACCTATCCTAACCCTTCCCGATGGAACGGATGACTTTGTAGTATATTGCGATGCCTCGATACAAGGACTCGGCTGTGTGCTGATGCAGCGAGAGAAGGTGATCGCATATGCTTCTCGACAACTGAAAGTCCACGAGAAGAACTACACCACCCACGACTTGGAACTTGGAGCTGTGGTATTTGCACTCAAGATCTGGAGACATTACCTGTACGGTACAAAGTGTACGATATACACTGATCACAAGAGTCTCCAACACATATTCGAGCAGAAGGAACTGAACATGCGGCAACGTCGCTGGCTCGAACTCCTAAATGACTATGAGTGCGCTATCAAGTATCACCCAGGGAAAGCCAATGTGGTGGCTGATGCCCTGAGTCGGAAAAACACATCGAAACCCAAGAGGGTACGAGCTTTACAACTCACCATCCATCCCAATCTTCCTGAACAGATACGTAATGCCCAAGTGGAGGCACTTAGACCTGAAAACTTAACAGCTGAATCACTAAGGGGAATGGAGCAACAACTTACGGAAAAAGCCGATGGCTTACACTATTTCATGGAACGCGTCTGGATTCCGCGTCATGGGAACTTAAGAGACCTTGTGATGGATGAGTCTCACAAATCTCGGTATTCCATTCACCCTGGATCTGATAAGATGTATCATGATTTAAAGGTCTTGTATTGGTGGCCACACATGAAAGCAGACATCGCTACCTACGTAGGCAAATGCTTGACTTGTGCCAAAGTCAAGATCGAGTACCAGAAACCATCTGGGTTACTAACACAACCTGAGATCCCCATGTGGAAATGGGAACAAATATCCATGGATTTCATCACCAAGTTACCCCGTACTCCTAGTGGATGTGATACTATCTGGGTAATTGTTGATCGATTGACTAAATCAGCACATTTCCTCGCGATCAAGGAAAATGACAGGATGGAAAAACTAGCCAGAATCTATGTCAAGGAAGTGGTCTCGCGACATGGAGTGCCGATTTCCATCATTTCAGATCGAGACGCCAGATTCACTTCAAATTTCTGGAAATCCTTGCAAAGGTCACTTGGCACACGGTTGGATATGAGTACAGCATACCACCCACAAACTGATGGCCAAAGTGAACGCACAATACAAACTCTTGAAGACATGCTACGAGCGTGCGTAGTAGACTTTGGTAACAGCTGGGAAACTCACCTACCGTTGGTGGAGTTTTCTTACAACAACAGCTATCACACCAGCATCAAGGCAGCGCCTTTTGAAGCACTCTATGGCAGGAAATGCCGATCACCCATCTGTTGGGCGGAAGTGGGCGACAGTCAACTCACTGGTCCGGAACTTGTGCATGAAACAACCGAGAAAATCGTGCAAATCAGAAACCGCATGGCAGCAGCTCGTGATCGTCAAAAGAGCTATGCCGACAAACGCCGAAAACCTCTGGAATTTCAGGTAGGAGACAAAGTCCTTTTGAAAGTCTCACCCTGGAAAGGTGTCATTCGTTTTGGTAAACGAGGCAAACTAAACCCACGGTATATTGGACCTTTCGAGATCCTGAAGAGGATTGGTCCGGTGGCATATCAACTCAACTTACCAGCCGAACTCGACGGAGTTCACAACGTGTTTCACGTCTCAAACTTGAAAAAGTGTCTATTTGATGATACACTTGTAGTTCCACTGGATGAGATCCAGGTGGATGAACAACTACGGTTCGTGGAAGAGCCGGTAGAAATCATGGACCGTGAGGTTAAACAACTCAAACAGAGTAAGATTCCAATTGTTAAAGTCCGATGGAACTCGAAACGCGGACCTGAATTCACGTGGGAGCGTGAAGATCAGATGATGCGCAAATATCCCCATCTTTTCAAGCAAACAGCGTCGAACGCCGACAACAACGAATAAATTTCGGGACGAAATTTCTTTCAACAAGGGGATGATGTGACAACCAGAAAATTTTTCTTTTTCAAACACTTTTGTTTCTTAAACACTACCAACAACAACCAAATTTCGGGACGAAATTTCTTTCAACAAGGGGATGATGTGACACCCGGCAATTTCAGGTAAATTGCAACTCTTACATTCTTTACATTTCACATTCATACTTGTTGTATTTCATTTAATTATGGTTAATTAGATGAGTTGAACACAAACTACTGCGAAACGATAGTTCGTGGAATTATCGAATCGTACATTGCACATTGGTTTTGGAAACCAAGTGTGGCAAACACAATGCACATTGGTTTTGGAAACCAAGTGTGGCAAACACAATGCACATTGGTTTTGGAAACCAAGTGTGGCAAACACAACACTAACACAAAACAATAATTCGGGGAATTACTGAATTGTGCATTACACGTTGATTAGGATACTGTGATAACTGTGTACGAGGAGTTACGTCAGCAATGAATTGAGCACAGTTGATCGTGCTTAGAATCCACGTGGAGTTGACAACCGAAATTAATATGGGATGATAGTATGCGTAAAATGATGAACGTGGGCGAAAACGGTGCGCGAAACGGAGTTACGGATTGCCCGGAATCGCAAAACGAAGTTTCCGTCGTAAAACGGGTGAAATTACCCTGAGGCGGTACGCCTCAGGTCGTGTGATCAACCTAGGCGATGCGCGCGGGTCCCCACCGAAAATATCTGGATGCCTTCGTCCGCGCGGTACGCCTGAAGTGGAGGTGACACGTCAGGCGATGCGCCTGGGGTGATTTTGTCGGCCAACTTGCTTAAAAATCTCAAATTTCATTCTTATCTCATTATCTTGCTTCTTCTCGACGAACCAGCCACCAAACCACGAAAATACTCATTCAAATCACCAAAAACTCAAGTTTGAAGGCCTCACGACGTTTAGATCGCATCCAGAAGCGTTAAAACAAGTTCTGATCATCTTTCTATCCGCAGAACTTCTTCAGATTAGGTAATGGTTCATTTTAAACCTTCTGGTTTGATTATGAATGATTAAATCTTAGTTTTGAACGTAATGATATAGTTAGGATTGTTGATTATTGCCTAGATGATGGCTAGGATTGATTTTGAATGACAAACTCAAACTGTTAACGGGTAAATCCTGGTTTTGAGCCGTTGTAATGCCCGGTTTGCATGGGATCATAATAATGGTTATAATGTTTTAAACCATTTAATTATGACTATGTAAATGATTAGTTTGATTAATCCTTGTCATGCAAAACACTCGGTTGGGCACACCGACACTTGGAGTTGTATGGGATACAACACACCACAAAACACTCGGTTGGGCACACCGACACTTGGAGTTGTATGGGATACAACACACCACAAAACACATACTCACACCTATATGGTTATAGGTGCCTACTAGCAGGATTGCTAGCATTCGCAGACGCGAACACACAAACACACCGGAACTGCTAATCAGGTGAGTTCACGGCCCCTTTTTACTTTTCTACCTTTGGGGGAGAAAACATTGCATGATAAACTGTTTTTGGAAAACAACTTATTCCATTTATGTATGGACATGCTTTATCACTATATGTATATGTGGGAACCACATCACAACTAAAAGTCCTCGCGATACTCCACGGACCGTTAGTAGCGCGTAGCGCCTAGCGTGGTAATCTTGAATAGTACTATTTGGGCCTGACAAGCCCCACCCATCGCGCCTGGGAGGCCAACCCGACTTGAGGTCGGAATGGGTGCAATATTGACCAACACTTCGCCATTGTCTTGTGATGGACATGGCGGGAGGCACAACTGTCAGCTTCGGTACGACCCCGCATATAATATAATTGTATTGACTAGCTATCAATCGATACTGCATTGTAATGATACATAAATAACAACTATTACTGTAAACATTGGATGTTTACTGCTTATGATAAACCTGTGCTCTCACCAACCTTTGTGTTGACTCTTTTACTCGCATGTTTTCTCAGGTAACTAAGACACGCTCACAAGGATTAGGATGCTAGGCTGGAGTCGCATGCATCTGCTTAAATGTCTTAGTATATTTTGAGAACATATATCTATTTGACATGTTATGTAATATTAAACACCTTTTAACGTTTACGCAAACTGAAATCGTATGTTTTGTTTTGAAAACCGTTTTATGAATGCTTCCGCTGATCATGAATTTTAAATCTGTTTTGGATAACTTATACTCTATTTCCGCAACTCTGATATTACTAAACTATTTTATCCAAATTCTTGGATGTACGTACATAACCAGACATATAGGTCTCGCATGTTGTGTGACCGGAGACTGCGATCCTGACAATCTGCCGTCGCTCGCGCCCTGGAAAGGGACGGGGTTTCTCGGGGTGCGACATATGGTATCCTTATACTCCCACAAATGTATTTTAGGGTTTTAAGGTCACAAAACGTATACAAACATGGTGATGATGACCGATTACTGAAAAATGAAAAACCCGAACATAAAACTCAATTCTTACCTCGATTCGTTAGTCAAAAGCAAGATTTCTTCGTATCCTCTTGTAGCTCTCGTTCACACGAACGCGTAGGCTCCGAGATCTCTTGATTTCGTCGAGAAACGAGCGAGAAAACTTAGAGAGAAGTTAGAGAGAGAGTGGGGGTGCGTGAGTGTGTGTTTTAGAGAGAGAGAGAGGGTTTGTAATAATGAGGAAGAAGATGAACTTCTTCCCATTTAATTACCCGTATAATCCCACGTGCCCGGTCTCGTTTTTATCGCGATAAAATAAATAGTTGCTCGGTTTTTAACGTGAAACATATTTTTAAACACAAGACATTCAATTATATTATTTTTGTTTTAAATAAATAGTTTTTCAATTAAAATCATTTAAATAAAAGATCTTCGTTTATTTTCGTTAATTAAATTATTTAAATAAATAATTATTCGAATTTGTTTTGTGTTGTGATTCCAAATAAACGTTTTAAGTTTTCATTTATTAATTTAATATCGTTTGATATTATTTAGTTATCTCGTCGAAACGCGTTACTCGCGTACGTATTCGTAAAGATCGTCACCTTTGCGAATCCAACGCTCGTACCGTATTTCGATTCGATTTTCTATTTAAGGAATATTATTTCAGAATATTATTCTCAATAATTATATTCGTGTGAATCGTCACCCACGCGAATACTTTTATTAAGTTAATATTTCTGAATTTATATTCGCGTTTACATTGTGTTCGTAACCTCACCATCGCGTAATTAATTCCAGTTACACTTCCATTATTCTATTAAGTTTAATATTATCTTCCCAAACCAAAACCCACTAAACCCAAGTCACTGACACATCCATGATAGACCGAAATATGCATATGTATAGGGCATATGTAAGGGTCAGTCGCAACTGCCCTAGCCACCGTCCCACCGCTATTTCGATAAACCATGACCATGTGTCCTTGACTATGTTTAGTAACCAAACAACAACCAATTTAAATCCCCTTTCCATTTCCAAACCAAATCCATAATCATCAACAATATAACTGCGATAAACTCTCTGGTTCCGTTTAGTTGAGTTACAACTAAACTTCGCATGGTTTACGCGTATAATATGTTCTAAACATGTATACCAGTAACAGTGATTATCATTAATAATATCAGCAAATAATCCATTATCATTAATCATAATAAATCTCAGATCGTAACAGTACAATCGTACGGATGTACGGACGACCGGAAGTACAGTGATGTTACATCATCATTCTCCATTACGTTGACAATTCCTTTATGTCGATCAGAGATGACACACAACTTGCCCATGCTGTTATTTCTAACATGTTGATGGAATTGTTGGAAGAACCAACTCCAACTTTCATTGGTTTATTCATCAACTATTGCATACGCCACAGGCAATATGTAATTGTTAGCATTCTTTGAAACAACAATCAAAAGCTTACCTTTATATGGTCCCTTAAGATGAGTACCATCTACAGATATTATCGGCTGACATAGATGAAAGGCTTTTATGCATGGACCGAATGCCCAGAAGACAAATTTAAACACATCACATTCTGGCGTACTATGTGGATGATGGAACCACGTTACTATGGTACCATCATTTGAGGACTTCAACGCTTCAACATATCGTGGCAGCTCTTTAAAGTTGCTCTCCCAACTACTGTGAATCTTCTCTATAGCTAATCGTCTAGCAATCCACGCTTTAGAATACGTAATATCAACATGCAACTTCTCTTTAATATACGCGCGAATCTGCTTTATTGGAAATGATATATCTTCCCGGATTTGCGGGAATATATGAGAAGCAACATCTTTGGATCTGAGAGAGCGGTTGTTGTTTCGAATGACCGTTGAATAGCATGTATGACTACAAGTCCATGTAGTAATTCTCCATAAGTGATGTTTTCTTCTTTTAGAAGCAGTTACACGCCATCGACATAAAGGAGTGTTGATAACTGTAGCAGAATCCCTTTGAGGTTGTGCAGTTTTGCATCTAGCTTTCCATAATGATGGTTTGCTATCTGCCACGTAAATCTCTCTATTATAAGAAACGTTCCACCTTCTAACTGCGTAAATTACATCGTTTTTGGAATTGAAATACATTCCAAGACGCAGTTCATTGGAATCTTCGTTCCATATGTCCATGTCTTCCTCCTCATCGAAATCAGGAAGACCATAGTCGTTTAACTCCTCAACCTCATCATTGAGATCAAATGTTGCTTGGGAAAACCCTTGGTGAACTCCAAAGTTGTATCGATCCCATGAATCAGGAACCGCATCGTCATTTTCTGATTCATCATTGGATGGGGGGAATTCACTTTCCTCACTTTCAATGGTCATATGACCTTTGGAGTGTTCAAACCCGTCACTTTCACAATGATCATTGTCCTGCATAACATTTGTATTATCAGCCCCAACTTCAAACGGGCCAGAGAAACCTCTCAGCAAATCCATGCAACTTGTTTGCTGAAGTGAAAAAGTTGTTTGCCATTTCACCTTGATATGAGCCATGAAGTGAAGCTCATTTTCAGCTAGATACTTTCCTCAAAGACTAGATAAGAACATTCGGAAATCCTTTGGAATGAGTAATACAATAACAAATTCAGAATAGATGATTCTTTTTGAATTTGAATATGCTTACAAATTTCATCAACAAACTGCTCGTATGTCATTCTATACCTCATAATAAACGATGTGGATAGAGTTGATTCATCATAATTAACAACACCATTTACATAAGAAGTTTCCCCATTCCAATATAACTTTACAAAGAATGGTCGAAATGAAGACATGATTTTGAAATGTAATGGTTTAGAACTGAATTATGTGAGGTAAGAAATAATTAAAGTGTTTTGATGAAAGGTTATGATCAAAAAAATGAATGTTAACCTCACTATATATAAGAACATAAAAAAATAATGGATTGTACGATTTGAACACAGGGGAAAAATATATGGATGAAATATAGTATTTTTTGTAACTTTATTTTTTTTATTCGTGTATTTAAATAATCTCAATTCAATTTAAACACATGGGAACAAAAGTAGGTGGGTTTTCATATATTAAAACGTGGCAGTGGTAGGTTTACATTTGTGTGGTTGAGGGTATACGAACAAAAGTATGTGGGTTTTCATATGTTAAAACGTGTTAAATATGAGTTGGATTTATGCTACCTAACTACTAGGTAGCAGGTGTGTGTATGAGATTAAATGGTTTGTGTTTGTATTACAGCTTTTTTTTTTTGACATTTGTCAAGACGATACGGGTTCAAGATCGAAAAAACCCATATGGTAAGAATCATTACTTTTAATAATAATAATAATTAATAAGTTGCAATAATTAAAATTTTAGTTCGTGTTCTTCATTTTTCTAATCATCTATACATCAAACTTATTTATATCAATCAAATAAAACACACATATTTTTTACTCATATATATTTTTAAAAATTTTTAACTATAAAAATACAAAAATAGTGGGTAGGTGTGTGTAAAATGGTCGTTGGGTCGTGTTTCATGCAGCTAAACAACAAAAGTAGGTAGTGGTGAAGGACCCACTACTTGAGGTAGCGGGTGTGGTTACACGAATAATCACCCCCACCTAACAGACGGTTAACAAAATTTGGATTATGCCGTGTAAAACATGAAGATTATGGGTTGTTGGTACACATGGCAGCAACCGCTACTTGGAGTAGCGGTTCATGCTTACATGGCAGCTCCCCTTGCTCGACGATGGTCCAGCGTACCACATCAGCCACACCCGCTACTTAGGGTAGCGGGACACCTATTTTCCAAACCAAAACCACCTATTTTCCACAAACCCCATGCAAAACCACTTATTTTAAAAAAAAATTCTGATAAAAGCTAGACCATCCCCATTGCCAATTTGGAGTGGGTTGTGAGCACTATTCAAGAAAATAAAATAAAAACAAAATTGCAAAAGTCTTCTATCTCACCACAATCTGCTCACTCTTCGATCAAGATTGCAACCAAACATATTTGTTTTTTTTTCTTTTTCTTTTTTACTTTAACATCATTAGTTTTAGTTATAATCTTATTTTATTTAATAGCTACTAATAATTAACACTTTTAAAAATCAAAAAACATAGCCTTGATCTGTTTTTTTTATGAACATGTCGGTATAAATTTTGTTAGAATATAGTTCGTTTAAAAAAATGTATTTTTTAATTTAAAAAGTAATAAATGTTGGGTTGTTAATAAGACTAAAAAGTTGGGTTTGATTGGATTGTGTAGATGAAAGAGAGAGAAATTCGTTTTTTATTAAAATGTAGGGTTGGGTTGGATTGTGCGAACAGTCTAAAGTGCGAACGGTCTAATGAGAGTAAAACTAAAGACCTTCGCAGCCCCTACTTAGCTTATGTGCGAACGGTCTAAAGTGATAAGAGAAAAAAGTGTTGCTTACCTCACGACCCAAAGGAAGAAGACAATAACAATGTTCAGGGACAATTGTCAACTATAAAGACAAACATTTACACCAAAAAAGGAAACAAGCCAAAACAATCAGAATAGTATCTGAACAACATGTAACAAACTACCTAAAAAAGAATGTTGATGATCTAAGGTTTCTGATGGAACCTATTATAAATACCACACAATTAAAAGGGAATCTGGCATCTGCAATCCAAAAACAACATTCTACTCTCAACACACTCTTATTCTCATCTTAGTCTAACTTGTGGTGGATCATGCACTGCTCACGAGCTTTAACACACTTTGTGTTAAGTTTCGTAGGAACACAACCCAACCCACTTGGTATAAAAACCGAATAGAATGTAGAAACCAAAATTTAACGGATTCCATATTCATTTGGGTTCAAACCCATATTATAGATATGTAAAATATAGTTTAGCTTTCTCAGTTTTTGTTTATTAACTTAGAAAAACTAATTTGTTGCGTACTTATTTTTATGAAAAAACTTCTCTTTTGATCCTTGTGGTTTGACAATTTTAACCCTTTTTTCCTCCAAACTTTTCAAAATGATCATTATGCTCCCTGTGGTTTGACAGTTTAACCATTTTGCTCCATGTAGTTTGACATTTATAATCCTTTTGCTCCATGTGGTTTAAAAAAAATGGACTATAATGGAGACATATTGGAAAAGTTTGGAGCAAAATGGTTAAACTGTCAAACCACAGGAAACATAGTGATCATTTTGAAAAGTTTGGAGCAAAAAAGTTAAAATTGTCAAACCACAGAGAGCAAAAAAGAAGTTTTCCCTATTTTTATATACGCAGTAAATATAAATTATAAGTATTAGAGACTGTTTACCCCAAGATTTATTGATTAGTCATCATGATTTGAAGCAGGTTGCGTAAAAATAAATTTGACTTGGTATACTTTTCGATGTAAACTTTATTTTGATTCGAATTGGGTCAAATATATTACATTTTGGCAGTTACTTTTTATGTGCGTTTTGAATTAGTTTATGTTTCGATGTAAATTTTGAATTAGTCTACGTTTTGATGTAAATTTTGTTCTAAAACGAGTTGAGTCAAATATAATACGTAAATTTGTTTGAATTGAGTAGGGTCGATAATAATCCGTACATTCGTTTACTGAATACAAAGATGCGCCTAGCAATGTTTGTTTGTACATGCTTTTGAATCGGCAGATGACGCAAGTTTGGTCCCTACGTTGTACAATAATTTTTTAATTTTGTAAAATTCTTTTCTTGTAATGTATGGTTTTTTTAATCTACGTTTCAATCTCCATATTAATATGTTGTGACTTCTTATGTTCATTTTAATTGCATCATCACGTTGTAAATGCAAGTTTTAATCGTATTGTCTCTCCGCAGCGCACGACTATCTTTTGCTTGTTCAACTTAATTTCTTGAGAAAACACCAAAATAGACTTTGTCGGCAAAACCTTTATAACCATGGCTAAACTGCTATCATAAGGCACAAGGCTATCTTGAGGTTTTTTGTGGCTTAAAACAGAAAATAAAAAAAAGGCTTTTAAAAAAAAGTGTATGTAAATGCCCCTCTCATTTATCTTGTCTTCAGGACAGGCAACATTAAACTTGAAAGTTTATAGCTACCGTAGTTATTTTTTTTATTTTTGGAATAAATAGAACTCTATAACAAATGAAAATAACAAATCACCCAAAGTAATTAAGTAATCAATTAATAGCAAATAAATAACTCAATCAACAATCAAATAATCAACAACAATCACGAAAATACTAAAATGAGTATAGTAAAACACAAGAACAAGTGAATAATAAAAAACTCAAAAATCCTTATAACATGATTTCATAAAAACTCAAGAACCAGAAGTCTCAAAGTCTAGAACAATCAGACAACCAGCTAAACAAGATGAACAACTAAAAAGATTTCCTAAGAGCAAGATTTTGGCCCTTCGACTTCTTCAAGAGGTAGAAGGTGACCATTGGTACAGCCTCTTCATCTTCGTCGATTCATCGAGAACAAGCAAGAAACTAGCCATTAGCCGATTAGAGAGAACCCTAGTAAAATAATTTACAATATGGAATTCTAAATAATTAAATGTGTAATTCAGTATAGGGGTTGGGGCTACGTAGAAAAGAGTGCCCAAACCTAGAGCTCAAAATTTGACGTATATGGGTTGGCTCTGCTAAGTAGTGGTGTACAAACCGGTTTTTGTTTTCAAACCTGTTTGGGTTAGGAATCGGCCCGTTTTGGTCAATGATGGTTCTAAACCGATTTGAGAGAAGGGGATGTCAAACCTATAGTAATCGGTTTGGAGGGGTTGAAACCGGTTTGAAGAGGTTGAAACTGGTTTGGAGGGGTTTGAAACTGGTTCCGGTCGGTTTGTAACCGGTTTTAAAGCCAAAATATCGCTGGAACCGGTTTTTTAGTTCTCCTCTATTGCTAAGGTTATGTGTAATGGAAGGTGACCCATGTCTAGAGGTGTTCAAAAAAATCAAAATCTGAAAACCAAATCGTATCCGAAACCCGAAAAGACCGGTCCGAATTCTTTTTTGGGTTGTTCAAATATATTCGGATCATATATCCAATTTTGTTGTTCGGTCAGGTTGGATATCAGATATCCAAAATCTTGCTTATTCAGATCGAACATCCGAATTTAGCCCAAAAACCATGTTTGTTCGGGTTATTTGGATATAAAAATCAAATCTTTTTGGGTTATTCGGATCGATAAACGTATTTTTTATTCGGTTAGGGTCAGGTTTTGGATAGGGTCTCAAAATTTTCAATTCCAAATAATCTGAATAAACCGTTATGTGATCCGATGAACACCCCTACTAGCCATGTCCCTTGATCATGCTCTCATCGGCCATCACATCCTCTCCTTATTACATGTGGCCATATGGGGTGTGACCAATGCTTGAGAGGCTGCAAGTAACCGTGGTCACGAGGAGAAGAGAAATCCAACCAATCCAATTTTTTATTTTATTATAATTTTGTAAACTAATAAAAAAAACTCACATTACATTTCACTTTTCATCCGTTATATCTTACCATTACATATATTTTTTGTTCACAGTTACTAACCAACAATCCGCTTACATGATGCCTACTTGACACGTGATCAAGCCCCATCAATTTCATTTTTTTATGTGATCAACGTTTGTTTTCATAATTTTCCTCATCTTGTTTATTTTATTCTAATTTTTGAACAACAAATTACTCTTTTGCTTTGCTACTAGCAATTGTTACTATCTCAAGGTAATAAAGGTTAAATATTTAATAGTTCGAAAAGAAATACATTTATTCAAAAGTAAAAGAAATCAAAGTGTCTTTTTTATTTGCTTTGCTTTACCTTGTATTCTTGACTTTTATAAATAAAAGAAAAAAAAAAGAATTAATGCTAGAAAATAAAAGGGGAAGGAAAAAAAAAGAACTAATTTAGGCCTTGTTTGGGATTTCATTTAAAAACGACTTATTGACTTATTAGCTTTTTCAAAAAGCCAGTAAGTCAATAAGTTGTTTGTCAAACCCAAAAGGACTTTTAAAAATGACTTTTTGTAAAAGGGTGATAAGTTGTTTTTCAAAAGCTAAAAATTCTAGCTTTTCAAAATGACTTATGACTTATTGACATAAAATTACAAATCTACCTCACTCTTTACCTTTTACCCAATAACATTAAATAGTGTCAATAAAAAAATGTCAACATTAAATAGTGTCAATAAAAAAATGTCCTTTTTGGTCATTTTGACAATTAATTTTGAAAAAGCTAATTCAAACACAATTAATAAGCACTTTTGACAAAAAGTCCTTCTGAAGTTATATAAACAATCCCAAACAGGGCCTTAACTAATTTAAAATTTGATTTCTTGACTTCAAATGAAATGGAAAAAAATTAACGAGTTAGTGTGCTCTCAAATTAAAAGCAAGAGATTTGAAAATTACGATTTTCACTAGAGGTGGCAATTGTTACCCATGTCAAAGGAAATGGGTTGGTTTGGGTAAACAATTGTAGTATAATGGGTTGAGATAGGTAGCACTTGAACACAATGCGGGTCAAGACGGGTAACCAAAAAATATGTAAATGCATTGGAGTCAAACATTTAAGAATGATTAAATACATATTTGATGAGAAAATCACTAAAAAATTATCTAAATGTACTATTTGTTTACTTATAACACATCTAAAGTTAAATTAAATTGATTTTTTTTAACAACAATCCATTTAGACCCGAACTTATTTTGCTTAAAACCCGTTCTGACCCGCACCCATCCTGACCCGCACCCGTTCTGACCCGTTACCCAACCCGACCCAACCCGCCCATTTTGCCAGGCATAATTTTCACCGTCATACCCTTATGTTTAGACATTAAAAATTAAAATTTAATTTTCATCATTTATTTATTTTTAACTACAGGGACTCCTGATTCTACCACTCGGCGAGTCAAATAGTCAATTATCCATATGACCAAGATGCATAAAACATGAGAGCCTCACTCGTAAGACCCGCTACCAAAAACCAGGGCTTAATTTGAACTGCATACCACATGCCTTTTTTAGTAGTAAACCATTTTAAAAGAAATTTTCAATTAGTTTATTTTAATGTTTTTTTTAATAAAAATATCAACTAATTATTGATGAGTCAACAGTGTTTTATTGGTCATGTGTCCATATCAGGAAATATATTATAAGAAATATATAAAATAATATGCATACACATAGAGTTAATTAATGTTTATATGAGAAGATATTTTGGTTTACATAGATGAGACTGATGAATATTCAGACAATACGAAGAAGAAGAAGGAGGGATGGAGGTAAATATTTTGGTTATGTGTGCAATATTTCCACTTGTTTTAGGAGTTGTCTCCTCAGCAGTTTCAGATCCAGTGTCTGATACTTTTCTTCAATGTCTCACTCAATATTCAAATGACACAAACTCAAATTTTGTGTTCACTCCAAAAGACACAGAATATACATCTATTCTTGAGTCAACCATCATAAACCTTAGATTTTCCACATCTGCAACTCCCAAACCGCTAGCTATAATCACACCCTTAACATATGCCCACATACAATCTGCTATACTTTGTTCCAAACATTTCAAAATTCGAATCCGAATTCGAAGTGGTGGACATGATTACTCAGGCCTTTCATACACTTCAAATCATCAATCCTCTTTTGTTGTTGTTGACCTTAATCAACTGCGATCAATAACAGTCCAGCCGGATCAGAAAACTGCCTGGGTCGAAACCGGTGCAACCATTGGTGAATTATATTACTGGGTGTCCCAAGAAAGTCAAAATCTTGGATTTCCAGCAGGGATCTGCGCAACCGTCGGTGTTGGTGGTCAAATAAGTGGAGGGGGGTTGGGTACCATGATAAGAAAGTATGGCCTAGCTGCTGATAATGTGATTGATGCTCGGATTATTGATGCTAATGGCAGGATTCTTGATCGAGAATCTATGGGGGAAGACTTATTTTGGGCGATTAGAGGAGGTGGGGGTGGAAGTTTTGGTGTTGTGGTCGCTTGGAAGGTGAATCTTGTTTATGTTCCTGATAAAGTTACTGTCTTTACTCTTTCCAAGACTTTAGAACAAGGTGGTTCGAGTCTTTTTAACAGGTGGCAGTACATTGGACACAAGCTAAGTGAAGATTTGTTCATTAGAGTTATCACACAACCTGTTTTGAACGAGGCTGGAAACAGGACGATTGAAGTGATATTCAACTCATTGTTTCTTGGAAATGTGGATAAGCTGATTGAAACCGTAACAGATAGCTTCCCTGAGTTGGGTTTGCAGGAAAACGACTGCAGTGAAATGAGTTGGATCGAATCGATAGTTTATTTTGATATCTATCCAGATGGGGAAAGTATTGATGTCCTTAGAGATAGGATATCCAACGGCATAAGCTACTTTAATGGTAAATCAGACTATGTGACAGAACCCATACCCGAAGAAAAGTTGGACCAGATATGGGAATGGTGTTTGGAGGGAGAGAACCCGGTTCTTATAATGGACCCACAGGGTGGGAAGATGAAGGAGATTGAAGAAACTAGTATCCCTTACCCTCACAGAAAGGGCTACTTGTATAACATACAGTATTTTGAGCAATGGGAAGACGAAAGCGTGTCGGAAAAGCGTATCAGTTGGATGAGAAAGATGTATAAGAACATGACACCATATGTGGCAAAGGATCCAAGGGCAGCTTATGTGAATTACAGGGATTTGGATTTAGGTGAAAATGATAATGCGGATAACACAAGCTATTCGGATGCCAAGAAGTGGGGGGAGAAGTATTTTGGTGATAATTTTAGGAGGCTGGCATTGGTGAAAGGTGTTGTTGATCCTGATAATTTCTTCTTCTATGAGCAGAGTATTCCACCTTTGATTACAAGTGACACTGATTCATACCAAAGCTTCTGATCATGGGTCTTATAAGTATTTTATATATTTTCATGTATTAAATAAACATTCTTAATTAAGATGGTTGATTGCTATATTGTTGTCTTGATGAAGGTGTCATGCTATGCATGTAGAGATAGCACAAAAAAACTGGTTAACCACACCGGTATCCGTTCTTAACTTTTTTTTTTAAACCGGGTATTTGAATCGCTTTTAGGCTGCTGGAAAAACAGTGGTTTAGGACTGGTTTGAGGTTTCAAGAGACCATACCGATTATTAACCCGTTTTTCAAACCGGTTAACTGATCCATCGCAGTAAAAATCGGTTATTTAACGGTTAACTGGTTTCGGTTATTGTATTGGTTTCGGTTTTAGAGCTTAAAAAACTGGTTATCAACTAAACAAGTTATTGGTAAAAACCGGTTTCCAAACTTTGACCGGTTAACCGGTTTGTGCACTTCTATAAGTGCATGTATGTTCATCATGATATACTTTGGGTCCAATAAATAGCTTACAACAAAAACGAAGAAGTTGCTAATTTCTTGCTTATAGATGAAAGATTTAAATTGGAATAACGTCATTAAATTACTTAAAAGAAAAAAAAAGTTTAACCACTTGAACTCTAACGAAGTAAACGTTCTTAGACTTGATCGTTTTGTTAACATGAACAATGCAAGATTTTGAAAGATTTGAGTAAATTTAAAAGTTTAGGGTATGCTTTGAAATTTTACGAGTGTCTTGATCGATTTGACATCTTTAAGTTTTGAAACATAAAAAAAAAGAACGTGAGTACCCATACTAATAGTGTTAGGTTGGTACTAGTTCAGTAAAGGCCCCCGCCCCCGCCCCCCTCTATTCATACACTAGGGCCAACTTACACGGTCGGTATAGACCCTATACAGACGTACCCTAAACCCTATACAGACGTATAGTAATGTAGGTCAGGAAAATGTCGGAAGTTTGTCTTGTTGAAGAATAAGAAATGAATTATACGCCCGTATAGACACTATATGCTGGTATAGAGATGAACTATACGGCCGTATAGGTTCTCATCAAACCCGACATGTCAGCAGTAGCAACTTTTATCAGGTTGGCTAACTTTATACGAGTCGTATAGAAAACAGCCGGATAGTGTCTCACAAATAGGAGTGGTGTATTTTTAGTAGGACCCTTAGTAAAAAAAAATGGTCCATTGGAATAACAAGCACACCATTTGACCGTATTCATAACATGACCAACCCATTTGATTTTCGTATTTGATTACGCCCCTAGCATCATTGTTACCATAAACTTAATTGGAAGCACAAATTCCACATTATTCACCGCATCAAAGTATCCTCCTACCAGTTCCACCTTCAAAGTTTAAAAATGTAAATCAACTAGTGTTTGATTTGTGCTATGCGACGTCGTTGTATTAGGCAAGTATTTTAATAGGCATCTTATTTACATTAAAAAAAAAAAAAAAAAAAAAAAAAAAAAAAAAAAAACGTCCCAACCACATATTTGAAAATAATGAAAAGTTACGTTGTTGCAAAATGAATGTTATCAAGCACGAAAATGTATTTTAAGAATAAAAAGTGACAAAAAATAAATTTAACTAGCTTTGTATTTTAAGAAGGTGGTGATATAAAACAAACAAACAAATGAAACATTATTATTAGTAGTATATTGTAAAAAATAGAAAAAAGTAAACAACCAATTATAGAAAAAGGTGAAACCTTTTGAGTATTTTAATGATTTTGCACACGTGAAACCTTGTGAGTATTTTAGTGTACACAAACTTGCAAATTGTTAGAGATGCAAATTACAACAATGCCCAAATGGCATCTAACTACAGTCTACAACTACCTAACCAAGAACCAAATTAAGAGTTGGGCTTGTAAAGTTGCAAGTGTTTTCTTGTCAATTTAATTAAACCCATGAGATACTTAAACGGAATGAATGAATTTTCGTGTTTACATTAACGACTAATCGAGTTAGGTCACGTAGGAGTGCGGATTCGTTTGACATTAATATTATATAGGCTTATTATATTAATTTAACTTTTTTTTGAACGGCAGAAATTTTATTATATTAATTTAATTGGGCTTCCTAATTTATTAATGAGCTTAAAATAAATTAAATAAATTGAACACTTGGGCTCTAAATGAAAAACTGACTCTCGTTATTCAATTTGCCAAATATATAGGAAGCCTTTTTTCTTATTTTGGATAACTCTCGATCACAGAAGACAAAACGTACGGTTTTCTTGCACCATACAATAAAATTCAATTTATGTCTCAGAATCTTTAAGTCTAATCCGTTTAAGCATTTGATTCGTACCATCAAATAGCTTGATCTGATAGTAATTCACGATTCTTAGATATTATTCAAATTGTATTTTCAATTTTTACAATTGTGACTTTCTGAAGTTAGAACAAATCTCAAGAATAATTCTGATAATTAACTTTATATTTATGTTTTATAATCAATATAATTATTATATTTAACATTACGTTTGTTTGTTAAGAAATTAAACATGTATGTTTATGTTTATTTGTTAAACAAAGAAATTATAAATTAAATGAATAAGCAGATTTTAACAAACATAAATTAATATAAAAGGTCGGTGAATGTTAAAATATAAAAGTTAAGCGTGTAAGTAAGCTATCTAATAATTTATTAGCGGTTGTCATCAAAAGCCATGAGATGTTAGACCACTCTCATTCATAACCAACCAACCAAAACTATTCCATAAAATATTAATTTCTCTCTCTTTCATATATACAACCAACCAAACTTAATTTTTTCACTCTCATTCACAACCAACCCAACCTAATAATATTTACCAATCACAAAAATACACATGGCATAAAAAAAACTTGTTTAATAATATTATAATCACCAACCAATGGTTGGTGGACCAACTTGGTTGTGGGTTTTTAATCAATTTTTCTTTTTTTTTTTTAGTTTTTGACAAACAACCAAATGTATAAGTCATGAATGGGAGTGGTCTTACAACACCTCTCGAAAAGTTTTCACAAATATAATCATGTTGATCTCTTCACTTCAATTCGTTTCTAAAGTTATTTAATTTTTATCATATGTTGTACACGTCCCTTCTCCAACACTCTGACGACCACGCCCCCCTGCAACTCTAACTACTACCTACTTGTAAATCAATTGATTAAATTTACTATGCAACCCATACCCATAGTCCCATACCCATACCATCATAACTATGCTAATAGCCAACATACATTATTATGAAAACTAAGTTTATTCACCCGTTCGTTGCGGTAGTTATCACAATACACTTTTGAGAACGAGTATTATATATCATTTGCAGAATTATAAGTTGCATAGCAGAATCAAATCTTTAATCACGAACTCTATACAAATTTTATATAAAAACATAAAATCATTCAAAAATTCTCGCAAATATGTTATAAAAATAATAGAAAAATTAGTAATAAAATCCTCTTCAGCAATCGTTTGAATTAAAAAAAAAACAAAATCTTTAAACAAATATCTCAAATTTAATAAAAACTCAAATCTTTAAGCAAATATCTCAAATTTAATACTCTTATCACTTTTTACTACTTTTCAAATTTAAAAAAACTTTTAATAGTTCAAGTCTAAATTTTCAAAATATCACTACATGTATCATACACCTAAATAATAATATAATATAATATAATATAATATATATATATAGGGGACGGTTAACGTACATATTAGTGTTAACGTGCTAAACGTAGGAAGCCACAGGAACGCGCCATGTGTCATTAGGGTAAGGGGTATTATCGTCCATACAAAATTACAGACCGTGATTTTCAAATTTACAGACTGACATTTAACACCCACTATCACGAACCATCGGGATAATCACAGACCAGTAATTACGGACCACATTATATAACAACCACAGACCGTATTTTAACACACATAATCAAGGGCAAAATGTAAAATCACGGACCAATAATCACGGACCACGTTATATGAAAATCACGGACCGTCATTTAACATGTACGATCAAAGAATCAACTGCATAATCACGTACCAATAATTACATACCAAGTGTAAAAATCACGGACTACGTAAAAAAAAGTTGTTGTAACATTATAAAATGTGGTTGTTTCCTCTTTTGCCTTTCCAGTTATATTTTACACTTATTTTGTGGAAAAAGTTGTATAAAGTGGGGACCACTAAATCTTATCCATTGATTACTTTGATCAAATGGTGCAGAATCCATAGTACGTTTAGTACGTTAAGAAGCATATGTATTTTTAGCCTTCTTAAAATATCCCTCCCCTATATATATATATATATATATATATATATATAGGGGAGGGATATTTTAAGAAGGCTAAAAACTATGAGAAGCGTGAAAAGCAATCTTGTCCCTTGATTTGTGGTGTTTTATGGTCAAGTTTGCGCAGTGGCAATTATGTAAATAATATGGCGTTTGAAAGACGCGGGATGAGCATAATAGTAATTTGGCGTTTTTTGAATTAAAACTAACGTCCCCAATTTCTCTCAATCCCGTAAAAAACGCATTTAACCTAGCTCAGTGGTGGATATAAATTGGTATTATAATGTATTTTCTTATTGATATGTCTCGATATATGGTGTTGAACCTTTGTTATTGTGTTTTAATCTGAAAAACACCGTAAATTCTAAAATACGTATATAACCTGTATAAAATCAAGAAACTGAGCATTATTTAAAAAAAAACACCATAAAAATTTAAAATATAATGGTGATTAGGGCTTTTGGATTCAAAATAACCTGTTATACTTGGATTCAAAAAACCATACAATCCAAAAAACACAATACAATCTGAAAAACATTATAAAATTTTAAAAAACACCATAATATCAAAAAACAGAGCATCGTTTAAACGAAATATCAAACAACATACGAAATAACACCATACAATATGAAAAACACCATACAATATGAAAAACTCCATAAATCTGAAAAACACCATACAATATGAAAAACACCATAAAATCTGAAAAACACCATACAATATGAAAAACACCATAGAATCTGAAAACGCCAAAACACAATATACAATGCTAATATAAACACCATAAAGACAATATGAAGCTAACTGATAACGCCAAATAACATAATATTAAAAACACCATAACCTTGCGTCTCTTCTGTGTTCGATTCCATCACATCGTTACCCAAAAAAAAACTAAAAGATCATTCGCAGATGAAATTAGAATCATAAAATCAATTACAATATGTGATTTCTTTTTGTAATCGATAATTGATTTGGATTTTTAAAAAATACAGAGCGACAAACATGGTATGTTTCCAAAATAACCGCTAACAATTATCAGAATAAATTACGTAAATACACATATCTATTAAACCTTTGAAAATACACGTGTGTATACAAGATTACTTTTCACACTTCTCATGGTTTTAAGACTTTTTAGCCAAACATTATACTATATATATATATTACATTAAATTATGCGAATTAGTAATTAAGATTTAATAATTACAAAATGATTTTATTATATAACTTTTTGTCAGTTAAGTTAATGAATAAAGTTATTTGTTAAAAAAGTAATTTAAAAAAAATACTTTAAAAAATATTAATAATTATATTCGTATAAAACTCAATATTCGTATGAAATTGGAAATACATATACACATTAAGCTATTTAGATGAAACAGTATCAACATACATATAAAAAAGTAATTTAAAAGATATAAATATGGAATAATAAATATTTAAAAATTATAAAATTACATTTATGAAAGGATTTAAAAATTATGGTTGAAATCTTTTTCTAGTTTTAATATATTATTAGAATAAAAAGATTTATATTTTTATATTTAGTTATATAGTTTGATAATTTAAAATTGTTAGTATTAAATATGAGAGAGAGTTATAATTTAATAGGAAAAAAAACAGAAAAAAATTGAAAGAGTGATTAAACAATTGACATGTGTCAATTCTTGTTACTCTTGTATTAAAGTAGATGTATGATTATGAATATATATAATCAATGAGACCCATTATTATATAATAATAATATTAATGCTATTTCTTTTCATCTATTTTATTTAAATATAGTAATACGATTTATGTTGATTTCACAACCTAAGATTAATTCATTTTTAGTTTTTTCTTTTATATTTTAAAACAATCACGTTTAAAATTTGTATCATTGACTAAACTTTTGTAGGGCCTGGGGTTGCCCGACCCTATAATTTTCCGCTAAGACGATATCATCTTCTCACGAACAATCTCCACAAAGATATTCTAAACACCTCACTCATTTGACTTTTGAGATTAATTACGTGCTGGATTGGTTTTCAATTTCTGATGGTTATCCCCATGATTAACAAAGTTGCGTTAGATTTGGATTTGAGAAATTAGACTTTTGATCCCGCCCCTTTAACATTTTACATCAATTTAAATGTGGAAAAATATTATGGGTCAAATATGTACGCTCGTATGATTCTATCAGGCTATTATTTTTATTTAACATCCATACTATCTTATTCCTACTCTGCTTTCCAATACTCCTTTGCTTAGATTTGAACTCCAGGCCTCTCTTTTAGGAAACAATGTCTATATCAAGTGGTTATTTCCATATTGACCCTATCAGTCTATCATGGTTGGATCACTTTTTTTTTGAACGGCAGAGGATTTCAACGTGTGAACAACCGCTTATCAGGCCACGTCACCAAGGTCTGGTTACCCTGACCGCCATGAGATAATACCCACCAGATAAGCGAGAACCAGATAAATCCGTAAACCCTCTCCCTGCTCAGATTTGAACCCCTTACCTCATTGAGGTACAACTTATCCCCTTCATTACAATACCGTCAGGCTAGAAACCCTTTGGTATAGTTGGATCACTTGAAATTTGAAAAAACTAACACCGATACCTACTTATACTAACATACATGGTCAAATTGAGCCGAAAAATGAAAAACAAACTTATTTGTGGTCTCAGTGGTCAAAAACCGGTTTAACAGTTCACGTGTGGAAATACCAAATTGGTTACTAACCGTCGGTCAAACGAGTTTGTAAAAGCCAGTTCCTATTTTGGTTTAAACCAGTTTATAAACTACTTTGGTTTTAAAAATCAGTTATTTTTTTAATCTCTGTGAAGCCTGAAGGTAACACTCATCGTTATGGACTTGTGGCCTTGTGGGTCTTTAATTGTGGAATTCATACGAACCAACTCAGCCCATTTTGGAACCTACATAGTCAAATGAGCCCATTTTGGAACCCACATAGTCAAATGAGCCCATTTTTTTAGCTACATTTTGGAGCCGGCTTGTTTTAGATTAAAAGACATCGAATTCAAGCTAAGCCTGAGCTTGTTAAACTCGATCTTGGCTTGTTTTAGCTTTATAAAAGATTGAGATCAAGCTCCATTTATTTTGTGCTTTATTTTAAAAGCTTTACTTATAAAAAACATTTTAAACTCAAGTTTGGCTCAGATTGACTTGTTTAATATTTAATTAGTTTATTTTTATACTATATATATATATATATATATATATATATATATATAACATAACTATATTCCTCATATATAACCTAATATACTTGATTTAATTATATTTTTCATTATTTTATATCTAAAAATGTTAATTATAAATATATTTTTATTAGATTAAAAAAAATTACATAGATATAAAGCTCGTTCAGTCTCTTGAGCTTTACTCGAGCAAGCTTGATATATGAAGTTGAAGCTTGGTTTTGTTTAGGCTCGTCCCCTCCAAGTCTATTGCTTTTAATGAACACATCCAATTTTCTTCCATTCACTCTCGTGAATCACTTGGCTTTTAAGATTAATCTTCATGCATCATCATTCAATAAGTTAAGAAATTTATTGTTTTGTTAAAAGATATGTAGGTGGTTTTTTTTGTTTTGTATGTATATGTGCATGTTTGTGTGTCATACACACAACTGTACCTACAATTTATGGTAGTATGTTTATATACGACTTTATAATTAAGTCCCTTGGATGTATATTTGTTGCTTTGTGCTTATATATATAGGGGATGGTTCGGTTGTTAACCCCGTCTTATTGCGATAATCGTTTAACTCTATTTGGCCAAATAGAAAAAGACACATCACCACATACTTTTTTAATCTCAAAGGGTATAATTGTCTTTTTTTTTGCATCATAATTTGTCATTTTTTGACAATTTCTTATTAACTTCATCTAACAAAAAATTTTAAAAATAAATTACACTTGCGTTTTTTTAAAGCATAAAATTAAATAAATGAGATAATATATTATATAATTGCTAAAAATAAACAAAATTTACATCCAAAAGAACCTAAGGGTTGTAACATAGTAAGTTGGTGTAAACTGATGTAAGTGACTCTGTTATGTCGATTGTAAGTTAATGTAAATTGCTGTAAGTTGATGTAAATTGACGTAGGTTACTCCCGTTACGTCGATGTAAGTTGCTGTAAGTTGGTGTAAGTGACTGATATATTGATGAAACACCACATCATCATGTGCAACATCATCTTTATGCAAAACAATGTATTTGATGTAACTCGACTTTAAACAATCGTGCTCCTGTAAAAATTTTAATTAAATCCCCACCATTAGATCAATCAGATAAAGTTGATCAAACGACTCAGATTTAGTTAAACGGTTAACGCATTAACATAGGGTTAACATGTGATCCTCCCTATATATATATATATATATATATATATATATAGGGAGAGGATCACATGTTAACCCATGTTTATTGCGTTAACCGAATAACTACATCTTATTACTTTGGGGCACACACTAAATTAATCTAATGGTTTAGGTTTGTGACACCTTGTATTTTCCAGGTCAGCATTACATTTATTTTAATAATAATTTATATTATTCTTTCATACGTGGCACTAGAATTAAGTAATTTAGTGTGACACGTGGCACAACAGTCCAAACATGAGAGACCAAACGATAATTCGACGAATTATCATAAACGCACGCACGTGTCTCGATTAACGAACGTTGGTGAAATTAAACGAGCAACAATCCAATTGAACTACCATTAAGCCCTATGAGAACATATAATAAGCTAAATTATGACAATAAGTCAAGAAACGATGATTGTAAACGCAAAATGGTCGAAGAACAAACTCCAATAATGAAATTGGGCCAATTGGGCTCTTCCGGAAGCCGTCGCGGTACGCCAGGCCTGGGCGGGAGAATTTGAATTCCTCCGAAAACCATCGTAGTACGCGATGACCAATCATCTCCCACCTTGGTGGTACACGGCGTGTTTCGGGAAACAAACGAATATAATAATTGTGGCGGTACGCCAAGGAGGCCTTGAGCCAGTCTTGGCGGTACGCGAAGCATCCAAACACACAAAATCATTTCTGCTACCCCTACCTATTTCTTCGAACTCAGCAATCTTGATATCGACGAATAACCTCTGTCAAGCTCTTCTTCAACCTCTAGAAGGCCATATCTCACTATCCTAAGCCACATTCAAGAGTTGAAGTCTTGTGGAAGCTCCAAGACCACCATTTCTTCTTCCCCTTCATTTGGGGTCATTCACATCCACTTCTGAAGCTGCTTAGGATTTGCACAAGCATCATCTCGGGATTTTTGAGCTGTGTGAGGTAGTTTTGTAGCTTATCTATATCAATCTTACACTTAAAATACACATACACATCAATACACACATATGCAAGCCTCCAAGGCCACATGTATCACTAAATCCTCTACATGCACGAAATTTGGGACTTGTTAATCTGTTATTTAGGTTCTAATAAGCTTATTTGAGTTATTAATGTTGATTTATTGGTCATTTTGATGCTATCTTGTGCTATTGGTGACTAATGTCATAAAAAGGAACATCTAAGGACATGCATGCATGATCTAATGTGTTCTAGCTGATTTTGAGCACAAGAACATGATCATTGATGATATTAGGGAATAGCTACAAGGTCCGTTTAGATTTTTATGGTCAAGAGATGGTTATTTGAGATTATTGCTATTTTTAGTAACTTTTATGTTACAAAATGTTGTTAGATAATAAAATATGATCATGCATGTGAATAGAATGATGATTTGGGGATTATATGATGATATTAGATGTATTCAGTCTATTAGAATCATTGAAATAGAAGTTTTACCATGAGTTACTATAAATCGTAACTTTGTTATAGCAAACCGATTCATGATAACGTTCTAGACATAATAAGTGTGCTAAAATGATTATTTGGAACTAATATGATGATTATTGACATATTTGATTGGTTAGAAATATTAAAATGAGTATATTGGTCCCATGTTTCTAAAAATAGAAACTTTTATGATAAACACCCTACTTACACGTTGAGTATGAATCATGCTATGAGTGATTGTTGTTGTCAGTGATATTATGAACAAGTTTATGTGATTTGATCTTAGTAACATAAGTTAATTACAAACTTACTATATTTAGTAACTTTTAAACGAGAAAAGTGTTTATATGACTGTGTGTAACAATGTGCTATGTGATAACATGATCATGTAGGATAAACAAGCATGTTATAATAAATGAAAAGTGATTTTTACGTGAACTTGCTTAAAATAAGAACTTTCCTAAAATGGAAACTTACTATAAATAGTAAGTTATCCAACGGACGAAATTTATGTGATTTCACTCATCACGCGACACTAAACACACGTTGAATGAACTCTATAACAAAACAAAATCACCAACGGGTCGTTAAGTCAAACACGGTCAACACAACCAACATAGCAACTTAGAGTTGTTTGGACACGAACAAGGTCTAGCGAGATCAACACGAACACTAACACAAACATAAACGTGAACACGAACTTACAAATAAATATATGATATAGGTAACCGCTAAAGGCGAACAACTAACCGTGCACGCAACAAACAACAACTGCTAAACTCAGGTGAGTTTACAACCCCACTTTTACTTTTTAACTGTTTTGTTAAACTATGGGGTGAGAATACTATGCAATTGTTTTTAGATGTATGACTTGTATGTTGTAAAAAAACTTTTGAGTGTACCCGTCTCGCAATAAAGTCTTCACATATCCTTGTCGTTAGTTGTGTAACAAACGAGTCGTTATTACGTAGTACCACTGGGTTTGACAAACCCCATTTGACGATAGCTGTGACTGGAGGCCACGACGAGTGTAATATTGATCTATTCCGTGGTTTTGCGATAAACCCGGCAGAGGCGACAAACAATCTAGTTTCAGTTTGATGAACTTATACACTCGGGACCGTAGGTCTACAACTTAACATATCCAGTATATGTCTTGTTACTGTATTAACTACTTAAACATGTGAACTCACCAACTTTATGTTGACACATTTTCGCATGTATTCTCAGGTAACTGAACAACACAGGCTAGGATGCACATCAGTCAAACAGGAGGGTCTTGCATGCATATCGGCTCTCACTTTAGACAACTTTCTAAAACATTTTATGATGATTGTATATTTGTAACGATGTAGTGTCTTGAACAACTTTTATTCCGCTGCTTAATTTATGTTTTCCGCTGCTAAACACTTAACTTAATTCCGCTGCTTTAATTAATGAAACTTGAACTGTTTATCAAAAAATGTGTAATTACAACTCATATAGAGTCGTTGTATATGACTGAAAGCTTTGATTCTGGCTACGTCACACCCAGCGATCTGACACCGCACGTGAAAATTTGGGGGTGTGACAAGGTTTTTTCTTTCGTTTTTTTTAATTAATGTAATTAACGTGGAGCCCACTTACATTAATAGAAAAATAAACCTTTAGATTTACTTTAATGGTTAACGCAATAAGGAAAGGTTAACAAAGGAACCACACCCTATATACATATATAGGGGACGGTTAACGTACAAATAAAATTAACGTGCTAAACGTAGGAAGCCACAGGAACGCACCACATGTCGTCTGGGTAAGGGGCAATATCGTCCATATAAAATTACAGACTGTGATTCATAAAATTACAGACTGACATTTAACACCCATAATTAAGGACCACCGGGATAATCACGAACCGATAATTACGGACCACATTTTATAACAATCACACACCGTGTTTTAACATACATAATCAAGGACAAAATGTATAATCACGGACCACATTATATGAAAATCACGTACCATCATTTGACATGCATGATTAAGGTACCAACTGCATAATTACATACCAATAATCAAATACCACGTGTTGAAAACTTAAAATCATGGACCACTTAAAAAAGATCGAAAAAAACTATAACAAATACTATACTCAAATTAAAGATATTAAAATTCTCAATTTTATGGTGTAATTTAAAAAAAAAACAATAAAGCATGTAAAAGTTATTTAATTTTTAGAAAATGACTAAATGAGTGGAACTTGTTGTAGCGTAGAAAATATGGTTGTTCCCTTTTTGTCAATCCAGTTATATTTTACACTTATTTTGTGAAAAAGTTATATAAAGCGGGGACCACTAAATCTTAGTCATTGATTAGTTTCCGGCTCCTATATATATGGAAGTAATAATAACCCTTTTCATTGCGTTAACTCAAAATAACTTGTTAAGATCAAGTCAAATCTTTGATTTTTAACACCATTATAAACACATTTAGAACACTTTCTTATTTTATAAGTTTGCGTAAATTTATCACCGTTTGAGAGCTAATATCGTTGTAAGTTTTGGGTAAAATACACTTACAGTGCTGTGATTTAAAAACTTATTACGATGTTAGCTCTGAAACGGTGATAACTTTACGCCAACTCATAAAATAAGAAAGTGTTTAAATGTATTTACAATGATATTAAAAAAAATCAAAGATTTGGCTTATTTTGATCGGTTATTTTAGATTATTGCATATTTAGTGGTTATTTTTCTATCATTTCCCTATATATATAGTTATAGTTGTGTACTTGTGTTGTTTGTTATTAAAATGGGATGGTTCCATATATGAACTAACACACAGACACACATATTTTTGTGTGAAATGATTATTTAGATATTGCACTTGCTTAACATTGTCAGTTAGTTATTAACCTTTTTGGGCCGAGTAAAGTGATCTTAGTTTAACATATGGTCATATGGTGTAGAATCGGAACCCTTATTGGTGATTGGGTCAAGCCCATTATACATAATAACATGCTTTGTTAATCGATCGGCAAGTCAATTTCTAACATAACATGTAACATATTTAGTATTCTTAACTATTTGGTAAATAAAGAAAATTTCAAATTTAACATAATTTTTCGAGTTTGATACATGTTTTTAAATGGAACATATAGTTATGAACATTTAAAACCAAAATACTAATTATAGGTTTGGTTTTAGATTATAATACAACCCAATAATGATCACACCTAATGTGGCTCAAAATAATGAAAAATAAAACGATATCAATGGGAGCACTAAGCAACATGATTTTTTTTACATATATTGTGATTTGTGAATACACAGTTTTCACCTCAACTAAAAAAAAGCTTTTAATTCTAAAATATATAAGAAATATTATGGTCTTGAAATGTGTTCATTTACCATTTTTAAAAGGTAATAATTATGTTTAAATTTCGAACTATTCTGTATTATGTATTAATTATTGACTGTTATGTTTTTAACTTATTTCATGTTGTTTTATTATTATTTTTGTGTAATAGATTTTTTTTTGTTATTCTATCATTGTATTTACTTATTAGAAGTGCACAATGATATTATTTCATCAATGTGTTTTTTAGAACTAACCATATTAAAAACACATTTTAGGTCATTTCTGATATGTGTAACGTTTCTTTAAAATTTTAATAATGAAAAAACACAACAATAAAATAAGACAATTTTATATTTTTACCGTGTAAAACAAAATGATCAAATTTTTTTAATAATATATAAAAAATAATGGCGAAATAACACGAAATTAACTAAAACGTAAATCAAAATAATTGAGAACATTTATACAATGATATGAAATGCAACAAAATAGCTAAAATGTCGTATTTCAAAACCTAAAAAGATCTCATATGTCAATTTTAGAGCTCTTAGACTTTTTATAATAAGAGGATTTTAACAAGAATCCAACTTTATAAAAATTATGGCGTTTAAAGATATCAGCGAAATAGGGGTCTAAGGGGGTCAGGGAGTTTTCTTAGTAGGGTTTCCTCCTAGGGTGGTTGTGGTGGCTCATGGGAGGTCCAGGTAACTAGACCTTGGTGACAAGGTCTGAAAACAGTGGGTTCATACAATTGAGACCTTCGCTGTTAAAAAAAAAAAAGTGAAAAGTCTAACACTGATAGTTGTTGTAACGGATAGTAGTTTGCTTTTGTTGTTAGGTATGTGCGAAATGTTTTCTTACTCTTTCCTATAAGACAAAATAACAACTACAACAATAAAGCATCCATTATATCCAATCCAACCCACCCAACGAGAATCATTACTGGTGATGTGTTGGTGGTGTAATACCAGAATCAATGGTGGGGGTTGATGGTGGTGATGGAGATCATGACGTTTTGTAGGCACCAGATCTGAGAAACAATTAACAGTGTAAATTTTTAACATAACACGAAAACATGACGTAAACATAGCATGAAATTAACATGTTTGGGTTTAATAGGAATAAGAATATGTTTGGGCCAGGTTTAGGTTGAATCCATGAACCCGTTTAACTAAACATGACTGGCTCATGATTTTATAATTATACGTTATTTTTTATATATTTGTATGCTATGTTATAAAATTATACATTAGAAGTATTAATATCCTAAAAATAACAAAAATGAAAATTTTCGGATAAAACGTATCATGTTCGTGTGAACTCGTGAATATTCTTATCATGTGCTGGTCCATATATATGACATGATTTTTGGTTTTGGGTCCATATATATATATTAAATTTCCGTGATCATATCGAGTATTGATGGAATCATAATGGTGGTGGTATGGTACGATTCTAGTGGAGTCATGGTCTGGTGTTGGTGGAATATTCACGTTGGTGATCGAAGAAGGTAATGGACCAAAACTGTAGACGGGGAAGGGCCGGCAATGGTGTGTGTGAGTTGCTGACAGGTGGCTGTGGTTGTGATTGATTTAATGGTGATTCCATCTATGTAGTTATACAAGTATATGGTTTATAGTTTATAGTTTTATATGTATTAGTGTGACAACAACTAATATGATGTATTTTTAGATGAGTCTTGATATTTTGGATCGTATTTTGATTTTTTCCTGATATGATTATAGTTGAATTCTTGGTGTTTTTTTTTTTAATTGCCCTTGCAAAGTTACTACCAGTACTTTATAATACAATACTATTTATAGTTTTACATTTAAATGACAATCATTGTAATAAGTTTTTATATACGTGTTTTAATATTTGTGATCATGTTTGTATTTTATATTTTGGAATCACCGTGAAGTTCCCGTCGTAATGTGTGCGAGGGAAAACCCATAGCAATATAAAACTTACACTTTTATATATTCCTGATAATTTATCGTAATATCTATATTAATAAACGAGCTTAGAAACTCATATATTATATGGGTTTAACAAATCTAATATGTTATAAACAATGATTTATATATTACATTTGTCAACTGTTGGTTAAATAAAAAAATATGAATTTTCAAATATTATATACACCAAATAATAATAAATTAATTAATAATTTTAAAATCATATATACATATATTGAAATTTTATTAGATTTTATTAATATTTAGTAAATCAGAAAATTTTTATAATAAGTAGATTTATAGTTTTTAATATTTAATTATATAATTCAATTAATAAATTTGTTAATGTTTTTTATGAGAGAGAATTGTGAAAAAAAAAATTAGATTTAATTAAGGGTGACATTTATCTCATAAAAAACTCTTTTATTAGAGCATGTAGATGTAGATTAGATAATATATACGTTTTTATTATCAAATAACCATAATTTAAATGGTGACCACGTAATTTACTTATGAGGTGACCACATGATTGAAAATTCATTGTTGATGACACTCTAGCTTAGGGCATGCATATGGGGTAATGGGAAACGTGTCTCATGTGACATTGCCTAGTTAGTTGCTAAACGTTTTTAAGCATTTATTCATATTAAAACCTTTTTTTTCTTTTCTTTTAATAAAACCAATATATATATTTGGAAAATAAAATGTGAAACACTAACATATAGAACTCGTGGTCAATGGACATGAGAAAGAATAAGCTAGAGAGGCTTATTAGGTTTTATTTGCATATATATGTTTACTAGCGTATATAACCCGTGTATTACACGGGTTAAACAATTAAAAAAAATTAATTTAATAATCTCAAATAATAATAATTATTTAATAATTATAAAATTATATTTTTAAATAAGATATAATTGAAATATTTTTATAGCTTATTAAATTTTACTATATTTAAAAATTATTAGTATAAGAAGATGTATAATTATATAATTTAATTATTAAAATTATTAATATTTATTAGGAGAGAGAGTCGGGAAATTTTTTTTCATATTTCACCACAAAGCGACACGTGTCCCCTAATAATATTCTTTTATTAGAGTACGTAGATGTAGATGTTAATTTGTTTATTCATTTATTATTCAAGTATGAGATAAAAAAGAAATAGTCATATGTCTATTTGAATGTTTTTGTATTAGGTGAATTTATAATATATCAAACAATTATTCTTCGTCAATTCAGAATTAGATGAAATATTATGTCGTAGTTATTCTTCGTCAATTCAAAACTAGATGAAATAATATGCCGTCATTATTCTTCGTCAATTCAGAATTAGATGAAATAACATGTCGTCGTTGTGGGTTTCTAACGTCTGTTTTCTTATACTTTTTTTCAAATCTTTTGTCGGATCTGGTATACGATTAATTAGCCAGTTTTAATTAGCAGCTAGCACGTATATATAAATGAAAAGCGAAATTGTCAGCATCAAACATGTTTTGAGAATTTTTAGACGCCTCATAATAAAGTTGGTTAGCAAAAGCCACAAGAAGTAGAGTGTCGGTTTAACAAAAACGACTTTTGTATGAAGTCGTCTTAAATTATATATATTATTGTAGGTACCAAAATTAATTAACCCAATTAGATAGAAGTGAGACTTTTCTTTATAAAAATCACAATCATACTAAAGACGTAGGAAACCACCAAGAGAGGTTAAGGAATAGACGTTAGTAATAGTAATAGTAGGTGTGTCTCACTATCATTTTCATATTCAAATGCCCTGGCATGACCTACAATATACTTAATTAATTAATGCATCTAAACGTAGATGGCCCGACAAGCTTAGAGAGTAAAGTTAGAGTCTGGGGTCTCCAAAACCTTATGGACCCGTTTCTTAGCAAATTTTATATATATATGTTGGATTTTTGTTAAATTAATCCAAAATGATAAAATTTGAGTTAAAAAATACAACAATTTATACTTTATGGTACGGTAGTTTTGAATTTTTTGTGGAAAATTAATAACGCATTATTCAATTTTTTCACTAATTTAAAAATTAATTTTTTTAAGTAATTTTGGTTTTTATATTCTCTTTCTTTTTTTTTGATTCTTCATCTGGATTAATATGATATTTTAATTATTTATTGTAATAATCGACTGAATTTTCTAGGTGTTTCTTTATCTTAATTTTGTTGATTTTTGTTGTTATTTGTTCATTAATTAGATATTTTGATACCAATTTATTTATTTGATTTTTGAATTCTTCACTTTTATTAAAGACTGATTTTATTTTTTGAACATTTATTGCATATAGGCTTCTTAAATTGTTTATAACTATATGTTTTGTTAAAATATTCAATTGTTAGTTGATATATATGATAATAATACATTATCATTTTTTAGTTGCACTTTTTATTTATGTTCAATAGAATTTGTTACTTCTGTTTGCCATTAGTTAATTATATATTTGTTAATTATATATATGATAATATTATGTTAAGTGTTTTATCAACATTTATTAGAACTGAAAGCAAAATACTTATTTACTAAAAGGTAAGGCTGACAAAATATGTCCTAACGGGTTTAACAGGTTTCAGACGACACAACTAATTTTATTAGTTGCTTTAGACCCCCAAAATGTTTGAACCGACCCTGCATCTACGTACTTCGTCTCCCATTATTCTTGAAATCCCCTAATCTCAAGGCATCCTTTTTTAGTATATATAATTCATAATTAATCTACGGTTTATTCATTCATGACTACATTTGTTATCTTCTATCCTATTTCAACCTAAGATAACATATTTCTTAAACAAACTAACTTATAACTCATCTTGTTTTGAGGTAAAATAAAGTTGTACTCTACAGACTAATATTTTTTGAAATATATCCAAAACAATAGCTATAAAAACTTTTTTAGGTAATTTTTCTCCAAAAAAATACAAAATCACTTGAATTTTTATCATAATTCCAATTATGCGAATTTATGGGGGGCGATTGCAAGATGTTAAGAAGATCGGTCAAGATTTTAACATATATACTATTGGAAAAAAAATCAAGGCACCAATGTGGGTACGCCCTGAATTTAATTAGTAGATAGAGTATTAATTAATTGATTTGATCATAATACACACACATTACGTACGTACGTTAAATGAGAAATCAAAATTAATGTAACACCTTATTTTGTTAAATTATCTCATATTAATTTCAGTCTCGATGAACAAAATAAAAATATAAACCAACATTATTTAAACTAATTAAAACAACCGAAGAAAGTGGTACGAATGACAAAATGGTCATGAACTAGGCGTTGATGACCTATGTTAGAGAAAACAAGTCATTTTCTCATATCGCGGCGTAATAAATTATGAGAAAATAAACAAAATGACAACCCGTCCTGAAGTTGCAAACTTCGAAACGGATGAAGACGTCATCGTCTGGAAAATATACGATCACTCAATCCGACTCCACCAGTCGATGTTTCCTTCACTTAAACAAGCCGGATGAGGAAGTCGAGATGTACATGCCCTTATCCTCTCCTCAACGTCCGCCCAGTTGAAACAATAAAGGAAAACGATCACAAGCTTCGTCTTCAATCGACTACAAAAACACGTTGGAGACCATCTCCGAGTCGTTAAAAAATTTGGCGGCTTACAGGAGCAAAAACAATACAACAATTACATGAAGTTGTTGTGAGCTCCAACCGATCACTAACCGGTCGCGCTCATGAGATGACCAAGAAGATGACGAAGCGGATAATGAAAAAATACAATATGATTGATTTAATTTTTATCTATTTTTAATTTTATTATTTAATTTTTGTACTTATTATTTAATTTTATTTAATTTTTAATTATATTATGCAATTTTTAATTTATTCTAAAATCAAATAATAAAATATTAAATAAAAGTGGTGACGACGAAAAGTGATAGGAAAATGATGATAACACATATTGTGTTGATGTGCAGTAACGAGGGAGTGATGGATTTTGTTGTTTATGTGACGCCTACATGAAGTGACGGGTATGTGATTACTACAAATGGTCTGAGATTGACCAATATATATAAAGTTAAAAATTGGCGTTCAAATAAATTTTTTAAATTATAAATTAGCGTAGAATTTGAAGTTCGGTGCATTATATATTAAATGTTGGTGTATATTATCATGATTCAAATATTCGATCAACATATATAATAAAAATAAAAGAGATTGTATATGTATTACCGTTTAATGGAATTATTGATTGGTGCATTATTGTGAATTAGAAATTTGTCACATCTACTAGTCAACTCATTACTCTCTTAACAACCACACCACACTTAATTAATTAATTAATAATAGTATTGTTTAAAAGATCGATCGATGGAGGACATTCTCAAGATAATGTGTTTATTCTATAATACTTATGGTTTTAATCCTACTAGAAATTGTTATATAAATATAAAAATTAAATATGATGTCGTGTGTTTGTCGGACTTTTTTTTTTTTTTTTTTGTAAAAGTACTTGTTAATTTTAAGTGATGGATATTAAAATATCATTTATTAGCAGCCATTTTATTCATGTTTTAAAATGTCACTATAAATTATTATAATATTTTAATAAGAATGTCCTAACGTACAATGAATATAATGCATGTATATTTTTAACAATATATAGCTTTGTTCTGTTAAGACGATATTCACGGGTGTATATATGTATGCCCCGTTAAATACACTATGAATATTAATAATTTAACAATTTCATCAATGTATAAATATATTTGGAAGCGAATAAAGTTGGTTTTGATTATTTTATAAGTATTTTGCAGGTTTATTTGAATCCAATTGTATGTCTAGGAATCTATACACTAATAAATACGTATTGTGAAAATATGCTACACAAATTGGTATCAATTATGATTTTTTGCTACTGAAAAAATATGTAATCACTTTGCTATAGATTAGCTACTGTCATATTATATGCTACGATTTTGATGCAGATATTCCATGACAAACAAATTATGATTAAACTTATTATAGTGGTGTTAAATTATCTTGTTAAACATTATGATATTAGATTTTAGGATTTAGTTTTTGGGCTTATATATTAGTGCTCAGCTTTTATGTTATAGAATTTATATTTTTCATTTCATTGCGCTTTTGGTTCGTAATTATTATGTTTTAATTGCTTATCACATAATATTGAAAATTGATTGGTTTTAAAATCATATAATTATAGTGATTTCAAAAATTGTAGACTATCAAGAATGTTTGTGATATTCTGAAACTTAGATCGATTAATATGATAAATAAATTTCATAAATCATAAATATAATATCATAAGATTTTGAGATATTATTTATTTATAAGAATGTATATGATAAGACATTTTAAGACTTTAGATTAAGATGATAATAATGATCACATATCATAAGTTAATGTCTTATAATTTTATATTTGTAGGGTTTTAATATGAATTCGTAAAAAAATAATTTGTAAAACTAATTTTAGGACATTTTAGGACTTTAGTTAATTTTTTACAATAGTTGTTGTAAAAAATAATTTTATAAATATTAATAGATTAAAAAGGTATGTTATAAGTAGTATAGGATCCCGTTAAAAGATTAGAAATTAAGTGTTTAATTTCTAAATATTATAGGGTTTTTTTTTTTAGATTTGGGTGGAACACGGATAGGGGCAGTACAATATGCCTAAAACCCATGCATGACATGTTTACATTTTCCATTATGTTATAGGGTTTAAATGTTGGTGTACGTTTATTATCAAGATTCAAATATTCAACATATATAATAGAGTAAATTACTGATATGGTCATTGTAGTTTGCTAATATTTCACTCTTAGTTTCTAGGTTTCATAAATTACTTATATTGTCCCAAACTTTGCACATTTATAACACATATAGTCCTTATGTGAGTGTAATTTGGTCAATAAATTGGTGACTTAATGACTATATGTGTTACAAATGTGCAAAGTTTGGACCATATGGGTAATTTAAAAAAATCTAGGAACCAAAAGTGAAATAGTAACAAATCACAATAACAATCTCGGTAATTTACTCTATATAATAAAAGAGATTGTCTATGTATTACCGTTTAATGAAATTATTGATTGGTGCGTGATTGTGAATTAGAAATTTGTCACATCTACTAATCAACTCATTATTCTCTTAACAACCACACCGCACTTAATTAATTAATAATTATATTGTTTAAAAGATCGATCGATGGAGGACATTCTCAAGATAATGTGTTTATCCTATAATACTTATGCTTTTTATTCTACTAATAAACAGAAATTGTTATATAAATTTTAAAATTAAATATGATGTCGTGTGTTTGTCGGTTTTTTTTTTAATACTTGTTAATTTTAAGTGATGGATATATTAAAAAGTCATTCGCAGTCATTTTATTCATTGCGATTTTAAAATGTCACTATATATAATTATTATAATATTTTAATAAGAGGGTTAGGTTAAATTAAATAAATTCTTATTCAAAAAGTCTAAGAAGAATCTTAAGCTATTAGATCATTAATCAATGACTGTAATTAAATCAAATTATTGGAGAGTATTTTAGTAATAACTACTAAATCTTGACTTTTTATCAAGTTAACTCATCTTTTTAAATGTTCATAACATTTACATATGAAATTATTTTTTGAAAAAAATAACATAAAAACAAGCATATTTTATCTTCAAAATTAGTATAGTGTTAATATACTGAAAAAATTTATTTTTTAGTTAGTTGTTTCTTTTGTACATGTCATTGTGTTTTTTGTATTTCCTGCTCAACGTTGTATTTTCTTGAACAATTTAAGACACAATGATGTTACAGAATACATAATGTCAATCAAAGATAATACAATATTGTCCTAATGTACAATATAGTGCATGTATCTTTAACAATATATAACTTTGTCCTGTTAAGACTATATTCACTTGTGCATAAATGTATAATGTATGCCCTGTTAATACACTATGAATATTAATTAGTAAACAATTTCATCAATGTATAAATATATTTGGAGGCGAATGAAGTTATTTTGATTGTTTTATAAGTATTTTGCAGGTTTATTTTAATCCAATTGTATGTATAGGAATCTATATACTAATAAAAATGTAACACAAACTGGTATCAATCATGATATTTTGCTACTGAAAAAATATGTAATCACTTTGCTATAAATTAGCTACCGTCATATTATGCTACGGTTTTGATACAGGTATTCCATGACATACAAACTCTGATTAAATTTATTATAGCAACGTTAGAACCATCTTGTCAAACTTTATGATATCAGATTTTAGGATTTAGTATATGGGCTTATATATTAGTGTTTAGCTTTTATGTTATATAATTTATATTTTTCATTTCATTGTGCTTTTGGTTCTTAATTATTATGTTTAATTACTTGTCACATAATATTCAAAATTTCCTAGTTTGAAAATCATATAATTATAGTGATTTCACTAATTGCATTCTTCCAATAAAATCTCGTGGTTGTAAATGTCAATGTATAAACATTGTAGACTACCAAGAATGTTTGTGATATTATGAAACTTATATCGATTAATATGATAAATAATAAATCATAAGTATAATATCATAAGATTTTGAGATATCGTTTATGTATAAGATAAGACATTTTAAGACTTTAGATTAAGATGATAATAATTATTACATATCATAAGTTAAATGTCTTATAATTTTAGATTTGTACGGTCTTAGTATAAATTTGTAAAACTAATTTTAGGACATTTTAGGACTTTAGTTAATTTTTTACAAAGTTGTTATAAAAAATATCTTATAAATATAAATAGATTAAAAAGGTATGTTATAAGTAGTATAGGATCAAGTTAAAAGATTAGAAATTAAGTGTTTAATTTCTAAATATTATAGGGTTTATTTTGAAATTTTGAGTGGAACACGCATAGAGGCAGGACAATATGCCTAAAACTCATGGATGACATGTTTACGAACTTCATCATGTGTTTTGCATTGTTGACATTACCGTGATTAATCATATACAAGGAACATATGAAGTTATGACGACTCGATTGTGATGAACGAAATGTGGATAAAAAATATTTATATAATCATAATAATGTTTTTAAGTTTTTTTTTTGTCTTATTTTTCACAATATCAGTATGTTAATTTTAGTTGTTTAACTAATGATCATTAATTTTTAAATTAATGAACTAATTTTTTTTAAGAAAAATAAACTCAAAAATTTAGAAACTTTGATATTTTACAAAGTTAAGAGACGTGTTTTGATTCAGTTATGAAGATTTTTTTTATGACCGGAGAACCTACTTGCATGGTAAACCCTGACTGTCATGAAGATTGAAACACATGTAAATATTTATATAATGGTATGAATGTTTTTCAGTTGGTGATGGTTTTATTTTTTATGATATCAGCATGATATCATAAATTTATATAACCCATAATTGTTTATTCTTTTTTTTTTCATTGAATGAATACCGAGGAAGAAATCGGATTATATAATATATATACAATAGGGCATAAACTCTAAACTAAAGTTCAGGGGTTAAATTAATATTTATAAAGTTTAAAGATGAAACCTAAAGGTTTAAAGTAAAACTTAAGAGTGTTAAAAGTTAAAATTGATTGGTGATAAATTCTCATAAATATTTCAAGGTGAGTATAGATATAAATTCTAGATTAATTAAAGAGATAAACTTAGAATTCTAAAATTTAAGGGATTCAATTTGATATTTTATAAAGTTTAGGGATGAAATCTAAAAGTTTAGAAACAAAATTTAAAAATTTTGACATTAAGTATACTAATAAACCTTAAATTGTAAAAACTTGATGAGGTAAAAGTAATTAATATTTTATAAAATTTATAGATCAACCAAAAAGTTTAAAAGAGTGGTGGTGGGTGCAATTGCCAACTGCATTTTAAAATTTTGAGTGACGTCTAATAAAGCATTATTTAATTAGTTTTGAAAATTAATTTTGAGTACGTAGGATATATAGGTGAGTTTGGCAGTCGGTTGCATGGTAAAGAATGGGACACGTGCACATATTATTAAATTAAAAATCAATCAAAATAAAGTAGTACGTACGTACGTAGTTGGTTGTTTAGTAATATAGTAATTTATAGACAATATATATTTAAATATATATATAGGTCGACTATAAAATTAAAAGGTTTCGATCAATTCATTTGTTACTATAAACAGGGTTGTATTTGTATTCCAAATTAAATACGCATGTGGACAGTAAGTGGATATATTTAAGTTAATTGAAGATTTTATTAATTATATTAATTTTATATAACCCACTCGATCATTTTATAAGTAAATCTTCATGAGATTGATAACTTTTGACGTATTATATATAAACACGTACAGATTATATATTTGTATCCCAAGAGTAAACCTACCTACAATATATTCTAGCTTCTAATTAATGTAATTATAAATATAAATAACTAAAACTTAGCTGTGGAAGTCGATCGTATCATATATATGATTTAATTGGTAACACAATGAAATCATCCATCCTTTATGATAAAAGCTTATAGGCTTATTTTGTGTAACATACATCCTTTAATCAAAAAGGCTTATTTTGTGTAACATACATCCTTTAATCAAAAATCACATCTTTTACTTACAACACACATTGTTTATATATATATAAACAAATTTCTTTTTTTATGTAAAAATGTTATTTTTATGCTAATTAACCTTGTTATTATATATAAACTAGGCTATTAACCCGTGTGTTACACGGATTATATATAAAATATTAAATAGTAAGCGATAAAAATTTGTAAATTCTGAAACGATATTTTGATATAAAATGATTAAATTACGTATTAACAACCATTTTAAATAATAAACAATAATTAAAATTTTAATAACAATAGAAATATTATCTAACCTTCTTAATTTGTAATAATTTAGATATTTGAACTAATTAACTCTAAAAAATTAAGTTAATTTTCTGTCAAAAACTAACTATTTCAAATTAGTAAGCTAGGTAAGGTAATATTTTTGTAATAATTAAAGTTAAAAACCTAATATGAAATTATCTTTAAAAGACCAAAAAATGTAATTTTTATTATCATTTTTATAACTTGGGGTTTGTTATCATTTTTTTTTAAGAAAACAATTAGTTTTCAAGAAAACTTATTTTTTTCATACAACTTTTATTTCTAAAAAAAAAAGATTTTAAATAATTTTTTTAATTTTGATTTAAAAAAATTATAATATATAAACATTTTTAAAGTAAGTTTTTGATAAAATGATTTGAATTTCAATTTATTAAAAAACTATTTTTTAGTTTGTAAAATATAAATAATATTATTAGTTATAATTATTATAATAAATATTTAGTATGAGAGATAATATAATAATAAATATTTAATAAGAGATATAATTATGTAAGTACATAGAAAATTGACAAGTGACAAAATGGCTTTAAAATGTGGCAAGTGGCAAATTGAGATTTTTGTTTATTATAATAGTAAGATAATATGTTTACTTCACCTGTTAATTAAAAATACTTACATACACACATATATATACGTATATATTAACAAAGGGGAATGATCAATTGTTAACCCTTCCTTATTTCGATAACCAAATAACCACATCGATCTTATTACTTTAGGGTTTACGTTAAAGTAAATCTACAGATGTATGTTTTTCTTCTTTTTTAATTAATTTAATTAATGTGTGTCTCACTTACATTAATTAAAAACAAAAAACATTTATATTTACTTTAATACGGGTTCTAAAGTAATAAGATATAGTTATTCGGTTATCGAAATAAGGAAGGATTAACAATTGAACCCTTCCCTATTAACAAAAACCAACAAACAAACAAATTTAAGGAATCGAGTTGCCGGTTTACGGCCAACTCCTTATTATATATTAATTAATAATTAAATATTAATATGTTCAATTTAATTATATGTATGTATGTACGTACGTATAATGCATGCCTTTAAAATTAAATTATTTGCCCAAAAAAGAATCAAACAAAGAGGCCAATAATTTGGCTAACTGTACGTACGTACGTTACTATGCACAAGGAAATATTGAAGGTGGAGTTGAATTCCAGTTAAGCAACTCTTCAATCATTTGCATGACAGCCTTATTTTCTTCATCTATTTCTTGATCGCCGGAGCCACCCTCCTCCGCCATCGGAGATGTTTCCTCCACCGCTCCCTCTGTACTCTTGCCGCCAAGCTCCACCTTCATCACCCAACCCGACCCGGACCCTTTTCCGGGACGTTTCTGCCATACTCCAAAGTGAGAGTTATCACTGTCTAGACGTAAACATGTAAGTGAAGGTGATGGATCTTTGCAGCATTTGCGCAGCTTGGCGGCGAGGGTGGCCTCCGGAATTTCTGGCTGTGATGATGACGGAGACTGGTGATGGTTGCCGGAAAAGTTCCTGTTGGTCGGCGGAAAGTTTGTTTTTGCGCTTTGACCGTTCATCAAGATGGCTGCCTGATCATATGCTCTTGCTGCTGCTTCTGCCGTCTCAAATGTTCCAAGCCAAATCCTTCTCTTTCTGTCAATTAATATATAATTTTTATAAACTCATTTATTTTTATATAAACATATAATATATATATATATGTGTGTGTGTGTATACGTACAGGAGTGGGTGTCTGATCTCAGATACCCAAGAACCCCATTGCCTCTGCCTGACACCTCTGAACTTCTTAGATTGTACCATGATATAATGGATACGTTGAGTTAATTAAGGATGTGTGTGTTGCATCTTCATGGATTTATAGGAAAAGATAAAGTACATGATCAAACATGGTACAGTAGAAGATAGACATCATTCAATGTGTGGGTTGGTGTCTGTTTGCAATTGCATACACACACACACACACTTTTTGTATTATATAATACATTACCTTCAATTCTTTTACATTAAATTTTAACATTATATAAATCAATACTTTTTATAAATATGTATACACACAGTGACGGATCCATGTTAAATTTTCATATTATTTTCAGACAATTCGAATAGAAAGAACCAGACATAAAAATTTTCGGGTCGTTTTGACGGTTCGATTCTTGTAGCGTTCATCACGTGAAAACAGGTGTGCCCCCTTGCAAGGTCCTAGGGGCAGCAGCAGCACCCCTGGAGAGGTCCAAGGTGCAAAGCTTCTGGTGGCGGTCAACAGGCAAAAGTCAAGCGTGAAGCGCCCCCTGTGGGGTTCCGGACAACGCCACGAAACCTAAACGAACCTGGAGAATAAATATTGATTTTGAAAAGTGATTTTAACATGATCGTGTAGAAATCCAAGTATTGATTATTGAGGATTCTCTAACAAAGATAGCTTAATCCATTCATGTTTGCAAGATGTTGGGGAAATTTACATTAAGGATTTAAACCTAAAAATATTAATAGGTTTACCTTACCTTTTCAACCTTTCGACAACAAAAAAAATCCTGCTAAATGTTCAAAACACGATGGGTTCCGGTGAACCCATCGCATTGAATGTAGATCTGCCTCTGTATATATATGTTAACATGAATTCAATTATTAACAATTATAAAATTATATTTGTCATTTATCTTAATTATTCATTTTCGTTTGTTTAGTATTGAATTTGTCTATGTATGGATTTTGGGTGTTATAAATTTAAAGTGACTATGCCTAATTTTTAAAGTAAGGTCCCAATTAAGTTTTAGTTCAAATTTTTATCAAAGTTTTATGCGGAAGCGTCAAAAACATTTACACAAGTAAAATATACTTTATTAGTTACTAATTACATTCAAAAATCATCTGTGACAATTGAGTTTGAATAATTACGTCATCAACGAAATGAGCACAGTTGGTCGTGCTTAAAATCCAAGTGTATTTGATGATTGTAATTATTACAAAATGATAGTATGCGAAAAATGATGAACGTGGGCGAAAACCGTGCGCGAAACAGAGTTACGGATTGTCCGGAATCGCGAAACGAAGATTTGATCGAAAAATGGACGAAATTACCTTGGGGCGGTACGCCCCGAGCCACACGCCTACCCTAGGCGGTACGCGCGGGATGCAACAAAATATCTGGGAACCCCTCCATCCGTGCGGTACGCCCCAGCTCGAGGCTTGGTCTGGGGCGATGCGCCTAGGGCCAGAATCGACGGCAACTTGGTTAAAAGATCAGATTGCATCCATCATCATCATTTCTTCCTTCACTTCGACGACACCACCATCTTACACGAAAATTCCATCATTTAATACATAAAACTCGCATTTTGAAGCCTTCTGATCGTGTGGATCGCTCCATGGAACGTTTTTACAAGTCCAGATCATCTTTTTACCCGCAGAACTCCGTCTGACTAGGTAACGGTTCGTTTTAACCTTCTAGTTTGATAATGATTGATTAAATCTTGTTTTTGAATGTAATGATATAGTTAGGGTTGTTGATTATTGCCTAGATGATGGCTAGGATTGATTATAAACGAAAAACACGATGTTTTAACGGGTAAATCCTTGTTTTGATCCGTTGTAATGCCCGGTTTGCATGAAATCATAACAATGGTTATAATGGTTTAAACCATTTGATTGTGACAATGTAGGTGATTAGTTTGATTAATCTTTGACATGTAACGTGAAATCCAGGTGTTTCAAACTAATCACAATCATTAACATACTCATTGGAACGATTATCTGATGTTTATGATAACAGTCAGATTAGTATGTTAAACATAGTTATTAAACCTATTCTAATACTACATTGTGATATTTCATGATATTTGGGTAATCAATAACAAGGATTAATCATTCCTAAGCCATTAATCTATTTAGGAACTGTTTCATCATCATAATCAATAACACTAACTATTTGATTAATCTTAGATTATTCGGATTAATTAAACATGTCATCAACTGTGTATGAGGAACCAAAATCAGTATAGGTTCCTACATTATCATACATTGTATGAGATAACATTAATTTAACTAATTAATTAATTAATATCAGTTTGATGACTGTTAAGACAATGTCTTTGACATTGACGTTCAGAAAGATCTAATCATTTAGTTAAACTATAAATAACTAATTAAATATAAAATTAATGCAGAATCACTTCACTACTACCATTCGTGTGGTATTCTGCTAATTATAAATTATCAGGTGAGTTTCGTACAACCCCTTTTCTTTTTAAATCTTTATAAACATCGTGGTAGCACTGTTGAACTTTTCTTGAACATATGATATGTGTCACTGTGATCTGTGTGATTTCATGTGACTGTTGAGAACTTGTGGATTTCATAGGATTTTGCCTGAGAACAAAACTCTATCAAAGAACTTAAAAGTCCTCATTTTTAAACTGTATCTAGTGAACCCATGTGGGGCCAAACAGGAAACAATGATAGTACTATCGGCTGACAACCCATTTTCTAAGAGTTTGCTACTCCCCGTGCTGTGAATGTTTGTTACCTGTTTTTAGAACTTCTTAATGTGGTGATAGGCATTAAGACAATGAGAGATTAAGATGTTACCGACGGGTAGTATCTTATAGATCGGGAACTGTCCGAAAGGAACTAGATACGGGTCCCATGGTTATCTCAAACTAAACATTTTGAGAACTTGTATTACATATCATATCATATTGTGGAACTTGAATTGTATGATCTCACCAGCTTTGTGCTGACGTTTTCAACTTAAAACTTTTTGCAGGGAGACAGTGACTTATCGGGTGAGGATGCACATCACGCATTTGTAATTAAATAAGATTGTGGTGTGATGAAATTAGTTTGTACATTATAATGTTAATGTAATTACGAACCCTTGTAATGAATTTACTTTAAGATAATCTGTGTGCTATGATACCGGTTCAAGTAAGTCACACCTCATCTCTGAGATATCACCACTATGCTTCCGCAACCATCTTAGAGTGACGAGTGACATCATCTCAGGTGACGAGAGGTGGGGGTGTGACATCATCATACAATAGTTTGTATGAAAACTCAACAACCAAAATTTTCCAAAATGTTTGAAACTTTAAACTTACATGCCCTATCATGAGTTTTAGCGCATCATCTACTTCTGACTTGCAAACACCACATATAATTTCACCATTAGTTCATAATAACTAAGTAAGATTATCCGAATATAAGTTATGGTTCGATTCATAATGGTTCGATTCAAAAGGGTTTTAGGCCTTAAAACGCGATTTAAACATCAAAAACATGAAAATCCGGAAACCTCCAGCCGTAGGCTACGACCACTGGTACAGAACTTCTCAGCCGTAGGCTACACCCCAAGCGGAGCCTACGGTCACCTGTTTGCAGAAAACTCCATTTTTTCTTGTTTCAGCCCTTCTTAACCACTTCCGATCGCTCCAAACCAACCGGAACTAAACCACAAGTTCGTAATACATATTATATGGAGTAACAACTCCTCAAATTCATATTATAACATATCTAAACATAATTTGATATTAATTCAATCAATTTGTGAATCAAAACACTTAAACATGTCAAAATTTCAAAATCAAACAATTAGCGCTATGACCCTTCCAAAACTCAATTAAATCACCCACATACATCTCATATGGATTATTATTATGTTTGGATCAAAATATAATGAATTCAAACATACAAATGCACTCCAAACGCAATTTGTGCATTACTTCCCTCAAACAGGTCAAAATCACCAAAGTGATTTAACTTACCAAATTTCCTTTCCTGTTCACTCATTTGGTTATTCAATTGATAACCAATCATATATTAACAAATAAATTATCAATTTTCCAACCAAATCAAATCAATTAACCCCATTCAATGGTAAATTAATATTCAACATAGTTATGATGTTTTCATCCGAGTACTTCCATCATAACTTACAAAACTTACTTCCACATTCAAGTGTTGAAGTAATCAAAAAGTTAAACTCTAAAATGATGTTCATACTCTAGTCTTTCCATCATAGATTTCATATCAACCAAACCATTCATAGGTTTATAATCATTTATAAACCATGATTCTACGATATTCATCCTCTTATACTTCTATCATAGATTTATTCAACCAATTGACATTCAATTTAATAATACAAGTCACAATTCAAACATTATGATCTATATACAGTATGACTAAATAAAGTCATACCTAACAATCAAACAAATTTCAACTATGAACTAAACAATTCATAATTAATCCAATTCAAGTATAAATTCAACAATTCATAATCCATTTAACTCAATTAGTGGACTACACATAATCACAATCCCACATTTTGATATATATATACATATTTTGACCAAATAAACCAAACCACACAATCAAACTCAATTCTTTATGAATTTAAAAACTCATAAACAATTTAATTCAATTGTGAGACTGACACATCAATTAACACTCAATGCTATTGAAATTAATTATAACTCAAACATTAAATTAGATATGCACAGTTTGACTAAATAAGTCAAACTGCACAATCAACTAACATCTTCTACAAACCAACCAAATCATAATCAATCCAATTCAATTAGTAGACTACCATATCTACATATATATGGTGTTTAGTAAGTTGGGTAACTTACCTTAGCACCAGGATTAGAGATTAACAAATTGTGTTTTTGTCACACCCCCAAATTCCCACGTGCGGTGTCAGACCGCGTGGGTGTGACGTGGCCAGGATCGCAGCTCTTGGTCATATAGAACGACTCTATATGAGTTACACAACCATACAGTTTTGTAAATAAAACTAGTTTCATAAGTTAAAGCAGCGGAATAATAAAAGTGTTTGAAGCAGAAATGAAAATTTGTATCAGACACTACATGTTTAAAATTGTATCAATATCACACAATTATTGACAAACTTAAGATAAGAGTCTATATGCATGCAAGACTCTTTGGTGCATCCCCAAGTGCATCATATCTCGTGCCATCAGTTACCTGAGAATACATTCGAAAACGTGTCAACATAAAGTTGGTGAGTTCACATGTTTAAATAGTTAAAAGCAGTAAACAGACATATACTGGGTATGTTAAGTTTTTTGGATCTACGATCCCGAGTGTGTCAGTTCATCCTACCGAAACTCGATTGTTCCTTTGCCTTCCCGGGTCATCGCTAAACCCAGCATCAACATCGATATTACACTCGTCGTGACCTCTAGTCACAGTTGTTGTCGAGTGGGGCTAATCAAACCCAGTAGTACTACGTAATAACGACTCGTTTGTTACACAACTAACGGTAATGGTATGTGAGGACTTTGTTGCGATAATAGTTACACTCAAAATAGTTTTACAACATACCAGTCATATATCTAAAACAGTTGCATAGTATTCTCACCCCAATAGTTTAACAAAGTAGTTAAAGAGTAAAAGTGGGGCTGTAAACTCACATGAGTTTAGTAGTTGCGTTCGTCTCGTGAACGGTACAGTGCGCCTTTAGCGGTTACCTATATCACATAGGTGTTATGAATTTGTGTTCGCATTTGAGTTGGTCTCACATGACCGTGTTCATGTCCAAACAACTCCAAGTTGTACGTTGGTCGCATTGACAGTGTTGACCGTGTTTGACTTAACGACCCGTTGGTGACGTGTTTAGCTTAGGTGATCGTGTATCGTGTCCATAGTGTAGTGTGATACGTGTATGTGCATAAATCACGTTCGTGGGATAACTTACTATTTATAGTAAGTTTCCATTTATAGCAATTTCACATGAAAACCACTTTCCATTTACTCTAGTATGCATAATTAACCTAGATGGTCATGTTATCACATAGCGTTTAATTACCCATAGTCAATTAATCACGTTTCTCGTTTAAAGTTTCTATTTATAGTAAGTTGTAATAATAAGCATATTTCACCAAAACTAATAATCATGCTCATCAAATATCAATATCCTAGTTTCAAATAATCGTTTAAACGCGCTTGACGTGACTAACATATCGTTGTTCACCTATTTCTTATAATAAAGTTACTATTTATAGTAACTTATGTTAAAATCTCTATCTTCATGATTCTGTTGCATCAATAACAACTATTATTCACATAACTAGTTCAAATAATCATGTTAGTCATACAAACAATATCAAGTTCATCATCCTTTAACCATTTGCATCTCAAAAGTTACTATTTATAGTAATAATGATGCAAATCACATTTCACACTTATTTTAACTAATCAAAACTCCAAATTTCATCATTTTAATCACAAATTAACATTCTAAACACTGCACATGACCATTTCATCATCTTATCATTATTTTGTAGTAACAAAGTCACTAAAAATGGTAACAATCTCAAATAACCCATTTTTGACAATATCAACTATTCTAAATCATTCAAATCATCCTAAATAACATTTATTATCATGTATTCATAACCAAAATCATTTAGATCCTTGTAGATCATACATGCATGTGGAAAAAGTCATCTTTTCATAGTAACACCATCATATAAACATTAAAACTCATCAAGATCATTAAAGATCGTTCAAGATGCACCAAATCAGAAGTTAACCTATAAAACCACAGATCAAAGTGGTTGAAATTTCGTGCATGTGTGGTTTGAGTGTGTGCATGTGGCCTTAGAGGCTTGCATGTGTGTGTATAAGTGTTTTTATGCTACATGGGCTCAAGATCTACATTTTAAAGCTTCAAGAGCACTGATGAAAGGTTAGAACAGTAGCTCAATGACTCCTCAATCACCTGAGAATGGCTCTTTGATGCTTGCAAGTGTGAGAGAGCTGTTGACAAGCTCCAATCTTCTTCTTCAAGATCCAATTTCCTCCAATGGCTTCCAATGGTGTTCTGGGGTTCCAAATTTGTTAGCAGATGGTTTAGGGTGGCTTATGGTCGAGTGGTGACGTCTGGTGATAAAGAAAATGATGGTAGTAGCTCTATAATGATTTTTGTGGGTTTTGAGAAGATTTTTGCGATTTTCTCCTACCAGGCGTACCGCTTAGCGGGCTCGTGTGTCCAGGCGTAACGCCTGGATTAAAATAATCGTTTTGGCTTCTGGCTCATCCGCGCGCACTGCCCCGAGTGGGTGTAACATCGGGCGTACTGCCTGGTCTGTGGCGTACCACCTAGGCCCAAGCCTTGGTCCTAGGCGCACTGCCTTTTGATCTGATTGAGCCCAATTGGCCCAATTTTGTTGTTTAAGCTCGTTTTTCGCGTATTTCACGTTTACGATCATCGTTGTGAGACTTTAAGACATTGTTTCACTTGTTTCAGGTTCCCTAGAGTTTAATTATTGTGAAATTAGGTTGTGTTTCGTTTATTTCACCAACGTTCGTTATTCAAGACACGTGTGTATGTTTTTAGATAATTCCTCGAATTATCGCTTTACTGTGTGTTTGGACTGTTGTGCCACGTGTCATACTAAATTCACTAATTCTAGTGCCATGTATGTAATAATAAAACAAATTATTATTAAAATAATGAAAATGCTGACCTGGAAAATACGAGGTGTCACAGTTTTGCCTTATCCTTGATTTTCCTTTGCACTTCCAATACCACCACCTATTTCATAACAATTTCAATCTTCTTAACTAACATTCTAGTTAAGATTGACATAGTCTTGTCTAATTCAACCAATTTGCTATCAAATACTCAAGGTTATAATTATAACCTCTTAAAAACCCATTTCATGGTTCAATTCACCAAATTTGACCAAAAGTCAACTATAAGGAAATTGCTATCAAATACTCAAGGTTATAATTATAATTCTCCTACATGCTTTCTTGAAAATTTCAAATATTCCAAATCCCATTCTATGTTCATCTCATTAAAAATCTTAAGTTCAATATATTTGTTGAATTTTGACAACACTCAAGCATCCAAAACATCAACATAACATTATTTTACAATTCTATTCATCAAGCTCTTGTGTGGACTCAAACCACATGAATTACCCAACACCCATATCATCATCTATTGATTCTATATACTAGAATCTATGTTTGAGTGTTTAATACATGTTCATACAATCAAAACTAACAATATTTTATTAATAATAGCACCCAATTCATCATTTGATGATAACCCATCTATGGCTTCATCTTCATCTCGAAAATTTCAACCAAAACAACAAACCAATACCTACCTCTTGTTAGTAATCATGTTAGGTGTTGATTTCTAGCTTCAATTGCTAATTTGCAACCCCAACAAGCTTCCAAATTGATCAAATGATGGGAAACTAGGGTTTTCCCTTTTTCTTCCTCTTGAACATCGAACACACACAAATGGGTGTTAGAAATCTGGATTTTGGCTTTTATAAGTCTTATCCTGTTTAAATCAACTTTGCCATTTGGCAATTTAAGACGTCCCTCAAGTCTTTAAAGTAGTTAACTCACTTAACCAACCTTATCAATTTAGTTGTTAGTTTAACTATAATAGCCAAATGTTATTATATTATTATCTCAACATAATTTACATGCATAATAACATTCATTTATTAAAATACAAGTGACCGTTAAAACCGGTTGTTACAAAATCTGCATAAAATTTAGCACCTAATATAAAAAAATAATAAATATAATTTCTCAAAATAGAGCACAATTTTTATAAGTTAATAAGCATAACCATCCCAAAATAATCTCTCAAAAATCTAACTTTAGAATGATCAAGTGTTACAATATATACAAGCTTCAAATGACAATGTTTCTTGCTTACATGTTAAGGTAAAAGAAAACTAAGCCTATATATAATAGATCAAGATAAATGAATGAATAAATGAAGATGTTACTAAATGTTCTAAAAATACAAATGAATGTTTATGACATTTATTCATACTTGTTTATTTAATTAAATAAATAAATAAAGAAGATTTCTTATTGTGAATAATTAATTACTAAATAAGATTTCTTATTTATTTAATTAAATAAATAAGATTTCGTAATATGTTTACTTAATTACTAAATAAACGAAAAAAACGAACTAAACTTTTTTGCCAAATTATTTTTTGTTTGACGTTCGTGTTTTCACAGACAAGACTTTTAATGTAGTATAACACATCTCATGTGTAAATATATACGAGTGTTTGATAAGTATGTGTCGTTGTCATTTATTTACTTCTTGAACCTTCTTTATTTAATGAACTTCTCATGTGTAAATAGGTGAAGTACGAACAAACCTTGCCATGGGTTACGGGTAGAGATTCCCAAAAAAACCTATTAACCAAACCGGTCCCGGTTCATAACCGGTTATATGAATCGGTTTTAGTTTTTTGAAAAAACCGGCAGTTTATGATTGGTTTGAGGTTTCAAGAGACCAAACTGGTTAACCGGCCCATCTTAGTAAAAATCGATTATTTGACGGTTAACCGGTTTTGGTTATTATATCGGTTTCAGTTTTAGAGCTTGAAAAACTAGTTATTGGTAAAAACCGGTAACTAGGCTATGACTGGTTAACCGGTTCAGTTATTTCAAAACCGGTTTTCGAGCGGTTTACCGGTTTGTGCACCTCTAATTATGGGTATGGCTGTATAGTGTATTGTAACTTACAAACACAAAGTATATCAATTTATTTGGTGGACTTAATATACGAAATAAATCGATGTCCAAATCAACATATATTTAATTACTGAACCGAAATCTGAATTCACAATTTAGATATGATTACTGTAGGAAAAAACGAATTAATAATTTGATTTGGTTTATTTTTATTGAATGATGACGTGGAAATGACATGGATTTTGAAAAAAAAAATCTCAAAATTTTGTTGGAAATTGCAAAAAATTCAACATTATAAAATATTTAGTTGATTACAAAAAACATAAAAAACGTCCAAATGAGTCTAAAACCTCCAAACGGGTAATAAATTCACCTAAAAATTCAGTTATATAGTCTTAACGGACCAAAATAAGTTCAAATGGACTAACATTACCTATTCTCTATGGTTTTTTTATCTAGTATTAAAACAATATCAACCTTAAGTTACATAATTAAATAAAACAAAGTTTTAATAATTTAATTGAAACAAAATATTATGTTTTTATAATATTTTTTCAAAATTAACTAATACAGTAATTATGTTACTAAATTTACCCACCATTGACAAAATCTGAAACAGAAATATAGAAGTCGCCTCTAACCCATATGTGTTTTGTTACTAAGCATTTTGTTTTATTTATTTCTATATAATCTCAATCACTACCAGTAGAGTTAAAGATCAATTGATAAGCTTTATCATGCAAACTTACTAACTTAGTCCTTTTTATTGCATATATAAGGGATATCCCATAAATAGATATAAGTTTCATACTTTAAAAATAGGTTGATGGGTGGATCATACATAACAATGACACACATATAGACGAAATATCAAATAATAAGATATGTTGCCTAAAAAGAGTAAAAACTAATATCATTTTGATTTGTGATATGATAATATAGATGTAACATCATATTTTTTGTACTAGATTTTTATTTTTTGTAATGTATTCTTTTTTGTACTGGATTTTTTTTTGTTTTTTACTGGATTTTGTTTTTTTACTGGATTTTTGTTTTTTACTACATTTTTATTTTTTGGTGTTGAATTGTTTTTTCTGTACTATATTTTTTGATTTTTGTACTGGATTTTTTTTTCTGGATTTTTGTTTTTATTTTTTTAATATGCAACATGTCAAACTTCTATTAGTTCTTACTATTCTAGCTTATGCAAAAATCTCTTTTTAGTGGATCCAACCCATATATATTGGGTTGTGGTAATAAAGTCATCATAAAAAGAACATTTTTTATGAATAAAGATTAAATAGATTGGTTAGCTTAATTTAGAAAAATTAACCTATCAAACATAAAACGGGTTAATTTAGGTTGTTGCGCATGCATACATATAAACTCAACTAATCCTACATCATAGAACGGGTAGGGGTCGGATGCACACGTGGCCTATTTATACATATGTAGATTGGCTTTGTTTAAATGTTGATCATAGATACATTTATTTGTATTAATTTTAGTTGAAATCCATTATATTGTTGAGACTTGAGACTAACGAATAAAAAAAAGTTGACATTATATTGTTGCAATGTTGCTCATCGTTAAGTTTTGAAGGATATTATTTTTGGTAGACATAATTAAATAATTATGCGTTTTATTTAACGTTTCAAGTATATTTTAGATAATTTCTCCAGTTAATTAATGGTATATATGCATTTCACACTAAAATTACACCTTTCATCCGTCTTAAATATCCAACCGATTTGCAATTCTTTTAATAAAAACTTTTAGGTTGGTTGCATATGAACACAAAATCAACTACACTAAATAACCATAATTGTTCCTTCTTTGGCAGTTCTACCCCCTCCAACTCACCCCCACCCCCACTCTAAGAAAAAAGTATTATTATGAAAAAAAAAAAAAGAAAAAAAAAAGGAAATGTGCATGTGTTTGTCAATTAATTAAAGCAAATGCAATAAAAGGTCTCACCTACATAAAGTGTTATAGTTAAATAATTATTTGTCCATCATAACCACTATGAGTAAATGACCTAGACCATTTAGGACCTCGATCATCAAGTCTCTTATCTCTTATTCTTCATCAATATTGTTACCAATATGTGGCCTTGTGATCAATGTTCTTTAAAGACATTTAACGTTATGGTTGCCAATTTTCCTAATTGTATACATTAACAGACATGAATGAAATATACTTAAGGTCATTATTTTTTAGTTTTTATGTGTCTATAAAGAGAAATTTATTACTAGTTTAAAGCACATCTAGTTTGTTTTACCGAACTTTTTTACGGTTTATAAAGATATAAAATAACTTTGGTTTTTTAGTGAAAGAAGTAATTTGATAGGACATATAATTACACACACCATAAACTTTTCTCTCTACATTTGAAATCCTTGCAATCATCAAGATGATGAGTTATATATACATATATCACTTAGATCTTATGTTTCTCTTGTATGTTCGGATTGTTGATTTTTTTAAGCTAGGGCCATTATTGTGATATATGAAGGAAGTTTAGTTTTGATAGGTATATATGTATGTACGTATGTATGTAAAATTGATACATCAATCTTAATTGGGTTAGGGTATTACAAGCCACTCATACAGTGAAGCATTGAAGAGTATGAAATTAAAAGATTTTGGAAAAGGTTTGAAAGGTGAATGATGAAGTTCTTTTTTTCTTAAAAGGGTTGAGTGATTTTGATTTGGTCACTTTAGCCTAATCCACTTGGACTTTGAGAGATGTTGGGGTTATTGCATGCCTAAAAAAGGTGTTAATCTTAGAGAGGAAGTTGGATGATTAGGGGCATAATGCTAAGTTTAGTGGTAGGCAGTGGAAGGTTGTCAAAGGAAATCTTTGTGGTGGCATGTGTAAAGAAAAGGGTTTAGCATACATGATTAAGATACCACTGGGAGGAGTGAATCCAACTATGATAAAAAAAAGTTATAGTTTACAAAATCTTGTAAGCAAAAGAAGGTTTGTTTTGCATGAGATAAACCCTGTTAGAATTATAAGTTTGTATCTTAACGGGTCAATTATAATACTATGTAATTAAGTCAAGTTTAGTAGGATATTATGGTCATGTCAGATAAGTTAGTTAAGTTAGTTTATTTGGTGGTTATTGGCGGCAAAGATAACTGCTTCTAACCGTCATATGGTAACTGTTTTCGATGGCTATAAATAGCCTTAGTATGTACAGATAACATCAATCGAATGTAATGCATGTATTGTTCTTATATTCAAACCTTTCTGTTCTTATTTGTGAGTATATCGATTCTGGTTCTTTCGTTTGCTTCCAATAAGTGGCATCAGAGCCGGTTATCCCTTAGAAAGAATACGAGAAGTATGGATGTTACAAGCGAGAAGACGAAGGATTCCTGGGACAGTTCGAATCAGGGAGATCAGAGGGAATTGTCAGATGATGGTTAGAGGGATCATAGGAATTCAAGTATGGAGAGTTTGTGCATCAAAGTAGAGAATTGTCTGTTCGAACCAAAGGGAAAAATCGATTAGAAAACTAGGAATGAAGCAGGGAGAAGATTCAGAAATCAGATCAACAAGAGAAGCAAAAGGAAACCATTTAAATATCATTCATGTTCGTATTGTATTCGACCGGGTATGTTCAAAAAGGTTTGCGAAAATCGAATACTAAGATCAGAATTTATGGTTTCTGATACCGAATGGAAACAAGAAACTTTTCAAAACCATTAAAGAATCATATGGGATCGAAGCCTTTGACAAGAAAACTAAAATAAGTTCTTATTTTTGGGGAAAAGGTTCAATTGAGATAAGTTCTAATGAAACTACCCACATATTAGATTCTGTTTATTACCAAGCGAGATTAGGAAGAAATGTCCTAAGCCTAAAAACGCTAATAAATCAAGGTTTTGAAGTTACATTCGAGGGAACAATGTGTGTTGTAACAAAACCATACATGGTTTTTGTTGAACATAAAGTGAAAGAGGATGAAAGGGCTGTAGAAGATTACGTGAATGATGAAAGGAAATCCAACATCAAATGGAATGATGTTGATCACATAGATAATGTCTCGGTTTTATGGAATCATTTTGAACAAACGGAGATAAAGGATCGACAAGAAGATATTAAGAAAAGAGGTGGAAAAGGGAAGAAGATAGAATTGAGCGGTGAACCGGAAAAAGTAACAACCTTGGAAGAAATGGTAACTCTTTTAGATCTCATAGAACATGTTCACATCAGCCTCTTAAATAAGGAAACACTAAGGAAGAGGTTTGATGAAATGGTTAAGTGGTTCATCAAAGGTGTTCTGAAGCAGTCAAGTTCGTGGCCCCCTATAATCGACAATCAAGTTATAAGCCTATATGATCTATACTTGAGTGTTCGGATAAACGGGAGAAAAGAGAAGGTAAGCATCAACAATTTCTGGATCTTGTTGGCAGCGGATTTGGGGCTAGACTCAAGGAAAGGATACAAACTCATGTTCATTTACAATGAATACTTTGATCCTATGGAATGGTTTTACCAAACCATGAAAAACATAAAGGAACAACAAGTTTCTTATACATTTGAGGAAGGAGAAAGCAGTGCAAAGCAGCAAGGAGGAATTCACGACTCAAAGATGAAAGCAACTTACAATTCAAGAAAATGAGAGTTCAAGCGGTTCGAGATTGGCCACCTGGATGCGGACCAGCTGTTTAATGAAGATCAAGACGTTAAGATAATAAACTTAGGGGGGAGATTGTTAGAATTATAAGTTTGTATCTTAACGGGTCAATTATTGTCACACCCTGGGCCGGCGAAAACGTATCGGGTTTTCCCGTCGGGCGGAAGGTTCCCGGGGCGTGATATCCTTTGAGTGATAATCAAATGATCAGATTGTTTACATAGCACATGAGATATAAATGAGAAATGCTAACATGACATGAAATAGAATTACAAAGTTAAATTACATTGTACATCATAATTTAACTAAGTAAATCTAATCAAAAGAATCAATGAGTTTATATCTTGAACTGTACAAGATATACAAAAGTGATTCACTGTTTTGTCATTCCAAAAGTATGCAATCAAAAGTAAGCTAGGTCTTCTAAAAGTCCACTAGCTTAGCACTTGCAAATATGTATCTACACCTGTTCGTCACCTGAGAAAACATGCATTTAAACAAAGTCAACACTAGGTTGGTGAGTTCATAAGTTTAGTAATTGAATTCATTGAATTGATCATACACACATCCACAATGTCATACTTGTTACTTGTAATACTTGTTTCACCTGTTCCACCCAATGGCCTCTCCTTAGTTATATGTACAAGTAATGTGTCACCTGATTAAGCATGCTTATATATAGGGAATCACGAAAAGGTCAAGCCCAGACGCTATCCCACCACATACCCAGTCAAGTTCCACATCATTTGCGATACAACTAAAGGTATCCATTTCCCGTTTGTTCCACGTGTTTGATATGTATTCGTCCGTTATATCAATTATAGAATAATATAGTGTGAGGGGTTTAGTTATCAAACCGAAGTATTGATAAACCCTCCATGTATTAATGGATTTAGATTAATGTAATATGTTCCTTGTATTATTCTATATTGGGGTGGGGGTTAACTGTTGTTACACTTTTAAATATTAAGAGTGTTAGTTAACCGCTTGCAACTTGTTCTTGAACCATAGTGCATAGAGCCTAAAAGGAATCCATTGAAATCCTCACGTAATCAGATTTCAATGCATCCGATTTACCTCTACCACTTTGTATGTCTAGTGTCCTCAACGAAATCTATTACTAGTAGTGTAACATGAGAGCAGATCACTTTCTCAACCTACTAGTCAATAGGATTTCTGCTGGATTAATTACTTATCACTGCAGATTAATATCACCATGTGTCACTTACCAGAACCTGACTTGGGGTAGCCCTGTCACCGGTCATACGTTACCGGCCAAATGAATCAATACGATCAACATACTAGCCCTACAAGCTGGAGGTTTGTCAAACCTATGGTACCACTATGTTATCGTCGGTTTAGTCACGTCAAACTAACTGGTCAGCGAATTAAAAGGGGCTTACATGATCAACTTGTACATTTGGCACATGATTGAAGTGATATAATACAACAGGTCAATAGTAACTAATTGTAATTTTGTTCATCTGTATTATTGTTCTCATTGTCATATGTTCCCCATGATATTAACAAAGTTAAATAAGAACCTGTCTTATTACATTATGTTAATTATTTGAGTGAATGATGTGGCCGAAATAGTAGGCTGAGCGTGTGGCCAAAAGAAAGGTGGTCACATGAAGGTTTGTTTGGCCTGCTGAGTAAATGAGGGTGGCTGTCGACCGGAGACTTGCGCATGGGAGACCACCGAATGGGAGGAGGTTTAGGCCGAAGGAACATGCCTGTGACAATCCGACTTTTTGAGTTAACTTCGTTAACTGAAAATAGTGGGATCACAGGCCCAACAGGGCAAATGTAGGCCCAATAAGGCCAAGTTAGGCCCAATGAAACCTAGGAAGGCCCAACAAGCCCAAGGTAGGTCCAATGAGGCCCAAGGTAGGCCCAATAGTATTTAGGAGGCCCAATTGGGTTAATCAAGCCCAATAATATTCCAATGGGTCAATTAATGACAATTCGGCAATTCGGGTTAACTTCGTTAACTAGAAATTAACCGAAACAATACGAAATTCGACAAAAACAAACTACAATGGTTATAATAAAACAAAACAATTGTATAATCATTTAAATTGTAGAGATTTATCATATAAATAATGGAAATTCATAATTTTGACTATTTAGAGTCAAAATTCGGGTTATATATTAATTGAAACCGAAATTGCCATTAAATCTCTATAATCAATCGAAATTAACATTCCTAACAGTCGTGTTAATGATGATTATCAATGATCAATCAGTTATTAGGACATTAATGTTCTCAATTAACACAATGATAGTCCAAAAGGTTGAAACCGACACTAATTGAAATCAAAACCGTATAATTCAACCAATATCAGTTAAATTGATATCACAGAAACCATAATCGACACTTTCTGAGGGGAATACAATCGGCAATTGGGTCTCAAGGTGTTCGGATTGAAGAACTCGATTAGGGGGGTGGCCGAACTCAAAACACGAAGTTGATCTTGTGCAATTGAGCATTAAAACAAGTAAGTGTTCATTTCTAAACACTCTAAATAGGCCGACTAAGAATAACCCTATGATCATTCGCGGTTCTAGTATCGAATTGATTGAGTTCGATTACTAGGGCTCATCTTAAAAACGAGTTTAGGGATTTATAAGCAAAAGAACTTTAAAATCAAATTAATTAGCATACTTCGTTTCAGAAGGATGCGATTAAGGTTAAACCAATGTCAATTTTACGAAACAACATCGAATTGATTGAACTTTAATTCTAGGGTTCATCACAAATTCGGTTTTGGGGGTTTCTGCTTAAACTTGATTATTAATCGAATTAAAACACACAAGTAGCTTCGTGATAAGCTACTGAATGAAATCCCTATCCTAAATTTCTATAACAAAAACACACGAATTTTGTGAATCGTGTATAATTACGATTATGTGATTTTATTAAATGATTTTAAAGTCACGCGTATTTAATTGTGCACGATTCTAACTATCTAACATACGTGTGTGGGCACGTATGTGATTTTTAAGCACAAAACGACATCCCGAATAACACTAAGTTATTGTTTAAACACAGAATTCTTCGTAGAGAATCTTTTACGCGAGTTCACGAGTGTTTGATCATTCTGCAATACTCAAAGGTGCGTACACGGCCACTTTCTTACTTTAACTGTTTTGGGGGAGAAAACATGTGCAACAAACATTTTTAGATACATATCACTTGCATGAGTTAGCTGTTTACATTAAGTGCAAACATAGCATTACAACGCCTTCCATTTCGAACCGTTTAATTTGCCGTAGTGCAAAGCGTGGTAGTTGAAGATAGATCTATTGGGTTTGACAAACCTCACTTGGTAGATGGGATCTACGCAGGTGTTTGACTGACCAAACACACACATTGCTATTGTTCGTGCTAGACAATAGTGTTAAGGCAAAAACATGCTATAGCATGGCAACTCGTCAGCTTCGGTGTCGACCACTTGTGTAAATAGTTTATATGACTAGCTATCATGACTGTGCATGTGTGATTATGTTATCTACAAACTTGATATTCAAACTGCTGTTTTGAACATTGTGAATACTTAAACCTGTGTATGCACCAGCCATTGTGTTGACTTGATTTACATGTTTTCTCAGGACACTAAGACACAAGCAAGGACAAGCAGGGACTAGGATGTTGAGTCTCATACATGCATTTCAGTTCAAGTGTTTTAGTTTTGTTCAATTAAGACATGGAATGTTTTTGAAATTGTACTTTAGATTTTCAAACCGTTACGTATTGTTATTGGTTTTAAAACGCTTCCGCAAACATTGAAACTTTGATATTACAGTTTTAGACCAACATATGTTTTGAAATTCATATAGAGGTCTTCGTTATGTCTAATGATCTGAGATCCTGGTTTGTCACGTTCCCAAACGGTATAATTCCGTTAGTTGAAAATTTGGGGGTGTGACAATGCCCTAGTCGAATGAGGCTCCTGCTTTGCCGAATGAAGTGTTTCGGACGATTGGTTGATCAAGAGAATGAAAGTGGCGAATGGTGGTGGTTGAATGAGGGTGGGGCATGAGTGGCGAATGAGGTGGCCGAAGGTGGTGGCTGGGTGGCGAATGGAGATGAGCGTACGAGGCTAGCCGAATGTGGTCTTTCGGCCAAACCCTAGAAGGGGTGAGCCATTCGGCCCTTGCCATTTTGTTGGCTGTTGCCAGCCGCACCACCAGCACCCATCTTCATGTTTGACCGGTCTCTGTGGTGGTTGCGTGCGTAGGAGCTTGGTTTCGAGGGTGTGGGTTTCAAAAGAGAGGGTGGTCGCCGACTAGGGTTAAGGACCGAACTAGGGTTTTCAAAACCCTAGAATCCAAAGTTAGCAACCTGTCTTACCTCGTTTTTGATGGTTTTCTCTCCCGATCTGCTGTACTTTCGTGTTAAGGGTGATAGTAGCTTCGATTTGGTACCAAGAACTCTCAAAATGGTTGAGATTTGAGAGAGAAATGCTAGAGAGAAGCTTGAAGATGGTGGTGGGAGGTGATCCCCAGGATTAGGGTTTTTGGGGGAAAAAGATGAAGTGAAAAGTGAGGAAAATACCCTCATTTAGAGTATTTATACCCCAAGGGTGTTCGGGTTCGTTTTTGTTGCTCGGTTTGCGTTTTCGTTACGTTTCCGGAAAATTACGCGTAATTTAAATGAAATAAATAAAAGAAGGTTATTTAATTTATTTTGATGAGTTTCAAACTTGTAAAACATTAAAATGTTTTATTTTCTTAAATTATTGTCGTTCGTATCGTCGTTCATTTTCGTTTCGTCAGATCGCGTCACCTTCGCGTGTAATTCGTTCGAATCGTCACCCGAACGAATACGACGATGGTTTTGCTTTCTGACTTTTGTTTTCTACTTTTCAGCCATTATTTCAGAACTCTAAACTCACAGATATGTTTGTGTGAATCGTCACCCACGCAAACACAATGTCAGTTCGTTATTCTGAAATAACACTGCATTTGTGTTTGAATTGTGTTTCCTCACTGTCGGACTCAACTAAACATCCTGTTTTCACATTGTTCTTGTACTGATTCGTCGGCCATCTGATTCCTGTCATCTGTGGACATCAGATTGCAACCGATTTGTTTTCGTTGTTTACTTGTACACTGTTGTTTCCGGTGATTCGTTGTGTTAACTGTATTTAAGTTTTCACTTAAATACACACAACTATTGTTTCAAATGTATGTTGTACTTACTGTATTTAAGTTTACACAAAAATACGTACAACTGTGTATTGTATTCTGAATTCTGTTAATACAGTAACTGTTCATCAGGGAGTCTGAGTCTGTATGCCACAGGACCTATGCGTTGAGTAATCTCAAACGGTCCGACATACCGAGGTGCTAGCTTGCCTTTAGCCCCAAACCGAACTACGCCTTTCCATGGGGACACTTTCAACATAACTCGGTCACCCACATCGAATTCCAAAGGCTTGCGTCGTTTGTCTGCGTACCTCTTTTGGCGGCTACGTGTTGCTTGTAATCTCTGTCGTATCTGGGCAATCTTATCAGTAGTTTCCTGAATAAGTTCAGGCCCAGTTATTCTGTTGTCTCCCACTTCGGTCCAACAAATTGGAGACCGACATTTTCTACCATAGAGTGCTTCTAAAGGAGCACATCCGATGCTGCTGTGGTAGCTATTGTTGTAGGAGAACTCAATGAGTGGTAAATGTGTGTCCCAACTTCCACCGAAGTCTAGGATGCATGTTCTCAACATATCCTCTAGGGTTTGAATGGTGCGCTCGCTTTGTCCATCCGTTTGTGGATGATAAGCAGTGCTCAAGTTGACACTTGTCACTAAGGATTGTTGCAATGATTGCCAGAACCGCGAACTAAAGCGACTGTTCCGGTCTGAAATAACAGACAATGGCACCCCGTGCCTCACTACTATTTCATCAATGTATAATCTCGCTAGTTTTTCCATCTTGTATGTCTCTCTGATCGGTAAGAAATGAGCGGACTTGGTCAATCAATCAACGATGACCCAAATCGAATCGTGTCCGCTGGAAGTGCGGGGTAGCTTGGTAATGAAATCCATAGCTATTTGTTCCCACTTCCATTGTGGAATTTCTGGTTGTTCTAGCAAACCCGAAGGCTTCTGGTGTTCTGCTTTGACTTTGGCACATGTGATACATTTGCCAACATAAGTGGTTTGCCAACATAAGTGGTTTGCCAACATAAGTGGCAATGTCTTTCTTCATACCTGGCTACCAATAAAATGACCTAAGATCTTGATACATCTTATCGGCACTAGGATGAACTGAATAACGTGTCTTGTGTGCCTCGTCAAGTATGAGTGTTCGAAGTTCATCTATTGCTGGAATCCAAACACGATCCAGGTAATAGATAACTCCATCTTGTTTTGTCTTGAAATGTTTCTTGGCTCCGCAATCGAGCTCGCGTTTCAAGTTGTCTCTTGCCACTGCCTCTTGTTGCGCTTGTAAAATGTGATCTCTCAAACTTGTTTGCACAGTTATTCCCATTGCTCGAACGGTTGACTCTTTCCTTCCGACTCAAAGCATCTGCAACAACATTTGCTTTGCCCGGATGGTATTTGATCACACAATCGTAATCGTTCAGGAGCTCAACCCAACGTCTCTGTCTCATGTTAAGCTCCTTCTGATCAAATATGTGCTGTAAACTCTTGTGATCCGTGAAAATAGTGCATTTGGTACCATAAAGGTAATGTCTCCAAATCTTTAATGCAAAGACAACAACTCCCAGTTCAAGATCGTGTGTCGTATAGTTCTTCTCATGTATCTTCAGCTGTCGTGAGGCATAAGCAATGATCTTGTCTCGTTGCATTAAAACACATCCGAGTCCCTGATGGGAAGCATCACAATAAACTACAAATTCATCATTGCCTTCTGGGAGTGTTAGAATTGGAGCATCGCACAATCTTCGTTTCAGTGTCTGGAATGCCTCTTCTTGTTTTTGAGTCCACACAAAAGGTTCAGACTTCTGTGTGAGCTTGGTGAGAGGCAAGTCTATCTTAGAGAAATTCGAAATGAACCTCCTATAATAACCTGCCAATCCTAAAAATGATCTGATCTCCGTCGGTGTTGTAGGCACATCCCAGTTCTTGATTGCTTCAATCTTGGCAGGATCCACGTGAATACCATCACTGTTAATCACGTGACCCAAGAAATGAACTTCTCTTAACCAAAATTCACACTTAGAGAATTTGGCGTAGAGTCGTTCCTTCTTTAGGATTTCCAAGACTGTCTTGAGGTGTTGCTCATGTTCCTTCTCGTTCTTTGAATAAATCAGTATATCATCAATAAAGACGATAATGAACTGATCTAAATACGGCTTGCACACCTGGTTCATTAAGTCCATGAACACAGCCGGTGCGTTCGTCAATCCAAATGGCATCACCATAAATTCGTAATGACCATATCGGGTACGAAAGGCCGTCTTTGGTATGTCTTCCTCTTGAATCCGGAGTTGATGATAGCCTGATCTCAGGTCAATCTTTGAAAAGTATTGTGCTCCCTGTAACTGATCAAACAGATCATCAATCCTCGGTAACGGATACCGATTCTTGATGGTGAGTTTGTTAAGTTCTCAATAATCAATGCACATTCTGAAAGTTCCATCCTTCTTTTTCACAAAAAGAACCGGAGCTCCCCACGGGGAAAAGCTCGGTCGGATGAATCCTTTATCGAGAAGTTCTTGCAATTGATTAGACAACTCTTGCATCTCCGATGGTGCGAGTCTGTAGGGAGACTTGGCTACAGGAGTAGCTCCCGTAATTAAATCGATTCGGAACTGCACCGATCTCTCGGGTGGCAGTCCCGGTAAGTCATCCGGAAATACTTCTGCAAAATTTCTCACAACTGGTACATCTTGAATCTTGATCGCTTTCTTGTCTTTCTGAATCACGTGAGCTAGAAATGCAACTCATTGTTTCCGTAAGCACTTGCGAGCTTTCATGAACGAGATTATTTTGACACTGCGTTTCGCTTGATCTCCACGAATCTCCAAAATCTGATTGTTCTCCACTGGAATACGTAATAGCTTTTCGAAACAGACGAACTCAACTCGGTTAAGAGACAGCCAATCCATTCCGATGATTATGTCGAAACTGCCCAGCTCCATTGGTATCAAGTCGATGGAAAATGTATGATCACTAAGTGTTAGTGGGCAATTCCTAAGTACTGTGTCAACTGTAATCTGTTTGCCATTAGCTATCTCAATAGTATAAGGGGAGTCTAATGATTCCTCAACATGATTAAGATGGCTAGCAAAATCGGATGAGATAAAACTCTGATCCGCACCAGTGTCAAATAACATAGATGCATAGAAATCAGATAGAAGAAATATACCCGTAATGACATTCGGGTCCTGTCTAGCTGCAGCAGCTCCTATCTGAAAGGCTCGTCCTCTTGGTGCTTGAGCCCTTTGTTGATTTCTCTTGGGACAATCCCGAGAGAAGTGACCAGGGTCACCACAGTTGTAGCAAGACCTGTGGTCAGCAGCAGCAGTAGTAGCTGCATTGTTGTTTCTGTTCGGAGCTCCCGTGCTCCTGCAGCGGTTTGCCCAGTGGCCAAACTTTCCACAGCTTTTTGGCGCGTGATGATACTGGCAAGTGTTGCACAAAGGTGCAGTGCCAGTGTAGGGCTTTCTGACTTGCAGTGGTGGTGGCTGGTTAAGCATTGGAGCTTGAGTAGTGGCAGCAAAGTTTCTTGCCACTTTTTGCTTCTTAGTCGGACGTTTATCCGACTTCTTGGAAGTTCCAGCTTTGGCTGATTCAGCCTCTTTCTTGAATGCCCCAGAGGCAACCATCATGTCTGTCAAAGATGCTGACAGAGTAATGGCTAACTCCATAGTTGTAGGATGAGCAGAAATCACATGCCCTCGGATACTGGGCGGTAATCCACCAATGTACCGCTCTATCCTCTTTTCCAATGTTGGCACTATATCCGGTGCCAATGCTGCCAGTTCATGAAATCTTGTGGTGTAGGCCAGATGCCCAGCACCAATCATAACCAGGTTGAGTAGTTCGGTCTCAACCTTTTTGACTTCATTTCTTGGGCAAAACTCTGCCCGCAGTAATGCCTTAAAATCATTCCACCGCATTGACAGGGCCTCATCCCTGCCTCTGGTAGTAACCTGAGCGTTCCACCAAGTTAACGCCCGCTTGTGAAACGACCCCGCAGCATACTTCACCCTATACTGTTCCGGACAGTTGCTGATTTCCAGTGTTGTTTCCATCTTTTCGATCCATTGGATCAATCCAACGGCTCCTTCACTGCCACTAAAACTCGGTGGCTTGCATCCTACAAAGTTTTTGTAGGAATAGTCTTGGTGGTTTCGGGTGTTGCCACTGCCTTCTCCAGATGAGTTGGCAATGTTGTTGCTGTTATTGGTGTTAATCCGGTTCATCATCTCGGGAATTACATCCCTCAGTTGGCTGGTCAGAAGAGTGGCCAATGCCACAGTAGCAGGATCCAACTGATAAGCTGGTGGTGGCGGAGGAGGAGGAGGTGGAGGTGGAGGTGGAGGAGAGTCAGGTGGTGTCGGTCTAGATGAGTGCGGAGCTGAACCCTGAGTCAGCGGTAATAGAGGTGGTTGTCTTCTTGGCGGCATTCTGATCATAACCGAAAGAAAATCGGTTAGTGCAGTGATCAGAAGTAGAAGACACATGCAAATAGAAACCTATGTGACATAGTTTCTACATGAGGTCCCTAGGTTATAGTCTAGGCCAAACCGTTTAAGTAATATGACCTATATTTCTCTATAACCATGGCTCTGATACCAATCTGTCACACCCCGGGCCGGCGGAAACGGATCGGGTTTTCCCGTCGGGCGGAAGGTTCCCGGGGCGCGATATCCTTTGAGTGATATATAAATGATCAGATTGTTTACATAGCACATGAGATATAAATGAGAAATGCTAACATGACATGAAATAGAATTACAAAGTTAAATTACATTGTACATCATAATTTAACTAAGTAAATCTAATCAAAAGAATCAATGAGTTTATATCTTGAACTGTACAAGATATACAAAAGTGATTCACTGTTTTGTCTTTCCAAAAGTATGCAATCAAAAGTAAGCTAGGTCTTCTAAAAGTCCACTAGCTTAGCACTTGCAAATATGTATCTACACATGTTCGTCACCTGAGAAAACATGCATTTAAACAAAGTCAACACTAGGTTGGTGAGTTCATAAGTTTAGTAATTGAATTCATTGAATTGATCATACACACATCCACAATGTCATACTTGTTACTTGTAATACTTGTTTCACCTGTTCCACCCAATGGCCTCTCCTTAGTTATATGTACAAGTAATGTATCACCTGATTAAGCATGCTTATATATAGGGAATCACGAAAAGGTTAAGCCCAGACGCTATCCCACCACATACCCAGTCAAGTTCCACATCATTTGCGATACAACTAAAGGTATCCATTTCCCGTTTGTTCCACGTGTTTGATATGTATTCGTCCGTTATATCAATTATAGAATAATATAGTGTGAGGGTTTAGTTATCAAATCGAAGTATTGATAAACCCTCCATGTATTAATGGGTTTAGATTAATGTAATATGTTCCTTGTATTATTCTATATTGGGGGGGGGGGTTAACTGTTGTTACACTTTTAAATATTAAGAGTGTTAGTTAACCGCTTGCAACTTGTTCTTGAACCATAGTGTAACAACCCGAAAACGTAAATCCGTATGATTAAATGAATATCGTAAGAATTTAAATAGAATGATTACTAAAAGTTATGCTTGCAAACTTGTTATTATGTAGTAGAATGGTTAATTAAAAGTTAACTAGGTTAGTTAACTAACATATGCTAGAAGGATTAAAGTAACAAGTAGAGGGACCATAGTTGCCAAAAGGTCATAGATGATTAAATGGGAGGTTAAAAGAAAAAAAACATCAGTTCTCCTTCCCTGGAGAACACATCGACGCAAGGCAAAGGAAAGGAAGAGGAGAACTTGATTCTTGCACCAAATCATCAAATTGAAGGCCCTAACCTATTAGAAATCATCATCTAAGTCACAATTGAGGATCATTACCATGTTTTCAACCCTAGGTAAGTGTTTATAATGAGAAAAATGATCTTGATGATAGTTTCATGTAATTGGGTCTTGGGGGATTGTAAACCAAACTGAAAATTTATGGTTTCATTGTGTTTATATGCTAGTTTATATGAGAAATCCATACTCAAACCTGTGATTATGTGTATGTGTGATGATATGCTTGATGTAAGTAAGTTGGTTTGGGTGTTAAGATGGTGAATTGTGGTAGTAATCAAGATATGATAATGAAACTAGTATAACTTGATGATTTGGTATGTGAATACTTGTATTTGTGCAGAAATTAATGTGTAATATGTAAAGATATGAACTTTTAGGAATTTAGTTCATAAAAGGGGATGGGTAAGGGCTGAAGTATGATGAAAAGGAGTTATTAAAGTTGTGCCCATAAAGTGCTCAATAAAATGTTTGAACCAAAAAGAAATTGAGGCTAACTTGAAAGAAAAGAGGTTGCTGTCCAGTTTTTGTAAAATTCATATAAAATCATATAAAATTCGTTAGAAAATGTAGCTTATATGGTTGGAAAGCTCTTTGAATTAGCTACATTTCGTTTTTAGACATAAGAAGCTGAAAAAAATCTTAAATGGGTCGAAAGTGACGTTTTAGACAGCAACATACAAAAAAATTCAGCTTGCTGAAATTTGGTAAAAATGCATCAGACCCGTTTTTGTAAAAATCGAATAAAATCAACCGTTTATCCGTTTGGAACGAGCCTTATATGCTTGGAAAGCTCTTTCAGTGTACTACGTTCGGTCTTTGAGCATGAAGAGCTGAAACGAGTAGGAAAGTGGTCAAAAACAGTAAATACAACAGCAACTCAGAAAGTTGCTGAACAAAAATAAGTTTTTTCCAAAATGTGTCCAAGCGGGAAAAATGAGTAGACATGTCTTAAACTAGAATAGATGATATTGGTTGATTATGAACATTAAATTAGATGTGTTAAAAGCATCTAGGATACTTGTAAATGTCTTGACCAAGTATTTTATAAATGGGTCAAGATGGGTGAAACATAAGTGCAAATATGTTTGTATGTGTTCTATGTGTTGGAATTATGAGTAGGAAATATGAAACTCACATGATAGTTATGGGGTGACCATTTGGGTGTTAAATTCAAGTAAATGGTTTTAAATGGGTCAAACCTTGTATGATTATGTATTATGTGTTAATCTAGTGTTAGTATGATTCATTAGGTGGTGAAGGAAGTTCCAAGGGAAAAGAACACGAGAAGTAGCAACTAAGCTTTGGAGCACATTTAGTAAGTCACCTAATGTGTTACTTTTATGTTTATGGATTCACAATATTGATGATGAATCCATTAAGCAAAGTATGTGTAAGTCCATGTACGGATGGATATCCAGATTTTTGGTTGTTGCAATATAAGTCTCATGTACGGATGAGAAAAGCGGAATCCTCATGTACGGATGAGGAGGATAGTTTCACATGTACGGGTGTGAGGGATATGATTCACATGTACGGATGTGATGGTTAGTTTGTGTGCTAACAACTAACAAAAAGACCTATGTGATGAATAGGCAGTGGACCGTACGGGGTCAACTATAAATAGGGATGTGAGTATCCCATAGACATGAGCATATTATATGAGAATGGTGAAATGAGGTTTTGATTGGTAAAATATGCTTGATGATATGTAGTTTGAAGTTATGGATTTTTATTAGGTGAACTTACTTAGTTCGTATGAACTAATGGTGTTAACTGTATGTGCTGCAGGTTACAAAAAGTAGGAGGCTCGGGATGATACGGGTGATGCTTGTAAAGGCTTATTTTGGATCGAACGGTGTCGGGCTGAGATGCCTATCTTTTGGGATGTTAATATTTACTTAAATTTGATTAGTAACTGTAGCCATGTTTTAAACAAAATTTGAACTAGTTAGTCTTGTTTTGTTATATATACAACATGGTTGTAACAGGTTGTGTTTTATTCGTAAGGATAACTCTTTTTACGAACGGGTCATGCCGAAATTTAAAAAAAAAAAAAAAAAATCTGGGACCTATTCCCCCACGTGTTAAAAATAAGGTCAGTTAAAGTTGGGTGTTACACATAGTGCATAGAGCCTAAAAGGAATCCATTGAAATCCTCACGTAATCAGATTTCAATGCATCCGATTTACCTCTACCACTTTGTATGTCTAGTGTCCTCAACGAAATCTATTACTAGTAGTGTAACATGAGAGCAGATCACTTTCTCAACATACTAGTCAATAGGATTTCCGCTGGATTAATTACTTATCACTGCAGATTAATATCACCATGTGTCACTTACCAGAACCTGACTTGGGGTAGCCCTGTCACCGGTCATACGTTACCGGCCAAATGAATCAATACGATCAACATACTAGCCCTACAAGCTAGAGGTTTGTCAAACCTATGGTACCACTATGTTATCGTCGGTTTAGTCACGTCAAACTAACTGGTCAGCGAATTAAAAGGGGCTTACATGATCAACTTGTACAATTGGCACATGATTGAAGTGATATAATACAACAGGTCAATAGTAACTATTTGTAATTGTGTTCATCTGTATTATTGTTCTCATTGTCATATGTTCTCCATGATATTAACAAAGTTAAATAAGAACTTGTCTTATTACATTATGTTAATTATTTGAGTGAATGATGTTGTTATCATGAAGTTACATTATCATGATTATCATTCTTTGTTCCATGTTCTCTTGTAATATGTATTGAGTTGTAAAGCTAAGTGTTAAAAGGACTTGTCCTATTACACTTACTTAACTCTTGTATCGAATGTTAATACAAAGATATGTAATATCTTTATAACATTCATATGTTTGCTTGTAATTGTTCCAATGTCTGTTTACGTAAGAATAACTGAGGGTTATAAGATAAAATCTTATAACTATATTATTCTAATGTATTGATGAATTAATAAGATATATTATCTTGTTCATCTGATTAACCATGCCATGTCATCATCATACAAGCATGCATACAATGATAAGCGATAATAACAATTAAGTTTTATCTAAATCAAAGTATAAATAACATGTTAAGCAAAACTTTTAAATGAATAAAAGTAAACATATTTCTCAGCCCCGAGAGTTTAAAATCAGTTAAGATTAAAGAAAAAGGGGCATATGAACTCACCCTGTTGTGATTGGGGTTGACTTAGCTTAAACGAGAATGCACGCGCTCTTGTTTGTACTTGCTGTTGTGTTCACGAATCCTGTATTGATTTCAGATTGTTTGTAATTGTAAGTATATATTGCGAAGATTTCTGTGCGTGTATGTGTTAGCCCTTAAGTTGACTAACACTCGTGGGTCTCGGTCATCATTCGGCCCTGTTTACTTGTTATCTACCTTAGTAACACCCAACCCAATTAGATTAGACTTGGAACCATTTGGTATTGATTTTATATCCAACTTAAACCACTTGTTACCATTTTCAAGAAAATTACATTATTTTAGGCTTTATTAGGTCCATTCCCCCTAAGCTTCCACCTTTGTAGTAATTTGTCAATCCTAATTCATTGCAACGTGCATTATTAGCTTTTGTTCAAAGTATGTGTACATCTTGGTAATATGGGCCGAATTAATGGGGCCGATTAGATGTTTGGGCCAGAGGAACCCCATGGGCCAAATGTTTGAATGTTTAAACAATTGAGCCCAAATAGTATACTGTTGGGCCCATTGAATATCATTGGGCCTGAAACATAGTTAGTAGTTCAAGGAAAATATGTTGTGCCAAACGAACATGAAATGGGTCTCATTAACGGATCTGGGCCACACTGGGCCGAATTTAACTGTGTTTGGGCCTGAGTGTTTGCTGTTGGGCCCAATTAGTTTTATGGCTTTGAGTTCCTGACCAAATATGTTGCTGCGGTCGAACTAGTGCTTGGGCCAAGCTATTGGGCCTGTAACAAAAGTGGGCCGAGGTAATCACAGGGCCAACAAGTAGGTTTAATCCCCCCTTGGCCGTGAGATGGTGCTGGGCCTGAAACAACAGTGGCCGAAATAGTAGGCTGAGCGTGTGGCCAAAAGAAAGGTGGTCACATGAAGGTTTGTTGGGCCTGCTGAGTAAATGAGGGTGGCTGTCGACCGGAGACTTGCGCATGGGAGACCACCGAATGGGAGGAGGTTTAGGCCGAAGGAACATGCCCTAGTCGAATAAGGCTCCTGCTTTGCCGAATGAAGTGTTTCGGACGGTTGGTTGATCAAGAGAATGAAAGTGGCGAATGGTGGTGGTCGAATGAGGGTGGGGCATGAGTGGCAAATGAGGTGGCCGAAGGTGGTGGCTGGGTGGCGAATGGAGATGAGCGTATGAGGCTAGCCGAATGTGGTCTTTCGGCCAAACCCTAGAAGGGGTGAGCCATTCGGCCCTTGCCATTCTGTTGGCTGTTGCCAGCCGCACCACCAGCACCCATCTTCATGTTTGACCGGTCTCTGTGGTGGTTGAATTGTGTTTCCTCACTGTCGGACTCAACTAAACATCCTGTTTTCACATTGTTCTTGTACTGATTCGTCTGCCATCTGATTCCTGTCATCTGTGGACATCAGATCGCAACCGATTTGTTTTCGTTGTTTACTTGTACACTGTTGTTTCCCGTGATTCGTTGTGATAACTGTATTTAAGTTTTCACTTAAATACACACAACTATTGTTTCAAATGTATGTTGTAAATACTGTATTTAAGTTTACACAAAAATACGTACAACTGTGTATTGTATTCTGAATTCTGTTAATACAGTAACTGTTCATGTACATGTGTTTACACACAGTATAAAGTGAAAGTATACATGCCGTACGGACTTGTCGGACGATCTAGCACTTGATGTTACAATTATAATACTATGTAATTAAATCAAGTTTAGTAGTATATTATGGTCATGTCAGATAAGTTAGTTTATGTAACGCCCGTCTCCCGGAACACGTCACTTTGTCGGATTTACTCATAAGCACGGTGATAAAATAGCTATAACTCAATCGCAGCGGAAATAAAACATATTATACATGAGTAAACCCGATTACACCTCTATGTTACACAACCATTTTTATTTATTTATTCTTTTTATTTTTACAATATCTACATCTATGCCAGTCTTCTCAAAACCTGCAGCCAACATCCATCCATGGTCACTTATGCCAATTGTTTCTTGCCTCGACTAGCTGAGGCTTCACCATCTCTACCTGATGTGCATGTTAAAATTTGTCAGCTTAAGCTGGTGAGTTCTAAGTTTAATAAACATCTTTAATTTCAATCAATATATTTCAAAAGCATTTCACAAAAGCATACATCGATATACATGTATCATATTATATCAACATTTATTTAAAAATCTGTTTACCCGAAGGCACTCTGTTTTACCCGAAGGTAACTTCTATACCCGAAGGTAACTCTGTTTTACCCGAAGGTAACTTCTTTACCCGAAGGTAACTCTGTTTTACCCGAAGGTAACTTCTTTACCCGATGGTAACTTCTTTACCCGAAGGTAACTCTGTTCACCCGAATGTGCTACTAAAATCTTTAATCACCCAAAGGTGCTTTCAAAATTTTTTTTTAAAAAACTTTATAATCAGCACCGTAGTGCAAGAACTCTTTTTTTTAACAACGTCTTTATCTCAACCTATATACCGGCATTATCCTGTTATATCGAAGGAGCATAAGACTACACACCTTCGGTATACCAGGTTCATGTCTTTATTAGTATATGAGATTTATACCTCTTGAAAACTCCTTCTGTAAACGTATTTTCAAAACAATAATTCGGGTTGCCTCTTTTATATTCTAAAAAAAAATACGTATATAAAATTCGGCATTATCCCGGCTTAACATTGGTATAAACGGAAAACATCCCGGCATCACTGTAACATTATATATATCAAAGCATTAACAATATAACATTCACATCAGTCCAAAATATTTAAAATAGTAAAACAGGGCTCATAGAACTCACCTGATCTATGCTTCTATCGTACAATTTTAGCTCCTCAATTCTTATCTTATGTAACCGCCAATTTCCTAATAACATCAGTACCCTACTGGGATTACTTAACGTATCTTTATATTTTCAGGTATTGACTCGAGTTTTTAATTGGGCAGCATAACGGCTTATGCTTTTCGGTTTTCTTAAAAATACTTGGGCAGAATTTCGGCTTATAAAACTTTATTTTAGAGTTTTAAATTGGACAGCATCTCTGCATACTCCGTGTTTTATAAAAATATTGAAAATAGCCTCCACGCATAATATTAGTGAGGTTTTAAACAAACAATATCTCGACCATACTAATTAAATAATTATTTTAAAATAAGACTATAATAGGTGGTTACCTCAAAGTAGCTCGTACCAATGCTCGCTTATCAATCTTTGAACGAAATTCTAGTAACTACTGTACCCGCTCAAGTGTTTTAGAAGAGTATTTTGACAAAGTTTTGTTACTTAAGAAAAATGAAAATTTGATAATCGACATTCATCTATTTATAGACGAAATTTCCTTCGAAACGAAGAAAGGAATAATTATATTAGTCACATGTTTAATTGATTATTTTATTATTATTTTATTATTTTATTATTATTTTATTATTATTATTATTATTATTATTATTATTATTATTATTATTATTATAATTAATTTAGCTCAATTCTTGTTTTTCTCTTATAACTTTTTGCATATGGTGTTTTAAAAACTTTCGAATATGCCGTTGAAATCTACTAATTATTCTCTACATTTCTACCCAAGTTTCGTTGAAAACGGAGCAGGGTCAAAAATAATATATTTTAATATTCACGAGCTTATATCTTGTTCATACTTTATCGTTTAACGGTCCGGCTTATATTAATGTGATCGTAATTACTTCAGGATTGTTCATAAAAATTTCGAACCCAAACGGTCACAGAAATTCTACACGTTATTAATAGGCTTTATAACGTGCCCATACATTATCAGATATTTTTATCGTTTATATCCTTTTGATCATAATTACTTTACGAACGTTTATATAAATTTTGAACATAAACGGTTCCCGAAATTTTGCACGTTTATTATTGGGTTGCTAAATTTTTTTTTTCGGTTGTTACAAATCTACTCTCCTTAAATGGGTTTCGTCCCCGAAACCTATTACATCGTAAACAATTGAGGGTAGCATTTTCTCATCTCTTCTTCGGTTTCCTAGGTTGCCTCCGATCCCTTTCTATGCTTCCATTGTACCTTAACCATCTTGACAGTTTTATTACGGAGTCTCTTTTCATCGCGATCGAGTATCGCGACTGGTTCTTCTACGTAATTAAGCTTGTCATCAACCTCGATCTCATCATAAAACACATGAGAGGTTTCATCCGCAAGACATTTCCGTAGATGAGACACATGAAATGTCGGGTGTATACTACTAAGCTCGTCTGGCAGCTCCAATTGGTATGCAACTTTACCGATCCTGGCTAAAATCTTAAACGGTCTGATATACCTCGGACTTAGCTTTCCACGCTTTCTAAATCGAATTAGACCTTTCCATGGGGATACTTTTAATAACACACGATCCCCTACGTTGAATTCAATTGGTCTTCTCCTCTTGTCTGCGTATGACTTTTGACGATCTTGGGCAGCTTTTAGTCGTGCTCTAACTTGAGCGAGCTTATTGGACATTAATTCTACATCTGGTTTGCTCCCCATGTCTTTCTGCCCAACCTCACCCCAACATAGTGGTGTTCGACATCGTCTCCCGTATAACATTTCATATGGTGGCATTCCGATGCTAGCATGGTAGCTGTTATTATACGAGAATTCGACTAGCGGTAAATGATCGTCCCAATTACCACCAAAGTCGATAACACATGCACGTAACATATCTTCTAATGTTTGTATTGTTCTTTCAGTTTGTCCATCCATTTGCGGATGATATGCCGTGCTTAAACATAATCTCGTCCCCATCTGTTCATGGAATTTCTTCCAGAATCTAGAAGTAAATCTGGTATCTCGATCCGACACAATCGAGAGTGGTACTCCATGACGTGCAACAATTTCTTTCACGAACAATTCTGATAACTTTTCTGACGAATATGTCTCGCGTATTGGTAAGAAGTGAGCACTCTTCGTCAATCGGTCTACAATCACCCATATGGAATCATGTTGTTTAGTTGTACGCGGTAGCTTTGTAATGAAATCCATGGTGATGTGTTCCCATTTCCATTCAGGAACTTCCAAAGGCTGTAAATAACCGTGAGGCTTTTGATGCTCAGCTTTCACTTGTAAACAAGTCAAGCATCGGTTAACGTATTGTAATATGTTAAATTTCATTCCTGGCCACCAATAATTCTTGCGTAGATCTTGAAACATTTTGGTAGTACCGGGATGAACAAAATATCTTGTCTTGTGTGCTTCGTCGAGAATTCTTGATCTGATATTCCCATATTGTGGTACCCACATTCTACCGTAACGAGTTTTGATTCCGAACTCGTTTTCATCAAGCTTCGTAATCAGACCAAAAATTCTTTCACTCATCACGTTTTCTTCTTTCAATGCTTCTTGTTGTGCATCTTTGAGTTGATTCAGGAAATCTGATGTTATAACAAGCGCACAAGATTTCACTCGAATAGGAGAACAATAGCCTTTGCGACTTAGCGCATCTGCCACCACATTGGCCTTTCCTGGATGGTAAAGAATTTCACAATCATAATCCTTAATCAACTCGAGCCATCTACGCTGTCTCATATTCAAGTCTTTTTGTTCGAAGAAATACTTTAGACTTTTATGATCAGTGTAGATGGTGCATTTGACACCATACAAATAGTGTCTCCATATCTTTAGCGCAAACACGACTGCTGCCAATTCCAAGTCATGTGTTGGGTAATTCTTTTCATGGGTTTTTAGTTGTCGTGAAGCATAAGCAACAACTTTGCCCCGTTGCATCAGAACACAACCCAAACCTTGATATGAGGCATCAGAATAAATTACCATGTCTTCTGTTCCATCAGGTAATGATAGAACTGGGGCATGTGTTAATCGTTTCTTCAGTTCATCAAATGCAGCTTGTTGTTCAGGACCCCATTCAAACTTTACTTCTTTCTTGGTTAACTTGGTCATGGCAGAAGCAATCTTGGAGAAATCTTGGATGAAACGTCGGTAGTAACCGGCCAAACCCAGAAAGCTACGAACTTCAGTGGGTGTCTTTGGCGGGTTCCATTTTGTCACCGACTCGATCTTACTTGGATCAACCAGGATTCCATTAGCATTGATTACATGACCTAGAAATTGTACTTCTCTTAGCCAAAAGGCACATTTTGAGAATTTAGCATACAACTTCTCTCTTCTCAGCGTCTCCAAAACTTCTTTTAGATGATAGGCGTGGTCTTGTTCATTCTTAGAGTATATCAAAATATCATCAATGAACACAATCACCGACCTATCAAGCATTGGTCGACATACCCTGTTCATGAGATCCATGAATGCAGCTGGGGCATTAGTCAAACCAAACGACATTACCAAAAACTCATAATGTCCATATCGTGTTCGAAATGCAGTCTTTGATATGTCTTCTTCCCTTACCTTCAACTGATGATAGCCCGAACGTAGGTCGATTTTAGAGAACCAATTCGCTCCTTGTAACTGGTCAAACAAGTCATCGATTCTAGGAAGATGATATTTGTTCTTTATTGTGAGTTTATTTAACTCCCTGTAGTCTATGCACATTCGCATACTCCCGTCTTTCTTCTTTACAAATAATACTGGGGCTCCCCAAGGCGAAACACTTGGCCGCACAAAACCTTTGTCTAATAGGTCTTGCAACTGCGACATTAACTCCTTCATCTCTGAGGGTGCAAGTCGATAAGGTGCCTTCGCAACTGGTTTAGCTCCTGGTAAAAGATCAATTCGAAAGTCTACTTCTCGTTCTGGAAGCATACCCGGTAATTCGTCAGGAAACACATCGGGGAATTGGGATACCACCTGAATATCTTTCAATTCTTTCGTCTTCACCTTATTATCGACCACATATGCGAGATAAGCTTTGCAACCTTGGTTCATAAACTTTTGGGCCTTCAGCATTGAAACGATATTTACAGAAGAGCTCGTACGATCTCCAAAGATAATAATTCGATCTCCATCAGGCGCTTGGAGTTGAATCATCTTCTTTTTACATAATATTTCAGCTTCGTGTTCTGTTAGCCAATCCATACCTAGCACTACATCAAACCCGCCCAAAGTTATTGGGTAAAGGTTAATGGGTATTTTATGACCCTCAAGGTCTATAGAACAACCCTCAACAATGGTAGAAATAACTACCTTCTTTCCTAGTGTCATTTCAACTTCTAGTAGGGTATCTATCTTATTGGGGATCTTATTGAGCAGTATACAAAAGTTAACAGATATAAAACTCCTACTGGCACCAGAATCAAATAATACAGTAGCGGGCATGTTATTGATAAGAAACGTACCCGACACAACATCTGGGGTTTCCTTAGCTGCGCCAACGGTCATTGTAAAAGCTCTCCCCTTTGGTTTTGGAACCATATCCGTTTTCTTATTTGGGCATTCTGTTGCCCGATGACCTTGTTTCCCACAATCGAAACATTTCACAGTTGGACATTTGTTGGCATAGTGCCCCTCCTTGCCGCACCTGAAACAAACATTCATCCCCATTTTACAGTTTCCACTATGCATCCGGTCACATATCTTACAAACTGTTAGATTGCTTCCAGATATCTTTCTTTTTGGTTTGAAATTGTCTTTCTTAGAACCTTGAGAGTAATCTCCCCACTTCCTCTTACTTGTCATAGGCCTCCCTCTTAGCCCGTACACTTCTTCAAATAATTCTGCTGTAAGGTCTACTGCAGACTGATAGGTTCCTGGTGCAGAACCTTTAACTAATCTCCTTACCTCCGACGGAAACCCGTGGATATAACGCTTGATTCGGGATTCCTCTGGTGTTACCAAGTGAGGTACTAATCTGGACATCTCATTAAACTTAGTCGTGTATTCTTGATGAGTCATAGTACCGACCTATAGATTCATGAAATCCTTCTCCATCTTATCTATAACAAACTTTGGACAAAATTTTGCTAACACTAAACGCTTGAAACTTTCCCAACTTAATGCTTCTACCGCAGGCTCCCCCATCGCTTGCTGAATTGTGTCCCACCAAAACAAAGCTTCAGATACGAAGGAATGAGCTGCAAACTTGACTTTCTAACTATCATTGCACTCACTAATTTTAATTACTGACTCCATCTCCCGAAGCCACTGGTGTGCTGTCACTGCATCTTTCTTTCCATCAAATGAAAGAGGGTTACAACTCTTGAATATCTTGTAGTCGCACCCTTTCTTTTTATCTTCTTGTCTAACCGTAGTGAGTGGTATGACAATTTGAGTAGCTCCATTTCCCGTATTGTTATCAGCGCCAGAGTGATTACCATTACTATCCTTCTCTTGTCGACGTATTTCTGCAGCAATTTCTGGTATTGCCGCTTTAAGCATTCTTACAAAGTTTGCTTCCATTTGATCTGGTTGATCATTGGCTCCGTTATTCTCATGAGAATTTTCACTCGTTTCAATGTGTACTTCATCTTCCAAATTTGGATTTAATCGAATACTTTCTCTTCTAATTAGGGGTCTATCGGTATCACGATCGATATTTTCATCTAGAGCATGTTCTCTATTGGCCATCCTACAATTAAGGTATAGGATAAATCAATATTTGTATGATAAGTAGTAATCTCAGAGTTCAAATGTATAATAAATAATCAATTACAGGACCTAGGATGTAATTACTTATTTACTATGACATCATCTTCCAGTTTACATTCTATCATATTTATATTAAATATCCAACCTTAACCCTTAACTTACAGCACCTTTACAATTAACGAATCAAACTTTAGCATTATTTGCAAATGTCAAACCTCAATTGCAGTAGCTAATTGCAATTGATTTTTAACATTTACGCATGTGTCAAAAGTTTCATTCGTTATATGCTTGATGTATCCTCTGTGGCTGGCATGCGGCTGCTTTGACTGGCATTCCTATATTCTCTTAGAGTCCTAGTTTAAGTTTAGTTACCGCTTGAGTACCTAAATCCCTTAAACGAGTGCTCTGATACCAACTTGTAACGCCCGTCTCCCGGAACACGTCACTTTGTCGGATTTACTCTTAAACACAGTGATAAAATAGCTATAACTCAATCGCAGCGGAAATAAAACATATTATACATGAGTAAACCCGATTACACCTCTATGTTACACAACCATTTTTATTTATTTATTCTTTTTATTTTTACAATATCTACATCTATGCCAGTCTTCTCAAAACCTGCAGCCAGCATCCATCCATGGTCACTTATGCCAATTGTTTCTTGCCTCGACTAGCTGAGGCTTCACCATCTCTACCTGATGTGCATGTTAAAATTTGTCAGCCTAAGCTGGTGAGTTCTAAGTTTAATAAACATCTTTAATTTCAATCAATATATTTCAAAAGCATTTCACAAAAGCATACATCGATATACATGTATCATATTATATCAACAACATTTAGTTAAAAATCTGTTCACCCGAAGGCACTCTGTTTAACCCGAAGGTAACTTCTATACCCGAAGGTAACTTCTTTACCCGAAGGTAACTCTGTTTTACCCGAAGGTAACTTCTTTACCCGTAGGTAACTTCTTTACCCGAAGGTAACTCTGTTCACCCGAAGGTGCTACTAAAATCTTTAATCACCCAAAGGTGCTTTCAAAATTTCTTTTTAAAAAAACTTTATAATCAGCACCGTAGTGCAAGAACTCTTTTTTTTTAACGTCTTTATCTCAACCTATATACCGGCATTATCCTGTTATATCAAAGGAGCATAAGACTACACACCTTCGGTATACCAGGACCATGTCTTTATTAGTATATGAGATTTATACCTCTTGAAAACTCTTTCTGTAAACGTATTTTCAAAACAATAATTCGGGTTGCCTCTTTTATATTCTAAAAAAAATACGTATATAAAATTCGGCATTATCCCGGCTTAACATTGGTATAAACGGAAAACATCCTGGCATCACTGTAACATTATATATATCAAAGCATTAACAATATAACATTCACATCAGTCCAAAATATTTAAAATAGTAAAACATGGCTCATAGAACTCACCTGATCTATGCTTCTATCGTACAATTTTAGCTCCTCAATTCTTATCTTATGTAACCGCCAATTTCCTAATAACATCAGTACCCTACTGGGATTACTTAACGTATCTTTATATTTTCAGGTATTGACTCGAGTTTTTAATTGGGGAGCATAACGGCTTATGCTTTTCGGTTTTCTTAAAAATACTTGGGCAGAATTTCGGCTTATAAAACTTTATTTTAGAGTTTTAAATTGGACAGAACCTCTTCTTATAAATATATATTTTTATAAAATATTTGGGCAGCATCTCTGCATACTCCATGTTTTACAAAAATATTGAAAATAGCCTCCACGCATAATATTAGTGAGGTTTTAAACAAACAATATATCGACCATACTAATTAAATAATTATTTTAAAATAAGAGTATAATAGGTGGTTACCTCAAAGTAGCTCGTACCAATGCTCGCTTATCAATCTTTCAACGAAATTATAGTAACTACTGTACCCGCTCAAGTGTTTTAGGAGAGTATTTTGACAAAGTTTTGTTACTTAAGAAAAATGAAAATTTGATCATCGACATTCATCTATTTATAGACGAAATTTCCTTCGAAACGAAGAAAGGAATAATTATATTAGTCACATGTTTAATTGATTATTTTATTATTATTTTATTATTTTATTATTATTATTATTATTATTATTATTATATTATTATAATTAATTTAGCTCAATTCTTGTTTTTCTCTTATAACTTTTTGCATCTGATGTTTTAAAAACTTTCGAATATGCCGTTAAAATATACTAATTATTCTCTACATTTCTACCCAAGTTTCGTTGAAAACGGAGCAGGGTCAAAAATAATATATTTTAATATTCACGAGCTTATATCTTGTTCATACTTTATCGTTTAACGGTCCGGCTTATATTAATGTGATCGTAATTACTTCAGGATTGTTCATAAAAATTTCGAACCCAAACGGTCACAGAAATTATGCACGTTATTAATAGGCTATATAACGTGTCCATACATTATCAGATATTTTTTCGTTTATATCCTTTTGATCATAATTACTTTACGAACGTTTATATAAATTTTGAACATAAACGGTTCCCGAAATTTTGCACGTTTATTATTGGGTTGCTAAATTTTTTTTTTCGGTTGTTACAGTTTATTTGGTGGTTATTGGGGGCAAAGATAACTGCTTCTAACCGTCATATGGTAACTATTTTCGATGGCTATAAATAGCCTTAGTATGTACAGATAACATCAATCGAATGTAATGCATGTATTGTTCTTATGTTCAAACCTTTCTGTTCTTATTTGTGAGTATATCGACTCTGGTTCTTTCGTTTGCTTTCAATAAACCCAAGGCTACTAGTGATATTTAGATTAAACATGCATGGAAATGTTCAAAAAACTAGTTAGATGCATCATGGTTGTAGGAGCATGGTTGAAAAGAATCAATGTTTTGACAAATAAAGTTTCTCTAGAGGAGCACCGAATATGGAGAGTGTTTATTCTTAGAGTATCTTAGGATTTGGCAGCTCATGTTAGTGGTAGCTAATAAGCATAAAGAACGAGTAAGCAATACTTTTAGGCGTGACTAATGTGCGGATCTTAGGGGAGTTTCAATAGGCCTTCTTGTTGATTGATAAGAAGGTAGTTGCAAGTTGGTGAGACGAGGAAGATTACTAGAGGTACAAGAGTTCACAGTATATAATAGTTTGAAGATTGGCAAAGTCTTCAAGTGAAAGCTTGTTAGGTTTATAAAGGCTTCACAAAAAAAGCATCTCAATTTGATTTTTTATTAGGTTGGTGTTTTCCTTATAGCATGGTGATCAAAACATAATATATAGTTAAACGTTAGAGATAGATGATAAAAAGATAATTCAAGTAGCCCAAGGTTAAATTACACATTATTCCTATATTATAAATATATATAGTTAATTTTCTCATGTTAAGTTTTGGAGTTAATTTTTCTCTCCACATCTCATCCAAAGTTATTGGTAAACCTGCTACAAATAAAGATTTTATGAATGAGCGGAATACAAATATATATAAATGCTCAATTAATAACAAAATTCGAAATGATATGATGCAAAATAAGTCACAAAGTAGTCTTATCACATGATTATATATAAAGCTAAATATTTATAATTATACACATAAAAACAATAGACTCTATATACAAAACACACGATAAAGTGTGCGTATAAATATCAACTATTCACTACAACTCATGTACCTAATAAATACTAAGCAGATGTCATGAATTAGGCTTATTTTAACGGTTGGTGATATGCCATCATGACACAATGTTGTGATGATGACACAATGCCCTGTTTGCGGTCATCCTCACAATGTTATGTCACTATAAAAGTTGGTGCCACTGTCGATTACCCACATTTGCCCCGTTTGATATTTTTTGAGTCTTTTACTGCTTTGTCGAGTATTTTGGGTGTGTGAGGTCTTGGCTTGACTTTGCAATCATTTTTTTGAAAACTTTTATGGTTTTACATCAAATTAAAGCAACAAGTGTAGACACTTTTTGATATATAAGATCATAGTAGAATTTACTACACAACTTGAATAATCTTTATATTAATTGTCACACCCCCAAATTCCCACTCGTGATGTCAGTCCACGTGGGTGTGACATGGCCAGAATCACAGCTCATGGTCATATAGAACAACTCTATATGCGTTGCAATTACAATGTTTGACATACACTTAGCAAAACAGTTTGCAGCGGAATAATAAATCATAGCAACGGAAAATATAATTAATACATGCAGCGGAAATATATTTATTTAAACAGCCGAAACTAAATTGTCAGACAAAACATTGTTTGAAAATACACAACTCAAAATATAATTGTTTGATCAAAATGACACGACATAAATGTATGCAGATCCTAAGTTCAAGTCCTTAGGTGCGTTTCCTGAATCCTTATGCCTGTCAATTACCTGAGAATACAAGTTTAAAAAGTGTCAACACAATGGTTGGTGAGTTCACAGGTTTTGATATATATATATATAGTAAGAAAACGTGTGTCATGTTGTTTATCATAATGTTAGTACCGAGCCCTAGGCTCCAAATGTCAGTGCGTCACTACCAAACTAGACTTGTTTGCTCTTGCCTCCGCTGTGTCTCGTATACACAGCAAGTTAGGTCAGAGTTTCACGGGTTATGACATCCAGTCAATATTGTGCCACGTGGGGTTAGTCACACCCAAACGGATCCATTCAAACCTACCACGTTGTTCGTACATTAACGGTAAGACTTTGTGAGGACTTGTTACGAGTTCAACACTTTAATGTTTGTCCAATAAACCAACATACACACTAAAATGTTTGTACAGTAGTAGATGTTTGACTCGATACAACTAGTATTCTCCCCCTATTTAAAACGTTTGAAAAGAGTAAAGAGGGGCTGTAAACTCACCTTAGTGAAGAAAGTGATAAGCAAGCGTAAGCTCCTGCGTCGAAAGGCGTGTCGGTCACCGGAGACCTATATCGTATACCATACGTGAGTTTGTGTAAGCGACCGCGCTCGTGTTAGTGTTAGTGCTCGTGTTTGTGCTCAACAACCTCAGTTGTTCATGTTTGTCCGTGTCGGTCCACAATGACCATGTTAGCTCGTGTTGATCCACATTGACCGTGTTTAACCGTGTTTGACCAGAGTTGACCGTGTCAAGTCAACGACCCGTTGGTGAACAGTGTGTCGGTTGTAAATCGTGTAGCAAATCGTGTAAGTGCTCGTCGTGTGCAAAACGCGTAATTCGCGTTTATGGATAACTTACTATTTATAGTAAGTTTCCACTTATGGAAAGTTTCACAAAGCATATCGATTTTAGAGTTCTAGCATGCTCGTTAGTCCTACGTGTTCATGTTAACACTTAGCACATTATCATATGAAATCACATAGGTCATTTATGTCATGTTTGCACATAAAAGTTTCCTAAAATGGAAAGTTTCCATTTATAGCATACGCGATATCAGAAACCATCTAACTTAGCATTTATTCATCATGTTAAAACATAATAAATCACTTGGCATTTTCAAATCATACAAAATGTTCATAAATTTATAGTTTGCAAAATAAAGTTACTATAAATAGTAACTATGGCAATTTACATACCAATGATTATCCTAACCATTCTAATCCATTTTCATGCCATAAATCCTCATAATAGAATATGTAACATCATTTAATCACGTTCAAATAGCCAAAATCATCCTTTAACAACATTTCAACTTCAAAAGTTACTAAATTTAGTAACTATGCCAAATATGGTCATAATCAAGTCTTAAATCGCATTTTAAACATTCATATTATCCTAATATCATTCTAATAGCAAATATATGCTCATGCATGTTCATATATCATCCCATAATAACAATATGTAACTAAAAAGTTACCAAAAATGTCAAGGTTGTCGAAAACTATATTTTTAACCATTTTAACCATAGCAAATCATGTAAATCATCATCAATAATATTATAATCATATATCATCCTTCAAGATCATCTAAAATACACAAGATCGTACATGCATGTAGTTATTTCATCAAGTTATGCCCAAATCATGCATTTTAATGACACCCATCATCATGGATCGTCACGAAACTTAATCTAAACATCATAGATCATCAAGAAAAACATCTAGACCAACAAACCCAGATTCAAAGATAAAGAAATTCGTGCATAGGGGTCTAGTGAGCTTGCATGTGTGATTTAGCAGATGCATGTGTGGGTATTGGTGATATTAAGCTACAAAGAGTGTGTGACTACCTCCTAGAGCTTCCTTGAATCACTGAGATGGTGTCTAGTCAGCCTCCTCGCCCCTGGTTTGTTGGATTTGCCAAGTACAAGAAGGAGGTGATGGTTCCCAAGCTCCAAAATCCTTCCTTCAAGCTTCCAAGAACTTCAAGTCTTCCAACAATGGCTTCTTTCAGAGATTATTGAGTGTAACAGAAGCTTTGGCAGGGATAAGGTCGAGTTATAATGGCTAAACTTCGGAAGAAGTGATTAGAGGTAGGATGGAAATGATTTTTCTTGGTTTTATAAAGATTTGGCGTCTGGATGTCGCCGCGTACCGTAGAGAGGGCCTTAGATTCCTGCCGCGTACACCGACGGAATTCGGGATTCAAATTCTCCCGAATCTCGTCGCGTACAGCATAGGGCCTCTTATGGGCCATCGCATACCGCGATGGGCCACTGAAGAGCCCAATAAGCCTAGTTTCATGGGTTTGATCCGTTCATCTTCGTTTTAACGTTTACGAACTATCGTTTGGCCTCGTTTGAACTTCCAAGTTCAATGTTTGAGTGTTTTTGTGAGGTTTCAAGTGTTGTGTTACACGATGTGCTAAACGTTCACCAACGTTCGTGTGTTTTGACACGTGTGTGCGGTTTCTCGATAATTCCTCGAATTATCCCGTTGTATGTCAATGTTCGTACTGTCGTGACACGTGTCACACTAAATTGAACTAATTCTAGTGCCACGTGTACAAAATCATTTAAATAAACCTTTAAATAGAATACAATGCTGACCTGAAAATTACGGGGTGTCACACTAATATATAATAATAATAATTCTAGAGACACGTCATTCACTTGTTACTCTTCACATTTATTTTCTTGTATATCTCTCATATAGACTAATTATATCAAATAATATTTTTTTTTTACTCTTTCTCATATTAAATAATGATTTGGCATTTCTCTCTACTATTTAATAATAATAGTAACTAATAATATCAAAAAATATTTCACAAACTTTAATGTATATTTAATTATACATTGTTATTAAATCATTAATTAAATAAATTTATATGAAATTAATTAAGGATTATTATGGTATTTTTGATGTTTCTTATCAATATCGAAAAAATAAATATGTATTATTAATAGTTTATAATATCATTAATATGTTTTACATTTTGATTTACACTATTATATACAACTAAATTAATTATTCATTTTAGTTTTTATATATAGATATTTGAATTCAAAATTTTTTATCATCAATTATATTTTATGAATTGAAATCAATTTTATAACCATACAGAATCCAATTGAAAAACCACTAATCAAACATTTGGATATTCAAAGATCTAATATATAATCTTCAAAGTGGTGTACTGGTTTGTGTGAAATAACACATCATAATGGTTTTATGTTAAATTTTCACTAATATTGATTTTTTTTTGAAATGTCTGCATGTTTAGTTGGTATTAGAGGGACTTAGGATTTATTGCTTAAGTGTGTTCCTATAGTAGAAAAAAAACAAGAAGAAAAGAAGAAAAAAAAATCTAATACTTGTTATCATTTATTAAAGAACATAGTACTTTTTTAGATTTTCAAGTAATATATTTTCTTTTATTTATGTTTTGATTTATTCATCAAATTAATGTGATATCGTAACTTGCAAGTCTCGTAATGTTTTATGTTTTATATGTATGTTTTACTTTTTTTTATCTTTTGTTTTTGTATTTTTTTTGGCAGTCGAACCTATTCTTGAGTTAGATTATACATATTGTCTTGTTTCAATTGTTATATTATAATAAGAATACTATAATTAGTCAAATTTTAAAAGAAGACATCTATAATTTTATATTTATACTATATAATAAAATAAAAGTGTTGAATTTACTAATAAGAGAATTTTGTCTAATAAAAGTAAGAATCAATAAAAGTTTGACATGTGACATGTTAAAAAACATAAAAATATAAATCCATGGTACAAAAAAACAAAAATCTAGTGCAAAAAACAAAAAAAAAATCAGCACAAAAAAATCAAAAATCCAGTAAAAAAAATAAAAATCCAATTTAAAAACAAAAATCCTGTAAAAAAAAATATCCAGCATAAGAAAAATCTAATAGAAAAAATATAGAATAAAAAAATCTGGTACAAAAAATAAAAATCCAGTACAAAAACAAATATCCAGCATAAGAAAATTCTAATAGAAAAAATACAGAATAAAAAAATCTGGTACAAAAAATAAAAATCCAGTACAAAAACAAATATCCATCATAAGAAAAATCTAATACAAAAAATACATAATAAAAAAAATCAAGCACAAAAAATAAGATGTTATGCCTAAATTATTATTCCTTCATTTTTTAGCAAGCAATATGTCAAACTTTTATTGGTTCATGTCACACCCCAACCGACGGCGGAATACGTCGGGACGTGAGCTCAACTCTTCATTAGCTTATGGTGCTATTAATATGTTTGAATAATTAAAGCATTCATTATTAACAATACAAACATTTCATTCATTACACTCAAGTTACATTACAAGAATTGAATAAACAAACAATTACAAATGAAATTCTAAACATTGTTTTAAAAAATTAACTAGGTCCACTAACATGAAACATATCTTATGTCTTCGCCAAAGCATCCACTTACCCTGTTACATATGCAAAATAAAGATTTGGTCAACTTTTTGCATAGTTGGTCAGTAACACATACAGTTTATATAGTTTACATAGAAAAACTGATACAATTCAATTAGACTACGAAGTTTAAATTCTAGCATTCATATCCTACTAGTTTGCAATTAAGTTTATAGAATATCTCGTCTCCAAACTCGTATCAATACTTACCTAAAAAGCTTAGTATATCTACAAGTCTGCAATAGTTTATATCGTCTCCAAACTCGTTCAATACAAAGCACAAAGCTAGGTATATTCATAAGTCTGCCCATAGTTGTACTTTTCGCCCTTTTGACACATTTGACCTAAGCCAAAGCGAAGGTGGTATCTAACACACCTTAGGCTACTTGGTATCGAATAACATAGAATAACATATAATCACAAAACAAGTAGTATCACATAGCAAAGAATCAAACCAAAATAGATTAAAGGTATTGCATTTATAGAATTTGAATCTAGAATAACTTGGATTTTGAATACTGACATATATAACATCCCAAAAATATAAAGATGTAAAAAGGGAGAGTATAATTACTCACATTAATGGTGCTCGAGAAAATTAGTATAATGAAGAAAAATCAAGATCAACAGTTGTATCAAAATGGATGCCCTGAGGATTGAACGTGTGTGGCCAAACAGCAGCTCAAAGGAACAGGCATGAGATCCGAATGCAAACGTGGTTCAACCTAGTCAAACGAATGCAACGAGGAAGAGTAAACATTATGCTAGGCATAACTAAATTAACGGACGTCATAGGCCGGACTCGCTGGCCTAACGAGCCTCTACAAGACTACACTACCTCTAAAGGCGGCCTAAACAAGGCAACCTAAACGAGCCTAATGCCGACAATTAATAACTTAAGCTCAACTACTTAAACTAGAAAAAAAATTAAATAAATGAATAATGAAAAGAAGAAAAAGAAAGAAAATTACCTCAAAGAAATTTACAGACGAGATGATCTCGAAAGGCAACACCTCCTTGCCAAGAGCATAAAATAAAACTACTACGTTCAACGTTCCAATGGGTGTTGCACTTGTAGAACCACCAAAATTTGGTTATTCTACTTGTTTATACTCAACTAGGAGTTGCAAAGCTATAAGGGACCAAGCAAGGGTATTTATAGGTGTTTAAAGGGGAGAAATATTAGTTTATTGGGCGATGTGGGATGGGTTTTAGTAAGAATTCGCGTCTGGCAACCGTCAACAAACATCACACTTGTTTTCGCGATTCCGCTTCGTTATAACTCCGTTTTGCGCACGGTTTTCGCTCACGTTCATCGTTTTTAGAGTACTATCATATGCAAGAGAGTAATCCAACATTCATGGTGTCGAGAATTGGGTTTAAGCATTGGATCATGGGGTGAATCAAGGGTTACGTTCTCAAACTTTTGTTTGTGATTCTTGCTTCGTTTGGGCTCTGTTTTATGCAACGTTTGAACGTAGTTTCTCATTAGTATACTAGTATATCTAGAAGATTTTGGTGGTCCAAAATTGCAGTTTGAGGATGGGGAAATGTTGTCTAAATAGTCACCCGAAAGTTATCTTATGTCAAAACTACGAATAACACTATTCAAAGCATGTTATAAACTTTGTTTTATTATGTACGAGTATAATTATAATTCAAATAGAAAATTGAAAAACCATGGGGATTACAGTTCATACTAGGGCTGTAATCGAGCTGAGCTGAGCTGAGCCAGGCCTGGCTCCAGCTCGGCTCGTGGATTTTCGAGCCGGGCCCGAGCCGAACCGAAATTTCTTTCGAGCCAAAAATCCTGGATCTAGCTCGGCTCGTAAAAACCTCGAGCCACGAGCCAGCTCACGCGTTTTTTCCCCTCTAATATATATAAAATCCAATATATATATATATATGTGTGTGTGTGTATACATATACATATATATAATTATATATAAAATCTAATATATCTATATCTATATATATATATGTATTATACATGTATATATACATACATATATTATACATAATATGTATATTTATATAAATATGTGCATAAGATATTGCATATATATATATATATATTATGTATAATATATATGTATGTGTGTGTAATATAATATATGTGTGTATATAATTTAATATATATATATATATATATATATTAAAAATCGAGCCAGCTCACGCGTTTTTCCCCCTCTAATATATATAAAATCCAATATATATATATATATGTGTGTGTGTGTATACATATACATATATATAATTATATATAAAATCTAATATATCTATATCTATATATATATATATATATGTATTATACATGTATATATACATAATATGTATGTGTGTGTAATATAATATATGTGTGTATATAATTTAATATATATATATATTAAAAATCGAGCCAAGCCACGAGCCGAGCCAACCCTGGCTCCGGCTCGGCTCGTTTTTAACGAGCCCTTTTCGAGCCTAGCCTTTTTGAAGCCGAGCCTTTTTCGATCTTTTTTCGAGCGAGTGTCGAGTCGCGAGCTTTTTGAACAGCCCTAGTTCATACCATTCTTACACAAAAATCTCTTCCTATTTGATCATTACTCATATAATAAAAGAATAACAATTTGTTATGTATCTTCATTCTAACATATCCACATCATATTTAACGTCTTTTCTAAGCTATCTGCATGATATACTTAATAAATTTAAAAATTAATTTCGTTTAATACAATTAAATCTAACTTCTAAATTTAAAATAAAAACTAATATTTATATTCTATAATTATTAATGAAAATACATTCATTTGAATCTTTTCATTTTCAATTAATAATTTCGAAAATTCAGAATTTTTATATTTTATTTGTATTATTTCTTTTTTTTAAATGTAACAAATTTTATGTTATTTGTGTATCTATTTTTATCAATAATTACTTTGTAATGTTTATTTTTTTTATACAATTATATGTAATACACATATAAATAAGCTAGTACATAATAAATAAGTAATTCATTGTTTCACCTAGGGTATTAAAAAAACCCTTATCTAAAACCCAATCTAAATTTCAAAAAATCTGAACCCAAAATATTCAAAAATTCATATATGTATAAGCTCGTATATTTAGAAATTTAGATACTTATTTTGAAAAACTTTGAATAGTTCATGCCTCCAAACTATTTGAAATTGGAACTATCCGAAAATAAATTTTTGAGCAAATTACTAAGATAATCCTTGTGCATTGTTAGTATTTTACTATTAGTCACTAGGTTTCATAAATTACTCTTACGGTCTCAAACTTTAAATATTTGTAACACATGTAGTCCTTAGGTCAACAAATTACCCTAGTATAATTGACCAAATTACCTCACATAATGATTATATGTTTTACAAATATCCAAGGTTGCAAAAATCGTTAGGCGCTCCCAGGTCGGAATAGCTTTTTGGAGCGAGTAATCGGGGAGTACTCGACCATAGTCGGGAGTACTCGGGTAAAACTCAGGAAGTACTCGGCCTCGGGACAACCCCTTGGAGCGAGTACTCGACGAGTATTCAGTCTTGAAGGCCGACTTTTGCAACAGTGCAAATATCTAAAGTTTGGGGGTCATATGAGTAATTTATGAATCTTATCTAACTCTTAATTTTTGGATTGTAATGTTTAAATTTAAATACCTGGCAAAATGGGCGGGTTGGGTAACGGGTCAGAATGGGTTCGGGTCAGGATGGGTGCGGGTTAGAACGGGTTTTAAGCAAAATCATTCCGGGTATAAATGGATTGTTCTTAAAAAACATAAATTTTAGTTTAACTTAAGATGTGTTATAAGTAAACAAATAGTCCATTTGGATAATTTTTAGTGATTTTCTCACCAAATATGTTATTAATCATTCTTAAATGTTTGAATTCAATGCATTTACATACTTTTTTGGTTACCCGTCTTGACCCGCATTGTGTTTAAGTGCTACTCATCCCAACCCATTCCATATTATGATGTTACCCATTTCAACCCATTATAGTATAATTGCTTACCCAAACCAACCCATTTTCTTTAACATGGGTAAAATTTGTCACCTCTGTGTTTAATGTTTTGTTAGGATAACCTATGTAACTTGTGAGTTAAGATATATAAAATGAGAAACAGAGTTTTGCAGCAGCCGTCTTCCGAGTCAGATAGCCATCGCAACCAAATAACCAATACTTACCATGTTCTTCGAGAGGTCTCTAATATCTTTCCTGATTCGATGCGATACGATTACCTATATTTCCAAACATTCAGATTATGCAAGATCCTTGATGAAGTATTCAATCATAGCTTCCAATTTTTCTTTTAATTTTTGTGCATGGTGATTGATTTTGCAGGTCATAATAGCATTCACTCTTCGCCAATCGATTGCGTTTCTTTGATGCGATGTATTTGTGATCTTTACATGCGAAGTTTCAGATCAATCATCTATTTTATCTTTCAAGTTATCGCATTCATGGGGTCAGTCTCTTTCTTTCTCAGAATACCATTGTTTTTTTTTTATTAAATTGAGAGTCTCAGGTGTTAATTAACATGGGGAAATCGGTAGATATGCATCTATATTTTTGCATCATTAGGTTTTTCAGGTTATAGTGTTGTGTTTGACAGCATTTGGTTGATTTGGAGTGTAGATTGGAAAATTGGGAACTTTTAGTAGGGTTTGGTTCTTTTCAAATTATTTATCATTTATATCAAAGCTAGCTTGATTTGGTCCCATATATTCTTTACCTTGTTTCGTTAACTTAACAACAAAACAACTTTAATCATGTAGATGGCTTTAAGTTTAACCTTTTGATTAGTTTTTGGAATCTGATGGTTTTCTTCTTGTGTAAGCAAAGTAAAAAATTAAACAAACAAAACGTGGATTTGGGCCAATTGAGTTGTATATCATGCTTTCCTTGTCATGGTGAACAGGCCAAGAAATCGTGTTTGTAATTGCTTTGTTTAGAATCTGGAATTATGCAAGAAAGCATGTATATGAAGTGTTCTTCATTTTTTCATCATTGGCATGGATTCCTTAGAAAGGGTTGTTATAGTATGGTTTTTGAAAAATTTTGTGCTTTTATTCGTTGGATGATGCAAAAGTTGGAGGATAAATTCTGGTATTTCTTCCCTGTAAGTTTTTCATGTTCGCTTGAACGGTCAATTCACATTTTTTTTTGTCAGTTTGTAAAATATTTGATAACTATCGTTTTTCGGTGAGGTAAGCTTACTGATTACACAATGGCACAACTCGCAAGGAAGATATTGTATGGACTATGGACAAAGGTTATATTATATAGGTGGAAATAATAGTGAGTTGTGAATCATGGGGTTCAATCATATTATCATGTAACACTTTTTTTTGGTTTTTTTTATTGTACTAATACTATGTTATGGTTGGGATATATGTAAATTTCTTGCTAATCTTTTCAGCACTACTGATGTTGTGTGAATTTGTATAAAATTGCTACTTATATTGTGTAAGTTGTATTTTATTGCAAACAGCATGAGTAGCATTATATATTCTATTTGAAGTTAGGGAATGTTTAAGGGTTTTTTTTTCAACAGGTCGTCTGCGTGTTGTATCTATTAAAAACAGATAACAACTTTTCTTCTGTTTGGACGTAGAAAAGTGATTACGCCTTTCTGCTTATTTTAGGGTTAAATAACCTAGTTTTCTTGAGTAGGTTTTAATCTTTTGAGAATTGAGATTGCATATTTCAGAATTATAATTTATTGCATACTCAAAATTTAAAGTTTTCTTCTAGGATGAAATAAGCTGTTTTTAATATTTGGTTGCTATACTGAGAGAATTTATAGTTTACCCTAATCATTTTTATGGTTGTAAACCTTATTTGCTACAGAACAGAGGTTGTCTTGGATGTCCAAAGGTTCCATTTATGACAAATGATAACAAACCAACTGGAATTGCTAAAAAAGAGTCAACCACAAATAAAGCTAGTGTGGTACAAGATTTTTGGAGTAGCAGTACACATGAGATGGATAATAGTGCTGCTCAATCACAATTGAGTGCCTCATCAGTTAGTATGTCAAACCCGAACCTTGATGGTCACTATACTTCTGGAAGCAATCCTCCTGAATTTGTAAATCATGGTATGTTTTTATTTTATTCACGAATCATCATCGTCGTACTCAGTATATCCCACCATTAGCAAAGCTAAGGTGGGGTCTGAGGAGGGTAGGATGTAGATAGCCTTACCTTTACCCCGTAGGAATAGAGAGGCTGCTTTCAATGAGACCCCCGGCTCATAATACCTGATTAACCGACCAACCCAATGGTTTTAACGTTATTTTTACAAAAATAAAGGAAAATAACGTAAATTAGTGCAACTTTACTTTTGCCCCTTAAGGGCCGAGACATATATACATTATATGCACGCACCGCAAACGGGGCCATATTTTTTTCACTAATATGAGTTCTAAACCAACTAGATTAATATGTTTTTTTCTAAAGTTCTACAAAAAAGGGTCTTTTAGTCTGGGCTATGTTTTAATATTTAACAGGTCAGGTGCAAGGCAGAATGGTGTCTACAATGTATTTGAATGCATAAATTCATAAAAGAACTTCTATTTTTTTTAATATGTAATTTTTAAAGATGTAATAAAATGAGCATGTCAACCCACCCTGGCCCATCTAACATCTTGCTTCAATTTGAAAATTTTGCTATCATTATATAATGGACCCTGAATTCTGTTCTTGTTCAAACTTCAAAGGACTTCTTATTTGGAATCAAACAAGGCAACAATGGATTGGAGATAAGGGATCTGTCCTAAGAAAAAAAGCTCGAGAACCTGCTATAAGGTGACAACTTAGTAATTAGTCAAAATTATTATACATTAATTATTGTAGAAATAAGGGCAAAATATATCATGATTGTATGATATGTAACATGTTGCCATGTAGCTGCACTGAAATGTGTACATCATGAAGCAAGCCTAGTTCTGTATTACATATGAGTTATCGATAAACTATTTATGAAACCTATATGCACAAATTCGTGATCGTGTTATTTAGTTGAAAACTTTATTTGATCACTTACCTAACTTTTTTGTAGCTGGAATGCAACATATGATAATTTGCTTGGGAGTAACAAGCCTTTTCCAAAGCCGATTCCTCTACCAGTAAGTCTTCTTCTGTGCAAAGGGGATCTACACAATAATAATAATAAAAAAAAGTGTTGTTCAAAACTCTCATGGCTTGATATTTTCTCAAAAAAAACTTTTATGTAAACTAGCCGAGCCCGAGCGAGGGTTTGATTGGCTCATGGCTCAATTTGTGGCTCGGCTTAGTTCTATATATATAAATATGCACAGGTAAATATATGTGTGTGTGTGTTTTATATTACTCATATTATATACTATGGTTAAGGTTCAAATAGGAAATCATTTTTGCCCAAAAAGGGTAGGAATCACTAGAAGTTTATCATGTGTAATCGTAGAAAAAAAAGAGAAAGAAGGTATAATTTATGTATAACATTTTTTGTTGACTTTTTTAAAGCTTTCCTCATTTTTTTTAATTGTTCTTAATTTCTTTTATACGATATTATTTAAAAAGAAATTACACCATGAAATCAAACATTGATAATCAGTAATATGAGTATACTATTGAAATATTAAAATGACAATTATTGGATCTTTTGAAAAAAAAAAAGTATATTAACTCTAAATTCACATTAAAGAGTAAGAAACTCTTAAAGTTATTGGCTTTTTTTGAAAAGTATATCAACTCTAAATTCACATTCAAGAGTAAGAATCGCTTGAAGTTATGGTGCGATTATTTTAAGAAAATATTGTCATATGAAAAAGTAATTAACATTTAAAAAATAGGGTAGTTTTAACAAAATAAAAATAAATATCCTTTCCTATTATGCCCTACCACCTTATTTTTTCAGCACTTCAATCTCAGCTATTGATATAAGATTATAAGCAAGATTTCTTCATACAAATTTTTAAGCAGGAAAGTTTTTATAGGGGATCCACCTCCTATATGATATATATGTGTGTGTGTGTTTGTGCAAAGAGAAAAAAAATGAACCAACTTGTGGCTCGATCTTTTATATGAGGCAAGCTTGAACTCGAAGTTTTAGCTTGAAAAAAAAAAATCGAGCAGGCTTGGCTTGTAGCCTCCCCCTCCCCCCCCCCCCCCCCCCCCACACACACACACACACACACACACAAAAAAAAAAGAAAGAAAAACAAAACAAAAAAGAGGCATATCTTTCAACCTCAGCATTTTCCTCTTGTTTTGTGAAAATGAACAAGTGAGCTTGACTTTGCAAGTGTTGAACACTTGAATTTCATATGCTTGCTCATGGCTAGTGTAATTGCTTTAAACATGTTCAATGAGTTTTGGGAAATTTGTCTAGAACTTGACTTGAAAATGAGGCTTTTAAGCAAGGTGACAAGGTTGTGCTGAGTTGCGTCTTAGCACCTAGGCGCTCGCCTTATGCCCTTTTAGCAAGAGAGCCGTAAATGGTTGCAAAAGTCAGCCTCCAAGGCTAAGTACTCGCCAGGTACTTGCTCCAAGGAGTTGTATCGAGGCCGAGTACTTTCCTAGCATTTCCCGAGTACTCCTCGCCTAGGCCGAGTACTCTCCGATTACTTGGTCCAACTGTAAACCACAAGGACCATTGTGTAATTTACTGAATTAAAATGAAGCATTGTTTATATGAAGGTGCAACCATAGCACTATATATAATACACATGGTTTGTCGACATGGCAAAGTTATTTTGGCTGTTTTTTACAACGGCCAACTCACACACCCTCACCAAGGCTAATGCTCGAACTAGGTTTGTTTAACTTATGGAAAGCTTAAGCTCGAGCTTGAGCTCATTTTAAGCACTATTCTCAAAGCTTGAACTCAGTTTTTAACTAGTTTTTAAAGCTTGACCTTGGCTTGGGCTTAACTTGTTTATTCACTGTTTATTATTTATGTTATTTATATGTGTTATTAAATAATTCTTATATATTGATAATTATAAAATTCATAAATACCATAATATATGTTGTATACTCTGGTACCATTTGGCCACAAACCACCTGCTGATTTTGATTATATTTGATTCCGAAATGCTGCAGGAAATGGTGAATTTTCTTGTGGATGTGTGGGAAGAAGAGGGTTTGTATGATTGAGTTGCTGGAAACACAGAAGATAAACCACAAGTGATCGTGTTTTTCTGGTAAACCACAACATGATTATTTAGTGCATATCATCTTGCAAAGTTTGCATATGTTTCACGTGTTGTGAACCTATGAGTTGGGGCTAAACCAACCTCTCACCACTTGGGCTACAATATTTTGGTTTCTGTTCAGTTGGAATTTTCTTAATCGAGTTGCCCCTGAGCTTGTTTTGAAAATAATTTCGTAAATTTTGTTTAAACTGGTGATGGGAATTTAAATGGTCAAAATCAATTTGACAAGCTTTAGTATAAATATATATATGATGTATGGAAAAATAGTATGTTTGGAGCCAGAGCATCTCTTTTCCTATAGAGATTCAAGTAAGATTTGTTTACATTTTAACTTTTCAAACTTTATAAATAACTTTGTTACATGTGTTGTATCTAATATATGAAAAAATATATATATGAAAATGACCTAAGGTAAGTACATGATCATGGTTTTACAAGCGAGTAGGTATCGAAAAAATCCAATAAAAAATAATTTTATGCTTTGAAAAGTTTGTTTGGTCACACGTTATTTTTTGTAAATATTATTTTTTACTCAATCTTGTGTAGGTGAAGAATAATTTCTAATAGTATTTAGATTACGAGCTTAAAGGTAACACAAGATGAAGAAAGCAACAATAAATTATTATGATATCGAGTTGACAATACATGTTGTTAACATGTTGCACACGTGACTATAAACATCTTATTTTAAACTTTGTTTTCGTTTAAATTATAATTTAACAACTTTCCCATTACATAATATGCATATGCAGTTTATTATATTTGATTGACCAGCCCAGCCGCCTTCTTTCTATCCCAAGACTTCAAATTATGTCTTCTCCGAATTCGTACATGTTTTTCACAACCTAATATCTATCTAATACACATATTATTGAATAATCAAAACACAAGTGTCTATGTGTGTGTGTGTGTGTTTTTTTTTTTTTGACTTAGGAGCAGAGGTACGAATCTTCAAAAATCAAAAGGAGATTTCACATTCATTCTAGGTTCTTCGATGCCTACATCGAGACATCGTCAAGCTTTGAAGTCAGCTCTGTAGGAACACTGTTCACAAAATAAATAAATACTTTTATTATTCAATTACTCGAATTACAATTCAGAAAAATACAGAATTTAAAATAAAGTAATACAAGAAATATAAAATTACTAAAATTGAAATTACAAGAAGTAGAAAACAAGATGAAACAAATTGAAATGTGTTCGGTGGCTGAGGATTTCTGTTCAACAGAGGTCCCTTAAAACAGATTTCGGGCCACCCAGGTGAACCCGACTGTTTCCCAGGGTACAACAGCCGAAGCAGTGTGTACTACCGGAGTTAACCGAAAACCCGAAATTTCACCTAAAACAAGAGTGTTAACACGAGGAATCGATTGTTGTAGGTTGTTGAGAACTCAACAAAGTATATGATTGTGTTTGAAACCTTTGAAGCTTATGTGTGCATATCTCAAGTGGTGTAGAAATCTCAAAAACTAGCAATTTCAACAAGAGGCCAAATGCATCTATTTATACTTGTAGTCTTGGCATTTCAAAGGTTGCCATTATGCCCACTAACTAGCATATTCATGGCCAATTGCCCACCAACAAGCACCATATTCATGACAAATGAATTGGTATATGAAAGGTTTCTATTTCTTTTTCCTTTTTCTTTTCACACAAAATTCCAACAATCCCCCACATGAAAAGAAATCGATCCTTACGCTCAAGCGTCACGATAAAATTTCAGCGGTTGAGTATTGCAGGAGAAGTAAGTGTTCCCTTTGAACCCTCCTTTGTGATATGCACTGTCTCCTAGCAATTAGTAGACGCGATGTCCTTGAACCAATCCCTGTTTACGTAGACGTTATTACATGTCACACAATACTCTTCCTGGTATGGTTAACCCCTCATTATTGCGTCCGTTATGGTCATGGAATACTAGCCTGGTTCTGCAAGAGCTCTAGGATTTGTGCCCCCATAAATCTATTCAAAGCGACCCCACTTCTCTCTCACATAGGTGATTTCACACAAATCATTAAAATCTGTATGCTTGTCCTCCATTGCTATCATTGATTTGATAAAGGAATGAACTAGGAAGTATGCAACTCCCTTGCTATATTTGAGGTACTCCCTTATAGTGACCTTCCATATTCATACAATTAGGTTGTCCTATTGAGCTTATATCATAGGATCTCCAATCTTCTATGATAGGTTTTCCTTTGTACAAACTTATTCCAAGGGCTTTAGTCTCATTCCTCTTGACGACTTATACACTAACTCTTTGCTTAAGCCTTTTGTAAACAAATCCGCTATGTTATCTTTTGACCTCACATAGTCAATTCATATAACTCCCATTGAGAGTAGTTGTCGCATCCTATTGTGTCTACGTCGAATGTGCCGTGATTTGCCATTATACATTGCAATTTGAACTCTACCAATAGCCGATTGGCAATCACAATGTATGCAAATAGCCGGCATAGGCTTTGGCCATCCTGGAACGTCTTCCACAAATTGACGTAGCCATTATGCTTCTTCTCCAGCTTTATCTAACGCGATAAACTCAGATTCCATCGTAGATCTAGCTATAAGAGTTTGCTTGGACGACTTCCAGGCTATAGCTGATCCATCAAGGGTGAACGCATAACCACTTGTGGATTTGGAATCTTTCATATCGGATATCCAGTTTGCATCACTGTATCCTTCTATAACAGCTGGATCTCGGCCATAATGCAGCCCATAGTTTCTTGTGCATCTTAAGTACCTTAGTAATTGTGTCATGCTCTTCCAATGTTCAGAACTCGGATTACTAGTATATCTACTTAGCCTGCTCACAGCATATGCTAAGTCTGGCTGTGTACATGTCATCAGATACATCAGACTACCAATAATCCTTGAATACTCTAACTGAGCAACACCCTCACCTCTATTTTTTGATAGATGTTGGGTGGTATCTACTGGAGTTTGAGCCACACTCGTATCCCCCTCATTGAATTTTTCAAGGATTTTGTCCACATAGTGAGATTGACTCAACACAAGACCATGTTGGGTTCTATTGATCTTTATACCAAGGATCACATCAGCTAAACCCATGTCTTTCATGTCAAATCTCGCTTTTAACATGTCTTTTGTAGATTTGATCATCTTATCATCACTCCCCACGATAAGCATATCATCTACATAAAGACATAATATCACATAACCTCTCATTGTGTTTTTCACATAAACACACTTGTCGCATTCATTAATTTTGAAACCATTGTTAAGCATAATTTGGTCAAACTTTTGATGCCATTGTTTTGGAGCTTGCTTTAAGCCATACAACGACTGGACTAATTTACACACTTTCCCTTCTTGGCCTGGAGCTGAGAAACCCTCAGGTTGCTCCATGTAAATCTCCTCTTCTAAATCCCCATTTAGAAAAGCGGTTTTAACATCCATTTGGTGGACTTCCAAATTTCTTAAAGTCGTTATTGCAAGCACCAATCTTATCGAGGTTATTCTAGTCACAGGCGAGTAAGTATCAAAGTAATCTACTCCTTCCTTTTGTCTAAATCCTTTGATCACTAACCTTGCCTTGTACTTATCAATGAAACCATCAGCTTTCATCTTCCTTTTGAATATCCACCGATATCCAAGTGGTTTACACCCTGGTGGAAGATCTACTAGCTCCCAAGTATGGTTTTGTAAGATCGAATAATTGATTTCCTCTTTCCATTGAGGTCCTTCCGAAGAGGTGACTGCATCACGATAGGTCTGGGGCTCTCCCTCAACCATATAAGTAAGAAAATCAGGTCCAAAAGATTTTTCAATCATTTGCCTCTTACTTCTTTTTGGCTCAACCTCTTCAGCCTCTAATTGTTCTTGATCTTCATCACGAACAATCTCATCAACTGGTGTTGATGAACTTGGGAGTTCCTTTTTCAAACAAGGAAACACTTCTTCAAAGAATGATGCATTCCTTGACTCCATTATAGTATTCTTGTGTATTTCAGGAAGAAACCGATATGCACTACTATGATGGGCATAACTAATGAATACACAATCCACGGTTTTGGGTCCTATTCTTTGAACCTTTGGTGGTGGAACCACCACTTTTGCTAGGCACCCTCACACTTTCAAGTATTTGTAAGATGGCTTTCTTCCCATCCATAACTCATAAGAAGTTACATCCTTTTTCTTGAAAGGTATTTTGTTTAAAAGATAAGTAGCCGACAAAATAGCTTCCCCCCACATGTCCTGGCTCATTCCAGAACTAATTAACATATCATTCATCATCTCTTTCAATGTACGGTTCTTTCGTTCCGCAATACCATTTTGTTGTGGGGAATAAGGAGCGGTACACTCATGGATAATTCTAGGGATGAGATCGGTACCATACCGGTACCGTACCGGTACCGATACCGAAAATACCGGTACCGAAATTCTTGAAAAATGGGTATCGATACCGGTACGGAAACATTAGGTACGGTACCGGTTCGGTATCGATACCGGTATCGGTATTTTCGGTACTTACCGGTTTTGTACCGTTTTCTCAATTTTTTGTTGCAATGAAGAGGAAAAATATTATTATTCGAATTATAGATGTTATTATATCATAATTATAAGAAAAATTTATGCATATGAATGCATCATATGAATACATTATAAAAATAATCAAGTTCACAAAACGAAGAATTGCAAATAGAAAAATATGAACGCATCGTCCTTTGGATTTATATATTATTTTTTATATTTAAGAATTAAAATATTAATTTGGTTTTAACGCATCATGGTAAATATTTTTTAAACTATACTAGGTTAGTAAATAATCAAATTCAAAACAAAAAAAATCTATATTTCGGTACCGGTACCGTTTCGGGAATTTTCGGCATTTTACCGGTACCGGTACCGGTTAGTACCGATACCGAAACTTGAGAAAACGAAGTACCGTTACCGGTACCGAATCTACCGATACGGTATCGGTTCGGTACGGTACCGGTATTCGGTACAAAAATCTCATCCCTAGATAATTCCATTTTGTGCACAAATATCGGCAAGTGGTGAAACATATTCTCCCCCTCTATCACTCCTTAGAACTGTTATCTTTTTGTTGAGTTGATTCTCAACCTCAGTTTTATACAAGACAAACTTGTCAATTGTTTCATCCTTACTCTTAAGTAAGTAGACATAGCAATATCGTGTACTATCATCAATAAATGTGATGAAATACTTATTTCCACCTCTTGTAGGAATCAGTTTTAAATCACACACATCAGTATGAATTATGTCAAGGGGTTCGGTTATTCTTTCAACCGACTTAAAAGATGATCTTGTTTGTTTTGCTTCAACACATGTTGTACATTTGTATTTTGAATCAATGGCAAACTTTGGAATGCAATCTAATTTGATCAAACGACGCATCGAATTGAAATTAACATGACCTAAACGACCATGCCAAACATTAGATGACTCAATCAAATAAGCAAGCATTTTCATTCATGTTCTCAACCTTAGCTATTACATTGAGTTTAAACATTCCATTTTGGCCATAACCCTTACCAACAAACATTCCACGCTTAGTTAAAAAAAATTTATCAGATTCAAAAACTAAATGAAAACCATGTTTGTTAAGCAACCATCCTGACACGAGGCTCTTGCGTATGTCAGGAACATAGAGCACGTTGCTCAAAGTGAGTTCCTTTCCCGAAGTCCACTTTAAGATCACACTACCTTCACCCTTGACATCGGCAGTTGTTGCATTCTCCATGTACAGCTTAGAGTCACCCACCACCTCTTTAAACGTATTAAAGAGGGCCCGATCAGGACACACATGGCGGGTAGCACCAGTGTCAACCCACCACCCCTTAGGGTCATTTGACACCAAGTTGATCTCTTCCATCATAGTAGTGATATCAGAGACCATAGCAACTAAATGCATATCATCCTCCATCATATGTGCTCGGTCCTGTTTAGGGGCCTTGCACTTATTAGCACGGTGACCATGTTCACCGCAATTGTAGCATTTCCCCTTAAATTGGAAAACCTGCTTCCTCACACCACCTTTTTTCGGCCCAAGGTCCACAACCTTGCCTTTGCCCTTGCCCTTGTAGTTATTAATTTTCTTTTTGTACCCACGGGAAGATTGTCCATGCTCCACCATATTGGCTTTTGGAGCAAATTGTTGTTGTGTTATTTTCAAAGCCAACATGTTGTCTTCCTCAATTCGAAAACGTACCACAAGGTCCTCCACCGTCATTTCCTTTCGCTTATGCTTTAGGTAGTTCTTGAAGTCCACCCAACTTGGAGGCAATTTTTCAATCATGGCTGCAACTTGAAATGTCTCACTAAGAGTCATTCCCTCAGAATGTATGTCGCTTAGTATAATTTGCAACTCTTGAAGTTGGTTCAAAACTGTTTTAGTATCAACCATTTTATAGTCCAAGAAACGGGCTACCACAAACTTCTTTGTGCCACCATCCTTCGTTCTATACTTTTTGTCTAACGACTCCCATAATTCTTTGGCAGTTGTTTTCTTGCAGTGAACATTATACAATGCATCCACTAAACCGTTCAACACATAGTTGCAACATAGATATTCCGAGTGTTTCCACGCTTCCAAAACGCTTATGGATTGGACATCCCCATCAGTAATTGCAGGAGGGATTCAGTTAGGAACCTCGCAAGGTTCAAAGTGGTCAAGTAAAATATCTTTTGTTGCCACCTCTTAAAGTCCAAACCCGAAAACTTTTCAGGTCTTTCAGCATGATTTGCCACAGTCTGGGCAGCTTGGGTACCAACTAATGGTCCAATAGGTGTTGAAGTTTGAGCAGGTACAGTTGTCATTACTGAAACAAAAGTGGAAATGCAAACGAAGCAAGTCAGATTTTCAGAAATAAGGTTTACACAAAACCAAATTTAAAATTTAGCTTTTTAACTCAAACAAAGTTGTTTGAGTTCATGTGACGTTTGCATGACTTGTTTTGGCCTAATAGGTTAAGACACTCTTTCCAAAAATCCCCAGGAAAGCAAGACAGGTCCCTCGGCTGATTGGGATATATGCGAATTACTTTCCTAGACAGGAAACTCAGATAACGATGTCCACCCTTCCAGTTACTACAAGTCCGCCACTTAAAACTTAAACATTGATGAGCTTAATTTATCAAAATATTGTGGTTTACAAAAAACCGTATGGTTTACACAAAACCAAAATCAAATTTTACTAAAATTTGACACTTATTTGTGGAATTATGGTTTACACAAAACCGACCCCAAAATCGAATTGAATTTTTTTTTAAAACATCAAACGTTTTATAATTTTCGGTTTTTATATCAAAAACATTTTTCTAACACGCTCGTTAGAAATAAACGAATTATAACAATCATTTATAAAAGTCGTAGTAAAAAAACGATTCGAATAAGTTCGTTAAATAAACGTTAACAAAACGGTTTATAAAACTTTTGATTTACACAAGAACAAATTAAATTATACAAAACCAAACTTTGTTAACAATCATCAAAACAGAAAAATAATCAGTTATGGTTTACAAAAACCAAAACAAGATGTTTGAATTTTCCTATTAAAAAAAATACTTGTTTACCAAAAACAAAATTTAAAAACATATTTTAAATTTCTTGATAAATAAACATTTGTACGAAACTAAATAGTTTATATTTCTGTTTTATAATCCAATAATTTTAAAAACACAAACTTATGAATGGTGGTTTTTAAAATCTGTTTTAAGCTTGTAGGAACACCGTTCACAAAATAAATAAATACTTTTATTATTCAATTACTCGAACTACAATTCAGAAAAATACAGAATTTAAAATAAAGTAATACAAGAAATATAAAATTGCTAAAATTGAAATTACAAGAAGAAGTAGTAAACAAGATGAAACAAATTGAAATGTGTTCGGTGGCTGAGGATTTCTGTTCAACGGAGGTCCCTTAAAACAGATTTCGGGCCACCGAGGTGAACCCGACTGTTTCCCAGGGTACAACAGCCGAAGCAGTGTGTACTGCCAGAGTTAACCGAAAACCCAAAACTTCACCTGAAACAAGAGTGTTAACACGAGGAATCGATCGTTGTAGGTTGTTGAGAACTCAACAAAGTATATGATTGTGTTTGAAACCTTTGAAGCTTATGTGAGTATATCTCAAGTGGTGTAGAAATCTCAATAACTAGCAACTTCAACAAAAGGCCAAATGCCTCTATTTATACTTGTAGTCTTGGCATTTCAAAGGTTGCCATTATGCCCACTAACTAGCATATTCATGGCCAATTGCCCACTTGTAACAGCAAGTGCCAGATCGTCCGGCAAGTCCGTACGGTATGTGTACTTCACTTTATACTATGTGCAAATACGTATACATAAACAGTACTTGTATTAACAGGATTCTAAATACAAGAACAGTTGTACGTATTTTCGTGTAAACCTAAATACAGTAAGTACAACATACATTTGAAACAATAGTTGTGTGTATTTAAGTGAAAACTTAAGTACAGTTAACACAACGAATCACAGGAAACAACAGTGTTCAAGTAAACCACGAAAACATATCGGTTGCGATCTGATGTCCACAGATGACAGGAATCAGATGGCCGACGAATCAGTACAAGAGCAATGTGAAAACATGATGTTTAGTTGAGTCCGACAGTGAGGAAACACAATTCAAACACAAATGCAGTGTTAATTCAGAATAACGAACTGACAGTGTGTTTGCGTGGGTGACGATTCACACAAACATATCTGTGAGTTTAAAGTTCTGAAATAATGACTGAAAAGTAGAAAAAAAAAGTCAGAAAGCAAAACCATCGTCGTATTCGTTCGGATGACGATTCGAACGAATTACGCGCGAAGGTGACGCGATCTGACGAAACGAAAACGAAAGCACGACACGAACGAATTTAAATTAATAAAACTCAATAAATAATGTTTTACAATTTTGAAACTCATCAAAATTGAATAATTAAAACTGTTTAATTTAAAGTCCATAAATACGCACGTTACGTTCCGGAAACGTAACGAAAACGCGAACCGAGCAACAAAAATGAACCCGAACTCACTCGTGGTATAAATACCACTAGTGAGCCCATTTTTCTCACTTTTCACTTCATCTTCTTTCCCCAAATCTCAAAATCCCGGTTTCAAGAAAACCCCACCATTTTCAAACTTCAAACCTTCATATCTCCTTCAATTCGCCACCAAATCACTCCATCTTTGAACCTACTTGAAGCTCTCATCACCTCCTACACGAAAGTACAAAGAATCGGCTCTAATAATCTCTGAATCGAGGTAAAAAGCGAGTTTAAGGATGCGAAAATTAGGGTTTTTCACCCCTTTGTTCTAACCTTAACTCTAACCGGTTACTACACTTTCTACCCGACTTCAACACCATCAAACATCAAACCCTTGCATGCTACTACCATGGAACATCACCAAAACACCCACCGGTTCACGCCCTTGGTCGACCCACAACACAGGTGGCCGAATGAAGCCACGGTCGAATGGCTTAGGTTTTCGGCCGAATCACCACCTAAAGAACACCACCGAATGACCTCCATTCGACAGCTTCTCATTCGCCAGCCCACTTTCATTCGAGCATTTCCTCATTCGAGCTACGACCATTCGGCTTAGACCCTCTCATTCGCTGCAACCCTAGTCCTTCGGCCATGCATGTGTTATTCGGAAAATAGAAACCCTCATTCGGACCCCTTCTACATTCGCCAACCAGCCATGCAACATTCGGCCCAAGAGAAAGATCTGGCCCAACAATTCTTGACTGGGCCTACCTCTGGCCCAACGGTTTCCCTTCGTGGCCCAATGGAGGCCCACAAGGCCACCTATTCACTAGGCCTTGTAGTATTTGACCGGGCCTTCGTATTTCCGCAGCGTATATCATTGTATCACATGTCCTAATATGGTCTAACACTCTCAGTTGTTCAAGAACAGTCCAAGGCCCGTAGGTTTGGGCCTAGGGCCCAACTTGTTACCTAGGGGCCCAACATAGGACTTGGTCACATAGTTCGGTCTACATATCATTTCAAACCACCTGGTTTAACACATTCCATAAAATCAAAGTGTACAAGTGCAAGAATGAATCAAGTTCAAAGTTACAAAATAATAACTTATAATGTTATTAAATTAAAACCAATATAAGGGACCGAACGGTGATCATGACCAAGTCTTACGCGTGGAAGCCAACTTTAGAGCTAACACTTACACATGCACATACAAAGCCCTATGAACTTAAACTTCAAGTTACAACAACGTGAAATCAATACAGGATCGTGAACACAACAAATTAGAGCGCGTGCATTCTCATGTAGGTCAAGTCAAACCCCACTACTACAAGGTGAGTTCATATGCCCCTTTTCTTTAATCTTTACTGATTTTAAACTCTCGGGGCTGAGAAACATGCTTTACTTTTATTTATTTAAAAGTTTTGCTTACACATTGTTAATACTTTGATTATTTGATATTAAATTGCTTATTATCATAAATCATTGTATGCATGCTTGTTTGGATTCAAGAATACATGAAAGATAAGATGATGATGATATTTTTAATATCATAACTCATCGATACAATAGAATAAGTTAGTAGTAAGTTAACTCTTACAACAGTTAGTTATTCTTACAAGAAATGGCATTATAACAATTACAAGGAAACTTGATGACATGATTACAAGAGCAAAACACATGAATGATATAAAGATAATCTATCTTTACTACATCATTCAATACAAGAGTTAAATAAGTGTAATAAGACTAGATCTTATAATACTTAGCCTTATAACTCAACACCTATTACAAGAAGAACAAGTAGCATGGAATGATAATCATGATAACATAATTTCATGATAACAACATCATTCACTCAATTAATTAACATAATCTAATAAGACTAGTTCTTATTTAACTTTGTTAATATCACGGAGAACATATGACAATGAGAACAAGAGTACAAGTGAATTCAATTACAATTAGTTACATTTGACCTGTTTGCATTATATCACTTCAATCATGTGCCAAATTGTTCAAGTTGATCATGTAAGCCCCTTTAATTCGCTGACCAGTTAGTTTGACGTGACTAAACCGACGATAGCATAGTGGTACCATAGGTTTGACAAACCTCTAGCTTGTAGGGCTAGTATGTTGATCGTAACAATTCATTGGCCGGTAACGTATGACCGGTGACAGGGCGACCTCAAGTCAGGTTCTGGTAAGCGACACATGGTGATATTAATCTACAGTGATATGTAATTAATCCAACGAGAACCCTATTGACTAGTAGGTTGAGAAGGTGATCTGCTCTCATGTGACACTACTAGTAATAGATTTTGTTGAGGACAATAGACATGCAAAGTGGTAGAGATAAATCGGATGCATTGAAATCTGATTACGTGAGGATTTCAATGGATTCCTTTTAGGCTCTATGCACTATGGTTCAAGAACAAGTTGCAAGGGGTTAACTCACACTCTTAATATTTAATAGAGTATCATCAGTTAACCCACCTCAAGTACAGAATAATACAAGGACAAGATTATATTAATCTAAAATTCCTTAATACATCGAGGGTTATCAACACTTCGGTTTGATAATTAAACCCCATACAATATATTATTCTATCTTCAATACAATAACTGAATACATCTCAAGTGCGATGAATAAGCGGGGAAATGGATATCTTTAGTTGTATCGCAAGTGGTGTGGAACTTGACTGAGTATGTGGTGGGATAGCGTCTGGGCTTGACCCTTTCAGGATTCCCTATATATAAGCATACTTGATCAGGTGATACACTACTTGTACGTATAACTAAGGAGAGGCCATTGGGGGGTACAGATGAAACAAGTATTACAAGCAACAGCTATGACATTGTGGATGTGTGCATGATCAATTCAATGGTTTTCAATTTACTTACTTATGAACTCACCAACCTAGTGTTGACTTTGTTTAAATGCATGTTTTCTCAGGTGACGGACAGGTGTAGATACAATTGTGCAAGTGTTAAGCTAGTGGACTCTTAGAAGACCTAGCTTACTTTTGACTGCATACTTTTGATATGACAAAACAGTGAATCACTTTTGTATATCTTGTACAGTTCAAGATATAAACTCATTGATTCTTTTTGATTAAGAGTTACTTAGTTAAATTATGATGTACAATGTAATTTAACTTTGTAATTCTATTTCATGTCATGATTAGCATTTCTCATTTATATCTCATGTGCTATGTAAACAATCTGATCAATACGATTATCACCCAAAGATATCGCGCCCCGGGAACCTTCCGCCCGACGGGAAAACCCGATCTGTTCCCGCCGGTCCGGGGTGTGACAGATTGGTATCAGAGCCATGGTTATAGAGAAATATAGGTCATATTCCATAAACGGTTTGGCCTAGACTATAACCTAGGGACCCTCATGTAGATATTATCTGACATAAGATCTTATTTGCATATGCTTCTGCATCTGATCACTGCACTAACCGATTTTCTTTCGGTTATGATCAGAATGCCGCCCAGGAAGCAACCGACTACGCAGACTTCAGCACCACACTCCTCGACACCAACACCACCTGACTCTCCTCCACATTCACCACCACCACCTCCACCTCCTCCTCCGCACTCTCCACCACCAGGCTCAAGCAATGTTCAGATGATAGATCCTGCTACTATCGCCTTAGCAACCCTGCTGAGTACTCAACTGACCAGCCAGCTGAAAGATGTCATCCCAGAGATGATAAACAAGATTCAAGGCCACGGCAACGTTTCTGGCCACACTACAGGAGAGGCTAGTGGAACCACTAGTCATACTTCGGAATACTCCTACAAGTCTTTTGTAGGATGCAAACCCCCAAGTTTCACAGGAGTCAAAGGAGCTGTTGGACTGATCCAATGGCTAGAAAAGATGGAGAACACTCTGGACATTAGCAACTGTCCAGAACACCATAGAGTTCGCTATGCAGCTGGTTCATTCAGCAAGCGAGCACTTACATGGTGGAATGCTCAGATTCGAGCAAAGGGAAGAGATGAAGCAATGGCGATGCCATGGGCAGAATTTAAGCTTCTTCTGAGGAACGAGTTCTGTCCGAAGCACGAACTGCAACTGCTGGAAACGGAACTCTCGAACCATGTGATGAAGGGGGCTGATCATATGACCTTCAGCACTCGCTATCATGAGTTGGTAGCTTTGGTGCCAGAAATGGTACCAACATTGGAAAAGCTGATTGACCGTTATGTGGCGGGATTACCTTCTTGCATCCAAAGTATCGTGTTGGCTGCTTATCCTGCTACTTTGGAGGCTGCTATCTCCCTCTCAGCTAAACTTACCAAGGTGATGGTAAAGTCTGGAGTTTTGAAGAATGAGGCTGAAACAGCCAAAGCTGGAACTTCCAAGAAGTCGGATAAACGTCCGGCTAAGAAACAAAAAGTGGCAAGGAACTTTGCTGCCACTACTCAAGCCTCAATGCTTAATCAGCCACCACCACTACAAGTCAGGAAGCCCTACACTGGCACTGTACCCTTGTGCAATACTTGTCAGTATCATCATACGCCAAACTCTCAGTGTATGCAATGCACAAACTGTGGAAAGTTTGGCCACTGGGCAAACCGCTGCAGGAGCACGGGAGCTCCAAACAGAAACAACAATGCAGCTACCACTACTGCTGCTGCTACTGATCGCAGGTCTTGCTACAACTGTGGTGAACCTGGTCACTTCTCTCGGGATTGTCCCAAGAGAAATCAACAAAGGGCTCAAGCACCAAGAGGACGAGCCTTTCAGATAGGAGCTGCTGCAGCTAGACAAGACCCGAACGTCATTACGGGTACATTTCTTCTATCTGACTTCTATGCCTCTATATTATTTGATACTGGTGCAGATCAGAGTTTTATCTCATCCGATTTTGCTAGCCATCTTAATCATGTTGAGGAATCATTAGACTCCCCTTATACTATTGAGATAGCTAATGGCAAACAGATTTCAGTTGACACAGTACTTAGAAATTGCCCACTAACACTTGGTGATCATACATTTTCCATCGACTTGATACCGATGGAGCTGGGCAGTTTCGACATCATCATTGGAATGGATTGGCTAACTCTTAACCGAGTTGAGTTCATCTGTTCCGATAAACTACTACGTATTCCCATGGAAAACAATGAGGTCTTGGAGATTCGTGGAGACCAAGCGAAACGCAGTGTCAAGATAATTTCGTGCATGAAAGCTCGCAAGTGTTTAAGGAAACAATGTGTTGCATTTTTAGCTCATGTGATTCAGAAAGACAATAAAACAATCAAGATTCAAGATGTACCAACTGTGAGAGATTTTACAGAAGTGTTTCCGGATGACTTACCGGGACTGCCACCCGAGAGAACGGTGCAGTTCCGCATCGATTTGATTCCGGGAGCAACTCCTGTAGCTAAGTCTCCCTACAGACTCGCACCATCGGAGATGCAAGAGTTGTCCAACCAGTTGCAAGAACTTCTCGATAAAGGATTCATCCGACCGAGCTTTTCCCCGTGGGGAGCTCCGGTTCTTTTTGTCAAAAAGAAGGATGGAACTTTCAGAATGTGCATCGACTATCGAGAACTCAACAAACTCACCATCAAGAATCGGTACCCGTTACCGAGGATTGATGATTTGTTTGATCAGTTACAGGGAGCACATTACTTTTCAAAGATAGACCTGAGATCGGGCTATCATCAGCTCCGGATTCAAGAGGAAGACATACCCAAGACGGCTTTTCGTACCCGATATGGTCATTACGAATTTATGGTGATGCCATTTGGATTAACGAACGCACCGGCTGTGTTTATGGACTTAATGAACCGGGTGTGCAAGCCGTATCTAGATCAGTTTGTAATCGTCTTCATTGACGATATACTGATTTATTCAAGAACCAAGCAGGAACATGAGCAACACCTCAGGACAGTTTTGGAGCTTCTAAAAGAAGAACAACTCTATGCCAAATTCTCTAAATGTGAATTTTGGTTAAGGGAAGTTCAGTTTTTGGGTCACGTGATTAACAGTGATGGTATTCATGTGGATCCTGCCAAGATAGAAGCGATCAAGAACTGGGATGTGCCTACAACACCGACGGAGATCCGATCATTCTTGGGATTGGCAGGTTATTACCGGAGATTCATTTCGAATTTCTCTAAGATAGCCTTGCCTCTCACCAAGCTCACACAGAAGTCTGAACCTTTTGTGTGGACTCAAAAACAAGAAGAGGCATTCCAGACATTGAAACAAAGATTGTGCAATGCTCCAATTTTAACACTCCCAGAAGGCAATGATGACTTTGTAGTTTATTGTGATGCTTCCCATCAGGGACTCGGATGTGTTTTAATGCAACGAGACAAAGTCATTGCTTATGCCTCACGACAGCTGAAGATACACGAGAAGAATTACACGACACACGATCTTGAACTGGGAGCTGTTGTATTTGCATTAAAGATTTGGAGACACTACCTTTATGGTACCAAATGCACTATCTTCACAGATCACAAGAGTTTACAGCACATATTTGATCAGAAGGAGCTTAACATGAGACAGAGACGTTGGGTTGAGCTCCTGAACGATTACGATTGTGTGATCAAATACCATCCGGGCAAAGCAAATGTCGTTGCAGATGCTTTGAGTCGGAAGGAAAGAGTCAAACCTTTACGCGTTCGCGCTATGGGAATGACGGTGCAAACAAGTTTGAGAGATCACATTTTACAAGCACAACAGGAGGCAGTGACAAGAAACTACCTGAAACGCGAGCTCGATTGTGGAGCCGAGAAACATTTCGAGACAAGACAAGACGGAGTTATTTACTATCTGGATCGTGTTTGGATCCCGGCAGTAGATGAACTTCGAACACTCATTCTTGACGAGGCACACAAGTCACGTTACTCAGTTCATCCTGCTGCCGATAAGATGTACCAAGATCTTAGGTCATTTTATTGGTGGCCGGGTATGAAGAAAGACATTGCCACTTATGTTGGCAAATGTATCACATGTGCCAAAGTCAAAGCTGAACACCAGAAACCTTCGGGTTTGCTGGAACAACCAGAAATACCACAATGGAAGTGGGAACAAATAGCTATGGACTTCATTACCAAGCTACCCCGCACTTCCAGCGGACACGATTCGATTTGGGTTATCATTGATAGATTAACCAAGTCCGCACACTTTTTACCGATCAGAGAGACATACAAGATGGAGAAACTTGCAAGACTATACATCGATGAAATAGTAGTGAGGCACGGTGTGCCATTATCTATTATTTCAGACCGGGACAGTCGATTTACTTCGCGGTTCTGGCAATCATTGCAACAATCCTTAGGGACAAGTGTTAACTTGAGCACCGCTTATCATCCACAAACAGATGGACAAAGCGAACGCACCATTCAAACCCTAGAGGATATGTTGAGAACATGCATCCTAGACTTCGGTGGAAGTTGGGACACACACTTACCTCTCATTGAGTTCTCCTACAACAATAGCTACCACAGCAGCATTGGATGTGCTCCTTTTGAAGCACTTTATGGTAGAAAATGTCGGTCTCCAATTTGTTGGACCGAAGTAGGAGACAACAGAATCACTGGGCCTGAGCTTATTCAAGAAACTACTGATAAGATTGCCCAGATACAACAACGATTACAAGCAACACGTAGCCGCCAAAAGAGTTACGCAGACAAACGGCGCAAACCTTTGGAATTTGATGTGGGTGACCGGGTTATGTTGAAAGTGTCCCCATGGAAAGGCGTAGTTCGGTTTGGGGCTAAAGGCAAGCTAGCACCTCGGTATGTCGGACCGTTTGAGATTACTCAACGCATAGGTCCAGTGGCATACAGACTCAGACTCCCTGATGAACTCAGCGGAGTACACAATGTATTTCATGTATCAAATCTCAAGAGGTGTCTAGCAGACGAAACATTGATCATACCGTTGGAAGAGATACAAATTGATGAGCAATTACATTTCATTGAAGAACCTGTAGAGATTATGGAACGTGAAGTCAAGAGACTGAAACGGAGTCGTATCCCTATTGTAAAGGTTCGATGGAACTCCAAGCGTGGACCAGAATTTACCTGGGAACGTGAGGACAACATGAAAGCAAAGTATCCCCATCTGTTCGAGAATTGAAGCCCGACTTTGATGCTTAAATTTCGGGACGAAATTTCTTTAACAAGGGGAGACTGTAACAGCAAGTGCCAGATCGTCCGGCAAGTCCGTACGGTATGTGTACTTCACTTTATAGTATGTGCAAATACGTATACATAAACAGTACTTGTATTAACAGGATTCTAAATACAAGAACAGTTGTACGTATTTTCGTGTAAACCTAAATACAGTAAGTACAACATACATTTGAAACAATAGTTGTGTGTATTTAAGTGAAAACTTAAGTACAGTTAACACAACGAATCACAGGAAACAACAGTGTTCAAGTAAACCACGAAAACATATCGGTTGCGATCTGATGTCCACAGATGACAGGAATCAGATGGCCGACGAATCAGTACAAGAGCAATGTGAAAACATGATGTTTAGTTGAGTCCGACAGTGAGGAAACACAATTCAAACACAAATGCAGTGTTAATTCAGAATAACGAACTGACAGTGTGTTTGCGTGGGTGACGATTCACACAAACATATCTGTGAGTTTAAAGTTCTGAAATAATGACTGAAAAGTAGAAAAAAAAAGTCAGAAAGCAAAACCATCGTCGTATTCGTTCGGATGACGATTCGAACGAATTACGCGCGAAGGTGACGCGATCTGACGAAACGAAAACGAAAGCACGACACGAACGAATTTAAATTAATAAAACTCAATAAATAATGTTTTACAATTTTGAAACTCATCAAAATTGAATAATTAAAACTGTTTAATTTAAAGTCCATAAATACGCACGTTACGTTCCGGAAACGTAACGAAAACGCGAACCGAGCAACAAAAATGAACCCGAACTCACTCGTGGTATAAATACCACTAGTGAGCCCATTTTTCTCACTTTTCACTTCATCTTCTTTCCCCAAATCTCAAAATCCCGGTTTCAAGAAAACCCCACCATTTTCAAACTTCAAACCTTCATATCTCCTTCAATTCGCCACCAAATCACTCCATCTTTGAACCTACTTGAAGCTCTCATCACCTCCTACACGAAAGTACAAAGAATCGGCTCTAATAATCTCTGAATCGAGGTAAAAAGCGAGTTTAAGGATGCGAAAATTAGGGTTTTTCACCCCTTTGTTCTAACCTTAACTCTAACCGGTTACTACACTTTCTACCCGACTTCAACACCATCAAACATCAAACCCTTGCATGCTACTACCATGGAACATCACCAAAACACCCACCGGTTCACGCCCTTGGTCGACCCACAACACAGGTGGCCGAATGAAGCCACGGTCGAATGGCTTAGGTTTTCGGCCGAATCACCACCTAAAGAACACCACCGAATGACCTCCATTCGACAGCTTCTCATTCGCCAGCCCACTTTCATTCGAGCATTTCCTCATTCGAGCTACGACCATTCGGCTTAGACCCTCTCATTCGCTGCAACCCTAGTCCTTCGGCCATGCATGTGTTATTCGGAAAATAGAAACCCTCATTCGGACCCCTTCTACATTCGCCAACCAGCCATGCAACATTCGGCCCAAGAGAAAGATCTGGCCCAACAATTCTTGACTGGGCCTACCTCTGGCCCAACGGTTTCCCTTCGTGGCCCAATGGAGGCCCACAAGGCCACCTATTCACTAGGCCTTGTAGTATTTGACCGGGCCTTCGTATTTCCGCAGCGTATATCATTGTATCACATGTCCTAATATGGTCTAACACTCTCAGTTGTTCAAGAACAGTCCAAGGCCCGTAGGTTTGGGCCTAGGGCCCAACTTGTTACCTAGGGGCCCAACATAGGACTTGGTCACATAGTTCGGTCTACATATCATTTCAAACCACCTGGTTTAACACATTCCATAAAATCAAAGTGTACAAGTGCAAGAATGAATCAAGTTCAAAGTTACAAAATAATAACTTATAATGTTATTAAATTAAAACCAATATAAGGGACCGAACGGTGATCATGACCAAGTCTTACGCGTGGAAGCCAACTTTAGAGCTAACACTTACACATGCACATACAAAGCCCTATGAACTTAAACTTCAAGTTACAACAACGTGAAATCAATACAGGATCGTGAACACAACAAATTAGAGCGCGTGCATTCTCATGTAGGTCAAGTCAAACCCCACTACTACAAGGTGAGTTCATATGCCCCTTTTCTTTAATCTTTACTGATTTTAAACTCTCGGGGCTGAGAAACATGCTTTACTTTTATTTATTTAAAAGTTTTGCTTACACATTGTTAATACTTTGATTATTTGATATTAAATTGCTTATTATCATAAATCATTGTATGCATGCTTGTTTGGATTCAAGAATACATGAAAGATAAGATGATGATGATATTTTTAATATCATAACTCATCGATACAATAGAATAAGTTAGTAGTAAGTTAACTCTTACAACAGTTAGTTATTCTTACAAGAAATGGCATTATAACAATTACAAGGAAACTTGATGACATGATTACAAGAGCAAAACACATGAATGATATAAATATAATCTATCTTTACTACATCATTCAATACAAGAGTTAAATAAGTGTAATAAGACTAGATCTTATAATACTTAGCCTTATAACTCAACACCTATTACAAGAAGAACAAGTAGCATGGAATGATAATCATGATAACATAATTTCATGATAACAACATCATTCACTCAATTAATTAACATAATCTAATAAGACTAGTTCTTATTTAACTTTGTTAATATCACGGAGAACATATGACAATGAGAACAAGAGTACAAGTGAATTCAATTACAATTAGTTACATTTGACCTGTTTGCATTATATCACTTCAATCATGTGCCAAATTGTTCAAGTTGATCATGTAAGCCCCTTTAATTCGCTGACCAGTTAGTTTGACGTGACTAAACCGACGATAGCATAGTGGTACCATAGGTTTGACAAACCTCTAGCTTGTAGGGCTAGTATGTTGATCGTAACAATTCATTGGCCGGTAACGTATGACCGGTGACAGGGCGACCTCAAGTCAGGTTCTGGTAAGCGACACATGGTGATATTAATCTACAGTGATAAGTAATTAATCCAACGAGAACCCTATTGACTAGTAGGTTGAGAAGGTGATCTGCTCTCATGTGACACTACTAGTAATAGATTTCGTTGAGGACAATAGACATGCAAAGTGGTAGAGATAAATCGGATGCATTGAAATCTGATTACGTGAGGATTTCAATGGATTCCTTTTAGGCTCTATGCACTATGGTTCAAGAACAAGTTGCAAGGGGTTAACTCACACTCTTAATATTTAATAGAGTATCATCAGTTAACCCACCTCAAGTACAGAATAATACAAGGACAAGATTATATTAATCTAAAATTCCTTAATACATCGAGGGTTATCAACACTTCGGTTTGATAATTAAACCCCATACAATATATTATTCTATCTTCAATACAATAACTGAATACATCTCAAGTGCGATGAATAAGCGGGGAAATGGATATCTTTAGTTGTATCGCAAGTGGTGTGGAACTTGACTGAGTATGTGGTGGGATAGCGTCTGGGCTTGACCCTTTCAGGATTCCCTATATATACGCATACTTGATCAGGTGATACACTACTTGTACGTATAACTAAGGAGAGGCCATTGGGGGGTACAGATGAAACAAGTATTACAAGCAACAGCTATGACATTGTGGATGTGTGCATGATCAATTCAATGGTTTTCAATTTACTTACTTATGAACTCACCAACCTAGTGTTGACTTTGTTTAAATGCATGTTTTCTCAGGTGACGGACAGGTGTAGATACAATTGTGCAAGTGTTAAGCTAGTGGACTCTTAGAAGACCTAGCTTACTTTTGACTGCATACTTTTGATATGACAAAACAGTGAATCACTTTTGTATATCTTGTACAGTTCAAGATATAAACTCATTGATTCTTTTTGATTAAGAGTTACTTAGTTAAATTATGATGTACAATGTAATTTAACTTTGTAATTCTATTTCATGTCATGATTAGCATTTCTCATTTATATCTCATGTGCTATGTAAACAATCTGATCAATACGATTATCACCCAAAGATATCGCGCCCCGGGAACCTTCCACCCGATGGGAAAACCCGATCCGTTCCCGCAGGCCCGGGGTGTGACACCACTAACAAACACCATATTCATGACAAATGAATTGGTATATGAAAGGTTTCTATTTCTTTTTCCTTTTTCCTTTTCGCACAAAATTCCAACAAGCTCCGACAAACTCAAGTGATGAAGATGACTAGGTGTCGTTTTCTTGTGAATTATTCATTCATCGTTTTCTTTCCTTGGTGATATATCGTATGTTTAAACCACTGGCTCACCCAAGAGAACAATGGGATTCAGCTACATAATTAATAAACACAACACAAACCAAAAAGATTCGATTACCAAAAAACTACTCAAAAATTAATTACATTAATCCTAATTATGGTTATGTATTTATAAGGATAACTCGAAAAGACGTACAAAAAATAATTTAACCTTGATTGCAACTCCATAAACCCATTAAAAACACTTGATGAATTTTATAGGGCCAAATAGGTCTGCCCCTCCACCTACTCGTGATTTAGATTCAAACCGTTTGTTTCTTGCAAAAAAACACATCTGAATGATATAGAAAGTATGAATAAGGTGAAGGGGGAGACTTGCACATGCTGTGACCGCCTTCAATGTCATTATCTGTCGTCGCCGCCATAGTCACATGACCACCGCTCATCCTCTGCCATAACCACACAACCATCTCACGATCTTCAAACCAAGGCTGGATGACAGTGGTGATGGCTCATCCAAGTGATTATACTTGGGAGTTAGCATGTATCACTATGTCGACGTGTCAACTATCTTTGATCCTCCCCTTTATGCTTGATTCCAATCCTTTGATGTACCTTAGGAGTTGTTTATACCATCCAAGTGAGACTACTTTGGAGTTTGCATGCATCATCTCAACCGCAAACGTTATGTTGGGTCGCATGTGTATCAAGTAACAAAGAAACACAACCAACTATCGGTATTCTACTGCATCAACATCAATCTCATCCTTGAGTTTGGTTAAAATTGAATTCGGGTCCATGGGTATGCATGTTGGATGGCAATTTTCCATCAGGGCTTCTTTCATGACCCGTCGAGTATAAACTCATTGATGGATTCGAATCTTATTTTCGAGCTGCAAGTCTTTGATTCCGAGATAGTAAGTAAACTTTACCAAGTCATACATTACAAACTTCTTAGATATCATAAATGTGAATTCCATAATATGATTTTTGTTTGAACTAGTAACAACCAAATCATTGACATGCACACCACCAATAAAGATGTTGAGCCAATAATACTTGTGATCATGAGCAAAATTTCATACCCTTTATAGTATCATTAAGCTTGGCATTCTAGCCCATGGTGATTTGCCTAAAACTGTATAAGGCCTTACTTAACATATAGACTTTGTTTTTTTTTTCGCGAAAATTAACAGACCATTCTCTCTTATTTTAGCTCATGTAAAAATGTCATAAGTTAACATCGAATGATGTATTCCCATCCCCCAGTAGTTGGAACTTGGAAGGACAATGAGCGCTATAATGGTTTTGTAACCCCCGGTTACTATACAATATTTTTAAATAATATCAGAGTTGGTCCCAGCAAATTTTTCATTTTCAAACCTTGTTTAACCCTCTTTATTTAATAATATTAAACAAAGTTTAACGCAAACACAAACGTGTCACACATTTTACAATACTTATTTACATAAGTAAGTTTAAACCAAAATTTCAAACGTTTGCAACAAGGTTTATCTGTTCGAATCCCAGTCCACCTCGATCCTTACAGCCGTGTACGTCATTTTTGACCTACAAACATCACACAATAATTCCCATTAGTTCATAAGAACTAAGTAAGTAAACCCCAATGGTTTCTCAACAATAAAATGTAAAAATACATTTTTCACAATCAACATTCAAACTGAGTCATTTCTATTCGAATTGACTCTCACAATATAAAATATCACATTACCAATCATCAACTATTGCTCACAATAGTTTAATCAATATTATACTATGGGGTTCACATTCCTGTGCTTCCACCATAGCCAATTGCCAGCACCTCTGGCTATCCACCATTGTGGAGTCATAAATAATTCAAGTCTTAAGATGTTCACCAACCGGTACTTCCATCTAAGACAATTGACAGCACCTCTGTCTATCCACCATTGTGGAGTCATATATAATTCAAGTCTTAAGATGTTCACCCACCGGTACTTCCATCTAAGACAATTGCCAGCACCTCTGGCTATCCACCATTGTGGAGTCATATATAATTCAAGTCTTAAGATGTTCACCCACCGGTACTTCCATCTAAGACAATTGCCAGCACCTCTGGCTATCCACCATTGTGGAGTCATAAATAATTTAATCAAATTACTATGATGTTCACCCAACCGGTACTTCCATCATAGAAGTCCCACACTATTATTTACCAAGGTATTGGATTTATCATAGGTTGTTGAACTTTTATTATTCAACATTCCCCTATCACCAATGCCATATTTATTATATAATTTATTCAACAACAATTTCAATATTTATTATGTGATGTCATAGTTGTGGGATTACTTACCTTAATCAGATAAGGGATTAGCAACTGCAGGCTCCTTTCCTGCTCTATGACTAGTGGTTTGACTTCCACTACCACCACCTAGTTGCAAAATATATATATACAACTAGTTTCAACACGTATGGCGCATACAATCAAGTTCAACACACTTGACTGATTTAACTTCCTCAAAGTCAATTCATCACATAACTGACTCTATCTTACTATGTTTAGTAAAGTTTTAGTCAATTATCACAATTATTCATATTTCATACCTCCCTAGGCAATTTATCAAATAATTGATGTTCATTATATTAGTTACGATCTTTAACTATTTTTATTATTCAATTTTTATTTTTAAGATCATAACTTGTTAATAATCTTAACATCAATTCATCAATATCATCATTTAACTCATGGATCATAATCCATATTTCATTTAAAATCATATTCAATCCATCCTGCTAGTTATCACACTATGATATGGGTTTCATAACAACCGGACATTATCCCGGCTTCAAAACGAAGATTTCACCAACCAAATATCCATTTCTTCGTTTCTAACAATCCCTAGTTATCAACTAAGCAATAATCAATACCCATAATCATAGTATTACAATCAAAACTAAATTTAATCCACACAATATTAAACTAGTAGGATAAAACAAACCGTTACCTGATCTGACGGATTTCTATGGTTAAAACAACGATCAGGGCTTGTAACAACGTTCCTGGATGTGATCTATAGCTTCTGATGGCTTCAAATATGATTTTTGAAGGTTTAAAGGTTGATTTTATGGATTAAATGTGCAAAACCTTCGTCTGGAGCAAGAAACAGGCGAGTAGGAAGAAAATATGCTATTTCCAATGCGTTCTGATCATTTTAAGGGATTTTTGCCGACATTGGGTCCCGGGCGCATCGCCCCAGCTGGTGCACCCAGTTGGGGCGTACCTCCCCACGTCAGCAGTGTCAAATTTTGATCTTATCTTGTTTTCGCGATTCCGGGAGCATACGAACTCCGTTTTGTGCACGGTTTTCGCCTACGTTCACGATTTTTCGAGCTCTTTCCAATGGTTATAATCTCAAGACCTAAAGAGTTCAAAATATTTGACCTCTTATCTATTGCTATATTTGATTCAGCGTATCTTGAAATCGGAGCCTCGTTTCGCGATTTCGCTTACACTCATTTTCTTCATTTCCGAGTTATGATTCTCGACATGAAATCGGTTGGTCATCTATTTGAATAAGCATTAGGTGATGGATGTTTCTTTGCGATCTACTAACACCATTTTTCACATACTATCAACCTGTAATAATTAAAATTACTAAATCATCATGGATTTCAAGCACGACCAAATGTGCTCTTGCCATACATGACGTAATCTCACATATTTTCAAATCACAACAACCACAATCGTTCAATTAACGATTATTTATATTACATTTATTATTAAAAACCGGTTGTTACAAATCTCCCCTCCTTACAAAGGTTTCGTCCCCGAAACCGATTAAACCTCAAAAAGGAAAGGATAATACTTTCTCATTTCGTTTTCTGACTCCCACGTAATTTCAGAACCGGTTCTATTTTTCCACTGAACCTTCACCTGGCTCAATGATTTATTTCTAAGTTGCTTGACTTTTCGATCAAGTATTGCCACTGGCTTTTCTACATAATTCAACTTGTCATCAATTTCTATATCTTCCAGTGGTACGTATGCAGATTCATCTGCTAAACATTTTCGTAAGTAAGAAACGTGGAACGTGTTATGTATTCCACTTAACTCTTCAGGTAGCTCTAGGCGATAAGCAACTTCACCAACACGAGCTATGATTTTAAATGGTCCAATAAAGCGTGGACTTAACTTTCCTCGCTTACGAAAACGTATAACACCTTTCCACGGTGAGACTTTTAACAATACAAAATCTCCTACCTGGAATTCAATGGGCCTTCTACGCTTATCAGCGTATGATTTCTGACGGTCTTGAGCCGCCTTCAGATGGGCACGGATCTGATCGATCCGTTCATTGGTAGCTTTAACAACATTTTCGTGTGCAAGTTCACGCTGCCCAACTTCTCCCCAACAAACGGGAGTTCGACATTTCCTCCCATATAGCATCTCATAAGGAGGCATTCCAATGCTGGAATGATAACTATTATTATACGAGAATTCTGCCAAAGGTAGGTAATCATCCCAACTACCCCCAAAGTCAATAATGCACGCCCGTAACATATCCTCCAATGTCTGAATGGTTCTTTCACTTTGTCCATCAGTCTGAGGATGATACGCAATGCTTAACAACAGTCTTGTTCCTAATTTTTCCTGAAAATTTCTCCAAAATCGAGAAGTAAATCGAGTATCACGATCAGAGATAATGGTTACAGGCACACCATGACGAGACACAATTTCTCGTACATATATCTCTGCCATTTTATCAGAAGAATAGGTCTCACGAATGGGCAAGAAATGAGCACTCTTAGTCAACCTATCCACAATGACCCAAATCGTATCACATCCCTTCCTTGTTTTAGGAAGTTTAGTAATTAAGTCCATTGTGATATGTTCCCATTTCCACATTGGAATTTCTAATGGTTGTAACTTACCATAAGGTTTCTGGTGCTCTGCTTTTACCTGCATACAAGTCAAACATTTTGCTACATGTTTAACAATATCTCGTTTCATACCTGGCCACCAATAGTTTACCCGAAGGTCACGATACATTTTAGTAGCCCCAGGATGAATTGAGTACTTCGATTTGTGCGCTTCTTCCTACAATGCAGATTTAAGTGGACAAGTGGGAGGTATCCACACTCGACCCCACCTAGTCTTTAACCCACGACTATCTTCATCAAGATTATGAGCTTGCCCTTTTATCCTGTCACGTTTCCAATTTTCTTCCTTTAAGGCTTCAGTCTGGGCTTCCTTGATCTGCTCAATTAGCCCTGAAGTAATCACAAGCTGCATAGCTTTCACTTTGATTGGTTCACACTCTTCTTTTCTACTCAAGGCATCCGCCACCACATTCGCTTTACCAGGATGATAAAGGATTTCACAATCATAGTCCTTGAGTAATTCCAGCCATCGTCTTTGCCTCATATTCAATTCCTTCTGAGTGAAGAAATATTTCAAGCTCTTATGATCAGTGTAAATGGTACACTTTACACCGTACAAATAATGCCTCCAGATTTTTAAGGCAAATACGACTGCTGCAAGTTCTAAATCATGAATAGGATAATTGATTTCATGGGTTTTCAGTTGTCTTGAGGCATAGGCAATCACCTTGCCTCGTTGCATAAGAACACAACCCAGACCAAGATAAGAAGCATCAGAATATACCACAAAATCATCAGGACCATCTGGTAATGTCAATACCGGTGCCTGAGTTAATTTTGACTTTAACTCTTGGAATGCTTTCTCTTGGTCATCACCCCACACAAACTTAACATTCTTTCTTGTAAGTTTGGTTAGAGATGAAGCAATCTTGGCAAAGTCTTGAATAAATCTACGGTAATAACCAGCTAAGCCAAGAAAACTTCTGACGTCAGTTGGACTTTTGGGTAGACTCCAATTGGTCACCGCTTGAATTTTAGAAGGATCAACAAGAATTTCATCTGCATTTATCACATGTCCAAGAAATTGGACTTCATGCAACCAAAAGGCACATTTAGAAAATTTGGCATATAACTTCTCTCTACGGAGAGTTTCAAGTACCTCCCATAAGTGACAAGCGTGATCACCTTCATTTTTGGAATAAACCAGAATATCATCAATAAAAACGATAACAGATCGATCCAACATAGGACGACACACCCGATTCATCAAGTCCATGAATGCAGCCGGTGCATTAGTCAGCCCAAAAGACATGACAAGAAATTCGTAATGACCATATCGGGTTCGAAACGCTGTTTTAGGAATATATTCTTCCCTAACTTTAATTTGGTGATAACCCGACCTAAGATCAATTTTAGAGAACCAAGAAGCCCCTTGTAACTGATCAAAAAGATCATTGATCTGAGGCAAAGGATACTTGTTTTTCACCGTCACTTTATTAAGCTCTCGATAATCAATACACATGCGAAAACTTCCGTCCTTCTTTTTAACAAAAAGAACAGGAGCACCCCAAGACGAGATGCTTGGACGAATAAAACCTTTATCGAGAAGATCCTGCAATTGAGTCATCAATTCTTGCAATTCAGACGGTGCTAAACGATAAGGAGCTTTTGCTATAGGCTTGGCCCCTGGAATAAGATCGATTCTAAACTCAACATCTCTATCAGAGGGGATTCCCGGTAAATCATCCGGAAAAACATCAGGAAAATCCCTAACAATCGGGACATCCTCCAATTCCTTTACTGGTTTCTCAGCATTAATAACATAAGCTAAGAAGGATTGGCCCCCATGATTCATATACTTCATGGCTTTGATCAAAGAACACAAAACAACCCCTCCACGTTTTTCTCCTTGAATGGATAATTCATAACCACTAGGGGTTATCAATTGTATAACTTTGCGATTGCAAAGTATATTGGCTTTATAAGAAGATAGCCAATCCATTCCAATAACAACATCAAACTCCCCCAATACCATGGGTATTAAATCAACAACATAATCCTCGTTATTGATCGTAAGCTTACAGTTTCGATAAATATCAAACACACGAAAACTCTTAGAATCAGCAACCTCTACTTCTAACGGTACAGGCAACTTTTCTAAGACAAAAGATGGATGATGCACAAATTTTATAGACACAAAAGATCGATTGGCTCCAGAATCAAATAACACATAAGCAGGTATTGAATTAACAAAGAAGGTACCTGTCACCACATCAGACGTGACTTTAGCCTCCTCTGCAGAAATCTGGAAAGCTCTCCCTTTTGGTTTGGGCGCTTCATGTTTCTTTCCAGAGCTTTGAGATTTGAACGATCGGCTATCATCACTAATCGGTGCTGCCCTCTTAAGTTCAGGGCACTCACTCCTCCTGTGTCCTGGCTTATAACAATGGTAGCACAGACTAGGAGAGCTCATACACTGGGTTGCCAAATGTCCCGGCTGCCCACATTTGTAACAGACAACAGGCCTAGCACGACATTCCCCCGCGTGCATCCTCCCACAATTGGGACAAGTTTTAGTAAAAACGGGCTTTTTAAACGATTTGGCAAACTTTGCCTTTTTAGACGAACCTGTTTCTGTTTCAGCCTTTCGTTTATCTCCGCGATCTTCTTGTCGTTTCAATTCCAATTCCCGTTCCCGGGCACAATTTATCAACTCATTAAGTGTCTCACACTTAGAAGGCGTGAGAAATTCCCGGTACTTCGTGTTCAACATTGTATGATACCGGTTTATCCACATCCTTTCAGTTTGAAGGAGGTCTGGACAAAATTTAGCCTTGTCGAAGAAAATTGCAGTGATGGTATCAACACTTTCATCTTTCTGCTGTAGATGCAGAAACTCCTCAGTAATACGATCAATAGCGGCTTGAGGACAAAACCGCTTCAAGAAAAGTTCTTTAAACTGGGCCCACGTCAGCCCTTTTATTCCATCTCTGCCTTTTTCCTTCCTCAACAATTCCCACCAATCTTTGGCACGATCTTTCAACTGATTTCCAGCAAACATGACCTCATCAGACGGGTCACAATGACTAGTTTCAAACGTACTATCAATATCAGATATCCAACGCTGGCTAATCAAGGGATCTACCTCCCCTTTAAACTCAGCTGGCTTACAAGCCGTAAATTCTTTAAAAGTAGTTGTCTTAGAAGATTGTTTCATCTCCACTCCAGTTTCAAATTCAGACAACTCTTGATGAAGGAACTCTTTTAAGGAAGACTTAATTTCATCAATATATGTGGGCAAAGTAGCTTCAAAAGCCTTTGCCACCTCTTCCTTCACCATTATTTGAATTTCAGTGAGTTCCACCTTCTCACTGCTATTTACACCAGAGGTATGCTCGTCAGCCATTCGTGGCTGAAATCATATAAATAAACAATCAATATCATGTATTCACAATATTTAACAATCTTGTACTTATATAGTACATAATCACCTTACCTAATATTCAAAATCATGATACAATCTGACTTAATTAAGGAAACGATTATGTCATAAGCATCTCATTATACTGGCCAGGCATAATAACATGTTTATCACACATTCGTGCCCTTAATTTCATCATCTCATTTCATAATTGAGAAGTTCGGTTCACAATTTATACACACAACAATGTGTACATACACAATTCAATACATAAATACTGACCTCATACCTCCGGCTTAATGATCGAGGCTGGAATCGAACGTTTCATCACATATCAAGAGCATAAGATTTGAGTTCAAGTGTGTTTCTAACACTTGAATCCCTCAAACCAATGCTCTGATACCAGCTTTGTAACCCCCGGTTACTATACAATATTTTTAAATAATATCAGAGTTGGTCCCAGCAAATTTTTCATTTTCAAACCTTGTTTAACCCTCTTTATTTAATAATATTAAACAAAGTTTAACGCAAACACAAACGTGTCACACATTTTACAATACTTATTTACATAAGTAAGTTTAAACCAAAATTTCAAACGTTTGCAACAAGGTTTATCTGTTCGAATCCCAGTCCACCTCGATCCTTACAGCCGTGTACGTCATTTTTGACCTACAAACATCACACAATAATTCCCATTAGTTCATAAGAACTAAGTAAGTAAACCCCAATGGTTTCTCAACAATAAAATGTAAAAATACATTTTTCACAATCAACATTCAAACTGAGTCATTTCTATTCGAATTGACTCTCACAATATAAAATATCACATTACCAATCATCAACTATTGCTCACAATAGTTTAATCAATATTACACTATGGGGTTCACATTCCTGTGCTTCCACCATAGCCAATTGCCAGCACCTCTGGCTATCCACCATTGTGGAGTCATAAATAATTCAAGTCTTAAGATGTTCACCAACCGGTACTTCCATCTAAGACAATTGACAGCACCTCTGTCTATCCACCATTGTGGAGTCATATATAATTCAAGTCTTAAGATGTTCACCCACCGGTACTTCCATCTAAGACAATTGCCAGCACCTCTGGCTATCCACCATTGTGGAGTCATATATAATTCAAGTCTTAAGATGTTCACCCACCGGTACTTCCATCTAAGACAATTGCCAGCACCTCTGGCTATCCACCATTGTGGAGTCATAAATAATTTAATCAAATTACTATGATGTTCACCCAACCGGTACTTCCATCATAGAAGTCCCACACTATTATTTACCAAGGTATTGGATTTATCATAGGTTGTTGAACTTTTATTATTCAACATTCCCCTATCACCAATGCCATATTTATTATATAATTTATTCAACAACAATTTCAATATTTATTATGTGATGTCATAGTTGTGGGATTACTTACCTTAATCAGATAAGGGATTAGCAACTGCAGGCTCCTTTCCTGCTCTATGACTAGTGGTTTGACTTCCACTACCACCACCTAGTTGCAAAATATATATATACAACTAGTTTCAACACGTATGGCACATACAATCAAGTTCAACACACTTGACTGATTTAACTTCCTCAAAGTCAATTCATCACATAACTGACTCTATCTTACTATGTTTAGTAAAGTTTTAGTCAATTATCACAATTATTCATATTTCATACCTCCCTAGGCAATTTATCAAATAATTGATGTTCATTATATTAGTTACGATCTTTAACTATTTTTATTATTCAATTTTTATTTTTAAGATCATAACTTGTTAATAATCTTAACATCAATTCATCAATATCATCATTTAACTCATGGATCATAATCCATATTTCATTTAAAATCATATTCAATCCATCCTGCTAATTATCACACTATGATATGGGCTTCATAACAACCGGACATTATCCCGGCTTCAAAACGAAGATTTCACCAACCAAATATCCATTTCTTCGTTTCTAACAATCCCTAGTTATCAACTAAGCAATAATCAATACCCATAATCATAGTATTACAATCAAAACTAAATTTAATCCACACAATATTAAACTAGTAGGATAAAACAAACCGTTACCTGATCTGACGGATCTCTATGGTTAAAACAACGATCAGGGCTTGTAACAACGTTCCTGGATGTGATCTATAGCTTCTGATGGCTTCAAATATGATTTTTGAAGGTTTAAAGGTTGATTTTATGGATTAAATGTGCAAAACCTTCGTCTGGAGCAAGAAACAGGCGAGTAGGAAGAAAATATGCTATTTCCAATGCGTTCTGATCATTTTAAGGGATTTTTGCCGACATTGGGTCCCGGGCGCATCGCCCCAGCTGGTGCACCCAGTTGGGGCGTACCTCCCCACGTCAGCAGTGTCAAATTTTGATCTTATCTTGTTTTCGCGATTCCGGGAGCATACGAACTCCGTTTTGTGCACGGTTTTCGCCTACGTTCACGATTTTTCGAGCTCTTTCCAATGGTTATAATCTCAAGACCTAAAGAGTTCAAAATATTTGACCTCTTATCTATTGCTATATTTGATTCAGCGTATCTTGAAATCGGAGCCTCGTTTCGCGATTTCGCTTACACTCATTTTCTTCATTTCCGAGTTATGATTCTCGACATGAAATCGGTTGGTCATCTATTTGAATAAGCATTAGGTGATGGATGTTTCTTTGCGATCTACTAACACCATTTTTCACATACTATCAACCTGTAATAATTAAAATTACTAAATCATCATGGATTTCAAGCACGACCAAATGTGCTCTTGCCATACATGACGTAATCTCACATATTTTCAAATCACAACAACCACAATCGTTCAATTAACGATTATTTATATTACATTTATTATTAAAAACCGGTTGTTACAGGTTTCAAGCCTCACCACCCGGAGCAATAACTTGTCAAAATTGACTCTGACCCATTTTGACAATGGAGATGTCCATTTCAAGTTAACGATTCAGATAAGTTGTCCTAGTGGTAGAAGACTCATCTTTCAATGTGGAGGTCAAATGTTCAAATCCCACTTGAGGCGCTTTGATGGATACCAGGTGAAGGGAGGAGTCTTAAGTTTAATCTCGGGTTCTGAATCGATAGGGCGCGCAATTTTTACAGCAAAATAAGTTGGTTTCTGCGAAACTACAAATATAGCTACTATCTTGCTGAAATGATTTATCCATTTTGGTAAGTTTTTATAAAGTTTTACTTGTTCAAACAACAAAAATAAAGTAAAGTTATAGAATCATCGATAAAAGACATCGAATAAACTTTTGTGTTTTAAACTCCAAAAGAGGTATTAGTTAACGACCATCACACGCAATTAAATATAAATAGATAAGAAATATCGTGCATGTTTATATTATATTATCAACTTGATATTAAAAAATGATAGAATGCCATAACATTAGAGTATGTTATTGATGTGTTGCGAAACACATATGTTTATCCATATGTTATTGTCAGTTTTCTGTACAGTTTTGGTCAGTTTTGGAGTCGATTTTAGCTGGTGCTTCACAATTCTGTAATTCGATGTTTACAGGTCATAAACTTGAGTATTTAACACAAAATCACAAAGAAACGAGCTCCCGGTTGGGCGAGGACGAACCCGGAAACAAGAAAAGAAGAAAACTGGAGTTTGGCATCTGTCGAGCTACGCGACGGCCACTTGAAACCCTATCGAGCTACGCGACTGGTGGGGAAGACGAAAATACCCCTAACTAATCATTGCGGGTTGACCCGACTATTTTGTCGGTTTGTGATACCCCTCGAGCTACGCGAGGGGTTTGGAGGTTATTGTCGAGCTACGCGACATGTTTTAAAATTCATAAATTCGAGTTCCTTTCATTAAAATGGTGGGGAGACTCACTTTTAGGGCAACAGACGATGTGAAACGAGGTTTGGACGGCTAGAGGCGAACTAGAAGGTTGGGAAGACTTAGGATTGAGGATTGAAGGCTTAGGATCGAAGACATCGGGTGTTCATCATTCGGTTTACTTTGTTTCTATTCGATTTCCATGTTTCTCCTTTACTTTAAACATATTATGAATTGTATTCGTATGATGTTTCTTGGCTAATCTTTTAGAACTACCTAGGTTTTGATGATTGCACATGTTGGACATTAGTTTTATCGGTTTTGGATTTTGTGTATGTGATGAACTCATGATGTAACAAACCTGGTTTGGATTATTGAATGTTTTATGTGTGTCTATGATTGTTTATGGATTGATGATTTACTCCTTGTGTGCCTTAGTGAATGTCTTTCATATAATAGGTGCATGTTAGATCAATTACTGTATGTTTTTGATTAGTAGATGGTTTACTGCGTACGAGTTTACCATAGGAGTTATTTTCTTGATATATATATATTAGATGTGCAACCAATCTCGATAGCTGTGAGGTGAGAGATTGTAGGTTTGTCTAGGGTGTTAGATTTGCTAGTTTAAAGACTTTGTGAGAAGATCTTTCTAGTTCGTTTTACATCCATGTTTACCGAATCCAATAGGAAAATCCTATTTATCCCTTGCACTTAGGTGTATTGAGACTTTCGCGCTGTAAGATAGATTGCCTAGTGGATACATTTTGAGTATAATTGGATTATCTGTGAGGAAAATCTGTTCAACCGATGGTTTAACGGCTTTTAGGACTCTTAGTTGACAATCTTTGAGAAGGGTCAAGGGTGCTCTAGGTTTTCTTTGAGTTTAGTATTTTAAGATCCCGGTATCACATCATTTCTATTACCGATAGATTCTTTGTTGAGCATGCGTAGGATTCATGCCTAGGCAGTGCTCTTTCTTTGTCGGATCTTCGTTTCTATCTTCATTTTAGTTGGTGTTTTCTCTATAGTTTTTCTTTAAGTTATTCGTAGTTTTGTTAACAAACCCCCTTCCTTATTATTATTTTATGTAAGTACAAATTTTGTATAGATAAGTCTTTCAGTTTCTAGTTAGTGTTTTATGTAGAAGTCTTAGGGTTCGATATCCGGACTTGCTTAGGCTATACTATCTCTGATAGGTACACTTGTCTGTCTGTAGTTTAGTTTTGAAAGAGTCTAGAATATTACTTAGTGTCTAGGTTAGTTTTGATTTTTGTTAGTTATAGATTAAATATTTAAGTTCTTGAAGATAATATTAACCGGGAGTTGTATGATCAAGATAAATCAACTTCAATTTGATCTTGTCCACCTTATTAATTTAATTTAATGTGTAATAAATTTTGTTTTTGGACATTTGTGTTGTTTTCAAATTAAAATTTATTATAATATTAATTTTGAATTGATGAAATTATGTGTTTATTTAATTTAAATTAGACACTATTGGTGGTTCGTGTATTTGGTGGCATGCGCCTGAAATGGGTTCAAACATATGAGAGATTTTAATCCCTCTCCAACTCTTATAAGCGTAATACACTAAATAATCTATATCTATATCTATACTATATAATAAATAAAAGATTTTGATGAGACACATGTCACCATTATAGGCAACATAAAAATTAGTTCTCTCGCTTCTCTCTCATATTAATTGTCTATAAATCATTTTTTATTATATTTTGATTTTTCTTATTTCTCTTCTATTAAATATAACAATTTTATTCAGTTTAACAAATAAAAAAATTACATCATAAGTCATATTATTTTTTTTTGTAGAAAGTCTTTAAAAAATATGTAAGATGTTATTTAAAATAAATAATTTTAAAATTTATTTGTTTAACCTGTGTATTACACAGGTATTTACCTAGTACATAATTAATCAACTTTCAAATATAAAAAATCGTGTAAATTCTTTTTAGGGTTAACGTGTAATCCATAATTTTATACAAAGATTTGTATAATTTAAAGACAAAATTACATATTTGAACCTTTATGTTTGTTATAAATAACAAATATGAACCTTTAACTATATTAATTACGTTAAACAACCTTTAAGTATTTAAGTTGTTTCAACTTTCAACCTTTACATTAACCCCGGTTAGATTTACCGGTTAAATCTAGTCATGTGCAAAACATGTGATGTGTATTCTAGGTATTTTGATCTTTTGTTATTTTTAAACATAAAATTCACTATTCACGTATTATCGTATCTTATTCATAAATTTACTCCAAATGGGGGTGTTCAAAAATTAGGGCTAAAACCCACCCAGAAGTGCACGTGGTTCCTCCCTCTTCGGTTAGTGTAACAATGGCGGAACCACGTGAACTTCTAGGTGAACACTAACCGAAGAGGGAGGAACCACGTGAACTTCTGTGTGGGTTTTAGCCCTAACTTGCGAACACTCCCATTTGGAGTAAATTATTGAATAAGATACGATAATACGTGAATAGTGAGTTTTATGTTTAAAAATAACAAAAGATCAAAATACCTAGAATACCCATCACATGTTTTGCACATGACTAGATTTAACTGGTAAATCTAACCGGGATTAATATAAAGGTTGAAAGTTGAAACAACTTAAATACTTAAAGGTTGTTTAGCGTAATTAATATAGTTAAAGGTTCATATTTGTTATTTATAACAAACATAAAGGTTCAAGTATGTAATTTTGTCTAATTTAAATTATCTCATGTCATTTCCCATTCCCCTTCATATCGTTAAATTTTAAGAAAAAAATTATATATAAAAAATTCTTAAAGTTCACTTCATCACATTTCTTATTCATCACATTTCTTATTCATATTTCCTTATCCTCAAATTTTAAGGATGGCAAAAATGAATTCTTATATTTATTTTTATTAAAATTAAAAATGAATTCTATAAATTTAAAGAATAAAAAATGAGAGATAAAAGCATTTGAAATAATGATTTTTAACTAAATTATATGTAGATAATTACATAAAATAAAGAATAGTATTTTAAAACTCAGCCAAAAGATTTGCAAATCTTACATTTTTCACGTTGGTCCTGACACTTTGAAATTGTGGATGTTGTTTGCACACAAATGTATGAATATGACAGATGTATTCCATTTTAGCAAAACCGAATAAATGTCATCAAACAGAGGGGGGTGTTTATAAATTCAATCAAACCCATATTAATGTTTTAACTAGGTTAGTACCCGTGTATTACACGGGTTGATCATCAATAAAAATAATTATATTATGTTTTAAACACTAATTTATTTAATATTTGTTTCCTTACACGTTTTGTTATAAACTATTGTTTTTAAAAACTGTATATTTTATAATAAATTGTTTTTTAAAAATGTGTTTTTTAATATTAATATATTTTTAATGTATTAGAAAATATTTTTCTTAATTTAAAAAATGTATAAAAACATATTTAATATTTAATGATATTATTATTTAATATGAAGTGTATTTAATAGGAGAAAGAGACATGAAATCAAAGTTGAGATGCTCTGAAAATGTACCATGTGTTCAAAGAAACTTTGATTTATTATGATAGATAAATTTAAAGGCTCATGTATTTACAATTAATTTAACTTAATCTTTATTTTCTTCTGTTCTTTTTTTTTTGTTTACTTTAACTTACTCATTCATCTTTGGTTCTACTAACATGAATATTATTAAATTTTGTTTTTTTAATGTACATATTATTAGGTTCATTTTAATTTTGATCAGGCCCATTAAAAAAGTAATTTAGAGTCCTTATAATTATTTCAACTTTCTATATGTTTTCAATTTTTTTATAACTTTTTTATTACACTTGACTCATCAATAGTAATAATAGTTTGTGTTACTTGAGAATGACATTTGTTTATGTGATAAGACAATTTTTTTTATTGTTTTGGTAATATGATTTTTAACATTGCGTGTTTATTTTTTTGTCTGCTTTCGTTGGTAGTGAATGTTGCTTTTACGACATTATTTGATTTGGTGTGTTAGGACGGATTGATAGTCTTTACAACCATTTTTGGGTTGTTTTTTATGGTGTCATCATCGATGTGATCAATTGACCCTAGAGTGGTATGACTTAATCTTTTATAGATATAATATACTTATTAAGTTAAATAAAAATTATATCTACAAAAGATTTGTTTAGGATCGCAAGCTTAAATGAACTTGATGTTGAACTTATGACTAAATGAGTCATATTTCAAAAACTTAAGAATTCTAGTTTATATTTATTTAGTTTCGAATTGTTATTTAAACAATGCTCAGTTTATTCAAATCTAATTAAAACTAAAGTTATCAGTTTTGGCAGAATAAATTACGGTTTTTGCCTCTAAGTGTTTTAACTATTTTAACTCAATAAAATTTTCAATCAATGCAGTCCCTATAGTCTAAACAACTAACGGTTCAGACGTTCAGTCCATGTGTTATTTAAACCATATGAGATACATTGACAAAAGATTATATTTTGAGTTGGAATTATTAAAACATTAAAAGCACGGGGTTTAAACCGTAATTTATTTATTTATTTATTTATTTTGATAATTTGTGAACAAATTGGTTGGGTGGAGGTGGGGTACATGATAACGAAATGAATGGAGCAGGAAGAAACATTGAACACAAAAAAAGCATTTTGGTATGGATTCATTGAACCAAATTCTCTCTCTTTCCTCGATTGTATAAATCAATACACACGATCAACACACCCTCCCTACATATCTTCCCCTTTTTTGCCCTAATTTCGTATCTGGGTTTCATCTTTTTCGTATGATCTCTTCAAGAATTTGATGCTTAATCATCCCTCAATCATCTTCTTCGTCTTCTTGTTGCTGGATCTGATCTTTTTTGCTCTCGATCGAGAGTTTTTTGGACTTGCAAGTCTTGGATTTCGTTCTGGTTTGATTCAACTTTACTCATGCAGAAACTCTTTGGTATGGATTCTTGATCGATCTTTAATTTCGATTTCGTTGTTTTTTAAGCTTAATTATCAATATCTTGCTAATTTTTTCCTTATTTAATTTATATATTTTTGGCTATCACAAAAGGGTTTTTGGGATTAGTTCTCTGTATGACTCTTTCATTATAGATCTTATGTTAGAGATGATTGATCATTCATATGTTATAGTTGAATTTTTCTGTTGTAAGTAGTAGTTCTTACAAACATATGCATAGTAATCATATGATAATTTGACTCATTAAGTGATTTTTATAGCTTGCACATGCTTAATCAAGAGTAGGAATATGACTTTTATCTGCTTGATATGATCCTATATATTTGTTTAACTAAATTATGCTATTATTTTACGCAGTAAAACTATTCCCACAAGAATATGATTGTTAACTTGCGTACATGGAGGACTTTTTTAGTTCTTTTTTTACTTTTTAGAAGAAAGTTTAGTTATATTTGGTGTTAGTTGTGCTTGATTTATGATAATTCTCTGGTTTGATGCGAAATAATTAATAAAAATGGAGTTTTTTTGAAACTTAGTTTAAGATTTTTGATTTGTTATAATCTGTAGCTCTATAAGGGTTGATCTGCAGTATCGACCTGTAGTTTTTATTTTTTCTTGAAAAATAAAAAATAAAATTTTTACCTGATGTTTTTATTTGTTTGGTTTTTTTAGGGGAAGATGTTCTTTTCCATGGTATGCCAAAATACCAAACACTTGAAGAATCGGACCTCATCTTGTCCCTTGGTCGATGTGTTGATGTATACTTTCCATCTCGCAAGAGGTCAAGAATCAGTGCACCATTTGTGTTTACTGAACAACTTTTTAAAAAACAACAAACCACAATTGATGTCCTTCCAGATGAGTGTTTATTTGAGATTTTAAGACGTGTTTCTGGTGGTGAAGAAAGAAGTTCATGTGCATCTGTTTCCAAACGGTGGCTCATGCTTTTAAGCACCATTCACAGAAATGAGCAAAAGAAGGCTCAAGATTTCGATAAAAGTGGTGGGTCGCTAAGAAGGTGCTTAAAAGGGAAAAAAGCAACCGACATTAGACTTGCAGCCATTGGTGTTGGTTCTGGTAATCGTGGTGGGTTAGGCGAGCTTGCTATTATAGGAAATAATTCTAGCAAAGTAACCGATCTGGGGCTCATGACTGTTGCTCGTGGATGTCCTTCTCTCACATCTCTTACTTTGTGGAATTTATCTTCTATTAAAGATGAAGGTGTTACTGAAATCGCTAAAGAGTGTCATTTGTTGGAAAAAGTTGAAATTTCTCAATGCCCTGCAATTTCCAACAAATCTTTACTGGCGATTGCAAACAACTGTCCTAATCTAACATCACTTTCAATAGAATCTTGCTCAAACATTGGGAACGAAGGCCTTCAAGCAATTGGCAAAAGCTGCCCCAATTTGAAGTCAATTTCGATTAAGAAGTGCCCGTTAGTTGGAGATCAAGGGGTTGTTAGTTTGATGACTTCAGCATCTTCTTCATTGATGAAATTGAAACTTCAAGGTTTAACCATCAGTGATATGTCTCTGGCTGTTATCGGACACTATGGTTTGGCATTAACCGATTTAGGATTAAGTGATCTTAACCCTGTAACCGAAAAGGGTTTTTGGGTTATGGGCAGTGGTCAAGGATTACAGAAGTTGAAATCAATTGTAATTGCCAACTGTAATGGTGTCACCGATCTTGGTCTTGAAGCATTGGGGAGAGGCTGCCCGAATTTAAAGCAAATTTCTGTTCAAAAATTGGCTTTTTTATCTGATAAGGGTATTGTGGCGTTTGCAAAGGTTGCACCGTCTGTTGAAACCGTATTTCTAGAAGAATGCCACTCAGTTACACAGGTTGGAGTTTTTGGGTTGCTTGTAAACTGTGGTAACTTAAAGACTCTCTCTTTGACAAAATGTTTAGGGATTCAAGATTTGCCTATGTCAGTACCTTCAGGAGTATCTTCTTGCAATTCTTTGAAATCTCTATCTATTTGTAAATGCCTGGGTTTTGGAAACTTTAGTTTGGCTTTAATTGGTCGGCTTTGCCACAATCTTCAAGAAATTGAATTGACTGGGCTCCACAAGATTACAGACTCGGGGTTGAATTCACTTATTAAGGACTGCGAGTCTGGTCTAACCAAGATCGATCTTAGCGGTTGTGTGAATCTAACTGACAAGATTGTTTCAGAAATCTCTATGGTGCATGGTGGGAGCCTTGAGGTGTTGAATCTTGATGGTTGCAGATCAATCACTGATGCAAGTGTGGTCACCGTTGCTCAAAATTGCTTGACGCTCAAGGAGCTTAATGTTTCCAAATCCGCAATCACTGATTTCTCAGTTGCAGCCTTGGCTTGTGCGGAACAGTTAAATTTACAAGTTTTATCGATCTTGGGATGCCAGGTGTCAAACAAGAGCCTACCATTCTTGAAAAAGTTGGGTGAAACATTAACTGGCTTAAACATCATGCAATGCCGTGGTGTCAGCAGTTCTGCGGTTGGGCTTTTGGGAGAACAAATCTGGAAGTGTGATATCCTTGTTTAAGCAACAATAGTAAGTTAGTTCTTGAAATAGTGTCGGTAGATCGATATTTCTGCAGGTTTTTACAGGTCTGTGTGACGGGTTTGTTCATAAAATCCGGTTCAAAGCTATCTTTTTTCCAAGGAATTTGGCTGACACATCTTTTTTTTACAGTTTTTAAACTGTTACAAGAATTTTGGTCTCATAATGAGGTCTTTTATTCTTGTCAGCCATTTTTTCTTGAGAATTCTGATGCTTGTTTCTGGTTTTTGAAACTACCTTTTGCAATGGGTCCTAGTCATGGTCGTAGGTATCTGTTACTGTTGGTTGTTGGAGTCATATGATGGTTGTTTGTAGGTCTGCTATTGGTTTGCATAAGGTTACAAATGGTCATGGGTACAAGTAGTGGTGAGCTTGGTGGTTTTGTGGATTTGGACATGGTTAGATGGTCATTATGTCTATCTGCCATGAAAATACCGTTGTGAGGTTTTTTTTTTGTAATTTTACCAAATCCTGTTTTTTCCAGGCTTGTCCCTTTTTTGTAACCTGTTGGCGTTTGTAACCACTTCTGATGGGAACTTTGTAATAATAGCTACTTGTGTTTTGTGTTTAATTAATTAAAATTAACGTTGTGTGATGGTTTTTTATTAGTTTACATTACGGATGTAAACGAGCCGAGCCGATCCCGAGCTCGTTAAGGCTCGAGCTCGGCTCGTTTAGAAAAATTAAGGCTCGAGCTCGAGCTTGGCTCGTTAAGAGAAATTAGGGCTAGAGCTCGAGCTCGGCTCGTTAAAGAATTTTTAGGCTCGAGCTCGGCTCGGCTCGGCTCGTTTATATTTTTTTATTTAATTCTTTACTTTAATTACTAATTTAATTATATTTATAACTATATTTTATAAATTTAACATAAAATATTTAATTTAAATATATTTATCATAATTTTATATATAAAAATAATTAATTTTATAAATAAACACTTAATATAATAAATAAACACTTAATATAATAAATAAAAATTATATAAACAAAAAGCTCGTTAAGGCTCGCGAGCCGGCTCGAGCTTGTTAAGTAAAGCTCGAGCTCGGGCTCGATAACTAAACGAGCCACACTTTTGGGCTCGAGCTCGGGCTCGGGCTCGGGCTCGGGCTCGTTAAGGCTCAGCTTGTTCGAGCTTTTTACCGATCCGATCTCAAGCATTTTACGAGCTGCCTTGGTTCGTTTACACCCCTAGTTTACATCGTTTGTATTAAATTTTACTCTGTATGAAAGATATCCAATTAAAATATATTTATAGTAAGTGCATAATAAGTTTTACAATGAAATATAAAAAAATGTATATATAAACTCTTGTATAGAATAATAACTTATTAACTATAATCTAATGATTAATTTAAAAGTGAAGTATATAAGCTTGTGTTAAGTGTTCTTATTCATTCTTTATTATAAAAGAGCATTTAAGAAGATTTGTATCATATGAAAACGCTGGATTTAATTTGATGGTGAAGTATGTTACTGTTAAATATATTTTAATCAATTTAATTTTTATTTTTAAATTTACCCTCTTATTTTTTGTACATTCTTAATTTTTTGATGTTATATTATTTTTTTCTAAAAATTGCACTATTATACTTGTATTATTTTTTTCTTTAATTTTGTTATAGTCTTAGTTAAGTTTTTTTAAATTAATTTAAAGATTTTCGTATTTGCATCAATGTAATAAACTTTGAAAACAAACCATTTACGATTGTTTTTGAGTTCAAAATTTTGAGTTCAAGTTCTCTGTATTCAAATTTTGAGTTCAAAAACAACTAAAATTTACGTTTGTTTTAAATTTGTAACAAGTATTAACGACTTTTGGTTTGCATTCTTGTAAAGTAAAATATGGATTACGTTGTATCATTTATTTAATTATACATCATGTATTTAATTAATTGGTGTGATTTATTGTTGTAAACAAATCAATATAATATTATTATTTATGTTTGTTTCTTTAATGTAAACCTTAAATTTCGATTAAAATAGATTGAATAAAAAATAAATTGATTAAAATATATTAGATGATAACACATTCACCACAATATTAAATCTATTTTTTTTTGTATTGTACAAATGTCTCAAATGACCTGACATATTAAAAACATGATAATGACACATTACATAATTTTATACACTTGACTTTTAGATTTACAATTAGATGATATCAAATGAGTTATTTATTACTCTATTCAAGGGTTTTCATATGAACAGTCAAGTGAATATATATATATATATATATATATATGTATGGAATTAATAAAGTAAAGCTCCTCTTAGTGTGAAAACCAAAGCAAAAAACATGTAAAAAACGTTTTTTTTAATGTTTTTTACAGATTTTTAACATTATTTGGCATATTTTCATAAAAAGTAAAAAAAAGCACCGAGTAATTTTTCAAAAAAAAAAAATTGTATACCCATGTAAAACATATGCAACGTTGTGCTAAATCTTACGAATTTTTTTTATGTGTTGTTACATATGTTTGCAAAATATTGTTTTTAAATAAACTAGTGGGCGCTTTTTTAATTTTTTTTAATTAAAATGTGTCAAATAATGTTACAAATTTATAAAAAAATTTCAAAGAAAAAACATTTTTTACATTTTTTTATCATGGTTTTCATACCAAGAAGTGGTTTTTCAATACATACATACATATATGAAAATAATCACGAACCAATAATCACGGATCACATTATATGAAAATAATGGACCGTCATTTAATATGCATGACCAAAGGACCAACTGCATAATCACATATCAAGCGTAAAAATACGAATCACGTAAACAAAATCGAAAAAATTATAACAATACTATATTCAAATTAAGGACAAGAGAATTATCAATTTTATGGTGTAATAAAAAAAACAATTAAACGGTAAAAGTTATTCAATTTTTTAAAAAATGGTGGAACTTGATTTAGCAACAAAAAAAGTCAACAATGGTAGGTTATTCCTTTTTTGTCCTTATACTTTAAAATCATGCAAGTTTTTAATGAAAATTAGAATTGTTAAATCTTAACAATTGATTAATTTAATCAATGGCCCAAAATCTTTCATCTCGTTCTCACGATAGTCAATAAAATCTTTTGTATTTGATATGTTTCATATATATGCATAGGTGGCATATAAGAATTTAGTAGATATTAATCAGGGAGGCGGGGTTTGACTTATCCAAACGTACTAAAATGATACGAATGATGAGGAAATAAAAGTGATACATAAGCCTTCTATTTTACATGTTTATTCTAGAAGGGGTAAGATAGGTAATAACCATTAAAAGTTTGTTACGTCTGAGGTTATAAAAGGAGGAGAGGAAGTTAGATTGAGCATTGGTGAGTTTGTTATTTTGTTGGCTCCTCTGATTTTCACAGAGAGAGAAAGGACTGCAATTGAGAGAGTTGGTTTTCCATGTAATTTCCTTTGATTATCAATCAAATTTCAATCCTATTTCATAATTGTGTGTGTGTTTGTGTTCAAATCCTTATCATTGGTCCGACTTGCCCTGACCTGCCGTTGACCGTGCTTCGTAATGGATACTCGCAATCAGAATTCGCGTTTGGACGTCCATGAGCAGCAGATTAAGCATCTTCAGTCCAATGTTGCAGAGATTAAGCAATTGATGATGGAGGATCGATCAGAATCGACCGAATTCCGTAAGATGATGTCCGCGTGGATGAAGCAATTCGAAAAACGACCAGAGGATTCATCCAGTTTTAGTACTGGTCCTAAAGTGACCGATCCTTTTGGTACACCTATTCGTCCCCCTCCCCCGTCGGAACCTTCATTACCACCATTTCCTTGGGCGTTGAAGAAGGTTAAATTACCAGAATTTTCCAGTTTTGATCCGCAAGGATGGATTAACAAGGCTAATTTATATTTTTATATTAATACCACTCTGGATGAGCCCGGTCTCAAATTAGCACAACTAAGCATGCAAGGGGTGGCTCAACACTGGTTTACAGTGATCATCCAAATCCAAGATTCCCTCACTTGGAGTGACTTTCAAGTCGAATTGTTGCAGCGTTTTAGTAGTTTGGAAATCAACAATCCTTATGAACAACTTGCTACCATTAAGCAAGCTAATTCAATTTTGGATTATATAGACGATTTTGAGTATTTGCTCTCGTTAGTTCCTCAATTACCGGAAACACATACTCTCGCTTTTTCATAGCTGGTCTGCGTGAGGATGTCAAAAAATGGGTCAGACTTCATCGTCCACAAACGTGCTTAGATTTTATTTATTTAGCAAAGGATGTGGAAGCTATGTTACGACCTTCGGGGACCACGGGACCCTTATCTCGTTTTCGTTATAGGGAATCGTTCGGGGTGTCGGGCAATAATTCCCCAGAGTCGGTAAATATGGGAGACGTGGGGATTCGATAGTGAGTTTTTACGGTACTCGACCTTCATCCACCGTGTCTTCTACTTTCAAACCAGACTCAAGTAGTAAACCTAATTCCTTTGGGGTCATGCTTCAAGGGTCACTGCAAATCGCGAACGGGGCATGCGTTCATTGTCGCGAACCGAATGGGAGGAACAAAGGAAAAAAAGGGTTATGTTATCGATGTGGGCAAGTGTATGGGCCAGCTCACCGTTGCCCAGAGGGTAAACTGCGCATTTTATTGTTGGGGGGGGGATGATGAAGAAGAAGGATAAAAAGGGGAGCAATTGGTATTGGAAGGCCTTGCACCGGAGACAACTGATGAACCTGTTGCTGGCATGTGTCTAGCATTAGAAGTGGCGGGTCTCTTAACACAGCAAAGCACCATAAATACCTTCAAGTTGGAAGGTGCAATTCAGGGAATCCCAATCAGTTTATTGGTGGATAGTGGTGCAACCCACAATTTTATATCCAGCAAATTGATGGCTCTTTTGGACATTCTTTCTTTAGTATTTGCTGGCATCCACATTCATTTAGGAGATGGCCATGTTGTGTTTATTCAGCGGCAATGTGAGAAGCTGGCTGTTCAAATAGTCTCCTGTTTGTTTTCAGTTAATATATTGGATTTTGACACAGGGGACCTAGACCTTATTTTGGGTATGGATTGGTTGCAATCCTTAGGGGAGGTCATTCATGATTGGAAGAATGCATGGATGAAATTTGTTCATTTAAATTTACCAGTGGTTCTTCAAGGGATAAGTGCTAATCAATCCCAGGCAGCAGCTTTGCAACAATGGCTTCATGTAGATGAAGGTGCATTATGGTCGGGGGTGTCTTAACTAAGGTTAAATCGGTCATACCTTCTGTCACACATGAAGTTTTATCGGTGTTTCAGCAAAAATAATTGCAAAGTCTTTTGCAACAGTTTGAGCTCCTCTTTCGCACATCAACTGGTCTTCCCCTTGTCGCGCTCATGATCATCGCATTCCTCTCACAAACGACCAATCAGTTGTTGTGAGACCTTACCGTTACCCCCACATTCAAAAGAATGAGATCGAACGACAAGTGCGGGAGCTTTTAGCCTTGGGAATGATTCGCCATAGCCATAGAGCTTATTCTAGCCCTGTGATATTAGTACGCAAGAAAGATAATTCGTGGAGGATGTGTGTGGATTATAAATCTCTAAATAAGGTCACCATCCCGGATAAATTTCCCATTCCTGTTGTGGAGGAGCTCTTGGATGAGCTACATGGGGCCTCTTATTTCTCTAAATTGGACATTAAATCCGAGTATAACCAAATTAGAATGCACAACGATAGCAATGAGAAAACGACTTTTAGAACACATGAAGGCCATTATGAGTACCTAGTTATGCCATTTGGTTTGATGAACTCCCATGCCACATTTCAAGCCATCATGAACGATATTTTTAGGCCTTTACTCCGCATTACAGTGGCGATTTTTTTCGATGACATCCTAGTCTATAGCCCCACGTGGGAGTCTTATTTGGGGGACTTAAAAACAGTTTTTCAAATACTCTCAAACAACTTCCTTACCTTTAATCCTCAAAAGTGTTCCTTTGGGCAATCTACTGTTGAATACTTAGGCCACATCATTAGCGGCCAGGGGGTTTCCATAGACCCTAATAAAATCCAAGTAGTTATGGATTGGCCAGTTCCTACAACCCTACAACCCTTAAAGGTTTGAGGGGTTTTCTGGGTCTCACTTGTTACTACCGCAAGTTCATTCAGTATTATGGCAGCATTGTTGGACCACTCACTAATCTGACTAAGAAAAATTCATTTTTATAGTCTGAACAGGCTCAAGAAGCTTTTAACCAGCTTAAACAGGCGCTGGTGTCAGCCCAAGTCCTAACATTGCCTAATTTTGAACAACCCTTCATCATTGAATGTGATGCTTCATGTAAAGGAATAGGGGCTGTTCTGATGCAACACAAAAGACCTATTTCCTTTTTCAGCAAAGGTTTGAGTGACCGTAATCTTTCTAAATCTGCTTATGAGCGTGAAATGATGGCATTAGTGCTAGCAGTCCAACATTGGTGCCAATATCTGTTGGGTACTAGATTCATCGTGTACACTAATCAGAAAAGCCTCAAACTCCTGTTACAACAAAGAGTTGGGGTACGATTTCGAGATTCACTACAAACCAGGCAGAACTGATAGGACAGCAGATGCTTTGTCTCGCCAAGCGGAGTATGGGACTTTCAACACTCTTTGTTCAGGTCCAGTATGCTTACAAGGTGCTCAGGTGATCGAAGAAGCTCAAGCTGGATCCGACCATTCAAAAATTGATGCACAATTGCTCCAATGATCCACTCAAACACCCGGGGTTTATGTTTAAAAAATGGGTCCTGTTCTATAAAGATCATTTAGTAATCTCGTCGTCATCAAAACACATTCCAACTCTGTTACAAGAATTTCACACAACAGCCATTGGGGGTCACTCTGGGTACTATCGCACTTATAGACGGCTGTCAACTAACCTATTATGGTCGGGTATGACTTCGACTATCAAACAATTTGTCAAAGAGTGTGACGTGTGCCAGCGATGTAAAGCCTCCACTCTTATGCCAGGTGGGCTGTTGCAACCGTTGGCCATCTGGGAAGATTTGTCAATGGATTTCATAGTGGGTCTTCATTTCTCTAAAGTGTTCAATGTAACTTTGGTGGTGGTGGATCGCCTATCCAGATATGCCCATTTCATTGCTCTCAAACATCCTTATACGGCAAAAGGAGTGGCATCTTTATTTGTTAAGGAAGTAATTCGTCATCATGGCGTCCCCAAAACCATAATGAGTGATCGCGATCCCCTATTTATCAGTAACTTTTGGGCGCAATGTTATCATGGGCAGAATTTTGGTATAATTCCTCATTTCAGCATATGTTGAATGTTCTAAGACAATAAAGAAACCATTTCTACCCTATAGGAACAAAAATGAGACTCTGATCTATGACTCCTTTTGAAATGGTGTACGGTCGGCGTCCCCCTTCAGTGTTTCAGTATAGCCAGGGAGAAATTCGAGTGGAAGCGGTGGGTAAAGAATTGAAAGATAGAGGTATGGTATTACAAGTGTTAAAACGACACTTGGCCAATGCACAGTCGGTCATGAAAAGTAATGCGGATAAGCATCGAAGGGAGCTCAAATTTATGATTGGGGAATGGGTGTATGTGAAACTACAACCCTATCGGCAGTTGACAGCCGCCAACAGAAAAAAAATCACAAGTTAGCTCCTCGTTTCTTTGGCCCATTTCAAATTGTGGAGACGGTGGATCTTGTAGCTTATAAGCTACTTCTACCATCTTCTTCTAAGGTTCATCCGGTGTTCCATGTCTCATTGTTGAAAAAAGCTATTCAAGACAAAGATGATCCATCATTTCCTTAGGAGTTGGAGTTAGGGGATAAAGATGTAATTTTCACGTTAAACATCTTGAACATCAGGCAGGTGCATGAAGGCTCAAAAAGGTGGAACAATGTTTGGTTCAGTGGCAAAATCAGACTGCAGAAGAGGCTATGTGGGAAGACAAGGAATGGCTGAGTACTCAATTCCCAAATCTAAGTCTTGAGGTCAAGACTTTTAAAGAAGGCGAGGGTAATGATACAAATGATGAGGAAAAAAAGTGACACATAAGCCTAGGGGTGAGCAAAAAACCTAACCGGAACCGAATTAACCTAAAAAACCGAACCGTAATAATTTTTAAAAATTAAAAATATATATATATATATATATACATACACACATATGTTGCTATTTTCATACTTATTTAACGGGAAAAAAAACACACAAAAAAATTTACCGTTGGAGAAGGTAAAAATTTAGATTAGATGAAATCTCCCATTTTAAAAGGTAAAGATCGGAATTATTGCATATTTAGTTATTTACTTTTGATTTTTTTAATGTAAGAACATGATGATAATTATTTTGTTTTATTTTAATTAGTTGGTGTTCGATCAATTAATTTTTTAATTGTTAAACATGTTTGCATTTTAATGTTGGGATTAAGAGAGAACAAAAAAACAAAAACAAAAAAAAAAGTAAAAAAAACCGAAAAAACCGAAAACCGAACGGTTTGTAATAACTAAAAATTGACTATGTCGGTTTCGGTTTTAGCCAAAAACCGAACCGAACCGAACCGAACCGTGCACACCCCTACATAAGCCTCCTATATTACATGTTTATTCTAGAAGGGGTAAGGTAGGGAATAACCATTAAAAGTTTGTTACGTAGGAGGTTATAAAAGGAGGAGAGGAAGTTAGATTGAGAATTGGTGAGTTTGTTATTTTGTGGGCTCCTTTGATTTTTAGATAGAGAAAGAGGATTGTAATTGAGAGAGTTGATTTTCCCTGTAATTTCCTTTGATTATCAATCGAATTTCAATCCTATTTCATAATTGTGTGTGTGTTTGTGTTCAAATCCTTATCACTAAGCCTAATTAAATTCAACATATAATTGCCATATATCGCTAGGCATGAATGGATGCATATAAATCAATGTTTTCATAACCGGGCCGGACGTCCAACCGTACATCTTACCGGTCGGAGCGGATTTAAGAACCAGATAACATAATAAATATATATTATATATTCCAAAAAAATTATACAATTATAAACACATTTAAAAAAACATAATAATGTTAAAAATAATATAGGATTTGGTTTAATGTTTCATTCTTTGTATTTTGGTTTAAAAAAAACTGAAATCCAGTCCGACTGGTGAACCGGCCGGTTAGTCTGAATCCGGCTCACATGCCTATTTTGGGCCGGCCGACTCTCTGTTCCCGGTCCAGCCAGCGAGCCTGGTCCGATTCCGAAAACCTTGCAAAAAATAATGATAAGAAATATACGTATATATGGTCAAATGATGAAATCCAAAAGGCTGGACGACTATGCAATTTAATTACTTGCTCATCTTTAAAACTATTTTGACTGACTGACTTTTCTTCGAATTTATCTCCACAATTATCTCCATCAATTCATTCATTCATTCTTATATAAAGCCCCCCAACGAACACACACACACACACACACTTTCTTTCTTTTTGAAAATTATTAATTAATAATTAATAATTAATAATTATATATATACACAGATCGATGCAGGTGATTCATCATCATCTTCAAGATAGAGAGAAGTCGTACGTGAATATTCATTCATTCATTTTCAAAGACTAATTAATTCATTAATTAGATTCACCGATCGATCTCCTTCAACCCAACCCACTCTTCGTACGTCACATTTCCATCTTTTTCTTGATTAATTAATTAAATTATGCACGCATGCATGCATGCAATCTTTCTAGGGTTTCCATATCAGTTTTCAATCGATCCATGCATGACTTAATTAGATTCATGTACCAATGCATTTAAACCCACATAAATAAATATGGGTCTTATGTGAATTACCAAACTTCAATTCTATATATATACATACATACATATATATATATATATATATATATATATATATATATATATATATAATGCTATATATACACACACACATATGACTAATTAGTTGTTCAACTCAGCTGCTACATGATCATGAATGATAAACCCAATTCACAAAATTCCTCAAGATTTACTCATCCATCACTACAGCTTGCAAAAATAATTAGAGTTTATGATACATGTTGCTTAATTAATAATATTTTATATATTGCAAGATTTCTCATGATTATGCCTTCCTTAAATATTAATAACACTTGTAAATTAACTCTATCTTATTAATGTTTTTAAATGATAAAGCCAGAAAGAGACTACACAAAGATACAGAATTTACACCATTGAAGGTTTTTCATAGTTTGTTTGCAGCATGACAAGAGTTTTTTCTCCCTACTTTGATCCCGAATTCGATTCCCTTTCAGAAAGGATCAACGGCCCATCGTAAGTCATACCTAATTATTATTATAAGACTATCATCAATTCTCATTTGATTTCCTCTCATTCATCAGTTGCAGAGTGACATTTGACAATGAAAGCTTAGAGGATTACACCATTGTTAAGGTATTTTCATTCTCATATTAAATTCAACACATATAATATATATATATATATATATATAAATGGGAGCCAATAACATATTGATTGGTTGTGTAAGTTGCAGGTAGACTGTGTAAAGAAGCAAGATCAACTTCTGGAAGTGGTGCAGGTTTTGACAGAAGTCAATCTAACTATCTCAAAAGGCTATATATCTTCTGATGCAGGATGGTTCATGGACGGTATATTTATCAATTTTTGTTTCAACTCCAAACATATATACTCTTATTGAAATACCAAATTGAAATCAAATATATTCCTTATTCCCTTAGGAAAACATTAGATTCATTAATGTATACATCATTTATTTATTTATTTGTTTGTTGCTTAATATATATAGTTAATTAGCAGTTGTATTTATGATCAATACAGTTCACAGCCACTTCAGAGCTAAACAGATAGAGATAAATTTGACTACTAGAAGCCATTGACCAAATATACAATGTATCATATCATTTTAAGGATATCCACAAATCCTACGTTTATAAGTATGCCTAACAAAATGAGCGGGTTGGGTTGGACTGATTAATGGGTCGGAATGAGTGAGGGTCAAGATAGGTGCAGGTCAGGATGTGTTTTAAGAAAAATCAGGTTGGGTCTAAACGGGTCACTTATAAAAAACATCAATTTAGCTCAAGTTAAATGAGTTGTAATGAAACAAATAGTTTATTTGAATATTTTTTTTGATTATTTTATAATTAAATATATGATTACTCATTCTTACTTGTTTGAATACATTGGATTCACATACTTTTTAAGTTACCATCTTGACCCGCATTGTGTTAAAGTATTACCCATTTCAACCCATTCTATGTCATATTGTTACCCATTTCAACCCAAAATACAATAATTCTTACCCAAATCTATCCATTATTCTTACTATGGGTCAAGATTGCCAGGTCTATTTATAAGCATGTAATGTTTCATGTCAAAGTCAAACTTACAATCTTCTGTGATATGAAATTGCTTTTTTTAGCTTTTGAAATTCAAAACACATCCTATTATACTACACTATTACATGATCTAGTATCAATTTGAACCTTTTCAAAAAAACACAAATTTAAATCAAAATGAAGTAAAAGAGCTAGACAGACTCCTTAAAGTCAATATAGAAATCTTGAGTCATGTTTATCATATAACTACATGGTTAATTTGTTACTATGATGCTTTTTAAAACTTGTAGTATTCCATGTTAGAGAGGATAATGGCAAGAAACTCTATGACCAAAGAATCATCAACTACATCCAGCAGGTAATTGTCATATAACTTTAGTCATTACTATTTTGTGAGGTAATTTTATAAAACTTTACTATTCTTTTTTATAAAATACAGGCTATAGGTTCAAAAAAGGTTGATCCATCAAAGATCACAACTCTAACAAGCAAACAATATCATCATGGACAACCAACAGTTATTGAAATGACCGCCACAGACCGCCCAGGCCTGTTTTCCGAGATATCAGCAGCCCTAGCCGATCTCCATTGCAACATTGTTGAAGCCCATGCTTGGAGCCATAATGCCCGTTTGGCTTGTGTAGCCTATATATCAGAACAATCATCCGATACTCGCATTGATGACCATCGTCTTGCTACTATCAAACATCACCTTAATACAATTCTACATGCCTCTAACACACTGGAAAACACTAGCCTACAATCCCCACAACATAAAGATATCAAGTCAATTGGCCTTATAGGGACTGCTGGCAATGAAGGCACCATGACCACCGTGGAGCGGCGGTTGCATCAACTCTTGCTATCTGCTCAGGACTTTGATGTGCCACCAGTACAGCAGCGTACCTGCCCTCCTGGGTTCTCAACGGGAATGGTTTCCGATGGTGACAAAGAGGCTGAAAAGACGAGTGTGTCAATAGAAAATTGCTCTGAGAAGGGATATTCGATCGTCACTGTGCAATGCAAGGATAGAAGAAGGCTTATGTTTGATACTGTTTGCACACTTGCTGATATGCAGTATGTGATTTCTCATGCATCTGTTGATTCTCATGAAGGCTATGCCATTCAGGTATGTCATCATCCAACTATTTTCATAAAACAACAGCATACTTTCTAAAATGTTGTCTTTTTTGTCGTGTGATTCATATTGTACTTCAAACTAGTTAGTTAACTCTGAAAGTTTGTTTCATTTGGTCATTTTGACAGAAAATTACCATATTACCTCTAAAATGTTGTACATAAATCATTCTAAGTATCTGCAATTTAGGGGAGATATCTACACCTATATATTATGCAAATAATCAGATCATGGTTTCATGGTTTGATCCCCATAATTTTTTTATTGAACTAACTCTAACTTTTTTAACAGGAGTATTTTATAAGAAAGATTGATGGAGTTGCATTGAGCTCAGAGAACGAAAAGCAGCATGCTATGAAATGCCTAGAGGCTGCAGTGGAGCGCCGTGTATGTGAGGTATTTTACTGTTCTTAACTAAATTAAAAGTACATATTGTTATGCACTTGTTTGAGATCTAGTATAATGTTATGCTTCCAGCATTTATGAGATGCTAAAGTCCAATTCCAACTCTAATGATTCAAGATCAAATCCTTGAGATTTTATGGGTTATATGTGTGGATGTTTGTGCAGGGAACCCGGCTCGAACTATGTGCCAATAACAGGGTAGGTTTGCTCTCAGACATAACCAGGGTTCTTAGGGAGAAGGGGCTAGTAGTACTGAGAGCAGATTTAGCAACAAAATTGGACAAATGTACTGTTGATATTACATTCTATGTGAGGGACATAGTGGGAAACAATGTGGACATGGAATTAATTAAATCCATGAAGAGGGAGATGAGTTTAATAGATGTAGCAGTGAAGGATGAGAAGCCACCACCTGCTGTGAAGCCCAGGTTCTCAATTGGAGATATATTCAAGTCTCAGATTGAGAGGCTTTCACATATAGTCTTGTGATTGCATATGTAAATAACCAAGGTTCCATCATTCTATATTTGTTTTGGATTTTTCAGAATTTGTACTTAAATAAATAAGGTTTATGTTAGACTTTGTACATCTGTATTTCACCATACTTTAGTTTTCAGTTGACTTATTGTTAGATCAAAAGACTGTCAATTTGATATTTCAAATCCTTTTTATAAAAATACTTCTATGCTTGTTACTTTATAAATCTGATGATTGTATAAATAAAAGGTTTTAGACATGACTTGACCAAAATGTGTTAAAACTAGGAAATCTTTCACCATCAGGAGAGTAAGATTTACAATGAGATCATAGAAATTATGATATGATGACTTGTACTTTATGATAGGTTACTCCTTATTTGAAGAAAAGTTTTCTTGACAGACTGTAGTTGATCAAAGACATTGTTCATTTCTCCCCGGTCTCTAGGTGATTCCGTGGAGCAAGTAATACCAATTTGATAAACTGATTTCAGACACTCATTGATTGGTGTGTGCATTTGTGAATGATCCATTGTATCCTGATGAAAGGTTTCAATAAGGAAAGGATCAGTTATATCCATAATTTGATCAGGCATAGCCGTCTTCGCATACTCATGAAGACTCAGACCGTTACTGAACATGTCATGAGTAGGACGTTTGCATGTCAACATCTCTAGTATCAGGATTCCAAAACTGTAGATGTCACCATATGATGATACGTTACTGCCCATTGCATATTCTGCATAGTTTTAAATGAAGAAATACTAGCATAAGCAAATTTTTTGGTGAAAAAAAATCTCATTACTAACAAAGAAGATGAAAGTGTGCACATAACATAAAAAGAAGTCATAGATCTATATGATATTGCCAATGCAACTACCAAATTTATAATATGTATAGTTATGAAAAACTATACTTTTCAAAAATAACAAGTCTTGCAGAAATTGTCACAAATTAAGATGCCCTTTTTAGCATTTCTTTTGTTACATGTAAATTTGCAAAAAAAGAAGCTTTTTTATGATTTGAGCCTTTGATCACACCCACAAGAGGTGATAACAACATCAGAAAAGCTTGAGTTGTAAAATAAAATAAAAAAAAAACAAAGAAACATAATATGAGAAAGCGAAGATGGATTACCAGGAGCAGCATAACCGATTGTGCCTTTTATACCGAGGGAATTACTGGTGTGGCTTATAGAAGAATCATGTGTGGTTTGTTGAATAAATCTGGCTAAGCCAAAATCACCAAGATAAGCAACCAGATCAGCATCCAACAAAACATTACTAGGCTTGAGATCACAATGAATCATTGGTGATCCAGACTCGTAATGAATATAATTCAAGGCATTAGCAACATCTATCATGATGTTCAACCTCTGCAAGAAGTCTAAACACCTGGCTGCCTCTTCGATCTCTGAACCAGCTACGCGATTCTGATGCAACCAGTCTTCCAAACTCCCGTTGGCTATATAAGCATATATAAGAGCCTTGAAGTCGTTTCCTTGAAAATCAATACCCGAGCAAGCAGTTATAATTTTCAAAAGATTTCTGTGCCTGATCTTTTTTAGAGCTTCACATTCTGCAATAAAACTCTTATGAGCACCATGAACTGCTAGTTTTAGCACCTTCACAGCAACAACCAGAGGTTCATTTTCCTGAGACAGAATCGCCTTATACACGGAGCTGAACTTTCCGGTACCAATCAGGTTTTCATGAGAGAACCCATTGGTAGCTTTCTGTAAGCTTCGAAAAGATACACGTGGGAAGTTTTCAAAGTTGGATCTTCTTTCTGCAGAATCCTTCTTATCATGCCTTTTTTTATAAACCAAATAAACAGTTACTACCATAATTAGTATAAATATCACACTAACAATCGGTATAATGATTCGAATGGAATGTGAAACTCGGGTTTTCCTCGATGGTTCTTCAAGGGAACACTTGGGCAACTGAAATTCTGGAACCCCACCACACAGTTTAGCATTTCCATTGATAAAAACTTTGCTTGCATTTTTAAATACTCCATTTTCTGGCAAGCTTCCCACGAAACCGTTGAAAGATAAGTTCAAACTTTTCAGAAACAAAAAATCTCCCAGATACTCAGGGATGAATCCTGTCAAATTGTTGTTAGAAAAATCTACAACTTCTAGCCCTCTTAAAGAGCCAAGTGTTGATGGAATTTGTCCTTGAATGTTGTTTCCTGCCATGGATAATACAACCAAACTTGTGCAGGTTCCAAGACTAGCTGGAATCACACCAGATATCATGTTGTTTGAAACTTTAAATTCAGCCAAGTTCTTCAAGCCACCTACTTCAGAAGGAAGAGAGCCCACAAAATGATTGTAAGAAAGATCTAGTAATACTGTCAAGGAAGTTATATTGAAAATCTCCTTAGGTATATAACCACTGAGATTATTTTTAGAAAGATCCAACTCCTGTAATTCCGGACAGTTTAATAAACTAGAAGGGACACTTCCCGAAAGATTATTATTCTGCAAATGGAGCCTGAACAATGTGGTGAGATTTCCCAACGACAATGGTATATGTCCTGATAATGAGTTTCCATCAAGTAACAAACTTCCCACATCTCTGAGGTTCCCAATTGATTCTGGAATTCCACCAGTGAGCTGGTTGGAATATAGTACCAGCATCTTGACCTTAACTAGCAGCCCGATCTCAGAGGGGATATTTCCAGAAATCAAATTGGATTCGATAGTGAGATGGGTAAGTTGAGTAAAATTGAACACTGATTTTGGCAAGACTCCTCCAAGATTGTTGCCACCAAAGCCCAAAATAGTTAAATTAGTACAGTTGGACAAAGATGTTAGAAAGTTTAGATCATCAGGTTTTCCATACCCAAGTTGATTATAATCAACTACGAACCGACTCAATCTTTGTAGCCTGCTGAAATTTGGCACACCTCCAGTAAATGCATTTTGATCAAGAGCTAGCATTTCAAGATTAGTGGCATTAGACAATGAAGCAGGAATGACTCCAGAGAATTGATTAATAGCAAGGCTTAAATAGTTGAGTTTTGGAAATCTTTGACCCAAATCTACAGGCAGGAACCCGCCAATCTGATTGTCAATCAATTCTATTGACACCAACGACGAAAGATTGAATAACGAAGGAGGTAAAATGCCAGAAATGTTGTTTATAGCATAAGTGAAATCATTCAAATTTGATAATTGGCCAATATTATTTGGAATGCTTCCTTGGAGGTTATTGTCCGAGCAGTCAATGCTTATAAGAGATGTAAGGTTTCCAATAAACATGGGTATCTCACCTGTTAACTGATTTTTGTACAGATATATGACTTGAAGGTTAGTCAAGGACTCAAACTCATTTGGAATAACACCTATGAAATTGTTACGACCCATATCAAGTTCTAAAAGATTTCGACACTGAGATATATTCTTAGGAATTTCACCTGAAAAACTATTCCAGCTAATTGCTAGAAAGAATAATCTTGATAACCTGCCAACTTCTTGTGGGAAATTGCCAGTGAAACTATTGTTGGAAAGTTCAAGGAGCTGAAGAAACGATAGGTTACCAACTGCAGGTGATAATGAGCCTGAAAACCCATAAGAAAACAAAAACAAGGTGACAACTCTGTGCTTCTGTGGATCACAACTGACACCTGTCCAGTTGCAGAAATGAATCGAGTCATTCCAAGACGGCATGATTCGGTACGGATCAGATTTTATATGCGCCTTGAACGAGAGCAAGGCCAAATGATCTGTCTCACTCGATGATGTAACTACTGAGGGAACAATAACAAACAACAACATGCAAGAAATCAAGACATGCATCATATGTTGGAAAACCATTGATGCAGTTTCTCAATTGTGTTCAATTAATCAATCAAGACAGTGAAGAATTGAACTATGATCCAGTTTTCTGAAGCAGCATAGGAGACATATATCAACAGTAATTGAAAGCCTTCACCAGTAAGCCACTGGCTAGTAGTTCATGCAATTTGAATTCCCAGTGGTTGGTAAGCAAAATATTCTGAAATTATTAAATATATACTGGGAAAATCTAATCAATTCAAATGTCAAATGAAGAAAATTATAAACAAAAGGTTAAAAGTCAGCCTTAGAATGTTAGTTGTATAAAGACTATTAGCAAATCATTATTTATCATTATTATAAGTTAATCATCAGGAAACATTACAAAATACATATTTTAACCATCGACTTTACTCACGCTAAATTTTAGCCGATAGAGGTATATAGACATGCATATATAGGAAAGGGTTCCACATAAAACCCTCATTTTAAAAACAACTAAGAAAACTCATAATCCACCGTTGATTAATGTAAACAATGGTTTAGATCATATAGTGGTAATACTATAAATAAATAATAATCAAGTAATTTCATTATAAGACTATAAAAGTAGATTAGTCTAAACAATTTTTTTCTCTCTGCTAAAAATCATTTAAATCCAAAGTAACTAATTTTAATTCTCCTCTCTCATGTCTCCTAATATTAATATATAGTAAATATTTAAACAATAATTATATACATATGAACTAATAAAAGATTACATAGTGTATTAAAAATCTGATTTTTTTCAACCAAATGGATTAGCTTGACTAAGTTACATATACGTGATCAACCAAATAGATTAGATCTATGGTTCAATCAGTAGACAAAATTGAGCAAATTTTTTTTCTTCCATATTCCAATAGTTGCGTATATGTAACATGAAGCAAAACTTCTTGGTTCATACAAAGAAGATAGCTTGGTCATGTGGAAGTCATAAAGTATTTTAATTAATGATTAATAAGAGATATTTAATTTGTAGAAAATTAATTAATTCAATTTCTAACATACTTGTTTGGTTCATTTAATGTCTAATCGATTTGTTTTGAAACTTATACATCAACTTATTAGACATTTATGATTTGCAGAAATTAAAAGTTAAATCAATAACTTTTTAACCAAGGTGTTATAGCTTAATGTTTATCCCCTTCACTTCTCTTATGGGATGTCTTGAATTTAAATCTGGGCTGAGACATATGAAGAGACACTGTAAGGAGGTTTACCTAATTGTAAGGTTCCTCCAGAGTTGGGCTTGGGCATACGCCCAAAGCATCAAATTCGAGAGGATGGTTGAAATCTCGTCATGCATGTTGTTGCACCAAACCGTTCAAAAAATAAATAAATAACTTTTTAACGCCTAAAAATTAAATAAATATGGCTATATGATATTCTCGTCTCTATAACATAATAATATTAGTGATTATTTATCATAAAAGTGATATGATTTAAAACTTTAGATTTTTTTTTGAACGGCATTTGATCTCAACGTGTGAACCACTGATTTCCAAGCCACGTCACCAAGGTCTAGTTACCATGACCTCCGTTGAGACCTCACCACCAGCCCAGGAGGAAACCGCACCGGAAAACACCCTGACCTCCCAAGGACCTCTATTTTGCCTTGGGAGGGATTTGAACCCGTGACCTTCCACGGGGAAGCCAAAAAGGTAACCATTAGGTAGAAGCCCTTGGTTTTATTTAAAACTTCAGATAAATCTCATGCTTAAATTCAAGTTTCAAAGTTTAATAAATTTAATGATATTCCCTACCTCATCACCACGTAGGTACCCTTTGATACTAAATGACATAGCTCCTTTAATTATTACTCGATTACTCTAATATATATTAGTTAGTTTTTTTTTTTTGAACGGCGAAGATCTCAATCGTGTGAACCCACTGTTTTCAGGCTATGTCATCAAGGTCTAGTTACCTAGACTTCCCATGAGCCACCACAACCACCCCAGGAGGAAACCCCATTGGGAAAACCCCTAACCCCCCTCAGACCCCTATTTCGCTGCTGGAGGGATTTGAACCTAAGACCTCCCATTTGGAAGACTCTTGGAGTACCATTGAGACAATGTCTCATTGGTTAATATTAGTTAGCTAGGTGTCAATGGTTAAGCCAATGTGGGACTAGCCCACTTGATAGAGGTTTTGCCTCTTAGAATGGAGGTTATGGGTTCTAACCTATGCAATGGTGTAATTAGTTTGGAATAGTTTAGGAGGAGATAATATTTGCCGTTCAAAAAAAAGGTGTCAATGGTTGATTTGGAAAATTAGCAAGATGCTTCAGACAATACATACAAATATTATATTTAAATATTAAACATAATAATAGATTAACACATTTGATAAAAAGAGATGTCTACGTATTAAATGAAATGAGTTGGGTTAAAATCGAAACAAATAACACACTAATTTAAAAATAGTTTATAGGTAGAAGTATGATATATTTGTTGTTTTAAAAAACTTTAAGCATGCGCCATCAAAATGATTTCTTGCTTTTGAATACTTTTTTTAATTTATTGGTCTAGGAAACGATACATATATAAGCGCCATGTTTCTCGATCGAGCAACAACCACAAGAGATGATTCTAATCGAGCTTCTCCTTTAGAGGTACCAAAATGAACAAACCCCCCCCCCCACCCAACACACACACACACATTTAAAAAAAAAAAATAAATAACAATAACAATAACAATAACAATAACAATAACAATAACAATAATAATAATGCAATTTGAGTTTGTTTTAAGTGAATCGTCATCAACAAGATCACCATACTTTGCATCTGGTCTATCTCTGCTTATTTTAATTTACTTGTTGCAATTTTCTAACCTATTAAAATACTATGATGCTTGATAAAATAATGCTAATCTTATGCTTTTATAGCTTCATGTTGCAAGTTTAAATACCATTTAAAATGATTTATTATGAGAAGAATATTTATGAAACTATATATAACCAAAAGCATTTGGTGATAGTATTCGATTTCTTTTTGTGTTTGTATTATATTTTTTTAATATTTTAGTTTTTAGGTTTTCTTTTATATTATTAGTTTTTTTTTTATCATTACTTTTCCGTTTGCATTCGGGTTACTTGATGTTTAATTCTATGATAAAGTACTCTTTTAATTTTATGACAGAATGATGCTTACTTTTTAAATTTCTTATGTCACAATGTCACGCCACAACACAGGTTTTAATTGTAATGCCATGTTACAATGTGCGAGTATCTTTGTTTGTAGCATTTTCTAAAGATTGTTTATACAATTTGTGGGTGTTTCAGTGAGTTGCGGTGTGATTCAATTTTTAACCATAGCTTTAGAAATAATCACGTCGCAGTGGTATTTTTAAAAATAGTATGTTAATACAGGAAGAAGTTAAAAGTATTTTATGTTTGATATGGTTTATATTTTGAATAAAAGTTATATCAAACTGTAGATAAAAATAAATATGTTAGACCGGTGAACTCAGAAACTTATAAGGAATTTTTATAAAAGTTTTTAGAGGATAATACTTGGTCAATTTGAAACAAAATTTCTATCGAAGCTTATGAAAAATAAGTACGTCACAAATGGTGTATTTGAAATTGTTGCACATGTGTTTGCATTTGGGTTTCATGAAGCTCAATTTACGACTACAGTGAAATAAATTTTACGACTATGCATGTTTTTGGGTTATATGATTACATATTTACATGGTGGTATCTAAAAGATTAGATAATGCTAAAAATAGGCTCTTATGTTTGTGTGCTAATTCGTTTGTAACTAAACTTGAAGTGAGTTAATTTGTTTTTTTTACCTAAATTTTAAATTTTATGAATTATTGGGTCAAATGTTTAAGGAGCAATATTTTCTTTTAACTTTCATAAAATTCGTAACTGGGTTAAATATATTTAAAAAATTGGATTATAAATTATATGTGTTATGTTGTAAAATAAATTAATATATATATGTGTGTGTGTGTGTATGTGTGTATATATACAATTTTTTTTTAAAATTTAGGGCCCCTAAAAACATAGGTCATGTGTGATTGTCTCTGTCTCACTTGCTCTAAGACCCACTGTATTTGAATGAGTAACAACCATTACGGCTAGCTTTCAGGATCGTTTCGCTATCACACAACTCGAGAAATGTACGTAACCAGTTAAGTACAGCCAGGGACGGAGCTTGAACAAAAGCTCAGAGGGGGCCGGAGGATTTTTAGGAAGAAAACGGAGGGGGCCGAAGGATTTTTAGGTAGAAAACGGAGGGGGCCGAAGGATTTTTAGGAAGAAAATGAAGGGAACCGAATGATTTTTCGACAAAATACTACTAAATCTACCCTTCTAACTGGAAAAACAGGGGGCCGGGCCCCCCCGGTCCCTTAACAAGAACCGTCCCTGAGTACATCTACCAATGAGGAATTGCCTCAATGGTATCCCGAGATATTTCAAATGGGAAGTCTTGGGTTCAAATCCCTCCCGTAGCAAAAAAGAGGTCTGAGGGGGTTAGGGGTTTTCCCAGTGGGGTTTCCTCCTAGGGTGGTTATGGTGGCTCATGGAAGGTCTGGGTAACTAGACCGTGGTGACATGACCTGCAAACGGTGGGTTCACACGATTGAGATCTTCACCGTTCAAAAAAAAAAGTTAATTACAGCATAAAGTGTAGGTAGTTTATGACATTGACCCTTTGGTTATTCCGGCATATATACTTGATTAGTTCGATTAAATATATACCGATCCAATTTATACATCTACTTCATGACATTTATGACATAGGAAACTTAATAGTCAAATAATCTATAAATTGTCATAAATACATAATTTATTTCCTTGATATGTATGATATATTGATAATAGCATAATATAACTTTTGAGATCATAAACTATACCTCAAATCCACCAAATATGGCCGATCTTCCAACTCACTTCTTCAAGTTCATCCCACCAGGCTACAAGTTTAAACTTGTAAGCTTTAGCACGCGTCACACATCTAAGCATTTTCATACATTTTTAGTCTTTGAAATTGATTTTTATTTTTTTTTTAATTTCGTACGTACAGTCGATTCCAAAGTCTTTTTTGCCGAAGTTGAACGGATGGAGGTTCAAGACTGCAATACTGAGACGAGGGTGTCAAGAATGGCCGGTGCACATTACCGACGGAGGGGTTTTTGGTGACGGTTGGAGTAAATTTGTGACAGACAATGGAGTAGAAGAGTTTGACTTTATTGTGTTCAAACATCAAGGGAACATGGTCTTTGACTTTTTTGTGTTTGACCAGTCTACATGTGAAATTCCATATCCAAATTTATTTGACGATCTACAAGAATCTCTCGTAGGATCTGATACGCTTCACAAACGTAGTAAGATATGTTCTGTTGTACTTCGTGTATCATAGAATGCACATTATTTTATGTTATTCCCAAACATAAGGTGTAAACGAATCAAGCCAGGTTGTGAAATACTAGAGATCGGATCGGTAAAAAGTTCGAACGAGCCGAGCTTAAACAAGCCCAATCCCTAGCTCGAGCCCAAAAATATGGTTCCTTTAGTTATCGAGACCGAACCCAAAAATATGATTCGTTTAGTTATTGAGCTCAAACCCAAAAATATGATCGGTTTAGTTATCGAGCCCGAGCCCAAAAATATGGTTCGTTTATTTATCGAGCCCGAGCCCAAAAATACGGTTCGTTTATTTATCAAGCCCGAGCCTTATGTATCGAGCTCAAGCTGGCTAACGATCCTAAACGAACTTTTTATTTATATAATTTTTTATTTATTATATTAAATGTATATTTATAAAATTAATTATTTTATGTTAGAATCGGAAAGTATAATAATAAATATATATTAAATTGGTAATTAAAATAAATAAACTGAATACTTAAAAATAAACGAGCCGAGCTCGAGCCTAAAAAATTTCTTAACGATCCCAGCTCGGGCATTGAAAATAAAACTCTTAACGAGTTAATGAGCTCAAGCCTTAACGAACTCAGGATCAGCTCGGCTCGTTTACACCTCCAAACGTACAATATCATGCATAAAAACGTACGTTTTAACTCTGGAATTTTCACTTTAACTATTATATTATATTAACTAGCTTAATGTTTTCTCGTTTTGTTTTGATTATAACTTCATATATATCATGACCCAGTTTCTTTTATAGATTAAAATGATGAATAACAATATATAATTAAAATTTGTTGAATTATTATATATAGAATTCAATTTTCTTGGTTTTATAATATTTATATAAAAGTAACCAATTAAGGCAGTCGTTTGACGTTAATCTTGCTTCGCCTATGCTGATTAGAGAGGTCGAAGATAGAGAGTAAATGCAAGAGCACCGAGTATTCATCTCAAATCAAAGATAAATTTCAACCAAGTGACGGTTGTTGCTTTATGACCATAATGTCACCTTACTCTATTAAAGCGGCAAGATTGGTAAGTCAAACTCATTTTAGGTCAAACAAGCAATCAATCTTTTACTTGAAATTATAGAAAAACTAACTTTAGTTCTACAAACATATATATACATATACATGTACTTTAAAAGTCATTTTAAAAAGTCATGTTATAAAATCATATCATTTTCCTTTATTTGAGCTTAATTAGAACACGCATATTGCAGAGTGTTCCAATTAAATTTGCGAGATCAAACGGATTAATTACCAAAAGATCAATGCAATTGCATACACAAATAATAGGTCTAGTGGACGAATCAAAGAGAAGTTGGCCAGCAACACTAAGGTTCAATACAGATCAAATTCATTTAGAGGGATGGAGTGAACTCATAATAAAATATGAGTTGAAAGTTGGGGACACTTGTATGTTTGAGCTTGTAAAAGCAGGAGAAAAGCCCCCTTTTTTTAATTTCTACAGTACGTATTTCTAGCTAACAAATTAACCTTTTATTTTATTTTTATTTTTTTTTGTTATTTAGTATGTTTAATTACGAATATTAATTTTGTTATTCAGGTCTAGGAAAGATGCCCACCCATAAGACCGCCCACAGCCGTGAAGCCGCTGGGCTCACCCCGCAGCAGGGTCCAGCGGGAACACCGCCCCATAGGCCAACGGTGCCCGCCCAAGCGGCCTCCACGGCCCCCGCTCCCCGTTTCCAATTCTTCCATTTGATTGGTTGGTTCAAAAGGTTGTGGGCCCCCAATGCTTTTAACGGCTACATGTGGAATAATGGGGAAGAGTTTTCAGTGGGGTGACCATTGTGGGTGTTTAAGGTTTTCAGTGGGGTGATGACGTGGCATGAAATTTCAGTGGGGAAGGGTTTTCAGTGGGGTGACCGCTGTGGATAGTCTAAGCATATTCAAGTAAATAAGGAGACTACCTCTACCTGTTTCTTTATTTCTACTCTCAAGCCATACAGCTTTAAGAAATCAATTTTGGTAAGTTCTAAAACCAAAACTTTGAAAACAAATCTAAATGTAAAGATAAAACCTAAAATCTAAAAATCAACCTCTAAAATCCAAACTCGAAAAACTAGCTATTAAAGCTAAAACCTAAAAGTTAATATTGTAGTGTTCTATAAGACAGTTCCAAACAAGACATTTTATTCTATATTTCCCCTATATTATATATATATATATAGGGTGAGGTTAATGTACAAAGTTATAATTTTTAGAAGTGTAAAAAGCAAAGTGTAATTATAAATAATAAAGTGCTATTATAATATTAACAAAGTGGTATTATAATAGTTTGTAGTTTCCTGTTAATAATAGCACTTTATTATTTATGAGAGCACTTTGTTTTTTATATTTTTTACAAAACTACCAATTTGTATTTGATCCTAACACTATATATATATATATATATATATATTTTTTTTTTTTTGAACAGCAAATTTCTTCCACATTTTTGTTCACTATGGGACTAGAACCCTCAACCTATTTTAGGAAGGACACCTTAACCACACCTTGGTACCATTGGGACAAATGCCCTTTGGTCACTATATATATATATATATATGTAGACTTTATCTAGCAAAAATCAAATTTTAAAAGAAAACTCTTAAACCCTGTATAGACTGTTTATGTGGTCCACGTTAAATTGAATAAAAAGATGGGGATTTGAATAGAAAAATATGGTTTAAAGAAATAACTTAGTCGTTTAACCTTTAGTCCGTTATGTTTAATGCAATTTTTAAATTGGATTGTTTAACTTTAATAATTACAAAAATTATATTGTACATTATATATTGACTTATGAAAGCTAATTTTTAATATAATACAAACTAAAGTTTTTAACGTCAATTATTACAAAGATGTCAATTGTTACACATCAAGAGGTCATATATCATTTGCATAGTGATTAAAGTTTTTAATCATTATTTTTTTACTTAAAATATCTGTTAACATGTAAATTAATCATTTTATATAAAAATATCGTTTTATAAATGTTAAATTTTCATTACTAAATATTTAATATTTTATATTAAATCCGTGTAATATACGGGTTTATAAACTAGTATATATATATGGTACTAATGGAGTCAATATGCATAATTGTAGTACATTCCGGCTGAATTTTCAGTATCAAACGATTTAAGAAAGGGAGAAATGATTTTAATAGACGACAAAGGTAGATCATGGAATGTTAAGCTCAACAAAGATGGTACCAACCGATTCTGTCTCGGATATGGTCTCAGAGATTTCTGGGATGCCAACGGATTCAATGAAGGTGATGTATACAAGTTTCAGCTCCTTCACAACCATAAAAACAAGCCTCCTGTTGTCAATTTTACACGTACGTACTTACGTTGGTTTCTTTATCTTTGTTTCAAGGGTTATTGGATTTTAATACTCTTAACTTTAACATGTTGTTCGACAGTACTTTTGACTGAGTAAATGTTTAGTGACACTTCTAAATTTCAACATGGTTTCTTGTGGCACTCCATTGTGCTATTACATGTCATTAATAAGTGTCAAATGAAGTGTAAATGGAAAATGTGTTGAAAGTTGGGAGTGTCACTAAACATTAACAGGTTAAAACTGAAGGTATTTAAATCTAAGAACCATTGCGCGCTTTAATTGTTTATCTGTTTGACATAATTAATGCATGTTTTGTTGTAAGGTTCATGCCCTCTAGAGAAACAGGCATTTGCGACTGACAAAAAAAATCGTAAAATTCGCGACAGAAAGCAAGCGAGTGGCGGAATCAGCAACGGTACATTTAATCGATCTAGCGTTAGCTTATTCTAAGAGTACTTAAAGACGTGCTACATAAATGATGAATTACGTACGTATTAATTTGTGCAGTGAAAGTAGAGTCGACTGTTTCTGAAATAAAAGATGCCTGGCCATATTACATTGGCGAATTGAAGTCCTACAACATAGCAAAGTCAATGCTGGTAATTAACTCCATCGTTAATACAATATATCTAATTAATTAATTAGTTAAGTACCAAAGAGGCATTGCCTCAATGATACCCCATGATTCTTCCAAATGGGAGGTAATGAGTTCAAATCCCTCCCGCAGCAAAAAAGGGGTATGAGGGGGGTCAGGGGGTTTTCCAAGTAGGGTTTCCTCCTGGGGTGGTTGTGGTGGCTCATGGGAGGTCCAGATAACTAGACATTGGTGACATGGCCTGGAAACAGTGGGTTCACACGATTGGGACATTCGCCGTTCAAAAAAAAATTAATTAGTTAAGTTGTCATCATATATAAGAAATTAAAAAGCTAACTAGCTCATCTATATTATTATATTATAATACATATAGGAAAGATATAATGGTCATTTGATCAAACTCTTAAATTTAAAAGTTTTACAAATCTTATAGCATAACGTACAACTTACACAAATCTTTGAAAATCATAAGTTAAATGTTTTTTTTTTTATTTTTCAGTTTGTCCCACATTGGTATTTTAAGAAATAAAGTAAAATAGAATAAATATAAAAAACACTCAAATTAGATAAGACACTTCTTGATTCTTATGCTATATTTAACATTTTTAGTATTTTAAATTAAGATTTTTAGTCTAGTAGTTATTTTTAGTTAAATATTAAAATTAAATTAAAAAAGTTGGTTTGATGTATGTATGTATGTGACAATTAGTAACGTAAGTTGTATTGTAACAACGCACATACGTGTACCGGTGTGGTGCGTGTAGTATTTGCCAAGTGAATTTGCAAGGAAGAATGGATTGTGGAAGAAGAAAGAAATGATTGTAAAAAATGCTGATGAAAGGTCATGGGTTGCTGAGATAAGGAACTACGACAAGTATTGTTACGTGGTATTTAAAAGAGGACAATGGAATGATTTTTGTGAAGCAAATAGGCTGAAGAAAGGAGATGTTTTCAAATTTCTGGTCGTTAGCAATGGTCAAATACCTGTCGCAAACTTTTACCTTCTAAACACTAGCTAATTAATTAAACAATATATCTAAATGCATATATATATATATATATATGGTTTTGTAACTTATTTTAACAAAACGTACGATTGCATGTATTAATTAATTAATTAAAGTACGTATAACGTATGTCTAACTTTTGTAAAACCATCAAAACGTTTGTAGTACGTAATTAAAACTATCAACTAGCTAGCCATCACATGCAGAGATGAAGACATCAGTGGTACACATATGGTTTAGGGCTGATATAACTGTTCAGACACGACATGTTAAGACACTAAACACGAAACTGGTAGGCACGAAAACTTATCATTTATGTTTTTCAAACACGAACACAACCTGTTTAAAACACGTAAACACGAATGTGCCTAAAGTAGCTCATGTATCCAATGGGTCCAATTTCTTAAAGATTAGTTGCGACTCCTCACTAAAGGTACTTTCAGGGCCGGCTCTAGCTTTGTGGAGGCCCAAAGCAAAAGATAAAATTGAGGCCCTCCTTAAGAAGAAGAAAAAAAACAAACCTGTAAACTGCAGTCCTGCTTTGGCTGCATATTCTTGAAAGACCAAAATAAATCTGTGAAGAAATTCAACAAATCTGCAAAAATGACATTTTAAGCTCTAAAAACCCTCCTCTTTTATCATCCGGGCTTGGGACCGGCAATTATAAAACAATGTTTATAATTGGCAGAGTTAAAAAAAAAAAAAATTTCATAAAAGAGATGAAACAACAAACAAACAAGTGATAAAATTGGCAGAGTTAAACTTATTTCTTTAGCTTTTATACATGTGGTTTATATTAAACTTATTTTTCTAGCTTTATTAGATGCAAACTTTCTAATAAGGCTTTCATAATCAATTTCTTTTAACAAATCTTTTTCAATTGACAAACTTGCTAATCCATTCAATCTTTCTTGCGACATTGTAGATCTTAGATAATTTTTTAACAATTTTAACTTTGAAAAACTTCTTTCTGCTGAAGCAACGGTTATAGGAATAGTTAACATAATTCTATAGACAATATAAGCATTTGGAAAAGAATTAAGAGTTTTGATATAATTTAGTATATTAATAAGTGTATCATGTTCTAAGATAATAATATGTCTTAAAATTTTTAGTTCATCAAACAAATCCATACCATCAATGTCTATACTAGCATCATGTTTTAAATTTATTTCAAGATTTAGACAATGTTCTTTTAAATTATCTTCATCAAAAGATTTTAACTTTTTTATCGTAAATAAAAAACCAAAAATGGTTTCAAACTCTTTAAATTGATCAAACCTAGTTCTAATTGAAGAAAGAGCTTGGTCTACAATGTAAAGAAAGTAATCAGTTTTAAATAATTCAATAGGAGTTTTTATTGTTTCGTTATCAACATTTTCATCATATCGTTTATTTCTACGAATCACACGTTTTTCACAAAATTTAGGTTCTACATTCATTGTTTTAGCTAGTTCAGTAGCAACTTTTATAGCACTTTCAAATCCATTTATCCTATAATCTTCAAAGAAAGACATAAGCCCGTTTAGTTGATTTATAGCATCATCAAGACACATATCTTTCTCTTGTAAGGTCTTACTAACCGAATTAATAGCCAATAAAATATCATACCATATAATCATTCCTAATAAAAATTCAAAGTTTTCATATTCATGTTTAGCCAAACTTTTAGCTTCACTTTTAGCTTTAAGATCTAAATCATTATTATCATATAAAGCATATAGTGCATCTCTTATTTGAGGTGCTTGAAATCTTATTGCCTTAACACTTTCTAAACGACTCTCCCAATGCGTTTGTGATAATGATTTAGGAGTTAAGGTTGTTATATGCTCTTTTAGAATTTGCCATCTTTTAGTTGATGATGAAAATAATGTATATGTACGTTGTACCACTCCAAAAAAATCAGTAGCTTTGTTACAAGAGTTAGCCATATCACAAAGTACTAAATTTAAACTATGACAACCACATGGAGTATAAAATGCCCTAGGATTAATATCTAACAATCGTTTTTGTACACCTTGATGTTTTCCCTTCATATTCGATCCATTATCATAACCTTGTCCTCTTACATTGTCTATATCAAGTCCTAATTTATTGATTTCTTCAACAATAGCATCAAATAGACCTTTACCGGTTGTATCATCTACTTTTAAAAATTTTATAAAGTATTCCTTTACTTCTATCGGATTTGATGAAATATCTAAACATCTAAATATTATTGACATTTGTTCATTATGACTTATATCAGGTGTGCAATCAAGTATTATTGAAAAATATTTTGCTTCTTTAACCTTATTAACAATTTTGTTTTTAATTTCATGTGATAATAAGCTAATTAGTTCATTTTGTATATTGTGTCCTAGATAATAAGTGAAAGTTTCTTTGTTTGTTATTCTTCTAAGATGTTCTTGCATTATCGGGTCAAATTCGGCAATCATTTCAATAAAAGCTAAAAAGTTTCCACTGTTTTCTTCATAAATTTTTTCATTTTCTCCACGAAATGCTAATGTTCTTTTGCCAAGAGTTTTTACAAGTGCAATGATTCTTGTTAATACATTTTTCCAATATTCTTTTTCTTTATTTATCCGTTCTTGAGTTTGTTTGTCAATTGTTTTATTTAATATTAATCTTGTTTGTAACTCAACCCATGCTCTCATATTAATAATATGTTCATTACTTGCTTCATGTTGTTTTAATTTAGTAGAAATATTATTCCAATCATTAGTACCAACATTTGCTAACTTGCTTTTACATGAATTTACATTAAATAATTTACAACAAAAGCAAAAAACTCTATCTATATCAATAGAATAAATCAACCATTTTCTTTCATATTTTTCTCCATTTGGCAATTTTTGCATATAAAGTGTAGAGGTAAAGCTTCTAGAATGTTCATCTTTTGGGAAATTGAAATCATATATCTTAACCGGACCCTTTTCTACTAGTAAATCTCTCAAATTAACACTAATATTATTCCATTTACTTGGATCATAAATATTAAGAGGTATTTGTTCATCATTTGGTTCTCTATTTGGTAACGGTTCATCATTTGGTTGTCTATTTGGTAATGGTTCATCATTTGGTTGTCTATTTGGTAATGGTTCATCATTTGATTGTCTATTATGTAATGTTGCATCAATTGGAATTTGTTCATCATTTGATATTTGTTCATCAATTGGAATTTGTTTATCATTTGATACTTCATTTTGTATGTCTTCATCATTGTTTATTTTTGTTATATATTTTAAGAATGATCCTCTTTCTTTTTCTATCATGGCATCTAATTTAATTTTCTTTTTCCTTTTCGAAGAACCCGATTCATATTTACGATTTCTATTTGACATTTTTAAGCTAATTAACCAAAACAAGAGTAAACACTTGACTGCTTGAGCAGAGAAAGCAAAACAAGCAGTAGCCAGTAAGCAACTAGATAACTAAGTAACCAAAACAATCAGTAAGGCTGTAAGCAACTAAGTTAACCAAAACAAGCAGTTGGGAACTAATTAACCAAAACAATCAATAATCAACTACTTAACCAAAACAAGCAGTAAGAACTAAGAAGCTAGTTAACCAAAACAACAATAATCAACTAATTAACCAAAATAAGCAGTAAGCACCGGATTAACTAAAACAAGCAGTAAAAAACTAATTAACCGAAATAATCAAGCAGAAATTAGAAGACAGATTCACCTGATTCTTGTCTCTTGAACTATTGAACAAACTCGGTCAAAAAATTAGAAGACAGATTCACCAGAAGGCCCAGAAATTAGCCTGAGTTTTCGATTGAAGCCTGAACAAAATCAAATCACCAGCAGCCAAAACAAGCTCAAAAGCCTCAAATCACTAGAAGCCAGAAATTAGCCTTAAAGCCCTTAATGATTTTTGATTGAAGCTTGAAGTCCTGAACGATCGAACGATTATCAACCAAACTAAAATGCAAAATCAAATCACGAAATCAATTGATTGTTGTTTACAAATGGCAATAGTCAGTCTTAGATCCTTTTAGTAAACAAACTAGAGATTACCGTTTCTAGTTTTCTCCGTTCGACCGTTCCAACGTTCCATCGTCGCTTCGTCTTCACCATGAATCAACGAATCTGAATTTGAAAGTAAGTTTAAAGCAACTTGTCATCAGTTATCTATGATTCACTAACCTATGATCAAATATGATAAAATTCACAAAATAAGGAACAAACATTTTTTGCGACTCCTCAACTGCCACTCTTAGGTTTGCTGTCACTTTTCATGATTTGCAAATCAAACCAAGATTTAGAAACCTAAAACTGGACGATTTGCGCTAATCTTTTCAAGGTATCAATTTCCCATTACCAAATTGACTTATTAGATCACTTATTCATTTTGATTTTGCATGGGACTAAACTCTGTTTCAGTTTTGCCTTTGTTAGAACTTGTATAGCATAGTTGATTATTAAGTGCATAATCGATTAATTGAATGCTGATGGTATGATTAGGTCATTCACGGAGTATGCTGTTCTGATTAATCTTGTTTTGGTTCTTGTAATTGACTGCAATCTACAATAGTCGAATTAGTAATGGATATTGGCTGCAATTACTTGTAATTAATGTTTGTTCTTGAATATATTATTTTGTTGATTTTTTATTAAATGTTTAATTTCATTGTAGTTTGAATTATGTTATATGTGTAAGCCATCAAGAGTCAAAAGTGAAATTTAACTAATTTTAACGTTATTTTCCTTATTTTGTGAAAATAATGTGTGACGCCCCAACTCTTGGGACACGTCACTTAATGGATTTACTCATATGCATAAGGTTTGTGACAATTGCCTTCGGAGAGTTACGTCATCAACAGAGTGAGCACAGTTGATCGTGCTTAGAATCCAAGTGGAGTTGACAATCGAAGTTATTATGGGATGATAGTATGTGAGAAATGATGAGCATGGGCGAAAACCGCGTACAAAACGGAGTTATGGATGGTCCGGAATCGCAAAACGAAGTTTCTGTCGAAAAATGGGAAAAATGGTCTCCGCGGTACGCGATGGCTAAGTTTGGGTTCTTCGCGGTACGCGATGCTTGAAAATATCTGAGATTTCTCCGGATTTCTCCGCGGTACGCGAAGGCCACTTTTTGTTTCTCCGCGGTACGCGAAGGATGGACATGTCGCCAACTTGCTTAAAAAGATCAGATTTCATCAATCATCATCATCATTCTCATTCTGGTTGCTTCCTCTCGACGACACAGCCAACACCCACGAAAATTTCATCATACAATCCATCAAATCTCTGTTTCGAAGTCTTTGGGACGTTTAGATCGCATCAAGAAGCGTTAAAACAAGTTATGATCATCCTTTCATCCGTCAGATTAGGTAATGGTTCATTCTAACCTTTTATTTTGATTATGAATGATTAAATCTTAGTTTTGAACGTAATGATATAGTTAGGGTTGTTGATTATTGCCTAGATGATGGCTAGGATTGATTATAAATAACAAACTCGAACTGTTAACGGGTAAATCCTTGTTTTGAGCCGTTGTAATGCCCGGTTTGCATGGAATCATAACAATGGTTATAATGGTTTAAACCATTTGATTATGACAATGTAGATGATTAGTTTGATTAATCTTTGACATGCAACGTGAAAGTTGGGTGTTTCAAACTAATCACAATCATTAACATACTCATTGGAATGATTATCTGATGTTCATGATAACAGTCAGATTAGTATGTTAAACATGGTTATTAAACCTAATCTAATACTACATTGTGATATTTCATGATATTTGGGTTATCAATAACAAGGATTAATAATTCCTAAGCCATTAAACTGTCTAGTAACTGCTTAAGCATTACAATCAACAACATTAACTATTTGGTTAATCTGAGATTATACTGATTAATCAAGGGTGTCATCAACCTAGTAGTGGGAATCTGAATCAGTATAGGTTCCTACACTATCATACATTGTATGATATTTCATTAAAATAAATAACTAATAATTTAATACCGGTTTGATGACTTTCAAGGCAATGTCTTTGACATTGGATGTTCAAAAGGATTTAATCAGTAAGTTGAAACATAAATAACATATCAAACATAAACTAATGCAGAATCTTATCATTAGCACCAGTTGCGTGTGTTTCTACAATTTGGGACATCAAGTGAGTTTCGTACAACCCCTTTTCTTTTTACAGTTTTATAAACATCGGGGTAACTCTGTAAACTGTTTTCTGAACATATGATATGCATCACTGATATCTGTGTGATTTCATGTGACTTTTTGTGTGATTTCATGGGATTTTGCCGTTAGTAACAACTATCACAGTATCAAAAGTCCTCATTCGTGAACTGTATCTAGTGAACCCATGTGCGGCCGAACAGGAACCATTGATAGTACTATTGGCTGACAACCCATTTGCTGGGAGGATTGCATCTCCCTTGGTGTGAATGTTTGGTACCTGTTTCCATAACAACTTCTTAATGTTAGCGATAGACATTAAGATAATGAGGCATTAAGATATTTACCGACGGGTAGTATCTTCGTGAACGAACAACTGTCCGAAAGGAACTAGATACGGGTCCCATGGTTATCATGAATTGAAACTTTGAGAACATACTTATCATATCATATTGTTCTAAATGAACTGTCGAACTCACCAGCTTTGTGCTGACGTTTTAAACTCAACATTTTTGCAGGACAACGGTGACGATACAGTGAGGATGCACTTCACATAGTTGAACTTTAATGTAACATATTGTGTAATAAACCAAGTTGTTATATCACTGTAGTGACGAAACCTTTGTGTTATATTTATTTTATGTGAATCTGTGTGCTGAGATATCCGTTCAAGTAAGTCACACCCCATCTCTGAGACATCACCACTATGCTTCCGCAACCAAAAGAATGAGACGTATGACATCATCTCAGGTGACGAGAGGTGGGGGTGTGACAAGGTTAATCAAAGACATTAATGTATAGCGGAAACAAAAACAAACTTATTTACAAACAAATGTTTATACATACATTCTATTATTATATAACTGCTATCTATTTACATCCAAACGTAGTGCCAGTTGTTTTCCCTTTGTTACATGTCCGCTGCCTCTGTTCATTCCTTTCCTTTACCTCTAGTGCTAGAGGTCTCACCTGGTCCTAATGTGCATACTCAAAAAGGTTAGCTTACGCTAGTGAGTTCTGAGTTTTGAAAATATTTTATATGCTCGTTATCATGTCAACTTGATTCAAAAGCATTTATTAAAACATTTTAACATAACATATGCATCCATTATCTATGAACAGATTTATAATAAGTGCATCATCTTATCATACAAAGCACCGTCTTATTAATTGGGCAGGCTCACCCACATGTTGGTCGGTCGTCACCTCCCCAGTTGTACAACCCATACCATCTTTCCATAACAGGAAAGACTCATAACCATCCACCCACAATTGGGAAGACACATACATACAGACAGTAAAAATACCATCTCATTGGGATCGAAGTCCCCATATCGCCTCCATCCCGCATATCGGGACACATTCACCCTCCTATACAAGGAGTTGACAGTATAGCTTTGTTACATACAAACATTAGCAACTTATTTAAATTTTGTTCAAAACAACTTTTCTTAAAACATCTTTTCATTAAAACATTTTTTAATAATGTTTTAACCGTCAGTCATACAAAACTTTCAAACATCTCAAAGATATTTATCATGCATACACATCCGCCCTAAAACGTAAAAACAATAAAAGATGGCTCATAGAACTCACCTTAACTTAGTTATGCACAACCAGCTAACTTTCCTTGCTATCCGTCACTTTCTCAAGTTCATAATGATATCCTATTAACATGGATATCCTAACATAATTATAATCTTAATCATATAATGCAAACCCCTTTTTATTTCAGGGTTTCTAAACAGGCAGCACAACGGCTTATCCAATAGTGTTTTTAGATTTTAAGTCGGGCACGGCCTTGACTTATATTCCTTGATATTTCTGAAAACAATTGGGAAGAACCTCTGCTTATAATTGTTTGTTTTTCAAAAACCAATCGGACATAACCTCGACGTGTTTTTGATTTAAACCAAACAATTAATCATAATCTTATTATATATAGTAATAATAAGATCTAAAACGAGCATTATAACAAATCGAAATTATAAGAGATTTATACCTTACAGAAGTTCGGCAGTACCTCGCGTTGAAATGTTGAATACTAGATGATTGGAGGGGTTAAATATGGGTATTTGAAGGTGTAGGGTCGGGATTTAGGAGCTGAAAAGTGAAAAATATCGACAGAATTCGAAAATCTGACGTTTTGGTATTTATAGGCGGTTTTCGCCTACGTTCATGATTTTTCGAGATCTTTCCAATGGTTATACTTTCAAGACCTGAAGAGTTCAATTCATATGACCTTTTATTTAACTTTTTATTCGACTTAGCGTATCTTGAAATCGGAGCCTCGTTTCACGATTTCGCTTACACTCATTTTCTCTATTTTCAAGTTAGGATTCTAGATATGAAGTCGGTTTGACACTTAATTAAGTAAACATAAGGTGATGTATGTTTAGTTAAGAACTATTAACACCAGATTCCTTTTATTGTTTTTTCGCATATTATCACTAATTCAGCTAAAGACTTAGGAATATTAACATTCCTTTAATATAATTGCTATATGTTTAAAGTACAAGAAAACCGGGTGTTACATAACGTCATTGGGATTACTAACTTCAAACGATATCTTTGAGACGGGGACAATGTTTGTTTGTTTTGAATGTGTTATAATGTTATATTAATATAGAGATGACAATATATAGATCAGTGTGAAACTACTAAGAACAAATAGTATCCATGCACAATATCTTTGTTGATCATGTTTTATCTTGTGTTATTTAAGCAATAGTCCAGATTATTATCATATCGGGCATGCGTATTCAACATATAACCAATTTTGAGTATAGAAATGTTTGATGAAATAACTACTACTTGTAGTCTTGTACGTTGTGCTTGATGAAGTGGGACGGTTATGCAATCACCTAACCGTAGTATTTTTTTTAACGACAATTTGGATCACTTACAGGTCTTAGACCCACCCGATCATATCCACGCCAAATAGGAGGAAACCCACCATAGGTGAAAGAAAACCCCCTAGCCCAGCATGGAACCCTTATTTTGTCTATGACATGACTTGAACCCGTGACATCCCCAATATTGAAGCCACATGGTACATCCTCTCAACCACTTGAACTAAGGATCATTGGTACCTAACCGTAGTATGTAATAAAGTTAGATCAATAGGTACACGTGTTAATCTTTTACTGCGGGTCTTTGCTTAAAATTGATTATGTATTGAACGTTTTGTGTTGAAATGATACATCTTTATAATGTCTTTACATATTTACTTCTACAGTGAGATTAGACTCTTTACTGTTTCTTATGAACTTTTTGGTCCATCTACTCAAAAATGTTGCAATGCTTAGTTTTGTGTATTCCCATGAAATTTGTAATATTTCCTTTTATAGTATGGTTTCAAGTTTAAACATAGTTGTTTTGATGGGAATAATGAGGTAATTGTAGGGAAATTTAATAATTGTTTTTATGATTTGGAACCTATAGTTGCTTTAAGTTTGTTATGAGATTGGCTTGCAAAATGATCTCAAGTTATCAGAAGTTTATTGTTGTTAAAATTTGTTAGGGTCTTTTCATATCTGAAATGTGTGGCCTTTTCCTAAAAACTACACTTCTAAATATTAAATTAAGATGTTTTCACCTACAACTCAACCCGAGCCAACCCTTACAATTTTTGCCACCTGAAGTAAAACACAACCCGAACCGACCAAATTCTTGATAAACAAGTGTATTGCAACATCTTTGATTTATATATGTGTGGCCTCAAGGGACAAAGGTAAAATTGCACCAATTTTAACGTTATTTTACTTATTTTGTGAAAAATAATGTTAAAAACGTTGGAATGATTAACTTCAAACGATAACCTTGAACCGGAGACTCCTTCGGATAAGCCTTTCTATCACATGTGGGATAGGGGTAAGGTTTGCATCCATCCTTCTCCACATACCCTACTGAAAAGTAGGAATATACTGGGAAAGTTTGTTTGTTTGGTGTGTGACACTAAATTTTCTTTAGTTACTAATATAAAACTATAGTTGCAATTAACATGTTGGTTTTATAAAAATTCAGAAGCAAAAAGAAACATTTAGAGACCTATTTTATTTCCAGCTTGGTTTTTAATAGCCCTTAATTAAAGACTAAATCGATGATCGATCAAATTATATTATAATCTAGTTTATGGCCACGAGCGCAAAAACTGTCTGGAATTCAAAAGCAAGTTCTGATGACGGTACATAGAGATACCGTAATCTAAGAAGCATGGGTGAATTAATTAACCATAATCATGAGATCTGGGCAAGCATTAAATGCAGCCCATCTAGCATTTAATGAAGAGATGGTGAGCAATTAATGTAGGGAAGGCCTGCCACACATCAGTCAAAGTGACTGAAGAAGCAACGAAAGGTCTTTACTCAGAGAATAAAGACCCAGAGTGTATCCAGAAGAACTTGGGGGGAAAAACCAGGAAGAAGGATATAAAGAGGAGGATTAGGAAAGCTCAATTCATTCAATAACTTCCCAACTATCAGAAAGACAAAGATAAAAGAGAAAGAGTGTTCAACATTAAAGAGATTTGAAAGGTCCTTACGTTGGAAGACCAAAGCTAGTTTTCCCTTGTGGGCTGAACGTGTACTTCCTTAGTCTCTTGTAATGTTCCTGTATGGAACTCCTCTTGTAACTTTGTATTATCCACTACATTTGATATAATGAGAAGTGCTTGTACAATCCCATCCTGTGAATGAGATTATCGCATTTTATGAAAGAGTTTATCATTTAGGCTTTGCTTGTGTTATCCATAACCAAATCTGCTATAATTTGGTTCATCATTTGGCGCCATCCGTGGGACCCGCTTTCGGGTCACCAGTTGACACACACGATCACACGACATGGCTGATGATAATACTCGTCCGATGCCTCAGAGTTTGATCATTAAAGGCTAAGGTAAGAAGGAATCGTTCCCGACGGGGAACACCCTGGGTTCTCAACCCGAAATAACCAAAGTATCGGATGAAGAGTTTTTCCACATCCAACCATGTGTCAAGACCATTAACCGGCGGTCTGCGTCATGGACCGATGGTCCAAGCGAGTATTAACGGTCGATGCACGAAAATGAAGATTTTTTGGGCATATATGTGCTCTCAAATGCAGATACGTAGCATATGTATGCCCCTCTTTGAAGATTCAAGGCAAATATGTTGTATATTGAAACATTCTCAACGTCCTTACGTATTATGAAGTATTTTATTTGTGACACCTCGTAATTTCTAGGTCAGCTTTTCATTTACTTAAATGTTTATTTAAATGCCTTATGTACACGTGGCACTAGAACTAGATTAATTTAGTGTGACACGTGGCACGATAGTACGAACATTGTTACACAACATGATAATCCAAGGGATTATCAAAAACTGCGCACACGTGTCAAAAGTCACGAACGTTGGTGGACGTCACAACACTTAAGCACAGAAACGCTTCACAAGTCAATTATGGCTAATAATCGAGGATTAGAGTCCAAACGACGCTCGAACGATGTTCTAAAGTCGAGAAACGGGCGAGAATGGGCCCAGAACAACAAAACAAGCTTATTGGGCTTGACAAATGGGCCAGGCGGTACGCCTGACCCGAGGCCTTCACCTCAGGCGATGCGCGCGGATGAGGAATATGGCGCCTCATCCGTTCCACCCGCGCGTAACGCACCAAATCGAACCACCACGTCAGGCGATACGCCTGACCACTCTGACAGCTTAAAATCTTCTTGAGCAACACAAAATCCATCATTATCTCTATATCATCATTTGAATCGAACTCAGACGCCATCCCACGAGTTTATCTGTCCTAAAACCTCTCCTAGCACCTCTGTAACACCCTAATAACCTCCATTAACACCATTCTTGAAGCTCAAGTGAGGATTCGAAGACTTAGAAGCTTGAGAAGGAAGTTGGAGCTCGCAGCATCACCATCATCGTTGTTTCTGGACTACTGTCCAGGAGCTCTAGAGACTGCTCTCATCACCATCTCAGGATCTTTGAGGCTTTGGAAGGTAGATTGATGCTCCTTGTAGTCTAAAATGCACTATTCTCACTTCTACACACACATGCAAGTGTTAAATCACACATGCAAGCACCATGACATCACATGCACGAATTTCTTGTAGTTTGAATCTGGGTTTGTCAATAAATCTACTGTAGATGATGATCTATGATGTTAGTATTGAGTTTTGTGATGATCTAAAGTGATGGGTATGAACCTATATGCTTGAAATGATGATTTATGACATTATAATGCCATGCATGTATGATCCATGATGGTTAGAATGATTTTGAGTATATAGACATGTTTCTTGATGATATTGGATGATGATTTCATGAATAGATGATGTTAAAATGGTTTATTGATGATTATTTCTATTTTTAGTAACTTTTGAGTTACAAGATGATGATTTGGTGAAGATGATGAGCATGCATGTGTCTAGATATGTTGTATGAATGATATTATGACGATTTGAATTCTTAGATAATGATTTGTAGTGATAAATTTGGTCATAAGTGATAAGTTACTATTTTTAGTAACTTTTGTTATTTAAATAATGCTAAGTGAATGAATTTGGTTATGTTGACATGTTTGAATGATGCTAGATTAGTAATTATGATGATTGATGATGAGAAAATTGGCTTAGAAAGGTTTAAATGGCCATTTTATGCAAAAACCATAAAGTTACTATTTATAGTAACTTTATTTTTACAAAAACCAACTTATGAATATGTTGTATGATTTGAGCATGCTAAATAACTTAATATGCTATAACATGATGATTAGATGCTAAGTTAGATGGTTTCCGATGTCACGTATGCTATAAATGGAAACTTTCCATTTTAGGAAACTTTTATGTGCTAACATGTTATAAACGACTTATGTGAATCCGTATGATGATGTGTTATGTGTTAACATGATCACATAGGACAAATGAGCATGCTAAAACTTTAAAACTGTTATGCTTTGTGAACTTTCCAAAAATGGAAACTTACTATAAATAGTAAGTTGTCCATAGACGCGACTTGCGCGTTTTGCACACGACGAGCACTTACACGATTGCTACACGATTCACAACCGTCACACGGTTCACCAACGGTTCGTTGACTTGACACGGTCAACTCTGGTCAAACTTGGTCAAACACGGTCAAACACGGTCATTGTGGACCAACACAGTCAAACACGGTCAATGTGGACCAACACTAGCAAACATGGTCATTGTGGACCGACACAGACAAACATGCACAACCAAGGGTTGTTGGCACAAACACGAGCACAAACACGAACACTAGCACGGTCACATACACGAACTCACGTACGGTGTACGATATAGGTTGCCGGTGACCGACTACACTACTTGACGCTTCAGGAGCTTACGCTTACACTTGATTACTTCACTAAGGTGAGTTTACGGCCCCTCTTTACTCTTTTTCAAACGCTTTTAAATAGGGGGAGAATACTAGTTGCATCGAGTCAAACATTATTGCTATTAGAAACATTTTATTGTGTATGCTGGTTTATTGGACAAACATTAAGTGTTGAACTCGTATTAAGCCCTCACAAAGTCTTACCGTTAATGTACGAACAACGTGGTAGATTTGGATGGATCCATTAGGGAATGACTAACCCCATGGGGCACTATGTTGACTGGATGTCATAACCCGTGCAAACTCTGACCTAACTTGCTATGTATACGAGACATAGCGGAGGCAAGGACAAACAAGTCTAGTTCGGTAGTGACGCACTGACACTTTGGGCCTAGGGCTCGGTACTAACATTTGATAAACAGCATGACACACTTTCTTACTATATGTATATCAAAACCTGTGAACTCACCAACCATCGTGTTGACACTTTTTCTAACTTGTATTCTCAGGTAACTAGCGCGGCTAGCAGGAGGACAGGAATGCACAATTTAAGGAACGAGCATTAGGAACTTACATGCATTATGTCTTGTCATTTTGAAAACAATTTACTTTTATTCTGTTAAACAATGTTGTGTTAAACTATTTACATTTCCGCTGCATTTTGTCAAACATTTGATTTTCCGCTGTAATATGATATGATAACTTTTATTCCGCTGCAAACTATTTTATGAGTGTATGTGTCAAACTTTGGATTTGTAAACGCACATAGAGGTGTTCCATATGACCTTGAGCTGTGATTCTGGACACGTCACATCCACGTGGACATACGCCACGAGTGGGAATTTGGGGGTGTGACATTATTAAGAAGTTATGGCCCTTCATGAGACCCTTACGAGGTTTTATTCACTAAATTGATGCATGGATATGTTGGTTATATTCTCAAGCCCTTATGAGAAGCATAACTTAACTTTTCGTTAAAGATCAGAGAAGATTTGTTAATATTTTAGGCATTCACGAGGTCCTTACAGGCTACAAAGCCTTTTCTTCAAGAACTCTAACTATTCTCAAGCTCCTTACGTCAGGTTATATCCACTAAACCAACTTAATATGTTTTTTCATTGATTTTTGCCTGATCTTATGGTCAATAAATAAAAAATTTAATTGAACCATCATGCAATGAAAAAAAAGTTTCATAATAAAAAATTGTGAAGTGATAGGTCACTATATAAAAAAAAGAAAAGTATTTTAGATAATAAAAAAGAATATTAGTTAAAAATATTATAGACACCATCTTAAGTGCACAGATTTCTATATATGAAAAAATAAATAAATAAAGTAAAAAGTAAAAGAAAGAAAAATACTTACATAAGTACGTTCAAAGTAAAAAGAAAAAGTAAGGAAAAAAAAGAAGAAAAAAAATAAAAGTAAAAAAGTAAAAAAGTACCTTTTTAAGTACAATTTACTGTATCAACTTTATCAAAGTTGACATCAAATCTTTGAAGACTTTTCTACTGTAGCAAGTACCGTTTTACTGTATCATGTACTTAACTACTATAACAAATACTCTTTAAATAATCAAAAGGGTTACAAGTTAACACATCAGACATAGACATTTTGAAGGACCTTACAGGATAAAAGACATTCTCGAATTTCTTACAGAAACATAATGTAGTCCATTACCTTTACTGGGACATAATGTAGCCCCTTACCCTTACGGGGACGGAATGTAGCCCCTTACCCTTACGGGGACCGAATTTAGCTCCTTACCCTTACGGAAACTGAACGTAGTCCCTTACCCTTACGGGGATAGAATAGAGTTCCTTGATCTTCCGAGGACGAAATGTAGTCACTTACCTCTTATGAGGATTAAAAAATCTACATTCAGTTATTATGAATATGCTTAAGTTCCTTATCCTTATAACTAAATCTAGTCTCTTACTCGTAACAAAGACTTAAAAGTCTACTTTCAGCAATTATGACTTTGCCCTAGTTCCTCACCCTTACGAGGTCCTTACGCCAGTGGTTATAAATCCTCTCAAGTTTCTTACCTTTACAAGGACTGAAGAGTCTATCAATTATAATTTTGCTCAAGTCCCTTACCTTTATGAGGACTCTTGAGTATACTTTCAGCAGTTATGATTCTGTTCAAGTTACTTATCTCTCACTAGGATTAAAACCCTGCTTTCAACAGCTCTAATTGTGCTTAAGTTCCTTACCTTTTACGTGGGTTGTGATATCTAAGGTGTAAACGTATGCCCATCAAGTAAAAAAAAAAGAAAAGAAAAGAAACCACTTACACCAACTCACCAAGGATGGTGATATCTTACAAATCATATAGACCAATTTATATTGAAAAAAAAAGGAAACAGAAAGAAAAGCATAAAACAAACTAAATGAAGAATAATAAAGAGGGTTGAAAACAATACAAGCAATATTTAATGATAAGGTTTTATGGCTCTTACTCATACTGATATTCATGTGTAAATATCTAATTCATGATACTTTTACTCGTAAATGTTTCACTTCGAAAAAGTAGTAGCACCTACTATCATAATGGTTGCAAAAGCATGGTTAAAATAAGCAGCTGTATTCCCTTCTTCTAACTACAAAACAACCGAAGAGGGCAGGGCCCATCCGATCATTATACTCAAAAGATTTATATAAATCTATTTTAAGCTAAATGCTACAACTAATACTTTGGAATAAAAAAAAGTTTTTGACAATAATATGTTGTCATGTTAACTCTATTTAAAGATTTATTCCATGTTTCAAATGAATATTTGTGTTCAAAATATGGACAAAACAAAACATACTCTAATACGAAAGAGCATACATAAATATATACACCATTGATCAATTTAGTTTGATGTTATAAGTTCAATACTTCCTAAATTGGCGATCATGGCATGTCGCATCAACACCGGCCATAAACCCCTACATATGAATACATGAATCCTTATATATGAGTGCAATATTCTTCTGAGAAGCTAAAAAACATAAGACTTTCTTAAGAAGAAAGCAAGGTCTCATGTTGGCACTTTAAAAAGCCATATGGAAAGTTAAAAACTTAAAGACTTTCTATAAAAAGAAAGCAACACCCAAAAATAGGGTGAAAGGGTGCAACGCCTTGTAAAGGCCACCCAATAACACCAACATAAGGAAAATCCATTGGTGAAATTTCAAACATCCAACAATAGGGTGAAAACGGTGGAAAGCCTTGTAAGGAACACCCAATAACACAACAGTCTCAATAAAAATGCAACTGAATGCATTTCAAAACAGGGAAAAATCAATCCCACCAACGCTCGCACGAAAAAAAAGAAGCATGCATACCTCAGAAAAAGAGGCAACGGGTAACCGACTTTAGAAAAGGGTCCCCGAAAACGTACGTACACAAAGAAATATAAATATCAAATGCATAAAACCTTAGAGTGATCAAAGGCATGCCAATGCCACACAAAAGGTGCATATCCCATTACATAAAAACCAGAACATCAATATTCACACACAAAACAGACAAAAGAAGAAGAAGAAGAAAGAAGGGAAAGAACAGGGAAGCAAAAACCCTGCAAGGACCTTACAAGTTCAGGAAGTGACCCCTAAAGAGTGGCACCACCTGAACTGGGGGACTTGATGACGGTACATAGAGATACCGTAATCTAAGAAGCATGGGTGAATTAATTAACCATAATCATGAGATCTGGGCAAGCATTAAATGCAGCCCATCTAGCATTTAATGAAGAGATGGTGAGCAATTAATGTAGGGAAGGCCTGCCACACATCAGTCAAAGTGACTGAAGAAGCAACGAAAGATCCTTACTCAAAGGATAAAGACCCAGAGTGTATCCAGAAGAACTTGGGGTGAAAAACCAGGAAGAAGGATATAAAGAGGAGGATTAGGAAAGCTCAATTCATTCAATAACTTCCCAAACTATCAGAAAGACAAAGATAAAAGAGAAAGAGTGTTCAGCATTAAAGAGATCTGAAAGGTCCTTACGTTGGAAGACCAAAGCTAGTTTTCCCTTGTGGGCTGAACGTGTACTTCCTTAGTCTCTTGTAATGTTCCTGTATGGAACTCCTCTTGTAACTTTGTATTATCCACTACATTTGATATAATGAGAAGTGCTTGTACAATCCCATCCTGTGAATGAGATTATCACATTTTATGAAAGAGTTTATCATCTAGGCTTTGCTTGTGTTATCCATAACCAAATCCGCTATAATTTGGTTCATCAAGTTCATTCATTATACGACCAAATTATATTATAATCTAGTTTAGCTTAGCTTTTATTTATGGAATATATAATTATTATGTATACATGTGTGTGATTTACATAAATCATTTGCATCATTTTAAATATTAGACGTAAACAAAAATTTGGCAAAAAAAGGTGGGTTACAAGTTTGTGCAACTTATCTTGTAAATCGCCTTTGGTTATGCTTCTGGGTGTGCAAACCCTGTCAAATCCATACCTATTGGAGCTTTACGTGAGAATCATTTAGTATAAAAATAAGAACCGACAACCGATTTCCATCAAGCCCATATCCGAAATTCTTTTAGCATAAAATAAGAATCGGAGACCGACCCTTTTTTATAGTGGTAAGCTGGGTATGGTTCATGTATAACCGCGTCGATTCTAGTCATGTAGGTGAAGCTGTTTATGTGTTGATTGGGCCATTGTGATTGATGTTTATCATTTTTGCCATGTTCTAGTTTGGATGCTTGTGTACTAATAAACGATCAATTCAAAATTTTAAATTTAAATAAAAACAATATAAGTTTTTTAATGTTTTTCAGTTTTAATATCTGAAAGCTTAATGCAATGGAATACTTTTCCATTTATTATCAATTGATGGGTTCATAGACAAGATTTCACGGGGAAATAAACTAAACTTCTAAACATTTAGATTTTTTAGTCAAATAGGTTTCATGGATTTATGCTCTGCCTGACGAGTAATACCCTTATCCATCCTGTAATCATGAAGGCTAATACCTTGGAATCGTAAATTGAAGCTTATGTGCACCACGAGTGTGATACCCGAGAATCTCCGACATACAACCCGACAATGTTTCTGACTAGGGAATATCTTCTTTCGATTGTTTAAGAGAATAACGAATTTTATTTACGAAAAAACGAACTGACAACGTAAAAACGATAAAAACAACCTAAGAACACACATATATGTATGTATAAAGACAAAATTACATAGTTGAACCTTTATGTTTGTAATAAATAACAAATATGAACATTTAACTATATTAATTACGCTAAACAACCTTTAAGTATTTAAGTTGTTTCAACTTTCAACCTTTACATTAACCCCGGTTACATTTTCCAGTTAAATCTAGTCTTGTGCAAAAAATGTGATGGGTATTCTAGGTATTTTGATCTTTTGTTATTTTTAAATATAAAACCCACTATTCACGTATTATCGTATCTTATTCAATAATTTACTCCAAATGAGGGTGTTCGAAAATTAGGGCTAAAACCCACCCAGAAGTTCACGTGGTTCCTCCGTCTTCGGTTAGTGTTCACCCAGAAGTTCACGTGGTTCCTCCATCTTCAGTTAGTGTTCAAAACCTAAGGTTTATCCATAGGGAGATGATCAAATGTTAACCCATGTTTATTGCGTTAATCGAATAACTATATCTTATTACTTTGGGCCCACACTAATGTAAATCTAAAGGCGCCATGGGGTTCGACCGACCCCAATGAACTTGTAATTTTCAATGTTATATATATGATCTGATCTCGAGCGACCTCAAGAAATTTTGTCTCCGACCCCCATGAAAATTTAACGAACTAGGCAAAGCTCAATTTAAAATTATTTTAAAGCCAACAATTTAAAATAAATACCCATATAACGCAATATCTATTACTAATGTTGAAGCTCAATTAACAATTTAGTTATATATTTAATCAGCCATGGTTCATTTAAAAAAGTAATAAGACCCAATTTATATATTAAGTGATTGAATTTAATGTTCATAATTCATGTTCGATTTGCTCCGAAAAATAGATTAAAATAATAACTTACTAATATACATTGTTTTCCCCAACATCACAACTGCAATTTATATATTGGGTGATTATTGTGTAGGTTGAAACTTATTAACATAATGAGCAAATTAGTTGATTTGTGTATAATTTGTTTATTTAGTTAATATGAAACAATTTTTTAAAAGAAAATTTAAACATTCTCCTTCTTATTATTTTTAATTTATAAATTTAAACAGTAATTTTTTGAATCATTTCGAAAAAAATCAATTTTATCGTATCATGAAAAAAATTACTAAAATAATTAACAACAAATAATTGTTCAAAAAAAATTTCAGACCCCCGTAAAAAAAATTTATAGGTCCGTCACTGTCTTCAAAATAAACAAATTAGTTTTATATTTAAAATAAACAGATGAAAATTAATTGCCAATTCTTGTATATGTTAGTCATTTGTAATAGTTTTGGTGTTTAGTGCTTGTGAGTTTTTGGCTTACAAGGTGATCTTATCTTGCAATTTGGTGGTTTTATTTTAATGGAGTTCCCTTTTGTTGTTCAAAAAAAAAAAAACCAAAATCTTAGCAAATATTTCTGTTAGAAATATCATAAATGTGAATATCAACGGTCCGTGACGATTTGAATTACGATTAAAAATTATTATAAAAGCAACCTGCTATTTCTCTTTCATGTTTCATGCAGACATAAAGTTGCTGTCCAGTCTACTCTACGATTATCGCTCCAGTCGCTAAACTCCCAATGCCATCTCTCCTAGGGTTGGGCTTGTTGGATTAATCTTGATGGGTCGGGTTATGGGTCAACATGGTTTTAATTTAATCATATGTTTTTAATGTTTAATTAGATCATGGGTAGGTTTAGATTTATGCAAGTAGTGGGTTTAAGTTGTAGGAGTAGTGGGTCAATCATGTGGTTAGTGGGTAAAAAATGTGGGATGTAATTCTCACGTATGGATGTGTATTTAATTATGGTTTTGCATTGAATGAAAAAAAACAAGAATTAGAAAGCAGAAAACTTTGGCAGCAAATTTTTTGAACGACAAAATTCTTGTACATTATATTGTGAGTGTGAGTTTTTTTTGTGTAACTTGGGGCCTGAACCAACAATTGGTATCAGAGTGAAGGTTAATCGAGGGCCGTTTTGAGAGTCGTTTTCACGAGAAACAAAGCAGCCCATTGGCTGCAGGGCTGTGGAGGAAGAATCAAGCATGGAAACGTTGGTGATTGATGTTAGACGTAGCAATAGACCGTTGCCAGAAATTTAATTCTGGTGAGACCGATGAAAAAAATTGGCGAGTCAGAAGACCGTTACCTCGCCAGAAGAAAGAAAGTGCCGAAGTGTTTGAGACCGTTGCCGGACAAGCAGAACTGATGCCGTGAAAGACCGAACGGCGTGACCGAGACCGACCAATTCTTCATTCCGGAAAGAAAGAATGAGACCGGATTTTTGCTAGAAGAAAGTTCAAATCGTAATTGTGAACTCGAGATCAAGACCGAAGGGGTTCACTGTAGACCGAGAAAGAGAAAGAAATCGAAAGGACCGATGAAAGAAGACCGCTGATTGTGAGGACCGAATTGAAGAAAGAAGACCGAAGACACGGCCGGAAAATTGAACATCATACGCAAGGAAGCATTGATCGTTGGTTTTCAAACATTTCCGCTGTGAATTGTTTGAGAAGGAACAAGTAAGTTATTTTGTTTTTGTCGATAGTAGGTGACCAGAATGAAAGAAAGAAGGTTGGCAGGTAGCAAGATTACATCATGCATGATTCAGGAGCAAGAAACCGATTTTTTTGTAGTTCGAATGATAAGAAGAAAGAAAAACTAATTCTCATTGAGTTCAAAAGACAAGAACAAACACAAGCAATTGAATCGAGAAGCAAGAAGCATGTCCAAGATCAAGATTAAGGGGGTGAATGTTGGATTAATCTTGATGGGTCGGGTTATGGGTCAACATGGTTTTAATTTAATCATATGTTTTTAATGTTTAATTAGATCATGGGTAGGTTTAGATTTATGCAAGTAGTGGGTTTAAGTTGTAGGAGTAGTGGGTCAATCATGTGGTTAGTGGGTAAAAAATGTGGGATGTAATTCTCACGTATGGATGTGTATTTAATTATGGTTTTGCATTGAATGAAAAAAAACAAGAATTAGAAAGCAGAAAACTTTGGCAGCAAATTTTTTGAACGACAAAATTCTTGTACATTATATTGTGAGTGTGAGTTTTTTTTTGTGTAACTTGGGGCCTGAACCAACAATTGGTATCAGAGTGAAGGTTAATCGAGGGCCGTTTTGAGAGTCGTTTTCACGAGAAACAAAGCAGCCCATTGGCTGCAGGGCTGTGGAGGAAGAATCAAGCATGGAAACGTTGGTGATTGATGTTAGACGTAGCAATAGACCGTTGCCAGAAATTTAATTCTGGTGAGACCGATGAAAAAAATTGGCGAGTCAGAAGACCGTTACCTCGCCAGAAGAAAGAAAGTGCCGAAGTGTTTGAGACCGTTGCCGGACAAGCAGAACTGATGCCGTGAAAGACCGAACGGCGTGACCGAGACCGACCAATTCTTCATTCCGGAAAGAAAGAATGAGACCGGATTTTTGCTAGAAGAAAGTTCAAATCGTAATTGTGAACTCGAGATCAAGACCGAAGGGGTTCACTGTAGACCGAGAAAGAGAAAGAAATCGAAAGGACCGATGAAAGAAGACCGCTGATTGTGAGGACCGAATTGAAGAAAGAAGACCGAAGACACGGCCGGAAAATTGAACATCATACGCAAGGAAGCATTGATCGTTGGTTTTCAAACATTTCCGCTGTGAATTGTTTGAGAAGGAACAAGTAAGTTATTTTGTTTTTGTCGATAGTAGGTGACCAGAATGAAAGAAAGAAGGTTGGCAGGTAGCAAGATTACATCATGCATGATTCAGGAGCAAGAAACCGATTTTTTTGTAGTTCGAATGATAAGAAGAAAGAAAAACTAATTCTCATTGAGTTCAAAAGACAAGAACAAACACAAGCAATTGAATCGAGAAGCAAGAAGCATGTCCAAGATCAAGATTAAGGGGGTGAATGTTGGATTAATCTTGATGGGTCGGGTTATGGGTCAACATGGTTTTAATTTAATCATATGTTTTTAATGTTTAATTAGATCATGGGTAGGTTTAGATTTATGCAAGTAGTGGGTTTAAGTTGTAGGAGTAGTGGGTCAATCATGTGGTTAGTGGGTAAAAAATGTGGGATGTAATTCTCACGTATGGATGTGTATTTAATTATGGTTTTGCATTGAATGAAAAAAAACAAGAATTAGAAAGCAGAAAACTTTGGCAGCAAATTTTTTGAACGACAAAATTCTTGTACATTATATTGTGAGTGTGAGTTTTTTTTTGTGTAACTTGGGGCCTGAACCAACAGGGCTTGCCGCTTAATCGAGGCCGATTTGTTCATAGTTTTCTTCAGCGCTATATCGTTTTTTTTGTTTTGTTTTTGCGTAATTCGTGTCTGTGTAAACTTTCCAATCAAGTTAATTTTTGTTGTATGTATGTTGATTTTGAAGCAGATTTGAAGTTTAGTGGTGCGGTGCGATGGCTGACTATAAACTGAGGAAAAATTGTAGTCAAGAAGCGGTGCTAGTGTATCGTCGGATCATGCGGACACAGATCGGGGGAGTCGATGTTTCAGGTCGTCATCGTTGCGCGAGATTGACCCTCTTTTTCGTGTGGTTTTGTAAGTTTTTTATCGTTCAATCTTCGCGTTGTTCTTTTAGACCTTATGCTAAATAGACGGGAAAAAATGCATACAAATTCCTCACATCCAAATATCTATACTTATATCTGCATTTATCTTTTTGAATCAACAGATTTTGTGTTAATAGCTAAAAATTCGTTGAGGAAACACAGATTCACGTCTCTGTTGTGGTTTTCATCTTCTTTTTCTGTTTCTTTAGTGATGGTTTTAATTCTAGGTGGATGTGGTGTCTGTTACTTCACTGATGTGATGATGGGCTGGCTTTTCATCAGGTGTAATCAAAGTGATGTTTTAGAATTATTTGGTTTGCAGATTCACGTCTCTTTGTAGCACTTGCATCAAAATTTGTTCAGAAATATGCATTACATTATTTTTTATGAATAAGACTTTCAAACCTACGGTCAATTTTGTGATGATAAGTTCATATTAGCATGTTTATAAAAACTTTGACAGACTGTGGAATTTCTGTAACATTTATTGTTTTTTATAGTTGAATCATTTATATTCAAATATACATATTATCATAATTATCATGCGAGATTTAATTGCTGACTGTTAACATTTTCTTTCATTAGGCCTATGATTATTGTTGATTGGAACGGTGATGAAGCCCAACCTCAATATTTAGTTCTGGTAAGTATTGAGCAACATCTTTTTAACTGCTTCACCATTGAACCTTGGTAGGGCATGTTGTTTACTATGCACATATGGTTTTATTTCTCTTCATATTTTATGATATAAAGCAAGAAAAAAATATTTGTTTTGCATCTGTTTTGAGTACTAAATTTCTGTTTTGAATGAAGTACTAAAATGTCAGATTACAACTCCGAGACACCAAACAAATCCCTAGGACTGCTATAACTTGCATGATATAGACCACGAAAAAGATGAAGTTAAACCACAATGAGAAACATACTTGCCCCGTTAGCATGCATATAACGGAGCAACCAACCCCCTTCAACATCTCTCATAATGTGTTCTACGCTGTTGAAAGCTAGATCCACATGAGGTGTGTAACGCATAGCTAAAAAAACGCCAATTCACTATCTGAATGACTAAACAAATACCAGCTAACGGACCGAACCCCCACCAATAACTAAGATTGCTCGGGGTTGGATAATCTATCAAATGATGATTCAGTGTGGAGAAGAAAGGTTGTTTAAGAATCGAGAATCGTTGGTTCCTTACGGTCAGTTTTTTTTTTGTTGTTTCTTTTGTTTGTAGCTTGGGTTGTAATCTTTGAAGTTAATTGGGCGTATACATCGAAATTTCCAGTTAGATTTGCTCAAACCATAAAAGGTATGTCAGAGCACCAATAGTTTAATTGCCATCTGGATTTGCTCAAAAAAATTTGATTTTCTCTTGTAGCTTTTCTTGATGTGGTACAAAATCGTTAGGAAAAACAATGCGTGCTATTTATTTTGTTCAAACTAGATTTGTTTTGAAGTTTGTTATCAGCTGCAGCTTGGGTTGTAATCTTGGAAGTTAATTGTGCGAATGCATCAAAATTTCCAGCTAGATTTGCACCATAAAAAAGTATGTTCAAGCACAAATAGTTTAATTTCTCTACATAGTTTATCATTTAAACCAAAAAAAATTAAATTGTCTTTTGTAGCCTTTTCAAATATGGTACAAAATTGTATGGCAAGCAACACATGCTGATTTATATCTAACTAAGATGCTATAATTCAGGTTGTATCAGCTGGAACTTGAGCTGTAATTTTACCAGTTACAGACTTATATACACCAAAATAGACCCAGATGGACTTTATTAAACCATGGATAATTGGGTATATTTTATAGCTACAAAATTTTTAGGCTCAGCCACTCGGGTATATTTTTTCGTATTACCTTCTTATTTTGTGTGATGCTGCAAATAGCTGCTAACTATTTTTCTTATTTGAAAATTTTAAACTTGTATATTTTTCTTACTTGATGTTTCTTTTTTGCAGATCAATATTTGAACTTTTGGCTTAACAGTTATTTAATCTGCTATATATGTGCCTCTAGACCTGGAAGCTATAAGACAAATATCATAAATTGCGTAATTCTGTTTTAATTTGACAAGTATTGTGTAAAAAAGGCACGCACTTAATTATGTGTAAATTTTTTTGTTAATATAATGTGTTTATATTTTTTTTAAGCAGATTGAAGTTTAATTGTTTAGTGATGTAGCTGATTTATAGTTGAAGAGAAAAAGATGTGAAGAGGCTGGGCTAGTGGACACAAACAGTACAGGAATCTGCTATGTATGTGCCTTTAAAGAGGGAATCTAGAAGACGGATATCCTAAATTGCGTGATAAGTTTAAGGTAATTTTGGAGGTTTGTAAGTTGTTTTTGATGCAACTAAACATGCTGAGGTCTTAGTTTCGAACTTAGTATATTATGACGTCTAAATAAGTATTTCTGATACTGTTTTCTTACGTGTTAGAAAGTTAGGATATATTTTTTTTTGTGTGATATAATTAGTAAGAACACCTTAGCATCTCACTCCTTTTAAACTGTTTTTGGTTATGTTGACCTTTTCTTGTTGAAGCTGATTTTTCCTCTAGCAGTCCAGCCCAAGAAATCATATGAGCATGAATAAAAATGGGGTAAATGCCTAATCTACTTTTGTTGTACATACCCATAATGTTGAACTCAAGTGTAAAACTATTTTTTTGAGTTAGGATGGCAATCCGGTTTGTAAACATTGATGGGTGGCTAAAATCAGTTTTGTGAAGATATAAGCAAGCTTTGACACAATGTGTAATATCTTTGTAACATTTCTTGAACTTGAAATGTGATGAAACTACTATGTATGCTCATATTTGAGGACTATCAGAATCATCATGCCATTCTTGTTGCTAATTGGTTTCTTTTTCCTTTCCTTTTCTTTTCTTGGTTATGATTATAATTGCTTCGAATGTGCTTGAAATCATCTGCCATAATATTTGATTCTAATGTTAAAGTATTGAAGCTTGGTAAATGTATTTCGAGAGCATTAGTTTAATTTCTCTACATATTTTATGATAGAGATTATAGTTATATTAATATGTTGGTAATAGTTAGTAGTAATGGTAGGTTCTAGATAAGGGTAGTTTGGTTATATTGATATCTAGTGTGTTTGATAGTGGATTATAAACAGAGGTTAGGATTATGAGTGAGGAGGGGAGAGAATTGTTTAAGATTGTATTGGCTTCTGCTAGAAGCAGAGAGAGGGATTTTCCTTGGATTCACTATTGTAATTTCCCTTGTTCGATTAATGCAAATCCTAGCCTTCTCTTAATTCTGGTCTTTCTTCGTTTTAGTTCATTTTCGATTGTGCGTGTTTAATTTCTTATCATTTTATCATGTAAAGGAAAAAATAGAAGGATTTGTTTTGCAGCTGATTTATATATGGTGCTAACTTGTATGGCAAGACAACACATGCCATCTTTTTTTTTTTGTCCAACTAGATGTGTTTTGAAGGTTGCTTTTGGCTGCTGCTTGGGCTGTAATCTTGGAAGTAAATTGTGCATTTAAATCAAAATTTCCAGCTGGATTTGATCAAACCTTAAGAGGTATGTCAGGGCACATATATAGTTCAATTTCTCTATTTTGCTTATCATTTTAACCAAAAAACTTCAATTTTCTTTTATAGCTTTTATGGATGTGGTACAAAATTTTAAAGAAAGAAAATACATGCCGTTTAGGTGCCTTTTTTCAGATTGTATCAGCTGCAGCTTGCTCTGTAATTTCAACATTTAGTCGTCACATACATACACCAAAAGAGACCCAGATGGATTTTCTCAAACCATGGACATTTGGCTATATTTTTAAAGCTATGGTATATTTTATGTCTACAAAATGTTAAGACTCGGTATATTTTTTCGTATCTACTATGTGAAAAAGGCATTGTTCTTTGTTAAAAGATAAATATCACAAATTGCATTGTTCTTTGTTAATTTTAACAAGTATTATGTGAAAAAGGTATAGAGTTAATTATTTGTTCAAATTTTAGTTAATTTATGTTGTTTATATGTTTTTTTTTGAATCAAATATGAAGTTTAATGATGCAGTGATGTAGCTGATTAAAAGTTGAACAGAAAACCACGTCTAGAGGCTGGCCTAGAGGCTCATCAGATCAACCGCGGTGGCGGATCACGTGAACACGAACAGGGGGGAATCTTCGAGTGTTAATGTTTGATGGTGAGGTGGGGCCCTCTTTGCGGGTAGAGATTGCTTCCATTCCTCATGTGATTTTGTAAGTTTTGTGTTCATTTTTTCATGATTGTATGCTAATCTAACGTCAAAAGTTTCTTACTAACATCTATCCTATTCACTGCACTACCATCCTTTTTCAATCTTAAATAATGTGGATAACTTGAAACAAGGCACGATCTACTTAGGTAGTGCCGTAGTGCGTAAGCATAATAATCATAACACAATGTTGTTTGCTATTCACAGCAAACATAAGTATAAGAACCTGGATTGTGTAGTTTCTCTTTTACAGGATATGCGTGAAGTGGGGACCAATTACTTCATGCAAGAACTGAAGCAAAATTTTTTCCTGTATCTAGTTTTAGTCTCCTTTCTATAATTTTTACGTTGCATTTTTTTTTTCTATTCTTATGGTTTGAAAGGTAAGCTTTTGAGGTGGATCAGCAACACGACTTATTTCAACCTCCAGGATTTACTCTTGAATCGGAAGCTTGCAAGGAGAGTAATTTTAACAGAACAATACTCACGTTGAGTCCTTAGTTTCGAACTTGGTTTAGTTTTCTTGCTTGGTGTTTTTTCGCTGATCAATTGTTTGTACTTATTTCTTACATTTTAGGAATATTCTATGAATGCGCCTTCCAACTGGGAACCTAGAAGACGAAACTCCTAAAAAGCTCATGACATGCTTTCCTTCTCGTAAGTATTTTTGATATCTTATATTGTTAAAACACCAGTAATAGGATTTTATTACTAGTGTTCCAGATGTTTTTTGTGAGAATCTTACATATTTAATGGAAGTTATGCTTGCTTTCAATGCTAGCAAATTCCTATACTTTCAATTCAATCTAAATACATAAAGCTGCTTGGATCGAAGTAAGGAGATCAAAACGTTTCTAGTGGACATTATGACAATTTGCATGAGTATTTATGGTATGGTTCTCTTGGGTGTTTTAGTGTCAAGATATTTGTTTCGCTTATTGTTATTACTTATAATACTCGAGCATTTGAGGTCTTTAGATTGTGTTTATTAGGTTGGACAATTCATGTTGTTGATTTTTCTCTAAGCTGACGGATCATATGAATTTGAAAAGCAGGGTTGATGCCTAATCTACTTTGGTTTGTTATCCCATAGTGTTAAACTCAATTGTCAAGATATTTTCATGAATCTGTATGGCAAACTGGCTGGTAACCGTTATGCGACTATAGTCTGTTTTGTGGATATACGATCATATTTACGTGTATAATCTACAAGTTATCGTTGCCTTGATGACATGCAGTTGATAACATTTGCTCGTTCTTTTACTATAGTAGGCTATGATTATTGTTGCTTGGAATGGTGATGGAAACCTTACCACAATCTGTGTTTCTGTTGTTTTTAGGATAGTAGGTAGAGTCTTCATAAATGCTTCAATATTGAAGCTTGGACAACGTATGTCGAGTGCTAGTAGTTTGTATTCTTTTACATATATTATCACAGATTGTGTTTAAAGCGAAGAAAAAATGTTGGATCTTCTGTTTTGTGGAAATATAACTTGACAAATCAACTTGAACATGTTTTGTTGCATGTAAATATTCAGATTCAGCAAATTTAAAATGCTACTCTGCACCTAAGGTCAGTAACATATGAATTCACCCCTGCATCTCGTTTTGCTGCTTGCAAGTATTCATCTTTGGAATAGTCCGAAACCTGATAAGAACCCAAGGCCAGGCAGTTGTAAATTTACTTTTCAAATTCGAACCAGTATATTTTTCTTACTTTATGCTTTTTTGCTGATCTGTTGTTTGTACTTTTGTGTTTACAGTAAAGGAATCTGCTATGTAAGTGACTTTGAAGCAGGAAGCTAGAAGACGAATATCCTAACTTGCATGATAAGTTGAAGGTAATTTTAGAGGTTTGTAAGTTATTTTTGATGCAAGTAAACATGATGAGGTCTGAGTTTCAAACTTAGGCTATTATGACGTCTAAATTAGTATTTATGATATGGTTTTCTTACGTGTTAGAAAGTTAGGATATTTTTTTGTGTAATATAATTAGTAAGAACACCTTAGCATCTTAGGCCCTCATAATGCATACGTGTTGTATATTATTTATATTTAGATAATATTGGTTTATATTTAGTTTCCGATTTTATAGGTAAGGAGATAACTATTGTATTTGTTATATATATTGAGATGAATGAAAGGGAGATTTCATGGGAAAAATAATATCCTTTATGGTATTAGAGCCAAAACCCTAATCTCCCCTTCTCTCTCAATTTTTTCGTCCGATCTCCCACCCTCCTTCGCAACATGCTGCTCTCCCTTTCACCATGGACACCAAGATTCATCCTGCGTTGACTTTCTCCAACATCAAATCTCCCATTCCGGTTGTCCTTGAAACCAAAAAAGCCCCTATGGTTCCTGGTCGGAAATTTTTCGTATTCATTGTCGTGTCTACCAGGTTTATGATCATCTTCTACCTAAGCCGACCCCTCCTCCACCCGTAGCCGATGCTGATAAGTCTAAAATCGAGTCTGCCAACGCCCTCTCGATGCCTTAGTGCTCTAGTGGATCTATGGACAATATCCAATGATCTCCTGCATACTATTTTGTAACCTAATACAACAGCATACGAGGCATGGACGACTCTTGAAAACAAGTCTTCACGAGCAATTTATCTTACTCAAAAGCTGTCAACCACTCGATTGAACAATTTTCCTAACATGTCTGCCTAATCAAGATGCTAACCGATCAGTTAGCAAATGTTGGCAAACCACAAGACAATGCTACCCTAGTCCTTCAAATGATTTCAGGCCCATCCTAACAATATGAAGCCATCTCCATGCTCCTACAACAAACATCTCCTCTTCCTTATTTTTATGAAGCACGTTCCTGCCTTTGCATGGAAGAAACACGTAAACAGTAACAGTCCCGCATTGCTGCACAACAGTCCCGAACCGCTCTCACTACATCAGCTCCGTAATAGGACTCTAACAACTATCCACGGCCTGATTATCACACCTCCGATCGTGGGCGGTGTAACAACCTCGAAAATTCAGGTCCAATTTGAACTTTTATTATTTATTAAATCGTCTAGAATATTTCGTAAGTTAATTTCTAAGTTAGAAATGTATTCGATATCCTAGGGATCAATTAAAGGAATATGTTATTTCGAATAACGAACTTAGAACCAAACACGAAAGGGATTCGAATCGACATTAGACGGTTAATTGAAAGTCACTTTACTCGGCCCAAACACCTTAACAATTTAATTACGACAATTGGTAAATACAATGCCAACATAATTATGTTATACTAGAATGTATATACATAAATTGCTATAATCAGACACATAAAAGTATGTACATGGAATCATTTACTTAAAACAACTAATTTATTTAACACACATAATTAATTATAAGAAAAGTACTATATATATATATATAGAATGCAACATTTATATATATATATATGGACGCGTATATATATGTGTAGACAAGCAACATTTATGTATATGTATATATATATATATACAAAATGCACACATACATACACTTGTTCATACACATGTAAACAAATACATGTATGCATGTATACAAAACAAATCAAACAACTACAAAACACATAAATATAAATTCATGCATATGTATAAAATACATATATAGATATTCATACATTTATACATACATATATATATATATATATATGGATATATACACCACATACACTCAAACACAAAACAACAAAAGAGATTCCTCTCAATTCAAACCCACCACCTATTCCACCAATCCCTCTCTCCCTTTTTCTTTCAAAATTCTGCCCACTTTCTGGCAGCTTTGGTATGCCAACTTCCAGACCCTATAACTCATTCCACACTCCACCAAATTCATCCATTCTTTTTTTCAAAATACACCTTAATGTCCTCCAGAAGTATCCCAAGTATTCTCACTTATTTTCATCAAGATTTCGACCTCCAAACAGCCCTCTAAACTCAGGTGCGCAGAAACCGACCAGCTTTGCTATCTTCACTTCTTCATCACGGTTAAGGTACCAAATGAACTCCAAATCACCTCATTCTTTTTTTGATCTTCTTGGACTTCAATTTACTTTGTTTGGTAAAAATCCCAGGAGCTTTTGAGACCCAGAACTAAGCTTAGAAGTCCTAGAAAACGTGGAACAAGTGCAGCAACATTACATGCAAAGGCTTGCATCTTCCTTGATTCTTGAACTTTTGAACTCAAATACTTGCAACAACTCCTCATAGAAGATTCTTTGTTATCATTTTCAGATCCTACCATCTAATAATCCATCTCTCTTCATTATCTTTCAAGAACTAGGTACAAAATCTTACATTTTAAAATCAAAAACTCATTTTTATTAACGTTTTTGCACACTATCATATACTCTTTCAAATCTATGACCAAGACCTATTTTTAAACAGAAAATAAAGACCATTTAACTTCCAAAATTTCGTGGTTTTGAAGCCATGATCAAAACTCTTACATGCAACAAGGTTGCATGTACAAAAAGACGAGTTTTTGAGTTCTAAAAACAACAACTATGTATTTTTATCATTACTTCTTGTTGACCACGACCAAGAACTTGTTTGGGCAGTAAAAATAAATGTTTTAACTATCAAAGGTCGTTTGTATAAAAGCTTGGTCGAAAGACACACATGCACGAAGGCTGCATGTGCCTAAACTTAGTTTTGAGCACTAATTCCTTCACCTTTGCACCTTCACTTCATCTAAAGCCAATACACTTTTGTTAACCACATTTACAGCCCTAAAACCCTCTGGATACAGCAGCCTCACACGTAGGATTGGTTGAGCACTGGTCAAGGCAAAGCAATATCTTTAAGGGTATTCATTCAACTAGTTTAGTTATGTTTTATTTGCATAGTTTGCATTTAACACTTGTATTAGCACATGAACACTTATAACATATAAAACACATGTAATATAAGTTAAAATGAGTAAAAGGATCTGAACATAAAAGGTAACACAATGCATGCAACGTCTTGTACGTTAAAAACGGGCATAACGCGTTAAAATCTCAAAAACCGACACAAACCGTACATGCATAACTTCAAACATTCCAGAAGTTAAAAACATCTTAAATGATGTTAAAAATGATTTAAATATGTTTTATAAGACATCCCTAACATGGTTTAAGCTTAAAACCGTTGTATTACCGAACCGACGTGTTAAAAACTACTAAAACGGTTTATTTTTGTGCATATTTAAATTCTGGAAATTTTATAAGTTTATTTATGATAAATAATGTATTATATCATATTTTAATGAGTTATGGTGATTAAAAAGACTGACAATGTATTTTACGCAAAACTAGTTACGAAGCCGACTCATTTGAATTATTAAATCGCATAGTCTTGGACTATAACTTATTTTTGAAATATTACAGAATATATACAAGTAAAAATATATAAAATAATGTTATAAAAATATTTGGGATGATAGGAAATACGAAAGACTCTTTAAAAGCGAAACTACGTACATAACTGACACGCGAAATGCGTAAAAACGGGTTTTTATATATATGCAAGCCAATAACTATTTATACCAGAATATTATTCTTAATATATTTTATATATAATGGAGATATAATTTCTAAAACTTATGGGCTTAAACTATTTATTTAAAATGGATAAAAACCGCGTTATGGGCGTTACCGGCCCAATTAGCCCACTAAGTAAAATGAGGTATTTTTAATCAAAAGATTTTATTAATAAATAGTCTATTTTGAATATTTGAACAAGTATATACTTATTTAGACAAATTATGATTTATAAACGTATTGTTGAGCTTTAAACGTCTTGACGGGCCCAATAGGCCCAATAGCAACTTTACATGTAAAAATAACTTAAAGCTCAATTGTTAACCTATCTAGTTTATTTAATTTGTATACAATAACCATGTTAAAAATTCTAATTACATACATACAAGATGTAACGTAAATGTTATAACTTATAAAACATCTAAACTGGGCTTGAGTAAAGTATGACACTATGCATAGAGCACAATGATACTAGCAACACGTTTAAACATAGGTATACACCTATCTTGTAAAGGCAACCACGTGGAATATTCAACTCACTACTCGGTTTGCAAACCTTAACCTCGGTGAGTTTTTGTGCAAACCTTTTCCTTCTTTACTATGTTTTGGGATGGAATATATGCTACTAAAACTTTTTATGTGTATTAATGTTTGAGACTTGTTACTTCCCATATTGTTGTCCCTTCTTTAGAGCACACCATTAACCCTAGTTGGGGCCATTAGTATTATGGGTAGCGCTATCTGAGAAACCCTCATACACAGTGGTCTCCCCACTGAGATTGGCAAATCGTTGTGGCATAATTACTAACTATTTTATTTAGTTCATTAATGGGAAATGAACTACGCAGGGACGGAACGCCGGCATATGGTCTTGTTGCGAGATCATATGGGTGGTGCAGGATTGGCTGTGCGACTTGAACATTGTACACGAACGAACAAACTATTGTTATCTTTGTTTATTTCAAAGAATACAAACTGTTTACTTATTAAATGTTTTTAACTGCTCAAGCTCACCAGCTTTATGCTGACCCAAACTCTTTTAAGCATGTATTTCAGGACGTTAAACTAAGAAGGAGAGTTAGACGGGAAGCTTTTGGTGCCTAATTACACTTTGGAGTCTATGTTAGAGACTTGCTTTATTATTTCCGCTGCCTAGGAATTAGATTTAAACTTCGTTGTTTTGTTATTATAGACATTATGATATTGGGTTGTTCATGCCCACTTTTGGTTTTAAGACAATTGTTAAGACTATTTTGTACTAGTTGATGATGAAGTTATATTAGTCCTACTTAATTAAGTGTTTTACCAATCTTTCGTCTTGCCCCTACCGGCGGGGTGCGACAGGCGGGGACGGGGTCGTGGCCGCGGCATGGGCCGCAACATCAGTGGATACCTAACCCACCTTCGTATCAATCTTCATGCGGATAACAACTATCCACGGCCTGATTATCTACGCGCGGACGTGGATCTCCACACTCTTCATAATTTTCGACGCCCACCGGCGGCTACTATCAGTGGATACCTAACCCACCTTCATATCAATCTTCATGGAACTCTTGACAACATTAGTGGATTCCAACACCGAATCAATGTAGTGTCAACCGACCCTGCCCATATCCCTCTCGGCCACAAACAGGTTCCCCCGGCTTACTTGGAACCCGACCTTCCGCCTTTTATGCATCCAGCTATTATGCTCTAAAAGACATCGATCAAGCACTGCATACCATGACACATAATCCGCCTGACAACACATGGTACATGGACACTAGGGCAACAACGCATATGACCAACAATCAAGGTACATTTCAATCGGTTTTTAATACGGGCATTTATAAAAATATGTTCGAAATGGTAAAACCATCCCCGTACTAGGCCATGGCAATCAAACTTTACCTCAACCATATCCACCTTTACACCTCAACCAAGTTCTCTATTCCTCTAAACTTATTAAAAACTTAATATCCGTTAGACGACTTGCAAGGGATAATAAAATTTCAATTGAACTTGATCCTTATGGTTTTCTTATGAAGGACCTCAAGACTCAGACGCCTATCCTCCGATGCAATAGTGCTAGTGACCTTTATCCCCTCACACCCGATATTCTCAGCACCATTCAATTCCCTTCTGCATTTGCAGTCATCTCACAAGACATATGGCACCAAAGACTCGGGCATCCAGGCCCCACCATTTTAAATGCTTTAAACAAATTTTCTTTTATTTAATGTAATAAAGTTAGACAAAAATTATGTGAACCTTGTGTGTTCGTTAAAAGTACTCGTTTGCCTTTTCATGATTCAGTTCATGTTTCGTCTATGCCTTTTGATATTATTCATAGTGATCAATGGACTTCCCTCGTTCTTAGTACCGGGGGGCATCGTTATTACGCTTTATTTTTGATAATCATACTAACCTTTTGCGAACATTCCCACTTAGTTGTAAATCACAACTTTTTGAAACATTCTCCATGTTCCATCCATTCATTCATACTCAGTTTGACAAAAAGATTAGAAATTTACAATGTGACAATGGTGATGAGTATAATAACCAAGCTTTTCTTAATTTTTGCAATCATACGGGTCTGCAATTTCGATTCTCTTGTCCCTACACCTCTTCTCAAAACGAGAAAGCAGAACACACTATTCGCTCAATTAATAATATTGTTCGCACCCTTCTTTCTCAATCCCATCTTGCCCTATCGTATTGGCATCATGCATTATAGGTCGCCACCTACATCCTCAACATACTCCCACACAAAACAACTAACTCTCGTTCACCAACTCAATTACTTTACAATTGCATACCCGCCTACGACCATCTTCGATCTTTCAGTTGTTTACGCTATCCTTTACTTCTGTTTACGACCATTCATAAACTTCAACCTCGTTCAACTCCTTGTGTCTTCCTTGGTTATCCTTCCACGCATTAGGGGTTACAAATGCCTCGATCTCACCACAAACCGCATTATCCTTTGTCGCCATGTTCAATTCGATGAACCGATATTTCCCTATGCAAGTCGTTTTCCATCGACAACGTCCCAAACCTTTAATTATGACTCTTTCACCTCTGCCCCACACCCGTTCATTTGGACCCAAACATCCCACACAAATGAACAATTACCGGTTCCAATGGAGCCAACACCTCCTTCCTCATCTTTGGCCCAGCCTCCACCTCCTGCCTCACCTACGGCTTCGCCCGCACCTTCGGCCCTACCCACTGTCCAGCCCTCCAGTCACGGCCAAACTAATACTCCCATCCCACCAGCTTGCACTTCAACAACCCAACAGTCTAGACTTGCACATACTTTCCCACAATTTTAGACACGCTCCACAAAACATAAAAACCAACCAGTATCCTCATTGCCCATACCGATCCCACCCCCTCCCCCCGCCTATCAGATTCGAACCCGTTCAATGAACGACTTTCGTAAACAAAAGCAACCACTTAACAACGTTCAGTCCTATGGTTAAACCAGCCACTATTCGAACAGTATTAGCATTAGCCTTATCCTACTCTTGGCCGATTCACCAACTTGATGTTACTAATTCATTCCTACATGGCACGTTGAGTGAGATGGTTTACATGTATCAACCAATGGGGTTTCGCAATCCTAACTACCCTTACTACAACGTTCTCTGTACGTTCTTAAACAAGCCCCAAGGGCATGGTATCAACGCTTCACTGATTTTGACATATGGCGTAGGTTTTTAGCTCTAGGTGATTGGCTTATGTATCTTGCATACTACATAGGGCCTAGGTGTTTGATAATTGCCTTTTTGCTATGGAATTTGGCTTAGCTAATGTATGTTTTGAATTAGTATGCAGGGTACTTGTTCAAAGTCACAACACGTGTGCGATACTAAAAGTTGATGTTCTTTGTTATCTAATGGAATTCCGTGCCCTTCTCATTCCATTCAATCATATATATAATACAAGAGTTTTGAGATCCTATATTCTAGGATGAGATACAAATCAATACAAAATATTTTGAATCATAGCCATATATATCTATAACTATTTTAGTATAATAAATATACAAATACATACATATATATGTATTTGTTGAGAATAGTTCAAAAATCATCAAAGAGGATCAATGGTAAGCCTTTTGTGAAAGATATCCGCGATTTGATGACTAGAAGGGATGTGTAGAACTCGGACATGCCCTTGAGCCACTTTTTCTCGAACAAAGTGTATATCCAACTCAATACGTTTAGTGCGTTGGCGCTGAACTGGTTACGTGAGAGGTAAACAACGCTGACATTATCGCAATATACTAGTGTTGCATGGAGGTGAAGTCCAATTGGATCAAATAATTACCACAAACACCAAATCAAACAAGAACAACAAAATGAATGAAAATAGTCGGCCCCTTTGGCTCTTTTATTCTTGAATTATTTAGAAGATGAAGTAGAAAATGAAAGGGAGGATTAAGCCAATATATAACTGAAAACTTAACCCCCAAGATAAACTAAACATGGTAAATTTCTACTAAACAAGGAAAGTTCCAGCTAGTAAATTTCCAGCTGTAGAACATAAAAAAAACAGCTGTAAATACTACAGGCTTTATTCTGAATAATAAAAAATCAACTTAATTATTAATTTTTCAAGATTAACCCAATAGGAGGATGATGTAGCTCTAGAAGTAAATTACGTAGACAAGTTTCAGAGACGACATTAGCTACCCCTTTATACTCGGCTTCGGCGCTAGAGCGAGAAATGATAGCTTGTTGTTTAGAAGACCAGGAGACCAGATTGTCTCCTAACTAAACGCGGTATCCGGATATGGATCTTCTCGTGTTGGGGCAACCGGCCCAATCCGTGTCAGTATAGGAAATAAGTTTGGAAACCGAAGACCGAGTGATATGTAGGCCGAAGTGAGCGGTGCCTTGAATTTACATCAGGATGCGCTTTAGCGCATGCATGTGAGAAGACCGAGGTGCATGCGTGTGCATGCAAACTTGTTGGACCGCATAACTAATGCCCGATTGTGTAAATGTTAAATATCGTAGTGCCCCGGCCAATTGATGAATATGTGTGCCTTCGACTTCAAGTAGGCTGCTAGTCGTGGAGCTTAATTTTGATTTAGTAGCAACAGGATTACGTGAGCTCATCCCGGCACGTTCAAGAATTTCTCCGGTGTACTTATGCTGCGAAAGAAATAAGGAATCTTTGGTGCGTGCGACTGAGATGCCTAGGAAGTAGCTAAGTGGACCCAAGTCTTTCATGGCGAATTCGACAGTAAGGAGATCCATAAGGGCGTGGCGAAGAGCATATGAGGATGTAACCAATATAATATCATCTACATATAAAAGAAGATAGGCTGTGTGATTGTTCTTTTTGTAGACGAAGTGGTAGTGGTCACAATTGTTGTATGAAAAACCGAGAGAGAGCACGTAATCTGCGAACCGTTGATACCAAGCTCGCGATGCTTGCCCTTTAGGCCATAGAGAGATTTCTGCAATTTACACACATGATGAGGAAAACGTGTGTCTTGAAACCCTGGAGGTATATGCATATATATACAGTCACATGAAGATTCTCGTGTAAGAAAGCATTCTTTACATCCAGTTGGTGAATTGGCCAAGAGAATGGTTATGCAATGGTAAGTACAGTACGAATGGTGGCTGGTTTCACCACTGGGATAAATGTCTCCCCACAGTCAATGCCAATTTATTGAGATCTACCATCACAAACTAAAAGAGCCTTGTAGCGCTCGAAGGTGCCATCTGATTTTGTCTTATGATGAAAAATCCTCATACTCCGCACAGTTTTCATATTAGAGGTTCAGAGGACTAACTCCCACGTGCTATTATCGATAAGGGCCCGGAACACGTCGGTTATAGCTTGGTTCCAATACGGGTTACGAAGGGCCTTGATTGGGTTGCGTGGTAATGCAGAAATGGGAGTGGTAGATGTGTGTAAGTTAAGTGTGTGTCGAGGTTTTGAAATCCCTGACATACTGCGAGAGTGCATTGATCGAGACTTGGGACGAAGCAGATGAAGGTGTAGTGAAATGAGGTTGGGACGATGAGGACCACAGAAGTGGGTGGGTGCCGTGAGACGTGAGGAGCCGATAATCAGTCGGGGAGACTAAAGGTGAGGTGGAGAATGGGAAGACTGTTTGTCACACCCCCAAATTCCCACTCGTGGTGTCAGTCCACGTGGGTGTGACGTGGCCAGAATCACAGCTCAAGATCATATACAACAACTGTATATGTGTTTACAAATACAATGTTTGACATACACTTAACAAAATAGTTTGCAACAGGTGAGAGCTGGTCCCTACAGTGTACCGGTTGCAAACTTCACTTAACAAAATACGGATTCGATTTTCTCGACCCAGCGTAGCATTCCCATAGCTCCTTCTGTTTGTCAGAAACCAATGTCGCGTGTTAGGCGAGAGTTAGTACCGTTGTTAGTTCCACTTGTTTCACTGTGCTGGCGACTCGCTTCATACTCAGCGATCGTCGTCGGTCAACCATCATCTTGATGACAGCTGCATCCATTGTTCGCTTAGTGGAACGCGCATATGGTCCTCTTCCAGCCATATAATGTTAATGTTAGTTAGCTTGAGTTAGAGTGTTAGTCAGATGTCATGTCAGATGTCATGTAAGATGTAATGTCAGTGGTCATGTTAGATATCATGTCAGCAACCAATCATAGTCAGGACACGCGATAAAACAAAACATCATTCTCATTAATACAAGAGTTGAAGTACAAAGATTTCAAATGATAATAATACGAGTTCATACAAGCACATCTCACTCGTCTAGGCAATACAAAACGGAAATACAAAATAAACTGTCTAATCTGAGTCTACGGTAACGTGTGAGATGTCACTCTCGGCTTCGTCATCGTCCTCGTCGGGATCCTCATTGGGATCCTCATCAAAATCACCCTCCTCGAGGTCCTCGACCTCGAACTGCAGCCCGTCCTCAAGTGGTGGCTCGAAAATGAACTGCTCCGCCCATGCGTTAAGCATGGCCTCGCTGGCCTGTATCATGGCCTGATTCTCCTGGTTAGCAACCTCGTTCACGGCGATGCGTCCATCATGCTTTCTGCATGATCTCAACCATCTGTCCGTGCTGACTCATCAGCTGGGCCACCTGAAGACGTAGTGTCTCCACCTGCTCCTGTAGACTATCGTTACGCCTCTTAAGGTGTTGGTTCTTCTCACGAAAAACTCGGACCTCGTCCGATAACTCACCGTTCCTCCTAGCCTCGGACCTTCGCAGCCCACGTGGCCTATACACGACATGAGGCTAGGAGGAACGGTGAGTTATCGGACGAGGTCCGAGTTCTTTGTGAGAAGAACCAACGCCTTAAAAGGCGTAACGATAGTCTACAGGAGCAGGTGGAGACACTACATCTTCAGGTGGCCCAACTGATGAGTCAGCACGGACAGATGGTTGAGATCATGCAGGAGCATGATGGACGCATCGCCGCGAACGAGGTTTGCTAACCAGGAGAATCAGGCCATGATACAGGCCAACGAGGCTATGCTTAACGCATGGGCGGAGCAGTTCATTGTCGAGCCATCACTTGAGGACGGGCCGCAGTTCGAGGTCGAGGAGGTTGATTTTGATGAGGAGGACGATGACGGAGCCGAGAGTGACATCTCACACGTTACCGTAGACTCCGGTTAGAAAGTTTATTTTCTATTTCCTCTTTGTATTGTCTAGACGAGCGGGATGTGCTCGTATGAACTCGTATTATTATCATTTGAAATCTTCGTACTTCAACTCTTATATTAATGAGAATGATGTTTTGTCTTATGTATCGTACTCTGACTGTGGTTGTTTGTTAACATAACCCCTAACATGACATCTGACTAACACACTAACATTCTATCCCTTCCGTATATAAACCATCTATGACGGGAAGAGGAACGTATGGGCGCCACCCTAAGTTAACGATGGACTCGGCTGTTATTAAGATGATGGTTGATTGCCCTCAATGAGCTGGGCTGTACGGTGGAATACCCATGTTCAAACCTTGGGGTTGTACGGTGCCAACTCAATGAGCTGGGCTGATTTCACCAGACGACTACAGGAGGAATACTGTCCTCGGGATGAGATCAGGAAGCTAGAGGCTGAATTCTGGGTATTGAAGATGGTGGGCTCTGAAATCGAGCAATATTGTGCTCGATTTCGTGAATTGTGTAAACTATGCCCGGCTATGGTGACGTCGGAGTATAAGCAAATCGAGCAGTTCATTAGTGGGTTGCCCGAGCAGATTCAGAGCATGGTGACTGCGTCTGACCTCACCATCATCTAACCATTGATCCGACTAGCCCACAAACTGACTGACCAAGCTGTGGCTCAGGGCAAGCTACCCAAGCGAGGCGAACATCTGAAGCCTCAAGAAAGCCACAAGAGGAAGGGGGAACCTAGCCACCATCAGTCTCATCAATCTCAGCAGCAACAACGATCTACACTAGCCAGAGCCTTCACTGCCACGCAACCTGATGACAAAGGGAAGGGTGTATATCAAGGGAAATACCCTCTGTGCAACCGGTACACATACCACCACTTCGGGCAAAGCGAGCGGTACCTTTGCCTGCGGTGCGAAAGACATGGCCACATGGCCAAAGACTGCAGATCCAAGTTTCCTAGCAACAACAACAACTACTTCAACCACAACCCGAACAACAACAACCAGAACACTCTCAAGGGATGTTATGAATGTGGAAAACCAGGTCACATGAGGAGGGATTGCCCTCTGTTGAAGAAAGCCGGAGGTGGAGCGGCGAAAGGTCGAGCATTTGTGATTCGCTTGGGGGAAGACAAGGATGATCCAAAAATCGTGACCGGTACGTTTCTTTTAAATAATGTATATGCTAGTATATTATTTGATACTTGTGCCGATAAGAGTTTTATATCTAGTGAATTTAGCAAATTACTAGACATTACCGCAACACCACTAGATTATAAGTATACCGTAAAGTTAGCCAACGGCAAACTAATCGAAACACAACACGTCTTTCGAGGATGCGTCATGACTTTGGCGGATCACGAACTCGAAATCGACTTGATGCCGATGACTCTCGGGAGCTTTGATTTGGTTGCTGGAATGGACTGGCTATCCGCAAACCAGGCAGAAATCGTATGCAACGAGAAGATCGTGCAAGTGACGTTGCAGAACGGGGAACAGATCTCAATTCTGGGTGAACGACGGAGGATACCACTAAACATTATGTCTTGCATGTAGGCGAGCAAGGACATACAGAAGGGATACACTGCAATACTGGCCCTTATCACAGAACAACCGAAGAAAGAAAGGAAGATTGAGGACCTCGCCGTAGTCCACGATTTTCCCGAAGTGTTTCCCGAGGATCTACCTGGACTATCTCCGAAACGACAAGTCGAGTTCCAGATAGATCTCACTCCCGTAGCAGCACCGATCGCTAAAGCTCCATACCGACTAGCACTGACCGTGATGCAAGAATTGTCTAACAAGTTGCAAGAACTATTAGACAAGGGATTTATCAGGCCGAGCTTCTCGCCTTGGGGAGCACCGGTCTTGTTCGTGAAGAAGAAATGCGGATCATTCCTAATGTGTATCGACTACAGGGAGCTGAACAAGGTGACGATCAAGAATCGATACCCGTTACCGCGAATAGATGATCTGTTTTGATCAATTGCAAGGATCAAGCTACTATTCGAAGATCGATTTAAGATCGGGTTACCATCAACTAAGGATACAGGAGAATGATATTTCTAAGATTGCCTTTAGAACCAGATACAGACACTACGAATTTCTGGTTATGCCCTTTGGACTGACCAACGCACCAGCAGTATTCATGGACCTTATGAATAGAGTGTGCAAACCATATCTCGACAAATTCGTAATAGTGTTCATTGACGACATCTTGATCTACTCCAAGAATCAGGAAGAACATGCTGAACATCTGAGGTTAGTTATAGAACTATTGAAGAATGAACAATTGTACGCGAAGTTTTCCAAATGTGACTTTTGGATTCGCGAAGTCCAATTCCTTGGACATTAGGTTAATGAAAAGGGAATACATGTAGACCCAACCAAGATTGAAGCCATAAAGACCTGGGAAGCACCCAAGACTCCAACTGAGGTGCGACAATTCCTAGGACTGGCCGGGTACTACCGAAGATTCATCGAACGATTTTCAAAGATCGCTCAATCACTGACCTCCCTAACACACAAGGATAAGAAGTTCGACTGGGGAGACAAACTAGAAGCTGCTTTCAGCTTATTGAAGCAGAAACTATGTACTGCACCAATCCTATCCTTGTCGGAAGACTTCCTCAACTGGCGACACAAAGTCGACATACTTGTGTTTCCACAAGACTCTTTAACTATCAATCGAAATTGACAGCTCATACCGGTACAGACTTCTTTAACAACAATCATTCACATAACATCACATTACATATATTATTCATATCCATAACATCGTTCATTCACACATAACATGGTTAAATTATTTAAACCATCATAAACATATTAAGTTCTATGCAACGTAGTGCTCAACTTTTGCCAACCGCAGCCGGGATTTCAAAACCACATTTTCTACCTGACCTTGGCCGAGACTTTAAAAATCATTTTCTCAACCGTAGTGACTTAAAAAATTCTTTATACCTCAACTGAGACTACGACGACGAAAGTTAATAATGAGAGAAAAATGTCAATGCGAAGATAGTATCTAATTTTTGTCGTCGTCGTCGTCGTTCATATGACCTTAGATCTGAATGGGTCTGAATAGTAAAGGTTAATAATGAGAGTTCACCAAGTAAAGATTCACAATGTTACTTAAGGGTTATTTGGTTGGATCTTAATAGGTTTGAATCTGCATGGTTCAGATTCAGACTGTTTGTTTCACGAAAAAAACCACGTCTTAACGGAGAAAAATGTCTGAATGGAGTTCTGAACCATTCAGATCTCAAAACAAGTCTAAATGCGCACCACACCGTCTGAATAGGGAAAAAAAAGGAAGCGCTCGTCAACCCCTAAAGGTTTGAACCACCAAAGGTCTCCATGTCGGCGATCTACCAACCGTGAACCAAATCCAACGATGGCGGTGACGATGACCAAGCACTCGACCGACTGTTACGACGACGACCGACTGTTGCAATGATCGAGCACTCGACGACCGGTGAAGACGGCGACCGGTGATGACGAGGCTTAGGGTTTTCTGAAAAAAGAGGGTATTTGAGGGCTGACGGTGGATGGACAGTGCTGCAGCGGTGGAGGTCGGGGATGCGGCGGTGGAGGTCAGGGCTGCGGCGGTGATAACTGGGACCTCGAATCAGGATGGGGTTTTTATCAAAAAAAAATTTATATTTTTTATTTTTATTTAGATGTGCAACTAAACAGTCTTAACTGGTTTAACACTTAATGGTTTAGACACTCTTAACCATTTAGCACTTAAAGATTCAGACCCAACCAAACGGCCCTTATAGTTCAAAGTTCATAAAATCTAAGGCATAATTTGTGAAAGATTGTCCAAAAGATCATGACACTAATTTAAAGTTTCATAATTTAAATAACCAAATTTCAAAGTCAAACATAACCATTACAATACAACTTCAAAATCAAATACAAATTTAAGAATTAAAACATAAGTCTTTGATAAACTATCTAGGCCCATTCATCCTAGATTTGTCACGTAGTTATTCACCTAACCTGTCACACATATAAAGTAAAGGTCAACTAATTGAAAATTTTTTAGTAGCCATGTTTTTGTTAGCATAAGTGTAAAAGTATGTAAACTCAAATGACTACAAGTATGAAAGTTATGCATGTATATGAACAAGTATGTATATAATTGTGTACCACTCTTTTTTAACACAAGATTAACACGCAAAGAGAGCGCGACTCTCTTAGGAAGCCAAGTACTAGAATACATTTACGTTTACGATTACAAGTAGCATGTATGTTCAGCAAAGCACATAAAGAAACAAGTATAGAAGGCAAGCTCATCACATGATATCATTTCAACTAGATATGCATTTCTAAGTTTATAAGTTTCAAAAGATATAAGTGTTTAAGTTTTTGAATACAGACATTTGTGAAGGCTCTTAATGACTTTTATAAAACAACTGAGTGCTAACAAAGTAACTCAAAATAACTTAAAGATATAATATTTATACATTAATAAAATACATAAAAGAAATTGTACTCGATGGTTATGATTATACATGGTAATCTTGACCCATAACAAGATAAACGGATATAAATGGGTAAACAATTATTGTATTTTGGGTTGAAATGAGTAACATTAAGACATAATATGGGTTGGGATGGGTAACTATCACACCCGGAGCCGGCGGGTCGGATCGAATCTCCCGTCGGCGGAAAGGTCCCGGGGCGTGATATCGGGTGATAATCGAAGTGATCAGATTGTTATATTGCACATGACATAAAATGAGAAAGCACTAAATGAAATAGAATTACAAAGTTAAATTACATTAGTATCGTTCATAATTCAACAATGTAAATCTACTAATGACATCATAAATCTTCCATCTTGTATCTGCACAAGATTTACAAAATAATATGTATAACGATGTTCAAATTATGCACGTTCAAAATAATATGTCCTCTATCTGGGCTTCCTAGTCACAAGCACGGACTTCTTAATTAAACATGTTCATCACCTGATAAGTCATGCAAAAATAAAGTCAACACTTGGTTGGTTAGTTCATTTACTTTTGTTACTGAAAATGAATTTGAACAAACCTGACCAGACGACAACCTTAACCTCACCAACAACTACCTATGCTATCCAGCCAAGTATGCTTATATATAGGGCATACGTAGGGTCAAGCTTACCGTAAGCCTAGCCGCCAGCCCACCACATACCAAACCGTATAACATACTGTTGTTAATGAAAATTAAGCGTTTCATTTCCTCATCATCAACACACTAGTTCTTGTTAGGGGTTGTTTGTTTGCATCTGAATGGCATTAAGAGGTTACCTCTTAACCATTTAGAGGTTATGAACCATTACCAACATCTTAACCATTTAGACTTAAGGATACTTTTTAACCATTCACATGTTATGAACCATTGAGAGGTAGCCTCTGAATGAGATTAAGAGGCTACCAAACATGGCCTTAATTTCAACAAAATGTGGAAATTCTCGTGATTCCTTACGCTTATCACACACATGAACAACCATGACAAATGTAGAAACATTTAATTAAAATGCTTAAATAAGTGAATAAGTAAACATTTAATCAAAAACAAAGACCTAGTGATTGGGCCTTGGTCAAACTCGAGTAGACTAGTATAATAATCAATGTTCTTAGAAGTTGAGGAATTCTGTAAATATCATCAAACATACGACTTATAAGCAATCAGTCTAGCTAGGACTTCATGAAATATATGATTTTATAGATCGTCTAGCTCTTTCTTAATCGTTCTTGTTTCCTTATAGACCGTTTAGTTCTTTGGCACATGCTATCTTTAATTATTTCCCATATATTCCTCTGAAAATAGATCGTTGAAAACAGTTCTTCGAATATAGATCTTTGTGAATAGTTCTTTGAAGATAGATCGTTGAATATAGTTCTTTGAAAATAGATCTTTGAATATAGTTATTTGAAAATAGATCGTTGAATATAGTTTCTTTGAAAATAGCTCTTTGAACATGTTTACTTGAAATAAACAATTATTAACTTATTATGAGTAAATAATCATTTTTGAAACCTGCAATAAGTTTACCTAGACATAATATAGGATAACAATTATACATATAAAACATATATGATGTAAAAGCATTTAAGTAAAATATAGTCCAAGGAAAATAATTTGCGCATACTTCTCAGCCCCGCGTTTATAAAACAAAAATGTTTAGAAAGAGGGCAATGAACTCACTTGTGTTGCTATGCAAATGAACCACAAAATACATGCATGCTCGTTGATTGTAGACTATATATCTTTAGCACCTAAGTTGATTTATTATGATTCGAATACTACAAGTATTTATAGTTGACGTATATAGGGTTTCGGTCTTGATGGACAATTAAGTGTCCTATATACTTGCTAGTGTTACTAAGATTTTCTAGTAATTATCCTATGTTACATACCCTCTATGAACCCTTGTCCCTTAGTTAATAATAACTAAACCTTATTTATATAAGCTTCATGCTAGTGAAATTCATGACCTTTTAAATAAACCATCATTTATAAAATTCTCTTTAAATTGCAAAATATCAAGTTTAAAATCCCTTAAATTATTTTGTAAACACTTCAATAAAGTAATTTATAAGTCATTATATTTTAGTAAAAACATAAGTTATTTTTATGAAAAATATAAGTTAAACATATTAGAACATAAGTTAATCCCACTAATTTAACTCCAAGTCCCTCATTAGTTCTTTGCTACAACATTGTTCTTTGTTCATCCATGTGTATTCCTTACGTTAGATTATTCAATTTGAACAATCTAAGTTAGTTATACAATTGCATGAAATCACTAAGTGTTAGAGTGTTGACTCATATAGTCAATACATTCATACCTAGTTAGTTTCTTTGAATTCAAATGATCTCACTTGTTACCTTAGTTCTCTTTTGACACTTTTAATCACTTAACAACCCCTAGATGGTTGTGATTTATAGGAAAATACCTAGTTTATTTGCTTATAACTCATTAGACTTAAGTTTGGGTTATTGGGGTTTTTAGTTAACACTTGTAACCAAAACCCAGAACCTTCACCATTGTACCCTCTTTGTCCATGACTTTCCCTAACAATACTCATAGGTAATAACCCTATTTGATTGAAAAACCTGTGTTTAGATTGTTTAAAGTGGTTTACAAGATTTTTGAGATTAAAAACCTTAATTTTGATGGATTACAAACCTGATTAACACAACAAAGGTCTCATATGGATCCTTTCCAATGCTAATCCTTCCCTTATGATTTTTATCAAACATTTTCAGCCATTTCAGACTCAATTGGTTACTAAACATACTTGTTTAAGTATTAAGTTAATTTAGAAATAGGTTTTAGGTTTATAACCTTAGTTTCGGTGAGATGCAAACCGTTTTAAACAGGTTACGGCATTCTAATGGCTGTCTACTCGATATACCCATGTTCAAACAACCCTTATGATCTAGTTTCCTAGTGATTTTAGCTGGTTCCAAGCTTGAAATACTTGGACTACATTTGGCTACTAATATCGACAAGACCCTGACCCATATCGATGGATTTTGTGAGGTAATATCGATGAATATACAGCCCCTAAACTGCCAATACTATAGGTTCGATGGTTTCACTTTGGACAACCCTTAGGCCATCAATACTGCCATTTACCCAGGTTCTAACTGTGACACCTCGTATTTTCCAGGTCAGCAATTACTTTATTTTAATAGCAATGTGTATTATTATTTCATACGTGGCACTAGAATTGTTAATATTTAGTGTGACACGTGGCACAACAGTCCAAACACACAGATAATTCGATGAATTATCGAAACATGCACGTGTCTTGAATAACGAACGTTGGTGAATTACACAAACCACAGTCCATTTGCACTACACTTAGGTTCTAGAAAACCTAAAATAGGTGAAATGATGTTCATATGTCTCGAAACGATGATCGTAATCGAGAAATACGAGAAGAATGGGCCAAAATATGAAAATGGACCAAATTGGGCCGGATCCAGGGCCCAGGTTGTACGCCTGGCCCGGTGCTTCACTCATGGCGATACGCGCGGATGAGGAACGGAAGCCGCCTAGCCGGTGGACGCACGCGGTAAGTGTTGAAACTAATTGATTCCATGTTAAAAATTTTTGGATAACTTTCTGACTTCTTAATTTATTTACTATATGGAATGAGTTTTTTATATATCTCCAATTTTAAGCCCAATCAATAAAATAACTTAACTGTTGCAATATTATGTACAAAAAATGTGTCAATTTGGATCAGGCGATGCGCCTCGGATGCGCCTCGGATACGCAGAGGCTAAAATCTAGATTTACACTCAACCTATCTCTTTGTAATCATTCCAATCGGCCTACTACTCTCTTCTCGAGTTCCAGACCCTCCCCACTCGACATTATCACCTGCAAAACTCCATTTGAGCTCTAGGAAGCCATTGTTGCACCCTTAGAAGCTTGAGATTGAAGAAATTGGAGCTTAGGAACTTAAGGAGGCCATTGTAGGTGCTTATCATCATCATCAACTCCTTCTAGCAGTTGGAATCCCTTCACCAAATCAGTTCCAGAAGCTCTACAACTCATCTCAGGCCGTGTCTCATTGATTCAAAGCCTTGTGAGGTAGCATCTATGCCCAAAATAGCTTAAAAACACCTCTAAACACACATGCAAGGCAATCCACCCACATGCAATCACTCACACACCACATGCATGAATTTTAGCTTGACTAAATCTATGATTTTATGATTATATGGCTGATTTGATGATTTAAAAACGATCCATGATCTTGATAGAGTTTGTTGAGTAAATGGTGAGTTTGTTATGAAATGGGTATTGATGATCACATGCATGTATGATCTAAGTGTGTTGGCATGATTTTTGATGTTAAAATGTTATTATAAATGGTATTTGAGATGTTTTACATGATGAGGGATAGTTGATAATGTTAAGAAATGGTTATTTGCACATCCTGCTAACCACATGCATGTTTTTAAATCCGTAAGTTATGTTTAAAATGATGAATTGAAACTATTGTGATGATTATTGATGTGTTTAGGTTGCTAGAAATGTTCAAAAATGTGATTTGCACACTATTTCTAAAAATAGTAACTTTTTGTTATGAATTTGCTAATGAATGATGAACTTGATGTTATAGTATGATTAGCATGAGTATATGAGCCTAACATAATGATATTAGTAGGGGTGTTCATCGGGTCGGATAACGAGTTATTCGGGTTTTTCGAATCGGGTTTCTCAGGTTGGAAAATTTTTTTGGGCTATCCGAAACACAACCCGAAATTCAAAATATATTATTCGACCCGAAAAATCCGAATAACCTAAACAACCCGAATAACCCTGTTTTTTCGGGTTTTTCGGATATCTGACCCGAAAAAACCAATTTTTGCATATTCGAAACCCGACCCGAATCTAAAATCATATTATCCGACCTGAATAACCCGAAAAACCCGAAATAGATTTCGGATACGGTTTTTTCGGGTTTCGGATACGATTTGGATTTCGAATTTTTTCGAGTTTCGAATATTTTGAACACCCCTAGATATCAGGCATTTTGATTCATTAGGATATCGTTTATGAGAACTTTCTTAATTTAGTAACTTTTGAACACGAAACGTGCTTAACTGGCTAAGTGTAATTATGTGCTATGTGATAACATGTTCACTTAGGATAAACATGCATGTTAGAATAATCAGATTATGATTTCTTGCATGACTTGCCTAACTTGGAAACTTTCCCGAAAATAGAAACTTACTATGAAAATAGTAAGTTTCTTAACGAATGTGATTTTGGTATCCGCACACCTCACACGACACTAAACTGCACGTTACACGATCACTGGTACTAAAACCGTCACCAACGGGTCGTTAGGTCAAACACGGTCAAACACGGTCCTGTGAGACCCACAAGTATGTTAACACAAACTTATAACACCTGTGTGATATAGGTAACCGCTGAAAGAGGCGCACTATTCCGTTCTTGTAAGAACGCACTCTACGGAAACTCAGGTGAGTTTACAACCCCACTTTTACTCTTTAACTGCTTTTACTAAACTTTTGGGGTGAGAATGCAATGCAATTGTTTTAGATATATGACTGGTATGCTGTAAAACAACTTTTCGTGTGCAACTATTATCGCCACAAGTCCTCATTATTCTTACCTTTAGTTGTGTGACAAACGAGTTGTTAATACGTAGTACTACTGAGTTTGACTAGCCCCACTCAGCACCAATGTTGACTGGAGGTTATAACGAGAACCTGTCACAACCCAATCAGAGGGCTTGACTAACGATTGATTCAAAACACAAAGTAGCGGAAGACAAAATGAATATATTACAATTTAACCAAAGGTTTAGACTAAGTATCTAATTTGTTTACAACAAATCTAAAATGTGATTTAACTAATGGGAGATTCTCTAGAGATATTGGGTCCATCCAGGCATCAGCACACTTTATAAATCTTTAAGCCAAGTTCTCTTGTTTTACATCTTGAATTCTTGTTCTAGCAACCAAGTATCCGAGCCATACCTGTTTCTATTTACCTGAAAGACATGCTAAAATACGTCAACTAAAAAGTTGGTGAGCTCATGAGTTTTAGTTTACAGACACAATAATAAATAGCATGTGATAATTCAAAAACAATACAACCAACCCTGTGCCATGCCGAGCGTTTGCCTCTTATAATGCTAGCCCGTATCATGACATTTTAATCTACTTCCCATTCCGAGACCCGTTCCTGCCCTCGGTGTAAATGTGTCAAAGCGAATATATGCCACAACGGTTGACATTAACCTCAGTGGGGTTTCAACCCTATTTTTATAAGGCCACCCTTTCGGGCCACTGTGCGTGGGGGATTCCCCAAGTAGTACTACCCATATACCCACCGGCTCTCCTCCGGAGTTAATGGCTGTAAATTATGTTTAATGTCTAGGGGAAGCAATTATATTTGAAACGGACGTTCATTATCACATAAATATAAATTTATAAACGGTTTTTGGAGCATGCTTTCAGTATCCCAAAACAGTAAAAGAAAAGGGATCACATGAACTCACCTGGTTGCTTTAATGGATTCCTTTTGTTCCTGTACAAATATGTCATTGTGCCACTATGCATGATTTGCTATGTTCCTTGAGGTATCATCAAAGCAAGTTCCTAATTGTAATCACCTATACATGTATAAGTTGTAGTTTCATACATTATGGTTGTTTACTGTGGTTGAGCTCTTTGGGTTAAGGTGTTCAAAGTTTACTAGTGTAAAGTTTCTTTATATTACCATACCTAGTGAAATCCCACTATACAATTGTACCTATAAATGTATGTGAAACATTATAATCAATTGATGTTTAATAAACTACTAGTGTGTTTGAGGTTTCTAAGACGTTGTGTATGTTGTGGTCATTGTATATACTAATTATTATAATTGTTTTAATTATTGAATAAAAGAATGTTTAAAGTATACATAATTTAATTCCCATGTTTATAGAAACATTCTTAGATGATACTTTTTTTTTTTATGACAAAATATATGAATAATATAGTATCATATATATTTGGATAATTTTAATGTTTTTAACTAAGTCTAAGTATTTTATAACCAATAATTTAAATGACGTAATGATTATGATTTGAATATGCTTATAGAGCTTAGATAATATTTAGTAAGACCTTTAATAGTCTTAAAAGTTTAGAAATGGTGTTGATAATAGTAATGATACTTTTAAAAGTAATTAGACTTAGTATAAGATTAAGAAATTCCTGATTAGTTAAAGAATTAGCATAAGTTTGATATCTTTTATAAAATCATATCAATATTGAGTCAAGCACCTTTTCATAACTTACCAATTGTTTAACACTATCATATTACATATAAGGTATGTATGCACCATAATCTCGTTAATTCCAACCTAACTTATCTTTCGATTATTCATAGGCGTATAAAATCAATGATTCACATATTGAATTAGTCATGTTTATAAACATCTAGTCTTGCTTAAACTATCATTGTATGTTATCCCATATACGTGTATGTATAGTATGTATATGTATATATAATGATTTAACAACTATTTGAAATCATATATGTATTATACACCTTCATTGTGTTCTAAATATATAAAATTTTATTTATTTTAAGTTTCTAGGTTATTTTATCCCTAATGTAACAAGTTCTTTATAAATTTAACTAAGTACCCTTATTTTATATGTTAAGACTAAGTAAACATGCACAAATATTTCAAGTGTTCACCCTAACACTTTGCATCATTTATAAAGTTTAACTAATGTTATGATTAAACATTAAATTAGTTGGTCTAAAAGTTATAAATTTCATTCAAATTAATACTCTAAAAAAAAAATATATCACATAGACTATGATAAAACCAAACTATGAACTATATTCATTAATCAAGTATTGACATAATTAGCAAATGTATAAGTATTTATATACATATTTTATAAATTACTCATGTATAGTTATATTTATTTACGTATACGTCTCCGAATCTCTTACAAAAATCACACACGATATATGGTTCCAACCAACAATTTCATTTTAAACCAATTATTTCTAATTATATTTTATGTTAATTATCCCAATGCTCAACCACTTTAAATTATTTGTTTAAACATATAAATCATATTTTAAAAATTAATAGCGCGTGATTTTACCTTCACACACGTTCGTCTCGCGTATCCAAAACCGATTAAACTATTCGTACGTATGTTTCATAATTCAAAATGTTTCTAAACTCGATTTTACGTAACGAATACAACTGAGCGCTTCGTTTTTGCTGTTGACCAAGGCTGACCGGGTTTGACCCTTCCTAAACACATCTGACTTTTGTTGACCGAAGCTTGAAATTAATTCACCATCTCAACCCTTTCAAATGACCACATGCAGCCACCACTGTCGAGTATGGTAGCAGCCCTACCACCGCACTAGCAACCTGCTCGAGACCGTCATCCGGCTAGAATTATCCCAAAGACACATTAGAGCACAAAACTAAATAATAACTGACATGTATGTACAAATCGTGGCTGGTCATGAGCTTTCTTACCCTTTTGTCTTCTGTCCAAACGGTTGGGATGACCGGAAACCCCTTAGACAACCACCAATGAACACCACATCCATTAGGAAGGCTATTCAATACACAAATCAGTGTAATCTCTTCAATAAAATGCACATGCATGTATAGATCGAGACTTGTAGAGTCGTGCTTACCTTCGGTTTATAGTTAGAGAGGAAGAAAAGACCGGACAACCTTGTTCCGCCGCTAGAACAACCGCCGCAGGGGCTGTAGGCCAACCACAAGCCACTGCCATCGTTGCATGTGTGTCTTCGACGGATTCCCTAGCATTATCGCCCCTGCATGTCACTTTCTTGGTCCTTTTTCCACCATTTGAACCGTTCTACCGGACCAAAACCCCATCGCAGCCCCTTGTCGCCGCCGACTTCAGGCTAAAACCTAGCCATCATGTACTTTCTCGTCCTATTTCTCCTCTCTAGAGCCGGAGTCTCATGAAATCGTAGTAGAGAATGTTGTCGTGCGTGAGGAGAGGAGTTCAGAGGTGTGCTTTCTTTGTCTCGCCGCCGCGGCTCCGCCCTTGCTCCGCCGTGGCTCCGCCCTCAGCTCCGCCGTGGAGCTCTCTCTCTCTCTCTCGGTTATGTTTGAACGAATGGAAACACACACATGTGTGTGTGCGGCTGAAACAATGGGAAGGGAAACAAGGGTTTAATCCCTTTTTATACTTAGGGTAAATTCTAGGGTTTACAAGATAGCCAAAACGCGTTTCGATCTCGTATTACGCTTTCGTTTATTATTCTCGATCCGACACTTCCCAACTTACGTAAAATAACTTATAATAATATGAGAATGTTTATTTTTGGTCTTTTAAAAATTAATTTGTTTACTTTATTAAGTTAAAACACGTTAATATCGCGTATATGTCGTATTTAATTCGCTTATCCATTTTCTCGCTCAGTATAGCATTCTTATGTTTTTAATATTTTCCCGATACATAATTATCAATTAGTGATACTTTTTACCTTGATTTAGGTATTAGAATGCTTAAACTGATAATATCGTTTAACTAGTGTTAAATACGACTCTGCAAGTTCATGTTACGCAGTTCGTGTTATTTTCCTAGGTTAGGTTTGACGTTTAAATTCCTAATAATTAAGATAATATCCTCATCGTATTATAATTTTTCATTTTCTTTCGTCGGTTACATTTTTAACGAGCCTTATTGGGCCTAAGTTGTACATATCGGGATGTAATGGGCCTGTTTGGACCTTCACATCTTATTGGGCCTTTGTATATTATTGGGCCTAAGTATTCAATTTATAATTATATGATTAAGTTTATTGGGATTTCTTGCAGTTGTTACAGTCTCCCCAACTTAAAAGAATTTCGTCCTCGAAATTAGCTGTTACTACGGTTTAGCATGTTCGAATAGTTGTAGGTATTTCTTGTGCATCTTTCCTTAAAGCTTTAAATTTGGTTTATCATTTCTGAGTATCACCATGTTCTAGCTCATCCTAAGAGACTACCCTTAAACTAAACAAGCGTACACTTTTACTTATTATGGCATAAGATGTTAACAAAGACCATAATAATTATAAACAGTAAACCTATCAAAAATGTCAGTTTATATGCATTGCAGTTTAGCTGTTCATGAAGCTATCATACATAAAAATTTACAAGAATACAACTTGATTTGCATTATGTACAATTTCGTGCCAAATGTCATGTATAAGTGAGATAATTATATTAATAACCTGGATGAGACATTAAATGAATAATGAGTATGCTTGATTGCTATGTTCATGTCGTAAGAAACATTGTATTAAGATACTTAATCAAGGAACTGTGAGCCTTGACACTTATTGGTTACATTCAGCGTAAGATGAACAAAAGGAATCCATTAAAGCAACCAGGTGAGTTCATGTGATCCCTTTTCTTTTACTGTTTTGGGATACTGAAAGCATGCTCCAAAAACCGTTTATAAATTTATATTTATGTGATAATGAACGTCCGTTTCAAATATAATTGCTTCCCCTAGACATTAAACATAATTTACAGCCATTAACTCCGGAGGAGAGCCGGTGGGTATATGGGTAGTACTACTTGGGGAATCCCCCACGCACAGTGGCCCGAAAGGGTGGCCTTATAAAAATAGGGTTGAAACCCCACTGAGGTTAATGTCAACCGTTGTGGCATATATTCGCTTTGACACATTTACACCGAGGGCAGGAACGGGTCTCGGAATGGGAAGTAGATTACACCTGTTATGGGAGCGAGGCCGGGAGCCTCCATGTCTTTTCGTGTGCCCAGGAGTGGACCTCTTTATCCTACCATGGGAGAACCTGATCTGGTTCAGCCCGCGCGTCATAGCGTGCACTTAGGGCATTCTGCTCGCCATGGGATGGATATGGCGGGTCCGAGTAGGAGCAGAGCTGTAGATGTCAACCCGCAGAGAGAAGAAAACTACATGCTGTGGTCTGCTATGTTCGAGCAGGAAAAGAAGGCAACCCAACTAGCGGAACAATTCCAAAGGCATATAGGAGCAGTCACACTGCAACTGGAAATGACACGCAAAGAACTGAAGGAGACCCGTGAGGCTCGACAGGCAACAAAGAAGAAGGGATTCTTTGCAACTGTGTGGGATTCACTACGTGGGAAGAAGACTTAGGGACTGATTTTTTTTATTTTTCATTATGAATTATGTCATTTGATGTACTATGAGACAATATGGGATTGCATGCCCAAATCTTGATGTATTATGAAACAATTGGGATTGATAGGGATATTTTCCCTGATGGTGCATTGGAAACATGATGGTGAAACATTTTGAATTATGTAATGAATGGGTTGAAACATTGAGAAATTTGGTTTCTATGAATTATTATTGGTTGTCATGATGAATGAATGTGATAATATGATACATCATGAGATATTTTGGATGTATGATTTTAAATGTATGGATTTGAATTGGTTGCCTAAATATATTTTTTTTTGTTTTCTCTTTAACAATTGTTATCTATGAATATGACACAATAGTGAAACTAAATTAATTGCTCAATAATGACTAATAACAATAATTTTCTCTACGTGTGAAACTCATGATATAGAATGCCTCCCCGACGTAGCCAACGACTAAACCGTGGTCAACTCAATGCGGGAGCAAATCCAAATCCGCGAGCTGGACGAAGAAGGAATCCACCACCACCTCCCCCGGAAAACTCAGTGAATCACGTTGAAAATGAAGAAAACCCCTTGGAGGGCAACCCAAATGCAGGAGGAAATGAAGGAGACCGGAACAGGGAAGACAGAATGACTGATCTTATCACTAGACATATCCAAAACGCGATACCTACCATCGCCGCGCAAATCAGGGCTGATATGAATATAGAAAATCAAAACGAAAATGCCCACGGAGCTGGAGGGCCAGAAATCGAACAAGTAGAAACAGAAGAACGTAAGGGATGTTCATACAAGACCTTTATGGCCTGCAAACCCAAAGATTTTGAAGGAAAGGACGGTGCAGTAGGAGCAATAAGGTGGTTGGAAGACATGGAGTCAGTGTTAGATATCAGCGACTGCAAGGAAGAAAACAAGGTGAAATATGCGACTCACTCACTTAAGGGATCTGCGTTAACCTGGTGGAACACCATTGTCAAGACAAGGGGACGAAATGCCATTAAGACCATGAAATGGAAGGATTTTAGGGATATTGTTACTGAAAAATTCTGCCCGATTAATGAACTGGAAAGAATCGAAGCAGAATTTCTAGCCCATGAAATGGTTGGATTGGACCACACCAAATACATCAATCGATTCAATGAGATGGCGTTACTCGTACCACACTTAGTTACCCCTGAGACTAAAAGGATTGGAAGATACATTTGGGGTTTAGCACCACAAATTAGGGGATATGTCAGGACGGCAAGGCCAGCTACTTTTCAGTCTGCAGTAGAGCTGGGAGGAACGCTTACTGATGAAATTGTGAGATGTGGGAAGATAAACCAAGAAAAAGTGGGAGATAAGCGGAAGGGGCAGGATAACAGGAATGATAGGAAAGGAGATCACAAGTTTAGGAGGTTTGAAGGAAGGAAAAATGATTTTGGCAAGGTAAGGGATTCGACTGTACCCAGGCCCGGGAGAAAGCTATACCTAGGAACAAATCCTTGGTGTGACAAATGCAAGATACATCACCAAGGAGAATGCAATCCAAAGTATTGCTTTAAGTGCAAGAAAGCAGGACATCTCCTTAAGGATTGTAGGGCCAAGGATATAGCTAGGTGTTATGAATGCGGAGACCCTGGGCATTTGAGGAATGTGTGCCCGAAATTGAAGAAAGAGAAGCAGCAGAAAGCAACCGGAAGAGCATTCGTACTTACCGCAACAGAAGCGCAGAAAGATCCGGAAATGATAACGGGTACGTTCCTTTTAAACAATCATGTTGCTAATGTATTGATTGATACGGGTGCCACATTTAGCTTTATATCCACAAAATTCCGATCCTTACTCAATAAGCAACCTACTAGATTGAAAGATATATGTGAAGTAGAGATAGCCACTGGAAAAGTGATAAGTATAAAAGAAATGTTGAAAGAATGTGAATTAGTTATGGAAGGACAAAAGTTTAAGATTGATTTACTGCCTATAGAATTAGGAGGCTTTGATGTAGTTATTGGAATGGATTGGCTAACCCTGAATAAGGTAGAGCTTAACTGTGAACATAAGACTATGATAATTCCTTTAGTCAACAATAAGAAGGTAATCGTGATTGGACATAAGGTGAAAGAATTTCCACAAATCATTTCGTATGCAAAGACGAAGAAGTATTCAAGGAAGGGAAATATGATTTACTTGGCCTATGTAGTCATCAAGAAGGAAGAAACAGTACCTAAGGAAATACCAATCGTATCTGAATATATGGATGTATTCCCTGAAGAGCTGCCAGGAATGCCGGCACCAAGACAGGTGGAATTCCGTATTGATTTGATACCAGGAGCAGCACCCGTAGCTAAAGCACCATATCGCTTAGCGCCATCCGAAATGCAAGAAATGGTGACTCAAATACAAGAGCTGATGGATAAAGGCTTTATAAGACCGAGCTTTTCTCCATGGGGAGCCCCAGTGTTATTCGTGAAGAAGAAAGACGGAACGTTGAGAATGTGCATCGACTACCGAGAGCTAAACAAAGTTACTATAAAGAATCGTTATCCACTCCCCAGAATCGATGATTTGTTTGATCAACTTCAAGGGGCAAGCTATTTTTCAAAGATAGATTTAAGATCGGGATATCATCAATTGAGAGTTAGGGATGAGGATGTTCCTAAAACCGCGTTCAGAACTCGTTACGGACATTACGAGTTTATGGTAATGCCTTTTGGGCTTACAAACGCACCTGCTGTGTTTATGGATCTCATGAACCGGGTGTGTAAACCATACCTGGATAAATTCGTGATAGTATTCATTGATGATATACTAATATACTCGAAGAATGCGAAGGATCATGAAGAGCACCTACGAAAGACGCTAGAACTCTTAAGGAAGGAAAAGTTATTTGCTAAGCTGAGCAAATGTGAATTTTGGATGAGAGAAGTACAATTCTTGGGGCACATTATAAACGAAGAAGGAATACAAGTAGACCCTTCAAAGATAGAGGCAATTAAGGAATGGGAGACACCCAGAACTCCTACCGAGATAAGGCAATTTTTAGGATTGGCCGGTTATTACCGAAGATTTATTGAGAATTTCTCGAAAATAGCACTACCGTTAACTACGTTAACTCAGAAGAAAGTGACTTTTGAATGGGGAGAAAAACAACAAGAAGCATTCGACACTCTTAAGCAAAGGTTATGTAGTGCACCCATATTGTCCTTACCAGAAGGGAATGAAGATTTCGTGGTGTACTGTGATGCTTCTAGAATGGGATTAGGTTGTGTGTTAATGCAAAGGAAGAAAGTAATTGCTTACGCATCACGACAATTGAAAACACATGAGAAAAACTACACCACCCATGACTTAGAATTAGGAGCTGTAGTGTTTGCCCTAAAGATTTGGAGGCACTACCTATATGGAACGAATTGTGTAATCTACACTGACCATAAGAGCTTGCAACATATACTTGATCAGAAAATACTGAATATGAGGCAAAGAAGATGGGTAGAATTATTAAGTGATTACGACTGTGAAATCCGGTATCATCCGGGAAAGGCAAATGTAGTAGCAGACGCCTTGAGTCGAAAAGGAAGAGAGGTTCCACTAAGAGTAAAAGCCCTAAAAATGACAGTAGCGATTGACCTAAAAGAAAACATACTTGAAGTGCAACAGGAAGCCTTAACCAAGGAAAACTCAAGGGAAGAATCACTGACAAAAAGTGAGAAGCAATTTGATGAAGAAGATCAAGGTGGGTTAAAGGCATATAAAGGGAGGATATGGATACCACTGCATGGGGGTATGAGAGAAATAATTTTAGGAGAAGCCCATAAGTCCAGATACTCAGTGCACCCCGGTGGTGACAAAATGTACCAGGAGTTAAAAGAAAAATTCTGGTGGCCGGGATTAAAAAGATCAATAGCAGAATACATCAGCAAATGCCTGACTTGTGCAAGAGTAAAAGCAGAGCATCAAAAGCCATCTGGATTGTTACAACAACCCGAAATACCTGCATGGAAATGGGAACAAGTTACTATGGATTTTGTAACCAAGCTAACTCGGACCACCAGTGGTCATGACTCAATATGGGTAGTCGTTGATAGATTAACAAAGACGGCACACTTTTTACCTATAAGGGAAGACTACAAAATGGATAAGTTAGCGAAGATTTACATGAATGAAATCGTGTCGAGACACGGAGTGCCAACATCAATAATCTCAGATAGAGATAGTCGCTTCACCTCAAGATTTTGGCAAACACTTCAAGAAGCTCTGGGAACCAAATTAAAACTAAGTACGGCTTACCATCCTCAAACAGATGGGCAAAGTGAAAGAACTATTCAGACATTGGAAGACATGTTGAGAGCGTGCGTAATAGATTTTGGAGGAAGTTGGGACACCCACTTGCCATTAGTTGAATTCTCCTATAATAACAGCTACCATACTAGTATTCAAGCCGCTCCGTTTGAAGCATTATATGGGAGAAAGTGTAGATCACCCCTATGTTGGAATGAAATAGGTGAGAACAAATTAACAGGGCCTGAGATCGTGCAAGAAACTACTGACAAGATCCATAAAATCAAGGAGAGGATGAAAGCAGCTCAAGACCGACAAAAGAGTTATGCAGATAAGAGACGAAAGCCGTTGGAGTTCAGTATAGGAGATAAAGTCATGCTAAAGGTATCACCATGGAAGGGTACGGTACGCTTTGGTAAACATGGGAAGTTGAACCCCCGGTATATTGGACCCTTTAAAATTTTAGCAAGAGTGGGACTTGTAGCTTATCAGCTAGAACTTCCATTGGAATTAGAAGGAATACATGATGTGTTTCATGTGTCAAACCTCAAGAAATGTTTAGTGGACGAAAGTTTGATCATACCTTACAAAGAAGCAAAGGTCAATAAACAATTGCAATTCATGGAGGAACCTGTAGAAATCATGGACAAGCAGATCAAGAAGTTGAGGCGTAGTAAGATACCAATTGTAAAAGTACGTTGGGATTCCAAACGAGGGCCTGAGTTTACTTGGGAAAAAGAATCGGAGATACGTAAGAAGTACCCTCAACTATTTCAAACTACAAGTTGACTATGACAAAGCAAATTTCGAGGACGAAATTTCTACAAGTAGGGGAGACTGTGACAACACGCGAATCAGGTTTATATTAAAACTTTAAATTTCGATGCATTTTGTTAATATGTTTAGATAAACACACTTCTTAGAAACATTAAGTAGAGAAATTATGTCATTAGTTGAGAACAATAGAACGCCCATGCCATAAAAATTTAGAAACAAGAATTCTCCTACGAAACATAATATATCCTTGTGACACAACGAGTGAAAATAATGTGAAACAATGATTTCACATATCCATATATGTATGTATTTATTTTTTTTAGCTTGTTTAAAAATATGATAATTATAATGTCTAATGTTAAAATAATTCTAATAAATGATTATCATATTAAAAACTTATATGTATGTCACGACATACACACATAGTAGCATATATGTTCACATTTTGTTTATACATACATACATGCATAGGTGATTTAAATAAATAAAGCACAACTCTTTATAGTATCTACACATAACATCATGTTATGTATATAGAATAATTGTCCCTACATGCATGGGTATATCATGACTCACATACCTACATATATTCGGTATATATATATATACACACACACGGTTACATTTCATATATATATAAAAATATATATATATACATACGTTAGACACACATATAACAAACAAAAACCTTACACCACCTTTTCTATTACCCAATCCCTTCCCCATGCATTAACATCAAATCAAAACATATATATATACACTATCCTTATACTTTTACCTCTTGACACATATACAAATATATACATATACACGATGCATATATATTAATATGTATGCATACATATATACGTATGATACATATACACTTATATATTTCTCTCCTTATTCTCGACACACACACATTCTTATACATATATGTATATTCGACTCATATACACACACCCTACAAACACTAGAAAACAAAACCCCACATATTCCCATCCTTTCACCTCTTCTACACCCAATCCACTTCTCCCCTCTACCCCAAAACCGACCCCCAATCCCTCTCCTCTCTTTTTCTTACACCCTTGACCAAGCACTCCCTCTCTCTCTCTCTCCTTTCCTTTAATCGGCATCACACACACACAATTCATTCTACCACTTCACATTTTAACTACTCAAGATTCACCTCCAATTCACTCTCTAGTGGTCGACGGTTTTCATCCCTCACTCTCTCTCAAGTCTCTCGACGGTTTAGAAGCCACAACAAGACACCATACGAGTTCAAGGTTTACATTGACACAAAGGTTAGTTGGTTAGTCTCAAACTCTCGAAAATCTTGTGCTATCTACTTCTCTACTCGTCGCCATTCTTAACAGCCCCTAAACATCTATTCTCATCCTTTTTAAACCATAAAAATGGAAGTGTTATGAGGTTAGATCGCAAAAACACACATGCATGTACATGCATGTGTGCAAACTTGACTTTTTCCTAACAAAAACTATGATTTTCGTTACAAGAATCTTTGCACATTCATAAAATCAATTTTATTCCCATCTAAAACACCCAAAACCATGAGGGATGAGTACCTAGAACGATCCATACACATGCAAGTCTTGCATGTGTGATATCATGATCTTGGAAATCCATAACTTCCATTCTCGTATGTAGCATGAACTCTAAATCCATTCTATGTTTTCTACAATTCTTAACAGCCCACAAACCCCTTGGAAAGGTTGCCTACAAGTGTTAAGCACAAAGTGTAAGAACCACACTCCTTAACAAATAGTTATATATGCATGCATGTATGTAAAAATGAAAATCTACAACTTAAAATGTTAATATATATACATCGAAATTTTTATCAGGTTTAGATATGATTTTATTACTGGAAATATTTTATAAAAGATTGGGTTTTGATGATAGGAATATTATATTGTAATTTTTGCCCCAAAAACCCAATTTTTAAGACTTATAAGTGTTTAAAATATCAAAAAGCATGTTATTAGTTTTCTGGACAGAATGTATAGTTAAAATGAACTTATAATAATGATGGTATAACACTCAAAAAGTTTGAGTATTTATTTTTATGTCTAGAATAAGTAATGAATTTATTAAGATTCTTATAAATCTTGATAAAATCATCAAAAATAGCTCCTGCGTACTAAAAATGCTAAGTATAATTTATTCCTGTATGAATATAGTTAGGAGATCTGGGAAAAATATTGAAACTAAAAATTTATAGTTTAAACTATTTATTTTCTATTTAAAATGTTTGTAAAGGCTAAAATTCTAATAAAATATGTTACTGCTCAAAATATGATATAAATATTTTTCCCAGTATTCTAATGATACTGGGAAGTCTCAGTAAAAATATGGTAAATTTTAGTAACTGTTAGGTATTTATTTGATATTTAATATAATAAATAGGTTAAAAATCATTTTACATAGTAAATGACCTCCTAAAATTCTGAAATTTCACCAGTGACCTTAGAACGTGATTTGGTTACTGTATAAAAAGTTCTGTAATTTTTACATATCGGGAAATATTTATTATAATATTAATGAGATTTAAAATGATAAAACTGTTTAAAATAGTAAACGAGCTTTAAAAATTCTGAAAATTTTACAGGAGTTAAATAACATGATTATGAGACTGTACGAATATTTTCGGAATTTTTAGTTAACAGAATCATTTTCTGGGAATTCTTGAGGATTTTAAGCATACAAAATCAAATTTTGATACAAGTAATTGATATAAAAATAATAGGGAATGTGTAAATAAAAAAATTTACCCAGACCCTTTACTGATAAAAATGTAATGGGTAAAAACATATAAATATGTAAACTTATATTCTCATGTAATTTTGAATACTTGAAAATAAAGTTAAATGGGAAACAATATCACATCAATGTTTATGGCATGAATATTTACTAAAATCTAAACATACATTAGGCAAGTGAACCAATCAAGATTTACCATCAATCCCTTCATTCGACAGATAACCAAACATCAGTAACAGGTGAGTTCATGTGATCCCTTTTCTTTTACTGTTTTGGGATACTGAAAGCATGCTCCATAAACTGTTTATAAAATGTTATTTATGTGATAATGAACGTCCGTTTCAGTAAAATTGCTTCCCCTAGACATTAAACGTAATTTACAACCATTAACTCATGGTAGAGCCGGTGAGTATATGGGTAGTACTACTTGGGGAATCCCCCACGCACAGTGGCCCGAAAGGGTGGGCCTTATAAAAGTAAGGTTGAAACCCCACTGAGGTTATGGCAACCGTTGTGGCATATATTCTTATGATACATAAATGACCGAGGGCAGGAACGGGTCTCGGAATGGGAAGTAGATTTAGTGGACCATGTTGCGGGCTAGCATTATAAGAGGCAAACGCTCGGCATGGTGCAGGGTTGGTTGTATTGTTATTGAATTATCACATGTTATATTTATTATTGATTGTGTCATATTATTAAACTCATGTTCTCACCAACTTTTAGTTGACGTATTTTAGCATGTCTTTCAGGTTGAATTGGTAAGAGTAGGGGAACCGGATGAGCTCTTAGAGGAATAGTGATGGCTTTAGAATGGAGTTGACTTTAAAAACAATTTTATGATTATTGAATTATGTTTAATGTGGGCCCTGCGTGGTAATTTAGACAATATGTGATGTGTTGGATATTTTATTTGCTTTAGTTTGCTTTGGGCTATGGATTATTTAAACTATGCTTCCGCAAAGTTAGTTAAATGATTTAAATCAATCGTCACGCCCTAATCCCCTCGGGTTGGGGTGTGACAGGTTGGTCCTGTCACACCCCAACCCGAGGGGATTAGGGCGTGACGATTGATTTAAATCATTTAACTAACTTTGCGGAAGCATAGTTTAAATAATCCATAGCCCAAAGCAAACTAAAGCAAATAAAATATCCAACACATCACATATTGTCTAAATTACCACGCAGGGCCCACATTAAACATAATTCAATAATCATAAAATTGTTTTTAAAGTCAACTCCATTCTAAAGCCATCACTATTCCTCTAAGAGCTCATCCGGTTCCCCTACTCTTACCAATTCAACCTGAAAGACATGCTAAAATACGTCAACTAAAAGTTGGTGAGAACATGAGTTTAATAATATGACACAATCAATAATAAATATAACATGTGATAATTCAATAACAATACAACCAACCCTGCACCATGCCGAGCGTTTGCCTCTTATAATGCTAGCCCGCAACATGGTCCACTAAATCTACTTCCCATTCCGAGACCCGTTCCTGCCCTCGGTCATTTATGTATCATAAGAATATATGCCACAACGGTTGCCATAACCTCAGTGGGGTTTCAACCTTACTTTTATAAGGCCCACCCTTTCGGGCCACTGTGCGTGGGGGATTCCCCAAGTAGTACTACCCATATACTCACCGGCTCTACCATGAGTTAATGGTTGTAAATTACGTTTAATGTCTAGGGGAAGCAATTTTACTGAAACGGACGTTCATTATCACATAAATAACATTTTATAAACAGTTTATGGAGCATGCTTTCAGTATCCCAAAACAGTAAAAGAAAAGGGATCACATGAACTCACCTGTTACTGATGTTTGGTTATCTGTCGAATGAAGGGATTGATGGTAAATCTTGATTGGTTCACTTGCCTAATGTATGTTTAGATTTTAGTAAATATTCATGCCATAAACATTGATGTGATATTGTTTCCCATTTAACTTTATTTTCAAGTATTCAAAATTACATGAGAATATAAGTTTACATATTTATATGTTTTTACCCATTACATTTTTATCAGTAAAGGGTCTGGGTAAATTTTTTTATTTACACATTCCCTATTATTTTTATATCAATTACTTGTATCAAAATTTGATTTTGTATGCTTAAAATCCTCAAGAATTCCCAGAAAATGATTCTGTTAACTAAAAATTCCGAAAATATTCGTACAGTCTCATAATCATGTTATTTAACTCCTGTAAAATTTTCAGAATTTTTAAAGCTCGTTTACTATTTTAAACAGTTTTATCATTTTAAATCTCATTAATATTATAATAAATATTTCCCGATATGTAAAAATTACAGAACTTTTTATACAGTAACCAAATCACGTTCTAAGGTCACTGGTGAAATTTCAGAATTTTAGGAGGTCATTTACTATGTAAAATGATTTTTAACCTATTTATTATATTAAATATCAAATAAATACCTAACAGTTACTAAAATTTACCATATTTTTACTGAGACTTCCCAGTATCATTAGAATACTGGGAAAAATATTTATATCATATTTTGAGCAGTAACATATTTTATTAGAATTTTAGCCTTTACAAACATTTTAAATAGAAAATAAATAGTTTAAACTATAAATTTTTAGTTTCAATATTTTTCCCAGATCTCCTAACTATATTCATACAGGAATAAATTATACTTAGCATTTTTAGTACGCAGGAGCTATTTTTGATGATTTTATCAAGATTTATAAGAATCTTAATAAATTCATTACTTATTCTAGACATAAAAATAAATACTCAAACTTTTTGAGTGTTATACCATCATTATTATAAGTTCATTTTAACTATACATTCTGTCCAGAAAACTAATAACATGCTTTTTGATATTTTAAACACTTATAAGTCTTAAAAATTGGGTTTTTGGGGCAAAAATTACAATATAATATTCCTATCATCAAAACCCAATCTTTTATAAAATATTTCCAGTAATAAAATCATATCTAAACCTGATAAAAATTTCGATGTATATATATTAACATTTTAAGTTGTAGATTTTCATTTTTACATACATGCATGCATATATAACTATTTGTTAAGGAGTGTGGTTCTTACACTTTGTGCTTAACACTTGTAGGCAACCTTTCCAAGGGGTTTGTGGGCTGTTAAGAATTGTAGAAAACATAGAATGGATTTAGAGTTCATGCTACATACGAGAATGGAAGTTATGGATTTCCAAGATCATGATATCACACATGCAAGACTTGCATGTGTATGGATCGTTCTAGGTACTCATCCCTCATGGTTTTGGGTGTTTTAGATGGGAATAAAATTGATTTTATGAATGTGCAAAGATTCTTGTAACGAAAATCATAGTTTTTGTTAGGAAAAAGTCAAGTTTGCACACATGCATGTACATGCATGTGTGTTTTTGCGATCTAACCTCATAACACTTCCATTTTTATGGTTTAAAAAGGATGAGAATAGATGTTTAGGGGCTGTTAAGAATGGCGACGAGTAGAGAAGTAGATAGCACAAGATTTTCGAGAGTTTGAGACTAACCAACTAACCTTTGTGTCAATGTAAACCTTGAACTCGTATGGTGTCTTGTTGTGGCTTCTAAACCGTCGAGAGACTTGAGAGAGAGTGAGGGATGAAAACCGTCGACCACTAGAGAGTGAATTGGAGGTGAATCTTGAGTAGTTAAAATGTGAAGTGGTAGAATGAATTGTGTGTGTGTGATGCCGATTAAAGGAAAGGAGAGAGAGAGAGAGGGAGTGCTTGGTCAAGGGTGTAAGAAAAAGAGAGGAGAGGGATTGGGGGTCGGTTTTGGGGTAGAGGGGAGAAGTGGATTGGGTGTAGAAGAGGTGAAAGGATGGGAATATGTGGGGTTTTGTTTTCTAGTGTTTGTAGGGTGTGTGTATATGAGTCGAATATACATATATGTATAAGAATGTGTGTGTGTCGAGAATAAGGAGAGAAATATATAAGTGTATATGTATCATACGTATATATGTATGCATACATATTAATATATATGCATCGTGTATATGTATATATTTGTATATGTGTCAAGAGGTAAAAGTATAAGGATAGTGTATATATATATGTTTTGATTTGATGTTAATGCATGGGGAAGGGATTGGGTAATAGAAAAGGTGGTGTAAGGTTTTTGTTTGTTATATGTGTGTCTAACGTATGTATATATATATATTTTTATATATATATGAAATGTAACCGTGTGTGTGTATATATATATATACCGAATATATGTAGGTATGTGAGTCATGATATACCCATGCATGTAGGGACAATTATTCTATATACATAACATGATGTTATGTGTAGATACTATAAAGAGTTGTGCTTTATTTATTTAAATCACCTATGCATGTATGTATGTATAAACAAAATGTGAACATATATGCTACTATGTGTGTATGTCGTGACATACATATAAGTTTTTAATATGATAATCATTTATTAGAATTATTTTAACATTAGACATTATAATTATCATATTTTTAAACAAGCTAAAAAAAATAAATACATACATATATGGATATGTGAAATCATTGTTTCACATTATTTTCACTCGTTGTGTCACAAGGATATATTATGTTTCGTAGGAGAATTCTTGTTTCTAAATTTTTATGGCATGGGCGTTCTATTGTTCTCAACTAATGACATAATTTCTCTACTTAATGTTTCTAAGAAGTGTGTTTATCTAAACATATTAACAAAATGCATCGAAATTTAAAGTTTTAATATAAACCTGATTCGCGTGTTGTCACGCAACATGGTCCACTAAATCTACTTCCCATTCCGAGACCCGTTCCTGCCCTCGGTCATTTATGTATCATAAGAATATATGCCACAACGGTTGCCATAACCTCAGTGGGGTTTCAACCTTACTTTTATAAGGCCCACCCTTTCGGGCCACTGTGCGTGGGGGATTCCCCAAGTAGTACTACCCATATACTCACCGGCTCTACCATGAGTTAATGGTTGTAAATTACGTTTAATGTCTAGGGGAAGCAATTTTACTGAAACGGACGTTCATTATCACATAAATAACATTTTATAAACAGTTTATGGAGCATGCTTTCAGTATCCCAAAACAGTAAAAGAAAAGGGATCACATGAACTCACCTGTTACTGATGTTTGGTTATCTGTCGAATGAAGGGATTGATGGTAAATCTTGATTGGTTCACTTGCCTAATGTATGTTTAGATTTTAGTAAATATTCATGCCATAAACATTGATGTGATATTGTTTCCCATTTAACTTTATTTTCAAGTATTCAAAATTACATGAGAATATAAGTTTACATATTTATATGTTTTTACCCATTACATTTTTATCAGTAAAGGGTCTGGGTAAATTTTTTTATTTACACATTCCCTATTATTTTTATATCAATTACTTGTATCAAAATTTGATTTTGTATGCTTAAAATCCTCAAGAATTCCCAGAAAATGATTCTGTTAACTAAAAATTCCGAAAATATTCGTACAGTCTCATAATCATGTTATTTAACTCCTGTAAAATTTTCAGAATTTTTAAAGCTCGTTTACTATTTTAAACAGTTTTATCATTTTAAATCTCATTAATATTATAATAAATATTTCCCGATATGTAAAAATTACAGAACTTTTTATACAGTAACCAAATCACGTTCTAAGGTCACTGGTGAAATTTCAGAATTTTAGGAGGTCATTTACTATGTAAAATGATTTTTAACCTATTTATTATATTAAATATCAAATAAATACCTAACAGTTACTAAAATTTACCATATTTTTACTGAGACTTCCCAGTATCATTAGAATACTGGGAAAAATATTTATATCATATTTTGAGCAGTAACATATTTTATTAGAATTTTAGCCTTTACAAACATTTTAAATAGAAAATAAATAGTTTAAACTATAAATTTTTAGTTTCAATATTTTTCCCAGATCTCCTAACTATATTCATACAGGAATAAATTATACTTAGCATTTTTAGTACGCAGGAGCTATTTTTGATGATTTTATCAAGATTTATAAGAATCTTAATAAATTCATTACTTATTCTAGACATAAAAATAAATACTCAAACTTTTTGAGTGTTATACCATCATTATTATAAGTTCATTTTAACTATACATTCTGTCCAGAAAACTAATAACATGCTTTTTGATATTTTAAACACTTATAAGTCTTAAAAATTGGGTTTTTGGGGCAAAAATTACAATATAATATTCCTATCATCAAAACCCAATCTTTTATAAAATATTTCCAGTAAGGCGTGACGATTGATTTAAATCATTTAACTAACTTTGCGGAAGCATAGTTTAAATAATCCATAGCCCAAAGCAAACTAAAGCAAATAAAATATCCAACACATCACATATTGTCTAAATTACCACGCAGGGCCCACATTAAACATAATTCAATAATCATAAAATTGTTTTTAAAGTCAACTCCATTCTAAAGCCATCACTATTCCTCTAAGAGCTCATCCGGTTCCCCTACTCTTACCAATTCAACCTGAAAGACATGCTAAAATACGTCAACTAAAAGTTGGTGAGAACATGAGTTTAATAATATGACACAATCAATAATAAATATAACATGTGATAATTCAATAACAATACAACCAACCCTGCACCATGCCGAGCGTTTGCCTCTTATAATGCTAGCCCGCAACATGGTCCACTAAATCTACTTCCCATTCCGAGACCCGTTCCTGCCCTCGGTCATTTATGTATCATAAGAATATATGCCACAACGGTTGCCATAACCTCAGTGGGGTTTCAACCTTACTTTTATAAGGCCCACCCTTTCGGGCCACTGTGCGTGGGGGATTCCCCAAGTAGTACTACCCATATACTCACCGGCTCTACCATGAGTTAATGGTTGTAAATTACGTTTAATGTCTAGGGGAAGCAATTTTACTGAAACGGACGTTCATTATCACATAAATAACATTTTATAAACAGTTTATGGAGCATGCTTTCAGTATCCCAAAACAGTAAAAGAAAAGGGATCACATGAACTCACCTGTTACTGATGTTTGGTTATCTGTCGAATGAAGGGATTGATGGTAAATCTTGATTGGTTCACTTGCCTAATGTATGTTTAGATTTTAGTAAATATTCATGCCATAAACATTGATGTGATATTGTTTCCCATTTAACTTTATTTTCAAGTATTCAAAATTACATGAGAATATAAGTTTACATATTTATATGTTTTTACCCATTACATTTTTATCAGTAAAGGGTCTGGGTAAATTTTTTTATTTACACATTCCCTATTATTTTTATATCAATTACTTGTATCAAAATTTGATTTTGTATGCTTAAAATCCTCAAGAATTCCCAGAAAATGATTCTGTTAACTAAAAATTCCGAAAATATTCGTACAGTCTCATAATCATGTTATTTAACTCCTGTAAAATTTTCAGAATTTTTAAAGCTCGTTTACTATTTTAAACAGTTTTATCATTTTAAATCTCATTAATATTATAATAAATATTTCCCGATATGTAAAAATTACAGAACTTTTTATACAGTAACCAAATCACGTTCTAAGGTCACTGGTGAAATTTCAGAATTTTAGGAGGTCATTTACTATATAAAATGATTTTTAACCTATTTATTATATTAAATATCAAATAAATACCTAACAGTTACTAAAATTTACCATATTTTTACTGAGACTTCCCAGTATCATTAGAATACTGGGAAAAATATTTATATCATATTTTGAGCAGTAACATATTTTATTAGAATTTTAGCCTTTACAAACATTTTAAATAGAAAATAAATAGTTTAAACTATAAATTTTTAGTTTCAATATTTTTCCCAGATCTCCTAACTATATTCATACAGGAATAAATTATACTTAGCATTTTTAGTACGCAGGAGCTATTTTTGATGATTTTATCAAGATTTATAAGAATCTTAATAAATTCATTACTTATTCTAGACATAAAAATAAATACTCAAACTTTTTGAGTGTTATACCATCATTATTATAAGTTCATTTTAACTATACATTCTGTCCAGAAAACTAATAACATGCTTTTTGATATTTTAAACACTTATAAGTCTTAAAAATTGGGTTTTTGGGGCAAAAATTACAATATAATATTCCTATCATCAAAACCCAATCTTTTATAAAATATTTCCAGTAATAAAATCATATCTAAACCTGATAAAAATTTCGATGTATATATATTAACATTTTAAGTTGTAGATTTTCATTTTTACATACATGCATGCATATATAACTATTTGTTAAGGAGTGTGGTTCTTACACTTTGTGCTTAACACTTGTAGGCAACCTTTCCAAGGGTTTGTGGGCTGTTAAGAATTGTAGAAAACATAGAATGGATTTAGAGTTCATGCTACATACGAGAATGGAAGTTATGGATTTCCAAGATCATGATATCACACATGCAAGACTTGCATGTGTATGGATCGTTCTAGGTACTCATCCCTCATGGTTTTGGGTGTTTTAGATGGGAATAAAATTGATTTTATGAATGTGCAAAGATTCTTGTAACGAAAATCATAGTTTTTGTTAGGAAAAAGTCAAGTTTGCACACATGCATGTACATGCATGTGTGTTTTTGCGATCTAACCTCATAACACTTCCATTTTTATGGTTTAAAAAGGATGAGAATAGATGTTTAGGGGCTGTTAAGAATGGCGACGAGTAGAGAAGTAGATAGCACAAGATTTTCGAGAGTTTGAGACTAACCAACTAACCTTTGTGTCAATGTAAACCTTGAACTCGTATGGTGTCTTGTTGTGGCTTCTAAACCGTCGAGAGACTTGAGAGAGAGTGAGGGATGAAAACCGTCGACCACTAGAGAGTGAATTGGAGGTGAATCTTGAGTAGTTAAAATGTGAAGTGGTAGAATGAATTGTGTGTGTGTGATGCCGATTAAAGGAAAGGAGAGAGAGAGAGAGGGAGTGCTTGGTCAAGGGTGTAAGAAAAAGAGAGGAGAGGGATTGGGGGTCGGTTTTGGGGTAGAGGGGAGAAGTGGATTGGGTGTAGAAGAGGTGAAAGGATGGGAATATGTGGGGTTTTGTTTTCTAGTGTTTGTAGGGTGTGTGTATATGAGTCGAATATACATATATGTATAAGAATGTGTGTGTGTCGAGAATAAGGAGAGAAATATATAAGTGTATATGTATCATACGTATATATGTATGCATACATATTAATATATATGCATCGTGTATATGTATATATTTGTATATGTGTCAAGAGGTAAAAGTATAAGGATAGTGTATATATATATGTTTTGATTTGATGTTAATGCATGGGGAAGGGATTGGGTAATAGAAAAGGTGGTGTAAGGTTTTTGTTTGTTATATGTGTGTCTAACGTATGTATATATATATATTTTTATATATATATGAAATGTAACCGTGTGTGTGTATATATATATATACCGAATATATGTAGGTATGTGAGTCATGATATACCCATGCATGTAGGGACAATTATTCTATATACATAACATGATGTTATGTGTAGATACTATAAAGAGTTGTGCTTTATTTATTTAAATCACCTATGCATGTATGTATGTATAAACAAAATGTGAACATATATGCTACTATGTGTGTATGTCGTGACATACATATAAGTTTTTAATATGATAATCATTTATTAGAATTATTTTAACATTAGACATTATAATTATCATATTTTTAAACAAGCTAAAAAAAATAAATACATACATATATGGATATGTGAAATCATTGTTTCACATTATTTTCACTCGTTGTGTCACAAGGATATATTATGTTTCGTAGGAGAATTCTTGTTTCTAAATTTTTATGGCATGGGCGTTCTATTGTTCTCAACTAATGACATAATTTCTCTACTTAATGTTTCTAAGAAGTGTGTTTATCTAAACATATTAACAAAATGCATCGAAATTTAAAGTTTTAATATAAACCTGATTCGCGTGTTGTCACAGTCTCCCCTACTTGTAGAAATTTCGTCCTCGAAATTTGCTTTGTCATAGTCAACTTGTAGTTTGAAATAGTTGAGGGTACTTCTTACGTATCTCCGATTCTTTTTCCCAAGTAAACTCAGGCCCTCGTTTGGAATCCCAACGTACTTTTACAATTGGTATCTTACTACGCCTCAACTTCTTGATCTGCTTGTCCATGATTTCTACAGGTTCCTCCATGAATTGCAATTGTTTATTGACCTTTGCTTCTTTGTAAGGTATGATCAAACTTTCGTCCACTAAACATTTCTTGAGGTTTGACACATGAAACACATCATGTATTCCTTCTAATTCCAATGGAAGTTCTAGCTGATAAGCTACAAGTCCCACTCTTGCTAAAATTTTAAAGGGTCCAATATACCGGGGGTTCAACTTCCCATGTTTACCAAAGCGTACCGTACCCTTCCATGGTGATACCTTTAGCATGACTTTATCTCCTATACTGAACTCCAACGGCTTTCGTCTCTTATCTGCATAACTCTTTTGTCGGTCTTGAGCTGCTTTCATCCTCTCCTTGATTTTATGGATCTTGTCAGTAGTTTCTTGCACGATCTCAGGCCCTGTTAATTTGTTCTCACCTATTTCATTCCAACATAGGGGTGATCTACACTTTCTCCCATATAATGCTTCAAACGGAGCGGCTTGAATACTAGTATGGTAGCTGTTATTATAGGAGAATTCAACTAATGGCAAGTGGGTGTCCCAACTTCCTCCAAAATCTATTACGCACGCTCTCAACATGTCTTCCAATGTCTGAATAGTTCTTTCACTTTGCCCATCCGTTTGAGGATGGTAAGCCGTACTTAGTTTTAATTTGGTTCCCAGAGCTTCTTGAAGTGTTTGCCAAAATCTTGAGGTGAAGCGACTATCTCTATCTGAGATTATTGATGTTGGCACTCCGTGTCTCGACACGATTTCATTCATGTAAATCTTCGCTAACTTATCCATTTTGTAGTCTTCCCTTATAGGTAAAAAGTGTGCCGTCTTTGTTAATCTATCAACGACTACCCATATTGAGTCATGACCACTGGTGGTCCGAGGTAGCTTGGTTACTGAGACTTCCCAGTATCATTAGAATACTGGGAAAAATATTTATATCATATTTTGAGCAGTAACATATTTTATTAGAATTTTAGCCTTTACAAACATTTTAAATAGAAAATAAATAGTTTAAACTATAAATTTTTAGTTTCAATATTTTTCCCAGATCTCCTAACTATATTCATACAGGAATAAATTATACTTAGCATTTTTAGTACGCAGGAGCTATTTTTGATGATTTTATCAAGATTTATAAGAATCTTAATAAATTCATTACTTATTCTAGACATAAAAATAAATACTCAAACTTTTTGAGTGTTATACCATCATTATTATAAGTTCATTTTAACTATACATTCTGTCCAGAAAACTAATAACATGCTTTTTGATATTTTAAACACTTATAAGTCTTAAAAATTGGGTTTTTGGGGCAAAAATTACAATATAATATTCCTATCATCAAAACCCAATCTTTTATAAAATATTTCCAGTAATAAAATCATATCTAAACCTGATAAAAATTTCGATGTATATATATTAACATTTTAAGTTGTAGATTTTCATTTTTACATACATGCATGCATATATAACTATTTGTTAAGGAGTGTGGTTCTTACACTTTGTGCTTAACACTTGTAGGCAACCTTTCCAAGGGGTTTGTGGGCTGTTAAGAATTGTAGAAAACATAGAATGGATTTAGAGTTCATGCTACATACGAGAATGGAAGTTATGGATTTCCAAGATCATGATATCACACATGCAAGACTTGCATGTGTATGGATCGTTCTAGGTACTCATCCCTCATGGTTTTGGGTGTTTTAGATGGGAATAAAATTGATTTTATGAATGTGCAAAGATTCTTGTAACGAAAATCATAGTTTTTGTTAGGAAAAAGTCAAGTTTGCACACATGCATGTACATGCATGTGTGTTTTTGCGATCTAACCTCATAACACTTCCATTTTTATGGTTTAAAAAGGATGAGAATAGATGTTTAGGGGCTGTTAAGAATGGCGACGAGTAGAGAAGTAGATAGCACAAGATTTTCGAGAGTTTGAGACTAACCAACTAACCTTTGTGTCAATGTAAACCTTGAACTCGTATGGTGTCTTGTTGTGGCTTCTAAACCGTCGAGAGACTTGAGAGAGAGTGAGGGATGAAAACCGTCGACCACTAGAGAGTGAATTGGAGGTGAATCTTGAGTAGTTAAAATGTGAAGTGGTAGAATGAATTGTGTGTGTGTGATGCCGATTAAAGGAAAGGAGAGAGAGAGAGAGGGAGTGCTTGGTCAAGGGTGTAAGAAAAGAGAGGAGAGGGATTGGGGGTCGGTTTTGGGGTAGAGGGGAGAAGTGGATTGGGTGTAGAAGAGGTGAAAGGATGGGAATATGTGGGGTTTTGTTTTCTAGTGTTTGTAGGGTGTGTGTATATGAGTCGAATATACATATATGTATAAGAATGTGTGTGTGTCGAGAATAAGGAGAGAAATATATAAGTGTATATGTATCATACGTATATATGTATGCATACATATTAATATATATGCATCGTGTATATGTATATATTTGTATATGTGTCAAGAGGTAAAAGTATAAGGATAGTGTATATATATATGTTTTGATTTGATGTTAATGCATGGGGAAGGGATTGGGTAATAGAAAAGGTGGTGTAAGGTTTTTGTTTGTTATATGTGTGTCTAACGTATGTATATATATATATATTTTTATATATATATGAAATGTAACCGTGTGTGTGTATATATATATATACCGAATATATGTAGGTATGTGAGTCATGATATACCCATGCATGTAGGGACAATTATTCTATATACATAACATGATGTTATGTGTAGATACTATAAAGAGTTGTGCTTTATTTATTTAAATCACCTATGCATGTATGTATGTATAAACAAAATGTGAACATATATGCTACTATGTGTGTATGTCGTGACATACATATAAGTTTTTAATATGATAATCATTTATTAGAATTATTTTAACATTAGACATTATAATTATCATATTTTTAAACAAGCTAAAAAAAAAAAAAAAATAATAAATACATACATATATGGATATGTGAAATCATTGTTTCACATTATTTTCACTCGTTGTGTCACAAGGATATATTATGTTTCGTAGGAGAATTCTTGTTTCTAAATTTTTATGGCATGGGCGTTCTATTGTTCTCAACTAATGACATAATTTCTCTACTTAATGTTTCTAAGAAGTGTGTTTATCTAAACATATTAACAAAATGCATCGAAATTTAAAGTTTTAATATAAACCTGATTCGCGTGTTGTCACAGTCTCCCCTACTTGTAGAAATTTCGTCCTCGAAATTTGCTTTGTCATAGTCAACTTGTAGTTTGAAATAGTTGAGGGTACTTCTTACGTATCTCCGATTCTTTTTCCCAAGTAAACTCAGGCCCTCGTTTGGAATCCCAACGTACTTTTACAATTGGTATCTTACTACGCCTCAACTTCTTGATCTGCTTGTCCATGATTTCTACAGGTTCCTCCATGAATTGCAATTGTTTATTGACCTTTGCTTCTTTGTAAGGTATGATCAAACTTTCGTCCACTAAACATTTCTTGAGGTTTGACACATGAAACACATCATGTATTCCTTCTAATTCCAATGGAAGTTCTAGCTGATAAGCTACAAGTCCCACTCTTGCTAAAATTTTAAAGGGTCCAATATACCGGGGGTTCAACTTCCCATGTTTACCAAAGCGTACCGTACCCTTCCATGGTGATACCTTTAGCATGACTTTATCTCCTATACTGAACTCCAACGGCTTTCGTCTCTTATCTGCATAACTCTTTTGTCGGTCTTGAGCTGCTTTCATCCTCTCCTTGATTTTATGGATCTTGTCAGTAGTTTCTTGCACGATCTCAGGCCCTGTTAATTTGTTCTCACCTATTTCATTCCAACATAGGGGTGATCTACACTTTCTCCCATATAATGCTTCAAACGGAGCGGCTTGAATACTAGTATGGTAGCTGTTATTATAGGAGAATTCAACTAATGGCAAGTGGGTGTCCCAACTTCCTCCAAAATCTATTACGCACGCTCTCAACATGTCTTCCAATGTCTGAATAGTTCTTTCACTTTGCCCATCCGTTTGAGGATGGTAAGCCGTACTTAGTTTTAATTTGGTTCCCAGAGCTTCTTGAAGTGTTTGCCAAAATCTTGAGGTGAAGCGACTATCTCTATCTGAGATTATTGATGTTGGCACTCCGTGTCTCGACACGATTTCATTCATGTAAATCTTCGCTAACTTATCCATTTTGTAGTCTTCCCTTATAGGTAAAAAGTGTCATGCACGTCTTTGTTAATCCATAGTATCAACAGGTAGTATCCCATATTGAGTGCATGATTCTGCATCTGGTGGTCCGCACTGGTAGACTTATGGCAAAATCCATAAAACCTTGATCTTCTTCCAAATTGCTTCTCTTTTTGTCAGTGATTCTTCCCTTGAGTTTTCCTTGGTTAATTTCAAGTATGTTTTCTTTTAGGTCAATCGCTACTGTCATTTTTAGGGCTTTTACTCAATCTCAAGGCGTCTGCTACTACATTTGCCTTTCCCGGATGCGGATTTTGATCTTCTTTGCCTCATATTCAGTATTTTCTGATCAAGTATATGTTGCAAGCTCTTATGGTCAGTTAGATTACACAATTCGTTCCATATAAGTGCCTCCAAATCTTTAGGGCAAACACTACAGCTCCTAATTCTAAGTCATGGGTGGTGTAGTTTTTCTCATGTGTCAATTGTCGTGATGCGTAAGCAATTACTTTCTTCCTTTGCATTAACACACAACCTAATCCCATTCTAGAAGCATCACAGTATCTTCATTCCCTTCTGGTAAGGACCACTACATAACCTTTGCTTAAAGTGTTGCTTCTTCCCCATTCAAAAGTCACTTTCTTCTGAGTTAACGTAGTTAACTAGTGTCGAGAAATTCTCATCTTTAATAACCGGCCAATCCTAAAAATTGCCTTATCTCGGTAGGAGTTCTGGGTGTCTCCCATTCCTTAATTGCCTCTATCTTTGAAGGGTCTACATTCCTTCTTCGTTTATAATGTGCCCCAAGAAGTCACATTTGCTCAGCTTAGCAAATAACTTTTCCTTCCTTAAGAGTTCTAGCGTCTTTCGTAGGTGCTCTTCATGATCCTTCGCATTCTTCTATATTAATATCATCAATGAATACTATCACGAATTTATCCAGGTATGGTTTACACACCCGGTTCATGAGATCCATAAACACAGCAGGTGCGTTTGTAAGCCCAAAAGGCATTACCATAAACTCGTAATGTCCGTAACGAGTTCTGAACGCGGTTTTAGGAACATCCTCATCCCTAACTCTCAATTGATGATATCCCGATCTTAAATCTATCTTTGAAAAATAGCTTGCCCCTTGAAGTTGATCAAACAAATCATCGATTCTGGGGAGTGGATAACGATTCTTTATAGTAACTTTGTTTAGCTCTCGGTAGTCGATGCACATTCTCAACGTTCCGTCTTTCTTCTTCACGAATAACACTGGGGCTCCCCATGGAGAAAAGCTCGGTCTTATAAAGCCTTTATCCATCAGCTCTTGTATTTGAGTCACCATTTCTTGCATTTCGGATGGCGCTAAGCGATATGGTGCTTTAGCTACGGGTGCTGCTCCTGGTATCAAATCAATACGGAATTCCACCTGTCTTGGTGCCGGCATTCCTGGCAGCTCTTCAGGGAATACATCCATATATTCAGATACGATTGGTATTTCCTTAGGTACTGTTTCTTCCTTCTTGATGACTACATAGGCCAAGTAAATCATATTTCCCTTCCTTGAATACTTCTTCGTCTTTGCATACGAAATGATTTGTGGAAATTCTTTCACCTTATGTCCAATCACGATTACCTTCTTATTGTTGACTAAAGGAATTATCATAGTCTTATGTTCACAGTTAAGCTCTACCTTATTCAGGGTTAGCCAATCCATTCCAATAACTACATCAAAGCCTCCTAATTCTATAGGCAGTAAATCAATCTTAAACTTTTGTCCTTCCATAACTAATTCACATTCTTTCAACATTTCTTTTATACTTATCACTTTTCCAGTGGCTATCTCTACTTCACATATATCTTTCAATCTAGTAGGTTGCTTATTGAGTAAGGATCGGAATTTTGTGGATATAAAGCTAAATGTGGCACCCGTATCAATCAATACATTAGCAACATGATTGTTTAAAAGGAACGTACCCGTTATCATTTCCGGATCTTTCTGCGCTTCTGTTGCGGTAAGTACGAATGCTCTTCCGGTTGCTTTCTGCTGCTTCTCTTTCTTCAATTTCGGGCACACATTCCTCAAATGCCCAGGGTCTCCGCATTCATAACACCTAGCTATATCCTTGGCCCTACAATCCTTAAGGAGATGTCCTGCTTTCTTGCACTTAAAGCAATACTTTGGATTGCATTCTCCTTGGTGATGTATCTTGCATTTGTCACACCAAGGATTTGTTCCTAGGTATAGCTTTCTCCCGGGCCTGGGTACAGTCGAATCCCTTACCTTGCCAAAATCATTTTTCCTTCCTTCAAACCTCCTAAACTTGTGATCTCCTTTCCTATCATTCCTGTTATCCTGCCCCTTCCGCTTATCTCCCACTTTTTCTTGGTTTATCTTCCCACATCTCACAATTTCATCAGTAAGCGTTCCTCCCAGCTCTACTGCAGACTGAAAAGTAGCTGGCCTTGCCGTCCTGACATATCCCCTAATTTGTGGTGCTAAACCCCAAATGTATCTTCCAATCCTTTTAGTCTCAGGGGTAACTAAGTGTGGTACGAGTAACGCCATCTCATTGAATCGATTGATGTATTTGGTGTGGTCCAATCCAACCATTTCATGGGCTAGAAATTCTGCTTCGATTCTTTCCAGTTCATTAATCGGGCAGAATTTTTCAGTAACAATATCCCTAAAATCCTTCCATTTCATGGTCTTAATGGCATTTCGTCCCCTTGTCTTGACAATGGTGTTCCACCAGGTTAACGCAGGTCCCTTAAGTGAGTGAGTCGCATATTTCACCTTGTTTTCTTCCTTGCAGTCGCTGATATCTAACACTGACTCCATGTCTTCCAACCACCTTATTGCTCCTACTGCACCGTCCTTTCCTTCAAAATCTTTGGGTTTGCAGGCCATAAAGGTCTTGTATGAACATCCCTTACGTTCTTCTGTTTCTACTTGTTCGATTTCTGGCCCTCCAGCTCCGTGGGCATTTTCGTTTTGATTTTCTATATTCATATCAGCCCTGATTTGCGCGGCGATGGTAGGTATCGCGTTTTGGATATGTCTAGTGATAAGATCAGTCATTCTGTCTTCCCTGTTCCGGTCTCCTTCATTTCCTCCTGCATTTGGGTTGCCCTCCAAGGGGTTTTCTTCATTTTCAACGTGATTCACTGAGTTTTCCGGGGGAGGTGGTGGTGGATTCCTTCTTCGTCCAGCTCGCGGATTTGGATTTGCTCCCGCATTGAGTTGACCACGGTTTAGTCGTTGGCTACGTCGGGGAGGCATTCTATATCATGAGTTTCACACGTAGAGAAAATTATTGTTATTAGTCATTATTGAGCAATTAATTTAGTTTCACTATTGTGTCATATTCATAGATAACAATTGTTAAAGAGAAAACAAAAAAAAATATATTTAGGCAACCAATTCAAATCCATACATTTAAAATCATACATCCAAAATATCTCATGATGTATCATATTATCACATTCATTCATCATGACAACCAATAATAATTCATAGAAACCAAATTTCTCAATGTTTCAACCCATTCATTACATAATTCAAAATGTTTCACCATCATGTTTCCAATGCACCATCAGGGAAAATATCCCTATCAATCCCAATTGTTTCATAATACATCAAGATTTGGGCATGCAATCCCATATTGTCTCATAGTACATCAAATGACATAATTCATAATGAAAAATAAAAAAAATCAGTCCCTAAGTCTTCTTCCCACGTAGTGAATCCCACACAGTTGCAAAGAATCCCTTCTTCTTTGTTGCCTGTCGAGCCTCACGGGTCTCCTTCAGTTCTTTGCGTGTCATTTCCAGTTGCAGTGTGACTGCTCCTATATGCCTTTGGAATTGTTCCGCTAGTTGGGTTGCCTTCTTTTCCTGCTCGAACATAGCAGACCACAGCATGTAGTTTTCTTCTCTCTGCGGGTTGACATCTACAGCTCTGCTCCTACTCGGACCCGCCATATCCATCCCATGGCGAGCAGAATGCCCTAAGTGCACGCTATGACGCGCGGGCTGAACCAGATCAGGTTCTCCCATGGTAGGATAAAGAGGTCCACTCCTGGGCACACGAAAAGACATGGAGGCTCCCGGCCTCGCTCCCATAACAGGTGTGGGTCTCCTAACAGGTCCGTCACTAGGTTCAATACGGGGTAAGGGAGGAGACATAGATCTAGTGCGAGATCTACTGGGCGTAGTAGATGCAGCATCATTATACTCCATTGGCTCCGACTCTGATGAAGAGAAGTATGCATCCTCTGGCAGCGGACTATAGTGTTGCGGAAACTGTCGATGTAACTCCTCGCGAACCGCTGGTGGGAAATCTCTCCTTGCGAAGACTCGTGGTCGGCTTGATGGTCCGCTCTTGTTGATTCCCTTACCCTTTGAATCCATTTTCCTGCAATAAATTAATTAGAATATTTGATAATTTAACTTGTCCTAGATTTCCTAAAGCAATATTTCCTAATTCCTAAGTTCCCTATTTTTCCTACCTATTTGTCCCAATTCTCTCGGTTATAGTCTTAGGTATACTAAGGCACCTCATTCCCTATAACCTTGGGCTCTGATACCAACCTGTCACACCCCAACCCGAGGGGATTAGGGCGTGACGATTGATTTAAATCATTTAACTAACTTTGCGGAAGCATAGTTTAAATAATCCATAGCCCAAAGCAAACTAAAGCAAATAAAATATCCAACACATCACATATTGTCTAAATTACCACGCAGGGCCCACATTAAACATAATTCAATAATCATAAAATTGTTTTTTAAAGTCAACTCCATTCTAAAGCCATCACTATTCCTCTAAGAGCTCATCCGGTTCCCCTACTCTTACCAATTCAACCTGAAAGACATGCTAAAATACGTCAACTAAAAGTTGGTGAGAACATGAGTTTAATAATATGACACAATCAATAATAAATATAACATGTGATAATTCAATAACAATACAACCAACCCTGCACCATGCCGAGCGTTTGCCTCTTATAATGCTAGCCCGCAACATGGTCCACTAAATCTACTTCCCATTCCGAGACCCGTTCCTGCCCTCGGTCATTTATGTATCATAAGAATATATGCCACAACGGTTGCCATAACCTCAGTGGGGTTTCAACCTTACTTTTATAAGGCCCACCCTTTCGGGCCACTGTGCGTGGGGGATTCCCCAAGTAGTACTACCCATATACTCACCGGCTCTACCATGAGTTAATGGTTGTAAATTACGTTTAATGTCTAGGGGAAGCAATTTTACTGAAACGGACGTTCATTATCACATAAATAACATTTTATAAACAGTTTATGGAGCATGCTTTCAGTATCCCAAAACAGTAAAAGAAAAGGGATCACATGAACTCACCTGTTACTGATGTTTGGTTATCTGTCGAATGAAGGGATTGATGGTAAATCTTGATTGGTTCACTTGCCTAATGTATGTTTAGATTTTAGTAAATATTCATGCCATAAACATTGATGTGATATTGTTTCCCATTTAACTTTATTTTCAAGTATTCAAAATTACATGAGAATATAAGTTTACATATTTATATGTTTTTACCCATTACATTTTTATCAGTAAAGGGTCTGGGTAAATTTTTTTATTTACACATTCCCTATTATTTTTATATCAATTACTTGTATCAAAATTTGATTTTGTATGCTTAAAATCCTCAAGAATTCCCAGAAAATGATTCTGTTAACTAAAAATTCCGAAAATATTCGTACAGTCTCATAAGTCTCTCGACGGTTTAGAAGCCACAACAAGACACCATACGAGTTCAAGGTTTACATTGACACAAAGGTTAGTTGGTTAGTCTCAAACTCTCGAAAATCTTGTGCTATCTACTTCTCTACTCGTCGCCATTCTTAACAGCCCCTAAACATCTATTCTCATCCTTTTTAAACCATAAAAATGGAAGTGTTATGAGGTTAGATCGCAAAAACACACATGTATGTACATGCATGTGTGCAAACTTGACTTTTTCCTAACAAAAACTATGATTTTCGTTACAAGAATCTTTGCACATTCATAAAATCAATTTTATTCCCATCTAAAACACCCAAAACCATGAGGGATGAGTACCTAGAACGATCCATACACATGCAAGTCTTGCATGTGTGATATCATGATCTTGGAAATCCATAACTTCCATTCTCGTATGTAGCATGAACTCTAAATCCATTCTATGTTTTCTACAATTCTTAACAGCCCACAAACCCCTTGGAAAGGTTGCCTACAAGTGTTAAGCACAAAGTGTAAGAACCACACTCCTTAACAAATAGTTATATATGCATGCATGTATGTAAAAATGAAAATCTACAACTTAAAATGTTAATATATATACATCGAAATTTTTATCAGGTTTAGATATGATTTTATTACTGGAAATATTTTATAAAAGATTGGGTTTTGATGATAGGAATATTATATTGTAATTTTTGCCCCAAAAACCCAATTTTTAAGACTTATAAGTGTTTAAAATATCAAAAAGCATGTTATTAGTTTTCTGGACAGAATGTATAGTTAAAATGAACTTATAATAATGATGGTATAACACTCAAAAAGTTTGAGTATTTATTTTTATGTCTAGAATAAGTAATGAATTTATTAAGATTCTTATAAATCTTGATAAAATCATCAAAAATAGCTCCTGCGTACTAAAAATGCTAAGTATAATTTATTCCTGTATGAATATAGTTAGGAGATCTGGGAAAAATATTGAAACTAAAAATTTATAGTTTAAACTATTTATTTTCTATTTAAAATGTTTGTAAAGGCTAAAATTCTAATAAAATATGTTACTGCTCAAAATATGATATAAATATTTTTCCCAGTATTCTAATGATACTGGGAAGTCTCAGTAAAAATATGGTAAATTTTAGTAACTGTTAGGTATTTATTTGATATTTAATATAATAAATAGGTTAAAAATCATTTTACATAGTAAATGACCTCCTAAAATTCTGAAATTTCACCAGTGACCTTAGAACGTGATTTGGTTACTGTATAAAAAGTTCTGTAATTTTTACATATCGGGAAATATTTATTATAATATTAATGAGATTTAAAATGATAAAACTGTTTAAAATAGTAAACGAGCTTTAAAAATTCTGAAAATTTTACAGGAGTTAAATAACATGATTATGAGACTGTACGAATATTTTCGGAATTTTTAGTTAACAGAATCATTTTCTGGGAATTCTTGAGGATTTTAAGCATACAAAATCAAATTTTGATACAAGTAATTGATATAAAAATAATAGGGAATGTGTAAATAAAAAAATTTACCCAGACCCTTTACTGATAAAAATGTAATGGGTAAAAACATATAAATATGTAAACTTATATTCTCATGTAATTTTGAATACTTGAAAATAAAGTTAAATGGGAAACAATATCACATCAATGTTTATGGCATGAATATTTACTAAAATCTAAACATACATTAGGCAAGTGAACCAATCAAGATTTACCATCAATCCCTTCATTCGACAGATAACCAAACATCAGTAACAGGTGAGTTCATGTGATCCCTTTTCTTTTACTGTTTTGGGATACTGAAAGCATGCTCCATAAACTGTTTATAAAATGTTATTTATGTGATAATGAACGTCCGTTTCAGTAAAATTGCTTCCCCTAGACATTAAACGTAATTTACAACCATTAACTCATGGTAGAGCCGGTGAGTATATGGGTAGTACTACTTGGGGAATCCCCCACGCACAGTGGCCCGAAAGGGTGGGCCTTATAAAAGTAAGGTTGAAACCCCACTGAGGTTATGGCAACCGTTGTGGCATATATTCTTATGATACATAAATGACCGAGGGCAGGAACGGGTCTCGGAATGGGAAGTAGATTTAGTGGACCATGTTGCGGGCTAGCATTATAAGAGGCAAACGCTCGGCATGGTGCAGGGTTGGTTGTATTGTTATTGAATTATCACATGTTATATTTATTATTGATTGTGTCATATTATTAAACTCATGTTCTCACCAACTTTTAGTTGACGTATTTTAGCATGTCTTTCAGGTTGAATTGGTAAGAGTAGGGGAACCGGATGAGCTCTTAGAGGAATAGTGATGGCTTTAGAATGGAGTTGACTTTAAAAACAATTTTATGATTATTGAATTATGTTTAATGTGGGCCCTGCGTGGTAATTTAGACAATATGTGATGTGTTGGATATTTTATTTGCTTTAGTTTGCTTTGGGCTATGGATTATTTAAACTATGCTTCCGCAAAGTTAGTTAAATGATTTAAATCAATCGTCACGCCCTAATCCCCTCGGGTTGGGGTGTGACAGGTTGGTATCAGATGTTGATTTGGGTTCCGCGATGACCCATGGAGTCAAAGGAACCAGTCGAGTTTCGGTAAAGATGAACTGACACACCTCGGATCGTAGATCCAACAAAACATTTTAACATACCCAGTACATATCTGATTTACTGCTTTCAAATACTTAAACCTGTGAACTCACCAACTTTATGTTGACACATTTTAGCATGTATTCTCAGGTAACTGAACAGCACAAGGTAGGATGCAAGTGACACCAGGCAATTTCAGGTAAATTGCAACTCTTACATTCTTTACATTTCATATTCATACTTGTTGCATTTCATTTAATTATGTTTAATTAGATGAGTCGAACACAAACACCTGCGAAACGATAGTTCGAGGAACTATCGAATCGTACATTGCAAATTGGTTTTGGAAACCAAGTGTGGCAAACACAAGCACTAACGCAAAACAATAATTCGGGGAATTATTGAATTGTGCATTACACGTTGATTAGGATTAATCAAGCACGCAAACACTTCGTAAGACACGAACACAAACTATCGAAGATAATTCGAGGAATTATCGAAACACACACACGAGTCTCACGAACATTGGTGATCAATCAAACTTATGTGTTATTATTGTATTATGCGCTAAACATGCATTGGATGTTTAGGATAAACGTTAGGAATCGAGTACGAGCGAAAGCGAATCGACGAAATCGAAAACAAGTAAATGGGTCCATCGCGGTACGCGAGGAACCCATGGCGAAAGGCTTCGCGGTACGCGAAGCAAACCGCGAGTCGAGACTCCCAAAATCCATCGCTTACACGATAAGATTTTTTGATCGACCTTCGCAGTACGCGAAGGCCATACAAATCGAAAATTTTATAAAAATCAACCCCTTTCGTTTTCATTCGGATTTCTTCCAATTTCTCCGAGTTTGTACGCTACATCTCGACCTAAACCCCTGCCAAATCCATCCCAAACCTCTGTTAACACCATTGGAAGCCATCCTTGGTGATTTGGAAGATATTGGAGCCTTAGAAGCTTGGAGGAAAAGACAAGGAGCTTGGAACGACCACCAAACCAGTAGCTTGCCATCATCAGAAGCTGTTCTAGCTTGGATTTGTAGCTGTAAGGTAGTTTTAAAATGTTTATTAGTAGCTAAATCGTACATGCAATGGGTAAAAACCCACATGCAACTCCATGTGACCATCGAGCACTAATTTGTTGATGATTTTGTGTGTTATTGTTGTAGATTTACTGATTTTAAAGTCTAAGAATGTTACATTTGAGTTTTGTTGAGTTATTGGTTGATTTGGTGATGATTTAGGCAAACTTGCCATAAAAGGAAACTTTTATGTGCATGTCATAGATTTGTGATGATCTAGACATGTTAGACATGTCTAGATGTTGTCAAATACATATTGGAGTGATTAGAAACACATTTGGATATTTGATTTTGGCAAAAACATGGTTTAAAAAATGATTTCTAAACATATTGAGAACTTGGATTTGTGAAAACGAACTTTTAAACGGATACTTTGCAAATAAGGAAACTTTATTTGGACAAAACGGCATAAATGATTATTTATGCGTAAACGATGTGTTTTAAGTGTATAAACGTGTTTTTACAAACATACTGGAATGATTTGTTTTATGAAATGGGATTTCATAACCATACTTTTCAAAAATAGAAACTTTCTAAATATAGAAAGTTTCCCGAAACGAGAACATTATTATTTTCAAAACTTGCTTTCGTGTAAGCAATATGAGTTGAGTCATAGGATGCAATTCTGGTGTCTTATTTGCATTAAGACACATAAACACCACAATCGTGTCACCAACGATTCGTCGAGTCACCACACACACTCGATTGAGCACACCGACACTTGGAGTTGTATGGATTACAACACACCACGAAACACATACTCACACCTATATGGTTATAGGTGCATACTAGCAGGTGCTAGCTTTCGCAAGACGCGAATACACACATACCGGAACTGCTAATCAGGTGAGTTCACGGCCCCTTTTTACATTTTCTACCTTTAGGAGAGAAAACATTGCATACAACTATTTTTGAACAACATACACACTTTTGGATTACTTTTGTACATGCTAATATCGTATATGCATATGTGTGGCATTCATCCACAAAACTGATAAGTCCTCATTAAACACACATCGAACCGTTAATAGCGCGTTGCGCTTAGCGTTGCGCACCGTATGGCCACCCCTACTGGAGGTCGGAACAGTACATAATTGACCAAATAACATTGCCATATCTTGGATGGATATGGCGGGAGGCATCATGTTAGCTTCGGTTGCGAACCCGCATATGGTATAACTTATATTGACTAGCTATCAATGGATATTGCATTGTATTGAAATGTAGACCTACAAATGTTTACTTTAAACATTTTGATGTTTACTGCTGATATAAAACCTATGCTCTCACCAACCTTTGTGTTGACCCTTTTACTCGCATGTTTTCTCAAGTAACTAAGGCACGTGCACTAGGAATCTAGGATGCTAAGATGGAGTCCATGCATCTACTATAGTGTCTTAGTCCGTTAAACATTTGTTATCATTTGGTTGTGTTACTTATGTATGGTTAAACTACTTTAAATTGCTTCCGCACCATTACTAAATGTTGTTTTTTTTTCAAAACTATTCTTAATGCTTTCGCAATTTATGAATTATATCTGTTTGATCTTATTAAACTTCCGCAACTCTGATTTTACAAAAGTATTTTATCCAAGTTATTGGATGTACGTATGCAACAAGACATGTAGGTCTCGCTACTGTGTGACCGGAGACTGCGATCCTGCAAGATCAGTCGAGTCGCGCCCCCTCGCACAGGCCGGGGTGCGACCATGCACGTGGAGATGCACAAGAGAGTCTGTATACATATAGACTCTAATCCTAGGCTTTTATTTCATTTGTTGGTTTTAACAATTTAAACATATTTTGTATGTTACAACTTACTTTCCGCTGCAAAACTTGTATTTTCCGCTGCGTAACTTTTAAACGTTTTTCGCCGTTTAATCTATGAAACTTGGTTTGGTTTTCAAAATTGTATGTTTGTGTAACTCATATAGAGTCGTTCTATATGACCGTGAGCTGTGATTTTGGTCACGTCACACCCATGAGGACTGACACCACACGTGGGAATTTGGGGATGTGACACTACCCATTCCCAACCCTTCAAATATTTAACCTCTGATGTTTCTTGAGTTCCTAGGCAAAATTAGTGCAAAGCCTAAGGCTTTAGAGGGTCCAAAACCGACTGAAAACAGTGCAGTTCGTCGGAACAGTGAGAACATCACAAACAGCACGTTTGAACTCGATTTTGCCTCCATTTTGTTGATCCAAAACTCAAACCAACACAATCCAAGAGTTCCTAAGTAGTTTTTGTGCATATCCTAACTTATTTGAAGTGATAAAAACGGATTAGAAGCTTACCTCGCCGAAATAGTCGAAAACCCAGAAAAACCGAGCTTTCTTTCTGAAACTGCAACCAAATCAGTTCGTTTTACCTCAGATCATCTGTACTTTTGTGTTCTCATTCCTACGGTCGTTATGACTACTAAAACGTCGAATTTGGTGGAGAAATGAGAGAGATATGGTGATTTGAAGTTGAGAATGTGTAGAGAGAAGGGGAAACCGGGAAACTGGGGAAGAAGAAGGCTTGGACTAGCCAAAATGGGGAAAAAGAAAAAGGGTTTGGGCTTTTATAGCCCGGGTATGTTCGGGTGCGTTTGGCCTCATTCAGTTTCAGTTCCACGCGTCGTTTTCGTCGTTTTTCGTTACAATACGTAACTTTATAAAGATAGAAAATTTTAAACTTTTTACAGTGGAAATTTCTAATAAATTAACTAAATATCTTTTTATTTATTTTTAAATTTTCAAAAATCGTTTAATTTAATTGTTTAATCGAATCGTACGGTTTTCGCGCGTATTCGTTTGGATCGTCACCCATACGAACACGACGACAACTATACTTTTCGATTTGATTTTCTAATTATTAGACATCATTCAAAACATTAAACTTACAGATATATTCGTGCGAATTGTCACCCACACGAAGACTCCGTCGGTTTAATATTCTCATAGCGACATACATTATTGTTTTGTTTTGTACAATCTCACATACGTTTATACAATTATACATAATAAAATCCTAACTAACATTTACATAGCAGTTCTGTGTTGTCAGATATGATTATGACTGTTAAACCATGGATTTGCAATATGTTTCTGAAATAGATGTGTAATAGATTCGTATTAAACACCAAATGATAATAATACACATATAATATACATAGTTCGTACCTGATCTACTGTATAAATCACTGTTCCGGCTACAGTTCCGGCACTGATGTTACAGTAACACTTCAACACGAAGCGGGTCAAGATGGGCAACTTAAAAACAATGTGAACATAATGGATTTAAATGGGTAAGAATGTTAAATAATATATTTAATTAGAAAATCATTAAAAAATTATTCAAATAAATTATTTATTTGATTGCAACTCATTTTAATTTGAAATAAATTGATTTTTTCTAAAAAAAAACGACCCGTTTAGACCCAATAGAATTTTGCTTAAAACTCGTCTTGACTCGCACTCATCATAACCCGCACCCGTTTTAACCCGTTACCCAACCCAACCCCCATTTTGCGAGGTATAGTTATGATAAAACTTTGAAATCATATCATATGAGTTTTGGAAATGAAGATTGTTAATTAACAACATTTTTATATAGTTTTTATCTTCAAAATCTATTTTTTAGTAAAAAATAGAGTCTTCATGTAATGAAGTTTATTTTTAATGTAAGAAATAGGTAACTGATGTCATTAGTTGTTAATATTTAATTTAATTGTTTAATATGAATGAGGATATAATTATTAATTAGGAGAAATAAATGTCCTGAAAACCTAGTCTAATGGATAGGCTCTCATGTGCCATAGTAAAGGTCGGGGGTTCGAACCCATCTAAAGACAAGTTTGAAGGACACTAGATGAAGGGTTAACTTGGAGTTTATCCCATGTTTAATTCCGATGGGGGGAGCGGAGGTTTACCCATTTTATGGGGTTTCTGCGCATCGGATGTGGTCGTGCAACGTTGCTTACAGGCCGCGAAAGTGAGAAATAGACGTGAGAAAAAAACGTTGTTCAAATTTAAGAATTAAAACATAAGTCTTTGATAAACTATTTAGGTCCATTCATCCTAGATTTGTCACATAGTTCTTCACCTAACCTGTCACACATATATAGTGAAGGTCAACTAATTGAATAGTTGGTGAGTAGCCATGTTTTTGTTAGCATAAGTGTAAAAGTATGTAAACTCAAATGACTACGAGTATGAAAGTTATGCATGTATATGAACAAGTATGCATATAATGGTGCACCACTCCTTTTTAACACGGGATCAACATGCAAAGACAACGCGACTCTCTTAGGAAGCCAAGTACTATAATACATTTACGTTTACGATTACAAGTAGCATGTATGTTCAATAAAGCACATAAACAAACAAGTATACAAAGCAAGCTCATCAGATGATTGCATTTCAACTAGATATGTATTTCTTAGTTTGCATAAGTTTCAAAAGATATAAGTGTCTAACTTTTTGAATAAGGACATGTGTGAAGGCTCTTAATGACTTTTATAAAACAACTGAGTGCTAACAAAGTAACTCAAAATAACTTAAATATATAATATTTACACATTAATAAAATACATAAAAAAAATTGTACCTGAAGGTTAAGATTATACATGGCAATCTTGACCCATAACAAGATAAATGGATATAAATGGGTAAACAATTATTGTATTTTGGTTGAAATGAATAACATTATGACATAATATGGGTTGAGATGATTAACACCTCAACACGAAGCGGGTCAAGATGAGCAACTTAAAAACTATGTGAACATAATGGATTTCAATGGGTAAGAATGTTAAATAATATATTTAATGAGAAAATCATTAAAAATTACTCAAATAAATTATTTGTTTAGTTACAACTCATTTTAAGTTGAAAGAAATTGATTTTTTTTCTTAAAAAACGACCCGTTTAAACCCAATCGAATTTTGCTTAAAACCTGTCTTGACCCGTACTCATCATAACTCGCACCCGTTCTGACTCGTTACCCAACCCAACCTCCCATTTTGCAAGGTATAGTTATGATAAAACTACGAAATCATACAATATGAGTTTTGGAAATAAAGATTGTTAATTAACAACATTTTTATATAGTTTTATCTTCAAAATCTATTTTTTTAGTAAAAAAATAGACTCTTCATTTAATAAAGTTTACTTTTAATGTAAGAAATAGTTAACTGATATCATTAGTTGTTAATATTTAATTTAATTGTTTAATATTAATGAGAATATAATTATTAATTAGGAGAAATAATTGTCCTTAAAACCTAGTCTAATGGATAGGCTCTCATGTTCCATAATGAAGGTCGAAGGTTCGAACCCATCTGAAAGCAAGTTTGAAGGACACTATGTGAAAGGTTAACTTGGAGTTTATCCCATGTTTAATTCCGATGGGGGGAGCGAAGGTTTACCCATTTCATGGGGTTTATGTGCATCGGATGTGGTCGTGCAACGTTGCTTACATGCCGCGAAAGTGAGAGATAGACGTGAGAAAAAACGAGTATATTAAATTTAGGAGAAATAATTAGATAAGATTGTTAGAATGTGACACATGTAAAAGATAACTTAAGAATTTAATTAGAGTTGCATCAGGTCTTATTTTTGGAACAGCATATGTTGGGTCACCTGTGATCATCTAAAGAATAAAGTGTGCTAATTTAATCCACTTGGCTAGAAGGAAACCCACTAACTCAGTTCAAAGTAGTATTTTTTTTTTTGGTAAGACACTAACTAAAAACCTCACACAAGATAAATCAATAGGCTATCACCAGATTATAAACCATTTGGTTAGTCTTACATTAATTAGTTGTTTATTAAAAGATAAAAAAGAAATATTAAAATAAAATAATATAATATAAAAAGTAAAAATTTATGTTTAAAATAAAACCAATTACAAGGGTCCTAATCTTGTACATATTTATTTAGGGAGAATTTCATATATATCCTTCCAATCTTGTTAAATATCATATATATCCAAATCAAATTTTTAATATCAAATATATCCTTCTCCAATAAATTTTAACTTAATGACAACTTTACCCTTTTTAGAATTAGGCTATTATTTTAATCCACTTAATTGTTGTAGGTCATCTTCAATCCAAGTTGCGCAGTTCTCTCTCGTTCGAGTCGATGAATATTACGGCAAGCGCAAGTTAAAGGATCTTAAAGTTTCTTCTTTGTTCACATTTATTCATGTGAGTGTCTCCATCCAATGTTCTTAGTAATGATTGCTTACATAATTTTTAATTGTTGTACGTTTTATATGCATATATATATATATAATCAATTATTTGATTAGTTCAATTTTTATTGTTTACTTCGTTGTTGTTTTTGATTATCTAAGATGGACGAGACTGAAAATAACTCTTTTACACCAACATAGGAGTTTATAGTTCAATCACATAGACTTGAGCACGTGAATAATTTTCTATTTCTGTGTTCTAATATTGGGTTGTTTTACATAAAGTCTAAAGTTGGAATAAACTTTTTGCAGGTCGGTATCTTCAAAATATAAACTAAAACTAAAATACGGTGGCAACTTTCGCTTAGCTAAGAATTCAACTAGGAAACGATATTGTTTTGGCTTTCAAAAATGTATTTACATAGACGCATTCACGTATAACTTGGAAGATTTACTTGTAGAAGTTAGGAATCATTATCCATCAGATAGGGATCTCATCTTCTCAACTTGTTTTGTTGACAAATTTGCAAGAGAGCAGACTTTTATTAACCTTGATTCTAATGAGAATTTCGAGTCAATGCTTAGTATGTACGAGATGGAGAAAGAGTTAATTATTTACGTGTCAACAAAAAATAACATTGACACCAAGGCAAAAGAACAAAGGTATAAACATTTTTATTTTTTTGAGGATTTAATATCTTGTGCACCTAATGTAATTTTCATGAGATATTAATATCTTGTTCAGTGTTCAAGATGAAGTTATAGATGAACTAAATGGTGAGGAAGAATCAGAATATTCTCTTAGCGATGAAAGTTATCATAGCTATTATAGTATTGATGATGAAATTCAGTCAGAGAACGACGAAGGGGAAGCTTCTTCACATGTCAAAAAAAGCCCAATCATGAAAGTAAACTCAAAATTTCAAAATGTGATCCAATTTAGAAGATCGATAAACCATTATGCACTTGTGAATGAATTTGAGTATTTCATTGTGAAAAGTGACCTGCAACGATTCACAGCAAGGTGTGCACATTTAGAGTGCAACTGGAGAATTCATGCTTCTATCACACAAGATGGGGTTACTTTTGAAGTATGTTTATAGTTTTTTATTAAGATTATTTTTTTTAAATCAATTGTAACAATTTGGTTCACATTATATTTGTGTAGGTCAAAACATTCGTAGAAGCACATTCTTGCACTCGAAGCAACAAGGGTGGTAATAAGCTTGCAACTCAAGGGTGGATTGCTAGTGTAGTTACTGACAAGCTAAAATCTGATGGGGATGTCTCTGTTACAGACCTTAGAAAATGGGTTATGAAGAACTACAACGTTGATGTATCATACCTTAAAGTTTATAGAGGGAAAGAACAAGCTTACAATGATATGTATGGAAAATGGGAAGACTCATTCATTAAGATGAATGATTTCAAAGAAGAACTACTGAACAGAAACCCAGAAAGTGTTGTTGATATTAACTATGAGACAAATGGTAACAAGAAGCAATTTTTACGCTTTTTTATATCACTAATAGCTTACTCTAAAGGGTTTCTGGATAGTTGTCGCCCTTACATTGCTCTTCATGCTTGTCATCTGAAAGGAAAGTTTAATGGGGTACTAGTAGCTGCAACAAGTGTAGATGGTAATAATTCCATTTTTCCAGTAGCATACGGTATACTTGAATCAGAAAACAAAAATTCATGGATTTGGTTTCTTGAGTTGCTTAAAAAAGCAATCGGGATGCCGAATGGTCTTGTTATCTCATCAGACATGCAAAAAGGTTTAGAAGTAATAATAACACAAGTTTATCCTACAGCTGAACACACGGAATGCATTAGACACTTGTATAGCAATTTCAAGAAACATTTTCGTGGTGAGTTCTTTAGTAAAAGTTTATGGCGAGCTGCAAGGACCTATAGTATTACTGAGCATGAAAGACTGTTAAATGAGATTGCTGGAGTACGTAAAGAAGTGTTTACATACATTTGTGAGAATCATAAAAGGATATGGAGTCGATGCAAGTTTGGAACAACAACAAAGTGCGATTACATTACTAACAATATTTCTGAAGCTTTTAATTCTTGGATAGGTGAATTACGTTATTAACCGGTACTTGATCTCCTAGATTCTATCAGAGAAAAGATTATGATACGATTTGACAAGAAAAGGAGGAATCTACAAAAGTTGAAGGGCAATTTAGTACCTAATACTAAGAATTATCTCAACAAAATCTCTAAGGCAAGTGTAACGTTCGAAATTTGTATTAAAGATAACAACTTTAAATTTACTAATATCATTTCTTGTTGTTTGTAGAACTTGGGTGAATATGAAATTTGTAGAAGTGGTGAAAATCGAGCTGAGGTGAAATGCATGGGAAAACGTTGGGAGGTATTACTTGATAAGCGGAAATGCTCTTGTCGGGTTTGGCAAGTCAAAGGTCTTCCATGTGTGCATGCGGCAGCTTTTATTGCTTTCGTTAGAGATATAAATTGGGACAAATATTTTGATTCATATTTCACCATTGAGAAACTTAAAGCAACTTATGCTTTGGAAGTTGCTCATATGCCTGCAAAGGATCAGTGGGTGCACATAGATACATGAGAGAAGATATATCCACCTACCATCAAACGTCACCTGAAAGACCAAGGAAGAATAGAATTGTATCACATGATGAGCCAAAAAAAAAGAGACAAATGTCTACATTGTTGTGAGTACGGGCACCATACAAGAACATGCAAGAACCCATCATCTCAAGATTTTACTCAATCTGAAGCATCAACTAGTAAAAGAAGATGAGGAATGGGTAAAAAGTGCTCCCAAAAATAACTTGTTCATGTCAAATTGTTGGGATTTTTTTTTCATTTTTAATAATTGTTGCTACATATTTGAATGATTTTTTTTTTCATTTAGTGCAACTATTTTAATTTGTTATTGTTGACAATTTGAAGTTGATGTTGTGTTGTAAATCAAAGTAATAATGTAAATTAGAGCAAAAAATAAATATTTTCTTTCAAATAAAAAAATTAAAAAAATAAAAGAATACAGTATGAGAAACAAGTAAATATAATATATTAAAATGAGTATTTATAATAATTTTAGCTTTTTGAGAAGGATATATTTGATATAATGGAATTTAAGGGCAAAATGGTAATATTCGGAAATATTTTTTAGTGAAATATATTAATAAGGATAAATATGATATTTTAGATATTAGAGGAGGATATATTTGATATTAAAAATTTGATTTGGATATATATGATATTTAACAAGATTTGAGGGATATATATGAAATTCTCCCATTTTTTCAATTTATTTTAATATTAAAAAAATATAAAAAATGTTGTTATCTATACACCGGTGTACCAATATCCAATGTTGTAAAAATCGGCCTAGGCGGCCGCCTAGGCGCTAGGCGCCCATCTACTGTCTAATTTTTGGCCTAGGCGGTGCCTAAGCGCTAGGCGAGGCCTAGGCGGCCCAATCAGATTTTTATTTTTTTCACTTTTTTGACTTTTTTATGGTAAAAAGAGATCAATTTCATGATTATTTAGACATTTCTCAACCAAAAATCTTTAATATGTCTCTGAAACATCGAATCCAGGTAATTAACATCGAAATTTATCTCTAAACTTTGAACTCAGTGTTTAAGTTTGCACTTTAAAGTACTTTTTTTAGTATATTTAAGTATATTTTTTAAAATTATTTGAAGTATTATATTAAATTATTGATATTGATGTGTGTATATAATATATATTTGTAAAATTATATATAAAAATTCCAATCCGCCTAGCGCCGATTAATCCCGATTAATCTCTAGACCGTACCTCGCCGCCCGACTAGCGCCTAGCGACTTCTACAACCATGCCAATATCCATACCCAATTTCAAACTGATGTAGGACCTTGTTTGAGATTTCATTTAAAAACAACTTATTGGCTTTTTGCAATAAGTTTAAACCCAAAAGTAATAAGTTTGTCAAACCCAAAAGTAATTTTAAAAATGACTTTTTGTAAAAGTTAAAAATTATAGATTTTCAAAATGACTTGTGACTTATTGACATAAAATTACAAATTTACCTCACTATTTACTCTTTACTCTAATAACATTAAATAGTGTTAATAAAAAAATTGTCCTTTTTACCATTTTGAAAATTATTATATATATTAATTATCAAAGATTTGGTCACACACATATTTACTATTCACTTTTTCACACACACATCATACACACACCCAACATCACACACACACATGCACACACATCACACACACACACACCCAACATCACACACACGGTGGGCCCCAACATCTCACACACACACACATATAGTTTGTATCATGTGAAAATCCGATTTTAGAGAGAAAATCCTTAAACCCTATCTGGGTTGTTGATTTAGAATCTTGAAAATAAACATGTGGTCTACATTAACCCACATTAAAACTGATTTGTTTATCCAAAACCTAATTTTTTTTTCAAGTTTAATATCCAAAACCTAATTTTTTATTCAAGTTTAATGTGTACCACATTTTATTTTCAAAAGTCCAAATCAATAGTCAAGATAGGGTTTAAGGGTTTTCTTTCTTATACCGGGTTTTCACAGGATACAAACCCTCACATAATCACTATTCACTACCGCGTCTAAAGATCAAAAGATAGATTTCAATAGTTTTCAATTAATTTGAAATTTTCGTTTATAACCCTAAACTTTGAGCTCTTATTTTTAAAGCTCCCTCTCACTTTACTCACATATTTTTAATGTTTACATGATTTTAACGCGTCATTAGGTTATCTGATAAATGCCATAATTATATTAATTTGATCGCAATGGCCTCATGAACGTTTATATAAATTTCTAACCCAAACGGTCACAGAAATTTTGCGCGTTGTTTACATGCCTATAACGCATGCGTACATTATCGAATATTTGTATCGTTTATATCATTTTGAACATATTTTTAATGTTTACATGATTTTAACGCGTAATTAGGTTGTCTGATAAATGTCATAATTATATTAATTTGATCGCAATGGTCTCATGAACGTTTATATAAATTTCTAACCCAAACGGTCACAGAAATTTTGCGCGTTGTTTACATGCCTATAACGCATGCGTACATTATCGAATATTTGTATCGTTTATATCATTTTGATCGTAATTAGTTCACAAACGATTTAGATTTAATAATTTTATAAACCATGAGTATTATATATACTACATATATATACGATTTACATTTAATAATTTTATAATATTTGTATCATTTATAAATTATACATTTACGCAAGACCTTTTTTTTAAGTCTTCTGTAATCACATTCTTTACTATTAAATAAGTTCTTAATCTTCAACCCTTAGTTTCAAAGCTTACGTTATAGATGTTGTATAGGGTATTTTCGTGCATTTTATTGTACACGATTTTAACCTCATGTTCTGTTGGTTTTTTTTACGTCAGTATATCAGACCCCGTCGCAACGCGCGGGTCCTGTATACTAGTTAATTTTGAAAAGCACTCTTGTTACCAAACAGTGCCGTAGTTTATCTATACAGGCTCTCCCACTACAGAATTGTTAACAGATCTACCGTTTTGGCACTTCTTTTACTCGATTAAACCCACCAAATCAACCAACATCTGCTGTCTTATTTAAGATTCTCATTCTTCACCGGATCAAAATCCAACAAAAATGGAGAACAGCCCTCCATACTACAAGGAGGGCTTGCCAACGATATCCAAATCAGAAAAACAACGATCCAGATCATCGTCCTCAAGATCTTCCATACCTTCAATCTTTTTCGTTTTCTTCTCTTGTGTCGCTTGGCTTTACATCGCCGGCAGGTATGCAACTGTTTATATGCATCTGTCATGCTACTTGTAATTGTTAATTGGTCGACGATTGTGGATCTTAATAGTTGACTTTAGGAATGCTGATCACTGTGAATTTTAGGGCTTGTATTTGAAACGATCATCTTAGTCGTTGTTCTTGTGTGTGTTGATGGAAGATTCGACAATCTTTGTACCAGTATTCTAATTTTTAGGGTTTTATTTGATGTCATTACTTGAGGTGCCAACAAAGGTGACCAAAAGATCCCAATTTTGATAATGGGACATAACTAGTTTTCTCTTAAGTAGTGAAATTTAACTTTAACGAATATTAAAGTTAAATTATGACTCAAATACAGTTCAGTTTTGACAAATTTTCTCTGTTTTCTTTTAAATTGAACTTAGTCATTGTGATTTGGGAGTTTAGTTCCTTTCTTGGCAAATTTACTTATAATATGAAAGAATCATGTTTTTCTACTTTTGTGGGTTGCTGATTAATTACATCAGTTTCTTGAAATATAAGGTTTGTAACTGAAGGATTATTTTGAACGTAATTATGGGTCTTATTATCCCCTACCAAATTGAAATATCATGTTATTTACGAGCCTAAACAACTTTCTCCTTTACTAGGTTATGGCAGGATGCTGAGAATAGAATGCTGTTGTCTAATTTGCTAATGCAGAATTCCGCAGAGGTTTCCTTGAAATCTACATTTGTTCGATTGTTTTAGATGTTATAAATTGATCTTAGGTATTTTAATTTTTTTTGGAGTATCAGGAAGCAATTAGGTATTTTTATCTTAAAAATCCTTTCAAGTGGAGGAAATGTTAAAATTTTGATGATATGGAAAGAATTTGGTATAGTTTATAAGGGGATTTCTTATATCAACTTTTTTGGTGTTTTATGACAGAGACCAAAGGTTCTTACAGTTGAAGATAAACTGGTGGTCTTAGGATGCAAGTAATTTTATATTATATTTTATCTTTATGTGTACAGTGTAGTCAAATTTATCATTTTTAAAGATACCTCATGACATACTAATTCTATTTTCATTTAACATTTTGTTATTCAGAGATTTAGAGAGAAAAATTGTTGAAGCAGAAATGGAAATAACACTGGCAAAAAGTCAAGGTTTTCTCAAGGACCAGTTAAAACTATCTGGTGTTTCTTCCAGTAAAAAGCTGCTTGCAGTAATTGGCGTTTATACTGGATTTGGTAGTCGATTAAATAGAAATGTTTTCAGAGGGTCATGGATGCCAAAAGGTTCGTTGATGGTTGAATATGTATGAATTATTTTTCTTAAATATGAATATAAACTGAAGAGCAAAATGCTAATTTATTTGAGTTTTTACAGGCGATTCTTTGAAGAAGCTTGAAGAAAGAGGAATTGTCATACGTTTTGTAATTGGACGGAGGTTGTCTAATCATTGTATTTATGTACTTAAATTTTTTTTAGTTCACTTTATTATATGTATTATGATGAAAAACTTTTATATTCACCAACTTGACAAACTACAATAACTTTCAACAAATTAGACAAAAAAATTTGTTAGAATATAGGCAATCTAGTACATATGATTTGGGGGAAAAATATTCACTAGAAGTATTAATGAGAGGAAAGAGATGAAATGTTTCATCAAATTGGCGAAAGTTGTATATATTACTGAAGTTTGGTTATTTTTTTATATGTATTTCATATTGGCATCTAACCAAATCTAACTCAACCTTGAAATTGCAGTCCCAATCGTGGTGACAGCTTGGACCGCAACATTGATGAGGAAAACCGTACAACAAACGATTTCTTGATTCTTGTAAGCTAGAATAGTAGGTTTATCTTCAATTTTTCATATTTTTATGGATGCTCATGTAAAACTTAATCTTAGCTAATTACCCAAGTACCGTTTTCTCTTATATATGATTAATTATGCTTCACAAAATCATATGTTTAATGCTTAGGATGGTCATGAAGAAGCTGATGAAGAATCACCAAAGAAAGCAAAATTCTTCTTTAGCACTGCAGTTCAAAATTGGGATGCAGAGTTTTATGTAAAAGTGGATAACAATATTGCCCTTGATCTTGGTAAGAATATAACGGTTTGTTTTTGTACTAAATGTTAGAATTATTTATAGTTCTTAATCTTATTCACCTTTCAGAGGGGTTAATTGAACTTCTTGAAACCCGCCATGGTCAAGATAGTGTTTATATTGGTTGCATGAAATCAGGAGAAGTGATAGCTGAAGAGTAAGTAGCTTTTTTTACCCACATGTGGCATGGATAGGTTTTTTATGTTTAAAAAGTATGTTTTATTTTTAACCATTTAACAAAGACAATGTTATTGTAGTTTAGAAACTTATTCACTTCATTTACATATGTAAATATGTTTGTGTAAGTTTTTATTTTTGTAACACAAGTGTTTGTATGAATTCACAGGGGAAAACCATGGTATGAACCAGAGTGGTGGAAGTTCGGTGATGAGAAATCGTAAGTTTTCAATTTATAACTAGAATAAATAAATTTCCTTTTAAACAAGAGACTTAGCAATGTGATTAGTGATGAACTTATTAGTTAAATATCATAATAATGTTTGATGCATCCATTTGCTCATTTAGACTTGGTGAATCAAAATGTATATTGTATTATGATAATAAATAAGTACAATAATGATCTCATTATAAAGAGTTGGATATTAGAATTCGATACCCTCTACTTTAAATGACATATAAATCACGTATTCTAGCTTGGTCTGATATTTCGCTGCAAACTGAGGGCAGGACACAACCTGCAACTTGGACCATAAGAAAATAAATCTCTGATAAGGTAAAGGCTCTATAAAGACATCCACAATTTGGTCAATCGTAGATATGAACCGAACATTAAGTGATGTCGAGTTCAGGTAAGAGTGAGTTCAACCAAATTAATTCTGCTACAGCATTAGCAAGAGTCTTGTATTTAGATTTGGTGGAAGATCTTTAAACAGTTCGATGTTTACAGGCAGGCCAAAAGACAATATTTGATCCCAAATAGATGGCAAATCCCCTTGTGATTCGTCTGTTGACCACCCCAATTAGAATCAGAGTAGGCCTGAAGTATGATGAGAGATATATATGTTCACTGATCATCGGTGTAGGCATGTAAGGAACAACCTGAGTTGTGACGGATCAAAAGGCCAACATTGATGGTTCATGGTTCCTTTCAAATATCGCAAGATGCGTTTAACAGTTGACCAATGATTTTTGGTAGGAGCATGCTTGAATTGACATACCTGGTTGACAATACAAGGAATGTCCGGTCAATAAGAGCAGCATACTACAAGGCCCCAACAGTCTGATAATCTAGTGTTGGATCTGAGAGAGGAGAACTATCATCAATATTCAATAGTCAAGGTTTGAGAAGAGCTCATAAGCGAGCACACCTGCTTGCAATCAGAAAGACTTGAGCATCGAAGAATATCTAGGATGTTTTTTTTGTTGCAAGAGAACAAGATCCTTGCCATGACAAACGACCTCAATACCCAAAAAAATAGTGAAGTTGGTTGAGATTTATAAAAGCAAATATAGAAACCATGCGTTGAAATATGTTGTCCATAGCTTGTGTGTGGTTGCCTATAATGATAATGTTGTCCAACTAAACTACGACATAAATAGTCGTGCCACCAGTAAGAAGAATAAACAGAGACGGATCAGCCTTGAATCTGTGAAACTCAAGTTGTTGAAGTGCAGTTAACAAGCGATGAACCAGGCCCCGGGGAGCTTGCTTAAGCCCACAAAGAGATTTGTGAAATGTGAAGTAAGCACACTTGATCTGGTTTACTTGGATCAACAAAACCAGGAGGCTATCTTATTAATAGATTATTTTACTTAATTTTTGTGAAAATAACATTAAAAGCGTTAGGCTAGTCGGCTAAATAGGCATCATCAGCCGAGGGACTAATTGGAAGTAGCCTCTTTATTCCTACGGGGTAGAGGTAAGGTTGTTTACATCTTATCATCTTCAGACCATACCTTAGCTTTGTTAATGCTGGGATTTATTAAGTACGATGATGATGATGATGACAACAGCGAGGATGGGGACGGGGGTGGTGATGGTGATGAATCACATATTTTAACTTAGTCTAATATGGTATTATGGTGTAAGAAAAAACTAAGATGTTGACTTCGTCACTTGACTTTTTACCCTATGAACATGAAAAGATGGGACCCACAAACTTGCTCTCAATTTTTTTTCCTCGTATCAAAAGAACTAGGACAAGAAATCTACTTTTTGTGCAGGTATTTCCGGCATGCAGCTGGATCCCTTATTATTCTTTCAAAAAATTTTGCTCAGTACATTAACATTAACAGGTAAGTTATCACTTGTGTGTTTTCACTGTTTCTGTTTTAGACTTCTCTTACTGAAACTTCTGTTTCCTGTCAATGTGTAAAAGAATAGTAAGCCTTTCAATTTATTATTTTCTTGTAGTGCATCTCTAAAGACTTACGCTCATGAGGATACATCAATTGGTTCATGGATGATGGGCATACAAGCAACCTATATAGATGAGAGTCGTGTGTGCTGCAGCAGCTCTCAACAAGGTAAACGTGTTTCCATGGTGCTGACCTGTCAATTTTGGCATGTTGACTTATGAATGAGTCATTTCCTCTCTCTCTCTCTCTAACAAATGGATAAAACTTAAAAAATAGCTCAAATGGAAACATGTCATGAAGTGCGTTTCAATGTGTAAAACCTCCTAAAATTCCCCAGCCCGACCCATTCTTGAAATCGGTCATTTTTTTGACTCGTTACCCAATCCACTAAGCACTCCATCTCTAGTGAAAAGTTTGTCTTTATCCTTGGACTTTCTAAGCGGAACTAGCCAAATTTGAAGATGGGGCTGAAACTATTTTTGTGTTAAAAGTTGTTTTTAACTATCTTTCTATACAACTTTAAGACGCTAACCTTGTTTTTCTTGAACTTTAACTAGGATTTTGTTAGTCTTGCATTTAAATTATAGAATGAGAACTTAATCGGTTTGTAACTTAATTAAAATGCATTATGTAAGAAACTGGACACGTATAAGTTGTTATCCTCTTTTAGAAAGTCTGGAGCTAAAATTACTAACTTTAAATTTGTTATACAAAAAATTGAAGGGTATAATCTATATGCTTGGTTAACATTCTAACAATTTGTTCCCAGATAAGGTGTGCTCGCTGGCATAATTGGGCTTGAGAGGGTTTTTTTATCGGTCCTAACAAAGGTATAGCCCCAGAAGAATTTACAACTTACAACTTACAACTTACAAGTACTTCATCTCCATTCGGTAACAATATTTGCCTGTAAAGATCGATGACTATTATAAGTTGGTAAACTGAAGATTTTAAAGTTTTGAGAGTTAAAATTTTCGATTTTTTTGGGCGTATGGATTGTGGTTTTATCTCACGGGTTTATCTTTAAACAAGGAACCTTTCTTGTTGGTTGCAAGTTTGAAGTGTTATACTACAAGTGGCTAGGAAAATAGAAAGGCTCATTGTTTTGGGTGCAAAAGCAAGAATTTGGCTAAAATGTGAAGCTTCTAATTATTAGAAATTGGCCGACTAAAATTGCAATTGTGAATCTTGATGTGGTAAAAAAACCACTGGTGAACCCAAGCATCATTCTACAGTTTTTGTGGACAATTTTGTTGCTATTTTCTAGGCGTAATTTTTATTAGTTTTACCAGAGCTTTCCTTCTTTAAATTTTTTTTATGATCGTAGGAACCCACTTACACGGTAAACCATCATATCCCTCAATATCTTTAATCTACTCTTACTCCACTTGGTACTTATTTTGTAAGATTGAACCAATATCATTTTAGTAGAATAAACGTTAGTTGTCACTGCGTAAAGATACCATTTGGAGCAAAATACTTGTTCATTGAGAAGAGTCTAAATATAAAAAAAAGTATGATTAAAGTTTGTTCAAAACCAAAGAAATGAGAGTTCACATGTTAAAAGTATGTCTGGCAAAATGGGCGGATTGGTAGGATTGGATAGCGGGTCAGAACGGGTGCGGTTTATGATGAGTTTTAAGAAAAATCAGGTTGAGTCTAAATGGGTCGTTTATAAAAAAATATCAATTTAACTCAAGTTAAATGAGTTGTAAAGAATCAAATAGTTTATTTAAATATTTTTTTAATGATTTTATCATTAAATATATTATTAATAATTTTTACTTAATATAATTCTTTGGATTCACATAGTTTTTAAGTTACACATCTTGACATGTATTGTGTTAAAGTATTACACATATCAACCTATTATATGTTATAATGTTATCTATTTCAACCCAAAATACATACTTTATACCTAAATCTACCCATTTTTTTACCATGCGCCAAGATTGTTAGGTTTAGTTAAAAGAATAATGTGATGGCTATAAGAGGTTCTATACTTTCCTAAAATATATGTTAAAACAAAACTAAGTTACAGCGTTGGTAAAAAGTCTAAACTCTAAAGTTTAAAAAAAAGACTATTCATTTACAATTTACAAACAAGAAGTGGGGGCCTATCACTTTCTAAAGTTATACATACTACCACTACAATTGACAATGTTGTTTAAATGATTTTTTTTTTGCTCTCACTTGCATTTCAGTAACGTATAGATAGAAAAAAAATATGTGTAGTTTATTTAGCTGAGCGCAGGAAAGTGAGTTTGTGGAGTCTAAGAATGGTAAAATTATGAAATCTTCCAAAAGAATGAATAGTAGGATCAGTGTTGTAAAAATCGGGATCAATCGGCTGATTAATCGGGATTAATCACTAGTCGTCATTAGCTGATTAAATTTAGCCTAGTCGGTCGAAATCGGACCTAGTCGGCTCTAGTTGGTTAATCGGATTAATCGGTTTTAATGTAAAAAATCGGTCCAAGCCTTGAGGTTTTCAACGTTCCGGACTCCAAAATCATGCAGACTAACAACGATTGATCACACTATCGACCAAGAAAACTCACCTGCACACAATCAGGCATCACAATCGCCGAGTCACCCCTGCTGGAGGCCTGCTGCTCACAATCGCCTGTCACGATCGAGCATCATCGTCGTTGAGAACGGCATGGATGTGTGACGATTGCTTGTGTTTGCCTTAACATAGAAGGGGACGAAGAACATGAGATGAATTAAGGCTTATGGGCTTTATCCGGTTATGGCAAACAATTTGTTGGGTTTTCTTATTTATGGGCTTTTTTATTTTTATTTTTTGGCTTTTTAGATGGAAGAAAATTGAAAGTTTTATTATTTACGGCTTTTTATATTCTTTTTGGTTTTTTAAAAGGAAGAAATTTGAAGTAGGTATTTATTACCCTATAATATATAAAAAAATTGTATACATGTATATGATTTTGAAAATTACATATAAAATTCCAATCCGATTAATCCATAGTCCCTACCTCGCCAACCGACTAGCGATTAACGATTTTCCCAACCATGAATAGGATTGAAAGCCTATGTGATAACAAAGAGCCTCTTTTCAGCTTTAAACTTTCTAAGAACCTTTGCAGGAAACACAATTAATAGGAGATGCAAAAATCACATTAAATAAAATGATAGAAGTCGGTTTCACCAAATCTTTAAGATTTTGAATCAATTTGAGAATCTTGTGAACCTAAATCATGTGAGTGATTTGAAAAAAAAAATAAACACTTAAAACAATGTAGGTTTCATGAGCAAATATTTTACTGATATTTCACTCTTGACACTTAGGTCTTATAAATTACCTATATGGTTTTAGATATTTGTAACACATATCTTCCTTGATTCACCAAATTACCCTCATATAACTGAACAAATTACCCTTACATAAGGACTAAATGTGTCACAAATGTTCAAAATTTGGGACCATATGTGTAATTTATGAAACATATGGATCAAAAGTGAAATACTATCAAATCGCAGGTGTTGGATATTGGATGTCCGATTAACGATAAGTTTAACGTTACTATGAAAGGTATGATCTAAAGAGTTACACTTTGGAAGACAACAACTTTATGTTTAATTGTTAAACATAATATACGATCACGAATTGTCAGTTTTTATCGGATTGGTTATTATTATTTATGAAATAATAATTCGGTGGAGATTAATGATTGAGATAATTAATAGATTGGATGAGTAAAGTTTTGAACTTTATTAAAGAGTTATTTATTAATTAATTTTTAATCAATAAAAGGAGGATTGATTAACTATTTAATGGATATTAACTAATTAATTGTTAATTAGTTAAAGGAGAGTATAGTAATTAAATATGTTAATTACTATGGGGTTTATAGTGTAATTATTTACAAGGGTTTTAAGTGTAAATACTTTATTAATAAATAAAAGTATTACACACCTCATTTAGTGCATCTAAAAACTGAAAAGTTGAAAAACCCTAATCTCCTCCCTCCCTGTGGCCGTCACACCCCACCCCATTGGGTGTGTTAGCCGTCGCCCAATAGTCCAATACCACCATAATTTTGGTGTTTCGGTCAACTAGACACTAGCCGGGTCAAGTCGTGGTGAGCCGTGGGTTGCACCGTCGAGCCGAGCCGTGGGTTGCACCGTCAAGCCATGGACTGATTCGCGAGCCATATTGACCAGATTTGGATTCGGTTCCTTTTTAAGATTCACAGGACGAAATCGGGAACCGGGAGATCGTATTGTGTCAGCTAGCGAGACTGTTGCCCAATCCATTGTGCGGATTTGGAATATCTTCGTAAAGGTCGATTTCTAAACACCATATGATTGTGTTTAATGCATTTGTTATTTTAAATCGTTTGTAATTGGATCCTGATTTGGAATTGTTTCGATTGCGATTTGAAAAGTTTTATAAACTAAATGTTTCCGTTGTGTCATATCTGATCTGATTGATTAATCAGATTATTCCTAACAACAGGACCGTCTCGAAAAATTTACTCTTAAGATTATTTATATCCTAAAAGCAAGTATTCTTGTTATCATATCTTAACGGCAAGTATTATTGTGATTAACGGTGTGTTCGCGTACTATCACTTTAATGCCTTTGTATAAACCTTAAACTGGAGCATAAAAGCCCTATAGGTTTACACAATTTCGTACAAAACCTTTCTGAGTGAATGAATATAGCTTAAACACTAAATAATTGTCATATATGATGGTATATCATTAAACTAACAAGAGGGTTTATTACCAAAGCAGAGATGTTGTAGCATGCTTTTATATACGAGTTTCAGTATATTGTATATTGTATGTGTTTATGATATTCGGGATCATGTAGGACTTTTCGCCTCAACATGCGAGTTCCTTTCTTATTTTGTTTCCTACAACTTTTTTGATTAATACTTGTTTAATTTTGTTTTTTCTCTCTTTTATATAAACCTAGTCATGCCATTAAAACTTTTGCCAACTTTTCTTTAATCTACATACGTTTAGTCATTTAAGATGGATACACTTTAGAGTTTTATGCAACACTGCAACTGACAATGTTTTTTTACATGAGTTTTGATATACGTAATCGCATTTGCTCATACTAGTTTTATACAACGCCTTGTATACATCATCTTAGATGATAAAATAACGTTAAACTAAAAAGATTCGAAGTAAATCCAACAATCTTAATTTAAAACAAGATTAACAAGATTAGTGAAAAATTATTGTATTTTGGATTGAAATAAGTAACAATATAAGACAACAAGTTGAAATAAGTAACATTTTCACACAATACATATCAAGATAAGTAACATAAAAATTATGTAAATTGAATGATTTCAACTATGTAAAAACGATCAATAATGTATTTGATATGAAAATTATTAAAGATTATTTAAATAAATTATATATTTAATTTCAATCTACTTTAACTTGAACAAAAGTATTATTTTTAAAAAACAAGTCGTTTAGACCAAAATTGATTTTATTAAAATCAATTATGACCCGCATTAATCTTGATTCAAATTCGTTTTGATATGTAACCTAACCTATAATTTTACTAGGCTTAATAAGAAGGGTAGAGACTCTACCATACAATTTTTTAAATAATTTGAATCCGGTGGTAATTCCAACAATCAACGTTAGGAACCCTGTCCGAATTTTGGATCAGCGAAACCATTCATACATATAAATATAATATTTTAGACACGTTCCCCACCCCAGATCGCCAGAATCGACCAGGTATAAGAGAGGGCTCGGTGGTCTCCCTTCAAAGATCACGCACTCATACTTTTTCTATCATCGATCGGTGTGTTCTGTGACTTTTAACTCATCTTATGTTTTGTCTAACGCTTCTAGGGTTTTAGAATCGGATGGCGTCTTTTTAACCTTATTGATTGCATGGACGGCGAGTTTCAAAGTTTAATTCGATAGATTTCTTTATGTAATTCGTGAATTTCGTCAACGTAAAGCTATCTTTTCGTCTTAGGATACAGGACTGTAATTCTGATTTCGTATTGTCGTGTAGTTAGATTTTGAATGGATTTCTATTTGATTGTGTAATTAGGTAATTTGAGTGAAGTTAGGTTTCATGTGCTTCTTCCTGTGTAATGATTGCTTTTGATGAATTGTATATGGATTCTTGATGCCTAATTGATGAAATGTTTGGCAGCCAATTCTTGGTGGTATTATGTATGTACATTGAGCATGCAGCAGTCAATTTCTTAGCGAATATTACATAGATATGCAATTTCTTAGATTGCTAGATTATGCTGCAACTAGTATATCTTGTCTGGTTGTTTTCTGATGAATTTGTCAGATGACATACCAGTTTTGATGAATTGTACAAATATTTTATAGTGGCCATACCTTTACTAATTAACAGTCTTGAGATGTATGGTCTAGAAAAAAGATACAAGAACCATAGGATAAGAGAATGAATGAACACACAAAAAAAAACAGAAAGAAGGATTTTTTTGGTATTAACTGGATGTGCAGGATTGAGTAAATTGACGATAAAAGATTTGAAGCTTAGGGTCAATAGGTAATAGCAAGACTTTAGAATCATTGCTTTACATGCTAAGGGCAATGCCTCAAAAGAAAAAGCTTTTTGTTTATCATGATCGTAGTGTTAGGCTAAATCTATGAAGTTCATTGCAATGGATTTCTCTATTTTTAGTCTAGTCTATTCAGGCTTCTTTTTTTTTTTTTTTTTTAATTTTAATAACATGAAACTTTCTATTGGTATTCTCATGATCACTGTCTTGAACTGTGCAAAAAAATAAAAAATTAAGTATTCTCATGATCACTGTCTGAACTTGTAAATCATGACTTCCGTTTGATGTATGTCTAAAATCTGTTTATGATTCTTGATTTCATGCATGAAATGCTTTACTTTTGTTGTTTTGCCTTTTGCACATATCATAAGTATTCTTGATGATTTATATCATTAATCCTTAAATATTACAGTCTTTAAGCTGGGAATTGAGACCATGGCAAGTAATCATGGTGGCAAGGGTGTTATGGATTCTGGAAGCAGTGATGGTAACAATTCTGAAACCACTGTTGAGATAAAGATAAAGACTTTGGATTCTAAAACATACACTCTGCGAGTTGATAAATGCGTAAAGACTATTTTTCTTTCCTTGATTATTCATTATTTAATGTTTCCATCTCTAATCGTTTCTGAAATTAAACTTTAGTTGAAAGTTATATACACACATTAGTAAAATAATTAATTTTAGTAAATTCATTAATCATTTCATCATTTGTGTAATGTTTTCCTAAAGAAACCAAAAGAAAGGTAGTCCGGGTTATCTCCAGACTTCAGTAGTCCAATTCAGGAGTTACTTTATAGTTATTTTTGTTACTTTCTATAACCCCCCCCCCCCCCCCCCCCCTGCTTGAGCTTCCTTAGATATGTATATTGTTATAGGTACCTGTTCCTGCACTAAAGGAACAAATTGCTTCTGTTACTGGTGTCTTATCTGACCAGCAACGGTTAATTTGCCGCGGCAAAGTTCTAAAGGATGATCAGCTCCTTTCAGCTTACCGTATCCTGATAATTCTATACAAAAATTAAAAATAAAAAAATGTTATTATATTTTGATACCAAGGGTCCTTAATGAGTATGAATCGTAGATGTGGAAGATGGACACACACTGCACATGGTTGCTCGACAGTCGATAAATCCATCACCAGCAAGCTTTCCTGATCTCACAGGTTTGATGCATTGAAACAATTCCAAAGAAAAATATTCTCTTTTTCTCTTGCTACCAAATCTTGAAAAAAGATAAAATCTGTATACATGATAGAAGAATAATGTAAACCTTCATTTTTCTGTTAATTAGGTTGTTGCCATAGATTTTTTTGTTAAAGTAAGCTTTTTTTTTTTAGAGGCCTCTTAGAATATTTCTTGAGCCTGATGTATTCTGCATTTGCAGCAAGTGATCCAGCATCAAGTACCAGACAGCCCATGGGCAGCCAACATGGGCCCAGTGTAGTTGTTGGAACATTCAATATATCTGAACAAGGTGATGGGAGTCTTCCCGATTTTAGTCGGGTAAGATTATGAGAAGTTATTACTCGTCTGAAATTTAAAATCCATCGCTAAATGCTGAACTAAATTAATAAGTTTCTGTTGCTTTTAAATTTGGTAGATTGTTTCTGCTGTTCTTGGTTCCTTTGGAATAACCAATGCTGGAAGCCATGGCGAAGCAGTAGACTTGCGAGTAAGTTGGTCACTGATCTGTTACATCCTTAATATTGTTAATTTTATTTCTGTTATTTTGAAACAAGGTTTCACTTTGCCCTTTTCTTCAACAGCAACACATATCTGAAAGGCTTTCACAAATACCTGGTCTAAATGAAATAAGAAATCCTGCTGGTCAACAGCCTGAAGATGCTTCTGGAAGAAGTCAACCTAATTTTCAAAATGCTGCATTTATGCTTCCAACTGATGTTTCTATGGAATCTCTTCAGCTCCCTGTAAGTTCAATATGATTATTCCCAAGCATGATTTCAATCATTTTATGAAAACGCTATGACTCCCAAACAAAATGTTACTCTTTAGCTCCCTGTAAGTTCAATTTTAGGTTTGAAAATACGGCATCAAGGATTTCAAATTTTAGTTATTTGAGCACTGGTGATTATTTTTTCCTGATTAAGAATTAAAAGGATTTCCCTGGCAGGTTATTCCTGATTCTCTGACTACCTTATACCAGTATTTAAGGCGTTTGAGACAAGAATTTTATGAAAATGGTCAGAGATTCTTACTCTTGAACCTTTAGGATAGCTTTAATTTTAATTTACTTATATTTGTGATATGAATTTAACATGATATTTGCAGTTAGAATCCAGGGAAACAATGGTGTAGAAGCATCATATGCTGCGCCACATGCAGCTGCTGGTCAAGGCGGATTGCCAACACCAGCTGCTCTGAGTGAAGTGACTCAGTCTACAAGACAGTTGCTCATGGAGCAAGCTGGAGAATGCTTAGATGTATGCACTGAACATTACAAAAAAAAAATTATAGTAGCATGTTATATTTTTCATGTCACTATTTTATTTTATTATTTTTTTAATTTTTTTTTTAATTTTTAGTTATATTTTTCTGCAGCAATTGACCAGACAATTAAGAGACCAAACAAATGTAACCGATCCTATAGCACGGTTAAGGATGCAGTCAAATGCTTTGAGAACAGGTGCACTTCTGCAAAATTTAGGTGCTTTTTTGCTGGAGCTTGGGCGCACAACCATGACTCTTAGAATGGGACAGGCACCGGTGTGTTCTATGTATTTTTTATCTTTAAAATCTTGAATGTTCTTATATTTGACATGAATTTGTTTTTGTTTTTGTTTTTTTCCAGACGGATGCTGTTGTTAATGCTGGGCCGGCTGTTTTTATATCTACATCTGGTCCAAATCCTATTATGGTTCAGGTAATTTAATTGACCTAGAAGTGACAATTTTGACCCGTATACGTTAAAAAGATCGATTTGGAAAGTGTTGTTACCAGTCAATTGGGCCATCAGTTAAAAAGGGAACATGTTGAAACTTGAAAGTTAACCTTAATGCATTTAACATTGTGAATCATTTTATACAAAAGGGAAACCTTGGAGCAAGAGTAAGGTTTTACCATGTGACTTGGAGGTCGCAAATTCGAGTCATGGAAACCTATCTGGCCATGTGACGTGGAGGCCCTCGGGTGTGGTTCTGACAGGCTTCAGCAAAGAATCTCGCTAGATTTCGCTGAGGCCAAATTCTGTAAATTCCGGCCAAACTTGCTTGAAACTTTTAAAAATGGTCTTGAACCGGCCTATACTATCCTAAATTAACCCTAAACAAGTCTAAATCATATTTAAAACATCTAAAATGGTATGTTTATGCTATGAACCTTGTTTATCTTGGGCCCTTGCTTTTTAAGCCCTTGGCGCCTAGGCCCAAGGCTCACCCTTGGTGCCCTAAGTATGCTTTGCGACTTTGATAACTATGTGGAAACAACCTCTTATAGAAATGCAGAGTAAGGTTGCACATCAAGCCGAAGTTGGTGTGTCAACTTCGAACCCTGCTCATGCAAGACCTTTAGTTTTTTTCTTCTCGAGTAGTCTTTCTCTTTCTATGGGACAAATGTTGGTGGTTGTTGAAATCCTATGGCCATGTGATGAATTCGCACGTAAGTACCTAGACTTTAGAACCCATCAATTGGTCCCTGAACTTAGTTTTTACAAAAAGGTTCTTTCTCACATGATTAAATCTGCTACCTTCTTGCATATAGCAGAAAGATTATTTTGCATGATAAAGTCCTCTACGTTCTATAAAAAAAAGACCTTTTTGATGAGTTTTAAAGTCCCATGGATCTAATTATACAAAAATCAACTCTATTGATCTATATGTAAATATAAAATAATTCCTTAAGGTTTGTTCAACAGTTGCCTCAGTTATTATATTATGCCTTATTTAACCAATGATGCAGCCGCTACCTTTTCAACCTGGAACTAGTTTTGGAACTACGCCTACAGGACCCAGCATGGGTTTACGCCCAAGAAATATCGACATACGAATACGCACTGGTAATAAATAATAAATTACTATTTAGACATATAATTTTATTTGCATTATAAGTTACCTTTTATTTTTTTTGTTTTGTAATGTGTACAGGTTCAGTGTTGGCACCAGCTGTTAATCAAAGAGAAGAAAGTGGTGGTGAGCGTTCAGCAGCTTCTGATGGTGGAGCTTCAAATCATGAAGCTGCCTCTAGAAATTTGCCTCAGCCCACTGGTGGTTCTGATGTCCGTGTGGTTCCAATTAGAATTTCTACACTGCCACCTGCACTAGCACCTTCTGAATCATCTCTTGGTTCTATGAGTGTAATATATCCTGTGGTAGCAAGAAATGACATTAATGGCCAGGTGTCAAACTCAAATGATAGACTCCATCATAACGGTGAAAACAGAACACATTTGGTCCCTAGTTCTACGCCTCAGCAGCAAGCACCTGAAGTTCCTGGTAAAACACAGCAGTTTTTATCAGAGCAAATTGCACAAATTAGAAACATTTTTTTTTTAAATTTTAGCTATTGAATTAAATTAGGCATAAAATAGAAAACAGCTTGCTGTTTATTACCGATTCTAGCAACCATCTAATTTTAACTGATATTGTTGATTCTATGCTAGGCACACATCAAACACCAAAATAATTATATTATGCCACATCAGATTCCACATGGCATATACATAGAAACTAAAACGAATAATAAAACATCACGCCATCAGTTTTTGAATAAGTAGCAAAAAATGATCTGTTTTACTGGTTAAATAGTCATTTGTTGCTATGATCATAACTTGGCGGCCACATCGGATGCTCCACATGCAAAACTAATCTTTTAGTGCCAATATATGTTGAAAAATAGTTATTAGGACAAATAAGACGTCATGTCAACAATTTTGAGAAACCAGCAAAAAATGACTCGTTACTGGTCAAATATGCATTACATAAACATAATCTTGTTGCTACAACAGGAGATAAAGTGTAAGTTTGGCCTATTATATTATAATTTAAAGTTTTTGCTAAAATTGAGAAGAAAGTGTTGCATTTATTTCTATTTTGGGCCTTCTTTTATTATTTGTAAATGTAGTAACAAAATATAGTTTACAAGAAGAAAAAAGTTTAAATTCATAAGTTAAATAACTCAGACAGTTCAGAGTCAAACATGAAGTCTTTCAATCTGATGCAGGTACAACTCATGGTTTAATGCACAATGGTCAAACCTTCTCTTCTGAAGTTCCCAGTGGACTTGATCAATTGCTGAGAAATTTATTTCCTGGTGAGCAGAATCATGTCAACAACTTCATCTTTCAGGAAACTAGGGTTGAAACAGCTCCCACGGCTGTCAATTCCCAAGAAACACCAGCTGTCAGTGACGAAGGAATCTTTTTGTCAAATTTGCTTCACCAGATTATGCCTATTGTGACTCCGCTCCTCGGTGGCGGATCTGATGGGGAAAATGGAGCTACCCTACCTTCTTTAAATGTAAGTCGTCATTTTTTTACATATTTTTTGCAAGTTTTTTTTCTTAAGTTTTTATATACGTGTAGGTTGGAGAGAACCAAGATCAAGGTGCATCTTCACGGCAGCCAGATGATCCTTCATCTCCCCCATCCTCGAAACGGCAAAAGGTACTTTTTAAACTGAAATTTGTATAATTTTTATTATTTCTTTGTGAACATGAGAACCATATCTCACTAGGCCCACCAACACACTACTATCTAGCTAAAGCTTGATTCGAACTTGAGTCCCCTCATAGAGGGGGATCAGGCATCAAGCGGATCCAACATTATAGGAGGTGTTAGGCCTCCCTAAGCCCAAACAATTTTCAGAAAAAATATAGTCAAAGCTCAAAACATATAAGTTCTAGTATGCAACAAGAGTGTGATAGGGATTTAGAACAAAACAATTTAATATAATGATGTAATTAGATCAGAAAAGGAGAAGAAGATGGTAGAATAGAGGATTTTTATTGATGATTATGATGAAATACTAAAAGAGCAAATCAAAACCAGGGTTACACCCTCTCTCCTTGCTACATGCAGGAACCACTCAATCTCACAAAATCATACCTGTCTATAACCAAGGTTTAAAAGAACGGAATCACGCCTCGAGGCGTTTTCACTCTGCCTCACGAGGCATACGCCTCAAGGCGAAACGAGACGTAAGTCTGAGGCGGTAGCAAATAAATAAATATTTTTATAATATATATATAAAAAAAATACTAAACATCAATTAAAGAGCTTTTATAACTAAGATCAACATCATTCAATAAACATAAAAAGGAAAAAGTCTATAAAACACAAAGACTTGGAATGTTTAGAAAAAGCATCGGCCCATATAGACTGCCTCAGACCGCCTCGGCCCAGTGAGGCGTGCGTTTCTTCAGATTTTGTGAGGCGCCGCCTCAAAAACGTTTTTCCTCCGGCGCTGCCTCAGACCGTCTTTAAACCATGTCTATAACAAATTATTCCACTACCATTTACACACACTCTCTCTCTCATCTAACAAACTTCTAGCCACTTTTGGAAATGTCTATCTTTTGTCCTTCTAGAATAAACATGTAATAACTTAGGCTTAACTTTGGAAATACTTGAAGGATTATACAAACTTTTATGTATGCAATCTTATTAAAGTTTAATAAGAAGAAAGAGACGAGGGAGTTATCCTCAAAATTCTTGGTGTTTTTGTGTGTGAGTTTTCTGATTGATTAAAGGTAGAACAACAAGATACAAGATAGCAAGGACTTCAATAGCTCTGATACCAATTGATGTCCCTGCTATCTTTTAGTCTTGCTGTTCTACCTCTTCTTCAACCAAAAACTCACACACAAACACCAAGGATTTTGAGGATAACTCCCTCGACTCTTTCCTTTTATTAAACTTTAATAACATTGCATACATAATAGAATACCACAACCTTGGTATTTATACTAAAACAAAGCTTTAAAACTAAGCTAAACAAAAACGTATTTAACTCTAATAAGTTCCTACATCTTAGGAATCTATAACAAACTAAAGGCTCATAAACAAATAAAATAAATAAACTGAACATGTTGATCAAGATTTGTCGACTTCATGACCCAACTTCTTTTATTTGCGATCCATAAGACTTCTCGGGCCGACCCAATACGCTAATTAATTCAACATCAACAAACCGAAACACATATGCCATAACAAGGTATTTGTAGTGACCATCATGTGTTTAAAAGGTAGTTTTCGCAATATTATCCTTACTCATGCGTATCTGATTATACCCCAACTTTAAATTCAATTTAGAAAAGATGTGTGCACCATGTAATTCATCCAGTAACATATCGACCACCAGAATTGGATATTTTTCTGGAACAATAGCCTTATTAAGAGCCCGATAGTCCACACACATCCGCCACATGTTATCTTTTTAACGAACTAAAATAACCGGACTAGAATAAGCACATTTACTAGACCAGATCATACCCAAATCCAGGAGTGCATTAACCTGGCGTTCAGTTTCAAACTTTTAAATGTGAGGATACCGATGGGGTCGAACACAAATTCGATGAGTAGAAGTCAAAAGGATACTGTGGTCATGAGAACGGGGAGGTGGTGATCCAGTGGGTGCCAAAAAAACCGAAGCAAATTCTGTCAACAGAAAAGAAAGGTCAGATTGTTGATCAGAAGACATAGTAGGGAATGTGGAACAAGATGAAGTTGGCAGAATGGAAGGAGAAGGGGAAGGCATCTCATCTAAGGATCGCCATTGGTTAAGAGCCGTCTTAGGCTACTAATTGATGGAAATTCCTTGTAACATAACCGAATTGCCCCTGTATGTGAATTTCTTCCAAGAATGCTGCCAATCATGGACTACTTAACCAAAAGATTGCCGCCACACCATACACAAAATTAAATCGAGTGAACCTATATCAAACACTAATGTGTCAATCAGAAATGTACAAGACCCAATGTAATTAGGAAGTTGTAAACGACGTTCAGTAACGATAGAACGACCATCTCTCAATTTGATACAAATACCAGAAAACTTGGTGAAAGGAAGACCCAAGGCTAAAACCAAACGACGCAAAATGAAATTGTGAGTCACCCCACTGTCAACCAACATATTAACCGGAATGCCCTGCAAAGCCCCATTAAACCGTAAAGTTTTAGCACCCCCTGTCTCAGCTAGAAGGTCAATAAATTCCAAAGGCATGCATGTACTCTTAAGAAGGGCGTCAACCATTGCTGGAGAATCCTCGGTGTCCAATAAAAAATGTTCTCCCTCCTCATATTCATACTCATCATCTCCCATTAATAAGACCTGAAGCTTGCCTTCAGGACATTTATGCGCTTGACCACACCGTAAACAAAGACCCTTTATCTGGCGATCTTCCCATTCAACGTGAGAAAGAGATCAAACTCCCCTGTAACGATGAAAATCTTGCAACCCATTTGTAGAAGAAGGGAGCATGGATTTGGAAACCGGGACAGTCGGGATACTTTCAAAAAAGGAATAAAACCAGTATCATGTGCGCCAGGGAATTGTGAGGGTTGGGGCTCAGATTGGCCCAACGCAGGGAGCCCATCTGCAGCAAACAACCCATAACGATTGAGATAACGAAATCGTGAGAGAGACGTTACCGGCATGGGACGTCGGCTGAAGCATGCCCTCAACATCCTTCGTCAAATACATAGCATCCAATCTTGACGTCAGACGATGTAATCAAACCCATTTCTTCACGTCATCCTTTAAACCGACAATAAAATACCCTAACACATGAAATTTAGATAAACGAGGGACAAGATACAACAAATATTCAAAATCGTCAATATAATAATGAATAGAATCACTTGCTGAATAGTAGCTAATTGTTTATATGGATTATTAATCTCCAACCCACTAAAACGCTGAAGCAATTCCAATTGAAAATCACTCAACGAAATGGAATCATACACCTATTTGATCACCGTAAACCAATGCTAACCCACACCCACCATACTCAATTGAGCTAAACGGATATGTAGATCATCCGATGTGTTATTGATATTGAAATAGAGATTAGCCTTCTGGATCCAACCTTGAGGATCAATCAAAACCACTAAACTTAGGTAATTTCACATTCTTCACCGCCCAAGGTAACCCCGTCGAAGGATCGACCGAACTGGAATTAAAACCCGTAGAAGAAAAAATCCTAGTGGAACTCCCTGATCCCAATGATCCATCAACCTTGTGCTTTCTCCTAATGCTTCATCCCCCGGAGAACAATCTGACGGAATTCACTGCATTCAACTCGATCAACTTTTAAGGTTTGTAAGGTTGTTTTAATCCAGGTAACATCCGATTGAAGCTGGATTTGTTGTTCCTGGGCATCTACATGATTTGCAGCATGAATCTTCATGGAACATCAAAAGGAATCGGCAGGCTGAACCAATGATAGGAATTTAGAACAGAACAGTTAAGTAGAATGATGTAATTAGATCATAAAAGGAGAAGATGGTAGAATAGAGGATTTTTATTGATGATTGTGATGCAATACTAAAAGAGCAAATCAAAACCAGGATTACATCCTCTCTCCTTGCTGCTTGCAGGAGCCACTCAATCTCACAAAATAATACTTGCGTCTAACAAATTATTCTACTACTGTTTATACTCTCTCTCTTACATGTAAGAAACTTCTAGCCACTTTAAATGTCATATTTTGTCCTATAATATACATGTAATAACTTAGGCTTAAGTTTGGAAATACTTGAAGTACCTTTCGCAGGGGCGGTGATTTGTAGGGACGGGGGGGGGGGGGGGGGGCCCGACCGCCCCCCTGTTTTTTTATGTAGTGGTGTGCATTTCCCGATACGTAGTGTAAAATTTTTTAAAAATTTGTATTTCGCCCTCCCTGAAAAAGTTTCGCCCCCCCTAAACTTTTGGTCAAGCTCCGCCACTGACCTTTCGTATCGGAGTGTCCATAGTAGATGGTAAACATGTTCAACTATTGTCTCTTAGTTTTAAATGGAGTTACCTCTTAACCCTTTAGTTTGATTTAAATTTTAGATAACGAGTGTATATACTTGACTTTTAATGTTATCTTAAATTGTTGGATAAATTCTATGAATAGTATTTAGTTAATTTATCAGTAGACTAATTAATATAATAATTTTTTGGTCATCTAGTTGTTTCATGTTATTGTATCATTCGTTACTTTCCTTGACTCGATCTATTTCCACCTCAAATAAAATTCCTGTATATGCAATTGCTATAAAGCTCTTACCATCGTGCCTACTCCTTGAAGGTTAAGCTTTATATAAAATTGGTTTATTTAGATTATAATTGTTTTCCTACTAATGTTGCAGACAGAGTAAGTTATTGCTAAGTCAAGTTGAAGCCTCAAAGGAACAAACAATGGGTTCTGCAACAAATGTCAAAATCCACATTACCGGTTTAACTTGAGCAGATCTCAGTTGACCGATGCATCAATCGATGAGAACCCAAGTTCAATATGTATAATCGTTGTGTCTCGTATCTCTGACTTCGTATACCGGGTAATCTATTTGTGTATTGAGGGAACAATTGCATAGTGAAACCTTTGTTTTTGTTTTTTTGATATCGTAAAGCACTTTGAAACATATAAGTAAAATTCCTCTGAGTAACAACATCTCAATTATGACCTAAACAAACTCTCCATATATTTTTATAAATTACGGTTTTGATTTATGCGGCTTAAGTGTTTTAACTATTATATCAATGCAATCACAGGTGATTTAAACAACTAATGGCTTTGGGCCCCAACTCTAACTATTGACCAAGTGGGTACATACTGGTTTCACTGTTGACCAAGTAGGAACTGAATCTGGTTCAAACCCTCAAATCCAGTTTCGAACCCAGTTTTTTTTGTACACCTCTAGCCACGAGGTTGAAGTGAGTGTGTAAAAAAAATTGCTCGAGAAATAACAGAATTCATGTGTGTGATAGGTTATGAATAAAGGATGAGTTTGTGCATGTGAGGGTAAATGTGTAATTTTTTAGTTTGTAGCGGCGAGAGGATCATATGCATGTGTGTGAAACAAATTGCGAGTATATTTGTGTGGACGGCCATAAAATCTAATAGGTGTGTGGGTGGCATAAAATTTAGGGATAATATTATATATCCCATTATTAAACATCAAAATTACATATATCTCCAATGTTAAACTAAAATTACAAATACTCCCATGTTTCAAAATTGCCCTTTAGTAAGGAGAAATATATAAATAATTTTTAGTTAGTTCATTAAGGGTAAAATAGGAAATACATAATTTGTTTTAAATGAAATAGATAAATATGTAATATATTTGGTTTATAAAGGGGAAATATGTAATTTAGTTTTATGATTGGGTAAATATGTAATAAATGGTTTTAGTAAGGTGTGTTAAGGGTATGAGTATAATGGAAGTGAGTATTAATGTGTGATTTTGTTCATGAGTTTAAATGAGATCAATTGGGTAATGATTAAAGGAGGGTATAACCTTAAAAAAAGCTAGGATAAGTTTAGTGGGATTATGATGAGAGTAAACTCACACCTCCATTAATTCCAAACCGGTCTTATTGAGAGTAAAATTCAATCATAAATGAATTTTGTCTTGGAAGTGACACCACCCTTGTCCTAATTTGTATTATAACTAAGTTGAATTGAGACATGATTTGCTATTAAAATGAGACATGTAACATGTTTGGGAGACTTAGACATCTTAAACTGACCTATCTACTAGACTAATTTATGAACTTGTACATGAGATTAATTGTAGTTTGTGTTGAACTGTTACTCTAGACACATTTGGGTTTTAAGGTTATTACTCATTTGAATAAAGTGAGTCTCTTATTTCTGTTTTATATATTTTTCTCGCTTGAAAAATATACTCAAATTATATGTAATTTATTATATATATTGCATGGATATTTTTTGTGACATGACGTTAAACCCTTATTTATATTTCATACCATTTAACTTTGAGCTGAGAACTCTTTCGGAGCAGCTTCTCTATCTCAACTGAAATAGGGGTAAGGTTTGTGTCTATCTCTCCCCCATACCATACTGAAAAGTGAGAATATATTGGGTAAGTTTGTTTGTTTTTGTTGACATCCCAACCCTAGACCTGGTGAATAATCTTCAAGAGATTAGACATTTATTCATTGTTAGAAAATTTTGAAATGTAGACAAGCTGATAGATTTGATTGCAAACTCATGCACATACATATTTAATGTTTGTATTTTGTTCATTATTATTTATTACTTGACATTTCAGCATGTCAAGTAACAAATAATAATATTTGAACACAATATAAATCTTGTTTGAAATTATTTGATTTTGATGTGATATTTGATATGTATTCTATTTGTTACGTGCATCCCATGGATTATTTGGTTGCATGTTATTCTTTTACTTATGTGTGTGCAAAAAAAAGTTTTTGGTGAGACGTCTGAGTTAGGGGTCTCTTTAGAAAGCAGACTCTTTATTCTATTAGGATATGGGTAAAGTTTGCCTTTATCTCACCCATACTCTACTTATTAGTGACACTTTCTTGAGTGTTTTGTGTGTTTATGGTGTACTTGACATTTCAGCATATGTAACATTTGCGTCATTAAACCTGCGAATTCACTAACTTTATAGTTGATGTTTTCGAGTGTATTTACATGTAACAATTAGATGTTTTGGATGACTGATTATAGAGATTTTTCTTAAGGACATAATGGATTTTTGATTTATCTCATGCCATACAATTTCTTCTATTAAATAAATATTGTCTGACTTGTTGCGTCTTGTATTACTAATTTAACATTTCATTTATGATTATATATTATTGCATGTGTCATTTCATGAGACATTAACCGACATATTATTCTGTCATACGTATGTAATGCATCTCATTGAATACATCTTAGTATTTCTATTAAACAGACGTGTTATGAGATACAATCCATCACATTCTCACAAACTCGTTATAGTGGGGAAGTGACAAATCGATCTCGTGAAACAACAAATATTTATACGACAATCTGATATAAAAAAAGTATGTTGAAGAATATCTTGTCGAAGACTTTTCAATATCTAGTGGTTGAAGTTTTTAATTATTGTTTTATTACTTAAAATTAAAATATATATTAATATGTAATCTAATCATTTTATATCAAAGTATCGTTTTATAATTTGTAAATTTTATTACTAACTTACTAAGTATTTAATATTTTATATTCAATCCATAATAAGTTATATATAAGCTATATGTGTGTGTTTATAATCCAAATATTAGAGTTTTAATTATTGAAATTATTGTTACAAATTGCGTAAAAGTAATATTTCTTTGACAGGCTAAGAGATCAAACCGAGAATTGAATTCTTAAACATTGTGTATACCTCAATTTCCCCCATTTTGATACACTAGCACAAGATACTAGGGTAGCAACGATGGGTAAAAGTTGCAGAACATACAAAAGGGGAATCTCACAAATAAGAGGGAAAGATTTAGGGTAGTTTATAACGGTAGTAAAATGAGTGGTTTTAGACGACTTATGATAAAAAAAATGAAAGAATCTAACTAAATTGTAATAAATTTTTTGAGAGTAGGAGCGGTGGCATTTTGTATGCTCAAGGTGCGACATTCAACCATTAATTGCGTTTCTAGAGGTCTATAGACATTCAACCATTAATTCCAATTAATAGGTATAGATTAACAGGGTCACGTTAGGAGAAATAATGTAAATTTCGTTGTAATACGTTAATAAATTTTGAGATTGTATTTTACTTTAAGTGGCTTAACAATGGCTAGCAAGTTGATGATTGCTTGAGTTTGTTTAGGTTATAAAAACAGTCCATTAAAAAAAATTAAGGGAGAAAAAAAGTGAAAATTTCTAAAATATCTATTTGATCAGATAATTTCCTCAAAATGTCTATTGATCTTTAAGCCTGTACGGACACCGACGCCCTTACATATACGGGCGACGCGGCGACGCCTATATAACCAAAAAAATAGAAAAATGTCATTCGTCCCACGCCTATTTGTCACGGGCGCAGGGTCCACACTGATATAGCTGTCACGGACGACAGGCGACACCCACACATGTATATGGTCACCTTCCATATATTTAGAGGCGTTGACACGTGTATAGAAAATGAACATTTTATAACATTGAAGGATCAATTAAATGAACATTTTGAAAATTTATACAAAAAAAAAAGAAAAAAAACATAAAGGTCCGTCTTCTTATGGATGAATTTGGAACATTAAGTCAAAGTAGACCGCAACAAGATATTGTATTCGACCAATGGGGTGCAATTCAATCGCATAAAATGGAGTCCACCTGTTTCCCTGCGACCCCACAAGATATGAGTCCGAGCACAATCAACGGCCAGTCACCATCAGAAGAAAAATCAACGGTGGATACTGCTCCATCTTTTGGTACTGTCTCACTCACCTGTTCTAGGTCAGCCTTTCTCCTCGAACAACTAAGTACTACCTGCACATGTCTTTTCGCCTTTTTCATCACCCTCGCCATTGTTGCTACTGTGTGTAGAATTACTTCAGCTATTTAATGTTGGCTACTGCAGGTCTTCGTATTCGATAATTTGAGCTGTGCAGAGATGGATACTCGTTGGCAGATGACCAAATGTGGTCCGACATGGCAGTCATCGCCGGAGCCGGAGGCGGTGGTGGCTCCGTCTCCCGTTTCTCAAGTTCAGTCGCATGATTTTTCTAGAACTTCGGTAACTCCATTACGTATTTGACTCTGTTTTAGAGCTTGTAGCAAAACTCTGCGCATGTGTTGCTCTAAACGATGAAAATTGAAGATGTTATACTTACTACTGCTTCTGTTTTCAAATTGTTCACAGTAACTTCCTCTGTAGTTCTTTAAGGAATTTGTTTTCGATTGCTCCCCTAATCTTTGATAATTTCTTCTAAATCGATTATACATGCACTGATTTTCTGTAATTTATTCGCTATTGTCATAAATGTATAGTAACATTGTAAAGATTGACACGATGAAATGAAAGAACAAGGATGGATGTGTGTGTATATAATTCCTATATATCTTCGTTTTTTGGGCTTCATCTTCAAGTTGTGGCACTTGTAGCTGCTTTAATTGGACGACAAAATGGAAACCCTAAATTTTCCAATACATACAACTTATGTTATTTTTCACCAGTTTAAAATGGAAGTTTTTTTTATATTTAGATGGAGGGAATGTCTCTCTATAAAATGGCATAAAGTTATTTTTGACGCTAAAAATTTGGTATGTGTAGATTATATTCTGTACTGTTGACAATGGTTGTACTTTTACATGAATGTACTATTATTAGATCGAGAAGACATTTAAAAAAATAGCTTCTGTGAACATCCGTGTCATCATGCCTTAATATCCCCTTATTTATGTATATGTTTCATAGTTACTCTTAACATTTCTGTATTTTTTCTTAACTTTTGTTGATACAACACAGGTAATGTCATCTTGTTTGAGATGGTTATGTTTGACATACAAGTATGAATAGCTTTTATATTTATTGTAGATGATCAATTCAAGTCACTATACTTATCCACATATTGTGCAAGAACCATCTTCATCAACTCGGAAACTGATGACTGACCCCTTGTTTCAAACTACAAACTTCAATTTATACAACTCAAACCTTTCAGTGATGGGAACTCCATTTTTTACGCTCCTTTCTGGACCACCTTATGATTCCCAACAGGTATTGAGCTCAAAGGCATCCAATCCATCCAGTAATGCTCAAGTTCACATTAGTAGCTCTACCGTGGGTCCTACAGGTCGTGAATCTTCATTCGGTTCCCCCAAGCTATCATCACAAAACATTGATGACCACTACCTGAAGTCCAAAATTGATATCCACCCACCTGTTCCAATCAGATCTTTTGCAAGTGATGGTGGAAACGCTGCTGCTTATTTTCATGAGCAATCAAATGGCTTCACTTCTCTGAAAAATGTGCCAATCTCTGGTCCCATTCCAGCTCATAATGGGAAGCGTCACAGCTCATCTGCTCATCATCCTTTATCTCCTCCCACAAGTGTTCTTCCACGGGTGTTTTGTCTGTATGCCAGTGAGTGTTTACAGCACTTTGGTTGCAGGTTTTTCTGATAAGCTCTAATTTTGGATATTTCTTCATTTTGTAAGGTGGTGACCTGTTTCTCAGCTATAGTGGACTACTTGGAGTTGTTTGCTCATGCCATGGATTTCACATGTCAATCTCTAAGTTTTCAGAGGTGATTTTTAAATATACTTCTTTTGATTAATCATTTGATTGAAAAATGCTTATGCATGTACAAACTTATGGTTTGTTCTTTGCTCCTTGCCTGCAGCATTCGGGTTTGCAGGATGTTAACCCAGGAGATGCTGTCCATATGGATGGTGGTGAGACCATAGCTCAGTGGAGAAAAGTCTATTTTTCTAAGCTTGGGGTAAGTTTATATATTCTCCCTGTCATGTAATTATTTGTTAGGCAAGAAACACATTGTAAAAAACAACGCAATTGTTGTATATAAAAGAACTATTGTACAAACAGTAATCTGCAACTCAAAAATTACAACCAAGAAAAAAAACAAACAATAGAAGATATACAATGCGAAGATATATCTTCTACTTCAAGAACAAAAACTGATCTAAAAAACGATCACAAGATCAGAACAACAAGAAACCGTAGAACACTCTTGAACTCAACAGAGAGAGAAAAAGTAAAAATGAGATCTCATCTGATAAACTCAAAACGTCATATGCAAGATATATGTTATCACATATAGTCTGTCATCTCCTAAGCCCAGCAAGCCTATCTGCATTAAGCCCAGCAACCAGCAATATTAAGCCCAGCAACAATAAGCTTCCAGCCTTCATCTTCCAGCCCAGATCCAGATCCAACATATTATTAATCAAAAATAACAATATTAGAAATTGTAAAATGGAAGTTAATATATAGCAACTATATTTTTAACACATACAATATTTTCAGTATTTGTATTAGTTGTGTTCTTTCAGTTTCTGATTTTGACAACGAACATTTATCTAAGAAACATGTGTGGTATGCTCCTGTCATGTGTTATTTTAGTTTTATCTTTATTATTGAAAATTGTATTTCTTATTGGCATGTTTTTGAAGCAACAAGAACACTGGTTGGTGATGTTTTTATCATGCTTTAGATTAGGATACCTGGAGATGAATGTGGATGGAACTGGCCTGAAGGATATTCCACAGCAGTTGATGTGGCAAAAAGCAATGAGAGGGTACCCAACCAGACCAAATTTGCTGTTCTCTCGAGTTTTGTTGGTCCTTCTAGACCATATGCAGCTTCCAGACAGTCATTGATTCATGTCCTTGATAATTGTAAATTACCAAATGGCTTCACTGAAACATCTCAGAGTAATGCACATGTTGCGCCAGCTCACAAGACTATCGAGCGGCATGTGTCTCGTTTATCGATTTCAAAGTTGGATAATGGCGCATCTGTTCAAAGATACTCTGGTAAAACAAACAATTATAGGGATGATGATATAATGGGAAAAACCAAGGTTTCCTCAAATATTGAATTGAGACTAGGACAGCCATCTCAGCAGAATAAAACATTGGGGAAACCAAAAGTACCAGGCTTCAACACTCATGTAAGCAGAGTTGACCATCCATTGGAATTAGTTTCCTCGCAGCAACTGGTTTATAATGGTATGTTTCTGCTATGTTTTTCTTTTTCATTTTTTTAAATTTTTGACTAGTTTCCTTCCTGCCTTGCCAATTTAATTAGAGTTGCCAATTTCCACCTTTATTTATGAAATGGGTTAAATGGGACTAGTTGAAAATCAGCCAAAATGGATTTCTAAGGCATTAACCTTGTAAATTATTTTGCACAAAAGTTATATTATTATTAAGATATTGTACTTTTTGTATTAAAATGTGGTACAATAATATTTACTTAAAATTACTTGATTTGGACAAGTAGCATTTTGGTCATCCCAACCTGAACCCAACCCGGTTTGATCAGTTAACCCGCCTGACCTGCCCATTTTCTACCTCAATTTCTAATTGATGAGTTAAGAGTTCTTCTCTTTTCCTTTCTTTTTTTCTAAATAAGATGTTGCAGGCAATAATAGAATTACAGAGGAAAACAAGGAAGTTCTTAACTGTGCTGCTCAAGCGGCTAAATCCAGTTTGACGGAAGGACAAAACCGATTAAGTTCATCTAGTCTCGGGTTTGGTGCCTATAGCACAAGAACTGCTTTTCAACCCGAGCAACTTAAAAATGATGTAGTTACAGGTTCTGTTAATTCAATGCTATTTTCACAATTGAATAATCCTAAAGTTCAATTTGTTGAATCTCGAATTTCAAAGCTTGGTTTTAATGACATGGAAAATTACAAGCTTATGGCCAAAGGGAAAGGATCAGAACATGCTGACCATGATTCTCCTAGACCAGTTACATTGACACACATGTCCCCTACACCATCTTTGATGTCAAGATCTACATCAATGATGTTTTCATCTATGGTTATGAACTCTTCTCCTAACACGACCTCATCAATGTCTAAAGTAGAGGTCACAAAAGTATTGAATTCTCTTACGCCCTTGTCAAATCATTCTTCTTTCTTTGGAGTTGGAGAGGACCAAAAATGCAACCCTTTAAACGGAAAATTATGGAGTTCAGTAAAAGTTCCATCAAAATCAACTGTGAGTACATATAATCTTCCAGAACTTGCAAAAGAACATGTTCATTCTAGAAATACTTATTGGACTGCTAATGATGCAGAAAAATCAGCTGTGATTTCTGGTAAGTGTTTATTTTTATCGCCAGAGATTGGTGATCTTTTATTTCATTTTCTCTACCCACCTTGATTTAATATAGTAATGAAAAACTGCAGAATCACAAGAAACTTCATTTCAAATAGGAAGAAATGGAGTGCAGAGCAACTGTTATCAATCTACTCCTCCATTGCCAAGGTGACATTAGATTGCTACAAAATAATCAGGAAATAGTAATTCACTTTTAAAATTTTCCTTTTTGTGATTTTCCTGTGTTGTCTTCTCACGTAACTTTCATAGTTCTAAATTGAGATTTAAAAATTTCAGGATTGGTACAAATGAAGATATTTGTTCGTCATCTGGTCATGGAAACTGCTCTCAGGGTGCATCGTGTGCATACATTCCAGAAAACTGCAGCTGTCTAGCACAAAAAAACAAAATGGTTGAAAATTCCACTCTTGATGGGAAAAAAATTCTTAGTGCTTTCGGAGAACCATCAAAAATCAGAGCCCCTATATTATCTCCTTCTAACACTTTGCGTAATGGATCTACTTCTTTTGGTAAATTTGGAGAATCAATAAAGCCAAATTTTAAAAAAGTTGAATTTAATGCTTTTCAATGGAAAGATGTTCCTAACAAAATGGCCGGAAAGTGCCACAGATCATGCAGAGATGAAGCAGCTAAGATTTTAGAAGATAAAGCTGATGTCATTGATCAAACTTCTAATGTAGTTGTCAAAAGCGTTGACCAACCAGTTCAGAAGGTTGACTGCATGAAGGAGCAGGTTATGTCTAATATATCTTCTAAATGTTCTGCCCCTGCTTTGACACAAGCTTCAGTTAAAATAAGCAATGGGGATTCATGTGCTGATGATGCGCAAAACACTGATTGTGCCAAAAATTGGTCTTCTGATGATTGTAGCAACACTGTACTTGACTCGTTTTCTTGTAAAATCAATTTGAAAAATGAAACACAGTCAAAGCCTGTTCCTGATCAGTCAACTCGTAGTCTTGTCGATGAACTCAGGATTATAGACTCTTTAAGATTGAAGAAAGTAAAGAATCAAGCCCCTATGCATGAAAATAGTTCTTCAAAGAAGACATTTGAGAAAGAATTTGAATCTAGAAAGAGAAAAAGTGAGACAGAATTTAAACTTACTGGAAAATCATTTCCTGCCTCCCCTATTTCTTCAATATCTACTAGAAATTCTGGGCAGTCCTCTCAGTCTCTTGAAGACGTACACAAACTTGATAAAGAGAAAAAGGAACTTCTATGCAACACTCAAGAAAGGGTTTATGATGATTTTCTTGAAATTCCAAAATATTCACGTGGAAAGAAGGCAAGGATCGATTTTGAGTTTTCAAAAATAAAGAGTGTTTGGAAACAAGAATTGCCTTGTAAAAGATTTACTAGGCCAGTAGTATGTGGGAGGTTTGGTCTTATCTCAAATGGTGATACATCTAAACCAGCAAAAATTTTCTCTCTCAAAAGGATCATTAAAACTTCTAGAAGATGTTCTCCTGTTGGAGATGAATTTGTGCAGAAATCAGTAGTAAAACCATTAAAGAAATCTATAATCAGAGAAGGAAATCAACAGACAGATGGATTTTCTAATTTTAGAGAGGAAAGGTGCCACATAGGAAAAGGAGCTGAAGTTTACAGTGATGATGATGCCACAGAAACCTCAGATAGTGATTTTGGAACCAAAAAAAGGAGAAAAATTAAGAAGATTCGCAAGCGTAGCCTATATGAGTTGATTACAGAAGGTATATTATCTCTTAACAGCATTAATGTGCGTAAGTTCATTTATCTAGAAAAATTTTTGGTTCTCTTACAAAAGTTTTACTTTTTATTGGCTGGAATGGAATGACACAGGAACGAGATGGTCATTACATTCCATCATCTTATTTGGCTGACCTGCACAGCAATGGAAGATGATTTAATATAAATTTTAGTATCAGTTATGAATTGTCTATAATTTTCTCTGTTTTATATTTTCATATTATAATATTATTGATTCTGTTATACAAATAAATATAATGACTGACTAAAACCTTAAATAAGATTAAAATAAAATGATATATTTTCTACTTATTTTTGAGAAATAACAGTTAAATAAGTTTTATATTTTATTTAATATTTGAACCGCTCTAAAACATTAACAACCGCTCCAAAAGCAAAACACTTTTTCTGTTAAATATGGAAACCGCTTCAAAAGGTTTAGTTCAAGAGTTCCAAAATATACATAGAACCACTCCAAAAAATAAAACCTTTGTTTGGAACCGCTCCAAATACTTAGTTGAGAACCACTTCAATTTTTGTCAAAAAAGGGTAGATGATACATATATTTTTAACAACAACAACAACTAAATTATAATAATAATTATACAATACTAATATTAATAAAAAAATACTTCAAACATAATGACAGTCGTTGCGGTTGATATTTGGTATGAGGTTTGATGGTCGTACAGATTGACAGTTGTTGCGGTCAATATGTGGTATGCGTTCTAATATTTATAATGTTATCATCGCCATCGGAATTGAATTTAAGAAATATTTGATCAATGATAAAACGAGATCCTTGGCATACTATGTGTAATGCTTCACCCTGACATTCGGAATTGTGCCAGAATTCCCACCGCAACGCGCGGGGAAACCCTCTAGTTATGGAACAAAAAGTGCTCCCTGACCATCAAAGGAACATTCCTGCAGAAATGGTCTGTCTATTCTATTCGACAAATCATCAGAACTTTGTTTCATTCCAGTGGAATGGGACACCGTATTCCTTCTATGTTTCTATCACACCAAACACTACCTTATTCTTATGCTCTATGATCACTAGGAAAAGATTCTGGTTTTGCTACAATTTCTAAGAACATAGCTTCAATTCCTCAAGATAACTTAAAGAATGGTGGAAACAGCAATAACATCCGTCGAGTAGAAAATATATACAGGTACTTAATTACATTTGGATTGTCTGGACAGTAATTCTTTAATCTCTAGACTATATGATAAGATAAATGCCTATGATTTAGATCCCCTAAGGAGTCAACATGCAAGTCAACTTCAGATGTGGATAAATTCTGCAATGTTTGTGGAAGCATAAATAATGATGAATTAAATTGCTTATTGGAATGCAACCGATGCTTGATTACAGTATGCCCTCACCCAGTTCAATATTTGTACACTTCGATTAAAATATCACATATACAGACTTTAGGAAACCTTTATATGGTGTTATGCAGGTGCATCAGGCTTGTTATGGGATTTCTAAAGTTCCCAAAAATGAGTGGTATTGTAGACCATGCAGAGAAAATGCTACTAATATGGTAAGTATATGTTCAGTTTCAAATTTATGGCCAATTCTTGCATAATTTATAGCATGTGTCAATCTGGGCAAGTGATAGTATGATCAACATCATCATTTTGGTATGTGCATGTGTGTATGTATGTATATATGTTAAATTTTATGCAAGTTTAGCTTAAAACACATATTAATTGTGGTTTTATTGCCATTTAGGCATGTGTTCTATGTGGCTATGAAGGTGGTGTCATGACTCGAGCTCTTCATAGTAACAACATTGTGAGAGGCCTTTTGTATGCATGGAATGTTGCGACGGAAACACAGGAGACTCAAGTTAATATTGATGCACCTAAAAATATTGTTTGTGATCGTATAAGGGCATCTTCAGTGGCCGATCCTTTGTTCAAGAATTTATCTTATCCTGTCAATGACAAAGTGGTGAAAAATAGTGTTACAGCAGGGTTTTTTGACCCTACTGTGAAGCAATGGGTACATATGGTTTGTGGACTTTGGACACCGGACACACGATGCCCAAATGTGGACACTATGAGTGCTTTTGATGTGTGTGGTGTATGCAATCCGAAAGGAAATGTGGTAAGACCTTAACTGAATTAATTGTACTTATTTATTTTCCATGAGTATGTTGTCCATAACAAACAAACAAACATACCCAATATATATCAGGGTTCTATCTTATATAATAATTTTGTTTTACTTGTAGATTTGTTCAATGTGTAAACGTCCTGGTGGTTCTTGCATAAGGTGCAGAGTTATCGGCTGTACGATTGATTTCCATCCATGGTGTGCACATAAAAAGGTCTTAATCTCTCATAAAGGTGTAAATTTATTAAAATGATTATTTGTATGCCCCTAACCCATCTGGTCGTTAAAGATAAAAATAACCTGAGTGGACACTAACCGGCATAAAATAGGCTCATGCAGAGTTGCAGGAAGATTGTAAGATGTTATCTCTTTCTTTGGTGCTAATATGGATATTGCTTTGGACTTGGAATTAGGGTTTATTGCAAAGTGAAGTTGAAGGAACAGACAATGACAAGGTTGGTTTCTATGGAAGATGCGATCTTCACGCAACAGAAGATCATCATTGTAAAGATAAAACCAACTCCCAGAGCATACAAATTGTGGCTTTTCATGGAAAGGAATCATGTGCGCGAACTGAGGTTTGTCTGCTAATAATAAATTATGTGTGCCAAGTTGTGTTGGGTTGGTAAAATGATGAGTTTGTATAACCCAACCCGAACACAACCCAATTAGTTCTTTGTGAAAAGGTTGCATGCTAACCTGTATAACCCGATTATAAACGGATTAAAAAGGTTGGTGGATTAAAATTAATAATCTGTATATATACACACACTATATGTGTGTGTATAGATAGATATATATGAGAATAATCAAATGCAAAGGTTTTTTTTTTGTGAGAAGGATATGAAGGATTCTGGACCTTTGATCAAATTAATCAATAGATAAGTTCTAGTGACCTTTACTTTTCATTTAAAACATGTGAATTTTGACGGAACAGGCAAAAAAAGAATAGGCTTTTGTGGGTGAATCAAGTTCCATCTTTCTTTTTTTAAATCGATTAACTTTTACGTATTCCGTGATTTTTTTGTTTGGTTCGTGATTATGCAGTTAGTTTATGATTATGTGTGTTAAATGACTGCTCGTGATTTTTATGTAACATGGTCTATGTTTATCCAGTTGGTTCTTGATTATGCATGTTAAATGACGGTTCGTGATTTTATATAATGCAGTCCGTGATTTTATACGGACCATTATACCCTCACCTAGATAACACATCAAATTTTGGTGACATCTTACGTTTGTTAGGCTTTTTGTTCTTTGTACATTAACCAGGCTTTTTGTTCTTTGTACATTAACCGTCCCTTGTGTGTATTTAATTTTTCATAAATGGGATGGTCATGTGAACTCGAATCTAACCTGTTTGTTAAATGTTTAGCTGGTTGGGCTTGCTTACAGGCCAAACCCAGTTAGCCTGAACCTGACCCGTTTATTTTGTGTTGGGTTGCAAATTGTGAGCCTAAGGTTATAGTCTAATTTTCTGTAATCAAATCTCAATTTTTATCCATGGGATTTCACATATTTCATCTTATCATTTATTACATATTTACGCAAAATATTTCCTAAAAAATTAGTCAACTACATATTTTTATAAAATTTTTAGAAAATAAGGAATATGCAATTGATTTTAAAGTTTTGATAAATATTTAAAAATTTCATTTATCTAATACTTTCTTTTTTTTTTAATGTGGATTAGGGTTACAAGGGACGGAAACGAGAAGGGTTTAGGCATGATAGCCAACAAAGTGCTGGATTCATAGTTCAACAAGAGCAAGTAGATGCTTGGAATTATATAAATCGACAACTTTTATGCAAAAAACGACTTCATAAAACGCTACAGACGGTTCAAGATGTAGAATCTGACTTCCGGGTATGTTAAATTGACGGCCATAGATGTTATGAAACGGATTATCTGAATACTGCAACATGATGTTTGCAATAATCATTTTAATGTTTGCGTAAGCATGATTCTGATTGTCTGGTTATTCAGAGTAATCAGTTTTGGATGATCATTTAGAACGTGCTGCAATAAAATTTCTTTGTTTTGAGGGGATTATACCAACACATTCACTATAAAACCAATGTTAAATTGATAATTGCTTGAAATGCATAAACACTTGTACGTAAAGCATCTCATATATCGTGAGAAAGAGGAAAACAAGGAGCTTATATTGTTAAATAACTTTCTAATGTATCATAGCTAAAACAATAGATCTTAAGGTTAAAATTGGTTTAGTGTGTTATGCGGTTCTTGCAATTCCCTACCTTAAATTGGTTTAGTGGCCTATCTATACTCAGTTATGAACTCCCCTTTTCTTTAAAAAGTTAATTTTTGTTATTTATCTATCCTAAATAATCAAATCAGAAAATATTATATAGTTAAATATCTGATTGTATGATTCCTACAACTTAAAGTGAAAGAAGCACATTCAAACACCATTCCTGGTATTTTGAGAAGCCTTATCTTCTTTCATACTTTATATTTGCAGAAAGAATATGCTCGCTATAAACAGTCAAAAGGTTGGAAGCATTTGGTTGTATACAGATCAGGAATCCATGCTCTTGGTCTGTATACATCACTGTTCATTACACAGAGTGCAATGGTATGATCTATGACTTGATATATGGAAACAGGGTGAACGAGTATATTCAAATATTGAAATTGATTTTTCAAAAATAAATCATGTTATTATATTCACAGACGAAAGCGACAATTTACATGAGTTTAGCATGTCAGTTTTATCCTTTTATGCAGATTTCCTTTTTGGATTTTAGTCATTTCATAATAATAATTGGTATTTGTTATTGATATGGTAATAAAAAAACTTTAAATATATTAAATCCCACAGAAAAGACATCCATAAACCGGTAATGTGGTAAAAAAACTGCTATCCTTAAAAAATTTGAAATAATATTCATATAATTTTTGAGAATTTGCCTAGGTGAACAAAAGCTGGATTTGGATCTTTAATATCTTGCAATTTTATGTAAATAATCCTTCTAGAAATTTAGATTTTATAATCAAAAGAATAACAACCGTACCTTTTGATTCCACTTGTTTTATAATCACAATCATTATTCATAATTTAATTTATTCAAAATTATATTTTTTGAATTTTTAACACACCCACTCACCTATGTTACTCCTAAACTACAACTTCTTCTAAACTAGGCCTTGACAAGGTTTTGCCTCTTACCATTGTTCTACAACTTAAGTAGCTACAAAATTATAATCAACTTTTAAAAGATTATATTATTATTATTATTTGAACAACAGGTTGTTGAGTATGTTGGAGAAATAGTGGGCCTGCGTGTTGCTGATAGAAGAGAAATAGAATATCAATCCGGAAAGCATTTGCAATATAAAAGTGCTTGTTACTTTTTCAGAATTGATAAAGAAAACATAATTGATGCCACCCGTAAAGGAGGAATTGCTCGGTTTGTAAACCATTCATGCCAGGTAAACTTGTCATTTATTTTTAAATTTTTAAATATAAATAATTAAATATAACTGACAATTAGTTTCAGTTTAACGAATTCTTTACTCACTAATCACTTCATCTTTCTTGAGCTAACTTGTGGTGGTTATCTGTTCATGTTTAGCCAAATTGTGTTGCTAAAGTGATGACAGTGCGTGGTGAAAAGAAGGTAATACTTAATTTAAAAAACTTAAATTCGAATATTTTGGAATTATTTGTCTAACATTCCATGAAAACTTCTTAGGCTGATTTTCATTCCATTTGGGAACTGAATGAAAATTTCAATGTTATTACTCAAGATATAGAAAAACTCAAAAACCTCAAATCAGTTAGTGTTCCCTAAAAAAGAAGAAAAATATACCAATTTACCATAATCTCATTTAAGATTTTAGTATGGTTTTAATTCCCATTGTTTGTTTATAGAAACTTCTATATCAATGCATAAATTATAGATATTATATTATAAAAGATTCATAAGGGAATGGAATGAAAAAATAGGGGTGTGTGTATGTATAGGGATTGTATCCTGTGAAAACCTGATCTTTGAGAGAAAACCCTTAAACCCTATGTGAGTCATTGATTTGGAATCTTGAAAATAAATACGTGATTCATATTAACCCACATTAAAATTGATTTGTTTATTCAAAACCCAAATTTTTATCCAGGTTTAATGTGGACCACATATTTATTTTCAAGATTTCAAATCAATGGCTTACATAGGGTTCAAGGGTTTTCTCTCTAAGATCGGATTTTCATAGGATACACTATATATATATTTATTTATACAAATAATTGAAAGAAAATGTAACTAAATTACAAACAAACATAAAACATGCTTGGTAAACTCTCACTGCTCAGTAGGGTCTAGGGGCGACATGAATGACCTTACCCATTTCAATGCAATAACAAGGCTGTTTTTGGAGAGTCTTGACTCAGATATGCTACATTACTTCTATTTATTTAATTATTAATAAAATTTATTATATATCTATATATACTTTACTTTTTTTTTTTACTATACATACACACAATAAGAAAAGCAAACCTAATAAGAAAAGCAAGATAATAAGAAAAGCAAGATATGACATTTCTAATTATAGCAAAAAACATAATAAGAAAAAAGAACATAGCAAAAAAAACACATAATAGCATCAAATTCAGACAAAAGAACATAGCAAAAAACATAATAAGAAGAGCAAGATATGACATGTCTAATTATAAAATGCAATTGAATTATGTGTAAAATTGCAGGTTGTGTTCTTTGCTGTAAGGGATATATATCCAGGAGAAGAGATAACATATGACTACCATTTTAACAATGAAGATGAAGGTAAAAAGATTTTGTGTTCTTGCAATTCAAATAATTGCAGGCGTTATCTCAACTAAACAAAATAATATTATGTTAATAATAATGATGGTTCATCTTTCCAATATTCTTTTGTTATTGTATCTGTTATCAACAACTTTTGAGGCTACTCGTCTTAAACAAGGAAATGGATTTAAATCTTTCCTTTTTTCTAAATGAAATCCGTGCCAGCATTGTTATTTCCCTCCTTTTTGTATCAATTTTGAAAGATGAAAGTTTTGGACGTAGACTAGGGCCGTCCAAAATGTTCGTCGCTCGACGCTCGTTCGATACTCGTTCAGAAAAAGCTCAAAAAAAGGTCGTTTGAATTTCGCTCGGTTTTAAACGAGCCGAGCACTAACATATTTCAAGTTTTTAAAGATGAATGATGTTGGTGTATTCAAACTAATGTATAATGATGTTTACAAACTATTCATACATTTTAATTTTTTTATGCTTTCGTATTAGGTATTCAAGGAACCGGTTTTTATAGTTTTTAGATAGAACCATAAACCTAACCATTATTAACAGTTTTTGAATAATAATAATCAAAACCAAACCATTAAGAATTAAGCAACAAAAACCGCTAAACGATTAGATTTAGAGTTTGGGCATTTTAGGTTTTGGATATTTGACACGTTAAAAATTAAAAATAAATCGTTTTATTATTTGAGATTCACTATTTGCATTTTAAGCCCAAATATGTGTGTGTCAATGATTTCTAAATCCGTAAACTTATCTATCTATTTAATGTGTGTATGAATGTGTATATCATAAAGTTGGGTTCGTTTTTTAGTGACTATAAACAAAACCGTTCACTAAGGCTTCAAGCTTTTGAAACTGCCAAACAAATATTTTTAAAAAAAGGAGCATAAAACTAAACTGATGATTGGTTCGTATTAAATTTTTTTTTGAAACCGAGCCAAGCCGAGCCGTTCGGTTTTAAAACAAGCCAAGCCGCTCGGTTTGTTGACCAAAATTAAAGCCGGTTCCCCAAAAAAAACCCGATTGTGCACTTCTAACTTGAACACCTTAAATTGCCAATCACAGTTTGTGACCCCATTATGGTGACGTATCAGTTGCCTATCTGATCAATTTGAAAATTAGTGGGCATAAATATTCTCTTTAACAAACAAGAATACAACATTCATCTGTCAAAGTGTGATAAAATTTCCGTAATAACCAAAATCTTCCAAGTTTTAACATCGACAGTGTGACTTTTACTCCAAAGTATTTTCTCGACTACTTGCCTTCAACAGCTGCTTTAACAAGAGGATACCGATCAGCCCATCTTGAGTACCCTACAAAACAAAACATGATGCTCTACTTGAAAATGTGTTACAATCCCAAACAATAATTCTAATATTAGATAAATAGTTCTAATAAACAGTCCCAAATGCTACATAACTATATATACATTTGTGGCTCAAAAATAAAAATAAAAAATAAAGACGAAGAAAGCTTGTCCTATGGTCGACCTTTTGGACATTTTGTATTTTTCTTCTCTTGAGTTCTATTATTAATTAATGTGTTACATAAGATTTTCCTTTTTTCGGCCCCATGTCACCACTAAAATATTTTTTTTAATACAGTAACTTGATAGTTTTTATGTAATTCAAATACACTTTGGGCAAAGCATTCAGCCATTAAAGCTCATGCAGGGTTGACCCAAGACCATTATCTTCTCTACGAACTTTATGTATAATTAAGGTATTCCATATGATCCAACAGAAAAACGGGTATTACTGTTAACTATTTGTTAAAGGTTTTATATGTTCAAATACACTGGAGTACTGGACTATTTTCAACCCATTTGAAGTGTTTTCAATTTACACAACCTTTCAGATACAAAACAAAAAACCATTCCTAACCATTTATAGGATCCGAAAAGGGTCCTCTGACTCAAGTACAAACAAACACAAACATTTAAAGATAAAGAGCTACTATATAAGCGAAATGGTGACACGATAAACGGAAACAATATGTAGTACCGTAATATCATAAGATATATCACAGAGCAAGCATATATACATAAAATACAATAGAGACAAACATGCAAAATTCTTCTAAAATGTCATAGGAATCTACGTCCAAAGACACTGCCACTCTGCATCTACATTATGTTCTAAATGTTGGATTTGTATGCCCAAGTAACGACATCGTTTTGTACTACTATCGAGATAAGATCCGAAAGGGTTGCACTACAAGCAATGAACGACTAGATTTAATTAAAAGTTAATTAAATCAACACAATCACAACTAATAGGTATTAGAGGATAATGTCAAAGAGATGATATTTGAAGGGTGATACTTGTAGTTATCAATTAGTTGATAATTATAAAATACGTTTATTATTTAAATATTAATTAGATTAGTATTTATTTAATAAAAGAATCTGATTATTTAAAGTTTTAAATTAAAAGGATTTGAAATTTAAAACTTTGAATTTTATCCAAAGTTAAATGGATTGCAATTAAAATAAATTAAGAGATGAGATCTCTTCTTTATGAATTTGGCCGTCCCTTTTTCTTGGTGGTGATTCCCACGTAAAAAAATCTCTATCTCTCTTTCGTTCTTGCGGCATTCCTGCGTTTTGTTGACCAGCCCACTTCTAGTCATCACCATAGCATCGACCAACCAAAATCAAGGTTGTTCTTGGCTACAGTTGATCGTGTTGGGGCAAGAAGAGTTGACATTCAAGTGGTGTTGAGATCTTGTGAAGATTAAACAACCACGGATCAGATTGTGTAACCAGATCTAGCGACTGGGTTCGTTGTTTCGTGGTGCCTCGCGTATGTTAGCGGTTTACTCTCGAAAGGTATAATCACTAAAAATTCTATGGTTTGTTTATTCTGTTTGGTTTGCATCTGGACTCCTGGTGGGCAATCTGGTTTTGACCAGATTGGTTCGTACGCTTAATGTTTCCGCTGCGTTTAATGATTTAAAACTTTAAAACCTACGTACGAATCCCAACAGTGGTATCAGAGCCACTCTTGCAAACAATCAGAATAATTTAATTTTATTAAGCAATCCGGTTTTATTTTGTTAAATTTATTTTAACAAAGATTGCTTTCTTTTCGTTTATTAAATATTGTGTTGTTATTGTAAATCAGCCTTTGACCTGTGGTTGTGTTGGTTGTGTTTTTTTTATATATATCTTGTATTTTTTGGCTGTTTTGGAAGCCCTTGTAATAGATAGGTTAATTTTAAATTTATTTGTAAATTGTATTTTGAATTTATTTGTAAATTGTAAAATGTAATCTGATCAAGACAAGACGAGATAGAAGATTGGAAATCAACAGATGGCAAACCCGAAGACAAGATAGAGATCTTGAAGCAAGTGGGAGGATCACAAGATTCAAGGAGTTGATTCTTGGTTTTTGTCCCATTGTGACCCGTTCGGTTTTGTTATTGGCTCTAACAAAACTGAACACTAAAAGGCTTGATTTACATTTATTTTGTTTGTGGTTGTTTATGACATTTAGGATTAAATAATTTTGATTTAAATGACAAAACAATCAAAACAGTTTTAAAAGAGTTTTAAAACAAACAACACAATAAAACGACGAGATTTTAAAATAATATTTAAAATAATATTTTAGTTATCTCGTGAAAGGTTTTTAAAATAAAGAGTTATTTTAAAGGATAAAACCAAATATCTTGAAAGGAGATTAATTTCAAACATATTAATAAAAGAGTTTATTAATAGTTTAAAATTGACTCGCGATCAACAAACACGCTTATTAATATAGGATATTAAAATCAAGCGCATTGTGAGGTAAGAGTTTGTTTAGATCACAAAACTATAAAATTTGGAATTTTATAAAACTCGTATTGTATTAAGCATGCAAATACAACACGATGTGTTTTCGACCCATAAAAGGTAAAACACTAAAATAAATCCCTTAGAAAAATCGATAGGTCTATGCCACCCTAATTTTAGAGCACTTGAAACGATATATCTGAACCCCTTAAGTTCTCTGGCTTAGCCTATTACGAAAGGACTACGGATGTCGGGACAAGGTGATACTGTTTAGTCTAAGCAAGCTAGACCAGTAATCACACGTTGCTAATTTTAGGACAACTATCATTTTGCCTTGTAAACTGGATTAACCAATTACAATAAGCGAAACGGGCATAGATGGGGTAAAACGTACCGACATGGACATAACTCGTCCAGATCGACCCTATAATATGAGAATTGTATAGAGATACAATTGGTAATCGTTACCTACCTAAATAGTTATATTTCATGAACTGGATTAACCAATCATTGGAGTATAATGAAATATGGATCTCATTCTTCTTAAGTTAAAATGAATTAAAGGGTCAAATTAATTAAGATTTTAACATTGAAAATACTAAAATCCCACTATCCTATTTTGTAGATGTCTACCTCAAACTCAAACAACAATTCCTCTCACTCCAACTATGCTCTAAGGTCCATTCTGGACAAAGAGAAACTCAATGGTTCTAACTTCATTGATTGGCATCGCAACTTGAGAATTGTTCTCAAGGCTGACAAGAAGCAATATGTTCTTGAAAAGGCCATTCCTGATGAACCTCCTGCAAACGCCACTCAGGCTGTGAAAAGGGCATGGGAGAAACATGTTGATGACTCTGCAGAAGTGTCATGCCTCATGTTAGCTACCATGATTCCTGAACTTCAGAAAAATCTGGAAGATCTCGCAGCTTTTGACATGATCACTCAGCTTAAGGAAATGTTCCAAGAGCAAGCACGTCATGAGCGTTTTGAAACCATGAAATCTCTCATGGGTTGTCAAATGCAAGAGGGGTCATCTGTAAGCACTCATGTGCTAAAAATGAAGAGTTACATTGATCAACTGGAAAGGCTTGGTTTTCCCTTAAGCATTGAGTTAGCTGGGGATATGATCCTCAACTCTTTGCCCAAATCATTTGATCATTTCATTATGAACTATAATATGAATGGTTGGGAAAAGTCCATTACAGAGTTGCATAAGATGCTTAAAACTGCTGAAGTGAACATTCCAAGCAAAACCTCTCCAGTTCTCATGATCAATGAGGGTAGAATCAAGAAGCCAAATAATAAAGGCAAGAACATAAGAGGCAAAGGTAAGGGTAAGGCCAAAGTTGTTGTGCCTAAGCAGCCTTCCAAGAAAATTGAAAAGGATGCCAAATGCTTCCACTGTGAAGAGATGGGTCATTGGAAGAGGAACTGTCCCAAGTACCTTGCTGAGCTGAAGAAGGCAAAGTCCTCTGGGGCTAGCACTTCAGGTATCTTTGTAATAGAATTGTATTCTTTTTCCCCTAAGTCATGGGTGTTTGACACCGGATGTGGTTCTCACATTTGTAATAAAATGCAGGGACTAAAGAACGTTAAAGAACTGAAAGATGGCGAAATGGAACTCCATGTTGGCAATGGAGCTCATGTCGCAGTCAAAGCTATTGGAGAGTATGAGATACTACTGCCAAGTGGTTTTTATTTGAAATTAGACAATGTTTGTTTTATTCCAAATGTGACTCGAAATATTGTTTCAGTTTCTCGTTTGCATGAACAAGGTTTTGATTATGTTTTTAATGGTAATTACATTTCTGCTTATTTTAATAATATGTTTTATTTTGAGGCGAAGCCTCATAATGGAATATATGAGATTAATGTGAGCAATTCATGCACTAGTAGTTCTATGTACACTATGAACACCAAAAGGTTAAAGTCAGACTTTAACCAGTCATATCTATGGCATTGTCGTCTTGGTCACATTAGCAAGAAACGCATGGAAAAGCTTCAAACAGATGGGATCGTTGAACCCACCGGGTCTAAAACTTTTGATACATGTGAATCATGCTTAAGTGGCAAGATGACAAAAGCACCTTTCTCAGGAGTTGGTGAAAAGGCCACAGAATTGTTAGGATTAATACATACTGATGTATGTGGTCCTTTCAAGACTATGACTAGAACTGGTAAAAGATACTTTATAACTTTCATTGATGACTTCAGTCGATATGGGTATGTTTACCTCATAAGTCACAAACATGAAGCATTTGAAGTGTTTAAAACATTTCAAAAAGAAGTTGAAAATCAGCTTGGTAAAACAATAAAAGCCATTCGATCGGATCGAGGTGGTGAATACCTTAGTTATGAATTCGAAGAGCATCTTAGGCAATGTGGAATTGTTTCACAATTGACTCCTCCTGGAACACCACAACTCAATGGTGTGTCTGAAAGGAGGAATCGAACCTTATTAGATATGGTTCGATCTATGATGAGTCGCACGAATCTGCCTCACTCTTTCTGGGGATATGCCCTTGAAACCGCTGCTAAACTTGTAAACATTGCTCCAACCAAGAAGGTGGATAAAACACCATATGAGATATGGCATGGTAGTAAACCCAAAACGTCATACCTAAAGGTCTGGGGTTGTGATGCCTACGTGAAACGTGAGACACCCAACAAATTAGAACCCAGAGGCGAAAAGGTAAGTTTCGTCGGATATCCAAAGGAGACTATGGGATACTACTTCTATCAGCCAGATAAAAACAAAGTTGTTATTATGCGTAAAGGAACTTTTCTAGAGAAAGAGTTTCTCGCGAGAAGTCAAGCTGATAATATTGTGGATATGGAAGTAATTCCAGAAACACAACCTGAGGTTGAGACACTAAGTCAACTAAGAGTTGACACAACACCAGTGACTCAGTCAAATGTTGAAGAGTCAAGCGTTCGCAGATCTATTAGAGATCGTAGGGATCCTGACAGATATGGTTTTCTCATTCAAGGAAATGATGTACCATTTTTGGATGGTACAGAACCTACCAATTATAAGACTGCAATTTCAGATTCGGAATTTGATAAATGGCTTGACGCCATGGACGCTGAGATGCAATCCATGCATGATAACCAAGTCTGGGACTTGGTTGATCTACCTCCCAATTGTAAGACAGTAGGGAGCAAATGGGTTTTTAAGAAGAAAATCGACATGGATGGGAATGTGCATACATTTAAAGCTAGACTTGTAGCAAAAGGTTTTACTCAAACTCAAGGTATTGATTATGAGGAAACTTTTTCTCCAGTGGCTATGCTTAAATCAATTAGAATTCTAATTGCCATTTCAGCATACTATGATTATGAAATATGGCAAATGGATGTCAAAACGGCTTTTCTAAATGGACACCTTACTGAAGATGTCTATATGGCTCAGCCTGAAGGTTTTGTCGATCCTAAGAATCCTAATAAAGTATGCAAATTAAAGAAATCCATTTATGGATTGAAACAAGCATCTAGAAGCTGGAATCTTCGTTTTGATGAGAAAATCAAAGAGTTTGGTTTTATAAAGAATGAAGATGAACCGTGTGTTTACATGAAAGCAAGTGGGAGCATTGTGATGTTCTTGATTTTGTATGTAGATGACATACTCCTTATTGGAAATGACATTCCAACCTTGAACGGAGTAAAATCCTGGTTAGGAAAGTGTTTCGCAATGAAGGACCTTGGTGAAGCTGCATACATTCTGGGAATTAAGATCTATAGAGATAGATCAAGGAGGCTTATTGGTTTAAGTCAAAGCACATATATTGATAAGGTCATTCGACGCTTTTCAATGCAAGATGCCAAAAGAGGTTTTTTACCTATGGCACATGGGACGATCCTAAACAAGTTGCAATGTCCGGAAACGGAAGATCATAAAAGAAGGATGGAAAGAGTTCCATATGCTTCTGCAATAGGATCGATCATGTATGCTATGTTGTGCACTAGACCAGATGTCTCATATGCCCTGAGCATGACGAGCAGATATCAACAGAATCCAGGTGATGCTCACTGGATTGCTGTAAAGAACATTCTGAAGTATCTGAAAAGAACTAAAGACATGTTTCTGATATATGGAGGTACAGATGAGGAGCTCAATGTAAAGTGTTACACTGATGCAAGTTTTCAAACTGATCGAGATGATTCTCGATCACAGACTGGATTTGTATTCACTCTAAATGGTGGAGCAATAACATGGAAGAGTTCCAAACAAACTGTTGTTGCCCAGTCCACCACAGAGTCCGAATACATGGCAGCATCAGATGCTGCAAAAGAGGCTGCTTGGATGAAGAAGTTCATAGCTGATCTTGGAGTGGTGCCAAGCATTACAAGACCAATCGAGGTAATGTGTGACAACTCAGGTGCTATTGCTCAAGCGAAGGAACCAAGATCGCATCACAGCACCAAGCATATACTCAGGAAATTTCATTATATACGGGAAATATTGGAACGAGGAGACATTACCATAAATAAGGTGCATACAGATCATAATCTAGCAGACCCGTTCACTAAACCTATGCCTCAAGCAAAACATGAGGAGCATGCTAGAAACATAGGACTTAGATTAGCTAGTGATTGGATATGATTTGTTTTAGTATTTGGATGTTCTTGAACTAAGACAATTGTGTTTGAATGATTCTGAATTAAAGAGTTAATTGCTTTATCATCATACTAATTGTGTTCAATTTTTGTACGTTTAGGTGGTGTTTGTTTTTTAAGAGGTAAAATGTCTGCGATCTGCAGACCACATCTGCAAACCTCTTTTGCAGAAGAGGTGGACCAAACATCTGCAAGAAGAGTTTATGAGGGTGTTTGTTTTTAAAAACCTCTTCAAAAAAAATGTCTTCCCAACCCACCGTCCCCAACCCCACCGTCTTCAACCCCCGTCGACCACCAAAGATCCCACCTACCGCCGCACCTCCGATCGTCCCCCTCCACCTACTGTTGAGCCACCACCACCCACCACTGTCACCATCAATCTCCAACCAGAGGCGATCGAACCAGAGGCTCTCGAACCAGAGGCGATCGAAGGCGATCGAAGGCGATCGAACCAAAAACCCTAAACAATCTCGCACGAAGGAACCCTCAATGATTTCAGCGACGGCGGTGGAGCAGGGCGGTGGAGATCGAACGACCTAGGGCGGTGGAGGAGGAGACCGCGACGGTGGAGATCGAACGAGGAGGAGGAGACCGCGATCGAACCAGAGGCGATCGAACCAGAGGCGACCTAGGAGATAGGGCGGCGGTAGTGGAGGAACCCTCACGGCGGTGGGTTGCGGCGATGACGGCGGTGGCTTGGGGGGCGTCGGCTGTGGAGGGCGACGGCTTGAAGATGGGGTGCGAGAATGGAAGGTTGTGAAGAAAACCTAGAAGAGGTTTGAAGATCTTTGAAGATGATGGTCCATGTCTTCTCCAAGAAGAGGTCTCGCAGACATTTTTTAATGAAACGTCTGCGAGAAAACAAACACCCTACATCTTTCCTTGGTCTGCGAGGTGCAGACAAAAGAGGTCTCGCAGACCTTCGCAGACCTTTTTTTCAAAAAACAAACAGCCTCTTAATATCCTTGAATATAATTTATTCTAAATGTTCGTGGTCAATCAGATCTATGGGAATAGATGTTGAGTTTGAGACCATTGTGAATGTTGGTTGGTTTCATAGGAAGAAAAGTCCAAAGAGTTGGAGGCCAAATTCACAGATATCCAATAGAGAGTGGATATTGAACGCAACCCGTTTCAAAATTACTTCATGGATCATAGTCATGAGTAGATTTTGAGAATGGCATAATCTTTGTATCCTTAGACCTTAGATGCATATTGAACTTAATTATGCGTAAGGTTATCTTTTGACATATCTAACACTGCTCTTTGACTAGGCAGTAATAAGGATCTATAGTTGGAGATAATCCGAAACATAGTGAGAGTTATATGTAGTCAACGGAATCTGTTCCTTTACTTCGGTAATAGGCTGACATCTTTGGGCCCCTTGTTTATCAAAGCTAGTAAAATTGCATGGCCATGCTCAAACTGGGAGTTTGATTAAACTAGTTATGATATGGGATCGAGAATAGAAATGGTTGAACACGATATGAGAATGACACATGATCCATGTCTCATGTTCAACGGGATGTCAATTACAGAAGGATGATTGATTTCATGTCCATTACTATTACGAATAGTTAAGGAATGTTACTTAAGTTATTTGTGAATAGTAGACGGCTAAACAGCGTCGTATCTTGATGGGATAGTGAGATGTAGCTAGACGTCCACCACTGTCTGTACTGACTGAATGGTCGAGACTTGTGCAAGTGGGAGTCTGTTGGATTTGTATGCCCAAGTAACGACATCGTTTTGTACTACTATCGAGATAAGATCCGAAAGGGTTGCACTACAAGCAATGAACGACTAGATTTAATTAAAAGTTAATTAAATCAACACAATCACAACTAATAGGTATTAGAGGATAATGTCAAAGAGATGATATTTGAAGGGTGATACTTGTAGTTATCAATTAGTTGATAATTATAAAATACGTTTATTATTTAAATATTAATTAGATTAGTATTTATTTAATAAAAGAATCTGATTATTTAAAGTTTTAAATTAAAAGGATTTGAAATTTAAAACTTTGAATTTTATCCAAAGTTAAATGGATTGCAATTAAAATAAATTAAGAGATGAGATCTCTTCTTTATGAATTTGGCCGTCCCTTTTTCTTGGTGGTGATTCCCACGTAAAAAAATCTCTATCTCTCTTTCGTTCTTGCGGCATTCCTGCGTTTTGTTGACCAGCCCACTTCTAGTCATCACCATAGCATCGACCAACCAAAATCAAGGTTGTTCTTGGCTACAGTTGATCGTGTTGGGGCAAGAAGAGTTGACATTCAAGTGGTGTTGAGATCTTGTGAAGATTAAACAACCACGGATCAGATTGTGTAACCAGATCTAGCGACTGGGTTCGTTGTTTCGTGGTGCCTCGCGTATGTTAGCGGTTTACTCTCGAAAGGTATAATCACTAAAAATTCTATGGTTTGTTTATTCTGTTTGGTTTGCATCTGGACTCCTGGTGGGCAATCTGGTTTTGACCAGATTGGTTCGTACGCTTAATGTTTCCGCTGCGTTTAATGATTTAAAACTTTAAAACCTACGTACGAATCCCAACACTAAAATCCTTAGCCTTAATCCTACACCTCCATGAACTTCAATCATGGATTATGTCCTCAAAGAGGTGCAATTGAAGCAAATCCTGACAATATGTTCATCTTGTATAACCTTAATGATAAATTATACTAATGCACTTTTACTGCAATATAAAGAATTGGCATACCTGAGACAACTATTTGATGAAGATCTGCCTCAGAATCGGCAAACTGAACAATTAGAAATAGAGAATTAGTTACTCAGGCATTCAATTATGATATTTTTTACATCAAAGAAATAATTATTCAAATTTTTATGGAACTTATGAAGTAACCAAAAAAGAAAAATAATATACATGATAGAAGATATTTAGCTAACTTACTTTACCATCAGTAGCCAAACTTCGCCTCATTAGCTGACATAAACTGATTAAATTATCATGGTTGAAGTGTGGATTGCGTCGAAGCATTATTTCAGATGTGGAATCTAATATCAAAGCACAAATGCTTGAAGCCATCATGGTACATGACCAGTCAAACGCATTCTCTGATGAACCATAAATTAATTTACAACAGATCGTATAGAGAAGAAGGAAAAAAAAGACCTAAAATGAGATGGAGCATCTTCAGACGCGATACGTTTGCATTTAAAAGAGTAAACAAATGCTTAAATAAGATGTAAATAAAACGTAACTGATACCTGCCCAAGATGACATCACTCCCATTAGCCTGATAAAATAAGCATCATCCAAGTGGCCCCGGATCTGCTTTGTCTGATAACACAAAAAACATGTAGACAAGTCGATAAAAATATTGATCATAAAGATTCTGATTGCCAGACGATACAAAATCAACCCAAGAGAGAAATGCTCTGGTGCGTTTATAGCGAGATATTGATATACTAGAAACTAACATACCTTCAAAAGAAGATTTAAGATAGTATCACATGCCAAGAAAATGGGACCATTATCCTCCAAGGTACCAGTATCTTCCAAAAGCAATTTGATTAGGCATTCTACAACCTTTAAATTAAGCCAAAATAAAATTTTTAGATAAATAAGTAACAATCATATGTTGCATTTCTTGATATGAATTACAGTACATCTTATATTAGTACGCATACAATTTAGGATAGTAACTTACGGCTTTATATGTTCCAGAGGAGACAATAAGTTGACATCCGTCAACCTCCATTGTTATTTGGCATAGCATAGGAAGCAAGAAGCAAACTGAAGAAAAGGGGCTATAATCGACAAATCACATTTGTGAAACTTAGTTTCAAAATGAATAAATAGTAAAACTAATTAAATAAATGAAATCAAAATAGACAAACCTTTGTTCATCTTCACCTTGAACCGAAACCATGAACCCCAAAAGCTCCACAACTTTGTCATTGCATGCAGCTGGAGTCTCAGCAAGGTAACTGAGGAAATATAAGGAAAAAAAATGAAGAAACCACACAAAACTATAGTTACAAAAATAAATTATAAAACTGACGTGAGGATTACCTTCCAACAATCCTTACCGAAGCCAGCAGATCATTTCCTATATGTTGCCCATGATCCTGAAAAAGAACTATAATTATACATTATGCTACATAATGGAGAGCATGTGAAATAATATATAATACCTTGGCATCTCGAAGATACTCTAAGATCACATTAATTGTCTCGTTAATCCCATTGATGATCTTTGTGAGCATTTGCTCACTAATGATATTAGCTGTAAATAAAAATAATAAGATGTACTGTCTCATGTAGCAACAAGAACCCAGAAATTTACTTTCAGAACAGAGTCCTTCTTGATGGATTACACCCCTAAACTGGCAGGGGAAAAAATTGAAAGAAGTAAAAAATATGGAGGACCCTTTCATACACATACTTCGAGATTTCATATGCATCCTTTAAACTTCTTTCATACCCTATTTACTCTTTCAAAACACTAAAAGAGCCATATTTAACCATTCCAAAGTCATTAGGTAAATTAAGTTACATATTCCTGATCTACTAAATATACAAATAAACAATTCTGCACTGACATGATTCACAGTAATTCATGATGTTTTCCTATTTGTTTATCAACAGAAACAGAATGTCACATGAAACTGATTTTATCTTACTTATGCATGTGTGTGTGCCTATGTGTGTGAAGCACCAGGTCCCTTCTTATCAGACTTCGATTAGAATTATGAAGCAGCAAAAACCAAACTTTTTATTGATAAATTATTGGGTACAAGAAAACCAAAGACTTTACCCCTATTTATACTAAAACAAAATCATAAAAGTCAAAACTTTATCCCCTAAAAATCTGCTAAAACAAAACAACCTTAATCCAAACCTAATCTAACTTTAAACTTTAAAACTTAATTAGATAAATCCAAAACAATTAAACTAAAGTTTCTAACTTTAACCCCTTAACTATTTAGTAATTACAAGATTAGTCCAACAATCACCCCTCTAATCTTGTAATTCTTGATGTGGCTCCCTCTCTAGAAAACAAAGGTTCTTTTCAGCATCAATCTCTTGCACACACCTTCAGCCATAGCTTGAACTTGCCATCACCTTCCTTTTTTTTCTTTGCTGTTGTGAATCAAAACCACACAACATCAGTACAATTCCAAACCACACAGGTTCTCATGCCTCCTTCCTTTGACCAAGTTGTTTGATCAATCACTGGTCAAATCAAAATTTCCCACTACTGTATGATCAATCACTGATCAAATCAAGTGGTTGCTCTCACGTACTGCTTCTCAAAGCACCAACAATCACCAATTTATCACAAATTGATGCTTCCTGAATCACACAGGATTTTTATCACAGCCTGATCTTGAAACCTTCACAGCTCTTGATCATCTCTTCTCAGCCCTCACAGCTACTTGTCAGACTATCACAGCCCCCCACCCTCGTTCAAACCTATCACGGGTAAGATATAATACAGTTGAAGCCTTCACAGCTCCCCCCAACTTGTTCCAGCCCTCACAGCCTTCAAGATGAACCTGATTGAAGCTCTCACAGCCCTCAGTCAACCTTTAATCAGCTCTCACAGCCGTCAACACCAGGTTCGAACCTATCGCAGGTTCTCCCTATGATCGATCCAACCTGAATCACACAGGTCCGATCAAGCTTCTTGATTATTTCACCCAATCAGCCTTCACAGCTCCCAGACAACCTCGATTGAAGATCTCACAGCTTCCAAATCCAAATTGAGCAGCTGGGTTTCAATCGACAAAACTCAATTGCTTGAGACGACTCTTCAATTTTGACCGAGAACACGTTGTCGATTGGAATTAGCCTTCACTTTCGTCGCGCCCGGAACAAACCCCTTCTACGTCGCCTGGGATGAGCGACGCTCTTCTCCTAGGATTGAAACGTTCGCAGCTTCCAATCAATCCCACGTTCAATCGTTCCCAATCTGAATCACACAGATTTGATCGAAATCTGATTGCCTCACGCCAATCCTTTCCTGGACGGTTTCTTTTCTGCCGACTGATTGCGTCACACAATCAGATTTTCACAACTTCTCAGATAGATCGAACCAATCGCAGGTTCGTATCACCACCCGATCTCCGGACTCAATTTGGCACCCCAAATCGACTTCGTCTTCTCTAATCGACCTTCTGGATCGAGCCTTGAACAGCCCAGCAGCCAAGGGCTGCTCTCTTGATCGAAAATCGACTCTCAAACCGGCAGAGCTAAGCTCTGATACCAATTGAAGCACCAAGTCCCTTCTTATCAGACTTCGATTAGAATTATGAAGCAGCAAAAACCAAACTTTTTATTGATAAATTATTGGGTACAAGAAAACCAAAGACTTTACCCCTATTTATACTAAAACAAAATCATAAAAGTCAAAACTTTATCCCCTAAAAATCTGCTAAAACAAAACAACCTTAATCCAAACCTAATCTAACTTTAAACTTTAAAACTTAATTAGATAAATCCAAAACAATTAAACTAAAGTTTCTAACTTTAACCCCTTAACTATTTAGTAATTACAAGATTAGTCCAACAGTGTGCATTACATATATGGGTAAACATGATAATGTTTGAAATACGAGCTATGAAAAAATAAATTATGAATTTTTAAAAGGATGTATATGTAAGGTATGACAAAATTAAGGCTAGTAGAAGTAAATGAATACCTTCATCTTCAGCAACACTTGAAATCAATTTAATTATCTTTTCCACCAATGAAAATGCAATGCCGAGATTTCTTTGCTTTACTATAACAGTTTCGTCAATCAATGCTTCTTTAGACTTCTCGTATTTTACATACGCCAAGTCATTAAGAAGAACTGCAATTTCCACCCTAGAAGTTTCTAGAACAAGCAATGTACACCTGGCAAATGATGAAGCCAAGTTCAAGAAAAAGTACTTGCTGACCTGGAAAGAAATAAAACATAGTGGCGTATGAACATGGCCCACATACCTGTCAGCTGGAATAGAATCTTGAACGCCAGGTAAGCTTGTTTGCTCAATAAGCCACCGTTCACCAGCAATACATGTGAGGGACTCCGCCAAAATAAGAGCTTCAAGTTTTTGATTTGGTGCTGGATATAAATTTCAACAAGATTTATAGATTAATAATACTACAAACAAACACCAACCTAATATTACAATATGAAAAAGCTGCAGTATTAAAAGGACAATAATAATATCATTCCACCAAAATAAATACATGATTTGCACACATATTTTTCTTCATGCTCTCAAAAAACATGCAAGTTTTTTTCAAGTTAACAATCATTAACATATGAAAGATGTTCACTATTACAAGCATGAAAAAAGATTTTTTTAAAAAAATCATAGAAATTGTCTCCCTTTAAAATTTAGAAAAAAAGTGTATGTGCTTGTAAACATGCAAAAAGTATGATTTCCCTACACTTTTAAAAGAGAACATATTTTCCTACAATTTGAAGGCCAAAAGTTCTTATGAACTTCTATTACTTCTTCCCGTTTATAGTGTAAACAACTTTTACATATTTATAATGTGAATAATTTGGTAAATAATTACACATCTTCATAAGATATGAAGAAAAAAGTGTACAGGTCATCTTTGTTGTAGGATTTGGAGATTGAAAAATAATTTCTCAAACATACAAGAACTTCAAAACTTACCAACACGATTTTGCAAAACCGCAACAATACCTAAATGTACATAGGCTGTCCAACTTTTATTGCTCATTGTACGAAGAGTTTCATGCACAGGTGCCTGATAGTACCAAGCAAGCAAAGCAAAGTGCCTTTTAGGTTACATCTTCTGCAAGTGATGATATGAAACTATGAAATAAACAATAACACTATGAAAACATTTAATATAAAATATACATACAGCGTATACCGAGTGTAGGATCATTGAGAGAAGATGAAGTGCCTCGAATTTCAGAGCACTGTGAGACAAAGCAAACTGTTTTGCTAGTACTGTAACCTGCAACAAGAAGTCATGGATAATGAATAACATTTTCAATTATAACATACCAATATTAAAAAAATATAATATTACAAAAATTTACGAGCTTACCACTGATGATAACTCTGAACAGTGCTCTTTTATAATAACGTCGAGTGAAAGTTGACTTAAGGTCAACTGAAGGAGTTTAATTGATAGCTCTATTGTATGAGAGCCTAAACACATTTTAAAGAATATTAAGTCCATATCCAGATATTATAATCAAGCTTTGAAATTAAAATTAAACACTTTCATCATAATTGATACGAAAAATACCATCTGGAAAATTTGACATATGAGAAGCTAAAACAGTCATGCCACCAGACTTGTAAAAGACATGGACCCCATTTGTTAGGGCCGTTGACACCAAGTATAAAAATTCAAGGCATTCCTCAACAAGCAGCGGTCCTGATCTGTAATGTCAAGTAAAATAAACAGTAACATAAAAAGAATACTGTTTAGGTGCAACATTAAGTGATTAAAGGCAATAAATCAAGTCAATTATAAAATGCTTACTCATTAGAAAGAATTTCCAGTATGAGTGGAATCTTGTTGACCATGTCATCTGAAGAAGCAATATCTGGAACCCGACAGAATGCAGCCAAAATAGTAACAGATAGCTGTAGATAAGCATCCTGGTTATCTTGACGAGCCTTAGATGAGCTTCCTCTACCCATTCCTGCCAGAAACACAAAAGATATGCATAAACAAAATTAAAAAACATATAACTAATACATGTTTACCTTGACAAAAACATCATTAATTTCGAGCCCTTCAAATTTGTTGAAGATCAAGTGGTTTCATATGAAATTGAAGCATATGTAAGGGAGAATAATTCCATAAGAATCAAAATCAGGTGATCCTATAATTAATAAGGGTTATTTTGGAACTTTTAACTGATTTTCTTGCATCAACAAGTTTAAGAAAATCATTATTAGTTTTAAGAAACACTGATTGATGATTATTTCCATTTGCAGCATATAGGAAAAACAGAATAATATAATCAAAAGCAGTAGAACACCCAATATCAGCGTCCAATTTAACATAAAAACCGACGATACAAGAGCATATTTAGATATTTGCAATAACATCCATTGAATAACTAGTATGTGTAGCTATTTTACTGAAATTCAAAAAATTAGGACTAGGTATCTTAACATCGAACAACAAAATAAACGCAATTAAGAATTACCGGTTCGAAGAAGGCGATCCAAGAATGTGTTACCGACGGCATTATAAACCCTTGAAATAGCGTCAAAATCATCGTTTTTGCAGAATTTGGTGGAGAGCAAAAGACCGGCGAGGCGTTGTTCGTCTCGTTCTCCTTTCAATAGCTTCAAGCAGTCTTCAATCGAGGGAGTTTGCTGTTCCTACAAATCGAACAATCATCCAACAAACATAGCTTAGAAATTATAGATACATACATATATATGAATCATGATACTATGAATATGTGAGAGATGAAATCTTACTAACCATGATTGTTGTCGGAGAAATGGCCGGACTGCGGTGGATGGTTCTAGCAGTAGCAGCAGGTCATTTTATACGACATTTTTATTAAATAAAAAAAAATACGAACTTATTTATAAGAGAAAAATTAACACTTTTCATCCCTCAACTTTTGAACATGACATAAATAACCTATTTACAAATGCACGATTGAATTGCAGATGATCACATTGACCAAATTAGGGGTGTAGAAAATGTCAAAATACACGAACCCAACTAAACCGACCCATACCCGAACTTGAATAAACTTAATAGGGTCGGGATATTTGGGTAAAAAATGTTAGTTGGGTTATTCGGGTCAACCCTATTAACCCAAACTGTTATCAGGGTCGGGTTTTTTGGTATATTTTTAAAAGTTAGTCGGCTTTCTGGTCAACATGAATAACCCGTGACCCGACTAATCTGAACCCGATTAACCATAACATTATTCGGGTCGGGTTACAAATTAACATGTTTTAGGGAAAACCCGACTAATCCAACCCGAAACCTGATTGGGTTGACCCGATCAACTCCCCTAAGCCAAATGGCTAGTGATTAGATGGAGAAATGTTAAAGCTTTCCTCCCCAGAGGTTAGGACATATATTCGACCCTGTTTGAGCTATTTTTTCCTTTCTTAGCCATTTCTGACAATTTATTATTATTTCTTTTTGATGACCGGGGAACCCACTTGCGTAGTAAACCCCGGGTCCCTCTCAATACCCAACTAACCGAGGGGAATGGGTAAACTGCGGGGGCAAGCACCCGGGTCGGTGGCCTTGCGGAGAAAATGTCACCCCCATGACTAGAACCCATGACCAGAACCCATGACCTCAAGGTTGAGGCCTTACACCCTTACCGCTAGGCTATCTCCACAAGGTTTCCGACAATTTGTTTCTTTAGATATAGTGTTTTTGTGTAAATCTTATGCTAACTCTGTTGGAAACTTGAGTAGTTTCAAATTTAATATTAATTAATATCAAGATTTTTCATATTACTCAATTAAATCAAGACTTTTCAAATTACATGTTTTGATTAAATGTATTAAATCATGACCTTCATGTAATATAAATACAAGACATATGATGTCTTGTTAAGATAATGGAAAAAGAATACGACATGATTTACAATACACATACACTATAGAATTTCCTACATTTTTTATTATACTCTCTCTTGTTTCATATACGCTTTTAGGTGCTAAGTTAATCCCAACAGTATACATATTGTTTCGGTTGTTGTATCCTGGGAGATAGACGCGTTCGTCTTAAGAAGAGGCACGAAATATGTTTTAAGAGAAACGTATTGAATACGTGTTTCAACAACAATCATCAACACGTCTAATTTATCTTGCAGTGAAGAATAAGTTGGCTCCTTTCCTGCTCTATGACCACTTGCTTGACTTCAACTACCACCACGTAGTTGCAAAACACATATACAACTAGTTTCAACCCATATAGCACATACAATCAAGTTCAACCCACTTGACTGATTTGACTTTATCAAAGTCATTTCATCGCATAATTGACTTTATCTTGCTACATTTTGCAAGTTTTAGTCAATTACACAATTAATCGTATTCCATGCCTCCGTTAGGTATTTCATCAAATAATTGATGTTCATTACATTAGTTATGATCCTAATCACTTCTTTTAATCAAAATTCACCCAAGATCATAACTACTAATAATTTTAACATCAATTCATTACATATCAACATTTAACCCATGGATTATAATCCATATTTCATTTCAAAATCATAGTTTAACCATCCTACTAGTTATCACACAATGATATGGATTTCGTAATAACCGGACATTATACCGGCTCCAAAACGAAGATTTCACCGTCAAAATATCAAGTTCTTTGTTTCTAACAAATCCTAGTCATCAACTAGGCAATAATCAATACCTATAATCATTGTATTACATTCAAAACTAGATTTAATCCATATACTCTCACACCAGTAGGATAAAACGAATCGTTACCCTTTTGAACGGATGTTCAGTCACCAAACAACGATCAGATATTGTAGAAACAATCCTTGGCACGATCCGGATGTTTAGAACGCTCCAAATATGAGTTTGGATCTTCAGAATTTCGCCTGTGGGTGTTGCAAGTTCGAGAGAAATAGATTAGATCTCATTTTTCATGAAATCCAACAATTTGATCTAATCTGCCAAACCGACAACGCCATGCGCACCGCTGCGTACCGCGCGAGACAAAGGTTTCCAGATATTTTTTTCCTTCCCGCGCGTACCGCCTAGTGTGGGCTCTTGGTGCTAGGCGTACCGCCTGGCTCCTTTGACTTTGATATTTTTGTATTTTTCTTCGTTTTGCAATTCCGGAGAATTCAGAACTCCGTTTCGCGCACGGTTTTCTTCCACGTTCATGATTTCTTGCATATTTTCAAATTGTAACAATCGTTATATTAACGATTATTTTAAACATACTTAATTTTTAAAACCGATTGTTACATAATACCAGTTATAACATTTGCTATTTGACACAACATACCCCTAAACTATCTATGTGTACACAAAACAAACAAACAAACAACCATACCCAATGAAATATCTATGTGTACACAATAGACAATAAAAACATACTTTACACTAATGACTCTTTTGACCCGTTAACATTCAAACTTGGGTAAACAATTACTTAGGCCAACAGGTTTCTGAGCTTAAATTTTAAATGAATTTCTTCTTGGTCAAAAACTTTAATTGTCATAACTTAGTGGCTGCATATCACAAGAGACATTTTCGTATCCGACTGTGTAACATTTGAAGTTACTTTTATATGCTTTCATTATGTGTAGGTTCAAAGCCCCTTTTTTCATACAAGTGTCTTCTCGACCAACATGCTCAAAAGTTGAGGAACCCACCCCCAATATATCAAACACAAAACGAAGGTTCTGATCATTTGCCAAGGTTCAGATCCACGGTTTGTCTTGATGGTGCGAGCTAACACATCTTCAAGCACATTTCAGCAACGTAAGATGGCTGAGATGGATGTCTCCAAAGTTGCATATATGGACATGACACAGAAGGCAAAAACTGAAGCATTGGATTTTATACGGGAGGTATGGTGTTTACAAATTATAGCATTGCTATTCATATGGTAAGTTTTGTTATTTATTTGAATAGTCAGTGATAACCAAAGTTGGAGGTAACTGAGCAATATAAACAGGGTATTGGGTATGTGATATCATAACCTATGGAGATAAATAATAGTGTAAAAGTAAGTGAACAAATATGAACAGACATGTTATACCGCTTATGTATTCTCTTAAAGTAATTAGGTTAGTCAAACATACCTAGCTAAAAATTCCCATTCGACAGAAGGGTGGGGTGAGATGAGGGTACATCTTACCTCTGTTTGAGAAGATAAAGAGGTTGCACCTTGAGAGACTCCTGGCTCAAGAAAAGTGAAACCCTTTTCTTTAATACGTACAAAAAAGACACAACACACAAGGTAAACACATGTATCATACATGATAAACAAATAAGGAGACTTGCAAATTGAACAAGTCTCTAAAATAAGAGCAACAAAGAAACATCCTAGGCTAAGGACACCTATGTACTTGTCATCCACCAATAATGATATCAAAACTCTATTGAAGGTAAGTATTCATTACTTGTATGTGGTAATAGAGGCGTTCAAGATATCCGAAACTCAAAAAACAGTCCGAAATCCTAATCCGAAAACCCCAAAAAAACTCATTCGAAATCTAATTCGGGTTTTTCGTGTTTTTCAGGTCGGATAATATGATTTTAGGTTCGGGTCTCGGATAAGCAAAAAGTAGTTTTTTTCAGGTCGGATAATATATTTTGAGTTTTGGGTCAGGTTTTGGATAGACCAAAAAAATTTTAAAAGCCGAATAGCTCGTTATCCGACCCGATGAACACCCCTAAGTTGTAAAATTTTTTTAGTGTTGGTGTTGATGCTCCATATTGCATCCAACCACTCCGCTGATTTGGTACAAAATAAAGAAAAATAAAAGTCTTAAAGTTTCTTAAACATTATATTTAAAATATAATAAGTATACCAGATTAAAATAATGATTCTTATTACTTGTTTATGTTATGTAGGATAAACTTTTTTGCAAGTCTATTATGGCTTGAATTTGCTGCTAAGAAGAATATAACAACAACAACAACTTTACCCAGTATATTCTCATTTTTCTGTAGGGTCTGGGAGGGAATGATAGATACAAACCTAACCCCTATCCCAATTGGGATAAAGAGGCTGCTCCGAAAGAGTCGCCGGCTCAAAGTTATCGTTTGAAGTTGATCATTCCAATAATTTTAACGTTGTTTTCACAAAATAATTGAAATAACGTTAAAATTAGTGCACTTTTACTTTTGCCCTTTTAAGGGCCCACACATTTATACATTATATGCGTGCACCACAAATGGGGGTGCTAAGATGAATATAGGGAAACCCATATACACTACAACTCAATTGGTGGGATCAGTTCCGGTTTTCTGTTCTAATTTGCTTTTCAATGGTGTTCCTTATCTGGGAGATAACGGCAAAAGCAAGAAACAAGCCGAACAACAGGTGGCACGCTCTGTCATAACTAAATTTTTAGGTATTTCTCAAAACTTAGGGGCATATCTTCTACTCTTCTATGAGGTGACTTGCTTTTATCTTTATATTATTTATGTGATTTTCAGATTCAGAAGATGGGGATGACATGACGGCTGTTGTTAATTGCAAGTTGAGGCAATATCATGAAATGAATAAACTTCCGGAAATCAACACTGTTCAGGATGGCTCAAATGTTTTGGGAACAGAAACATGAGTTGGACATGACTTTACTTTGACCGGGTCCAGAACCTGCACCATGGTGACCTCTTATGTAACACTTGAGTCAAGTTTAGGTCAAGGCACCATGTTTCAGCCACATCTCTATCAACAAGTTCACCCCAACCGATTATTCCACAACCCGTATTGACTAGGGGTGTTCATTTTCGGATAGTGATTTTTAATATCCGAATCCGAAATTTCGGATATCCGATATTCAGATATCCGTTCGGATATCCGAAATCAGGAAAAAAATAAAAAAAATTCAAAAAATATATATTTCGGATATCCAAATTTCTGAAAATTATCCTTATATCCGAAAAATATCCGGATATCCGAAAATAATTCGAAAATTATCCGGAATATACGAAAAAAAACTATTTCGGATATCGAATATCCGAACTATCTGAAAATTTTCAAAATAGGTATCCGAATCCGAACGTTCAGATATCCGAACCTTCGGATATCCGATTTTTTCGGATATTTCGGATTTGGATTTGGATACGGATACGGATTTTTTTGAACACCCCTAGTATTGACCCGCATTGTGTTTAAGTGTTACTCATCTCAACCCATTCAATATTATGATGTTATCCATTTCAACTCATTATACTACAATTGTTTACTCAAAACAACCCATTTCGTTTGACATGGGTAAAAATTGCCACCTTTAAGCATTTGTAGTTGTATTCCTTCCCTACCCTAAACCCAGAGGCAAACCATCTTTCCGGAGCAGCCGGTGTCTAACAATCATAGAGTAACCGCCGATATGTCAGACGCCGCAGATTGTTGACGGTATATTCATATCTTTTTCTAACTTAATCACGCACAAAACTTTTATCACCATTGTTTTGGTTCGTACACTTTTACTTTTGCCCTCTTAAGGGCCTACACATATATACATTATATGCGTGCACCACAAATGGGGCGTGCTAAGAAGAATATAGGGAAACCCATATACACTACAACTCAATTGGTGTGATCAGTTCCTGTTTTCTGTTCTAATTTTCTTTTCAATGGTGTTACTTATCTGGGAGATAACGACAAAAGCAAGAAACAAGCCGAACAACAGGTGGCACGCTCTGTCATAATTAAATTTTTAGGTATTTATCAAAACTCGGGAGCATATCTTCTAATCTTCTATGAGGTGACTTGCTTTTATCATTATATTATTGATGCGATTTTCAGATTCAGAAGATGGGGATGACATGGCGGCTGTTGTTAATTGCAAGTTGAGGCATTATCATGAAATGAATAAATTTCCGGAAATTAACACTGTTCAGGATGGCTCAAATGTTTTGGGAACAGAAACATGAGTTGGACATGACTTTACTTTGACCGGGTCTAGAACCTGCACCATGGTGACCTCTTTTGTAATACTTGAGTCAAGTTTAGGTCAAGGCACCATGTTTCGAACCACATCTCTATCAGCAAGTTCACCCCAACCGATTATTCCACAACCCGTATTGACTAGGGGTGTTCCTTTTCGAATATCCGAAAATTTCGGATAGTGATTTTTGATATCCGAATCCGAAATTCGAATATCCGAAATTTCAGATTCGGATATCCGAAATCAGGAAAAAAACTAAAAATAGTCAAAAAATATATATTTCGGATATCCAAATATCCGAAAATTTTCCGAATATCCGAAAATTATCCAAAAATTATCCGGAATATCCGAAAAATATTCGGAAATCCAAAAAATTATCCGAAAAAAGTATCCAAATATCCGAAAAAATATCCGGAAAAAAACTGTTTCGGATATCGGATATCCGAACTATCTGAAAATTTTCAAAATAGGTATCCGAATCCGAACTTTCAGATATCCGAACCTCCCGATATCCGATTTTTTCGGATATTTCGGATTTGGATTTGGATACGGATTTTTTTTAACACCCATAGTATTGACCCGCATTGTGTTTAAGTGTTACTCATCTCAACCCATTCAATATTATGATGTTATCCATTTCAACTCATTATACTACAATTGTTTACTCAAAACAACCCATTTCGTTTGACATGGGTAAAAATTGCCACCTTTAAGCATTTGTAGTTGTACTCCTTCCCTACCCTAAACCCCGAGGCAAACCATCTTTCCGGAGCAGCCGGTGTCTAACAATCATAGAGTAACCGCCGATATGTCAGACGCCACAGATTGTTGACGGAATATTCATATCGTTTTCTAACTTAATCACGCACAAAACTTTTATCACCATTGTTTTGATTCGTACACATTTACTTTTGCCCTCTTAAGAGGCTACACATATATACATTATATGCGTGCACCACAAATGGGGCGTGCTAAGAAGAATATATGGAAACCCATATACACTACAACTCAATTGGTGGGATCAGTTCCTGTTTTCTGTTCTAATTTTCTTTTCAATGGTGTTACTTATCCGGGAGATAACGACAAAAACAAGAAACAAGCCAAACAACAGGTGGCACGCTCTGTCATAATTAAATTTTTAGGTATTTCTCAAAACTCGGTAGCATATCTTCTAATCTTCTATGAGGTGACTTGCTTTTATCATTATATTATTTATGTGATTTTCAGATTCAGAAGATGGGGATGACATGGCTGTTGTTAATTGCAAGTTGAGGCATTATCATGAAATGAATAAACTTCCGGAAATTAACACTGTTCAGGATGGCTCAAATGTTTTGGGAACAGAAACATGAGTTGGACATGACTTTACTTTGACCGGGTCCGGAACCTGCACCATGGTGACCTCTTCTGTAACACTTGAGTCAAGTTTAGGTCAAGGCACCATGTTTCCAACCACATCTCTGTTAGCAAGTTCACCCCAACCGATTATTCCGCAACCCGTATTGACTAGGGGTGTTCCTTTTCGGATATCCGAAAATTTCGGATAGTGATTTTTGATATCCGAATCCGAAATTCGGATATCCAAATCCGATTCGGATTTGGATATCCGAACGGATATCCGAAATCAGGAAAAAAACTAAAAAAAGTCAAAAAATATATATTTCGGATATCCAAATATCCGAAAATTTTCCGAATATCCGAAAATTATCCAAAAATTATTCGGAATATCCGAAAAATATCCCAAAAATATTCGGAAATCGAAAAAATTATCCGAAAAAAGTATCCAAATATCCGAATAAATTTTCGGAAAAAAACTATTTCGGATATCGGATATCCGAACTATCTGAAAATTTTCAAAATAGGTATCCGAATCCGAACTTCCGGATATCCGAACCTCCGGATATCCCATTTTTTCGGATATTTCGGATTTGGATTTGGATAAGGATTTTTTTGAACACCCCTAGTATTGACCCGAATTGTGTTTAAGTGTTACTCATTTCAACTCATTCAATATTATGATGTTATCCATTTCAATTCATTATACTACAATTGTTTACTCAAAACAACCCATTTCGTTTGACATGGGTAAAAATTGCCACCTTTAAGCACTTGTAGTTGTACTCCTTCCCTACCCTAAACCCAGAGGCAAACCATCTTTCCGGAGCAGCCGGTGTCTAACAATCATAGAGTAACCGCCGATATGTAAGACGCCGCAGATTGTTGACGGTATATTCATATCGTTTTCTAACTTAATCACGCACAAAAATTTTATCACTATTGTTTTGGTTCGTACACTTTTACTTTTGCCCTCTTAAGGGCCTACACGTATATACATTATATGCGTGCACCACAAATGGGGCGTGCTCAGAAGAATATAGGGAAACCCATACACACTACAACTCAATTGGTGGGATCAGTTCCTGTTTTCTGTTCTAATTTTCTTTTCAATGGTGTTGCTTATCTAGGAGATAACGACAAAAGCAAGAAACAAGCCGAACAACAGGTGGCACGCTCTGTCATAATTAAATTTTAAGGTATTTCTCAAAACTCGGGAGCATATCTTCTAATCTTCTATGAGGTGACTTGCTTTTATCATTATATTATTTATGTGATTTTCAGATTCAGAAGATGGGGATGACATGGCGGCTGTTGTTAATTGCAAGTTGAGGCAATATCATGAAATAAATAAACTTCCGAAAATTAACACTGTTCAGGATGGCTCAAATGTTTTGGGAACAGAAACTTGAGTTGGACATGACTTTACTTTGACCGGGTCTGGAACCTGCACCATGGTGACCTCTTCTGTAACACTTGAGTCAAGTTTAGGTCAGGGCACCATGTTTCCAACTACATCTCTATCAACAAGTTCACCCCAACCGATTATTCCACAACCCGTATTGACTAAGGGTGTTCCTTTTCGGATATCCGAATCCGAAATTCGGATATCCGAACGGATATCCGAAATCAGGCAAAAAACTAAAAAAAGTCAAAAAAATATATATTTCGGATATCCAAATATCCGAAAATTTTTTGAATATCCGAAAATTATCCAAAAATTATTCGGAAAATCCGAAAAATATTCGGAAATCCAAAAAATTATCCGAAAAAAGTTTCCAAATATCCGAAAAAATATCCGGGATAAAACTATTTCGAATATCGGATGTCCGAACTATCTGAAAATTTTCAAAATAGGTATCTGAATCCGAACTTTCGAATATCCGAACCTCCGGATATCCGATTTTTTCGGAAATTTCGGATTTGGATTTGGATACGGATTTTTTTGAACACCCCTAGTATTGACCCGCATTGTGTTTAAGTGTTACTCATCTCAACCCATTCAATATTATGATGTTATCCATTTGAACTCATTATACTACTATTATTACTCAAAACAACCCATTTCGTTTGACATGGGTAAAAATTGCCACCTTTAAGCATTTGTAGTTGTACTCCTTCCCTACCCTAAACCCAGAGGCAAACCATCTTTCCGGAGCAGCCGGTGTCTAACAATCATAGAGTAACCGCCGATATGTGTGACGCCGCAGATTGTTGACGGTATATTCATATCTTTTTCTAACTTAATCACGCACAAAACTTTTATCACTATTGTTTTGGTTCGTACACTTTTACTTTTGCTCTCTTAAGGGCCTACACATATATACATTATATGCGTGCACCACAAATGGGGCGTGCTAAGAAGAATATAGGGAAACCTATATACACTACAACTCAATTGGTGGGATCAGTTCATGTTTTCTGTTCTAATTTTCTTTTCAATGGTGTTACTTATCTGGGAGATAACGACAAAAGAAAGAAACAAGCCGAACAACAGGTGGCACGCTCTGTCATAATTAAATTTTTAGGTATTTCGCAAAACTCGGGAGCATATCTTCTAATCTTCTATTAGGTGACTTGCTTTTATCATTATATGTGCGATGGATGGGATCTCGGTAACGATTTATGGTGATAAAGCGATGTATGCGCCGAAGATCATTTCGATGATCAAGGCTGATGTTATGATGAGGCGAGGGTGTGTAGCCTACTTGGCCTAGGTGATTGAGGAACATACGTATATGAGCAAGATTGATGATGTACCCGTGGTGCGTAACTTCCTTGATGTATTCCTTGAGGAATTGCCTGGATTACCACCGGAACGGGAAATTGAGTTCCAAATCGACTTAGTGCCGGGGTGCAACCCGTTGCCAAAACACCTTACCGTTCAGCTCCCACCGAAATGAAGGAAATGATGGCCCAGCTACAAGAACTCCTTGATGAAGGTTTTATACGACCGAGTGTCTCTCCTTGGGGAGCCCCGGTGTTGTTTGTAAAGAGGAAAGATGGTAACATGTGAATGTGCATTGACTATAGGGAACTGAAAAGGTTGACCGTAAAGAACAGGTATCCTCTACCTAGAATTGATGATTTGTTCGATCAATTGCAAGGTGCAAGCTGGTTCTCAAAGATAGATCTCCGATCCGGTTACCATCAGTTGAAAGTTCGAGAGCAGGATATTCCAAAGACTGCTTCCCGAAAACGTTATGGACATTACGAGTTTCTCGTTATGTCATTTGAATTGACGAATGCTCTTACAGCATTTATGAAATTGATGAACATGGTATGTCAACCGATGCTGGACCGATCGGTGATAGTGTTTATTGATGATATTTTGATTTATTCAAAGAATAAGGGAGACCATGCTTGCCACGTATGTGAGGTATTGGAGATCCTGAGGAAAAAGAAACTTTATGCTAAATTCTCCAAATGCATTTCCTGGTTACGAGAGTTACAATTTCTGGGTCACGTGGTGAACCCAGAAGGTAGATCTAGCTAAAGTTGAAACGGTTATGAAACGGAGCCCTTCAAAGTCACCTACGGAAGTACGCAGTTTTCTTGGTTTGGCCGGTTACTATCGGAGAGTTATTTAGGAGTTCTCCAAGATAGCGACACCACTGACGAAGCTCACAAAGAAAGATGTAAAGTACGAATGGGCCCGAACCAAGAACAAGCAGTTACAGTGCTAAAGGAGAAATCTACCCAAGCTCCTGTTTTAGCACTGCCGAATGGAAAAGATGATCTTGTGTGTACGCTGATGCATCACGACATAGCTTATGCTTCACGCCAGACTCCCTGGACGAACACAAGCAGGCACAACAGGAAGGATTGAAAGAAAAGAATGTAAGTTTGAACGTGTCTTTGGACAAGTCAAGAACTTGGAAGACGAGATGAAACGACTCTACCCACATTTGTTTGAAATGTAACAGGTTTCGAGGACGAAACCTATTGTAAGGAGGGTAGATTTGTAACAACCGAAAATTTAGTAATTTAATAATAAACGTACGAGATTTCGGTTACTGTTGAAACTGTGATGATTGCGTACGAAAAATTCGGCAATTATGATGTAAGCACATTTGGTCGTGCTTGAAATCCACAAAGATTTAGCAACTTTTGTTATTGGGGATTGATAGTATGTGAAAAATGATGAACGTGGGCGAAAACCGTGCGCAAAACGGAGTTCGTATGCTCCCGGAATCGCGAAAACAAGTTAAAACTCAAATGATGACGCAGGGTGACGTGGGGCGCTACGCCTGGCGCCATACGCCCAGTTGGGGCGATGCGCCCCATGTCCTATGTCGGCTAAAAGTTGTCTTAATCGATCAGAACGCTCCAGAACGTATTTTTTTTCATCCATTCGACCTCCAGACGTTATTTCTTCCATCTTACACCTCTAATCTTCAAATCAAAGCTCTCTGAACATCCAGATCATCCCAGGAATCATATATACAAGTCCTGATCGCTGTTTTAACCGCAGAAATTCGTCAGATCAGGTAACGGTTCGTTTTAACCTTCTAGTTTGATTTTGATTGATTAGATCTTGATTTTGAACGTAATAAGATAGTTAGGATTGTTGATTATTGCCTAGATGATGGCTAGGATTGATTAGAAATGAAGAACACGATGTTCTAACGGTTAAATCCTTGTTTTGAGCCGTTGTAATGCCCGGTTTGCATGAAATCACAACTATGATTATAATGGATTAATCCATTTGATTATGATGATGTAAATGATTAGTTTGGTTAATCTTTGAAATGCAAAGGTTAAATCTGAGTGTTCCAAACTAATCACAATCATTAACATACTTATTGGAACGATTATCTGATGTTTGTGATAACAGTCAGATTAGTATGTTAATCATGGTTATTAAACCTATTCTAAGACTATGTTGTGATATTTCATGATATCTGGGTAATCAATGATAAGGATTTATCATTTCTAAGCCATTAATCTGTTTAAGAACTGTTTAAGCATTATAATCAACAACATTAACTACTTGATGACTTTTAAGACAATGTCTTTAACATTGAACGTTCAGAAAGATCTAATCAGTAGGTTAAAACCTAAATAACTTATTAAGTATAAACTGATGCAGAATTACACCATTAGTATCAGTTTACGAGGAATCTTGCTACTGTAAGATATCAGGTGAGTTCTAGATGCCCTATTTTCATGTTTAATGTTTTGGGCTGGCATACATGCTTAATGTTATGTTCATGATGTTATGTGTTTAAAGATGATGATAAGTGGATAATAATATGCCATGACCATGTATGCACGTTTATATGTTATGATAAATGAATGTTTAATATGAAATGAAGCATGCATGAGAACATGTTAAGTATGATGAATGCATGTAAAATGAATTATGATGATGAAAGGTGTGAAGATATGATATGATGATTGTATGATAACATGCATTAAGATGGTAGCTATGATGATAGTTACAAAATGTTATGATAAGATCCTAGGTTACTAGGATGAAAGTGGAATGTTATGAATATGATGCTAGTATGACATGTGTATGATGACATGATGTACGATGTGATGATATGATGATATCTATATGATGCTAGGATGTTATGATGATACGGACACATGATGCTAGCATAACATGTTATGATGACTCCTAAGTTATTAGGATAAAGATACGATGAAACGATGCTAGCATGATATGTCCGTGTTGTTATGATGATTATGATGATGATTATGATGTAAGCATGAAGGATATGATGCCTTCATGGTTATGAGGAAAAGATGATATAATGCTAGTATATCATATACGATGAAAGAATGATATCCTATACGTGCGATAGGATATGTATGTGATAGGTACCAGTATTTGTGCTGGGAATGAATGAGAGTCAACCATGACTATAACTGGGTATGAGAGTCAACCATGACTATAACTGGGAATGATGTTCCTATACGTGTTATAGGAAAATGTATGAATGATAGTCAACCACGACTATAACTGGGTATGGTTGCTCCCGTACTTGTTACGGGGTAAGTATGACGTTGCTCCCATATACGCGTTATGGGGTAAGTATGGTTGCTCCAGTACTTGTTACTGGGTAAGTATGGTTGCTCCAGTACTTGTTACTGGGTAAGTATGGGTGCTCCAGTACTCGTTATTGGGTAAGTATGGTTGCTCCCGTATGTGTTACGGGGTAAGTATGATGTAAGTATGACGTTGCTCCCATATTCGTATGGGGTAAGTATGGTTGCTCCAGTACTTGTTACTGGGTAAGTATGGATCTGCAGAACGCTTAGGCGGGTCAGATCAAAGGTTATGGAGCCTTGTGCCGGCATAAGCCCACTGTTACGCTTAGTAGCAGTGGTTGTATGATGATGATGACTAGGATGTTTATGTGACAATGTTTTGGATTATGTGAATGAAAGGATGTTTTATGCTCAACATGTTTTAACTTAATAAAATGGTTATGATGTTTTATGAAAACTAGAACTCACCAGCGTAAGCTGACTTGATTTAGCATGTATGTCAGGTTAAGCTTGGGTCAGAGAAGGCATGGAGCTCCGGCATCAAGATAAAGAATCCGATGGTTTTGGCAATCGTTTATATATTAATGCAGACATTTAATTATGTTTGACATGATGTTTAAGTTCCGCTGCATGTTTATGAAAGTGTTTTTAGTTAAGAGCTATGTGTTATGACGAGACCAACGTACGTGGGGTCGCCCGGAAACGGGGCCTCACAACTTTACTTTGACCGGGTCTGGAACCGGCACCATGGTGACCTCTTCTGTAACACTTGAGTCAAGTTTAGGTCAAGGCACCATGTTTCCAACGACATCTCTATCAGCAAGTTCACCCCATCCGATTATTCCACAACCCGTATTGACTAAGGGTGTTCCTTTTCGGATATCCGAAAATTTCGGATCGTCATTTTTTATATCCGAATCCGATCCGAAATCAGGCAAAAAACTAAAAAAAGTCAAAAAAATATATATTTCGGATATCCAAATATCCGAAAATTTTTTGAATATCCGAAAATTATCCAAAAATTATCCGGAAAATCCGAAAAATATTCGGAAATCCAAAAAATTATCCAAAAAATTATCCGAAAAAAGTTTCCAAATATCCGAAAAAATATCCGGGAAAAAACTATTTCGGATATCGGATGTCCGAACTATCTGAAAATTTTCAAAATAGGTATCCGAATCCGAACTTTCGAATATCCGAACCTCCGGATATCCGATTTTTTCGGATATTTCGGATTTGGATACGGATTTTTTTGAACACCCCTAGTATTGACCCGCATTGTGTTTAAGTGTTACTCATCTCAACCCTTTCAATATTATGATGTTATCCATTTGAACTCATTATACTACTATTATTACTCAAAACAACCCCTTTCGTTTGACATGGGTAAAAATTGCCACCTTTAAGCATTTGTAGTTGTACTCCTTCCCTACCCTAAACCCAGAGGCAAACCATCTTTCCGGAGCAGCCGGTGTCTAACAATCATAGAGTAACCGCCGATATGTCTGACGCCGCAGATTGTTGACGGTATATTCATATCGTTTTCTAACTTAATCACGCACAACACTTTTATCACTATTGTTTTGGTTCGTACACTTTTACTTTTGCCCTCTTAAGGGCCTACATATATATACATTATATGCGTGCACCACAAATTGGGCGTGCTAAGAAGAATATAGGGAAACCCATACACACTACAACTCAATTGATGGGATCAGTTCCTGTTTTCTATTCTAATTTTCTTTTCAATGGTGTTTCTTATCTAGGAGATAACGACAAAAGCAAGAAACAAGCCGAACAACAGGTGGCACGCTCTGTCATAATTAAATTTTAAGGAATTTCTCAAAACTCGGGAGCATGTCTTCTAATCTTCTACGAGGTGACTTGCTTTTATCATTATATTATTTATGTGATTTTCAGATTCAGAAGATGGGGATGACATGGCGGCTGTTGTTAATTGCAAGTTGAGGCAATATCATGAAATGAATAAACTTCCGAAAATTAACACTGTTCAGGATGGCTCAAATGTTTTGGGAATAGAAACTTGAGTTGGACATGACTTTACTTTGACCGGGTCTTGAACCTGCCCCATGGTGACCTCTTCTGTAACACTTGAGTCAAGTTTAGGTCAAGGCACCATGTTTCCAACTACATCTCTATCAGCAAGTTCACCCCAACCGATTATTCCACAACCCGTATTGACTAAGGGGGTTCCTTTTCGGATATCCGAAAATTTCGGATCGTGATTTTTGATATCCGAATCCGAAATTCGGATATCCGAACGGATATCCGAAATCAGGCAAAAAACTAAAAAAAGTCAAAAAATATATATTTCGGATATCCAAATATCCGAAAAATTTTTGAATATCCGAAAATTATAAAAAAATTTTCCTGAAAATCCGAAAAATATCCGAAAAATATTCGGAAATCCAAAAAATTATCCGAAAAAAGTATCCAAATATCCGACAAAATATCCGGGAAAAAACTATTTCGGATACCGGATATCCAAACTATCTGAAAATTTTCAAAATAGGTATCCGAATCGGAACTTTCGAATATCTGAACCTCCGGATATCCGATTTTTCGGATATTTCGGATTTGGATTTGGATACGGATTTTTTTGAACACCCATAGTATTGACCCGCATTGTGTTTAAGTGTTACTCATCTCAACCTATTCAATATTATGATGTTATCCATTTGAACTCTTTATACTACTATTATTACTCAAAACAACCCATTTCGTTTGACATGGGTAAAAATTGACACCTTTAAGCATTTGTAGTTGAACTCCTCCCCTACCCTAAACCCACAGGCAAACCATCTTTCCGGAGCAGCCGGTGTCTAACAATCATAGAGTAACCGCCGATATGTCAGACGCCGCAGATTGTTGACGGTATATTCATATCGTTTTCTAACTTAATCACGCACAAAACTTTTATCACTATTGTTTTGGTTCGTACACTTTTACTTTTGCCCTCTTAAGGGCCTACACATATATACATTATATGCGTGCACCACAAATGGGGCGTGCTCAGAAGAATATAGGGAAACCCATACACACTACAACTCAATTGGTGGGATTAGTTCCTGTTTTCTGTTCTAATTTTCTTTTCAATGGTGTTGCTTATCTAGGAGATAACGACAAAAGCAAGAAACAAGCCGAACAACAGGTGGCACGCTCTGTCATAATTAAATTTTAAGGTATTTCTCAAAACTCGGGAGCATATCTTCTAATCTTCTATGAGGTGACTTGCTTTTATCATTATATTATTTATGTGATTTTCAGATTCAGAAGATGGGGATGACATGGCGGCCGTTGTTAATTGCAAGTTGAGGCAATATCATTAAATGAATAAACTTCCGAAAATTAACACTGTTCAGGATGGCTCAAATGTTTTGGGAACAGAAACTTGAGTTGGACATGACTTTACTTTGACCGGGTCATGAACCTGCCCCATGGTGACCTCTTCTGTAACACTTGAGTCAAGTTTAGGTCAAGGCACCATGTTTCCAACTACATCTCTATCAGCAAGTTCACCCCAACCGATTATTCCACAACCCGTATTGACTAAGGGGGTTCCTTTTCGGATATCCGAAAATTTCGGATCGTCATTTTTGATATCCGAAATTCGGATATCCGAACGGATATCCGAAATCAGGCAAAAAACTAAAAAAAGTCAAAAAATATATATTTCGGATATCCAAATATCCGAAAATTTTTTGAATATCCGAAAATTATCCAAAAATTATCCGGAAAATCCGAAAAATATTCGGAAATCCAAAAAATTATCCGAAAAAAGTATCCAAATATCCGAAAAATATCTCGGTAAAAACTATTTCGGATATCGGATGTCCGAACTATCTGAAAATTTTCAAAATAGGTATCCGAATCCGAACTTTCGAATATCCGAACCTCCGGATATCCGATTTTTTCGGATATTTCGGATTTGGATTTGGATACGGATTTTTTTGAACACCCCTAGTATTGACCCGCATTGTGTTTAAGTGTTACTCATCTCAACCCATTTAATATTATGATGTTATCCATTTGAACTCATTATACTACTATTATTACTCAAAACAACCCATTTCGTTTGACATGGGTAAAAATTGCCACCTTTAAGCATTTGTAGTTGTACTACTTCCCTACCCTAAACCCAGAGGCAAACCATCTTTTCGGAGCAGCCGGTGTCTAACAATCATAGAGTAACTGCCGATATGTCAGACGCCGCAGATTGTTGACGGTATATTCATATCGTTTTCTAACTTAATCACTCACAAAACTTTTATCACTATTGTTTTGGTTCGTACACTTTTACTTTTGCCCTCTTAAGGGCCTACACATATATACATTATATGCGTGCACCACAAATGGGGCGTGCTAAGAAGAATATAAGGAAACCCATATACACTACAACTCAATTGGTGGGATCAGTTCCTGTTTTCTGTTCTAATTTTCTTTTCAATGGTGTTACTTATCCGGGAGATAAAGGCAAAAGCAAGAAACAAGCCGAACAACAGGTGGCACGCTCTGTCATAATTAAATTTTTAGGTATTTCTCAAAACTCGGGAGCATATCTTCTAATCTTCTATGAGGTGACTTGCTTTTATCATTATATTATTTATGTGATTTTCAGATTCAGAAGATGGGGATGACATGGCGGCTGTTGTTAATTGCAAGTTGAGGCAATATCATGAAATAAATAAACTTCCGAAAATTAACACTGTTCAGGATGGCTCAAATGTTTTGGGAACAGAAACTTGAGTTGGACATGACTTTACTTTGACCGGGTCTGGAACCTGCACCATGGTGACCTCTTCTGTAACACTTGAGTCAAGTTTAGGTCAGGGCACCATGTTTCCAACTACATCTCTATCAACAAGTTCACCCCAACCGATTATTCCACAACCCGTATTGACTAAGGGTGTTCCTTTTCGGATATCCGAAAATTTCGGATCGTGATTTTAGATATCCGAATCCGAAATTCGGATATCCGAACGGATATCCGAAATCAGGCAAAAAACTAAAAAAAGTCAAAAAAATATATATTTCGGATATCCAAATATCCGAAAATTTTTTGAATATCCGAAAATTATCCAAAAATTATCCGGAATATCCGAAAAACATTCGGAAATCCAAAAAATTATCCGAAAAAAGTATCCAAATATCCAAAAAAATATCCGGGAAAAAACTATTTCGGATATCGGATTTACGAACTATCTGAAAATTTTCAAAATAGGTTTCCGAATCCGAACTTTCGAATATCCGAACCTCCGGATATCCGATTTTTTCAGATATTTCGGATTTGGATTTGGATACGGATTTTTTTGAACAACCCTAGTATTGACCCGCATTGTGTTTAAGTGTTACTCATCTCAACCCATTCAATATTATGATGTTATCCATTTGAACTCATTATACTACTATTATTACTCAAAACAACCCATTTCGTTTGACATGGGTAAAAATTGCCACCTTTAAGCATTTGTAGTTTTACTCCTTCCCTACCCTAAACCCAGAGGCAAACCATCTTTCCGGAGCAGCCGGTGTCTAACAACCATAGAGTAACCGCCGATATGTCAGACGCCGCAGATTGTTGACGGTATATTCATATCGTTTTCTAACTTAATCACGCACAAAACTTTTATCACTATTGTTTTGGTTCGTACACTTTTACTTTTGCCCTCTTAAGAGGCTACACATATATACATTATATGCGTGCACCACAAATGGGGCGTGCTAAGAAGAATACAGGGAAACCCATATACACTACAACTCAATTGGTGGGATGAGTTCCTGTTTTCTGTTCTAATTTTCTTTTCAATGGTGTTACTTATTTGGGAGATAACGACAAAAGCAAGAAACAAGCCGAACAACAGGTGGCACGCTCTGTCATAATTAAATTTTTAGGTATTTCTCAAAACTCGGAAGCATATCTTCTAATCTTCTATGAGGTGACTTGCTTTTATCATTATATTATTTATGTGATTTTCAGATTCTGAAGATGGGGATGACATGGCGGCTGTTGTTAATTGCAAGTTGAGGCAATATCATGAAATGAATAAACTTCCGAAAATTAACACTGTTCAGGATGGCTCAAATGTTTTGGGAACAGAAACTTGAGTTGGACATGACTTTACTTTGACCGGGTCTGGAACCTGCCCCATGGTGACCTCTTCTGTAACACTTGAGTCAAGTTTAGGTCAAGACACCATGTTTCCAACTACATCTCTATCAGCAAGTTCACCCCAACCGATTATTCCACAACCCGTATTGACTAAGGATGTTCCTTTTCGGATATCCGAAAATTTCGGATAGTGATTGTTGATATCCGAATCCGAAATTCGAACGGATATCCGAAATCAGGCAAAAAACTAAAAAAAGTCAAAAAATATATATTTCGGATATCCAAATATCCGAAAATTTTTCGAATATCCGAAAATTATCCAAAAATTATCCGGAATATCCGAAAAATATTCGGAAATCCAAAAAATTATCCGAAAAAAGTATCCAAATATCCGAAAAAATATCCGGGAAAAAACTATTTCGGATATCGGATATCCGAACTATTTGAAAATTTTCAAAATAGGTATCCGAATCCGAACTTTCGAATATCCGAACCTCCGGATATCCGATATTTTCGGATATTTCGGATTTTGATTTGGATACGGATTTTTTTGAACACCCCTAGTATTGACCCGCATTGTGTTTAAGTGTTACTCATCTCAACCCATTCAATATTATGATGTTATCCATTTCAACTCATTATACTACTACTATTACTCAAAACAACCCATTTCGTTTGACATGGGTAAAAATTGCAACCTTTAAGCATTTGTAGTTGTACTCCTTCCCTACCCTAAACCCAGAGGCAAACCATCTTTCCGGAGCAGCCGGTGTCTAACAATCATAGAGTAACCGCCGATATGTCAGACGCCGCAGATTGTTGACGGTATATTCATATCGTTTTCTAACTTAATCACTCACAAAACTTTTATCACTATTGTTTTGGTTCGTACACTTTTACTTTTGCCCTCTTAAGGGCCTACACATATATACATTATATGCGTGCACCACAAATGGGGCGTGCTAAGAAGAATATAAGGAAACCCATATACACTACAACTCAATTGGTGGGATCAGTTCCTGTTTTCTGTTCTAATTTTCTTTTCAATGGTGTTACTTATCCGGGAGATAAAGGCAAAAGCAAGAAACAAGCCGAACAACAGGTGGCACGCTCTGTCATAATTAAATTTTTAGGTATTTCTCAAAACTCGGGAGCATATCTTCTAATATTCTATGAAGTGACTTGCTTTTTTCTTTATATTATTTATGTGATTTTCAGATTCAGAAGATGGGGATGACATGGAGGCTGTTTTTAATTGCAAGTTGAGGCAATATCATGAAATGAATAAACTTCCGGAAATTAACACTGTTAAGGATGGCTCAAATGTTTTGGGAAGTGAAACATGAGTTGGACATAACTTTGCTTTGACCGGGTCTGGAACCTACGCCATGGTGACCTCTTCTGTAACACTTGAGTCAAGTTTAGGTCAAGGCACCATGTTTCCAACCACATCTCTATCACCAAGTTCACCCCAACCGATTATTCCACAACCCGTATTGACTAGGGGTGTTCTTTTTCGGATATCCGAAATATCCGAAATTTTCGGATAGTGATTTTTGATATCCGAATCCGAAATTCGGATATCCGAAATCAGGAAAAAAATATAAAAAAGTCAAAAAATATATATTTCGGATATCCAAATATCCGAAAATTATCCGAATATCCGAAAATTATCCGAATATCCGAAAATTATCCAAAAATTATCCGAAATATCCGAAAAATATTCAGAAATCCGAAAAATTATCCGAAAAAAGTATCCGAATATTCGAAAAAATATCCGAAAAAAATATTTCGGATATCGGATATACGAACTATCTGAAAAGTTTCAAAATAGGTATCCGAATCCGAACCTCCGGAAATCCGATTTTTTCGGATATTTCAGATTCGGATACGGATTTTTTTTGAACACCCCTAGTATTGACCCGCATTGTGTTTAAGTGTTACCCATCTCAACCCATTCAATATTATGATGTTATCCATTTCAACCCATTATACTATAATTGTTTACTCAAAACAATCCATTACGTTTGACATGGGTAAAAATTGCCACCTTTAAGCATTTGTAGTTGTATTCCCTCCCTACCCTAAACCCAGAGGCCAACCATCTTTCCGGAGCAGCCGGTGTCTAACAATCATAGAGTAACCGCCGATATGTCAGACGCCGCATATTGTTGGCGGTATATTCATATAGTTTTCTAACTTAATCACGCACAAAACTTTTATCACCATTTTTTTGGTTCGTACGCCTGTTTCATTTCAAATATTATTTCATTTTCTTCCAAATCAATTGATTATAGCCACTTGTTCGTTTGTTTTTATTTCTTGGTTAGCATGAGATGAGAATTTCATGTTTTTTTACTAGTCTGCTAGTCGGTATGCACTGTGAAGTTTGATAATCTTCTTGTTTTAGTGGCGTTTTCTTTGCCGATGTTCCGTATTTTGTTAATTGATTGTGTAGTTTGCTAATTTTCTATGTGCTTAATGAAATTTTTGAGCCTATGAGATGCCAGGAAGCAGGAGGCTTACTTTAATCATGCTTGAATTCGATATTTATTCACCACACGATGAAAACTATGTCTGGCAAAATGTTGTGTCGGCTTGGGTAACAGGTCAGAATGGGTTCGGATCAAGATGGTTGCGGGTTAGAACGGTTTTTAAGCAAAATCAGTTCGGCTCTAAATGAGTTGATCTAAAAAAATCAATTTAGTTTAGCTTAAAATGTGTTATAAGTAAACAATCCTTTTGGATAATTTTACGTGGTTTTCTCATCAAATATGTTATTAATCATTTTTAAATGTTTGAATTCGTTGCATTTACATGGTTTTTTAGTTACCCATCTTGACCCACATTGTGTTTAATTGCTACACATTTCAACCCATTCAATAATATGATGTTTACTATTTCAACCCATTATACTACAATTATTACCCAGACCAACCCATTTCCTTTGATTTGGATAAAAATTGCCACATCTAATGAAAACATATTGATACTAGACTACTAATACACTTGTGTCATTGTTTTGGCCGGAGTGTGATGTTCTACAGGAAGCAAGGAATACAAATTAAAATTAAGGTTTTAATTTCAAAATCGCACATTTTGAATAATGATAATGAGACACCAACAAAGAGTCAGAAGAATATGTTGTTTTGAAAAAAAAAATTTCTCTTCCATACTTGTTAACTGATTAAATATGTGGCTTGTGTATTTTTGTCTCTGTTTAATGGATTTAATGAAACTTGGTGTTAGAAGTAAAATGAGCAAAGGAAACGCGTAGCATGGCCATTTCAATATATCATAAACAAGTTTAGTTCCATGATACAAAATTGGATATTTACATTGTTGGATGGTTAAATGATGGTTTTGATGAATTTACAGGGGATGATCAACAATCCAAAATCAAGAAATCAAGAAAAGATAACAAGTTCAAAGAACAATCCAAAATCAAGAAATTAAGAAAAGAGAACAAGTTCAAAGAACAATCCAAAATCAAGAAAAGAGAACAAGTTCAAAGAACAAACACGTATGTTTCTCTTGATATGTTCGGTGGGTTCATATAACCCTAATATGTAACCCCTTGTTACTATATAACCGTTTTTCAAATAATATCAGAGTTGGTCCCAGAAAATTTTTCATTTTCAAAACCTTGTTAAACCTTCTTTATTTAATAATATTAAACAAAGTTTAAAACAAACATAAACATGTCACACCAGTTATATTATTTATTTACATAAGTAAGTTTAAACCAAATGTTAGAACGTTTGCAACAAGGTTGGTTTGTTCGATTCCTGATCCGCGTCGATCCTTACAGCCGTGTTCGTCATGTATGACCTACAGACATCACATAATAACTCCCATTAGTTCATAAGAACTAAGTAAGTTAAACCCCATTGGTTTCTCAAAACTAAAATGTAAAAATACATCTTTCACAATCAACATTTCAAGGAGCCATTTCTATTCGAATTGACTCTCACGTTATAATAATATCATATTATTTATCAACTAATGTTTGCAATAGTTTAATCATAATAACACTATGGTGTTCACATTCTTGTTCTTCCACCATAGTTATTTGTCAGCATCTCTGACTATTCACACAACTGTGGTTTCATACATATATTAAGTCTTAAGATGTTCACCCACTGGTTCTTCCATCTAGGACATTTGTTAGCACCTCTAGCTATCCACACATATGTGGTATCATACATATATTAAGTCTTAAAATGTTCACCCGCTGGTCCTTCCATCTAAGACATCTGCTAGCACCTCTAGCTATCCACACATATGTGGTATCATACATATATTAAGTCTTAAGATATTCATCCACCGGTCCTTCCATCAAATACATTTGCTAGCACCTCTAGCTATCCACACATATGTGGTCATTTATTTCAATTAATTCTCTATGATGTTCACCCACCGGCACTTCCATCATAAAATTTCAACATTTTAATTCACCAAGATATTGGATTTATCATAGGTTATTGAACTTTTATTATTCAACTTTCCCCTACCACCAATGCCATGCTTATCATATAATTTATTCAACAACAATTTAATATTCATTAGTGATGTCATAGTTACGGGATTACGTACCTTAATCAGATAAGGGATTGACACCTACAGGATCCTTTCCTGCTCTATGACCACTTGCTTGACTTCAACTACCACCACGTAGTTACAAAACACATATACAACTAGTTTCAACCCATATAGCACATACAATCAAGTTCAACCCACTTGACTGGTTTGACTTTATCAAAGGCAATTCATCGCATAGTTGACTTTATCTTACTACAGTTAGCAAGTTTTAGTCAATTACACAATTAATCATATTCCATGCCTCCCTTAGGCATTTCATCAAATAATTGATGTTCATTACATTAGTTATGATCCTAATCACTTCTTTTAATCAAAATTCACCCAAGATCATAACTACTAATAATTTTAACATCAATTCATTACATATCAACATTTAACCCATGGATTATAATCCACATTTCATTTCAAAATCATAGTTTAACCATCCTACTAGTTATCACACAATGATATGGATTTCATAATAACCGGACATTATACTGGCTCCAAAACGATGATTTCACCGTCAAAATATCAAGTTCTTCGTTTCTAACAAATCCTAGTCATCAACTAGGCAATAATCAATACATATAATCATTGTATTACATTCAAAACTAGATTTAATCCATATACTCTCAAACCAGTAGGGAAAAACGAATCGTTAACCTTTTGAACGGATGTTCAGTCACCAAACAACGATCATATGTTGTAGAAACAATCCTTGGCACGATCCGGATGTTTAGAACGCTCCAAATATGAGTTTGGATCTTCAGAATTTCGCCTGTGGGTGTTGCAAGTTCGAGAGAAATAGATTAGATCTCATTTTTCATGAAATCCAACAATTTGATCTAATCTGCCAAACCGACAACGCCATGCGCACCGCCTCGCGTGGGCGTTTGGCCTCAGGCGTACCGCGCGAGACAAAGGTTTCCAGATATTTTTTCCTTCCCGCGCGCACTGTCTAGCGTGGGCTCTTGGGGCTAGGCGTACCGCCGGGCTCCTTTGACTTTGATATTTTTGTATTTTTCTTCGTTTTGCGATTCCGAAGAATCCAGAACCCGAAAAAAACTCATTCGTAATCTAATTCGGGTTTTTCGTGATTTTAAGGTCGGATAATATGATTTTAGGTTCGGGTCAGTTCGGATTTCAGATAAGCAAAAAGTAGTTTTTTTCAGGTCGGATAATATATTTTGAGTTTTGGGTCGGGTTTTGGATAGACCAAAAAAATTTTAAAAGCCGAATAGCTCGTTATCCGACCCGATAAACACCCCTAAGTTGTAAAATTTTTTTAGTGTTGGTGTTGATGCTCCATATTGCATCCAACCACTCCGCTAATTTGGTACAAAATAAACAAAAATAAAAGTCTTAAAGTTTCTAAAACATTATATTTAAAATATAATAAGTATACTGTGACACCCAGATCCCACACGGATCATAAAACACTTGTTTAGACATAAACACGTTGCGGAATTTGGTCCCAAAAAAAAAATTTTGCAAGGGTTTGTTTGAAAACCCATTAAATAACCCTTTATAACCTGTCACATTCAAAAACTGACACAAACTTATTTACAACATTTACACGTCAACAAAACATAGTAAGTTTAAGTTACATCCACAAAAAAAACAACCAACATAACGAGTGATTCCGCTCCAAGACGTGCCCGATCTGATCGCCCAATGCATATCTATTTTTGACCTGTAAACATCACATATAAATTCACAATTAGTTCATATGAACTAAGTAAGCAACCCTCAAAGTTCTCAAAACTCATTCTAACACATCCACATACATATCATATGGATGTTTATCATGTTTAGATCATAATATATCATATTCAAACATTTAATTGCACATAACTCACCATTGTGCATTAATTTCCCTTAACGGGTCATTTTCACAAATAATTATATGATCTATTTTCAACTCCCTTACTAGCACCTCTAGTTAATCATCAATTAAATTCACTATCTTGAATCATTCAATTACCCACACTCTAGTAGGTTTTTATCAATTTAACTCCCAGCTCATCCGGTTATCCACACTCTAGTAGTTTATAACATTATCTACCGACTCATTCGGTTATCCACTCTCTAGTGGTCCAATTGATCAATTTTACCGGCTCATCCGGCTATCCACACTCATGTGGTATCATAAACTCATCTACCGGCTCATCCGGCTAATTTTATGCCATTTATATCAAACATACAACTCAAGCATAACATTTACATTGAAACTAAAAATGCCTTCTCATAGGTCTTTTAACTCAATTAGTTTCATTAGTCAAGTTATGCACAATCAATAAATAAACACCAACAATAAAGTATACTCTTTCTACTATTTATATGTAATGTTATAGTAAGTTGGGTAACTTACCTTGTTCAAATGGTTGGTCACCTCCTACAACCTCTTTTCCACTTCTATGACTTATTCCTTGACTTCCACCACCAACACCTAGTTGCAATTCACATATATATACAACTAGTTTTAATACACACAACACATATACATATTGATTCAAACTAATTTGAATCTCAATTATCAATATATAGTGTTTAGAAGTCAAGTTACTACTTATAATCACATGTTTATGTTAAAAAAACATTGACTTTCAAATTTCAATTTTGTGCAGCAACTTTCTGAGTTGCTGCTGTAATCAACACTTTTGACACATTTACAATATGTTTTAGCTTTTCATGTTCAAAGATGGTTTGTAGTAGACTCTTATACCTTTCCAGGCATATAAAATACGCCTTAAACGGATACACGGTTGATTTTATACACAATTTACAAAATCTGACCTGCACCTTTATTTTCACAATTCAGCTTGCTGAATTTTTTTATGTTGCTGCTGTAATTGCCATTTTAACCCATCTTAAGTTTGTTTTCACCTTTTCATGTTAAAAGATGGATTGTAGCTCTTTCAAATAGCTTTCCAACCATATAAGGCTCATTCTCTAATGATTTTTCTATGATTTTATACGAATTTTACAATAACAGTGCAGCAATATAATTCCCTTCTATTCAGCATATAATCTCTTTTAATTCAAGCATTTCACCAAGCACCTTATGTGCATAACTTATAGACATATTCTTACAGCAAGTTTACTTACTAATTAACCCCCATTCATGGTTCATTAACATCAAAGTTCATAACTTTATGCAATCACACACAATAACTAGTATTTTGATTGTCTCAACACTTAATAAACATCTATTCATGGTTTCTAACCCATTTAAACAACCAATTTCAAGATTTAAGCTAAACCCTTATCTTGCTCATCACAAGAACTTCTAATCAACATCAAAATAGAGATTAAAAGTTACTTACAAGATGTTAGAATCACTAGTAGATAAGATTGGAAGCTTCAATCTCGAATTTACACCATGAAATCAATGGGTTTAGATGCTAGGTTTTTGAAAACCTTGTTCTTCCTTCTTGGCCTTCTCACGTAAACACACACACATATAATCTGATGAGAATGAATTCTAGTTTGACCAAGTCAATTCTTATCCCATCAAATTTTCTAACTTTGGCCATATGGCAAGGTTAGTCCCTCAACCTTTTTATTAGTTAACCCACTTAACTAACCTAATCAAGTTAGTTACTAGTTAACTAAAATACCCCAAATGTTATTATATTATTATCAAAACATAATTTAAAATATAATAAAGTTTATTTATTAACACACGTAACCGTTAAAACCGGTCGTTACATATACAAGTTTGAGATAATGATTCTTATTACTTGTTTATGTTATGTAGGATAAACTTTTTTGCAAGTCTATTATGGCTGAATTTGCTGCTAAGAAGAATATAACAACAACAACCTTACCCAGTATATTCTCATTTTTCTGTAGGGTCTGGGAGGAAAGGATAGATACAAACCTTAGCCATATCCCAATTGAGATAGAGAGGCTGCTCCGAAAGAGTCGCCGGCTCAAAGTTATCGTTTGAAGTTGATCTTTCCAATGATTTTAACGTTGTTTTCACAAAATAATTGAAATAACATTAAAATTAGTGCACTTTTACTTTTGCTATCTTAAGAGCCTACACATATATACATTATATGCGTGCACCACAAATGGGGCGTGCTAAGAAGAATATAGGGAAACCCATATACACTACAACTCAATTGGTGGGATTAGTTCATGTTTTCTGTTCTAATTTGCTTTTCAATGGTGTTACTTATCCGAGAGATAATGACAAAAGCAAGAAACAAGCCGAACAACACGTGGCACGCTCTGTCATAACTAAAATTTTAGGTATTTCTCAAAACTTGGGGGCATATCTTTTAATATTCTATGAGGTGACTTGCTTTTATCTTTATATTATTTATGTGATTTTCAGATTCAGAAGTTGGGGATGACATGGCGGCTGTTGTAAATTGCAAGTTGAGGCAGTATCATGAAATGAATAAACTTCCGGAAATCAACACTGTTCAGGATGGCTCAAATGTTTTGGGAACAGAAACATGAGTTGGACATGACTTTACTTTGACCGGGTCCAGAACCTGCACCATGGTGACCTCTTATGTAACACTTGAGTCAAGTTTAGGTCAAGGCACCATGTTTCCAACCACATCTCTATCAACAAATTCACCCCAACCGATTATTCCACAACCCGTATTGACTAGAGGTGTTCATTTTTGGATATCCAAAGTTTCAGATAGTGATTTTTGATATCTGAATCCGAAATTTCGAATATCCGATATTCGGATATCCAAAATCAGGAAAGAAATAAAAAAATTCAAAAAAAATATATTTCGAGTATCCAAATATCCGAAAATTATCCGTATATCCGAAAATTATCCGGATATCCGAAAAATATCCGGAATATCCGAAAAATATCCGGAATATCCGAAAAATATTCGGAAATCCGAAAATTTATCCGAAAAAGTATCCGAATATCCGAAAAAATATCCGGAAAAAAACTATTTCGGATATCGGATTTCCGAACTATCCGAAAATTTTCAAAATAGGTATCTGAATCCGAACTTTCGGATATCCAAACCTCTGGATATCGATTTATTCGGATATTTCGGATTCGGATACGGATTTTTTTGAACACCCCTAGTATTGACCCACATTGTGTTTAAGTGTTACCCATCTCAACCCATTCAATATTATAATGTTATCCATTTCAACTCATTATACTACAATTGTTTACTCAAAACAACCCATTTCGTTTGACATAGGTAAAAATTGCCACCTTTAAGCATTTGTAGTTGTACTCCTTCCCTACCCTAAACCCAAAGGCAAACCATCTTTCCGGAGCAGCCGGTGTCTAACAATCATAGAGTAACCGCCGATATGTCAGACGCTGCAGATTGTTGACGGTATATTCATATCGTTTTCTAACTTAATCACGCACAAAACTTTTATCACCATTTTTTTGGTTCGTACACCTGATGTGTTGTGAAACACATCTGTTTTCTATTTGTTTTTAGTTAGTTTTCGTACAGTTTTATGAATTTTTAGAGTCGATTGATGCTGGTTCTTCACATTTCCATAATTTGATGCTTAGAAGTGGTAAACATGTTATCATGACACAAAAGATCAAGAAAACGAGCTCCCGGTTTGACGAGAACGGACATGAAGACAAAAGAAGACAAAAGCTGGAAAATAACCTTGTCGCGTATCGCGACAACCACATGAAACCCTGTCGCGTAGCGCAACAGGTGGAAAATTACCAGAATGCCCTTTTTAATGATGACGGGTTGACCCAACTATTTTGTCGGGTAGCGAGACCCCTCGCGTAGCGCGAAGGGTTTAAGATGGCCTGTCGCGTAGCGCGATTGGGTTAAATTTTCAAAAATTCGAGTTTTATGTTTCTGAAACGGCTTAGGCGAGGGTATTCGATTTTTGGACGATTGGAGAAGGCTTTGGAGGCGACTAGAAGCTAAGGGACGAGATCTAGGTCGAGTTGGATCATCGGGAAGCCCTAGACGAGTGATCCGAAGGGTGTAACATGATCGGTTTTTCTTTCTTTCTTTTTCCTCCTATTCGAATGATGTTTGAGATTGGTTTTTACATTAGTTCTTACTGTTTATTTAGCATGATTTGTGGCTAAACCTTTTAGACCACCTAGGGTTTTATGAATATGCATGTTTAATGTTTATAACGATTGATTGTGGAACAAGTTTGGATTTTTCAATGATTTAATGATTTGGTTTGGATTCTTGGATGTGTACGAATGTTTATGATGTTTGTGATTTGAGTTATCGTTTCCTCGTGTGCTTTGGCAAATGTCTTTCGTGTAATAGGTGCATGCTAGGTCATTTACTTGGTGTTCTTGATTTGTGGATGGATTACTAGACGTAGTGATTCATAGGAAGGATGATTAGGTCACAAATGAATTAAATGTTTAACCAAATTCAATAGCCTTGAGGTGAGGGTTTGTTAGTATATCTTGCATGTTTAATAACTAGTTAAAGTCTTTGTGAAAAGACCAAGATTAGGTCAATTGAACATAGTCTTGTATGCTAAATCCAAGATTAATCTCCTTATTATCCCTTGCATTTTATGTATTGAGACTTTCATTTCCGTGAGGTAGATGGTCTTTAGGATATATCATTGATGGGTTGGTTAACTTGTGAGAGTAATTAACCTAAACCGGTATTTAAAATACTTATAGACACTTTAGTTGAAATCTTTGGAAATGGTTAAAGAATCTCTAATTTGTTAATAAGTTAAAATTCTAAGATCCCCGTTCCAAAATAAGTTCCATAATCAATCTAAACACATTAGACATGTATAAAGTAAACCCTAGGTAGTAATTCCATCATTCGTGAATTTTAGTTGCATTTTCCTATTTGAGTCTTAATCCGGTTTTTTAAAGATTATTAGTTTTAGTTTAATCAGTTATTAACAAAACCCCCCTTTCAAACAATTAATTTAATTTAAGTCATTTGTATAGATAAGTTCTTGAGTCTATTTTGCATTTTCTATAGAAGTCTATGGGTTCGATATCCGGACTTACTTCTCTGTACTGCTTTTTGATAGGTTCACTTGCATGTTAGTAGTTTAGTTTAGGGAGTCTAGAGTATTCCTTAGTGTCTAGGTTAGTTTTGATTTTTATTAGTTTTATTTAAACTACTTGGCACACATCAACACCTGTTTCATTTCAAATATTATTTCATTTTCTTCCAAATCAAATGATTATAGCCACTTGTTCGTTTGATTTTGTTTCTTGGTTAGCATGAGATGAGAATTTCATGTTTTTTTTTTGCTAGTCTGCTAGCCGGTATGCGAGCATATAAAGTTATAATGTAATTAACTGTGAAGTTTGATAATCTTCTTGTTCTGGTGGCGTTTTCGTTGCCCATGTTCCGTATTTTGTTAATTGATTGTGTAGTTTGCTAATTTTCTATGTGCTTAATGAAATTTTTAAGCCTATGAGATGCCAGGAAGCAAAAGGCGTGCTTTAATCATGCTTGAATTCGATATTTATTCACCACACGATGAAAACTATGCCGGGCAAAATGTTGTGTCGGGTTGGGTAACAGGTCAGAATGGGTTCGTGTCAAGATGGTTGCGGGTTAGAACGGCTTTTAAGCAAAATCAGTTCGGCTCTAAATAAGTTGATCTAAAAAAATCAATTTAGTTTAGCTTAAAATGTGTTATAAGTAAACATATAGTCCTTTTGGATAATTTTACGTGGTTTTATTATCAAATATGTTATTAATCATTCTTAAATATTTGAACCATTGCATTTACATTGTTTTTTGGTTACCCATCTTGACCTACATTGTGTTTAATTGCTACACATCTCAACCCATTCAATAATATGATGTTTACCATTTCAACCCATTATACTACAATTATTACCCAAACCAACCCATCTCCTTTGATTTGGGTAAAAATTCCCACATCTGTTGAAAACTCAACATAGAGCATGTTTTAGTAAAACAAGATACTTAGAACACCCAACGAATAGATGGATTAAAACAAGTTTGGTATACAAATTTATAATTTATGTTATTTTATTTTAATGTTGTGACCGGTATTATACTTAATTATTTCCTACGAATAACGAGAATATTGTTATAATGTATATTTTATTATTGTTTGAATTAACAAGAGTCCCCGGCTCAAAGTTATCGTTTGAATTTGATCATCCCAACTTTTTTAACGTTATTTTCACAAAACAAGTAAAATAACGTTAAAATTAGTGCAATTTTATTTTGGCCCCTTGAGGGCCAACACATATATACATTATATGTGTGCACCACAAATGGGACGTAAATAGTTATAAAAGATCCATTTATCAACATATTTTTTTCTTTCATTTAAATTCATTTCAATAATTCTTTTAGTTGTGTTAATTGACGCAATCCAGTAGATAATGAACGATTGTTTCTAAGTCATCTCTTACGATTAACTTTAATGTGAATCATAATTTTTTTTTTTCAAGATTTAAAATAAGTGATAAAAATGAGTATAGGGGCTAGGAAACAACAGACCAAACCAAACTAAACATGTGATAGTTGTTTGGTGGTGCATTTGAAGGGTTGAAAGGAAGCTCACTTTTCAAACAAAATGACTAGGGTGGAAAATTTTGTTGAAGACATTATGTCCCTTGGGTGTGTATGACTAAAAAATATAAACAAACATACTTGGTATATTCTCATTCTTTAGTAAAGACTAACCTTATCTTTATCCCAGTTGGGATGAGGATGCCGCTCCGAAAGAGTCCTCGACTCAAAGTTATCATTTGAAATTAATCATCTCAATGTTTTTAACCTTGTTTTCACAAAAATAATTAGGGCTCTTAATTTAACTACCTTTTTTGTTTTCTTTTTTATGTACATAGCCATATCGGCAATGCAAGTTTTTTTTTGTGTCCTATAGTGTTCGAGTCTAGAGAGTAAAAAATGTTGATATCAATATTTTGTATTTCATCGATATAAACTACTTAGTTTATTAATGTTGGTACTTGGTACCAATGTTAGATAAAAGGATGAGAATTTAATACAATTGCATTTTAGAAAGAGCCCCCAATTTTAATATGCTTCGAGTCCGTAAAACAGCTAAGCCGTCTGCGACACCCCAACCTGGTTTTAGGGTTGATGTGTCACGTATACGGAATCAGAAGTAAATGCAACAATCCCAAATGTATTTAAAACATAAATACATAGTCTTAAGTTGATAATTAAACATAACAAAACAAATATTTAAGTTTTAAGTATTGATTATTACATGTACTATAGTAACGGAAAATTTCAGATTTAGCTCCGATTTTACTCTCAAAAGTTCCCCGCCTGGTTTTCTTGATTACCTACACAAAAGAGATAAACACCACAAAAACAAATACGGCTGAGCCAAAGAATGCTCAGTAACGGATGAACAATAGTAATAAAGAAGTTCAGAAGATGGTGAAAAATAGGAAAAATTCAAGTGAAAATATAACCAGATAGTGGTCAGAAACAAGATCGGAACAGTAATCAGTTATCTGACATTTATGTTTCAGAAACATCAACACATTTTATATTTTAAGCCATATTTATAACATTACAGAATATACCACGAGCCGACTGTACATACAAAAGTGTAAGGTTCACGGGTAGCTACTCCCGCTTACCAGACACATGAGATAGTTAGTGTTGGCATACACGTCACTATCCCCAGAATCAGAAAGTACAGTTTAAAATTATCTTAGGACGAGTCCATACGCCTCCCCAGAATTCAGTAAGTGCACAATGTACTATCAGAGTACTTAATGGAGACGCCGTGAACTCAACTAACCATCACGGATGGTTCCACATTATGGTTGCCGCCATAATGGGCCTGTAGTCATCCTTACAGGTAGGGGCATGTTCGGGTAACAGAATACAATTTCAGAAAGTTTAGTAGGGTAGATAAACTACCAAGTTCAGTAGGCTCAGTAGGGTAGATAAACGACCATATAATCTCATAATCGGATCATGCAATAATGAGTACAACATAATTTAGATTTATTGCATGATAAAAGAAACATTGAAACACGATATCATATCGTGTTAATCAGAAATCAGAACAATACAGAAACGAAATTTAATGATTACAGAAACGGTTTACAGAAACATATTACAGAACATAAAATACTACGATTTAAATAAACGGAATCCGTACAATAACGGGTAACAGAATTTATACTCTGTATAAAATAAACAGAATCCGTACCTTAGCCTTATTAATTTAACCAGCAATAATCAGAAAAATAAGCGAATAATACAAATCCCCGACGATTCAGAAATCTGTGTTTTTGTTTAATTTCACGTTAGTTTGAATGAATTATAATTCTTATATATAATAGGTTAGAATTCTATGATTTGGACTTTTTAACGTTAACCGGTTTATTTTATGATTTCGGAGCATCCTCTCTATTCCAATTGGGATAGGGGTAAGGTTTGTATCTATCCTTCCCCCCCAGACCCTACTAAAAAGTGGAAATATACTGTGTAAGGTAAGGTTTATTTTATAAAGTTGTTTATGATCATTGATAAATATTCGTTAATTTTGTAAATCAGTGATTTTAACGTTTTTCAACTGAAAAAGTTACGATCGAAAACGTTAAAATAAAATATAATATATACATATATATATATATAGGGGAAAGATCAAATAAAAAGTATATTTTGCCTAAGAAGGCTAAGAAGGATTTTTAAAATCTCCAAAACCAACCCAAACGAATTCCGATTGAACCCATTTTGATGGCATTGGAACCGTCTCATTGAACCCTACAATATTAGCTTTTAAGTTTTCGTTTTAACAACTAGATTTAGATTTTAGGTTTTAGGGCTTGGTTTTTTAGCTTTTAAGTTGTATCTATATGTTAAATATTTGTTTCTAAAGTTTTGGTTTTAGTATTAGTGTCTATTATTTATGATTTAAGGTTTGGGTTTTATGGTTCGACAAGCCGGTTCCAATGATGCAAAAATAAATTCAATCGGGGTTTGTTTGAGTCGGTTTTCGAGTTTTTAAAAATCCTTCTTAGCCTTCTTAGGCAAAATAGACTTTTTAGAGGAACCTCACCCTATATATATATGTATGTATGTATATAGGAAAAGGCATGGCAAAGTTTCATTATTTATTTATTTATTAATATTATTATTATTATTATTATTATTATTATTATTATTATTATTTTCAAAACGGTTATGATTTACACGATTTTATGACAAAAAAATTAAAAAGTTATTTCGGATGTAACTCGAACTTGTGACCTCTTGAATTGGGTTTTCAAGACTTAACCGGTTTAAACACAATTGATATTTGATAAATATTTATTTAGTTAAAAAAATAATCTCAAAACTAATTTGAAAGGGTTTTTTAATTAGAGACCTTCACTTTTCTTTTCTTTATATATATATGTGTGTGTGTAGGTTCCCCTAAAAAGTCTTTTTTGCCTAAGAAGGCTAAGAAGGATTTTAAAAAATTCGAAAACCGAACCAAACAAACTCCGATTGGATTCATTTTCACTTCAACGGAACCGGCTTGTAATTCACTAAAACCTAAACCTTAAATCATAAACAATAAACCATAATAATAAAACTAAAATTATAAAAACAAACCCTAAACCTAATGATAAAACCTAAAAGCTAAAAAAACATGCCCTAAAATTCAAACTCTAAAACTAGTTGTTAAAGCTAAAACCAAAAAGTAGATATTGTAGGGTTCGATGAGACGGTTCTAATGCCATCGAAATGAGTTTAATCGGAGTTCATTTGCGTCGGTTTTAGAGATTTTTAAAATCCTTTTTAGCCTTCTTAGGCAAAATAGACTTTTTATTTGATCCTTACCCTATATACATATATATATATATATATGCTGTTAACATGTTGGAGTAGAGATCCAATTGTAACAGTAGTGTTTGTAATCGTATGTTGCCCAACATAAACCAGAAACGAAAAAAAAAATGCGCGAGGAAGCGAGGTGAGAGTAGAACCCGCGACCTTTTACCCAAACATCTCGTTCCTAACCGGTTGATCTAGATCTAGATCACATGTTGTGTTCTTTTTCATTTGTTAAGTATGTAACCTTTAATCCATCGTTCCACCTTCTTCTTTCTTTATTTAGTCTCCGACTGAAATGGTATCACAACTATTTACCGGCGTTCCCATCCCGTTCTTACGCCTCAGTAGCATAATCAACTATAATCCTATTTTAACTATAGATAATACATGGAATTTACATCGTTACCTTAACTCATATAGCTCGTAATACCATGGAAGATCGTGACTAGCGGTTTCACGTGATGGTTTTGTTTCCGGTAGAAACCGATGATGGTTCCGGCGAGCGAGGCTACTGCTCGGTTTTTAGATGGTAGAAACGAATGACACGTTTTGAGATAGAAAAGTTTTGTGGCTGAACTTCACCGTAATATCTTCTTTTCTATACATACATACATACATACATACATATACATATATATATATATATATATAGGGAGAGGTTCAAATGTTAACCCTCCCTTATAGCGTTAACCGCTTAACCTTAGCGTTTTTTGCCCGAATCTTAAATTTTTTTTTTTCATGGTTTTTATTATGCAAAAATAGGGGGGTTTCTTTTTTGTATTTTTTCTAATTCATCACCGTTTAGAAGTTATTGTAAGTGTAAGTTACTTACACTTACTTACATTTACTGCATCAGATACGGATTGTAAGTAAGTGTAAGTAAATTACACTTACAATAACTTCTAAACGGTGATGAATTAGCAAAAACACAAAAAAGAAACCCCCCATATTTATGCATAATAAAAACCATGAAAAAAAAATTTAAAATTCGGGCAAAAAACGCTAGGGTTAAGCGGTTAACGCTATAAGGGAGGGTTAACAATGGAACCTTCCCCTATATATATATATATACATATACATATATATACACACACACACACACACACATATATATATATATATTAAACATATATCACGTCGGTTTACTTAGCTTGCAAAGGAAGATATTTTTTTTTCTTTTTCTTCTTTTTTTTATATGTATGTAATATAGATTATGTAATAAATTAAATTATATAACGGTTCAGGTATGAGTCCGTTTCTAAGTCGGTTTCCACTTTAGTTAAATACGGTTGTGAGTGTTAATCGGGTAATATTTAATTAGATGTTACCAATTTAAATCAACTAATATTTAAATGGAATTTTTAACTTATTATAAACGTTAGGTATGATTAGATTATATGTTTCGGTTTATTTATAATAATCGAATCAAAATTTATAATTTAATTAATTAAATTCTCAAAATAATTCGGATTTTCGGTACTTAACTTATCGTTATTGTTGATATATTTTATTTTAAACTTTTATAACGGTTAAATTTTTCGGTTATTATACCGTCCCTAGTTATTCGTAATATATGAACTAAAAAAAAGTTTCTAGGATTAAAACAAATCCATGTCTCAAACAATTGCAAGACTTGAATTAACAATACTAATGCTAAAATAATCCGTGGTACAAAAAGCATAAAAAAAAGAAAGAATAAAAAAAGCAGAAAAAGTGAAAGAAAAACTATAAAAATGGATGCTTTTCTTTTTATTCTCCCCTCTTGTCCCATTGTGGCAAGCTAATTGAATCGAATAAATTGTTGGCAATGTTGTGATATTTATGACTATGGTGATGTTAAGATTAGATGCAATCAAAGATTTGAGAAATGAATGATGCATGTAGTTATGGAAATATAAGGACTTTAGGCGATACCATGTACTCGAACATGATAAGGTGGGCCCCTACAAAAAACGGGCTCGTCAGGAGAAGCAGGATGAGCCCGAGCCCGCAGAATGTCATTCGGGTCATCTATCATTGCAGCAGCTAACAATGTGTATTCACCAGGAACCAAGAAATAAAGAGAAAATGGATGTTTAACTTCTTTGAGAGGGGGGATGTCCACCTTTACAACATTTAAAGTACCTATGGCAAACAACAATTGTCAAACAATGGATATCATAACCAATCTGTTTTCTATGTTAGTATGGTTAAGTTTTGCATTTTTTCTGGTTAAGTTTAGATAATGATATGATTGTGGGTCATACTTGATCTGCAAAGACAAATGATGAGACCCACAAAAGGGAAAAAATCTATATGCAGGATTAAAATTTGGCATATATTGCATTTTAAAGGTAGCAAACTATTAACATGTCTTATTATGGGCGATATTGTAGGTTGGCATATTCTAATACTAGATTACTTCCTAGTGTATTACACGGATTTTATAAAGAAAATATTTAATAGTCAGTGATGAATATATTAAAATTATAAAACGATATTTTGAGGTAAAAATAATTTAAAGTACGTATAAATAAGTATTTGAATAATGAATCAATAATTTTAATTTTTAAAATTTTCATTTGATTTTTTAGTTAACTTTTTATAGAAATTTTGTTTTTCTAATTATTTTTTATAGAACTTTTATTTCTTAATAAGATCAATTTTCAATATTTTTTTATTTTTAAAAATTTGTTGCTATAGAAGAATTTCATATTTCATAAACATTTTTTTTTTTAAAATGTGTTACAGAAACTGTATTTTTTAATATAAATAATATTATTAATTATAAAAGAGAGAGAGCCATTTACTATGAAAGAGGCGGAAATATTCGTATGAAAGCATACAAATATGATAAGTGTGACTAAAGATTTTTATTTATTATGTATAGAAGTTATAATCAATGACACCTCAAGTAAAAAAAAGGTCAAAGTTGACTACACATCAGCTGTCATCTCATCAGTTTGACCATGTTGCCCATTGAGGCCACAAAAGCTCAAAAATTTCTTAATACCTTGGAACAATAAATATTGAAAGTCTTTGTTACACTTTTTATATTTTTATAATTGAAAACGGTTAACTTATTTATGCAATTTGGCTTATATAAAAAATCCAAGTAATGCATGTAGGTTAGTCTTACCTGCCCATAATACTGTAGGATTGTTGCCTTCAATGCAATTCTCACCTGTTACATCTCTGCATGTAACAGTAAGACTCATTCTAATTGAATCTTTAGTGTTATTTCTAACCGTAACTTCCATGGCAGTCATGTAATTAGTCAAAACAAAACCTTTCATTCCTTCAACTGAATCTTCAAAATCAACTTCTTTAGCAAGCTTGAAACAAAAAGTCAAAGGATCGGGTAGCAAAACTTCCATTAATGATGATTGAAGGGCTGCTTGTGTGGCCTCTTTGATATGCAATTCTCCTGAGCTGTTTCGGCCTGACTGCCAACTCACCTTAATCTTCGAAATCATATCCTTAATTAAAGCATTAAGCTCAGATTTTGAATTGTTATCTCCATTGGATTGCGAGTTATTGTTAATCAATACAGAACCTTCAAGAACAGGTAACTTGAAATGCTCCAATGGTATGAGTACTCGAGAAGTATAGTCTCTGTCTATTCTTGTTTTTGGGTAACTGAATTCTGTTTTATTTTCATTATTTGTATTTTCCAGCTGGACAGAGACATTGACCTCAAACACAACATCAGTAGGATTATGTAATTCAAGTTCAAGAAACCTTAGGCCCCAACTTCCTCCAAACGGGTCGGTTTTCACCAATTTATCTGTTTTTTGATCTAATACGGTTTCAGGAATTTGAGCAGGGATTTCCATTTTCAGCAAACGGGCTTTCATGAAAGACAACCCCTGCTGAACACATATGTTTAGGAGAGTGACTAAGCGGCGGCCTGGTGGCACCACACCATCATCTGGAGGAGGGTCTCCGCTGCTTCCATTAGGCCCTGACAGAACAGAAATAATATTAGGCCAGGGGGAAAAATTCAAGTTTTAAACTTTTTGATTAAAGATAAATAGCTTAAGATAACGTCAAATCTGAGAAATGTCAGCATGATCAAAATTACCACATTTACACGTTCAGATTATCTTAAGGCAACAATTCTAAAGCTGGGTACCCTAAACCAAAAAATCTGAAACATTGATGTTTTTCTTTGTATACAAATCCTAACACAAAAATCTCATTATACAAAAAGGGATAAGCGAACAAAACGGTAACCGAGTTTGGTACGATTTTGTGTTTTATGTAGCCAACTTATTTTAGGCCTGAAAAAAGCATCAAGGTTTGAAAATTTTGTTGAAGGTAACTGCTTAAAATAATCAGATCTCAATCAGGCTATGTCAAAAAAAAAAAAAAAACGGGGGGCAACATGGTCAAAAGTTACTGGTGACGGTCAATTTATCTTTAACCAAAGTTGGTTACCTATTTATAAAAAAGGTAATTTAAAAAAAAATACAAATGACAATTACCTGTATAATAAATTAACAACATGGGGCTACTTCCCTCTGACCCAATTTCCCATGCTTGCAAAGTCACAGGAATAATCACTTCTGCACCAGGTTTTAACGGTAATGCAGATTTCAAATTTTCAAAACCAACGGATATAACAGAATGTTGATTTTTCCCTGATAACAAAATATGTGCTTGCTCAACTGGAACCATACCAGCATTAGCCAAATTGATATATAATTGCCGAATTTCACCTTCATATAATATGATAGAATTATTGCCACCTACAACGTGTGAAACCAACAATGGCAGTTGAGGTATAATTATAATATCAGGAATGGTTATACTTTTCAGTTTTACTGACCCGCTACAATGAAATGGGTCACAAATAATGAGCCCTTGTGCTGCCCCAAGGACTAAATTGTCAACATCTTTGAAAAAATGTTCAGTAGTTACCCCAAAACAATGAACAATACATCCAGCTATGTTTACTGGGCCTTCTTTTGTTGGTACCCCTGATAAACTAAGTATTTTGGAAGAGTTCGACTTTAGGGTAACAGTAACAGGAAATGCATCAAAATTTTGGGAATGCACTGAGAGATAAATACTGTGGACCATTAAGTCAAACCCACAAGGGTTTGCTAATTCCACTAACACTTGTATGGGTTCCCCGATAACCCAGATTAGGTTTGGTTTAGTGGTGGATGTTGAATCTTTTTTGGTAAATGGTGTGTAGATAAATGGGCCTGAAGGGACTGATCCAGCCCACCAATCATCTCGTTTGGAATTTCGTTTTATAATATCAGTTTGTGACGAATGGAGAGGAAATGAATGCAACCTGGCAGACATGAATGATATTTGGTGATGTCAGTTCAGGTAAAGGATAATTCATAAAGGCAAAGTGCAAGAAATGCGGTGTATTATTCACTTTGTTTTGATGTGTGTAACATTATTTGTTTCTAACAATTTAATGCCATATACTTACCATTTCTTGAGAAAGTAAAGAATTTCTAACATTAAAATGAACACGGGTATAAAAATAATAATAATAATAACCTTACCCAGTATATTCCCACTTTTCAGTAGGGTCTGGGGGGGAAGGATAGATACAAACCTTACCCCTATCCCAATTGGGATAGAGAGGCTGCTCCGAAAGAGTCCCCGGCTCAAAGTTATCGTTTGAACACGGGTATAGAAATAACCAAATTTTAAACCCAAATTTCATCGGAAACTATTTGGAAGAGCTTGTATTATTTTTGGGAAGCAGAAAACGCTAAGTAACCTCAAAAGGAAACTTGAATAAAGTTGATTATTTTTTATGCAAGTAGCCTTATAATAAAAATGGGGTGATATATAAACCACTAAAAGATCCATTCACCACCAAATAGTTCAGCTGTACCGCTATACCCGCCCACTACCAAAATAAAAAACCAAAAAAGGGAAGGATAAAAGGTTTTTATTTTGTAGCTTTTTAAGTTTTTTACGGGATTTTTTTGGTTGTGTACAACTCACCTCCCTATATAAAACTATGCCATTTGTGTGTTTGCATGTAGTACCTTATGAAAGGTAAAGCAGGATCAGGGCAATGAGTACCAGAAGGAAGGCGGTCAGCTGAATTAATGAGGGCAGTTACAAGTCCATTTTGGGCAGGGGGTGTGATTAAAGGATAATAAGATCTTAGTAAACGGGCAGCAGCACTCCATGCTGCAAGTGGATCTCCAGCATGAACAGCAGATAAAAGTATTTCTTTTAAAACAATCATCTGCAATGTGCTCCATTGGGACTCAAATAAAGATACCACCAATTGATGATGCGTCTTCCCATTATCAAAGCCATTTTCCTTGCATAATATTTTGAATTAAAGTGCGTATAATTAATAAAATTATATTGAATTTTATGCAGCAATCGGCAGGTAAATTGCATAGCATGTCAATATGGGTTCATGCCAAAACTATAGATAAGGATATCCATGAGGATTGTTTGTTTACATATGAGACATGAACAGGACAGGAAGAGGGTGCAACATGTCAAAACATGTACTTTTTGCACGGGTTGAAACATGTCAGGTTGACCCAACATGGCAACATTCTTTTATGCCTTACCTTTTGTAATAAATTACTTAATGTCAAATATGGTTAAAACTATATTACTTTGATAACAATTCCAGTTTTTGAATAGAATGATTTAGGAGGTCTAATAAAGAGTAAAATTTGTATGCATTGGGTTGACCTAAAATGTTTTGTACAAGAATCTTAATCTTCTAGAAATACTTAGTATGTCAAATATGATTCACAATCTATATTTTCTAAAAAATAATATCTTTTTAAAAAATAATTACGAGGTTTTATGGATTGAAATACACTTGGTACGATTTTTGACCCGTTTGACCAGGTGGACCCATCTGACATGTTTCTTTATAGGTATACTTTTATTTATTACCCACTTAACCCATTCAAAAAATACATAACCCACATTAACCCATTCATAAGTAAATGAGCCAAAAGTGCACTATTGTTAAAGGATGAAATGTTTCATCAAGTCTTTCTCCACAAGTGGAAAGCAGTTGTAAAATAGTACCTCAGGTTTACTGCTATTAATTAATCTCAACTGATCTTAGCATACATCAAATATCACAATTGAACTCAAATTAAATAAAACAGAGTTATAAGTCATAACTCACATTAGAATCATTGTTTATGGAAACGGTAGCTCTACTTTGAACACGATAAGCTTTTGTGGTGATTGCCAATACTTGTAAGGCACTAAAAGCAGCTAAATTATTTTGTTGTTGCAGATATAATTTTGCCACCTGTCTAGAGAAAAAGGCAGCTTTTCTATGGTAACCAAGATCTCCAAATAAACGAGCTATTTCAACATACAATATCAGCCTATCATTTGGATCAATCAAAGATTTGGCTCCATCTGAGGCACTGGTCAACAGGTCAACTACCTCCTTAACCATTTCTGATCTGCCCAATATGCGAACATGTAAAGAAAAAAAATAGTAAAAAGAACTTAGATCTTACACAGATCCCAATATAATATAACAATTGTCTTTTAAAGTATGTACCTGCAAAGAAATCTTGCCAATTTCAAAGTAGCTTCAAGTTCAAAGCTAAGAGGTGAAACCCTGCAAAAATATTTATCAAAATGATACTAATGATGTGAAAATTTTGTTAACTAATGATGCCCATGAGGACTTGTATATAAATGATAAATTTTGTTATTAATTTAAAATAATAATTTTCAAAAAAATTTTATTTGCATCCCAATAAAAACATTTCTAACTTAAAGCAACAAGTATATTTATCTTTAAAGTAACTTAATTTTCATAATGCGTGATAAAACTATTGTTTTTTTTTTTGCAGTTTAGTATAGTTAACACAGAGCTACCAAAGATTATGTAAGCTTTCGTGCAGATAAAAATGGTACGAACTTTAGAAAATTGTTTATTTTTAAAAATAGCTCATATAAATGTACAGTACCTTTGGAAAAGGTTGACTTAGGTAGATGAAGGTTACCCTTATTTGTGCAAAGTACAATTACATTATGTTATAATTTTATTTTCTTCTTGCATTTTCCCTATTATATTACAAGATACCTCTGATCATTTTCTTGAGTAAATATCTTGCGATAATGCATGATGACACCATTGTATCGGTACTTGACCTCTTCCACTAAACCAGGATCTTTCAGCCCTAGTTTACCCATCTTACAAAAGCACATTTTACAAAAGAATGATTATAATTTTTATGTTAATTCGAGTCTACATATATAAAGATCCCTTTTTAAATAATTTTTGCAACAATAAATGTTTAATAAGCTTACCAAAAAAGCACAAACGCTGCCTTCTAATGCACCAGCATACCAGAAATAATCCCCAATCATTCTAGCAAGTTCTAAAGCGGTACAATAATGCACGCTAGCATCAAGGGGTGATCCAGCAAGTAGACAATAATCACCTATGGTTTTCTGGGCCCGAGCATTTCTCCTTTTTTTAGCTTTGATGGCCTGGAAAAATTGCTGATAAAAAAAATTCATTAAGTTGCTGTGCATAAGGAAGCCATTGAATATTAAGGGAAAAACAAAGAAATAACTATAATCACTAGGACACCTAAAATATAAACCTCCTCTGCACTTAAACTGGCTTGAGAATCTAAAGGCGTCTTCAGAAGGGTCCGACCAGATTCTGCTTCAAGGACCCATTTTTCAAATTCCATTAGAAGTGAAGCAGCAATATCTTGCATCATTGTTTGCAAGTGAAATTCTTGAGTTCTTTGATCAGCAGGAGGAAATAAGACCAATTTATTTGCCTTATTATATTCTTTCTCTAGCTGCAATAGGAAAACCATGATAGGGTGTTTGGGATTGCTTATTGAAACAACTTATGTGCATATAGTATTATGAAGCAGCAATTAACTGTTTTGAGGGTGTTAAAGAATAAAGATTGCTTAAGCGATTATATCGAGTGAACTTGTAAACAAACACTAGAATCGTTTGTAAGAGCATCAAAAGAAGAATGCATCTCGTTGTTGCATTATCAATTTATTCAAAATCATGCGTTTCAAAAAGGCACAAGGCTCAAACGGTGAGTCAAATGAATCTCATAATACAGTTTTCATATGTGAATTGAGGTAACATATTATCATTGATGCACCTATAACTCTTGTACTAGAATTCAATTTCCTTTGTAAAGGAGATAAGACAAAAGAGACGTGAAATTTGAAATAATAAAAAGCACTTCGATGTTTGTGATTAATCCGACATCTAGAGTTGTAATAATACATTTTAATGATATATACATATCATATTCAACTCGAAACAAGGTAAAATTCGATTGAAACCTGAGAATCTGCAGGAGAAAAAGCAAAACACCGTTGAACAAACGAAGAAGCGTATCCTTTGCACGCCTCAACAAATTGCAGAACAACACGTTCGAGATCCGGAGAAGACGGGCAATGGCAGATTCCGATAACAGCGTGAATTTTCCGGTAGGCTTGGAAATCATCCCACGGACTCGGTGGTGATTCTCCGATAACGTATTTGAAGCGGAGGTTGCCGGAATCCCAAGGCTGTTGCGGAAACGGTGATTTTTTGTGTTTGGTATAGAAGGAACTGACTGCTGAGAGATCCATATTCCGGTGCCGACCGAGCATTGCGACGTAGTTTCGGAAGTCGCCTGATTGGATTGTTCCGATTGGAATGACGACGATCCGTATCTCGGAACAGGTTTCTATGCTCACGTCCGGCTCCATTGTTTTCCCGCCGGTGAATGGTCCGATACACTGCAAAGAAAATGGCGATATAATATTATAATAACAAAAAAGAGAACATATGTATTTTCGATTTCAAGTTGATACCGTGTGTTCATTTTCGGATATCCGGAAATTTCGGATAGTTATTTTCACTATCCAAATTCGAATCCGATATCAAAAAAAAATTTTAAAAATATATATTTCGAATACCCAAATATCCGAAAATTATCCGGATATCGGAAAAAAATATCCAAAAAAAGTATCCGAATAACCAAAAAATAAACTAATTCGGATATCGGATATCCGAACTATCTGAAAATTTTCAAAATAGGTATTCGAATCTGAATCCGAATTTTCGGATATTTCGGATTTTCGGATACTTCGGATTCGGATACGGATTTTTTGAACACCCCTAATTGATACCATAAAAAATACTTGGTCTACGTGTTGTTAAAAAAGAAAGCCGACTCGTTAAATACTTAAAATTGTATTGAAAAAAAGTTTAAACAAGCTCAGCCTAAACATTATAAGCTGAGCCGAGCTCGAGCCCTGGTTGGCATGTATAGAAATTCAACATATCAACATAACCATTACAAGACATGTACATAAGGCATAAATTGATTGCAACAAAAATTGTAACATTTGTAACATATTTGTCGCATCGAATTGAAATATAAAAAACAGTAAATGGAGCTACGAACTTACCTAATAGTGGATGAGTGTCTATTGTTTGTTTACAAGTTGACACAAATAGTCTTGTTCAAAAGAAACTATGCATAATAGCAACTAAATGTCGTAATATTATTGAGTGAATAAGTTACGTCAAGATTTTATTGGAAACATACACCATTTATGATGCTTATAAGGTGTGTTATATGGTGTTAATGTATGTTTTCCATTGTAAAAATACTTGTCTAAAAATCAAGATATAATCCTTTTCTTGGAATTGTCGCAAATTTTTATGTCGTCGTATGTTAAGCATTAGACTTGTTACATGATTATATTTAACCAGGGGCTTGCTTTACACACTTTTTATTAGCATATATTAAAATGATTTGGTTATTTTTTTCATTGTTTATTAGGTATATTAAAACCCCTGAATAATTAGCACAAGTTCATGCAACATAGTAATTGCATCTGTTGGAGCACCCAACTTGTGTTGAAAAATGACACTTGTGATTGTAAAAATATATCATATAAACATTCTTAAATATTGTTTACAAAATGTCTTAAAGTGTTTAATTATAGACAAATTCAATTTGTCATGGCTTGGTCAAAGTCCAAGTTAACAGTTAAAATTGAAAGCCAAAATCATGACTTATGTCACAAGAAAAAATGCCCAGTGTATGTCAAGCTAAGGATGATACTAGTATCGAAATTCCAAAAAAGTGTGTACCTCACCGTAACTATTTGGTACCAATATTTCCGGTACTTTACTGATTTTGTACTCTTTTTTAAGCATTGTTATTGGAACGAAGATAAATAATGTCTTTAAATTATTGATGATGTTATGTCATAATTTTAAGAAGAAAAAAATGTAAGAACATAAATACATCATGAAAACACATCATAATAAAAATCAAGTTTACAAAACTAAAAAACCAACTTAATATTTTGTCAGACTTAAGTTATACTATATACTTCTTATTAGATAGAAGTTTAAGCAAAACCTCATCAAAAATTTGTTATGTATCTACTATCTAATATGTTTATACTATTTACTTGTTATCCAACATTGTTCAACTTGCACCACCTCTTCCCCTTTGTTTAATCTGGGTGAATTACTTCAAGCTTGATAAAAAAAATTATTTGATGATCATGTCATCAGCATTAGAGGTGTTCATTTTCGGATATCAGACGTTTTGGATAGTGATTTTCAATGTCCGAAATGATAAAAAAATTAAAAAAATACATATTTCGAATATCCGATTATCCGATAAATATTCGGATATCTGAAAAAATATCCGAATATCCGAAAAAATATCCGGAAAAACTATTTCGGATATCTATTTCGAATATCCGAATTATCCGAAAATTTTCAAAATAGGTATCCGAATCCGAATATGAACTTTCAAATATCCGAACTTCCGGATATCCGATTTTTCGGATTCAGATACAAATTTTTTTGAACAACCCTAGACAACATTTGACTAACAAAATGCTTTGAGAGAGAGGCTACATGAGTACATCAGTCTTTTTTATTAGTAGCCTCGGTCTTTTGTGAAAACACCAACGTAGCATATAATAATAACATTAGGCAACACAAAAGACATCCTTACATAAGCTATGGTATATGCATATTACTCATATATGGCTAATAAAACATCTTATATGAACCGTATAATCCATATAATGTGCAATACGCATGTTGCTAGTGTGCATAAAGTGTTGCCTTTTAAAACGTACAATGAGATCAGATTTTGAAAAACAAATTACCAAACAACTAAATTGAACAGCAAAAGCATGCTAAACAATTAACATTCAAGCATATTTGATGCCTAATCACATTCAACGAATATAGCCACACTACAAACGAAAGAACAAAACAGTGACAAAATAATAATAATACTTGAAAAAATTTAGAAACTCGCCAACAGTGTCTGATCAAATGTTTAAAAAAGTCGAAAATGGTGCAGCGGCAAACAACAAGATGGATTTGTGACTACTACCTATCAAACTTAATTATCACCCTCCTCTATCTTTCCCTTGTCACTCACATAAATACCATCAAGAAACTTACGGATATCTTTGTTCTTCACATGGCATTTCTGCAAATACAAATGCAACAATTACGAAGTTTAACATTTTGTGTGTTTAAACATAACCCAAACACATATATTCTCAAAAAGATACCTGGTTAATTAGAGCACAAGATCTGGAAACAAGTTCAATGTCATTTCCATCAAGAACAAGCTCATCTTTAACCTTTTCAGATCTCACAACAGTAACTCCGTCAAGCATATCAACCTTTCTCACCTGTTTGATAATAACACCAACAAAGACATCATGGCAAACTGTGATACATGAACAAATTGAAAGCATATCAACTGTAAAAAAATTTAGGAAAATAATTAACCAGAAATTAGTCACAATTATTAAAAAATTAAGAATAACAAAGAAAGGCATAAAGAATTCAGAAAAAATAATTAAATAAATCAAACAAATCAAGCAAATATATCAGAACTTCCCTCAAATTGTAAGAACTTTGTTATTAAAAACATGTTCCCATTGGACTTCTTAACTTCTAAAAGTACAAGATTTTTACTCAAAATTATATATGTTTTTCCTAAGTCCTATGATATATAGCATGTAGAGAGGTTAAGCAGGTAGCGTTTGCAGGTTAGCGAGTTAACCTGACAGAAACCCGAACTCGAAAATCACATGATACATATAAAGCCAAACACAAACAAGTACAGATTACAACCCTAGTTGCATAGCCAGTACAATTTATATTAGCCTCTAAATCTAATTTAATATACAAGTAACTTCATGCACACTTAAAATTAAAGCCTCAGGACATTTGAAAGTGCAGGGACTTAAGCATAGGCGTTTTCTACAACCAGAAAAAATATGAACCTCAAAATATCACTTCCACATCAAATACAGTAGCAAAAATATCAATAACAAGAATAAAATAACGCAATGTTACAAGTCAAAATGAGTACAATGTAAATTCAGCATTGTGTATACAAAAACCTAATTTGATAACACTAAGAAAAAAATAATGCTTTGTATAATGATTCTGTTCTTAAGAAATAGAAACTAGAAACTAAACATAATTGATCAAAATCAACAGTTAACAAATGCTCATGTAGATCAAAAACATGCAAATATAACAGAACAATTATTAAACATATAAAAGCATCAAATTAACTATAAGCTCAAGAAAAAAACCAACCTTCTTTTCACCAAGAAAGTTACGGATCTCAATCGCGCTGTTGTTGTTAGTAATGCTAGCGTTGATCGGAAAATGGGCGTACACAAACCGCATCTTGTAACGGAACCCTTGAGTAACACCAATAATAAGATTGTTTACGTGACTGAGAGCAGTACGGATTGCAGCGGTGGTCTTGCGAGATCCGAACCATGCGTCAACCTTGAGCTTCCGTTTTCCGGTCTCCTCGTCGGTGATAAGCATGAAATCGAGATTGAGATGCTTGAAGTTGCGAGTTAGGGTTCCTCGTGGTCCTTTCACTTCGATGATCTTGGCCTTCACCTTGATCTCAACACCGTCAGGGATGTCCATCGTCTCCGATGATAAGATGGTCTTCATTTTGAACTTCTGGATCCGAAGCGCCGGCGGCCTGCTGTTGAGAAATTAGGGTTTACAGGTGCAGGATCGAAACTTTACGAAGATGGTTGAAATATATATCTACACGCTATAGCTGAAACTGATTATGGGCTTGTAGGATCTTAGTGGGCCACAACCTTTTTCTCCAAACAGTTGGGCTTGAAGATTGGATTTTAGCGATATATAATTTATGCACATTGATTTCGCAAATATGGACCATATGGTGAAGGGCAGTTTGTGACACATGTGAATAGAGGTGCGCAAAAAACCCGAAACAAGAACCGAAAATCAGAACCGACAATCAGAATGGAAACCAGTCATACCTGAATCAGTGGGTACATGAGCATCCAGGTTCTTAGAATCGGAATTGGAAAGCGGAACCGGTTCCGCCTTTACTCACTAAAACCCAAATCCGAACCAAACTGAAACCGCAATCGGTCAAAAACCAGAACCGCTTATTGATTTTGTTGGCCGGAAGCAGTTCCATAAAAAAAACCTGTAAACACCTCTACAAGCAGCCATGCTTGAATTAAAAAAAACACTCAAGTGTGATTCAATTTATATGAAATTAATGCGTCAAAATTTACAAGGGATTTATAGTCGAACCCGTGTTATGATAATGATAAAACTTTGGTTAAAACCGCGATAGAATCCACCGTTACATGTATCTGCAAATCTTACTTTAATTGCGTCTTTAAGGATAATGGTATTTTAAGGGGGCATCAATACGTACCCATATGCCCCCTATATCCACAAAGTTTTGACCCCTTTAAGTGCTCTTTTAAAGCAAGTAGTGGGTGATTACTTTATTTCCATTATGTTCATTTACATGTTCTGTTAAGTTTGTTGAATCCTTGAAAAGGCCCTTTTAAGTGTTATTTAAGAAAAGAACAAATTATATCTGAAAATTGGAAAAAAAGAATATCATTTGTTCTTCACTAATTTTAAAAGATTAACTATAACACCCGGAACTATAATAATACTTACAAAAATTATAGTTATAATAATAATAAAGAAACTAAATCGAAAATTAGAAAAGTGTAAGAAAACTGATGATAGATTGAGATGAACCGATGAAGATCAAATCATCATCAAAATAACACAAGTGACCAATTAACGTTACCTTCAACCTACTCTTCTTCTTGATTGACTTAGCTACTTTCAAATCCATCATTTGCTTCAATAAGTTAACATGGAAATCGGAACGTTAATCCCTAATTCATGTTTTGATTTGTAAATTTATACTCCTTCAACCCCAATCGTGCCTTACGACTCCCATTTCTTGTCTCATCTCGCCCTACTTGTATTATGTTCGAACTATGATTGATGTCACACGACTGCTGCGAATCACCTAGTAATTGTCAGGCCACTGGTTCAAATCCCATCAACAACATGTTTTTCATTTTGGGTTTTTCTTAACTATTTTAATTAAATATCATTAGTAAATACACAATAATAATTAAACAATGTTTCCCTATTTTATTTATCAGCCTTGTATTCGTATTTGTTTACGTTAATTTTTTTCGTTTTAAGATTTTTAGTATCGCGCTTGTGTTCTTTGGGAGTGTTGTATACATTTGCAATTGGTTGATTGTTTTAGAACAAATTAACAATCATTAAAAACGGTTTTGAGTCTCTTTTAATATTCGTGTTACCAAGTACTCATATCGGCAAAACAATATTGCTCAAACACTTTTTTATTAAATGGCATTGTGTAAGACACATTTTAGATTATTAGATGCTCACAAATGAATTATTTCAATAAATTATAGGGAAAAATTCACTTTTGATCCTTTATATTTACACAAAAATTTCAGAAATGGTCCTTTATGTTTCAAAATATCAAAATCCGTTCTTCTAAATGTTGAAAATTTGGTCATTTCTTTATTAACTTTATTAAGTATTAACAAAGTAAAGGACTATATCTAAAATTTTATGTAAATATAAAGAATCAAAGTAAAATTTACTTAATTACTTATATGATTTTTTTTGACATTTATGCCCCCTTAACTGTAAATATTTAACAAAGTTAACGAAAAAAGGACCAAGTTTGCAACATTTGAAAACTTAAAATACTGATTTTGACATTTTGAAATATAAATGATCATCTCTAAAATTTCAGGTAAACATAAAGGACATAAATTGGAATTTATTCTAAATTATAATTACTATAATGTAAGGACCTTTTTTTTGTGATGACCACATTTACGACTAGTACAATTTGGTTTTTATGTCGGCATGACAACTGTTGTAACGTAATTTTATAGATGTATTTTTATATACCAGAACATGTCTTTGTTCTAATATCGTAACCGAATTCTTGATGCAACACAAAGGAACCCACTAGTTACAAATAAAATTCAAGAAGATAAAACCAGAGAAAAAAATAGTGACATCTCGAGTCTAACGCTAGAATTGCTTACATATAATTAACATTTTGTTCTTGAAAAGCATCATCCTATTAGGATAAAGGTAAGACTTGTTTTCATCTCACCCCTCTTAGACTCCATTGAATAATAAGATTTACTAAGTATTAGAGGTGGCAATTTTTACCCAAATCAAAGGAAATGAGTTGGTTTGTGTAAACTATTGTAGTATAATGGGTTGAAATTGGTAATATCATAATATTGAATGGGTTGAGATGAGTAGCACTTGAACACAATGCGGGTCAAGATGAGCAACAAAAAAACTATGTAAATGCAATGGATTCAAACATTTAAGAATGATTAATAACATATTTGATGAGAAAATCACTAAAAATTATCCAAATGGACTATTTGTATACTTATAACACATCTAAAGTTAAACTAAATTGATGTTTTTTAAGAACAATCTATTTAGACCTAAATTGATTTTGCTTAAAACTCGCTCTGACCCGCACTCATCCTGACCCGTTACCCAACCCGCCCATTTTGCCACGCATACTGAGTATGTTTGTTTGTTTCTTGATTTAGGTCTAGGAGCTGTACCCAAAGTTGCTGTTTTCATCTACTAGTTCAAATTATATGGAAAAAAAAATTTAGTTTTTCAGGAACAAAGATGCTGGGACATGGATCATATTTAATTGCAAAAATGTCGATTGAAATACACATATGATATACCTTTATAACTACCTACCTTGGTAGTTGAATTATACAAACAACCGCCATCAATGATGCCTTGTTATTTAGTCAACCAGTAAATCAAGATTAGAAACGTGCAAACCGAAGCAACTAATGAAAGAATGATTGTGTCCATCGATTTTTTCTTCTTTATTGCTGAGAGAATGTTGTTCACCTGTTCAAACAAAACATCAACATTTTTGTCATTAAAACCATCCAATCCAATTATAGAAACTACTTTCTAAACCATCCAAATATTCCCATATGTTTCATTTGCCTCTATTAATTTTAAAAAATTTAAATATCTACATAGAAAAATTACACATGATTGGAACACCTAGTGAAAGTTGAGTGACTTTAAAGAGGCAAAAAAAACCTTTTGATGACTTAATTGGAACACTTGAGAAACTTGATTACTAATAGGTGACATAAATTGGATAAATTGATCTAGGAAAACTGTAAAATGTGTGTACTGAGCAACTAGAAATAACTATAGACAAGCCAAAATTGAATCAAGCAATGAATGAGTGGAACTAAGTTAAGCAGGATATGCGCAAATCTATTGGTCAAAGGACAAACGAAAGGTCTGGCACAACAAATGACTTCAATAAAGTTTTTTTTTGAACGGTACTCTCCACCTAAATTACACCATTATTACACCTTTGCATGAGATTGAACCCATGACCTCCCATTTTAAGAGGCAAACATCTACCAAGTAGGCTAGTCCCACATTAACTCTCGAATTCTATCACAAACTCTTTCCATTTTTGAAGCTAAAACAGAAAAAAAAATGATGGATTTGCTCTCTTCATGAGTATTATTGTCATTATTAGTTATTAAAACAAGGAATTTAATTGCAGAACATATATTTATTTTGTTTATATGAAGTTTTCTTGGTTTAAATATTATTTCAAGAATTTATATTTTTTTTCTTTATCTTTTTTAGCATTATTCCCACTCAGTATATATATTATGTTTGTTCTTTTTTTAGACATATGAAGCCTTAACAACAATAGTTATATTGCAGTTTATAGATATTAAGCAGAAGCACTAACAAATCGACTAATTGAATGCATGCATATGTTTTTGTATGTTACAAGTACAAAAACGGTGTGTGTGAAATCTTGTCCTTACCATACAACCTAAACTCTCATTGTTTCCACATGTACATTAATCCTACACATTATTTACTTTTCAAGGTCAAGATTTGTAATGGATTTGCTTTTGAATTCAATACAACTTTCCAGTTTGTAGCATTATTGAACATTTAAGCCATGTAATAAAACATTTACTAATATTCAAAGAAGCCAACGTATATTAAAATCTACATTTCTGTTGTTTTGACTATGTTAAGTTGCACTCTCAAGAGATAATTAAAATAGAAACCTCAAAACATGTGATACTATTTTACTCTTACATGAAAAGTTTTTTAATTTTTATTAACAGGAATCCAATTTGTAAGCAATTAAAAGTAGTATTTGACATAATAATAACCTAATGATGACTATTACTCAGCTCGCATATATCTATACATGTGTATAGTTACTTCTACTCAACAATTATTTGTTTTTATTGTTTTTCTTACATAATAACAACCGACAACTTTCTAAAAAAACTACACACCTGTGTGTGTGTGTGTGAGAGAGAGAGATAAATAATAATATAAATATTGAAAAACCCAATCTTAGAAGTGTGAAATTTTGAAACATTAAATATATAGAATACTTCGCCAACGGGGATATACTGCTAGTTGGGATGGATGTTGTTAGTGAAAAAACTTACAGTTAGGTTGTTTTCTTATACATTTTACCCTATAAACAAACAAACAACTTACCCAGTATATTCCCACTTTTCAGTAGGAAAATAAAATAACTTTATAGTAGCTTACTTACAGTTGGGAGACGACTGCTAACATTGGTCAGCTTTGAATTAATGCCACCAAATGTAGACCGTTGAAACACGAGAGTGCCTAGGGTTTCTTGTGCTTGTGATATCACACCATCTATCTGCAATTAAAACATATAAAAGTTGTAAAACATGAGCTACTAAGAACTCTATTCACTTACAACATTGACCCCGTTATATTCACTGTATGGGTCAAATCTTTAGTAAATGGGACCCACCATCACACACTTATTTCTTCTTACTAATTAAGGACAAGTTATATATGTATAATATCCCTTTATAAGTTTTAACTTTAATCGTGTCGTAAATTTCATAATAACAAATTAAACTTTCAAACACAAAAATATCACACATACACACACACACATATACACACACACACACACGAATATAAAAACAACTTTATCACTGTAAATCATCTCAACACATAATGTTCTCAATGTTGAATCAATAAAGCCAAATGTTAAAAGTAATTGATTACTTTTAATTTTTAATTTACAATGAAATAGATATATGTGATATTTTTAGTGTTTCAAAAGAGTATGCATGAAAACTAGAAAATTATAACAGATGAAGTTTATAACTTTTATATAATATAAATGAATTCACCTGCTTCTCTGAATAAGCCAAACTGATTTTTTTTTTTCAAGCATGGTGAGCAAGGATTTCATGAATCAAGATTTATTTTCACAAAATGCCCATTTGATATGACAACCTTTTGAGACATAAATAAAAATTTTTGCAGAATAAAATACTTGTTATCTTTTAATACACACCTGGCCGGTACTTCTCATGAGAGTAGCACACTCCTTAAGAAGAGATTTGGGACATAAATAAAAATTTTTGCAGAATAAAATATTTGTCATCTTTTAACACACACCTGGCCGGTACTTCTCATGAGAGTAGCACGCTCCTTAAGAAGAGATTGCTCTTGGGATCCACCACCCTCTTCAAGATCTAAGCGTGTTCTGTCAAACTCCCTGAAATCCTCAAGCAGTGATGCATGCTCTCTCTTTGCTCTAAGGCTAGACCGAAGCCGATTAAATTCCTGCGATTAAATAAATACAAGTACAAGCAGTTGGCATTCAAAAGTTCATTCATAGTCAACTCATTTATTTATGCCTTAGTCATTCGGGCAACTTTTCTATTTTATCTCTAATGTGTCAAACACAAATATGAAGAAAGTTATCTTAAAAGGAAAGGGTTCAAATGGATCAAAAAGGAGCTCAAAGTATACTTTTAATGCATAAAAACCTCTTGGTAGTTTTATTGAAAATATAGGTTGCTACTTAAATAATATAAAACTTCTGTAATTTTCTAACACACGAAATAATTTTTCAAATCTAAAGTTTGGACAAGTGTTCCTGATCAACTCAACATTCAAACCATACAATATGATATGTTTGGACCTGCCATTCAGTATCCAGTAAGTCCATCCCATGTATTTTCCCACCTCTAAACTAAGTAGCAACAATGAATAAGTATAATATATACGGTGTTGTAAAAATCGGCCTAGGCTAGGCGCCCGGAAACCTTGTCGATTTTGCCCTAGGCGGTGCCTAGGGCCCGAGGCGGTGTCTAGGTGCCTTTTTTTTTTTTTTTTTTTTTTGGTTTTTTTTTTGTTTTTTTGGCTTTTTCGAGTAAAAAGGACCCAGATTAGTGATTATTCGAGACATTTCTCAACCCAAAATACATAATATGTCTCTAAAACATTGAATCCAACATCTGAAACATTGAATCCTGTCACGAAACATCGAAATCCATCTATACTTTGAATTTTGTGTTTAAATTTGTACTTTGGAGCACTTGAATTAGTATGTTTAAGTTTATTTTTTAAAATATTTGAAGTATTATATTGAATTATTGATACTAATGTGTGTGTATAATAAATATTTGTAAAATTACATATAAAAATTCCAATCCACCTAGCGCCGATTAATCCCGATTTATCCCTAGGCGGTACCTCGCCGCCCGACTAGCGCCTAACGACTTCTACAACCATGATAATATAAATGAAAAACCAAACCACCCAAATTTTCTATGAGTTTCAATCTTTTTAGAGTATATACAAGAAAGTTACATAGTTAAATTGCAAAAGAAGAGTTGCATAATGCTAAAAAAGAACGAGGCTTGAAAATTAATGTACAAGCATGACAAAGAGGATTACCTGCTCACATAAAGTACATAGTTGCCACATTTGAATCTTTTTTTTTTATTTATTTTGTAAATAGGAAAAGAATGATAAAAATCAAGATTTATAAAACCCTTTCCTGAATCCCATCACAAGATATAACTTTGGGTAAAACCAAATGAAATATCTAATCAATTATGAAGTTACAATCATACATTCAAACAAACATTAAATCAGAAACCTCCTACCCGGATCAAATTTTGATCCCTTTTGAATAATTAAAAGCCCAATGAGGTAATATAATAATGTAATTACCTGACTAAGATCATGATGAATTTCTTGATGACGGGTCAATGTATGAGAAAATATTTCTGATCCTCCTGATGATACCCATGCTTGCATTTGTGAAATTACATGATGTAGTTCCTTGAGTAGTTGTTCTACTCTGGATCCAAGGTTATTCTCATTACCTTCATCAACTTTTGATGAAATTAATTTCCGATACAAATGCATTTGATCATCCAACTGTGCTTCAAGCTTCCTTGCCTAAATAAAAAAATACAAAAAAAATTTTAAAAAAAATATATCAAAACTCCAAAGAATCACAATCTAGTATCAATTATTTGACCAAAGACTAATTATTCCCAATTTCTTAATAAATGGAGAACATTACAGCCATTTGTAACACTATTCAGCTCGTAAAAAACACAAGATTACAATTCCAACATCCAGTAAAATCGATCTAGATCCGGATCCAAACATGATTATATTATAAACCCTAATTAATCCTAGAAACCTTAATTCCTCCTAAAAACTTGCTGAAAACTCAAATTCAGCATTTTGTATGAAGCAAACCTGAGATCAATCGATGATACAACACAAATCTACTGTAAAAGCTGTGATTTAAAAACTAAAACACAAACTTGACATGAAAATGTAGCACAGAAAGGGGAAAGAAAAGAAAACCTTATTTCGCAAAGAATCCCAAGAGGTTGGTGGATCCATGAGAGCAGGAGAAGCGGATTCAATTGAATCGATGATTTAGAAGGAGAGATTTTTTGATATTTGATGAACCGACGGTTGATTGTATACGAAAACTATTTGAACAAATAAAATCATTGATATATTTGTTTCCGTTGTATATATAGGGAGGTCGTTCACGAGAACCAATAGACTAATAATATATATAAAATTTAAAGAGTATAAAATTATTTTTTTTAAAGTTTATAAAATTTAATTTTATATCTATTAAATATATGAATATAAATTATTTATTTAGTTTTTATCTGCATTAGCTTCTAATTTTACATCCACTAGATATATAGAGATTGGAGATTATATCTTGTTAAAACCTGATCTTAAAAGACTATTGTTAAATCTTATATGAATCATTGATTTGAAATAATGAAAATAAATACGTGGATCCAATTCTAAGATTATTTCGAAATGGGAATCAATTTGAATATGTGTAGCCAAGTGAAACACGTTAAGTTCCAGCGAATTCCTTGCTAGGCTAGCATTAAGACGCCTAGCTGCCTCAAGGGACGTGGGCTCAAAACCCGCGAGGCATAGGATCTGACCGGTTTTTGAATTTAAGCGCATATTCCATCCATTCTCCTCTTTAAAAAATTATTAAAAAGTTCCATAAATTTTTAATAATAATTTTGAATAAAAAGGCGAAGCTCCAACTACTTTTATATATATATTTATATAAACTAGTTATATTAAACAAAGTGTATAACATATTTAAAACTTTAATAAATTAATTACTTTTTAAAATTACCAAAATATAACTCTATCAAATCTATTCCACTTAATTCATATAAAATTATTTAAACTTAATGTTTTAATTTTTTTAAAAAAAATTTAATAAAATAATATTGTGTGTGTGTATATGATTGTTTAAATAAATTATTTATTCAAACAAATTAGTATTTTAAGACCAAGTTTTCAATAAACACAACAAAGAATAATTTTAAATAATTATTCAAAAGTATTAATTATAATCTTTAACAAATATTTCCAATTAATTGTTTATTTAGTAAAAGTTCTTAAATGTTGATTCAAAATCCAAGAATCATTAAGAGTTATAAACAAGAATAATTTCTTAATTATTCAAAAATATATTCATTAATAATCAATATAATTTTTTGCATGTACTTTCACACGTAAATATTGAGCTTTATTTTAAACTATCGAACAACATGTAAAACAAAAACAAATGGATGGAATGTGATATTCAAATATTATAAATTATTCAAATTCAATTAGGAATATTTATTTATACAAGTAAATAAATAAATATTCCAATTGGTACCATTTGAACTTAGAATTATTCTTTTAGACTTCCATAGTACGCCATAGTTTTAGAACATCAAAACTTGAGCTTAAAGGAATGCTAAGACTATATTGCCGATGAACTCTAAGCACTACCTTTGACTTAGTTCTCTATCAAGTATCACTTGACTAGCTAAGACACCAAGTAAGTTTCACTCATACTCTCTCTTTTACTTTTGTATTTAGGAATGTTACATATGTTATACAAATCAATGTTATTCTAGAGTCAAAAACCATAAATAGATGCAAACTCGTAATCTAAGTTGTTTGACTTTAATGTGTTAGTATGTTCATTTGTTTATATGTTATGTGCTAACTTGTTATGTCATGTATATCTGGTAACTAGTAATCCTTGTAAAATAACTTAGGTTATTGTATACGCAAAGGTGAAAGAGTCAATAATCAATTCTGGTAGCTAGTAGTCTTTGCATAATAACTTCGGTTATTGTATAATATAAAGGTGAAAGAGTAAAAAAAAAAGCAATTGTTGTACTAGTAGCCTTTTCAATAACTTAGGTTATTGAATTACAAAGTGAAAGAGCCTAAAATAGTAGCATTTCATTAATAGGCTTTTTCATTAATGGCATATGTTATAACTTAACAAAGGTGAAAGAATCAAAGAAAACATATTGAACTTGTAGAATGTGTGTTTTAGGTCATATCTATTTGGGTTATGTTTGCATTTAAGCTTTAAACATATCCATTTATATAAACTGTACGAGTTACTCACCAACTATGCAAATAATTGACCAAATTTATTTTACATATGTAACATGCTTAGGTGAAGGCATGATGAAGACATAGAATAGTAACAGTAGACATAGTTTAAACATTAAAACGATGTTTAGAATTTCATTTATAATTTGGGTAATTCAATGAACATAATGTTTTATTATGCCTTAATGAATGTTTTTGTTTGTGTTGTTAATAATGATGCATTAAATATTGAAACATTATAATAGCAGTACGAGCTAATGAATAATCAAACTCGCGCTCCGATGTATTTTGTCGTCGGTCGGGGTGTGACATAACATTCAAATCAAAACTAACTAGAACTAATACTTTGCATCTATAGTTTGTTTGAATATATAATTGTACAAATTTGAATATGACAAGTGTTACATCTCTAAAATTATAAAATGTAAAATGTGAGTTTGGGGAAAACTCATAGTTTTTATAGTGATCCAAGTTATTTCACCAATAAGTTGTGAAAGTGGAAGATCGCACATGACCCTAATGTTAATCATAGAATTGTATAAGTACAAGGAATATAGTCTAAGTTTTTCATACCCTAAGTTTTTCAAGTAATGGATATATTTAATGAATTCTTAGGTTAACTATGATTCTCCTAATAATAGAGTTCTTGGCAATGTAAGGTATGTAGTCATTTTGAATAATAGATTTGAAAATATTTACTTGGATAATTTAATTAAATATTTTATAAGTTTTGTATAAAAGTACTAGAATACTAATATTAAAATATTCTATATTTATTTATATAAGATTTACTGTTTTTATTGTTTTAAAAACTATAGTTAATGTTGTTTTTATTAGATTTAGCTTTTATTTAAATAAAAATAAATAAAATGTTCGGAATTTTATAAATAATTATATAAAAAGAATAATTATTTATAGCCTCCTATTAAAACTCTAATTACATATATATTAAATTGTGAGTTTTATTTAAATAAAATAATTTATTTAAAAAATTTATTTTCAGATTATATCTATATCTATACTATATAATAAATAAAGGTTTTGATAAGACACATCACTACATGTCACTATTGTAGACAACCTAAAAATTAATTTTCCCGCTTCTCTTTCATATTAAGTGTTTGTAAATAATCTTTTATTAGATTTTGATTTTTCTTATTTCTCTTCTATTAAATAATAACAATTTTATTCAATCTAACAAATAAAGTTATTACATCGTAACATATTATTTAATTTTTTGTAGAAATCTTTGACAAATATGTAATATGTTATTTAAAATAAATAATTTTAGAATTTATTTATTTAACATGTGTATTACACATGTTTTTACCTAGTATATATATATATATATATATATATATATATATATATATATAGGGAGAGGTTCAAATGTTAACCCTCCCTTATAGCGTTAACCGCTTAACCCTAGCGTTTTTTGTCCGAATCTTAAAATTTTTTTTTTCATGGTTTTTATTATGTAAAAATAGGGGGGGTTTCTTTTTTGTGTTTTTGCTAATTCATCACCGTTTAGAAGTTATTGTAAGTGTAAGTTACTTACACTTACTTACATTTACTGCATCAGATACGGTTTTGTAAGTAAGTGTAAGTAACTTACACTTACAATAACTTCTAAACGGTGATGAATTAGCAAAAACACAAAAAAGAAACCCCCCTTATTTTTGCAAAATAAAAACCATGAAAAAAAAAATTTTAAGATTCGGGCAAAAAACGCTAGGGTTAAGCGGTTAACGCTATAAGGGAGGGTTAACAATGGAACCTTCCCCTATATATATATATATATATATATATATATATATTCAGAATATTAAAATAATTTGCCTTAAATTAAATTGAAAACCACATCCTTTCTATCGTGATGCTTCCATTTTTATCACCAAGTCCTAAATACTAAATATATAAATAATTTTAGATGTCATTATGTGTTTATCCCCACCAGTAATTCATGCACAATAAATTAAGATTGCCACGAAAGGTTGCTTAGTTCGCACTTCATAAGATTTTTTATAGATCCTTATTAGATCTATTCATGAATTAAATTTAGTAAAAATTGACTTTTCTATTTTGAAACTATTCCTTTCTAAAATTACTGTAGTTGATTTTCATGTCATTTGTCATATATATACATAAACTAGCATTAGAAATCCATATATTATATGTGTTGAATAAATATAATATGTTATTAACAATAATTATTTTAAAAATCTATATGATTTATTAGCTATTGGTGAAATAAAAAATATTAATATATAAAAGTTATAAAACAAATAATAATAAAATTCAGAAAATATAAAATTATATTTTAAGATAATATATAATTTAATCTTATTATACTATATTAAGTTTTAGTAAATTAGTAAATTATTAGAATAAGAAGATATATAATTTTTAATATTTAATTATTAAAAATTGTTAGAGTTTATTTTTTTTTGAACGACAATTGTTAGAGTTTATTAGGAGGAAGAAACAGGAAAACAAATTTTATATTTCACCAGAGTGTGACACGTGTTTCATCAATATGTAGTGTATTGAATATAAAACCAATTTTGAATAAAAAAATTGTAAACAAAATATATGAACACCTGTACTTGTTACTTTATGATACTTGTGAGATAATTACAAAAAGAGTAAATTATGGTTTTGAATCTTCTTGTTTAATTATTTTAACTATTTTAATCTAAAATAAAATCTTCTATCAATACGGCTCATACGGTTTAAACAACCAACTTTTTTGACCGCCAACCATAACTATTCTAAAGGAATCACAAGAGAGGGTTGTGCGTCAAAACCGTTAAATATTTTTGATTGAAGGCTACTTGTTTAAAGCGCAAGGATTGCATTAATAGATTTCATTTTGAGTTGATATAGTTAAAACGCTTAAACAATTGGTGCAAAAACTGTAATTTACTCTTACAAATACGATTATTCGCTAACTCATCTTTCTCTCATACCTTAAAAGCACTTTGTACAAATAGATTATACAGTTCTTGTAATTCTATGATTAAAATGATTCTTTATTAAACTTTAGCTAATCATAAGAGAAATTAGAAATTTGGTTCAATTAAACAGTCTTTAAACATCAAACCAAAATCTCACCTTGAGATCTGTATATTTGTAATAATAAACTCCAATATAACAACAAAAGACCCTAAAAATGTTTTAGCTCCTATGGTCAAAAACAAAGTCAACTATAACTAACAACATTGGTATCTCCATGGTATACCTTGATTAGTAAATTGTGATAATGGCATAAAGATCTAGCCCCATTTTTTGTGTAATAAAAAGTCAACAATTAACATGTTTGATGTTCCTACTCCAGGACAATGACACCAGAACCGTGTGTTTCCTGATTTGACCTATTTTGACCATCAGCATTAGGCAATGCATCTTCAGTTGCCATATCAGCATTTGCAGACCCATTTACTGGACCCGGTTCATGCTGATGTGGACTTGAACCTGTCATATCACCGTTAATCTTCTCATTTTCGGTTATAGGTGAGATGATTTTGATGATTTCTTGATGTAATGATTCCACTGGTTCAAGGTTCTTTTTCAACTTGGAAGTTGCAGGTTTGGTCCCTAAATATGTTTCTACTGCATCAACGGCGTTTTCCTCGTAAATCTTGCACATCTGCAAATCACAGGTTTATTTCCACAAGGTATTAAATTCGCTGCAAATTTTTGTATATACATATACATATGTATGCATATATATATGGATATATAGGGATTGAATCTTATGAAAACCCATTCTTAGAGACAAACAAACAAACAAACAAACTTACCCAGTATATTCCCACTTTTCAGTAGGGTTTGGGGGGGAAAGATAGACACAAACCTTACCCCTATCCCAGTTGGGATAGAGAGGCTGCTACGAAGGAGTCCCTGGCTCAAAGTTATTGTTTGAAGTTGATCATCCCAACATTTTTAACGTTATTTTCACAAAATAAGTAAAATAGTGTTAAAATTAATGCAATTTTACTTTGGCCCCTTGAGGGCTCACACATATATACAATATGTGTACAGCACAAATGGGGCGTAAAACCCAATCTTAGAGAGAAAACTCTTAAACCCTATGTGAACTATTGATTTGAAATCTTGAAAATAAATATGTGGTCCAAATTAAACCTGAATAAAAAATTGGGTTTTGAATAAACAAATCATTTTTAATGTGGGTTAATGTGGACCACATATTTGTTTTCAAGATTCCAAACTAATGGCTCACATAGGGTTTAAGGGTTTTCTTTCTAAGATTGGGTTTTTATAGGATTCAACACACACACACACACACACACACATATGTGTGTGTGTGTGTATAGAAATGTGCGAGAACTAATATTTTGTTGACAACTAAAAGAACCATTTATAGTCTATAACAGTTCTTTTGGTTCTCAACTTTTAGGTTCTCATTGTCTATGAAATCGTATGATAATTCATTACAACCCCAAATTGATTTGATTTGCCCCTTAACAATAAATAGATGAGGTGTACAGTGTACTGTGATCCTAGAGGCTAAACATTATTCTCCAACTACAAATTTCACTTAAATTGTTGTAAATTTTGGAGAACTTGTGAACGAAAAATCAAAATTTAGTAACAATTACTAGAAAAAAAAATGGCTTTAAAAATAGTAACAAGATCCAGAGTACATCATGATTTGAAAGGAAAAGCTGACATTAAGAAGTCAATGTGTAATTTCTTTTTAAATACTTGACAATTGCTTTTAGCAAGATGAAGAAAGATATGAATCTCATATGTATGAATACGAGTAAATTCATTTCACCATATAATAAAAACATTAAAATAATTAGTTACCTCGTTATATAGGCGAACCATTGCCAAACAATCTGGTTTATCGTCACAAGCAGCAGCCGATATTTCTTCTGCAGCTGTACAAACATATAGGTCATGATTTGACTATTACCAAGATAAGAGATAAAATGTAATCCATTGCCATCATTTTATCTTAAATTAATATATTTAAGCACTTACAAATACGTGCAATCTGAGGTAATTGACCAATCATCTGGGTCACAGTTTCATTTTGGCTTGCGATTGGCGGTTTGACTACAACCTTTTGTTCAGTCTCCATATCATCACTTCTAATCATGGTGGGTTTTTCATCACCCTGTATACACATTCACATTTCACAATAAAAAAGAATTCTTTGTAAACTAAAAAATAGTAAACCTACTAAACGCTTGATCAATAGGTTCAAAGGAAAAAACAGACTAGAAACTAAGACCTACTTGAAAAAGACTGTTATCGAGAGAAAAAGTGGCAAAAAGAGTGAGCGGGTAACAGGTCAAAACGAGTAAACTTTTGTGCGGGTCAAAACAAGAAGTTTTTGTCAATGATATAATTTAATGATTTTACGCATTTAGCCAGTTAGATATAAAACAAAACATGATTGTATACTTAAAAGCATAATGTTGGCTTCTTTAGTATTTAGAAAGTAAAAGTTTTTAACGTTTATTTCAAATAAAATTGAGTGAACAAGAAAAATATTAAAAATACTTGTAAAAGCCGACTTACAAAGTATTCTTTTTGGTATTCAGCATTAAGTCCTTTTTCGAGTAGTATGACACGCTTTTTGACAAACTCAACCACTCTTCTCTGCATTTCTCTAAAGTGATATAATGCACTATTTGAAGCAGCAGAATCTTGTGGTTGACCTCCAGAAGCAGCTGTTTGACCATCCAGACTGCCGCCAGCAGGGGCAGGAAACTGAGGCTGAGAAGCCCCTGGGACACCTAGATTTACAGGGAGACTCAATTCTTGACAGATGACTTCCTGAACCCTTAAATCCTTGTCATCAACAATAGCTTGCCATCTTCCATAACCGTGCCTTTATTAAAAAGGAACAAATGATTACATATATTCTAATAATAACAGACTATAACTAAATTAAAAAAATAGAATAATAAAAGGTTACTTCAACACAGCACGAAGTAGGGTTCGATCATGTTCTTCCTTCCAGTATTTTAAACCTCTTAATCCTGGATATCGATAAATTATGTCATCCGTGAAAAGTGGAGCAGATTGATTTTCTGAAGGATTTTTCACCTAAAAAATTAAGATAATAAAAGTTGGTCAAAATAATTAATTAAACTACATAAAATCAAAACTATTTTTTTACTTGAAGGCTGGCACTTACTTTATCTCTTACAAGAAGCAAGACTGCAATCCTTACAAGTACATCCTCTATCCTTAGTCCTTCCTTTGGAACACCATCTGTATTAAAAATAATTATATATATATTACAAATGATTAAAATCCACAATAACAGAAGTTCTATAGAGAAAAAGGTCACCTGAAAAAGTTGCTGCATCCGTAATATCTTCTGAAATGTGTGACAAGAAGAGAGTTCCATAACTGCATGTCAATAACAAACAAAAAAACCAAAACATTTTCAAAATCCCATTAAGATTATTAATCTGATGAAGTCTCATGAGTATTCAATATTTTATCAACCATTAACACTAAATATTTCCTTTTCCCATTAATTATAATTCCACCAAAAATCACCACTTAAAAAACATAACCCTGTTGGAGAAAACATATAAGAGTAAAGAAAAACAAATATGGGAATTCAAATACAAACGATACAAGCCAACTGACAAAATTCTACCTTCTAGTTTCGAATTTCACATCAAATAGGATTTTTGCCTCATAACTACCAGACATTTTATTACTGTAGTGTGTTCTTATAGTTAAAGCGTTGACTTCTAATATACAAATAGAACAAGTTTTATTACAGTTTCTAGAGACAAGTAACACATTTAATACTAGTCAAATACTACAACAATAATAAAATAAAGTTGATGTAAAAGTAAAAGAATTACAACTCTTACACTTTAATTTCTTCATAACTCTTCTGCTTCAAACGTGAAGTAAATTCTGCCCAATCAAAGTCTCCAACCCCAAATCTGCAATATATTTTACGTATTTAGTACTACCACAAAAGGTGTAAAAAAGGTCAAAGCATTTTTATCTCTTAAAAGATGAACACTTTCGCATTTATCCTTTCTAAAAGTGAAAATTTTCATAGCATAGTTGTCATTTCAACACACTAAAAATATCATATACTTGTCTGTTTCACTTAATAAAGAAAGAAAATTATGGCCAGAAAATGATCTCACAATAAGAACATTGTTTTCCTATTTGTTTATCTATTAAAACAAATTGTTATAGATACTGAGTTTACTTACAAGTTACAACAGCATAGATAAATACGGTATTTAGTGTTTTGGAATGGGAAATATGCTATCATGGAAATTTAGATTTTTCGAAAAGAAATCTTTTATTTTAGCTGGATAAAAGATAAATACAAGACTAGACCTCATCAAAATTTGAACAAATTGTGCCCGTTGACTTTGATTAAATCCGAGTACTCTAAAGGCTCTCCCTTCACCTTCCATAAGAGGAAGCAGCTCAGCATTGTCAACTGTAAAAACAGATTAAAAAAAACATGTTTCAAACTTATAAAGAATTTAAACTTATAAAATAAAATATGTAATTGAAATATTTACCACGTGTTTTCTTCCTGTAAGGCTTTCTTGAGGGTGCTCCACCTGAATTTTCCCCATCAGATAACTCTGCTTCATAATTATCGTCAGCATCAGAACTTACATCTTCCAATCCAGCAAGATCATCATCTTCAACAGATACCATCTAAAATTTACAAAAGTAAAAAATAATATTTTAATAACAATATAAAATTGAAATAAACAAATTTTACATTTGTTCTAAGATATAAGGTTTCTATAGAATGACTGGTTACAATAATTAAAAAGTTCAACTAGCAAAATGTAAACAAAAGAAAAAAAGTCCTGATATTCAATGTAAGGTGTCCTTCTCCATGAGGTTGAGGGTTCAAATCTCACAAAGAAGAAAAAGTGAAGATTTGGGAAGTATGATTAAAGGACGTGTGAGTTAGATGCTTGATGCTTCTAAAAGCGAGTAATAGTAAAAAAGTTACTGATCACTCAACTGAAAATATAATATTTAAAAATTACCATGCACTTACTAGATCACGATAAACATGTAAAAAGATAAGCTAAAAGTTCTAAAAAAATGTATCTAGCATAACCAACATGCCAAGTTCTTAGGGATTGTATGCAACTTAGTGAAACTTGCAAACAATTAAGAATTCACAAATTTGTGTGAAAGCAAGTATTTGTGAGTACAAAGTGCAAATAAAAATATACAGTGCAAAAAATTCAATATTGGCTTCGATTTGAAAATACAGGAAATGCTTTAACACATGGCGTGAAAAATGAAAACAGGAATGAATGGCAAATAAAATTTTGTTGATAATGTTTACCATATGAGAGTACATATAGAAAAAGAGAGTTAATTCTTTCAACCACATGGTGCCATGTGTACTTTTTTACTTCATATGCTCCTAATTGCTTGAAAAACGTCTATTATTCAGCTTTAATTATTATTGAAAAATACCTGCTTTCGGCTTCTTTTTCCCTTGCCCATAGAGTTAAATTCTTCAACTCTGTGCTCTTCATATCTATCTTTTAACAATTCCTCCCAATAGTTTGATCTTTCTATTGCTGCACTTTTATTCTCTGCCAAGGGTTCTTGCATTTCCTCTTCCACCCTTGACTCTGCTTCATCAATGTACTCAAAATTTGCCACCTAATTATATACAAAAAGATGGCAATATTCTAACTTGATTTCAAACATTAATTCCTGTCTTAAAGCAATACCAAACACCACACATACCTTAAATGCTTTCAAAAAGCCATCTTCTTCGGCATCATCCATTGCAGCATTCTCTTCTTCTGTGTAATCACGATTAAGCAATCTGTTCAAATTTAAGGAGTTACGAAACCAAGTATATTTGATCAAAGCTACAAGAAGAAAACTATTAACTTTCCAATTTCCATAACAACAAAGTAATCATAAATAATTATAGGGCTTTTTGCATAAAATATCAAAATTAGTTTTCACATGTCCCATTTTAGTTGTATGTTTTTTATGTAGAACTGAGTCATTAAAAGTTTGTGTACCATTTTGGTCATTTTTGTAATCATTAAATTTAGCATTTTACATAATATTAAAGGGCAATAATTGAGAAAGTTTGATGGACTTTTACAGAATTCACATGCAAGTCCCTAAAGAATATTTTTTAATAATTGAACCCCTGGTCTATTATAAAATAACAAAGAGAAGCATCTTTTCGTTATTCTATAAAAAGTAAGAATTAAATCATGTAAAAACAAGGACTTCTAGATAAATTAAATCAAGGGATTTCAGAGTTAGGTTTTAAGTCGAGGGATTTAATCATTCAAAATAAGGTGCAGGGACCTATGTACAGATTTAACAGAAGTCCAAAGGGTTTTTCAACAATTGCCAAATTGATTTTATACATAAACAAACATCTTTATACAGAGTTCTTCATTTTAACAGCTGTTTTTTTTTGGCATACAAAATGACCCAAACAGGGAACAGTGCCATCTCTTATAAACTCACATGTACAAGAAAAGCAGGACAACTGAAAAAAAAATATGATGGTATTTAATGGAAAAAAAAACTATTGATATATAAGTGCGAATAAAACTATTCACCTATCTATTGCAGCATCATCATAATGAATTTGTCTTGATTTCATTGCCTCGTCATTCTCATCAGCAAATAATTCCTTTGAGCCATATCTTATGATGTCATCAAGCTCTTCCTACATTGTAGTAAAATCACAACGCAATGTACACACATACTTATATACATACACACATGCACACAATTATATATCAGCTTTTTTTACAATGTAATATGTTTCTTTAAGAAGGTTTCCCGCATTAAATGCACCTGATTGATGTTTTGATTTTTAAGCTTGCCAACAACCAAATGCTCCAGAACCATCTTCTTTTTGGTCATCTCCATCATCCTTTCTTCAATTGTACCTCTTGTAATGAGTCTAAATATCATCACCTGCAAAATGACAGTTACCATAATTCATACAAACATACACTATTAATGGTCAATTTGACCAATTTACCAATGGAAGGGTCACTCTAGATTGTGGTTAATCTCAATTGGTCAAAAAATATAATTTTCTGAAATGAGAATGGATCAAAAGGGTTTAAAGTCACCCAAAGTTCATTTTTATTGCATACAACCTCCTACATTACTGTTACACAAAGATTTTGATTTTTGATGTAATATTAATATTAGAGTTGTAAAAATAAGCGACAATTAATCAGAGATTAATCTCTAGTCTGTCGTCTACCACTTTGATTTCCCCTTATAGGCCAATTAATCGATCTCCCTAAAAATCAGTCAAAAAGGGGACTAGGCCAACCAAATCAGCCCAAAATCAACCATAAAAGGCCAGATTCTACTTCTTGCGAAGTTTTGTCAAATTATGAAATTCTGTCAAAATTCCGGCGAGATTTCTAGCGACCTTTAGGACACCATGCCAGTTGCCACATGTAAAATACCTCCTATACTACATTAATCAAAGATCTTTATATTATGTTAATAAACATATCATTTTGTATGCATCATTAACCCGTTAATTATTTATAAGGAATTCAAGAAAAGACAAAGTATGTCAACTAAACCCAACCTGACCCAGTTCAGCATATACTAAAGATGACAAGTTTCAACCCAAGCCCATTATGAGTCTATGACCGCATCTAACCTTATTTTTCTGTCCAAGACGATGAGCACGGGCCATAGCTTGTAAATCAGCATGTGGATTCCAATCACTGTCATAAATAATAACTGTGTCTGCAGTGGCTAGGTTTATACCAAGACCACCGGCTCTAGTAGACAATAAAAAGCAAAACCTAGAAGAACTGGCAGCATTGAACCTATCAATTCGAACTTGTCTTTCACCACCACTAACTTTTCCATCAATTCGTTCATAAAGCCATTTCTGAAGATTAAAAGTCAGATCAAAGTCAAAAGTGAAAACTCAAAACTGGTAGAGCACGCCTACCTTGTAATTGCAATAATCTTCTAGCAAATCCAGCATGTGCTGAAATTGTGTGTATATTAAAACTCTATGTCCTTGCTCTTTCAGCTTCACCATCATTTTGTCCAAAAGTTGCAGTTTCCCAGAAGCTTCCAATAGTTGTCTGACGAATGGAAATTGACATTATGAGTAATCACTAAAAACAGAGAAAAGTATCTAAAAAGAGTTCAAAATATATGACTTGTAGAACTCATTGGTGTCTTCTGGTTCAACTCCCTCCAGCATGAAAGGGTGACAACAGAGCTTACGCAGTTCCATAACCACATTAATAAGAGATATCTGAATTTAAAGCAAAATTTATAGAATTTTATTTTTTTGAATTCAAAAGGTAACTTGAAATTGTAGGTTTCCGCACTCAAAAAGCTCAAATTTCACCTGAGCACCACCTCGGCGAGTTAATAACTGATAGTTGCGAGTTAAAATTGCTTTGTAATACTCTTTCTGTTTACTGCTTAATTCCACACGCAAAATGAGCTCTTTTTTAGGTGGTAGCTTCTTCATCACATCTTTCTTCACCCCTGCCAATTATATATACCAAAGATATACATGAATTCTTATAAAGTATAAGTGAAACAAAGCAAGCACAGATTTCACTTGTATACTTCTTAGAAGATGTGGAGCCAACATCTTATGTAGCCTTGAAACCTGCTCTTCTTGATTGATATCCTTAAATTCTTCTTGAAACTCCTCCAAGCTTGCAAACTGCAAACATTTGCAGTGAAATATAAAGATGTTTTACAGTGTTTGCATCTCACTATGTAATATTACAAACAACTAGTACTAAAAAGCTGCAAGAAAACTGTAAAACTAACCTTTCCAGCATCAAGAAAGTGCATGAGCATGAAAAGCTCATCCAAATTGTTCTGAAAAGCATATGCAATTCACAAAAAAGTATATTAAAAGACTAAAAAAAACTGTAACATAAATATGAAGGAACAAATTTATCCAACAATTGCTAATGAAAAAATAAATAAATAAAATTAAAAAAAAAAAACCTGAAGAGGTGTTCCAGTCAATAATGTACGATGTCGGGTGTTAAACTGCTTCAATGAAGAAAACAATTTTGAATCTTTATTTTTAAGACGATGGCCTTCGTCCACTATCTACACATATAAAAACAATTAACCAAAAAAACATGTAAATGATGAAAAAAAAATAAAAATATTTAGAAAATATAAAAAAGGTACCATTGTCTCCCAATTTATTGCCTTCAACGACCCATTATCTATGTTAATCATTTCATAAGAAGTCAATATTACATCAAATTTTATCCTTTCTTGTTTACTTTCACCAATCCCATGACTGGACTTCTTCTTTTTTTCCTTCTTATGAGACTTAGGGAAATAAAATTCATATTCTCTAATGACATTACGAGCAGCAGCCGTTCCAACATACATAACCTGCAGTGATTACCTTGGTATAATGGAAAATAAACTTAATTCGACCAATAATATTAGAATATAAAGATTTTGTGACTTACAACATTCATATGAGGTGCCCATGTGGCAAATTCTCGCTCCCAGTTCCTTAATGTAGAAAGTGGAGCTACTACTAAATGAGGGGATACATTCTCTTCATATAAAGATGCCAAAAAAGCAATACTTTGTATCGTTTTTCCTGAAAATTAACGTATAAAAATAAAAATACATTTGATACAAAACCCACTTTGGTTTATTCAAGACGAAAATATAAAAAGGATCCAGCTGTTGTTTCGGATAGGGTATTGGGTATGTTATTTAGTGATGGGTAGTTTTTAGTATGTTAACTGTTGTTTCTGTTTTTGATAGATATAGGTAGTATGTTATTTGGTTTTGGTCTGTGAATTTATAAAGTTTGTAATCAGAGACTTGCCCCGACGAATCGAGCCAACTTGTGTTCAATCTATCATTATCCTTTCTAGTAATTCTTGTTACTATCAACTTTCTAATATATACAGAAAGCAGAAAACAAGATTTAAAAGAACAATGTTAACTTACCAAGACCCATCTCGTCTGCAAGTATCACATGTGTTTGTTTAGACCAAGAAAAACGCAAGAAATTCAGTCCTTCAAGCTGGTATGGATGGAGCTCACCTATAATTGCACCAAATTAAAAGGATTACTAAATTATTCAATATAAAAAACACAAAATCAAAAAAAATATTTTGATACCTCCAGGAAGAAATTCAGGACTTTTCTCAAACTGCTGAAATTCTTTTAACTTGTTCTTTGAGTCAATTGCATCACGAATGTTGCTTTTTTGTTTCCTTAGTTTTCGATATCTAGACTGCAATCTATTAAAATTCTCAATTTGTTGTTGAAATGAAGAGATATCTGATTCTGATTCCCAATAACACTCATCATAGCTAAGTCCTACCCATTTTACGTAATATTCTTTTTCCTCATCATCTTGCCTGGTTCATTCATCACATATCATACATCCTTTGTTTCAGTCATCATTTAAATGAGTATTAAATATCAGATAACCATAATAAGTGTTTATTCTTTTTTTAAAAGTCACCTGCATGCAAGAATTCGATCAACCATTGTATATTCTGGTCTAATTGGGACAAAATCATCTTCTGAGTTGTTACCGACAGGCATTTGCTTGCGAAAATTGTTCACTTTTGTCCTTAGACGAGGTAGTTCCTTGTAAGCTTTTATAAACTCTTTTTCTGGTACCCTAATATGCAAACAAAAAAGAATGAATTACTTAAAAAAGATCATAAAATAAATTTAGCATGCAATTTAATAAATATAAGTAGATCTACCATGTGCAATGAAGATAAGATAATCCTTTCCATTTGACAAGATATTGCTTCACAAAAATCTGTTTTGAACCAAGTTTGGAAGCATCAATATCGTCAGCAACAGTAGGCCTCATTTCGCAATCCAGGATCTTTTCTATATCATTTAAAGGATTAACCTGCAGGTAATAATGTAGTACTGATATCAAATTGTATCATGTAAGTATGAATTAATAGTAACTTATAAAGTTTTATTTCACAACATACACATATGGGACATCTCCAGGTGGTGGGAAGAGGAGCTTTTAGAGGTGGTAATAAACACTTAGGGTGGTATTTATAAGTGCAAGTTTCACAAACAAGCAGATTCTCCGACTCACCACACGCATTACATGAATCCTCTTTCTGAAATATTTAACCAAATGATTAGTTTAACATCTTTAAGTGTGATAAATTGTTTTCATGCAGTTTCTAAGACATTATTCAAGCTTATAAATATGGAAAGTACCGCATCATCTCTGACAATTTTCTCGACAGTTTCTGATTTTTTGGATTTTCCAAGCAGGAGGTCTAACTCATCATCAGATTCATCCAAACTATAGCGGGGCCGCGAATCAGATCTAACACGAAGCCTCTCAGCTAAGCTACTCATCCTCTACAACCTAAGCAGCAAATTTATTATCTTTCAGTGACAATAAAAACAATACAAGGAGCTGTTTGGTCACCTCTATCTCTATGTCATTAAGGGCAAGTGCAGAACCAGCAAGAAGTCGACTGGATAAGAGGCTCTGAGCCTGTTAAGTGCTGAGCCACTAATTGTTTGCACCTCTGAACGAATGTGCTGACTATTTTACCCCAATGTGTAGTTGTGTACCCAATTCAGCAAACCCAATTCATGTTATTCATGTTCTACCCATTTTAGCAAACCCAATTAACCAAACCCTCCAGAAATAGACACTCGATCAACACAAAGCAACATAGATCGACGGTCCTTCGACGACATCACAGATCCACGGACCCAGAAATCGAAGAAACTTCGAGCATTGACAGGATAGAAATCGATGGAGGATGAAATCGTACCTGGGGTGCCGACAGCCGGAGATGATATCAACGGTGGTGGTTGTATTTTGCGTCGATCGGTCGCTCGATGGTTTTGGGGGAGTGAGCGACGATGAGGAAAAACGAGAGTGAGAGACGGTAGGGACTGGGGGAAAAGAGAGAAAGATACACTAGGTTTTTTTACTGCATATTATTCACATCTTCAACCAAACAGTGCTAGTTCAGTACTTAGGGACTGTTTGGTAAGGTCTGAATGGCTCCATTCAGCTGTTTTTGTCTGAATCGGTCCGACAATGGATGTTTGGTTAAAAAAATACATCTGAATGTTACCATTCAGATCTAAATGGTTCAGGTAAAAATAAAACCGAATGGTAATTTACACCTATTCTCCCCATCCAGCCCCTCATTTGAAACCCTTTACCTCAACCCTAATTCACGTTCTTCTCCAGCCGCTTTCTCCACCGTCAGCCACCATCCTCGCCGGCAGTCACCATCCGCCGACAACCACCGCAGTCACCATCCTCGCCGACAACCACCGAAGTAAGTTTATCTTATCCATTTGTGGAACTAATTTTGAATCTCTTGTTGAGGTTTTACTTATTTGTTGATGGGTCTGAACATGATTTTAAGGTTCATATTTATGTGGTCACTGTTAAGGTTCAAATGTTACCAAACAACCCCCTTAATGGTTCAGACCCTCTTAACCATTCAGACATCTTAATCGTTCAGCATTTAACATTTAATGATTCAGACGCTACCAAATGGCCCCTAAGAGCTTACTAAATTACTAAATTATTATTATTTTTTACTGTAATCAAACATTCTAACATTTGATTAATTCAAAGGTTGTCTTCTAATTAAATTATCAAAAGAATACCAAACACTTCATAGATATGATCATTGGTGGTTTTTGTTTTCTCTATTTCAAGATAATAAAATAAGACAGCATGTTTATACTTGCTAGCATACTACTCCTTATGAACAAACAAATTTAAACGGTATATCATCACTATTAGGTTAATAACTCGTGTATTACACGAATTGTGTAAAGAAAATATTACATGGTAACTAATAAAAATATAGGATTTAAAAAACAATTTTTGATATAAGATATATATGATTGGATTTATGTATATATACATATCTTAAATAACAAAACAATATACCATTTTTTAGCTTTTTTTTAATTTATTTTTTAACATTTTATTTTTGAAATTGTTTAAAAAACATAATTTTATATATATGAATCATGTTGTTTAAACTTCTGGTTTTTTTGTTTACTTTTAGGAAAATTGTTTTATATAATTTTTATTTTCAAAATCTATTTTTTAATAAAAAATTTGATTTTTAATTTATTAAAAATGTATTATTAATATAAAAATGTATAACTAAAATCATTAGTTATTAGCATTTAATTTAATTATTTAATATTTAATATAGAGAATAGATATGCATTTTATAGGAAAGAGAATTAGTTAACATAGTAAGAATGTGAATATGTCAAAAGTGCTTTAAAAAACTGACAAGTGGCATGCGTGGTTTAATAATTTGACAAGTGTCATTTAAGTTACTTGTTTATTATAAGTAGAAGCTTCAGTAATGTTTGTACGAAAAGAATGAAGACAAACCTTACTCATATTCCAGTTGGGATAGAGAGACTGTTCATACCGCTCCTTGATGGTAAAACAAAAAATGAATATTGAACTAAAGTACCAAACATAAATAACACCAGTAGAATGCATAACAAAGGTATTGGGATTTAGTTCAAAGTTGCAAAAAATCTTCAACATGTTATGAAATTCGTTTCTTTTATGTCTAAAATGAGGTTTAGAGTCTTTAGACAATAATGAAAGTACAACTTTAGAATAAATTTATACGTATGTCACAAGTTGGTGCTTTGTGTGAAAAGCAAACACATAACTTGATGTTAAATTCCTCAAATGGTAAAAATACAATGCAGAACAATGTAACCCTTTTGATGTTAATTTAAATCTTGATTAGATTGTTCCGATCGGAATAACGACGATCAGTGTCATGGAACAGGTTTCTATGCTCACGTACGGCTCCATTGTTTTCCCACCGGTGAATAGACCAATACACTGCAAACAAAATGACGGTATAATATTACAATAACAAAAAAGAAAACATATTTTATCTCCAATTTCAAGTTAGCTAGGTTTTTTCCTCCCGCGCGTGGCTGTAGGTTATTATAGTAAGCTCCTGACTACATGTATTATATATCATTTGCAGAAGTGTCACACCCCCAAATTCCCACGTGTGGCATCCGTCCACATGGGTGTGACGTGGCCAGAATCACAGCTCAAGGTCATATAGAACAACTCTAAATGCGTTTCAAAATACGATGTTTGACATATGCACAACCAAACAATTTATAAAGTAAGCGGCGGAAAATAATATGTTCGACATGCAGCGGAAAGTAAATTGTCAGAACTACATAATTTGAATACATAAGATAAATTGTTTGTTCAAAAGACAAAGTTTGAATGCATGTGGGTTCTATTGCTCGGTTCCCTAAGTGCATTCCTGTTTCCATGTTCCTGTCAGTTACCTGAGAATACAAGTTTAAGAAAAAGTGTCAACACAATGGTTAGTGAGTTCACAGGTTTTGATATACATAATAGTAAGAAAACATGTGTCATGTTGTTTATTAAAATGTTAGTCCCAAGCCCAGGCTCCAAGTGTCAGTGCGTCACTACTGAACTAGACTTGTTAGTCCTTGCCTCCGCTATGTCTCGTAATAACATAGCAAGATAGGTCGAGATTTCGCGTGTCCCGACCTCCGGTCAGTATTGTGCCACGCGGGGTTCGTCACACCCAAATAGATCTATTCAAACTCACCTCGTTGTTTGTACATTAACGGTTGTTACGATTACAACACTTAATGTTTGTCTAATAAACCAGCATACACATAATATGTTTGTACAGTAGTAATGTTTGACTCGATTCAACAAGTATTCTCTCCCTATTTGAAAAGTTTGTAAAGGAGTACGTAAACTCACCTCGGTGATAATGAACAAGTGTAAGCGTAAGCTCCTTCATCGTCGGGTAGTCAATCACCGGCTACCTATATCGTATACTATACGTGAGTTCGTGTAAGTGAACGTGTTCGTGTTCGTGCTCGTGTTTGTGCTCAACAACCCTCTGTTGTTCATGTTTGTCCACATTGACCATGTTTGCTCATGTTGGTCTACATTGACCGTGTCAAGTCAATGACCCGTTGGTGAACCGTGTGTCAGTTGTGAATCGTATAACATTCGTGATCGTGCTCGTTGTGTGCAAAACGTCCAAGTCGCGTGCATGGACAACTTACTATTTATAGTAAGTTTCCATTTATAGCGAGTTCACAACACATATCGTTTTTAAAGTTCTAGCATGCTCGTTAAGTCCTACGTGATCATTTTAGCACATAGCACCTTGTCATACGTAGTCAAATAAGCACATAGGTCGTTTTTACACATTAAAGTTTCCTAAAAAGGAAAGTTTCTAAATCTAGCAAGATTATCATCGGAAACCATCTAACTTAGCATGCAATATCCATATCAAAGCATCTTAAGTCATTTAGCATGCTCAAAACGTACAAAGTATTCCTAAATCGATTGTTCATAAAATAAAGTTACTATAAATAGTAACTATATCAATCTTCATCCCAATGACCATCCTAAACATATCTAAGCCATTTAATATCCCTTAACATCATATAATACCATTCAACATCTTTTAAAAATGTTAATTTAGATCAAATCATCATTTATCACCATTTAGGCCATAAAAGTTACTATAAATAGTACTAGGCCAAATATGACCACAATCAAGTCCAAATCAATTTCTAGGCATTCTAATCATCATAATATCATTCTAATAACAAATCCATATACATGCATGTTCATATTTCTATACACATCATCAAGTTGTAACCTAAAAGTTACTAAAAATAGAAAGTATCACAAATAATCCACTTTGACCATGGAAATCATGTTCTAATCTTACAAATGCACTTAGACATCATCAAGAATCATCTCAATATAACCAAAATCATCTAAAACACTTTAGATCATACATGCATGCAAATATTTCATCACTTTATGTTCAAATCATGTATCATAACAACACACATCATCATGGATCTTCATAAATCTTCAAAATATCATTATAGATCATCAAAAATCATATAAACATCATCAAACCCAGATTCATTCATCACAAAATTCGTTCATGCAAAGCTAGAGAGCTTGCATGTGTGTTTTGAAGCTTGCATGTGTGTTTGTGTGTGCTTTTAAGTTACAAGGATCATAGGACTACCTTCCAAAGCTCCAAGAACACTAAGATTATGGCTCAATCAGCTCCTAAAACCTCCTGGATTGCTGGGTTCGACAGGAACAATAGGATGATGGTGGTGTTCAAGCTACAACACTCTTCTTCTTCTTCTTCAAGTTCTTGGTAGTTTGCAACTTCAAGGCTTCAATGGAGGTCTCCCATTGCTTCCAAAGGGTTAAATCAGGAGCTTGTAGGTGTTTTGGGGCAGAACAATTCGAGAGGTGGCTTGTACAGCGGGATAAAATGAGTGTGTAGGTGAAATGATGGGTTTTGGAAGTTTAAAAAGCTGTTTTGCGAGTCTGGGCTCCCCGCATACCGCCTGGCGGGAGTGCTTGGCGCTAGTCGTTACACGCAAGTCCACCGGATGAGGCGCTCTTTATGCCTCACGTGCGGATCGCCTATGGTCAAGGATTAGGGTCAGGCGTAGCACCTGGCCCATTTGTCGGGCCCAATAAGCCTATTTTATTGTTTTAGGCATGTTTTCACCCATTTCTCGACTGTAACGCATCGTTTGGACTCTGATGGTCAATTATTAACTTCAATTGACCCGTGAAGTGTTTTTGTGTCCAAATGTTGTGACGTTCACCAACGTTCGTGATTTCTGACACATGTGTGCGGTTTTTCGGTAATTCCTCGAATTATCCTGTTGTACGTATGTGTTCGTACTGTCATGCCACGTGTCACACTAAATTAAACTAATTCTAGTGCCACATGTACAAATATCAATTAAATAAACATTTAATTAAAACAATTGCTTACCTGGATTTTACAGGGTGTAACAAGAAGCGTAAGTTATGTGGCAAAATCAAATCTCTAATCACGAACTTTATATATATTTTTCACAAAAACATAAAATTATGCAAAATCCACACAAATATGTTACAAAAATAATCGAAAGAATCACTCACAAAATCCTTCTCAACAGCAACCAATTAATTGAATTAAAACAAAACCCAAATCTTAAAACAAATATCTTAAATTTAATAAAAAATCCAAATTTCTAAGCAAATATTTCAAACTTAATGCTATCGTCTTTGTTTACTACTTCTTAAAATTAAATAAAACTTCTTGTTGTCCAAGATATGTACTATTCAATTTTATGAACCATGTTTTTTCACCATATTTACAAGTATTCACATGATACAATCTCTATACATAGTATTTACTATTCAGTTTTACTAGTTAATATAATATATAATATACCAGGTTTAATTCCCTGCGTGTTGCGGCATGTTATCATAATACACTCTATGGAATACGTGTTATATATCATTTGAAGAAGCATAAGTTACATACAAAAATTAAATATTTCATCACTAACTTTATGCAAATTTTTCATAAAAACATAAAGTTATACAAAATCCTCACATATATTTTACAAAAATAATAGAAAAAATACTCACAAAATCCGTCTCACCCGTAACAAATCGTTTGAATTGAAACAAAAACCCAAATCTCGAAGAGAAATCACAAATTTCTAAGCAAATACCTCAAAATTAATACCCTTATCAAGATTTGCTACTTTTATAAGTAAAAAAAATTTCTGATGATCTAGGTCTAAATTTTCAAAAGATCCATATGGTAAGATGGTGTACTCCTCAATCAAGTGGTTGTGGGTTTAAAGCATGTGGAAAGCAGGTGTTTTGGTTTGGGAGTAGAGTGTTTGTGTGTTCCCTTGGTTAACAAAAATGTTATTCACACTATCATGGAGTAAATAATTTCCGCACAAAGACATTTTGTTTTTTCATTTATTTTATTTTGTTTTTTTCATCTTAGAATGAAAGCAAGATTTATTGCAATCTACTAATTTCGTTATAGAGGACACGATTGGAAGCCTCAATCTCGAATTTTCCACACGTAATCAACAAATTTGGAAGCTAGGTTTGAAGTTCTTCTCTTCTATTCTTCTCTGGCTCTTTCACGTCTCACACACATACACAAGGGAATTAGACTTTGACCAAGTCAAGGTCTCTTATCTCCCTTTTAAACCATCTTGGCCTAATTGGAAATTTCAGCCCCTCAAACTTTTAAACTAGTTAACTCACTTATCCAACATATTCAAGTTAGTCACTAGTTAACTATAATACCCCAAATGTTATTATATTTTTATTATCACAACATAATTTTTAAAAACAAAATAACAGTTATTCATTAACACACGTGATTGTTAAATCCAGTCGTTACACAACCCCATAATCAAGTACACAAATCTATCTCGAAATCTTCCATTCTAAGCATTAAAACTAGGTTTTTTTTCACTTTTTTAAGGCACACACAAAGTCAAACCTAACCAATATCACAAATATGCTTATATTCAGCATATGATGTTTTTGGAACATGATTCTTAATAACTCTTGGCTTAGAACCTAATCAAATCATAAAAATCTTCAAAAAATTGTTACAATCAGTTTTAAAAACATGATTAATTAAAAAAACGAGACCTCTTGTGAATCAAACTACAAACCTATTTTTCGCATGAAACATAGGTCTCAAACAAAGAGTCATACAAAAGAATCACCCAAAAATGTCTTTATAAATAAACATACAATTTAAAACAAGTTTTAAAGCCAATAAATGAGAAAAATGGCTACCTTGAAAATTCATGAAAATTTACAAATACTTTAAATACATTGTTCTAAACACTGGAAGAATATTGAAAGAGGTGTAGGTTTTTATTTGATATATATTATGTGTAAAACACTCAAAATATCCTTTAAAATACACAACATCAGTTGTTCCTCTTTGCGGTTGACGATTGTGTCTATGTTTTCTTGTGCATCGTTGGTTTTTTAGTCGGCTATACGGGCGGCGATAATAGAATTGGTTGAGTTAGGTCGTGGTTCTGGTTGATCTGTCTTAGGCGGTGGTAGATGGCAGCGATGGTGGTGATGGTAGCTAATCTGTGTGACAACCTCTCCTCCATTGTTATCCAAGGTATGTAAGTCTTTCGTGATATATCATATGCCCTAATTTTCTTGAGTTGATTCTGTGAATTACTTAAGAAGTTGAATCTGAAATTTTAGTTACATGATTTGATTCATTTTTAATTTACAAACTTCGGATGACATGACGGTGACCAAGCTGCTCATACATTTAAGGTCCTTCTTCCAAACCGGATGACATATGAAGAAGTTTCCAAATTTAAACTAGAAAGAGATTAAAAACGAACTCTATGTTTTCGGATAAAATATTACTATTCATTTACTTCTCTGTAAAATCTATCTCTTAGTATATATGATTATTCAATCATAAGAATACTAGATCCCACCTTAGTCCTTATAATAGCTAGGCTTACAACTAGATATTAGTTGAAGCAAGTTTGTTGAATTTGCACATACATGCCCAAAAGAAAAATGTTTGCTTTAAATTCTATATAATTTTGTATCATTAACTCATGAAGACACTATGTTAAGAGGTTATGTGTAATCTTCTAGACTGCAAGAAGGGGCTCTTAAACTTGCTCAAATCTGGATTTTTAGCTACACATGAATTATATGTCCTAGGAAGAAATATTAATCTTTGTATGCTTCACTTTTTGAACTTGCTCAAGTCTGGATTTTTAGCTACACATGAACTGATAACAATTTATGCATTTTAAGCAATATGACGGGGAACTACATGAGGCCTTTGAACCTTGGACACCTTGAAAGCAAACAACAACAACAACAAACATACCCAACAAATTCCCACTTAGAGTGGGGTCTGGGGAGAGAAAGATAAAAACACACCTTACCCCTAAACTACAAGTAGAATAAAGAGGCCGTTTCGCTAGACTCCCCAGGCTCAAAGGAGTTTTTTTTCTACAACAAAAAGCAGACACGACATATATATAACCACAACCGGAAACGTAAAGTATAAACATGGAGCAACAACGATTTAAGCGAAACACGGAAGCATTAATCCTATAATTCATCGAACAAAGCAAACAACCAACAAAGCATACAACCAACAAGGATATCCTGACAACAGACAAACAAACGAACATACATACATACATACATACATACATACATACATACATACATACATACATACATACATACATACATACATACATACATACATACATACATACATACATACATACATACATACATACATACATACATACATACATACATACATACATACATACATACATACATACATACATACATACACACATACGAGCAAACATTTTACGGATAACACATACAAAACCCCCCATCCCGCAAACAAGCATATGCACATATAATTTCATATCATGAAACCCCAAAAACAGCAAGAGACATGACAATAGCCCATAACATGCTCTATGTATCCTGAACCCTTATTCTACGTCTCCACGTACTCCTATCGTATATCATGTCCTAAGAGAGGTGAGAGAGGTGTAGCTCTATCAAATCATGTCTGATCTGCTTGTCCTTAGTCGACCCTTCCCCTTTTCCCCTCCATCGTGAGGAACTCTACTTTTCGGACTAGCGTCGCTTGGTTTCTTCTCCTCACATGCCCAAACCATCTCAATCTTCCTTCCCTCATTTTGTCCGAGATGTTTGCCACTTCTAATCTTTCCCGGAAGCCTCGTTCCTTATCCGATCAAGCCTTGTATGTCTGCACATTCATCTCAGCATCCTCATTTCCGTTGTCTCCAGCTTTCTGGTTTGGTTCTTCTTAATGGGACAACAATAAGTCCCATACATCATGTTTGGCCTAATTTCCACCCTGTAAAATTTACCTTTGAGTTTTTCTGGAAACTTCATATCGCATATGATGCTCGTTGCTGCTTTCCATTTTTTCCAACCTGCTTAACCCGATGAGCTACGTCACTATCAATGTCGCCATCACCCTGTATAAACGATCCTAGGTATTTGAACTTTGTTGTCGTTGGCACCTCCTGGCCTCCAATAGTCAGCTGCTCATCTTCGTCTTCCTCGTTTGGCCCGCTAAAATGGCAATGTAGATGCTTAGTTTTTGTCATACCTATGTGTAGGCCTCTCTGCTCTAAAGCGGTTCGCCTATTCTAAATGGACGTTTAGCTCCTTTTTTGTTTCTGACACCAAGACAATATCATCCGCGAAAAGCATACACCATGGGATTTTGTCACACCCCGAGCCGGCGGGATAGGATCGGTTGTCCCGTCGGGCGGAAGGTTCCCGGGGCGCGATATCGTGAGTGATAATCGTGATGATCAGATTGTTTACATTGCACATGATACAAATGAGAAATGCTAAATATAATAGAATTACAAAGTTAAATTACATCAGTATTGTTCATAATTTAACAATGTAAATCTACCATTAACATCATATATTTCTATCTTGTATTTACACAAGATATACAAAATAAGTTGTATAATGATGTCTTCAAAATATGCAGGTCCAAAATGCTAAGTCTTCTATCTGAAGTCCTAATCCAAAAAGGAATAACTCCTTAGTTGACCTGTTCGTCACCTGAGAAGTCATGCAAAAATCAAGTCAACACATGGTTGGTGAGTTCATGTAGTTTTATGATTTGAAAATGACTTGAAAACCTCTTTTGGTAAATACCCTAACCTCATTAACTCCACATGTAATATCCACATCGGTATGCTTATATATAGGGAATCACGAAAGGGTCAAGCCCAGACGCTATCCCACCACATACTAATATGCATATGACACTGTTGTTAATGATAATTAAGCATTTTTACCCAACCTCTGAATTTGATTATGATTTTGAAACCTGATTTGCCTTTGATCCTCTTGATTTTGATCATAGATAAAGGATTTCCCAAAAGTCAGTGATAATAGTAAAATGTCAAATATTTAATTAAATAATTAAATAAAACATTTAAGTACAACTAAGACATGATGATTGAGTGTAATTTTACTCAATCAATTGGACTTAGTTGTTGGTGGCTATCCAAGTTGTAACCTCTCACACGTGACCCATGTCAGATATAACTCACAAAGAGTAATTCTGAACTGCCGGGATTTTAATGTTTTGCCCTTACAGCTTGACCCAAAGGTCTTCTGTACATGCGGGGACTTTAAGGATATCCTTTGATTCTTGATCTCTTGATTCTCATGATTTTGACTTTGATATTGATTCCATTTGATCGTTCATGTTATTGCCCGTTACAGCCTGACCCAATGGTCTTCTGCATCTGAGTGGGACTTTATATGTGTGTTACACGTGGTCTTGATTCCTTATACAACTGACATCCACCTTAGGTTGAGGATTAATGATTTCATTAGATCATAATGATTTCATTATTAACATGATTCACACACATTTATGATATCTGATTTCTTGAGTCTCTTAATCTTGATCTTTTGACTTTCCCATGATTCACAATGATAATTGATTTGATATTGATTCTTGGATCTCAGATCTCACACTAAGCTATGATTTCTTTGAATGTGATCTCTTGATTTTGTTCATTTGATTTCACTTTGAGTTTAGATTCTTGAATTTGAGCTTGATGGACTAAGGGTTGATTTAGAGTTTAAATTTAAGGTATTACTCATAAGAGTACTTAAATTTATTTGATAACTTGATCTGTTTAACAATTTCCTAGACAGGAGTCTAGGAGTATCAACAAACATATATATGTACAACATATAATAAATACAAGCATTTAAATAAACAGTTTAAATAAACCAGTTTACGCATGCTTCTCAGCCCCGCGTTTAAAAACAAAATGTTTAGAAAAGGGGCAATGAACTCACCTGTGTTGCTCTGAAATGAATTACCACAAAAGATATGCACGCTCTTTGATGTTGCGTAGGTATCTTCAGTCCCTGAGTTGTTTTAAAAGAATTCGAATACGATAAGTACATATAGTAGTCGTCGAATCTAGGATTTGGTCTCGGTGTGCAACTATGTGTCCTAGATTACTAACGTGATTCTAAGATTTTCTCTAACTAGCCTAACCTTATTAACCATTAGTATCCCATATCCCCGATTAATCCTTTAAAGACTTTTAGTAGTACATTTTCAATTTTATTCATTTTAGGTTAAACATTTAATTAAGAAAATCATTTAATTATTTTACTAAAATTTATAATTTAATTTCTTTTATGAAAAGCATAATTTATTTAAGAAAAGTGTAATTAACATGATGACGGGCTTAGATTAAGCCCATTGGGCCATCTCCGGCCCATTAATTTGACTTTGACTTTTAAACGATTTCTTGAGGTTCCTTTGTTAACTAAGCCTAGATGATTAAATTAACTCATCTAAGTTAGTTAATTGCCCTTATGAGGTTTGCTAAAGTTTAGTTGTCAATAATTAAATCAACACATCAAAACCTTAGGTTATTGCCTCATCCCAATATGATTTCATGAAGTTCCTAAGCGTTTTGATCTACTTTTTTTTTAATGATTGTTAACAACCCATATGTGTTATTTGCTTGTCCAATAGATCCTTTATTCTTTAGAAGCCCTAATGTATTACCCCATGCACATAGTTCTCATGAGATCCATGCACACACATAAACACTCTCGGCCCATCCATGCCCACGTAGCATCCCATGCATACGAATCTATAACCACAAGGGTTCCTTGGCCATGGTTCATGATTCTAAACCCCAACTCTTTTGCCCAATAGATTGACTCACGAATGAGGAACCGGTCGAAAGAGTGTTGCCATGAATAACTTGGACCGAATAGGGTTCCACCGAATGGCCATGGTCGAATGAAGCTTTGGCCAACTGAGCTGGGTTATGGTCGAATGTGATTAGCCTAATGAGTGGTGGTCGAATGGTTCTATTCGAATGGAAGACTGGCCGAATGGGTATCATGGTCAAATGTGGTTGGTTGGTCGAATGAATCCTGGTTCGGCGAATAGGACTAGGCCGAAAGAAGGTTGGCGAATGGATGTAGGTGCCGAATAGAGCTGATCGAATGAGTCTTGTTTCGGCGAATGTGACATGTGGTTCGGCTAAAGCCATTCGGCGAATGTTGAATGTGGTTCGGCTAAAGCCATTCGGCGAATGGGGTCCATAGCTCATTCGACGAGCTGTGACTTGGCCATTCGGCCGTTCGAACACAACCACCATAGCATTCCTATTCTGACTCTAAACAAACTAGATTCGAATACCACTTGTTCCTACATGATTCTAAGATGTGTGTAAGTGATTTCTCTAAGGTTTTATGGCTTGAAACCGGTTTTGAGTGTGGGGTTCGAATTAGGGTTTTCAAAACCCAAAATCGAACAAGAACTTGAGTTTTACCTCGATTTGGCTGGATAAAATCGCAGATCCTTTGTACTTTCGAGTTCTACTAGTGGTAGTGGTGATTTAGACACCAAAATGGCTTGAAATGGTGAAGAAACGAGTGAGAAAACTTAGAGAGAGAGTGGGGTGTTCTTAGAGAGAGAAAGTGACGGTGGTGAGAGGTTGAAGATGGTAGTTGAGTGTATTAAATGGGTATAAATGCCCATTTAATGTTTCAAATTAAACCCGTTTCGTTCGGGTTCGTTCGGTTTCGCGTGGTTTCGCGTAAAAACGCCGGTCTCTCGTCGTTTTCATTACGAAACGACTCGGTTTTAAAATAGAAATCATAAAATTATTTTAGGTTGTGATTCCTAATAAATTAACTAAATATCTTTTAAATTTTTCATTTACAAAAATATTTATTTAACGTTTAAATCGAATCGCGCGGTCATCGCGCGCATTTGTTCGAATCGTCACCCGATCAAATACGACGATAACTACACTTTTCAATATTGTTTTCTAATTATTGAATATCATTCAGAACGTTAAACTTTCAGATTTATTCGTACAGATCGCCACCTATACGAAAAATCCGTCGGTTTAGCATTCACTTAACGATATTCGTGTTGTTTTGTCCTGTAAGGCCTCACATACGTTTATACATAATAAGATCCTAACAAATAGATCACATGATGATTCTGTGTTGCCAGATAATTATCTGACTCAAGAACCATGGTTCTGATTTGATTTCTCTGAAATGACTGTGACTTCACTGTTTTGATAGTATGTAATGAAACTGAGACTTGATATGAACATGAAATAAACTGAATTACATAAGATTTGTACCTGACTACTGTTCACGTAGTATTACGATCACTGTTCCGGTGACGGTTCCGGCACTGATGTTACAGATTTGATCCTGGATAGACCTCGACAACTCATCCATAAACAACAATCCTTGAAAGCAATGAACTACAATTCGATATTGGTTGCATATGAACAAGAAAGGTATCCATTTCATCCTTTATGTTTGCTGAGATATGGCATATACATACATAACATAACCGTATATAGTTAATTATAATTTACAATTTACACTCTTAATAGAAAATTATTCTTAATGCTTAATCAATGCTTCATTTAGTGGAAATTCATTGAGAAAACCATTGTCTTTTCTTTGAGTTAATGAACCTAAAAGTCTCATGGGTGAGACTTCAAATGTGCACTCTGCTGGTAAACTAATATAACAAAAAGGTAAATATGCATGAGCATAAGTTTTCTACTTTTGCAGTTATAAGTGCTACCATCCACTAATTTTGAATCTCATATGTACCCTCATTTATGCATGCATGTATAGGATAACTATATACAAATCTATAAGAACATTGATATATATATGTATGCTAAACTACACATAAAAATGGAAACAAAATCAAGTATAATAGATAATTTGTTAGTAATTGCATATAAAATGAAAGTTGTATACATATGTAGCCCAGTTACAAAAAAGTTTTCACTAAATGACTTAGAAATAAAAACAATTTTAGGAGTCTTTGAAGTATTAGTTTACTTTTATTTATTAAATTTTTTGTTAATAAAATGTGTAATTTTTTATTAAAAATTAAGTTATAAATTAATAAAATCATATGCATTTATTGTTTCAGCTTCTCTTCCTTTATTCTTGGTTTTTGTGGCACACCAAATAGTTAAAAAAACATAACATTAGGAAGTACATTTAGCTTTCAAGTAAAACCCATACACAACTAAAACATTTTCTTGCATAAACTTGCAAAGAAGGACATTTAATGCTAGGTGTTTACATGTGTTGAATAAGTTTAATTCTAGTCAAGGATTATTTTTTTACTTACCATATGTGTTTACCGGTGTTGAAATGTTTATAAAAATGTTTTCTGTTTTTCCCCCGATTTCTATTTGAATTTAGTGTTTAGGTTTATGTGTAGGTTTTGCTTTCATCATTTTAGATGTGTTTTGATGTTATTGAGATTTTCAAATTGATAATATGCTTCTTTCAGCATGTGTTTGGTGCTTTCTTACGTTTGGTTCTTTCATTGTTTTTACTAATGTTGGTGTTGTCCTTTAATCACTGTTTTGATTATGCGTTTGTTGAGTAGAATTAGAATCTAATCTCTTTCGACGCTTATGGTCAGTTATAATATAATTTTTCATTCCCGTAACACTCAACTTTTATAACTTTTATTTAAAACAAGTTCGGAAAATATGGTCCTAGATATATATATTTTTTCAAAATTTCGGCATGACCCGTTTGAAAATATCGATTTCCTTACAGAGACAAACCTGTTCAAACTCATAATTATGGACTACTACTAATATACAATACTACTGTATAAAATTGACCCATTACAACTATTTAACAAAATAAACTAAAAAAACACTCCCATAATTTATAAATATTAAGTATTTTGCCACGTGTCATGCAAAACAATGGATAACCTATCCGAGACTTGTTCCATTTCTCATTGCATTGGAGCTTTACCTTCAATTTACACCCCACAATTAAATTAGCAAAACGCTATGTAAGTAATCTAATTCATCCACTACATATATGTAACGGAATATTTAAAATCAATCGTTTATTCCTTTACAAGTATCTACCATACATTAGTTTAAAACTGACATTAGGTGAGAATCCACCATCTTCCATAGAGTGAGGGAAACTATCTCTTACATAGCCACCATAAAAATAATACTTTTACCACCGTAAGTAAAGTATAAACCTTACATTGTGTCACGATAATTATATACCATCACGTTAGAGGTTTATCCTCTATTCAATCACCATATATTTTACATACCACCATGTTAAAGGTTTATCATCTATTCAACCAGCATATATTTAATATACCATCATATTAGAAGTTTATCCTCTATTTTACCAACATATATTAATATACCACCATATATTAATATACCACCATGTTTGAGGTTTATCCTCTACTCAACCACCATATATTTAATATACCACCATGTTAGAGATTTACCCTCTATTTACCCCCAAACTTTTAATATACCGCCATGTTAGAGATTTATCCACTATTCAACCACCATATATATATATATATATATATATATATATAATATATCATCTTAGAGGTTTATTGATGGATTGTAAAACACATCTGGTTTTTAAGTAATTTTGAGTCGATTTTAAGTTGTAAATACGTCGTTTATGGTTTTATTTAGATTCTTTTTACATTTTGTGGCTTCTACAGGTTTGTCGAGTGAAATGAGCGGAAATCGAGGTAGAAACCCAAAGGAATCGAGCCCCGATTGAAATCTAGTGAAAAAGACAAGTTTTAATCATTTGGACATCATCGCGGTACCTTATGGTGGAGAAGAAAACCTTCGCGGTACACGAAGGAATTCGGGAGTTGCCTGCTTGTTTTGTCCATAGCGGTACGCTGAGATGGTTTGAATTGAGCTTCGCGGTACGCGATGGTGGTTTGAATTGCCCGCTTGTTTTGTCCCAGCCGTTTGAATGATCATATTCGACCATTTTTGAAGTAGAGGAGCATCTCTGGAGCTTTGGGAACCATTTTGGAAGCTTTGGAGGGCTAGGATGCTAGGTTTTCATGTGAAGACATCTTGGTCACTTCTTATTCTTACTTGTTCTTCATTTTCAGTATTTTATCATATTTGATTCTATTGTTTCTGAGTATTATTGACTGATGATGATGTATATTGGCTAGTACTTTGATTCTACTTAGGTTAGAATGAATGTTTGATGGATTATTGATGAGTTTTGCATATATAATCTTGATTATATCAGTTCATATCATGTTCCATACGTGTTTATTGAATGTCTTTCGGTGTTAAACGCGTATTAGGTCATTGACTTGGTGTGATGACTAGTTTGTGGCTTGTTTGATATCACTAGCCATAGGAAAAGATGTGATTGATGTTCTTAGGGTTTTATATGTATCTAAGTTTAGAAATCCGGAAGGTGATAGACTTGTCGGGTGATCTTTAGCATTAGGGGTTTTCATAGTAATTACCCGGGAGGGATGATTCTTTGAAAGACTTAGTGTTATTGTCATTTCGTGTCAAATTAGACATTCTAAGATTACTTCTTGCATCTTTGGTGTATTGGAACAAGAAAATCGGGAATGTGACTTGTTCATTTGAGTACAAAAGTGTTGTTGGAAAAATCCGGGAGGTGATTCGACTAACTAGTGTGTTTATTGCAAGATTAGGTTTTCTTAGTTGGTTACATCTGGTAATTGATATAGAATCCATTAGGTGACCTAAGTTTTGCTGTTTAAGATCCTAGTTCCATCGTGTCAAACAAAGTTAATAGTGTCAATAATCACAAACACGAATTCTACCTAAGTAGAGTTTTTCCCAATTGTTTAAGTTTTTCTAAAATTGTAAATCATTTCTTTTAATTAAATTTGTTAATCTGTTTTAGGGTTTAATATTAGTTGAATTTGCTTTTTCTAATTCAATTAGGATAATTAGTTAATTTAATTTAGTGATTGTCATTTTTTTCAAAACCCCCCCTTTGTTTTAAATCATTTTCTGATCTTGTTTCATTAAGTCAGTGTCTCGTGGGTTTGATATCCGGACTTTCATTAGCTATTCTACAATTGATAGCAACACTTGCCTGTCGTAGTGGTTTAGTTTAGGATTTTCGGTTTTAACTCGTTGTTATTAAGTTAAGTCTAGGTTAGTGTTTGTAGTTGTTTTCTTAGACCACTTTTAGGAACATCATTTATCCTCTATTCAACCACTATATATTTAATATATCACCATGTTAGAGGTTTATACTCTATTCAACCACCATTGCCAACACCACCATAACGTCACCTGAATTTTAAATCAAATCATGTTTATGTCGTACTTATATAATAGTCGGGTTAGACTACTTACCTCGACTAGAAGATGATCTCGCTCGATTATCCTTTCGATTGAAACCTTGATTTCCGGTTAAATTTTATCCGGATCAATATATATATATATATATATATATGTATATATATATGTGTGTGTGTGTATATATAGGGATTGAATCCTATGAAAACCCAATCTTAGAGAGAAAACCATTAAACCCTATGAGAGCCATTGATTTGGAATCTTGAAAATAAATATGTGGTCCAAATTAAACCTGCATAAAAAATTAGGTTTTGAATAAACAAACCATTTTTAATGTGGTTTAATATGGATCACATATTTAATTTCAAGATTCCAAATCAAGGGCTCACATAAGGTTTACGGGTTTTCTCTCTAAGATTGGGTTTTCGTTGGATTCAATTCCTATATATATATATATATATATATATATTCCACGTACTATACTCATCCGACCCGTTTGAACTTGTTTAACATATTTACCACACTTATGTTTAATTTCCCATGCTTATCATCTTTCACCCACTATTCAAGTTTCAATCTTTTTAGGATAATTTATGTTCTAACTTACATACTATTTGGATTCATTAAACTCATTTAGGTTAAACCTATCATAGTCATATTCCATAAACTTGTTTAACCAAAGTTTATATTTACAATATTTTTTCAAATTTGAATAATCATCAAAACAAATTCTTCTCATTTTCCCCAACTAGATCATCTTCTTCAACCATCCTTATAAACCTTAAATTGTATTCTCCCAAAATCGTGACCCTAGACATCAAGTAATGTTTAAAACACACCGAAATAAACATAACAAGAGTTTAGGATTCTATAACTTTTCATAAGTCAACCCAATTTCATGTTCCATAAGCTATGTTTACAACCCACCTTTAGTGATACTACTATGGTGATTCAAGAACTAAGGAGGAGTTTACCTTGAAGATTTCTTAACCTAGCCTCATGATTGAAGCTCGAAATCACAAACTTGCAGTTCGATTTCTCCATATATATATATATATATATATATATATTTGGAATGTTACAATTCCTAATCATAACATTACACCCATAAAGTGCAATTTATAGTATGTAGTATGCATGTAATAGATGTTAACTTATCATATATAAATTCTTATTTTGATGTCATCTTGAATTATACTAAAAGTTAGGGAAATCTTTCAAAGCTGGAAAGTACAATAAGGCTAAAATTTTGATTCAATAGAGAGAAGGGAAATAATAGACCTATCTTTTTTTTTTCAAATTAATTATAGAGATAGATAATTTATATCTTTGCTCGAAGGATGTTATAAAAGTAATGGAAAAAAATTCAATTAAAATCGACCAATCCTGCTGCGAAGCGATGGTCGTATTCCCTTGTTATACATATTAAAAGTGATGAAAAAGGAATAGTAGAAATATATATATATATATATATATATATATTATAGTGAATGGGTCCAATTGCTTATTATATCTATCTAATATAATAATTATACATATTAAAAGTGATGAAAAAGGAATAGTAGAAATATATATGGGGCATGGAATTCTACATAACCCACTAAATGCGCGCTAACCCAAATAACTTTGGCAAGATGAAGCCAAATCTTGGATTTTTTTAAACATCATTGTAACACATTTTGAACACCATGTTTTTTTATGAGTTTGTGCTAATTCTTTTTCGTTTGAGATCCTACATCACTGTAGTGTGTGCTAGTCTAGTATCCTTATGCATGAAGATAATTAATTCGGTCGTTGTGGTCGAACTCTATTATGGATTTCTGACCACATTCTCCATAGGATCCTCCTATCTCTTCCTTCTCCAAGCTCACGTTATGGAAGAAGGAGAAGAAGGAGCCGAGAAGAAGGTATCAGCAACAACTGGTTTTATTACGGTCTCATCATGTTCATATCGATCTATTATGCACCTCTGCATCTAGCATTGGGTAGACCTCATACAATAACTGTCCTAGCTCTATCGTATCTTTTGTTTCATTTCTTCTGCAATAATCACAAACACTTCTTTGATTATGGATCTACTACTAGAAATTCAATGCGTAATCTCAGCATTCAATGTGTATTCCTGAATAATCTCATTTTTCAATCATTGAATCATTTCATTTTACCAAGTTCAATGTTAACGAGATTAGTCAACATTTTTATGTTTTGATGCAACAACAAGATGCTATTTGTAACAAGTAGTTTTGTTGGTTGGATAATTGGTCACATTTTATTAATGAAATGGATTGAAGACTTCATTAACGAAAGACTTATTCATGATTAAAGACTTAAAGATTTAAAAAGTAATAAATTAATAAAAAAATTGATACATAAGAAAAGTAAAAGAACACATAAGAAGAAATACGTCCACCCCCTACTGATTTAATAACCTCTGCTACAAAGAAACTCATAAAACCAACTCCATTTGGAATTCCATCAATTATTCGTCTATCAAAAAATGAGTGAATTCGGCCAATTTTCTCACCCCACAGTTAAGAATGTTCCATAAAAGGCATCTATGTAACCCTGATTATATGACCAATCATATATAGCATTTTTTTTTTGTGAGAAAAAATTCTCTTAGGATCCGTTTTAACAAATAAGTTAATTAAATCCAAATTTTGAAAAGATGAATAAACAGGTTTATATAAAAAAATGCTATAAATATTCCGAAAGAGGTTATACTGACTGAAAAAACTGCATCTTTACAAAATTCATACCAATCTATTGAATTGTTTGAATTTTGATGTAAAAGATTTATAGACGGGGTTAACCATTTGGATAATATATCCACATCTTGGTTGAAAGGAATTCCTAAGAATCCAACGAACAAAGTAAATAGAATTTAATATAAGTATTGGGAATAACATCATATTATCCGATTCATAAGGATACAAAGAAGTCTTGGTATTACTGTCACACCCCCAAATTTCAACTAACGGAATTATACCGTTTGGAATGTGACAAACCAGGATCTCAGATCATTAGACATAGCGAATGTTCCATAAAAGGCATCTATGTAACCCTGATTATATGACCAATCATATATAGCATTTTTTATTTTGTTAGAAAAAAATCTCTTAGGATCCGTTTTAACAAATAAGTTAATTAAGTCCAAATTTTGAAAAGATGAATAAACAGGTTTATATAAAAAAAATGCTATAAATATTCCGAAAGAGGTTATGCTGACCGAAAAAACTGCATCTTTACAAAATTCATACCAATCTATTGAATTGTTTGAATTTTGATGTAAAAGATTTATAGACGGGGTTAACCATTTGGATAATATATCCACATCTTGGTTGAAAGAAATTCCTAAGAATCCAACGAACAAAGTAAATAGAATTTAATATAAGTATTGGGAATAACATCATATTATCCGATTCGTAAGGATACAAAGAAGTCTTGGTATTACTGTCACACCCCCAAATTTCAACTAACGGAATTATACCGTTTGGAACGTGACAAACCAGAATCTCAGATTATTAGACATAGCGAAGACCTCTATATGCTTTTCAAACATAACTTTGGTCTTAATTGAAAATTTCAGAGTTTAAAACATTGCGGAAGTGTTTGTAAAAAGTAAAACAGTTCAATGTTTGCAAAATGTAAATTACAATGATAATGTCTCAAATGTTCAAATCCAAAACAACAGTAATGTAAAATATGAATGCGACTCGATCCCCTAGTCCATGCTTGCTTGATCTTGTACCTTAACGTCCTGAGAAAACATGTAAATGAAGTCAACACAAAGGTTGGTGCATACACATGTTTGTTTGATCACAAATGTTTGAAACAACTGTTTGAATTGAAATGTTTACAAATAACATAATCACATATGCATAGTCATGATAGCTAGTCATTTGTACTATTTACATAAGCGGTCGACACCGAAGCTGACTGTTTGAATGTAATTTGCCTTTCCACTATTGTCTAGCACAAACAATATTAATGTTTGAATTGGCTAGTTAAGCACTTGCTTAGACCTACAATCTACCAAGTGAGGTTTGTCAAACCTAATAGATCTATTTCCAACTACCACGCTTTGCACTACGGCAAACTAAACGGTTCGATATGTAAGGACTTGTAATGCTATGTTCGCACTTAATGTAAATAGCTAACTCATGCAAGTGATATGTATCTAAAATGTTGGTTGCAGATGTTTTCTCCCCCAAAACAGTTAAAATAAGAAAAGGGGTCGTGTACGCACCTTTGATAGCAAACAGAATGATCAACACACGTGAAATCGCGTAGATAATCCTCTACGAATAATATGTGTTTAAACAATAACGTTGTGTTATTCGGGATGTCGATTTATGTTTGAAATCACATACGTGTCAACACACGTATGTTAGATTGTTAAAACCGTGTATCTAGAAGTACGCGTGCCTTTAAAAATCGTTTAATTAAATCATATAACTTTATATGATTTTATTTAAATAAGCGTAATTATACGCGATTACGTTTTCGGGTTAAAATATAAATTTTATTATTTCAGGTTGTTCGTATTCTCATTACGGTTCCAACGCAACTCGAACGGATCGAATTGGAGTTAGAACGAAGAAGTTATGTTTAAAATACAAAAAATTGTTTTTAAATCAAAAACCGGTGGCATCCAGTCTCGAACCCGAGACCTCTCACCCATATCACACACATCCTACCAACTCAACTGTTTCAAATTTTGTTAACAGTTTTATTTTGAAATGTGTTGGACCGATTAGGAGCTCGGAAACAGTCCGAATCCAATGTAAATCTACTCGACAGCCTCTGGAATAGTGCGAAATCCTATTCCAGGGTTTTCCAATCGAAATCAACAGGAACCGTGGTGATCCGAAGGTGTAGGAAGGACTTGGAAGCAACAATCGAACACCACGGGTTGAGAATCGAACTTGGACAATCAATGGCCGCTCTAATCTCCTAGGGTTTGACTCTGGGATTACAGGGAAGAAGGAGGACTCTAAAAAGTTAGTGTTGAAATGATTTGAACTTGTATATATAGGCTGCAGTCATTCGGCCGAATGAGTGGCCGAAGCAGCTCATTCGGCGAATGACCTCGCTCGAATGAGCTATCAATCGAATGAGTCATTCGACGAATGACTCATTCTATCGATGGCCATTCGCTGGTTTCATCATTCGGCGAATGACTTCATTCTAGAGTCATTCGCCCGAATGTGAGGTAGTCATACTCAACTATAATTTTAATCAAATCAACTAATCAAATAATCAGTAATAAACATTAAGAATTGTATATAAAGACAACTTCCATTAATAATTTGAACATTACATGATTAGAGTTTACAAAATCGAACTAGGGACATTATATGTAGCAACAAACTCCCCCTTGGACCTAGTTCAACTCTTGGAAGTGTCTTTCTTGAAATACTTCTCTGAAATAGCTTTCCAATCTGCTCCAACATGTATCTTTAAGCATATGCAGATTCGGATCACTCTCATGAACTGAAGTGCCTGTTCCATATCCTGTACGTTGAAGAAAATCTGATGACGAAACAGTGCTATCACATCTTTGTGGGACAAGTTAGTCAACCACATTGGCTCAAAGATCCTTACAGTCTCCCACTGCTTGTCCTTGCAGAGTACAATCACTGCTTCTCCAGTACGACCGTCATAATACCACCATCGGAAGCCTTCCATAAAATCTTGTCGCATTTTCCTTAGAGGAATCTTCTTCAAGACTTTAGGGGGAAGCCACTTCAGGATAACTTTGTGTTTCAGTGTGTCTCCATCAATCTCAGGAAGATAATAACGTTCAGGCTGTTGAGGTTGGAAGTTCACCCATCGCTTACGGTACTCGTACTGGATCTGTCTAGAAAACCAAGCAGACATCCCTGAGTCTTCACTGTACAGTAACTTCAGACGTGCTAATTGATTTACTTCAAAGCCCGGCAACGTCTTGAAGTCATGAGGGTGCTTGAAGTAATCAATACCCTTTTCTCGTTTCACTGCATAGCAACCGAGGTCGTGAAAGTATGCCCAGCTCAAGATTTGACCTCTAGCTTTGTAGCCTTTGGTCCTATAAACTTTCTTGTGTGTAGCTGGCATCTTCTTGGTGCTTTGTTTCTTCAATGCCACCCAGTAGGCCTCCCATTCTTCTGTTCTCTTCTTTTGATCATCGGCTTTGGATTTGCTGGCTTCGACTTGCTCTTCCAGATATCTGACCAAAAGATCCTCTGTATCTTGATCAAATGGTTCAGTAAATGTAGGCAGCTCATCCTCAGCCGATGTGTACTTGGGATATTCCTCTTCAGTGATATCCTCCAAAATCACTTCATCAATATCATCAAAATTTTCTGGCTCAGGCTCATCGACAAAAGGAACAGAGGTATCATCAGTGATCACCTCATCAGGATTTAACCTGAACAGTTCAGCTATCTGTTCCTTTGTCAGGCAATGAATAATCTCTCCCTCCTCCTTGTCGTAGCTGACTGAGTGCTGTATAATGCCTTGAGCGTCCAAAATCCTAGTCAGAGTCTCATCTAGCTGACGTCTCACAGGCACAGCTTGTACTTCCTCAGTAGCTTCTGGTTCGGTTGTCTTTGAGGGAGACGAAGGAGGAGGAGCCTTTGTCTTCTTATCATTAGCTTTCTTGGACCGGATCTCCGAAGAGGGAGGGGCTTGATCATCATCGTCATCAGTACCAGATGATTCAGAAGACCCACTCCCAGATCCGTCCTTATCATCATCAGCATCATCATCAGATTCCTCATTTTTATCAGAATCCTCATAATCTACCTGTTCCTCCTCAGACTCTTCTTCTTCTTCTTCTTCATCTATCTCCTTGTCTGAATCATCGGAACGGGTTTCAGCAGCTTCAAGCCTGGGAGTGCCTTCCTTGGAACTCTCAACAAGTTCAGCAAGGCGAGCATTCTCAGCTTCCAAAAGCAGAATCCTCTCGTTGAAACCAGAGGCAGTCAAAGTCAACTAGTTATGTTCATCAATGTACTTCAGTAGTTGTTCCTCTTGCTGAGCAGAACGAGCCCTAAGATCAGCTCGTTGATCAGCTGCCTGCAGCAACAGGGCATCCTGATCGTTTATCCTTTGTGTGAGCTGAGCAATCTTAGTCTCTTGCTCCATATTCTTCTCCATCAACCTCAGAACCATACTGTTTAGTGTGCTTAGCTGATCCACAACTGAAACAGTAGGTATGAACATATCAGCTCTGGAAGTAGAGGGACCGGCAGAAGCAGCAACATATACTGGCTCATGAGTAATAGGAGTGGTCAGCGGGGCAATAGTCGTATGTGAAAGAACAGCCCTTGACCGTGTCAGTGAAGAAACTGATACAGCTGCTACTGATGTAACGGTAGTTGTAGCAGCTGCAGTCAGTTCTGACCTCCTTTGAAATGAAAATCTGGACCTCTTTCCCCTTCCAGCTCGAGATGAAGTAGGCTGAGAAGTGGCAGCAGTCACAGCCACTGAAGCAGGAGTAGAAGACCTAGGTGGAGGAGAGATATCAAACTCTGGTATAAACAGTGGATCAGTAATCTCCTCCATCTCCTCTTCTGTTCTCTTCCTCTTCCTGACAATCATCTTCCCACCTACCATCACCTTCTCATATCCTTCCTCCATAAAGTCATCAGAGTCAGTACTCTCTTCATCACCATCTCCAACAACACCCTCATCATTACCAGAGTCCTCTGACTCAGTTTCACCTTCAGAAACATGAGGAACTGTAGCATCAACAGAGGTAGAAGCAGTAACAGTAGTGGTAGTCAAGAAATCTAAATCCATCAGAGAATCAATATCGATGTCCTCCTCTTGAGCTGTAGACAAACCAGCATCACCACCAGCAACAGCACCACTCACATCAACCATGCTTATATCAGCAGCAGTGGTTATGTTACCTGTACTCACAGCAGCAGTGCTCACAATCACTGAGCTCTCACCCCCTCCTGCACCACTAGGACCCATCATCACCTCCATCATTATCACCTTCATCAACTGGTACAACTATGTCTTCAACATCTGAATCGGAGTCATCATGCCTCCATCTGCGACCAGCAGGAGCTCTGTAATCAGGTCGAGAGAGATGACCGAATAAGGATCTGGTGGTTGGCTTCCTCTCCTTTCCTCTGTATGACAAGACTCTGTTATGAGTGGTGTCATTCATGTGCTCCAAACGTACAATATCAGCATTGATCTTGGGAACATCAGGAACTTGAGCATCAATGATCTGCTGCAGAAACCGAGGGTACATAAGAAACTTCTTGTCCCCTTTCAAGACCACGTTCTCCTTCATATGTATAAAGATCATCTCCGAGAAGTTGAACGGCTTGTTCAACACTAAAGCAGCAAATGCACATTGGATAGTCTCTCGCATGTCATCGAATCCTCCTCGCCTTGATCCGAGACAGTGAACTAAGACATGAGCAAGGTACTTGAACTGTGGAGACATGAAGGCTTTGTTGAGAATGCCCGCTCCAATGTCACCTTCATACTTGCATCTGAGAAAGCATCCACGAACCTGGAAGCGATCAAGCAGAGATGGCTGATCGGGAGAGTTTTGAAACCCACACACTCTCCTGATGTGTTCAGCCGAAACAACAACATCGTGCCCTTGCACCTTTACCCTTATAACTGTAGGCTCGGCCTCACAGTCTATGTCAGCGGATGACCAAAAATCCTGCTGGTGAGAATGGTACGACACATGAACAGTGGATATCGCGGTAAAAATCCTCGAGCGCCGTAGAAAAGTAATGATCTCTGAATAGTGTTTGGCGTTCGGAGTGTTCAGATCCAGATGAGCACAGATGTTATGCTTGGGAACCGATTTGTAACCTGCCATACTGAACAACAGAAGAAACAAACATGTTAGTGCAATTCAGTTAGGCAGAAAATAGAAATCAGATAAACAGATTCAAAATCCAACATATTGGTCGAATGACCTTCATTCGCCGAATGAGACTTATGATCGAATGACTCATTCGCCGAATGGAGGTCATTCGTTGAATAGACATCATTCGCCGAATGAGACATAAGCTAAGCTAGTCATTCGTCGAATGAGCGATTCGCCGAATGAGTCTCATTCGCCGAATGAGTCATTCGCCGAATGAGTCATTCGCCGAATGACAACATTCGGCGCCCATTTTGAAATCAAAATCCCTTTTTCCAAAAATCAAGAATCAGTCCACAAAATTTGTATGTACACACTCAGAATCAACCGATTAAGACTTTTAATACTGGTCTTAGGTAGTCTCAAACCCATTTTAATAGTCTATTTAAACGGCGAACCACAAAACCCTAGATCCTAAAATTTCGATCTGTTTTCGATAATTCCATGGTTGAAAATGTCTGTTAATCGTTCTCCATGTACCTGAGATGAAATATAACTTGATGATCAGAAGCAAGGTTAACAAGAGTAACAGAAAATCGATCTAAGACAAGGAATGTGATATTCGCCGAATGACGGTGCTCTGGTGTGTCGAAAGAGAATCTGGTCGAATGACCCTCATTCGGCCGAAGGACTATTAAATAGCCAAGCTCATTCGCCGAATGAGCTAGACGAAAGGTCGGTTCAGACTCAGTCTCATTCGCCGAATGAGAGTTGCGATTGAGACATTCGACGACACCTATTCGCCGAATGAACAAGTCGAATGAGACATTTGACACCCTTCATTCGCCGAATGATGAAAACTGTGTTTGATTGATTCGGTCGAATGACTCATTCGCAGAATGAGTTCATTCGGCCGAATGAATGAACCTTACCTCTCATTCGGACGAATGAGAGATGATAACACCCAAAACTCAACTTTTTCAACATCTGGCATTTTGAGCAACAAACTTTTGACCAATTATGAAGATATGTCTGGTTGGTTCAGGATTCAGATATGACAGACATCCGAATCTACAAATGATCATCTAAAACAAAATTGAAAATAGAAAATCTTTTTGTATTTTTCTGAAACACCCACACCAACTGTACAAACCATAACTAAAAACAAATAAACACATGTTTTTGTGAGAAGTCCGTTAATAAAATAACACATATCTCTAATCACATCACATTATCTTCAATGAATGCTTCACTTCAAACACAATTTTGTTATGATACGATTACTGATATATTTGTCCAACCTTAAACCGAACAATACACAACTACTAAACAAACTATATGATCACTCATATTTTCTGATTGAGTTACCCAATTCAATTCACCATTAAAGATCAAAATCAGTTCAAAACTCATTTCTGCATATCTTAAAAACCAGTCATCATGAATTCAATAAGATTCAAACATTTATTATCTTTTTGTATTTTTCTTGTTCTATCCAAATGGATGGCTTCAGCTAGGTCCGTCCCAGCAATATGGCACATGTATTGAATCGAACTTAATTTGTTTAAGTATTTCTCAAGCTTAATACCAGCTTGCATTAGATTTTCTTCAAGCTTAATACCAGCTTGTTTTTGTTTTTCATCAAGCTTAATACCAGCTTGTTTTTGATTTTCATCAAGCTTAATACCAGCTTGCCTTTATTTTTCTTTAAATGAAACCTCATTTGATTCCATGATGACAGGTGTATGCTTGATTTGAGTCAAAAACCGTTTCTCACTCAAGTGATTTTATAAAATGGATCCCACATATCAAACTTTCTAAGTTATCCTAAGTTGTTTATTCATTCTGTATAGTCAGCCTATCAGTACATCCCATCACAATTCTCTTGTGATTTCAGTTCATACATTCACTTCTGCTTCTATGACATGATAAGATTAATGTACTACTTTATAAAGCAAGACCATCTCAATTTTTAATTTTTCTATTGTTTTTGGTTTTTCAAATTTTCAAATGTTTTTGGTTTTTCAAATTTTCAAATGTTTTTGGTTTTTCAAATAACAGATTTTCAAATGTTTTTGGTTTTTCAAATTTTCAAATGTTTTTGGTTTTTCAAATAACAGAATATCTCCCCCTAAAAACCTAAAAACAGAAAATCTTTTTGAGTTTTTGATAAAGAAAATAAACTATACAGGAAAATTAAAAGACTGAAGTAAAATAAACAAAGCAAAGACTATCTAAGAAAGTTGATGATCATTTGTTAGACTCAGATGAGGATTGAACTTCATCCTTTTGGAAAACACCATTAGCCGATAACAGATATAAAAATCTGGGTTTGTCAAATGCTTTTGTAAAAAGATCGGCTTTTTGGTGATCGGTGTGAATTTTCACTACATCGATTAATTTCTTTTCAAAACAATCACGTATGAAGTGATATTTTATGTCGATGTGTTTGGTTTTGGAGTGCTGAACAGGATTTTTAGTGACAGCAATGGCAGCAGTGTTATCAACATATATAGGAGTGTTAGAAAAATGTAACCCATAGTCCCTGAGTTGCTGTTGAATCCAGATGATTTGTGAACAGCAACTAGCAGCAGCAATGTATTCAGCTTCACAGGTTGAAGTAGACACCGACATCTGCTTCTTGCACTGCCAGGTGACTAATCGGTTTCCAAAGAACTGACATCCTGCAGATGTTGATTTGAAATCTCTCTTGCATCCACCATAATCTGAATCACTATATGCAGTAAGCTCAAAGTTATCATCATTTGGGTACCATAAGCCAAGTTCCGGTGTACCCTTCAGATAACGCATAATCCTTTTGACAGCAATGAGATGAGATACTCTTGGTTTTGATTGATAGCGTGCACACAAGCAAGTAGCGAACATGATATCTGGCCGAGAAGCAGTGATATACATAAGAGACCCAATCATTCCTCGGTACAAAGTAGCATCAATTAACTCCCCCTTTTCATATGGTGTAATCCCGTGATTGACAGCCAGTGGGGTACCAGCAGGTTTTGCATCAGACATACTGAACCGGCTCAGTATATCCCCAACATATTTGGTTTGATGAATGAAGATTCCTGCCTCAGACTGATCTACTTGTAATCCCAGAAAAAATTTCATCTCTCTCATTGAGCTCATCTCGAACTTCTCTTTCATAACCTTTTCAAAGTCTCTGCACAGATCATCATTTGTGGAACCAAAAATTATGTCGTCCACATACACTTGCACCAAGAGTAAATCACTGTCCTTCTCACGGATGAATAATGTGCAGTCAATGACACCTCTTCTGAACCCGTTGTTCAGAAGGTGAGTAGAGAGTGTCTCGTACCACGCTCGCGGAGCTTGATGCAATCCATATAAGGCCTTGTCTAGCTTGTAGACTTGGTCACGATGCAATGGATGCTCAAACCCGGGAGGTTGACTGACATACACTGTTTCACTGATAACACCGTGAAGGAACGCACTCTTAACATCCATTTGAAAAACTTTGAACTTCTTAAAGGATGCATAAGCCAAGAAAATACGAATGGCTTCGAGTCGAGCAACTGGAGCAAACACCTCATTGTAGTCCAACCCTTCTATCTGTCTGAATCCTTGAACCACCAGAAATGCCTTGTTTCGCACTATGATCCCGTGATCATCTTTCTTGCAACGAAGAACCCATCGAGTGCCAATGACTTTTGCACCTTTGGGTCTGTCAACCAATTGCCAGACACCTAACTTTTTGAATTGCAAAAGTTCTTCTAGCATTGCATCGACCCATGACTCTTCCTTGAGAGCTTCAGTGACAGTACGTGGCTCAACTTGAGAAATAAAGCAGGAATGAGCACAAAAACTTACATCTGCAAAATCAAGAATGTCAGCAAGACCGCCTGAAGAGATCTGATTTCTAGTCTTTACTCCAACCAAAGGACTCCCAATAATGTTATCTTGAGGATGAATACGATTAATTCTTCCAACAGGATGAGTTGGAACCTCAACCTCAGGATCTAAGTTATTCAGATTCAAGTCCTCAAGACCCGGTACAAGATTATCAACAACTGGTTCAGGAGCAGCCGGATGATTGTCATCTGTGTCTGAGCTGTCATCATTTATCTGTGTAGTAGGAATAGATGCAGATGAAGGTTGAAAGGTTTCATCAGGTGCATTTTGTACATCATACAACATCTGAACAGCAACATCTTCATCTGAATACATGGGGGGCATATTGAATGAATCAAAGAGACTGGAATAATCAAACATCCAATCTGGCCCTTTTCCAGGTGGGGGCATAGAATATTTCTTAACATCAACATGGTACCACTCCTCCACATTATAAGTTGAAATGTTGTAAACTCGTTTATTTGGAGTGCTATACCCAAGAAAATACCCTTCTTCCACCTTTTCATTGAACTTTCCCTGCTCATGTTTCTTAAGCATAGTGCACGGTGCACCAAATGGTTCTAGATACTTAAGATTTGGCTTTCTGTTGTGGAGCAGTTCAAAACAAGTCTTCCCATGTCTTTTCACAATAAGAACCCTGTTCAGGGTATAGCACGCATTTGCTACAGCTTCATTCCAAAACTGAACCGACAAAGAGGAATCAGCAAGCATAGTCCTAGCAGCCTCAATCAATGTCCTATTTTTGCGTTTAGCAACACCATTCATTTGTGGAACGTATGGAGCACTAAATTGTTGTACAATGCCTCTTGCATTACAAAAATTCTCCATGTTGTGATTTTTGAACTCCGTTCCATTATCAGTTCGAAACTGACGAATCTTGAGCTTATAAAGTGATTCAAGTTTGGTAACCAAAACTTGAATGCAATCAAACGTTTCAGATTTCTCCTTCAAAAAGAAAACCCAAGAGTATCTGGAAAACTCATCAGTGATGACAAGACAGTATTGATCTCCAGCTATACTCTTCCTATTCACAGGACCAAATAAATCCATGTGGAGAAGCTCAAGAGGAACATTGATTGAATGAAATTTTTTCAGCTTGTGAGACTGCTTAGACTGCTTTCCCTTCTTGCAAGATACACATATATCAGACAGCTTAAAATTTTTCAAGCTAACTCCCTCAACCAAACTGTTATGAACCAAATGATTCATCTTTCGTAAACTCAAATGACCCATCCTCTTATGCCAAAGGATTGAATCTTTCTCAGTTGCCTTTGTCATAAAACATGAAGCTGTGGAGGATGTTGTTGAAGCTGTGGCCATATTGAGAACGTACAAATCTTGCTTTCTTGGAGCAGACATCAAAATCCAATCTTCAGGAATCTTAACACCTTGCTTAAGAATGTAACATTTTGACTCATCAAATAAGACCTTGTACTCTTTGTCACAAATCTGGGAAACTGACAGGAGGTTGTTTTCCAACTGTTTAACATATCTGACATTATCAAATGAAACTTGTCCATTTGTCAGAATTCCCTCTCCTGTAATAAAACCTCCTTTATCTCCGGCAAAGGCAACATATCCACCTCGAACTGCATTCACATTGGTGAGCAGAGAAATATCACCAGTCATGTGTCTGGAAGCCCCACTATCAACGATCCAATTGCTGTTAATTCCAGCTTTTGGGGCAACCTGCACAATAAAGAGACAATTAGTTCACTTTGGGAACCCAAGCCTTAACAGTCTTGGGTTGACCCATAGAGTCTCGGATCCATACATCAATCCATTTTCCATCAGGAAGAGATTTATCTGAAATTGGTGGAACAGAATCCTCAGATGATTTAACTTTCCAAATTGCATGTTTATCAAAAGAGGTTTTCAGATAAATGGATGATGATTTTGCTTGGTTAACTTTAATCACATTTGGAACATTCAAAGTTTCCAGTTTTTCTTTACCCTTGTCTGAAGTTTTAATCTGAACTGGTTGTTTGGCTTTTGTTTGAACAGGCTTAAGTACATATTTTACCGGTTTTGATAAAGCAGAATTTAATTTTCTGAAAGAAACAGCCTTTGGCCTGATCAAATGAGGGCAAAATCTCACAATATGCCCAGATTCACCACATTCAAAACAGACTTTGTCACCTTTTTTATGAAAATGTTTTAAATCAGAAAATTGTTTTCTATTTGATTTAAAAGCATTTGTTTTCTGACTATCTAGATCAAAACCCAAACCCTTTGTCCCTTTGTTACCAACAAAAGCTGATTTGGTAACACACTTAGCTTCAGACTCTTGTGAAGCTTTAACAAAGCACAATTCTTTGTAAATTTTGGAGTTGCAGATTGGGTCACCTTTCATGACAACAGTGGTTTGATTCCGAGGAGTACTATACTTAGGTGAATAATCTGATTCATCCTCGGAATCTGAGACCCAATCTTCAACAACTCCATCCACCCGACATCCCTCAGTCTTTGATGAACTCTGATTTTTACTCAGACCAACTGGATCTATTACTAACGGAGTAGTAACTTGAAAATCCTTAACATCTTTGTCATTTGGTGTATTGACAAAGGTGTTGAGGATAGGTGGGGGACAATTTTGATAGTTAACCTTTTCCTTCCCCTGTTGATCAGTACCCCTACTGATCATGTGCTCAATAATATAAGATGAGCTTTCATAGCTCTTGAGCTTCTGACCCAAAGTCTCATAGTCACACTCGACTATGGCTAACCTTTTCTTAATCTCATTGATGGTATTGAGATAAGAAGTGATAGCATCTTGCTTATTCAGCACTGCAATCTCGGCTTCATGCAATTGTCTGTTTAAAAGATCAATTTTAGCTTGAAAATCTTTTTCATTAGATTTTAAAATTTTGTTAGCTTCAATGCATAAGTCGAGATCGTTCATCAAAACACTGTTATGTGTCTGATAAGCAAGGACCTTACTTCTAAGATCAACACAATTATTACACTCTGAATGTGAAGATGAACAGTCAGTGTATACCTGCTCTGACTCTGATGAAGCAGAAGAGTTTACCATCAAGGCAAATTGAGTAGAGGAGTCATCAGCTTCAGCATCTGAATCTTGAGTGTCTGAATCTGTCATGCTATCTGATTCTGAACTTGAGACTTTATCATCATTCACCATTGAGTCTTCCCGAATGCTTTCCTCACCTTGATCTTCAGATTGTTGAATCTCAGCCACACAAGCTTTATCTTGTTCTTCTTTATCAGCATTAAATCTGAAATCACAGTTCACCCCTTCATCCTGTTGAACCATTAAAGCTTTACTTGCAGAGGATGAAGATCCAGCTTGAGAAGGAGAATCAATGGGGACTAATCTCTTTTCTGGATTGGCAGTAGAGGATTTCTGATGCTGAAATGGATTCTTGTTGCCAGCTTTCTTTGGCTGCTTGCACTGTCTGGCGAAATGACCCTTCTCTCCACAATTGTAGCATGTCACCGATGCCATATCAAATCCAAACTTAGACTCCTTGTTTAAATTGATATCCTTCCCAGTCTTCTTGTCAAACTCCTTAGCTCTCCTAACCGCACTTGCCAATGCCCACATAATGTCAATTCGTTCCATGTCATCAGGATCTATCTGAGAATAGTCATCATTGGTCAAATAAGGATTACCGATCTGACCAACAACTAATCCAACATATGAGCTAACCAATGTAGACAAAAGACCCATATGCTCTTTTGCAATCTCCACGGTGACCTTGTCGAAATTTTCTGTTTTTAGACTGGCGGTAGGCTGATGATGCTCTGTTTGTGAACTGGTTGAAGATGATTGACTGAAATGAATCTGAGCGGTAGATGGAGCCTCAGATGTCTTGGAAACAAAAGCAGTCTTTAGAGGAGCATGAGTATTGGATTTATCTGCTGTGGGAGTGGAATAGTATAAGGAGGGGTCCTGAACTTGAACAACTCTCTTGGCTTTCCATTTGTTTTCTATCTCCTGCTCTTTCAGCTTCTGGATGAAATCATTGATATCCATATGTGCCAACATCTGGTTCTGCTTGAGTACCATCAAGAATGACTCCCACTTTGGAGGTAGAGCATCTGCCAAACACTGGATCTTTTCCTGAGTTGTTGTCTTGACTTCATGATTGAATAGCTCACTCAAAAGATGATAAAATCTAGCAATCAGCTCATCCAGTGATTCATTTCCCACATACATGAAGCTATTGAATTCCTTTCTCAGTGCCTTTGACTTGATACTCTTCAAAGCATCATTACCCTCATATCTTTGTTGCAGTGCATCCCACAGTAGCTTAGCAGAAGTGAATTGTCTAAACTGATGGAAAATATCAGTAGCAATGGACTGTGACAAAATAGCATAAGCTTTCTTCTCATAGTCATACAGCTTCCTTTGAGGCTCAGTCATCCGTGTGACTAGCATAGGAGTTCCATCTTCATTCAGAGGCCTCAGATAACCTCCTTCAATCATCATCCATAGATTTGTATCCATCCCATTAATGTGAATCTCAAACCGATACTTCCAGTGAGGATAATCGTCTAAGGTTAGTAACTTGGGAGCTTTATTGGAATTCCCTGTCTCATTTTCTGTCAACAGTAGAGTCTGAATACGATGGTTTTGGTTTTCCATGAGTGCTAAATCCTCCATTTAATCAGAAATGACAAAATTCAACACTTAGAAAAATTTCAGAGAAATTGCCGAATGAGATGATTTGGGCGAATGTCGGGGACCGAATGTGATTAAAATGGCGAATGAGGACTAAGTTTGACACCTGGCGAATGAGAAGATCGAATGAACCTATTCGGCGAATGACTGATTGAATAAAGTCTTTCGCCGAATGAGAGAGGAGTATGGGGCTATTCGGCGAATGACAAGAGCGAAGGAGCTATTCGCCGAATGAGGCCTATTCGGCGAATGAAGGGTGATTCGGCTGAACTTATTCGGCCGCAATTGCCATTCGGGCGATCTGGGGTTTTCAGCAATGAAAATTGTGATAACTTGCGATTTTGACCAAATCTATGCACCAAATTTAGTACAGAAGTTCAAGACATGATAATCAACCAATTGGGAAAAGGTTTTGACAAACACACCCCAAAAACCCACCAATTTTCAATGAAATAGTGACTTGGAGAGCAAGAAACTTAGGGTTTTTGATAGTTATGAAAATCAGGGTTTTGGAAACTTTAAATCTGATGATTTAGAGTGGAAATCGAGTAGAATCTAGAGCCAAAGCTCTGATACCACTTTGTTGGACCGATTAGGAGCTCGGAAACAGTCCGAATCCAATGTAAATCTACTCGACAGCTTCTGGAATAGTGCGGAATCCTATTCCAGGGTTTTCCAATCGAAATCAACAGGAACCGTGGTGATCCGAAGGTGTAGGAAGGACTTGGAAGCAACAATCGAACACCACGGGTTGAGAATCGAACTTGGACAATCAATGGCCGCTCTAATCTCCTAGGGTTTGACTCTGGAATTATAGGGAAGAAGGAGGGCTCTAAAAAGTTAGTGTTGAAATGATTTGAACTTGTATATATAGGCTGCAGTCATTCGACCGAATGAGTGGCCGAAGCAGCTCATTCGGCGAATGACCTCGCTCGAATGAGCTATCAATCGAATGAGTCATTCGACGAATGACTCATTCTATCGATGGCCATTCGCTGGTTTCATCATTCGGCGAATGACTTCATTCTAGAGTCATTCGCCCGAATGTGAGGTAGTCATACTCAACTATAATTTTAATCAAATCAACTAATCAAATAATCAGTAATAAACATTAAGAATTGTATATAAAGACAAATTCCATTAATAATTTGAACATTACATGATTAGAGTTTACAAAATTGAACTAGGGACATTACATGTATCAACAAAATGGTTTTAAGCATCAAGAAGCTGGATTCCCTTTGTTAACCTCAGCCGAATCAAACTACACCCAATTGGGCCTCAATTCGAACCCAACTGTAACCGACATCATGGGGTTTTTGTTCTCAGTACCCAAACGAATTCAAGGATAGGTTTAATTTGATTATTAGCTATAAAAAGAACTCAATTTCGTGACCCACATGATTTTGAACATGGTTATCCACTTCCATGATCCAAACTTGTTCAATTCGTTACTGTGAGTCTACGAATTCATAGGGTTTCCATTGAGTAGGGATTTTCAAAACTATCTGTAGTGATTAATTTGGTTTTTACAAATATTTGCATAGAAATCCCCAAAGCGTTTTTGATAATAAACCCTAGAAATCAAAATCATAAAATTCATTATTGTTAATTGCATTTAACAGAGGGATATCATCAATCATATGATTTCGCACCTCTCTGTGTGATTTAATTAGATGATCAAACTCGTTTGAATCGAATCCCCCAAATCTTTTTGCATCATAAACCCTATAATTCGAACTCCATCAATCCGTTGTAATTAGATGAAATTGACATGTGGATTTCATTAAGAATGATATTTCGAATCTATGTGTAGGTTTTAATTTGATTCTTGAACTCGTTTCGATTGAGACCCCCAAAACATCAAGAATGATGAACCCTAGACTTAGGATTCATAGAATTAGACGTTTATACATGAACCAAGCATAGGGTTATGCTTAGTCGGCATCTTTAGGTAGTGTAGGAACGAAAACTTACTTGATTTGATCTTAGATTGATAGAGATCGACTAATGACTTGATTTCGGCTCGTCTCTCGATCGAATCTTCTATCCACGACTATTTGCTTCGAATTAGTATATGGAACAGCTTCTAATTATGCTGACTAGGGTCTCTGTGTTTTCGATTTCATGAATTTTGATCCAATTATGTGAATTTGATGCCTCTTTGAAACGGTTACAACTTTTCACTATCATTTGAGTTATTCGACGAGTTTATGGACCAATAACGTTTGATAATCATTAGTAACCATCAATAGGATGATTAAGAGTAATTAATTTCAGTTTTTACTTGAAAGAAATGTGAATTTCGAATTTAATTAGAAATTTAGCCGAATTTTGACTTGTAAAAGTCAAAATTGATGATTTTAATCATTTACAAGTTTATTCTTTGCAAATTAACACTTTGGAACTGATTTTTGTTTGATTCTAATCCTTTAGGTTTGATTTTGTTCGATTTTGTATACAATCTGTTAGTTTCTAGTTAACGGGGTTAACCCGGAAATGTCGAATTGTCACAATTACCAAAATTCGGAATAGAAAGAAAGGGTTGGATCAGATTTCTTACATTTTCATCCATTTTATCTACTTTATTTGAAAAAAAAGAAGGACGTCCATTCTTTTTCATTTTTAATAAAGTTACCAAACGAAAGTTTTTGTTACTTGTTTTTGAACCTTTTTTACCCCATATAGATATTGAATACAAGGGGTATTCCTTTTTCCACTGTAATTTTGAAAATGAACGTTTAAATGTTCTTCAAAAGTAAGTAAATAGATCCGCCACATATAAAATGTGGTTAATCCCGACGTAGACCAAGCTATTATTGCAAAAATAGGTGAATACATCCGGCTATCATTCGGAATTTCATCTTTGGACCAAAAACAAGCAAGGGGTGGAATACCACAAAGAGAAAATGTACCTAATAAAAAAGAATTTTTAGTAATTGGTACATGTTTTGTTAAACCTCCCATAAGCACCATTTTCTGACTTTTTTTTGGACAATATCCAACAAGAGTTTCCATTGAGTGAATAACGGATCCTGATCCTAAAAACAATAATACTTTGGAATAAGCATGAGTAATCAAATGAAATAAAGCACTGCGATAAGACCCCATACCTAGAGCTAACATCATATAACCCAATTGAGACATTGTGGAATAGGCTAAACCCCTCTTAATGTCTTTTTGAGCAAGATTTAAAGTAGCTCCGAAAAAACTGTTATTATCCCTATCAAAGAGATCAAATTCATTATGTGGGGTATGACTATGAAAAGAGGCATAAGTCGAGCTATAAGAAAAATTCCCGCTGCTACCATCGTAGCAGTGTATAAGGGCCGAAATAGGAGTCGGCCCTTCCATTGCATCAGGTAACCATACATAAAGGGGAAATTGTGCAGATTTAGCAATCACACCGGCAAATAATAGAACAACACACAAAGTAACAAATACATAATTGACCTCATTATTAAAAATCAAGTTATTGAATATTTGGAATAAATCACGAAATTTGAAACTCCCCGTTATCCAATAAAACCCTAAAATGCCTAATAATTAACCAAAATCACCAACACGATTAGTTACAAATGCTTTTTGACAGGCCTTTGCTGCAACAGGTCGTGTGAACCAAAATCCTAAAAAATATAAATTTGTATCAAATTTGAACTAGTAACTAATCCCAACATGGATGTACCGAAAAAACTCATATAAGCAAAAAATCTCAAATATCCGTGATCATGAGACATATAATTATCCCTATAAATTAGAACCATAATACCAACAGTAATGATTAATATTGACATAATAGAAGTAAGTGGATCGATCAAGTATCCGAATTCTAAAGAAAAATTATTATTGATAATCCAAGACTATACATATTGATAGACAGAACTGCTATTTATTTGCTGAATTGACTGATTCATAGAAAAAAAATCATGACTATACTTAACAATAAAATGCTCTGAAAAGCCAACATACGACGAAGACTTTTTGTTGCCGTCGGAAAAAGAAGAAGTCCCAACCCTATTAACATAGGAACCGGATGTGGAAGAAAAGGTATTATCCACGCATATTGATATGTCTGTTCCATAAAAAAAGTTTTTTTCTTAATTAATTGTTTCCGATTCACCGGATCTTACCTCTTTCGAAAAAAGTCAATAAAAAATAAAGATATGCACTAACTTATTGAATAATTTTATATCAGTATTTAATCTGAGTCTTTTCAAAATCGTTCAAATATTCAAAACAAGAAGTTACAATTGATCAAATGATATGACTAAGTGACATATAAAAACGTATAACTTATAATAGGAAAATCAAAATATAGCAAGGATCAAAATTTAGGCTAAAAAGAGTACTTTATCCTGATAAGAATTATAGGATTAACTAAGGGCATAGTTCTAATGAAATAAAAACTCTTTATTTTAGTTAGTTTATTTCAACTCATTAACTAATTCATTATGGGATTCATTGTTTTCCATTTCAATCAAAACAATTTATTAGTGAAGTTTAGAAGATTATAGATCTAAAATGAACTTTTTTTATCGTGAAAGGATAAAAAATAACTAAGCTATTTTTTTTATCAAACCACGTATCCTTTAACATATTTATTACTAGTCTCATTCAAATTTTAAAATTGAAATGAGGTGTTTTTTTCTCAAGTTTGACTAAAAAAAAAGTCAATTTATTAGGCAAAAGTTTACAATCCTTTGAGGTATTTTATTACATGTAAATAAAGTATAGAATGAGGAAAATAAAGGTCTTTTAGGTTCTTTATTTATTTTATAAAGTTTGATTATTAAGTTTGATTTAGAGGATTCTAAAGATATAACTTTGAGAGATAAACAACGAGAACTAAAAGTTCCAAACCAAAAAATTTTGGTTTTACAAATAGTGTATGGAATCAAAAACTTTTGGTTGTTATTTCGAGTCATTTTTGATCCAATTTTCACGGATCTTTGACATATCTATATTTCTGTATTTCTTTTTTATGAAGCTAATCTTATTTAGATAAAACATAGATAATGAATAAGAAATAAGAATTCATTTTGAACAATAGATGTCTTTCACATCCAACTATAACAATAAGTAACTTTTAAATGACAGTTCCAAAAAAACGCACTTCGATATCAAAAAAGCGTATTGGTAAAAATATTTGGAAAAGGAATGGATATGGGACGGCGTTAAAGGCTTTGTCATTAGAGAAATCTCTTTCTACCGGGAATTCAAAAAGTTTTTTTGTATGACAAACAAATAAATCATAAAATATTGGAATAATCAGAATGGATTTGACTAAAAAGGGGGCTCAGTGATTTGTTAATATCAAATTCAAATTAATAATTAGCCGTCCCTATTCTAATCAATATGAAATGGGCGGCGTTAAAAGCTTTGTCATTAGGGAAATCTCTTTCTACCAGGAATTCAAAAAGTTTTTTTTGTAAGACAAACAAATAAATCATAAAATATTGGAATAATCGGAATGGATTTGACTAAAAAAGGGGCTCAGTAATTTGTTGATATCAAAGTTAATATCAAATTCAAATTAATAATTAGCAGTCCCTATTCTAATCAATATGAAATAGCCCCTTAATTTTATAAAAGAATTCTTGTGTTTTCTGAAAAAAAAAGAAAAGAAAAAAGACAAAATTTTTGATTTCTTTTTAGTATATTTTCACTCAAATTTTGGTGGTGGGGAGTCTTATTTTCTCCATCAACCTTTACAAAAATGAAAATTTTTTATGTTTCTCGGGAAGGCCTTATATAGGATTTTTAGTTCAAATTAATGAAGTGTTGAAACTAATTTATCCCATGTTAAAATTTTTTGGATAACTTTCTGACTTCTTAACTTATTTACTATATGGAATGAGTTTTTTATATATCTCCAATTTTAAGCCCAATCAATAAAAGAACTTAACTGTTGCAATATTATGAACAAAAAATGTGTCAATTTGGAGTAATCCAAAATAGACATATTTCAAATTCATTCATAAAATTTATTTATTGTTTCAACTTTATGAAATCAAATAAACTGAAAGAATGACAATAAAAGTTAACCTTCAAATTAACTTTTGAACTTGTTTTTTTTATTAATTTAAATCTGTACTAAAAAAAACTTATTTGATTGAATTGACTTGTTCAATCTCGACGATTGAATATAAATAGGCTATTATGAGTTCGAGCAAGCCGCTATGGTGAAATCGGTAGGCACACTGCTCTTAGGAAGCAGTGCTAAAGCATCTCGGTTCGAGTCCAAGTGGCGGCATGCCATATTCTAAAAGATATCCAATAGATCCTATAATAAAAATAAATGAAATTCCTCTTTTCTATTTCTTAATTAATAGAGGGGATTCCCTCCCTTTTTTTCATTTTTATGATATTTTCAACTTTAGAGCATATATTAACTGATATTTATTTTTCTATTGTTTCAATTGTAATTACACTTCATTTGATAACCTTATTGGGCAATGAAATCATAAAACCATATGATTCGTAAGAAAAGGGGATGATAGCTACTTTTTTTTATGTCTAACAGGATTATTAATCACTCGTTGGATTTATTCAGGCCATTTCCCACTAAGTAATTTATATGAATCATTCATTTTTCTTTCATGGAGTTTCTCCCTTATTCATACAGTGCCTTATTTCAAAATAAGAAAAAATGATTTAACCAAACTAACAGCCTCAAGTACTATTTTTACCCAAGGCTTTGCTACTTCGGGTCTTTTAAATGAAATACACAAATCCACAATATTAGTATCTGCTCTACAATCGAAGTGGTTAATAATGCATGTAAGTATGATGATATTGAGCTATGCGGCTCTTCTTTGTGGATCATTATTATGAGTAGCGCTTCTAGTCATTACATTTAGAAAGATTTTTTATAGTTCTAAAAGTAATAATTTATTAAAATTAAATGAGTCATTTTCATTTGGTGAAATCCAATACAAGAATGAAAGAAACAATATTTAAAAAAAAACTTCTTTTTTTCTGATAATAATTATTACAAGGCCCAGTTTATTCAACAATTCGATTATTGGAGTTATCGTGTGATTAGCCTAGGATTTATCTTTTTAACCATAGGTATTCTTTCAGGAGCAGTAGGGCTAATGAAGCATGGGGATCATATTGGAGTTGGGATCCAAAGGAAACTTGGGCCTTTATTACTTGGATCGTATTTGCAATTTATTTGCATACTCGAACAAAGAAAAATTTGCAAGGAGCAAATTCCGCAATTGTGGCGACTCTAGGCTTTCTTATAATTTGGATGTGCTATTTTGGCGTCAATGTATTAGGAATAGGGTTACATAGTTATGGTTCATTTACGTTAACCTCTAGTTAAATCAAGAAAAGTTCTTAAGAATACAAATGTAATAGGTGTATATAAAACATCTTGTCTCAATCGGTGAGAACCATGTGAATCAAGTAGTATAGTGATTAACGCGGTTCTTGCAAAGACCAAGTATATTGGGTAAAAATTAAAATTCATATTTTGTTTTGACTTTATTTAAAATTGAAGAGAATCAAAATCCTACTTTTTTTCATTAGCCAACCAACTCTTAAAAATAACAGGAGTTTTTTTTAACTATCTATAAAAATAATTAGATAGTGAAAGATGGAGATAGAAACAAATAACTGATAGTGAAAGAACAAAATCGGGGTACATACCAATACTTATTACACGTAGAAAAATGGAGATAGAAACAAATAACTCGCGCAGTCCAGAATACAAAACATAAGAGTTTGGAGTATTAAATAACTTGTATCCATAGAACATCTTACGTGATATAGATAATAAATAAATAGGAGTTAATATCATTACAATTGCCATTACAAAAGTGATGGCAATTTTGGGCATTAAAAGATATTTTTGACGGGTAATTATTCCTAAAAATACTATCACTTCTGCAACAAAACCACTCATACCCGATAATGCAAGGAAACCATGGAAAAGCTACTGAATATTGTAAAGATTTTTGGCATGGGGATAGCTACTCCGCCCATTTCATCGAGATAAACAAGACGTATTCTATCATAACTCGTTCCCGCCAAGAAAAAAAGTGTAGCACCAATAAAGCCTTGAGAGATGATTTGTAAAATAGCTCCATTGAGTCCCGTATCGGTTATCGAAGCAATTCCTATAAGTATGAAACCCATATGAGATACGGAGGAATATGCTATTCCTTTTTTTAAATTACGTTGGCCGGGAGATGTTGAAGCTGCATAGATTATTTGTATTGTGCCTACTATCATCAACCAAGGAGAAAATACAGAATGAGCGTGTGGTAATAATTCCATATTAATCCGAATCAATCCATACGCTCCCGTTTTTAATAAAATTTCGGCTAGAAGCATACAAGTACTGTAATGCACCTCTCCGTGGATATCTGGTAACCATGTATGTAGGGGTAGAATTGGCAATTTGATAGCAAAAGCAATAAAAAATCCAATGTAGAATATGATTTCCAAAGCCACAGGATACGACTGATTAACTGATGTTTCAAAATTTAATGTTGGTTCATTAGAACCATATAAACCGACACCCAGAACTTCCATTACGAGAAAAATGGAACCCCCCGCCGTGTACAAAATAAATTTTGTGGCTGAGTAGAGACGTTTCTTTCCTCCCCACATATATATAAGTAGATAAACTGGAATTAATTCTAATTCCCACGTGATGAAAAAAAGTAAAAGGTCCCGAGAAGAAAATGATCCTATTTGACCACTGTACATTGCTAACATCAAGAAATGGAATAATCGAGAATCTCGAGTAACATGCCAGGCCGCTAAAGTACCTAAAGTAGTGATAAATCCTGTTAATAAAATGGGTCCTATAGACAGTCCATCTATTCCTAATTTCCAACGGAAATCAAAAAAATTGATCCATTTATAGTCCTCTACTAGTTGGATTAATGGATCGTTCAATTGGAAATGATAACTGAATGCATAGGTTGTTAGAAGAAGTTCTAACATGCATATACATATAGTATACCACCTAATTACCCTATTTCCTTTATGAGGAAGAAAGAAAATTAAGGAACCTGCAAATATTGGTAAAACTACAATTATTGTTAACCAAGGAAATTTGTTCGTGGTAAAGACAAGATACACTTGGACCAGAAAAACTTGTGCCGTTTTGGTGGTAAAAAAATGGGAAAATGTCATACAAATGTAACCAACTTTCGGCTTTGTTCCACTTAGGTCACTCGTACTTTTTTTTGTTTCGATTAAGTCACCATACTTTTTTTTGTTATGATTAAGTCACTCATACTTTTTTTTTGTTCCAACTAAGTCACTCATACTTTTTTTTTGGTTCCGATTAAGTCACTTTACTTTAAAATAGTGTTCTAATCACAAACATTTTACTTACAATATGAGTGACCTAATTGAATCAAAATTAAAAGTAAAGTGACCTAATCGGAACAAAAAAAAGTACGAGTGATTTAATTGGAACAAAAAAAAGTATGAGTGACTTAATCGGAACAAAAAAAATGTATGAGTGACCTAATTGGAACAAAGCTGAAAGTTGGTTACATTTCTATAAAGTTACCCCTAAAAAATGGTCTCAAGTAGGGGTTTCTGTAATGTATTAATAAGCTATACCCATGATGCGGGTTGTTTCATGCCATAAATAAACTCGAACACTCAAGAAATCTGTTGGGCAGCCGGATTCACATCTCTTACAACCGACACAATCCTCTGTTCTTGTAGCAGAAGCTATTTGTTTGGCTTTAAATCTTTCCCAAGGTATCATTTCTAATACATCCGTAGGGCAGGCTCGGACACATTGAGTACACCCGATACATGTATCATAAATCTTTACTGATTGCGACATTGGATCTATCCATTTTTGAACGTGATAAAGTTTCAATCTAGTAAATTGATAAATGATTTATATATTTTAATACTAGTACTAGATGAATCGATGAGTTCCCCGAGTTTTTTATTATCTATTTTTGGATTTACAGTGCCAAAATAGTTTGATTTCTTATCTTTGTGATAACATGATCTTATCTTACGTAGCAGACATGCTAATTTGAATTAATTTATGAAAATTAGAATTTCATTTATATGATAATATTACTTATTCAATAAATTCGATTGATTTATACGAGTTGATTTTCTGTTACGATAAATTGATGAAACAATAGCGAGTCCAATAGCTGCTTTAGCAGCTGTAATAGCTTTAACAAAAATAGAAAAAATGGCTCCTTTTAATTGACAACTATCAAAAAAATCAGAAAATGTTACAAAATTGGGATTAACCGCATTTAATATAAGTTCAAGACACATAAGAGCCCTAACCATATTTCGACTTGTAATCAATCCATATAGACCGACAGAAAATAAATAGGCACTCAAAACAAGTACATGTTCGAGCATCATTAACCAACTCCTTATCAATCTCGATTCATTTCTAAATGAACAACAGTTTAACCAACTGGATTGACTAGAATATAACCAGTAATGGAATAAAGGAAAATATTGGGAATAGATCGAAATAATAATAAATTTATATCTTATATACAAAGTCAAATAGGAAAGAGGAAATCAATGTGATAGCTCATAACAAGGTTTTCCGGTTCTAAAGAGTTATTATTGACGAGCTACAACAATTGCGCCGATTAACGCAACTAAAAGAATTATTGAAATGAATTCTAACAGAAGAAAAAAATCTGTTGATAAATGAATCCCAATTTGTTGACTATTACTTTAAAGATTTTGCTCTATCATCTGGTTTGCTTTTGTAGTCCAAATAATCTCGTACCATGACGTATCTGGAATAGTAGTAATTAGTGAAACAAAAAGACTTGTACAGACCATGGAAGTTACTCTATCTCCCATGGTCCAAAGATGGAAATCTTTGGAATATTCTAAACCATTTATGAACATCACAGCAAAAATGATCAAAACATTTATGGCTCCTACGTAAATAAGGAGCTGCACAGCAGCTACAAAATGGGAGTTCGATAGAATATAGAATAACGATATACAAACAAAAACCAATCCCAATGAAAAGGCAAAATAAATCGGATTGGCAAGTAATACTACTCCCAGACCCCCTAATATAAGACCCAATCACAGAAAGACAAAGAAAATCATGTATTAGTCCAGGTAAATCCATTATATATAAAATAAGAGATAAATAAATTAAAATCTTGCATAACTTTATGGCAAATTGGATTTAAATAATCCAAGCTTTGACCCATTGGCCACTGCCGGTCCCAACTACGAAAATCCCCGATAACGGTCCGAACTTTCGACATATTTTCCCGGGGCGGACCGCCGTCAAATAAACCCTAACGGCGTTAATGTTTTTTTGAATTTCGGACGGATTTTTGAGGGCTTTTGTTTAGATGGAGAATACGAGTCGAATGATGTATAACTTACCTCGAAACGTTGCTTCAAATTTCCCAATTTTGGTGTTTAAACTTTCAATTCGTCAAAGAAATTATCAAATTGAGAAATTTGAAGCAACGTTTCGAGGTAAGTTATACGCCATTTGACTCATATTCTCCATCTGAACAAAAGCCCTCAAAAATCCTTTCGAAATTCGAAAAAAACGTTAACGCCGTTAGGGTTTATTTGACGGCGCTCCGCCCCGGGAAAATATGTCAAAAGTTCGGACCGTTATCGGGGATTTTCGTAGTTAAGACCGGCAGCGGCCAATGGGTCAAAGTTTGGATTATTTAAATCCAATTTTCTAACTTTATTGACCCGGTAGGGAAAAAGAAGTAACTCTACTTTTTTATAATAGTTCTTAATTATTCAATTTTCAAAATTCCATTTTCATGGGTATGGATTGATGTAGATATAGATATTGGCCTAATCTCTCGAAAGAGTAATTTCGGTCTATCTATTTTCAAATCATCAATATGTACTATAGAAAAAAAATCTTTTTTCATATTAATATAAATGAAAATACAATTCTCGCCCCTAATCAATATAATTATGAATATAATTGCAGTTTTCACCAAACAAATCATTCTTTTAGATCAAAATGAGTTCTTAAGTTTTTATTTCAGGCAAATTTAAAATTGTTCGAATTGTGTAATCGTCAATTATTGACATTGGTAACCGACCCAAAGCAATTTGATTATAATTCAATTTGTGACGATCATAAGTAGAAAGTTCATATTCTTCGGTCATGGATAAACAATTTGTTGGACAATACTCAACGCAATTACCACAAAATATACATATTTCGAAATCAATACTGTAATTAAGCAATCGTTTCTTTCTAATATTAGTTTCCAATTTCCAATCAACAACGGGTAGATCTATAGGACAAACACGAACACATACTTCACAAGCAATGCATTTATCAAATTCAAAGTGGATAATCTTGATTATATCAAACGGGAGAAATGCAGCCTATATACTATTGATAGTAAAGCGGGTAAGTTCTAATAACTTCTTCAAGTTATAAGAGAGTGATATGTGAATTACTAAGTTAGTACCACGTGTATTACACAGGTTAAACAAAAAATACAATAAATATTCATCAAATAAAATCCAAATTCTAATATGAAATATTATTAAAATTTTGTATAATTTAATATTTTAAGTAATAATTATATTATTTCTTTAAAAACTAATTTTTTCAAAGTTTGATTGATTCTTTAAACATTTCATTTTAAAAAATTTAAGTTTTATAGTAATTTGATTTTTTTAAGAGTATATTTTTAATATTAATATATTTTTATCTACTAAAAATCTATTTTAATTTAAAAATGTATAAAAACTATATTTAACATGAAATGTATTTAATAGGAGAGATAGACGGGAAACCAAAGTTAAGGTGCTCTATAAACATGACATGTGACCTTATAAACCTTTATTTATTATAATAGATAGATGTCTCGAAATATATTTGGTTAACCTAGCTAAAACAACATTTGTTTATATTTTTTAATTTTCATATATGACAAGGTACTTTTGTGTCTTGAATAATATTAGTAGGTAGAGAAAAGAAAAGTATAGAATAGCCTTATAAAATTACACCCTTAAAAGACGAATAAGTTAGTTCACAAAGTTTATACAATACGGTTTACTTTCCGGAAGTGAAGCGGTGCATTGTACGTGCAATAAGACGCCAAGCAGACTCTGCTTAACATCTAAGGTTCTCTCTAAATGTTCTCTTTCTATGAAGACACGGAGTCAAGGTTGGGAAAGCCACGGGGAGCATTTTGTCGCACCCCGAGAAATCCCGTCCCTTTCGGGGCGCGTGAGACGCCCCGTTTCCCGGGAGTCCCTCGGTTGGTTAAACATCAAAAGCATAGCTCTTAAACTGCACCATTGTCGTATACTATGGCAGCGGAAATCATTACATAATCTTTAATCTTAACAGGAATGCCAGTTCTTGAATAGGTAGTTCTCATGCCATGCCACGAGCCAGCATATCCTTGTCAAAACCTGCTTAACCTGACATGCATGCTAAAACAAGTCAGCTTTCGCTGGTGAGTTCTAAGTTAGCTTTTCATAAAAATCTTTACTCATTCAAAACTTTATATAACATGACATGATTCACATGTATAACGTACATGTCATCATAACATAAATTCATTTCATACTGTACATAAAACGTTAGCCTTCACTGCTGACCGAAGTCAACCGTCTCAATCATACTGAACATAAAACATTAGCCTTTCGCTGTCGACCGAAGTCAACAGTCTTTCACATACATATCATCATAATAACAATCATACGGTGCATAAACGTAGCCTGTCCTGTTGACCGAAGTCAACATGCTTGCACAAGACTTCTTAAACTATCAACCCGAAGTTGATAACTTATACATGCATAAGATTTCCTCAACTGGCGACACACAGTCGGCAGGCCTGTTCTTTCACAGGACTTCTTAAACCATCAACCGAAATTGACGGCTCATACCGGTACAAGACTTCTTAACATACATCATTCATTCATAACATGGTTTAAAACGTTAAACCATCGTAATCATAAACAGTCCTTCGCACCGCAGTGCTCAGGTTTGCCCAACCGCAGCCGGGACTTCCTTATCACATTTCCCGCTCGACCTCGGTCGATGTCTTTCAAAAATCATTTTCCTTCTCAACCTCGGTTGAGAATTCAAACATTCATTATACTCTCAACCGCAGTTGAGACTTAAAATCATTCTTTACACCTTAGCTGAGACTTTTAAAATCATTCATTTCTCAACCGTAGTTGAGTCTTTAAAACATCCCTGACATCTCAGCTGAGGCTCTTAAAATCATTTACTTCTCAACCGCAGTTGAGACTTAATACATTACTCATTTCCAGACATTCTTTACATAAAAACATTCTTTATCTGAAAACATACTTTGCATAAATACATTCCTTACCTGATCATAATCAGGTTAAAATCACTTTCATACAATAACTTTACAACTTGAAACATTCTTTACTTTAACATATTCACTTATCTGACCGTAGCCAGATAAAACAATCATTTACGTAAAATAACTTTATAACATGCATATCAGCCCTAAAACGTTAAATTAGTAAAAGAGGGCTCATAGAACTCACCTGAGCTATAGCACACTCTGCTAACTTTTCTTCCTTTCCCTTCCTTTCTCACTTCACAATGATGTCCTATTAATATGAACATATCATCATGATTATAAGCTTATCATGAAGGTTCTCAATTTACGATTACCGCTCAAAACTTCGTAACTTTCATTCGGAACTTTATTTCAAGATTCCGTTTACACTCATTTTGATCATTCTTATCTCTACAATCTTGTTATGCTTAAAGATTGCTTATTCGCTCGGCTTAAATAAGCGTATTCTCTTATTTACTTAATTCGTTTTAGGCGTTGCTAACTTACTGATTGAATCGTTCTGAACGTTCAATGTCAAAGACATTGCCTTGATAGTCATCAAATAGTTAATGTTGTTGATTATCTCACTAGACAGGTTCCTAAACATATTAATGGCTTAGAAATGATAAATCCTCGTTATTAACACCATGAAATATCACAAGGTCGTATTAAATAGGTTTAACCATATTTAACATACTAATCTGCATGTTATCATAAACATCAAATACTCGTTCCAGTGAGTATGTTACTGATTGTGATTAGTTTAAAACACTTGGATTTAACCTTGCATATCAAGGATTAACCAAACTAATCACCTACGTTGTCATAATCAAATGGTTTAAACCATTATAACCATTGTTATGATTTCATGCAAACCGGGCATTACAACGGCTCAAAACAAGGATTTACCCGTTAACAGTTCAAGTTTGTCATTTATAATCAATCCTAGCCATCATCTAGGCAATAATCAACAACCCTAACTATATCATCACGTTCAGAAACAAGATTTATTCAATAATAATCAATCTAGAAGGTTAAGATGAACCGTTACCTATTCAGGCGGAGTTCTGCGGGTAAAAAGATGATCCAGACTTGCAGAAACGTTCCCTGGTGCGATCCACTTGATCAAAATGCTTTAAAATTGAAGGTTTGATGGATTGGAGGCTGATTTTTCGTGTGTGGTGGCTGGAATCGTCGATTGGAAGGATAAGGATTGCATCTTCTAGAAAAAACTGACTTTTTAAGCCATTTTTCCGACTTGGTGACGTCAGGAGCATCGCCTGACTCGGGACGCCGAGTTGGGGCGTACCGCGCGGGTCCATGGCGGCCAGATTTTTGTCTTATCTTCATTTCGCGATTCCGGGAGCATACGAACTCCGTTTTGCGCACGGTTTTCGCCTACGTTCACGATTTTTCGAGCTCTTTCCAATGGTTATAATCTCAAGACCTAAAGAGTTCAAAGTATTTGACCTCTAATATATTGCTATATTCGATTCAGTGTATCTTGAAATCGGAGCCTCGTTTCACGATTTCGCTTACACTCATTCTCTTCATTTTCGAGTTATGATTCTAACCTGAGAATTTTGAGTTGTCACACATATCATCGTGGATTTCAAGCACGATCAAATGTGCTTACTTCTTTGGTAACGAAATTCTTCGAACATCAACAGTTACCGAAATCTCGCACGTTTATCATTAAGCTGCTAAATTTTCGGGTGTTACAAATCTACCCTCCTTACAATAGGTTTCGTCCTCGAAACCTGTTACGTCTCAAAACAATGTGGGTAGAGTCGTTTCATCTCGTCTTCAGTCTCCCATGTAGTCTCAGATCCTTTTCGGTGATTCCATTAAACCTTAATTTGTCTGATCGTCTTGTTATGCAATTGTTTTTCTTTCCTGTTAACCATTGCCACAGGTTCTTCTAAGTAGCTTAGCTTTTCATTAACTTCAGTGTCCTTTAAAGGAACATGTTCCTGCTCTTCTGCCAGACACTTCCTAACCCTTCTACAACATAACATAATTCTTACACGTAACATACATGTCTTCACATGACATAACTCAAACACATAATATACCTCTCCTCTTACATACTTACATAACCTATATATCATCATACAACCACTGCTACTGAGCGTAACAATGGTCTTATACCGGCACAAGGCTCCATAACCGTTGATCTGACCCGCCGAAGCGTTCTGCAGATCCATACTTACCCAATAACAAGTACTAGAACAACCATACTTACCCCATACGAATATGGGAGCAACGTCATACTTACCCCGTAACTTGTACGGGAGCAACCATACCCAGTTCTTGGTCTGATCTATCTTCTTGTCACTACTTGTCAAAAGCATAGCGTATCATTTCAACCTTTCATAATCTTCGAACTATCTTGACGATTTAACATTTCTTTCCATTCGCATTTGACATAAGACTAACTCTATACTTTTCATTCACTTATACCTAATACCAGGCATGCATTTATTTACCATCATTTATCTTTGCTTATCAATCCCTAATCACACCTTTATCACTTATGTTCGTGTAGACAGCTTTAATATCTCACTTCCACGTTTAGTAAACATAGGTACAATTCTTAATTCCTAATGTCGACATGTATTCCTCAACCTAGTGAGACCTTGTCAGGATTTAGGATACTAACAAAGCATTATCATTCATGACATAGAGAATAATCTCATCAAATCTCTAGGTCAAACTTGAACTTACATTACCTCAATCGGATGTAGTCATCCTTACTTTATAATATTATTCATTCACAAGTGATGAATAATTCATCTATAATAAAGTTCCTTGTTCGTTCGTAAGCCATTTCCCTCATTCGTAAGTTAATTTCATCATTCGTAATTCCATAGAATCACCCACACATAAACTCAATTAACCGTACTAATTCTCTTTATCCATAATTGATTTCTGTCATCCATATTGATATACATACACTCCTATCATCATCCTGATATCTTTGACCGACTGATTACACAATGCGTTGCATTCACCGTTATTTGTTCTCATTTATTTCCCTTTTCTGCTTTACTTCTTGGACCGTCATCATCTTCAAACTACATTTCTATCGTTGATCGCACTCTGTTTTCATGTTCCAATGGTTTCTTTCATTATCGACCTTTTAGAGTAGGTCCTTCACCAATAGCTTCCCAATAACTTCAACGATGAAGTCAATATGACCATAATACAATTTAGGATATATAAGGTATTCGTATGATAGACAATAATACAAACTCAGTTGTATAGCAAATCATTAATAACAGTGTCCGGAATGTCATTAATCATTTACCTTTCCAACCTTGTTTCTATTATTCTCATTCATACTTTATACCCATTAATCCATGTATCTTTGTCAAACCAATAAAGTAAGACCTTATCCGGTATTCATATGACTACACAAGCATTCCCACTAGTTTCTATAACTCTTTCAACCTTTCTAATCGCATTTTGTCTTATCCTTTATTGGCATCGAATAGCTATACTTTGTTCAGTCATTTAATCTTTCCTTTGGCGTCCAAGTCATGTGACAGACGAAACCCGAGCATTACTCATATAGATAAATCCGTAACCGCAGTAGCTAATTGTGGTCACTATTTATCTGTACTCGTGTGTCTAGGGTTTCTTCCAACACATGCCTAGTTCATTTCCTAGTAAATATTATTATTACCAATAGTCTAAACATTCCAACATATTCATACATCTTAACACATATAGGCACATATACATGTATTTTACTTTAACTACTTCACATTAACTTTCAGACATATACATATTAAATCTATTTACACTATTTCATAACATATACACTTTGCTTTAGCATGACGCTCGTGGCATTGAACTACCTTTGACTGGCTTCCTTAACCCTCGTCCCATTCTCAGTTTAAGTTCAGGCATCAGGTTATGCCCGAATCTCTCAAACTATGGCTCTGATACCAACTTGAGACGCCCCGTTTCCTGGGAGTCCCTCGGTTGGTTAAACATCAAAAGCATAGCTCTTAAACTGCACCATTGTCGTATACTATGGCAGCGGAAATCATTACATAATCTTTAATCTTAACAGGAATGCCAGTTCTTGAATAGGTAGTTCTCATGCCATGCCACGAGCCATCATATCCTTGTCAAAACCTGCTTAACCTGACATGCATGCTAAAACAAGTCAGCTTTCGCTGGTGAGTTCTAAGTTAGCTTTTCATAAAAATCTTTACTCATTCAAAACTTTATATAACATGACATGATTCACATGTATAACGTACATGTCATCATAACATAAATTCATTTCATACTGTACATAAAACGTTAGCCTTCACTGCTGACCGAAGTCAACCGTCTCAATCATACTGAACATAAAACATTAGCCTTTCGCTGTCGACCGAAGTCAACAGTCTTTCACATACATATCATCATAATAACAATCATACGGTGCATAAACGTAGCCTGTCCTGTTGACCGAAGTCAACATGCTTGCACAAGACTTCTTAAACTATCAACCCGAAGTTGATAACTTATACATGCATAAGATTTCCTCAACTGGCGACACACAGTCGGCAGGCCTGTTCTTTCACAGGACTTCTTAAACCATCAACCGAAATTGACGGCTCATACCGGTACAAGACTTCTTAACATACATCATTCATTCATAACATGGTTTAAAACGTTAAACCATCGTAATCATAAACAGTCCTTCGCACCGCAGTGCTCAGGTTTGCCCAACCGCAGCCGGGACTTCCTTATCACATTTCCCGCTCGACCTCGGTCGATGTCTTTCAAAAATCATTTTCCTTCTCAACCTCGGTTGAGAATTCAAACATTCATTATACTCTCAACCGCAGTTGAGACTTAAAATCATTCTTTACACCTTAGCTGAGACTTTTAAAATCATTCATTTCTCAACCGTAGTTGAGTCTTTAAAACATCCCTGACATCTCAGCTGAGGCTCTTAAAATCATTTACTTCTCAACCGCAGTTGAGACTTAATACATTACTCATTTCCAGACATTCTTTACATAAAAACATTCTTTATCTGAAAACATACTTTGCATAAATACATTCCTTACCTGATCATAATCAGGTTAAAATCACTTTCATACAATAACTTTACAACTTGAAACATTCTTTACTTTAACATATTCACTTATCTGACCGTAGCCAGATAAAACAATCATTTACGTAAAATAACTTTATAACATGCATATCAGCCCTAAAACGTTAAATTAGTAAAAGAGGGCTCATAGAACTCACCTGAGCTATAGCACACTCTGCTAACTTTTCTTCCTTTCCCTTCCTTTCTCACTTCACAATGATGTCCTATTAATATGAACATATCATCATGATTATAAGCTTATCATGAAGGTTCTCAATTTACGATTACCGCTCAAAACTTCGTAACTTTCATTCGGAACTTTATTTCAAGATTCCGTTTACACTCATTTTGATCATTCTTATCTCTACAATCTTGTTATGCTTAAAGATTGCTTATTCGCTCGGCTTAAATAAGCGTATTCTCTTATTTACTTAATTCGTTTTAGGCGTTGCTAACTTACTGATTGAATCGTTCTGAACGTTCAATGTCAAAGACATTGCCTTGATAGTCATCAAATAGTTAATGTTGTTGATTATCTCACTAGACAGGTTCCTAAACATATTAATGGCTTAGAAATGATAAATCCTCGTTATTAACACCATGAAATATCACAAGGTCGTATTAAATAGGTTTAACCATATTTAACATACTAATCTGCATGTTATCATAAACATCAAATACTCGTTCCAGTGAGTATGTTACTGATTGTGATTAGTTTAAAACACTTGGATTTAACCTTGCATATCAAGGATTAACCAAACTAATCACCTACGTTGTCATAATCAAATGGTTTAAACCATTATAACCATTGTTATGATTTCATGCAAACCGGGCATTACAACGGCTCAAAACAAGGATTTACCCGTTAACAGTTCAAGTTTGTCATTTATAATCAATCCTAGCCATCATCTAGGCAATAATCAACAACCCTAACTATATCATCACGTTCAGAAACAAGATTTATTCAATAATAATCAATCTAGAAGGTTAAGATGAACCGTTACCTATTCAGGCGGAGTTCTGCGGGTAAAAAGATGATCCAGACTTGCAGAAACGTTCCCTGGTGCGATCCACTTGATCAAAATGCTTTAAAATTGAAGGTTTGATGGATTGGAGGCTGATTTTTCGTGTGTGGTGGCTGGAATCGTCGATTGGAAGGATAAGGATTGCATCTTCTAGAAAAAACTGACTTTTTAAGCCATTTTTCCGACTTGGTGACGTCAGGCGCATCGCCTGACTCGGGACGCCGAGTTGGGGCGTACCGCGCGGGTCCATGGCGGCCAGATTTTTGTCTTATCTTCATTTCGCGATTCCGGGAGCATACGAACTCCGTTTTGCGCACGGTTTTCGCCTACGTTCACGATTTTTCGAGCTCTTTCCAATGGTTATAATCTCAAGACCTAAAGAGTTCAAAGTATTTGACCTCTAATATATTGCTATATTCGATTCAGTGTATCTTGAAATCGGAGCCTCGTTTCACGATTTCGCTTACACTCATTCTCTTCATTTTCGAGTTATGATTCTAACCTGAGAATTTTGAGTTGTCACACATATCATCGTGGATTTCAAGCACGATCAAATGTGCTTACTTCTTTGGTAACGCAATTCTTCGAACATCAACAGTTACCGAAATCTCGCACGTTTATCATTAAGCTGCTAAATTTTCGGGTGTTACAGCGCGAGCGTCGGCAGATTGTCAGGATCGCAGTCTCCGGTCACACAACTTGCGAGACCTATTTGTCTGATTACATACGTACATCCAATATATTGGATAAAACAATTTCATGAATATCAGAGTTGCGGAAGTTTAAAGGTATCAACATAGATAGAGTTCAAAGGTTGCGGAAGCGTTAATTAACAGTTTTCAAAATGATTAGTAACAATAGTTGCGGAAGCGATTAAAGATGTTTAGCATAACAAAATGATAGTGAATGCTTATTAGTCTAAGACACATATGTAGATGCATGGACTCCATCCTAGAATCCTAGATTCCTCGTGCGCGTGCCTTAGTTCCCTGAGAAAACATGCGAGTAAAAGGTCAACACAAAGGTTGGTGAGAGCACATGTTTGTAATCAGCAGTAAACATCAAAATGTTTAAAGTAAATGTTTTTTAGGTCTATTTTTCAATACAATGCAATATCAATTGATAGCTAGTCAATATGTGTTATACCATATGCGGGTTCGCAACCGAAGCTAACATGCTGCCTCCCACCATATCCATCCAAGATATGGCAAATGTTGTTTGGTCAATTACGCACTGTTCCGACCTCCGGTCGGGGTGGCCATACGGCTCGCAACAGTGGGGCTTGTTAGGCCCAAATAGTATTCAGAATTACCACGTTAAGCGCAACGCGCTATTAACGGTTCGAGGTGTGTTTAATGAGAACTTATCAGTTTTGTGGATGAATGCCACACATATGCATATACGATATTAGCATGTATAAAAATAACCAAAAGCGTGTAAGTTGTTCAAAATTGTTGAATGCAATGTTTTCTCCCCCAAAGGTAGAAAATGTAAAAAGGGGCTGTGAACTCACCTGTTACGGCAGTCCCGGTGTGTATGTGTTCGCGTCTGCGAATGCTAGCACATGCTAGTATGCACCTATAACCATATAGGTGTGAGTATGTGTTTTGTGGTGTGTTGTATCCCATACAACTCCAAGTGTCGGTGTGCTCAACCGAGTGCGTGTTGACTTGTGTTGTCTCGACGAATCGTTGGTGACACGATTGTTGTGCTTATGTGCCTTAATGGACATGAGACACCAAAATGCGTCCTAAGACTCTCATCACATAAGTTACCATTTTTAGAAAGTTTCCAATTTAGGAAAGTGTGGTTATGAAATCCCATTTCATAAACTAGTAACTTCCAATATGTTTATAAAACATGTTTAAACTCTTAAAACATGACGTTTGCGCATAAATCATCATTTATGCTGTTTTGCCCAAATAAAGTTTCCTTATTTGGAAAGTATCCATTTAAAAGCTTGTTTTTACAAAACGAAGTTTCCAATACGTTTAGAAATCAATTCTAAACATGTTTCAACAATCAAAGTTCATCAAAACACTTTAAAACATCAAAAGCCCTCTTTTGATTTTATAAAGTTTTCATTTTTAGAAAGTTTCTATAAAACCAATGTTTTTGACAAAATCAAATATCCCAATGTGTCTCTAAACACTCCAATACACAGTTACCAACATCTAGACATGTCTAACATGTCTAGATTATCACAAATCCAAGACTTGTACATAAAAGTTTCCTTTTATGGCAAGTTTGTCCAAGTCATCATCAAATCAAACAATAACTCAACAAAACTCAAATCTAACATTCTAATACTATCAAATCAGTAAATCCATAACAATAACACACAAAATCACACAAAAGTTTTCATCGCGTACCGCGATGTAATTCGGGAGTCTCGACTCCCGGTTTGCTTCACGTACCGCGAAGTCTTTCGCCGAGGGACCATCGCGTACCGCGATGAGTCCACTCCATTGTTTTTCGATTTCGTTGATACGATTTCGCTCGTATCCGATTCCTAACGTTTATCCTAAACATCTAATGCACGTTTAAGCACATCAATACAAAGTAGTGCATAGTTTGCTTGATCACCAACGTTCGTGAGACTCGTGTGTGTTTCGATAATTCCTCGAATCATCTTCGATAGTTTGTGTTAGTGTTGTGTTTGCCACACTTGGTTTCCGAAACCAATGTGCAATGTACGATTCGATAGTTCCACGAACTATCGTTTCGTAGTTGTTTGTGTTCAACTCATCTAATTAACATAATTAAATGAAATGCAACAAGTATGAATGTGAAATGTAAAGAATATAAGAGTTGCAATTTACCTGAAATTGCCGGGTGTCACATCATCCCCTTGTTGAAAGAAATTTCGTCCCGAAATTTGGTTGTTGTTGGTAGTGTTTGAGAAGGAAGAGTGTTTGAGAAACAAAAATTTTCTAGTTGTCACATCATCCCCTTGTTGAAAGGAATTTCGTCCCGAAATTTATTCGTTGGTGTCGGCGATCGACGTTGTTTGCTTGAAGAGATGGGGATATTTGCGCATCATCTGATCTTCACGCTCCCACATGAATTCAGGTCCGCGTTTCGAGTTCCATCGAACTTTGACAATGGGTATCTTGCTCTGTTTGAGTTGTTTGACCTCACGGTCCATGATTTCAACCAGTTCTTCCACGAACCGTAGCTGTTCATCCACCTGGATCTCATCCAGTGGGACAATAAGTGTTTCGTCAGATAGACACTTTTTCAAGTTCGAGACGTGAAACACGTTGTGAACTCCATCGAGTTCGGCTGGTAAGTTGAGTTGGTAAGCCACTGGACCAATCATTTTCAGGATCTCGAAAGGTCCAATATACCGTGGGTTCAGTTTGCCTCGTTTACCGAAACGAATGACGCCCTTCCGGGTTGAGACTTTCAGAAGGACTTTATCTCCTACCTAAAATTCCAGAGGCTTTCGGCATTTGTCGGCATAACTCTTTTGACGATCACGAGCTGCTGCCATGCGGTTTCTGATTTGCACAATTTTCTCGGTTGTTTCATGTACAAGTTCCGGGCCAGTGAGATGACTGTCGCCCACTTCCGCCCAGCAAATGGGTGATCGGCATTTCCTGCCATAGAGTGGCTCAAAAGGCGCTGCTTTGATGCTTGTGTGGTAACTGTTGTTGTAGGAAAACTCCACCAATGGTAGGTGAGTTTCCCAACTGTTGCCGAAGTCTACTACGCACGCTTGTAGCATGTCTTCAAGTGTTTGTATCGTGCGTTCGCTTTGGCCATCAGTTTGTGGGTGGTATGCTGTACTCATATCCAACCGTGTGCCAAGTGATTTTTGCAATGATTTCCAGAAGTTAGAAGTGAATCTGGCGTCTCGATCCGAAATGATGGAGATTGGCACTCCATGTCGCGAGACTACTTCCTTAACATAGATTCTGGCTAGCTTTTCCATTTTGTCGTTTTCCTTTATCGCAAGGAAATGTGCTGACTTGGTTAGTCGGTCCACAATTACCCAAATAGTGTCACATCCACTAGGAGTATGAGGTAATTTGGTAATGAAGTCCATGGAGATCTGTTCCCATTTCCACATGGGGATCTCAGGTTGTGTGAGTAATCCAGAGGGTTTCTGGTACTCGATCTTGACTTTGGCACAAGTCAAACATTTGCCCACATAGGTGGCGATGTCGGCTTTCATGTGTGGCCACCAGTACAGTACTTTCAGATCATGATACATCTTATCAGATCCAGGGTGAATGGAATATCGCGATTTGTGAGCCTCGTCCATCACAAGGTCTCGTAAGTTCCCGTAATGTGGAACCGAGACGCGTTCCATGAAATATTGTAGGCCATCGGCTTTTTCCTTAAGTGTTGCTCCATTCCCCTTAGTGATTCAGCTGCTAAATTTTCAGCTTTAAGTGCCTCCACCTGGGCACTACGTATCTGTTCAGGGAGATTGGGATGGATGGTGAGTTGTAAAGCTCGTACCCTCTTGGGTTTCGAAGTGTTTTTCCGGCTTAGAGCATCGGCCACTACATTGGCCTTCCCCGGGTGATACTTGATAGCACACTCGTAGTCGTTTAGGAGTTCGAGCCAGCGACGTTGTCGCATGTTAAGTTCCTTATGCTCGAATATGTGTTGGAGACTCTTGTGATCAGTGTATATCGTACACTTGGTACCATACAGGTAGTGTCTCCAGATCTTGAGTGCAAATACCACGGCTCCAAGTTCCAAGTCGTGGGTGGTGTAGTTCTTCTCGTGGACTTTCAGTTGTCGGGAAGCGTATGCGATCACCTTTTCTCGCTGCATCAGCACGCAGCCGAGTCCCTGTATCGAGGCATCGCAATATACCACGAAGTCATCCGTTCCATCAGGAAGAGATAGGATAGGTGCACTACAGAGCTTCTGTTTGAGGAGTTGGAATGAAGCTTCTTGTTTTTCAGTCCAGAGATACTTCTTGTCTTTGTGGGTTAAAGCTGTGAGTGGTTGGGCTATCTTTGAAAATCCTTCGATAAATCGTTGATAATAGCCTGCCAAGCCTAGGAATTGTCGCACTTTAGTTGGGGTCTTTGGTGCTTCCCAGTTCTTGATCGCCTCTATCTTGGATTTATCCACATGAATCCCTTGTTCATTAACAACATGTCCCAGAAATTGGACTTCTCGAATCCAGAAGTCGCATTTGGAGAGTTTAGCGTACAACTTCTCTTTCCGTAGTAGTTCAAGAGCCATTTGAAGATGCTCTTTGTGTTCCTCCTGGGTCTTAGAGTAGATGAGAATATCATCTATGAAGACAATGATGAACTTGTCGAGGTATGGTTTGCACACTCTATTCATGAGATCCATGAATACTGCAGGTGCGTTTGTCAGCCCAAACGGCATAACCAAAAACTCGTAATGGCCATACCGAGTGCGAAAAGCAGTCTTGGGTATATCTTCCTCCTGAATCCTCAGCTGATGGTACCCAGATCACAGTTCGTTCTTAGAATAATAACTCGATCCTTGTAACTGATCTAATAGATCGTCAATCTGAGGTAAGGGGTAACGGTTCTTGATTGTCACTTTGTTCAATTCTCGATAGTCAATGCACATACGGAAAGTGCCATCCTTCTTCTTTACAAACAAGACCGGAGCTCCCCAAGGTGAGAAGCTTGGTCTAATGAAACCTTTGTCCAACAGCTCTTGCAGTTGATTGGACAGTTCCTGCATCTCTGATGGTGCAAGTCGATATGGTGCTCGTGCAATAGGTGCTGGTCCCGGCACAAGATCTATACGGAACTCCACTTGTCGAGGTGGTGGAAGTCCTGGTAGATCCTCAGGAAATACGTCGGGATAGTCGCATACGACTGGGATGTCTTCTACTCTTTTCTCCTCTTCAGTCTTGTCGGTGATAAGCGCCAGAATGGCTGTGTATCCCTTTCGTAAGCATTTGTGAGCTTTCATGCACGAGATGATGTTCAGAGGTGTGTCACTCCTCTCGCCCTTGATGTCTAGAGTTTCTTCGTTAGGGAGAGGTATGCGCACAACCTTGTCGTGGCAGATGATTTCAACTTGGTTTTCAGACAACCAATCCATGTCCACTACGACATCAAAACTGCCTAGTGTAACCGGCATGAGGTCAATCTTAAATTTATGGCCTGCTAGCTCTAAGGTGCATTCTTTCATAATGTTTTTAGTCATAATCAATTTACCATCAGCTAGCTCTACTGTGTATTCAATCTCTAAGGGTGTTGGGGTGATGGAAAGTATCTCACTAAAATCCTTAGATATAATACTTTTCTCAGCTTCAGTATCAAACAATACAGATGCATAATTATCGTTCAAGAGATACGTACCGGTTGCAAGATGGGGATCCATCCTGGCCTCCTTGGCCCCAATCACGAAGGCTCGTCCCCTCGTGCCATTGTTCCCGTTGTTGTTGTTGTTCTGTTGATTGTTGTTGTTTTTCAGGTGCGGGCAGTCCTTCTTGAAGTGCCCTGGTTTTCCACATTCGAAGCAGCCCTTTGGTGCTTCAAGTTGTTGTTGTTGTTGTGGTTGTGGGGTCTTTGTCATTAGCTCACCCCTGCAGTCTTTGGCTGCATGTCCCCCTTTTCCGCAGCGCTGGCATTGGAAACGGCCACACTGACCCTGTGCATGATGGAAGTTGCACTTGTGACGTTTAGGGTGTTTCCCAGCATAACCTCCTTGGTTCTGGGTGGTTGGGATGGGTGGGGCATAAGCTTGGGTCGATCCAAACTTGCGCTGTTGTGGTGGTGGTTGGAGAGTGGTTGGTTTATTCAGGGCGTCATCCCATTTTCGTTTGCCCTTGTCGTTAGTTGTGGTCACCGCACCACGAGGTGGCAAGAGTCCTTGTGCGACAGCTGAGTCAGTGAGTTTGTGGGTTAGTCGCACGGCCTGTTGCATGGTGATGGGGTCAGCAGAAAGTACCATTCCTTAGATTTGAGGTGGTAGTCCCTCAATGTACTTCTCTATGTGCTTGAAAGGTGGGTTTGCCATTTCTGGGCACAGGTTTGCCAGCTCATAAGACCTGGCAGTGTAGGCCTCAACCTCGAAACCAATCATCTTGTGGTTCCAGAACTCGGTCTCAAGTTTCTGCACCTCACCACGAGGACAGTATTCGCGGTTCAACATTTGCTTAAAATTATCCCAAGGCAGAGCGTTGGCTGCATCTAGCCCCAGGTTTTGAACATTGGCGTTCCACCAAGTGAGGGCAGCTCCCTCAAATGTTCCAGCAGCGAACTTGACCCTGTCATCGTTCCTGCAGTTGCTCATAGCGAAGGCTGATTCCGCCTTCTCAATCCAACGCAATAGCCCAACGGCTCCCTCAGTGCCGCTGAATGAATGAGGTTTGCAATCCAGGAACATCTTGAACGTGCAGAGAGGTGGGTTAGGGTTTGCTCCTGAGATATGCAAAGAGTAAGTGGGGTTAAGTATCGGGTAGACGTGTCGAATTGAAAACAAGTGTTTGCAGTGCAAGGTGAATATGAACAGATTCATCACCTTGGTTCAGTGGGTTTTGATTACGGGCAGCTTCCCGTGCAGCAAGTACCTCCTCAACCCGTTCGTTGATGAGGGCGTTCAACTCAGTTTGAGTAAGGTTGATGTTCCCACGTCCGCCAGCATTCCTGCGTCCTCCACGTCTTCCAGCCATGATCTTCATAGCGAGAATAAGTGTTAGTGTTTGTCTAATGACTAATTTAGTGTGTGCGGTAGGTATTGTGAAGAAATATGTAGAGCTCTCGGCTCTTCCCCGTCATGTGTAGTCACATGTGGTGTCGATGATGGTGCCATTTGTTACGGTGCGTGAAGTAATTGTGTACAATCATGTATGCTAGTATCACAAGACTAAGCTCTATGTGTTGTGTGGAGACTAGTGGTTATAGACTAAGTTCACTAAATGCAAACCTAATTCGCGATAACCTGGCTCTGATACCAATCTGTCGCACCCCGAGAAATCCCGTCCCTTCCGGGGCGCGAGCGTCGGCAGATTGTCAGGATCGCAGTCTCCGGTCACACAACTTGCGAGACCTATTTGTCTGATTACATACGTACATCCAATATATTGGATAAAACAATTTCGTGAATATCAGAGTTGCGGAAGTTTAAAGGTATCAACATAGATAAAGTTCAAAGGTTGCGGAAGCGTTAATTAACAGTTTTCAAAATGATTAGTAACAATAGTTGCGGAAGCGATTAAAGATGTTTAGCATAACAAAATGATAGTGAATGCTTATTAGTCTAAGACACATATGTAGATGCATGGACTCCATCCTAGCATCCTAGATTCCTCGTGCGTGTGCCTTAGTCCCCTGAGAAAACATGCGAGTAAAAGGTCAACACAAAGGTTGGTGAGAGCACAGGTTTGTAATCAGCAGTAAACATCAAAATGTTTAAAGTAAATGTTTTTCAGGTCTATTTTTCAATACAATGCAATATCAATTGATAGCTAGTCAATATGTGTTATACCATATGCGGGTTCGCAACCGAAGCTAACATGCTGCCTCCCGCCATATCCATCCAAGATATGGCAAATGTTGTTTGGTCAATTACGCACCGTTCCGACCTCCGGTCGGGGTGGCCATACGGCTCGCAACAGTGGGGCTTGTTAGGCCCAAATAGTACTATTCAGAATTACCACGCTAAGCGCAACGCGCTATTAACGGTTCGAGGTGTGTTTAATGAGAACTTATCAGTTTTGTGGATGAATGCCACACATATGCATATACGATATTAGCATGTATAAAAATAACCAAAAGCGTGTAAGTTGTTCAAAATTGTTGAATGCAATGTTTTCTCCCCCAAAGGTAGAAAATGTAAAAAGGGGCCGTGAACTCACCTGTTACGGCAGTCCCGGTGTGTATGTGTTCGCGTCTGCGAATGCTAGCACATGCTAGTATGCACCTATAACCATATAGGTGTGAGTATGTGTTTTGTGGTGTGTTGTATCCCATACAACTCCAAGTGTCGGTGTGCTCAACCGAGTGCGTGTTGACTTGTGTTGTCTCGACGAATCGTTGGTGACACGATTGTTGTGCTTATGTGCCTTAATGGACATGAGACACCAAAATGCGTCCTAAGACTCTCATCACATAAGTTACCATTTTTAGAAAGTTTCCAATTTAGGAAAGTGTGGTTATGAAATCCCATTTCATAAACTAGTAACTTCCAATATGTTTATAAAACATGTTTAAACTCTTAAAACATGACGTTTGCGCATAAATCATCATTTATGCTGTTTTGCCCAAATAAAGTTTCCTTATTTGGAAAGTATCCATTTAAAAGCTTGTTTTTACAAAACGAAGTTTCCAATACGTTTAGAAATCAATTCTAAACATGTTTCAACAATCAAAGTTCATCAAAACACTTTAAAACATCAAAAGCCCTCTTTTGATTTTATAAAGTTTCCATTTTTAGAAAGTTTCTATAAAACCAATGTTTTTGACAAAATCAAATATCCCAATGTGTCTCTAAACACTCCAATACACAGTTAACAACATCTAGACATGTCTAACATGTCTAGATTATCACAAATCCAAGACTTGTACATAAAAGTTTCCTTTTATGGCAAGTTTGTCCAAGTCATCATCAAATCAAACAATAACTCAACAAAACTCAAATCTAACATTCTAATACTATCAAATCAGTAAATCCATAACAATAACACACAAAATCACCAACAAATTCGTGCTCGATGGTCACATGGAGTTGCATGTGGGTTTTTACCCATTGCATGTATGTAACATCCCAAATTTTTCTAAGATACAAGTTGTTTGAATTCTACGTACGTGTAACGGATAAGTAACTTGTGGGAAAATGGACGAAAAATGACCAAAACGGGGGCTTAGAAATCGTGTACTCGAAATAAGGAAGATTTCGAGTACACCCGGTTCGAGTACACCAAATTCGGGTACACGAGATTTCGTGTACACACGATATCGAGTACAGGGACACGCCTATAAATAGTAGTGCCTTGGGATATGTGCGAACCTTTGGTTGGAAGCACGGTCCCTCTCGAGTACACGAAGTTTAAGTCCAAGAATTTCAAGAATCAAACTTTGATCGACCAAACGGAGTAGGAAACACACGGGATTTTACCAGGAGGATCAGCTACCTTCAAGTAAGTGATTCATGTATAGAAAGCTAGATTTTTATACGAAAGTTAGGATAGTCATACAGAAGGGGAACTTATGCATAAAGCTCACACCTTTATGCATAAAGTTCGGAACTTTGATGTTCCGGTGTGTTGATAACACCCTAAGGAACCTAGAACTAGCTCCCTAAAGTCTTAGACGAATTTCTGAGATGTTTAAATGATGAAATGATGAGTACACGAAATCATGAGTATAGGGTACTCGAAATTATACATGTTAATTCGAGTACATGGGAAAATTCGAGTACATGGGAAAATTCGAGTACAAGGGGTAATTCGGGTACATGACTACTTCGAGTACAGGGACCATTTCGTGTACAAGGAGTAGTTCGAATACACTGAATGATTTCGAGTACTAAGTTATTTCGTGAACCAGGGAATTTCCTGTACATGGGAACTTAACGAATTTCAAGGGTTTCGAACACTTAGCTAAGTTTCGAGAACTTGGATTCAGAAAGGGGGGCTAGTAGACTATTGGGACTTAGAATATTTTCTAAGTCTAAGAACGTAATGTAACGTAATGAGGTGATGTAACGGATGTAGGTTCTTAAGGCTTAGCTAAGGAGTTCGGCTAAGAAGAACAAGAGTCCACTATCAGGTGAGTTCTAGACGCCCTATTTTATGTTTAAGGTTTTGGGCTGGCATACATGCTTATTGTTACGATGTTATGTGCTTATGATGATGATGAATGAATGATGATATGGCCTGACTATGTATGCATGTTTATGTGTTATAATGATCTATGCATGAAAATATGATCAGTATGATGAATGCATGATAAATGAGTTACGATAATGAATAACATGACATGATAACAATGCTAGCATATGATATGATGATGACTTTATGATAACATGCTTCATGATGATAACTATGAGAATAGTTATAGGAGTATGACAAGGTCCTAGGTTGCTAGGATGGAAGTATGATATGTAGGCATGATGACATGATGTTATGATATGATAGTGATGCTAGTATGTTATGATGAACTGTGCATGATGCCAGTATGCTATGATGGTATGATGAAACGATGCTAGTATGACATGCCTAAGATGCCATGATGACTGCAATGAATGATGCTAGCAGTAAATGTTATGATGATTATGATAAAAGATGATATAATGCTAGTATATCATGTATGACGAACGAACGATGTTCCTATACGTGTTATAGGATATGTATGAAAGATGTACCAGTTCTTGTGCTGGGTAGGTATGAGAGTCAACCACGACTATAACTGGGTATGATAGTCAACCACGACTATAACTGGGTATGATAGTCAACCACGACTATAACTGGGTATGATAGTCAACCACGACTATAACTGGGTATGATAGTCAACCACGACTATAACTGGGTATGATAGTCAACCACGACTATAACTGGGTATGATAGTCAACCACGACTATAACTGGGTATGATAGTCAACCACGACTATAACTGGGTATGATAGTCAACCACGACTATAACTGGGTATGATAGTCAACCACGACTATAACTGGGTATGATAGTCAACCACGACTGTAACTGGGTATGGAGCCTTGTGCCGGCATAAGCTCACTGCTCGTATGGTAGCAGTGGAACGTATGATGATGATGTTAAGGATGATATGTGCTAAGGTTATGGACTATGTGTATGAAATGAGGTTTATGTTAAGTATGTGTAATGTTGTTTTATGAAAACTAGAACTCACCAGCGTAAGCTGACTTGATTTAGCATGTATGTCAGGTTGAAGGTACGATAAGAGAAGGCATGGAGCTCGGGCATCAAGTTAGACGATCCATTGGTTTGGCAAATCCGATATGTTTTTGATACAGACACTTTATTGATTTCTGCTTATCAAACTATGTTTACATTTCCGCTGCATGATTATGAAAGTTTTTAGTTTAAGAGCTATGTGTTATGATGAAAACCAACCTCTGTGAGGTGCCCGGTTTCGGGGCCTCACAATGTACGATCTAACTAAAGATAAATAAAGGGAACTACCTTAGAAGCTCTTAGAGGACTGATTTCGAGTTAAACAGAAGTTGTGGAGCTGTTACGATGGCTGGATTCGATCTTCTCGTCGATTGAGAGCTCCTTGATCTTCCTTGATGTTTCTATGGCTCCAAATCACCAAGAACTTGCTCCAAGTTGCTTCCAGCAGATTAGAGGGTGGGTTTCAGAGGGATTTGGTCGAAAATGAATGTAAGAACTCGGGTGAATTGCAAAGGAACCGAGTAGAAATGAGATGGGGTTGAATATAAAGAAAATTTGATCTGCATGGCCTTCGCGTACCGCGGAGGCCGATCAAAAGTTTTCATCGCGTACCGCGATGTAATTCGGGAGTCTCGACTCCCGGTTTGCTTCACGTACCGCGAAGTCTTTCGCCGAGGGACCATCGCGTACCGCGATGAGTCCACTCCCTTGTTTTTCGATTTCGTTGATACGATTTCGCTCGTATCCGATTCCTAACGTTTATCCTAAACATCTAATGCACGTTTAAGCACATCAATACAAAGTAGTGCATAGTTTGCTTGATCACCAACGTTCGTGAGACTCGTGTGTGTGTTTCGATAATTCCTCAAATCATCTTCGATAGTTTGTGTTAGTGTTGTGTTTGCCACACTTGGTTTCCGAAACCAATGTACGATTCGATAGTTCCACGAACTATCGTTTCGTAGTTGTTTGTGTTCAACTCATCTAATTAACATAATTAAATGAAATGCAACAAGTATGAATGTGAAATGTAAAGAATATAAGAGTTGCAATTTACCTGAAATTGCCGGGTGTCACACATTTCACCGAACCGGGGCCGGCCGGGAACACCGTGCCCCCGGAATCGGCTTGGGGAAATTCGGGGAGGAGAAGCGGTTTGAGGCCAAGCTTGGGGAGGAGAAGTGGACGTTAAAATTCGACCGTTGGGCATGCATGACCGTTGGTATTTTCAAAAAAAAGACCTTTTTCCAATTTTATTCCTATTTAAACAACTTTAAACAACCAAAAATCTCACACTTTTCTCCCATCTTCTACATTATATACACAAAATTATAACATTTTCAAGTAAAATGGAAGGAGGTTCATTACATGGTGGGTCGTCAAGCAAAAAATTTAGAAGACCACGACCAAAAAATATACAAACGGCTCAAATGAACCCGTTCAACACACCCGGGTATCGTCCACAAATGTCATCTCTGAATCAACCAACTTCTATTACGATCCAATAAACCCATCTCAATACTTGCAATATTCACCGGGCACTAACAACAATTTAATCGGTGGGAGCAATCGTATCAACAAGATCAACAAGGTTATCAACAATTCGATCAACAAGCTTTTCAACAACAATCAATTTTTATACGTTTATTTTTAACGTTTATTTTTATATTCTTATTCTTATATTTTATTTTTATATTTTTATTTTTGTATGTTTATATTTATGTTTAGACTATTGTGACCATAATCAAGATGACTCGGATTCAAGCGAACATAATAAAAGTGTTCAAGTTGAGTCAGAAGAAGAAGAAGAAGAACCGGTTAGGCCAATGGGAAAGAAAGCAATAGGAAAGAAAGCACCGGCCAAGCGTTGGACCGATGAAGAAGAGGCTGCGTTGGCTAGATCTTGGCTAACTATTTCTGAAAATCCCGATGTTGGTAATGCGCAAAAAAGAGATGGTTTTTTATAGAAATGTATTTTTTTAACATTGTTTCGGTTAACAAAAAAAATTACGGTTGATGCTTCAATTTAAATTGTTTATATGTAGGTAACCGACAATTTTCACCAACTCATGAAGGATAACTCGAGGACTCTTGATCAAATTTATTCCAAATGGAACGATTTTAACTCCGCCATGAAGAAATGGAATGGTTTTTACCAACAAGCTTCAATGAATCGCAAAAGCGGTGAAGTGGACGAACAGGTTTTGAAAAAGCCATGAAAGACTACAAAAGCGTGGTCAAGTCAAAGGGATTCCCTCACATCCAAGCATGAGAGCTGGTTCGCTATAACTCTTTATGGTGTGACATTCCACCAGTAGGTTGTTAGTCGCAATCTACAACAAAAAGGCCGAAGCCAAACGAGTCAATGGGTAGTGCAAATGCCCACAACAACCTTGATGATGATGAAGACGTTGAAGGCCAACACGATCGTGATGGCCCACGCATTTACTATGAACCGGATAGGCCAACAAGAAAGGGAAAAATATCGGTCGCGTCCTCCTCGTCGCAAGAGGAGTTAATTCAACAAATGGCGGAATTCAACTCGTTCAACAAAGAGGAATCCCAACAAAGAATTTGCCTTCGAGAAGAAAAATTGCGTGTTTTGAAAGAGGAGAAAGACGCACGCATCCGGTTAATGCGACGACAACAACATGCCTTAGATGAACAGTAAAATGTCGTGGATTTAGAGTTCATGATAAAAGACCACACAATTTATCAAGAACCAATGCTACAACTGATTCTCGATCGTAAACGAGAAATTGCTGCACGTTGGGATGACATTGCCCCTTTTAGGTTTTTTAATTTAATTTTTTTAGGTTGTATTCTCCTATTTTTTTGGTTGTACTCTTTTTTTATTTTAAATTTAATTAATCTTTTTTATTTTATTATTATTATTATTATTATTATTATTTATTGTTAAAATAATTAATTAAAAATAAGATTTGAAAATGGGAAAAAGTGGGACAACACAATGCAAAATGGGGAAAAGTGGGGAAAGCTGATGTGGCAATGGGGAAAACTGGGACGACTCCTAGTGGCCTAAGAGGTCAAACATGTACAAAAGATAAGAAGCCAATGTGGGAGTAGCCTACTTTGTTGTGACACTCCGTAAATTCCAGGTCAGCACTTTAGTTATTTAAATGTTTATTTAAATGATTTCTGTACACATTACACTAGAATTAGTTTAATTTAGTGTGACACGTGGCACGACAGTACAAACACTGACATACAACAAGATAATTCGAGGAATTATCAAAAAACCGCACACACGTGTCAAAACACAGGAACGTTGGTGAACCTTTAGCACATCGTGTAACCAAACACTCGAAATCTCACGAAACACTCAAACATTGAACATGGAAGTTCAAACGAAGCCAAACGATAGTTCGTAAACGTGAAAACAACGACGAACGGATCAAACCCATGAAACTAGGCCTATTGGGCTCTTCAGGGGCCCATCGCGGTACGCGATGGCCCATAAGAGGCCCTATAGCGGTACGCGACGAGTTTCGGGAGAATTTGAATCCCGAAATCCGTCGCGGTACGTGGTAGGAATCTGGGAGCTTCGTCGTGGTACGCGATGGGTGTTAGACGGAAAATCTTTATAAAACCAAGATGTAATCATTCTAAGCCACCCTACAATTTCATTTCGGGAGTTCCTGGCTCCTACACTTCATCATATTCATCAGAAAACCCCTTTTTTCTCTCTGTTAGAAGCCATTAACAAGCTTGTGGAAGCTTGGGTTGAAGGTGGAAGCTGAAGTTCACAATGAAGCTCGAACATCGTCGTCATCTCCTTCTTTCTGTCGAACCCAGCAATTTCAGGAGGCTAAAGAGCTGTTCATTCATCATTCCAGCGTCCTTTGAAGCTCTAGAAGGTATCCTTGCATCTCTAATGGCTTAATATCACCATTACACACATGCATGTGTTAAATCACACATGCAAGCACAAGTGATTTGCATGCACGAATTTTCACTCTTTTGGATCTGGGTTTATTGATATTTCTATGATTGATGATGATCTATGGTGTTATTATGATGATTCTTGACGATCCGAGATGTTGTGTATATGTCTTTATGCTTAAAATGATGATTTGTGATATTGTGTATGCATGCATGTATGATCCATGTATATTGGGATGATTTTGGGTGTATAGTTACGACTATGGATGATGTTAGGAGATGATGGCATGATTAGATCTTGGGTTTTGATGAACTTGCTAAATATAGTAACTTTCTAGTTACATCTTGATGATATATGATGAAAGATGATCATGCATGTATATGAGATTGTTATTGGAATGATTAAATGATGATTAGAAGCTTAGGAATGTGATTTGGATTTGGTTATGACCATGATTGGCATAGTTACTATTGTTAGTAACTTTTCTAGTTGAAATGTTAATAGACGATGATTTGATATGGATTGACATGTTTGGATGATGTTAAGTGACCTATTATGATGATTTATGGTATAAAAATGGCTTAGGATTGATTAGGATGGTCATTTGCATGATAATAGTCATAGTTACTATTTATAGTAACTTGATTTTCAAAAATGTCAACTTATGAACGTTTTGTATGATTTGAACATGCTAAGTGATTTAATATGTCGTAATATGATGATTGTATGCTAAGTTAGATGGTTTCTCATGATAACCATACTAGATATGGAAACTTTCCATTTTAGGAAACTTTTGTATTACAAATGTGACTTATATGCTTATTTAAATTGCATGAAAACGTGCTATGTGTTGACATGATCACGTAGGACTTAACAAGCATGCTACAACTTTAAAATCGTCATGCTTTGTGAAACTTGACATAAATGGAAACTTACTATAAATAGTAAGTTGTTCATGAACGCGACTTATGCGTTTTGCACACGACGAGCACTTACACGAATGTTACACGATTCACAACCGACACACGGTTCACCAACGGGTTCGTTGACTTGACACGGTCAAACTTGGTCAAACACGGTCAAACACGGTCAATGTGGACCAACATGAGCAAACACTGTCACTGTGGACCGACACGGGCATACATGAACAACCGAGGGTTGTTGAGCACTAACACAAACACGAGCACGGTCACTTACACGAACTCATGTATGGTATACGATATAGGTATCTGGTGACCGATGCTCTTTCTACACAAGGAGCTTACGCTTTTAGTCCGAACATCACTAAGGTGAGTTTACGGCCCCTCTTTGACTCTTTTACAAGCTTTTCAAATAGGGGGAGAATACTAGTTGAATCGAGTCAAACATCACTACTGTATAAACATTTTACTAGTATGCTGGTTTATTAGAAAAACATTAAGTGTTGAACTCGTAACAAGCCCTCACAAAGTCTTACTGTTAATGTACGAACAACGTGGTAGGTTTGAATGGATCCGTTTGGGTGTGACTAACCCCACGGGGCACAATTTTGACCGGAGGTCATAACCCGTGAAACTCTGACTTAACTTGCTATGTAATTACGAGACATAGCAGAGGCAAGGACAAACAAGTCTAGTTCGGTAGTGACGCACTGACACTTGGAGCCTAGGGCTCAGTACTAACATTATGATAAACAACATGACACATGTTTTCTAATATTATCTATATATCAAAACCTGTGAACTCAACGACCATTGTGTTGACACTTTTTCTTAAACTTGTATTCTCAGGTAACTAGCGGACTTGTGGATTCAGGATGCACACTTAAGGGCATGAGCATAGGATTTGCATTTATTATGTCATGTCGCTTTGATCAAACAATTTCAATTTATGTTTGTAATATTACAATGTAGTTGTGTGACAACATATGTTTCTGCTGCATTTATCAAACATATTTATTTTCCGCTGCAATATTATTTACGTTCCGCTGCAAATTATTTTATTACCTTTATGTCAAACATTGTGATTTGAAAACGCATATAGAGTTGTTCTATATGACCTTGAGCTGTGATTCTGGCCACGTCACGCCCACGTGGACTGACACCACGAGTGAGTATTTGGGGGTGTGACATTTGTAGAGACTAAGCATGAGCAAAAAACTGAAAAAAAAACAAACGTGAACCAAATTAACCGAAAAAACCGAACCTAAAAAACCAAACCGGATGAATAACCGAAAAAAACCGAACCAGAGAAAATCGAAACCGAATTTTTCGGTTCAGTTTCGGTTTTTCTTAATCCAAAAGTTGAACCGGTTTTTAGTGTTATTTAACAATTAGCATATATGTTGCTATTTTTAAATTTATTTAATGGGAATAAAACACACAGAAAGTCTACCGTTATGAATGATAATTATTTGGATTAGATAAACTCTCCTATCTTAAAAGATGATGAAGATCGGAACTATTATTTAATTTTTAACATTGTATTTTTAAACGTAAGGACATTATAACGATGATTTACTTTTATTATATATATGTATGTATGTATATAGATGATGGTTTAAAAGAAAACTCCTAACTTTGAAGAAAACTAAGAAAACTTCTACTAACCGATCAATTTTTAAGAAAAAAAATTCATGATTTTTTATTATTAGATTATAAATGTTATAAACAAAAAAAAAATTAATAAAAATATGTTGATCACGAAGTTACGGATATGTAACCTATAAAGTTACATATATGTAATCAATGAGTTACGTATATGTAATAACATGAATTAGATATTTTTTTTTATTTTTTTCTTTTTGTTAATAAATATAATCTTATAATAAAACAAAATGTAAAACAAAAAACGAAATTGATTGATAATAATTGTGATTAGTTTTCTTCAAAATGGTGGTTTTCTTAGGACCCTCCCATATATATATAGATTGAGGTTTGGCTAGAAAGTTCCCAAACCATGAGAAGTGTGAGAAGCCATCTTAGCCATACACGTGTATTTCATAAGTTTTCAAGATATGGGTATAGACGTAATTTCGTCTCATGATTTCTTTGCGGTTATTTTGGGAAAATAACCGTGAATGTCGCTAAACAAAATTTTCAAAATACGAATCAATTACCGATTACCAGAAGAAATCACAGATTGCAATTGATTTGATTATTCCAATTTCATCTGGCGAATGCTCGTTTGGTGTTTTTCGAGGGATACATCGTTATGGAATCGAACACACAGGAGTCACAAGGTATGGTGTTTTTATCAATTACCATAACAAATCAGTGATTGTTATTGATTTTATTGTTTTAATTTCATAGAGAGAATGGGCGTTATTGATTTTATTGTTTTAATTTCATAGAGAGAATGCGCGTTTAGTTTTTTTTGGGTGTAAAGGCGTGATTTGATTCGGTCACATAAGTGACACAATTTTTTATGGTGTTTTTAATATGATGGTAAATGGCGTTTTATATTTGCATTGTAAAAACATGATGAATTCGTTTAATGATCAAACGCAAGGTTTATGGTGTTTTTAATATTACGTTTGATGGTGTTTTATATTAACATTTCGTTTTATGGCGTTTTATGTGTGGTGTTTGTATTTAATAACATGGTTATGGTGTATTGGGGTTTTAACTTATGAAGATATTTGGTGTTTTTTATTTAATGACATAGTTGATGTTTATGGTGTTTTATATCAACATTTGTTTTTATGGCGTTTAATGTGTGGTGTTTGTATTTAATAACACAGTTATGGTTTTCTTGTGTTTATGTGGTTTTCAACTTAAGAAGATATGTGGTTTTTTTATTTAATAACATAGCTATGGTGTTTTTATGATGCTTTGATATTTATGTTTTATATTAACTAAATACGGTTTTTGTTTTGTAGACACACCTAGGGGAATTGTAAAAAATTCACCAAAATCAGGCAGAAAGCATTATATTCCTGACGTTCACGAAGATTTGAAGCCGAAGTTTGGAAAAATATTTGATTCATTAGATAATGCATATGTTTTTTACAAAAAATATGCAGCTGCTGGTGGGTTTTCCATACGTAAGGCTACTGAGTACACCGACCCAAAAGGGGAGAAGAAGTTGAAATATTTAGTTTGTTCCAAACAAGGTGTTAATAAACCGAAAAAGGTTGATACATTGGAAGATTCTTATAAACAAAAGGTTTATAGACATAATTTGTCGAAAAGGACGGGATGCCCTGCAAATGTTCGTTTGGAGTTTAACGGATTCAATTGGAAAGTATATAAGTTTGTAGAGGAACATAATCATCCTTTTGTTGATGAACACGACATGCATTTCTTAACATCTTCGAGACAACTGACCTATTTGCAAAAACATATGATACATAGCATGTCTAAGATAAACATGGGACCTGTAAAAGCGTTTAATGTAATGAGAACTATGTTTGGTGGTTTTGAAGAAGTTGGCGTAACAAAAGTAGATTGCAAGAATTTCAAAAGGGAGATTAATTTGTTTATAGGAGAATACGATGCAGAGATGGCAGTTAGTTATTTAATGAAAAAGAAAGAAAATCTTCCAAATTTTTCATGTTTTTATTTTACTGATGATGATGATCGTTTGAAGGGTTTGTTTTGGGCAGATGAAGAAGCAAAGAGGAATTACTACACTTTTGGGGACGTTATGTCATTTGATGCCACATATCTGTCGAACAGGTTAGAACATGTTAGAAATAGTGCACTCCACATATTGGTTTTTTGTGAAAATATAATTTTTGTGTTATTTTTTTTGTAGGTATTCTATGGTGTTTGTACCATTTACAGGGATTGATAACCATTACCATAATGTTACTTTCGGCTCGGCGTTATTGGGATCTGAAACTGCTGACACATACAAGTGGCTATTGAAATGTTTTTTAAAAGCTTTTGGATATGGACCGAAAGTTGTTGTAACTGATCAAGATCCAGCTATGAAAAAAGCAATAGGCGAGGTGTTTACTGAGTCACGACACAGGTTATGCATGTGGCATGTTATGCATAAACTTTCAATGAAGGTAATAAACTATTTAGATGTTTATGGTTTCCTTTAGTATGTAAGTTGGGTGTATTGTGTAGCTTGGTGTCTTTCATACCACATAGTGTTTTTATACAACAGTATAATTCCATATTTTTTTTAGTAATGTGTTTGTATGGTGTTCATTTAGAAATAAACATTGTTTGATATAAATTAAGTGTATTAGTGAGCTTGGTGTTTTTCATATATTATGGTGTTTATTATAACACACAGTAAGTCCATGATTTTTGTGTGTTTTATTGATGTAAAAAATTGGATGTGTAAATGTAAAATGGGTTATTTATGTAATAGTTGTTATACTTTTTTACAAGTTGGTGCACACTTGTGTAATAGTTCAGACTTCAAGCAACGAATTTGTGACATTGTTTGGACCGATGATCCGCCAAGCATTTCTTAAGATTCGATACATGAAACGTATCGTGAACATTTCTTAGCTCCACCGGAAGTTTGAGTTTGTAGGCTACGGGACCAATCCTTTCCGGGATCTCAAAAGGTCCAACGTACCTTGGTGCAAGTTTCCCTTTCTTCCCGAATCGGACAACGCCTTTCCAAAGAGAAACTTTGAGTAAGACTCGGTCACCAACTTGAAACTCAAGCGGTTTCCGACGTCGATTGGTATAACTCTTCTGCCGATCCCTTGCGGCCTTAAGTCTTGATTGAATGATTGTGATCTTGTCTGTTGTTTCTTGAATGACTTTAGGTCCTACAACCTGTGAGTCACCAACCTCGGTCCAACAGACCGGTGATGAACTAACTCCAAATCAGTTTGAAGAGGCATGGGCTTCATTAATATCAGATTTTGATCTATCTGAAAACAATTGGTTGTCTGATATATTTGATCTGAGAGATTCTTGGATACCGGCATATTATAGACATGAGGAGTTGGCTGGGTTGATGCGTACGACATCTCGGTCTGAAAGTGAAAACCATTTTTTTGGTCAAGTGTTTAATCCCAAAGCAACTTTAGTTGAGTTTTTAACAAATTTTGAAACAGCAGTAGAAGCTCAAAGGCATACGCGAACAAAGAACGATCATGATACTCGATATACACGTGCTCTGTTAAAAACTGATTTTGTTCTTGAAGAGCAAGCTGAGATAATTTATACAAAGACAATTTTCAGTGATGTTCAGTCCGAGATCGTTGCTATTGGTGCGTGTATAAATGCAAAAATTGAGGAGGTTGGCGATTTTCTAAAGTTTTTTGTAAAAGATTTTGAACAACAATGCTCTTCATTTTTTGAGGTACGATTTAAGGATATGCTAAGTATAATCAGTATTTGTATGGAATTAATCATGGTTTGTTGTTGTGGTGTTTTTATTGACAGGTTATGTTTTGTAAGGAAGATTATACAATATATTGTAGTTGTAGAAGATACGGACAATTTGGTTTGTTGTGTAGACACATATTCTACGTTTTAAAGATGTGTGACGTCAGAGAGTTTCCCAAGAAATATATTCTTAGACGTTGGACAAGGGAGGCTGTTCCTACCGGAATACGTCGTGAAGCTATTAATCAGAGTTTGTACAACGAAGATAACAGTGATGTTCAATCTCTTATGCGTGATATATTGTTTGCAACGGAATATACGATTAATCGTTTGTCTGACAATATCGGCGAGCTTTCTTTGTATAAGGACTACGTACAATGTTACATGAAAAAAGCCGATGACCTACAGATTGCTGTACCAGCACCAAGTAAAAGGGATAGGATAGCTGAGCTGATTGGACATAAACAAAATGATAAACTTCCTATAAGAGTTCCTATCGTATATAAGAGTAAAGGTTCTGGGACACATAAACGTATGAAATCAAAACAAGAAGAGTCAATCATAAAAGCGACAAAAAAGACCAGACAATGCCAAAATTGTAAAGAGTAAGGACATTATGCTTCAACTTGTAAATCAAATGTCAAGAAAAAATGATAACTTGAAACAATGTTGAGAATCATCATTATGGTGTTTATTTTTTAACTTTGATGGAGTAATTGTGGATTTGCTTTTGTTACAAAATTATCACAATAATGGTTATGGTGTTATTAATATTGTTGTTTTTGATAATTTTTATGGTGTTTATTAAGTGTGGGTTTGTTTCAGTTAGTTGATATGGTGTTTTATTTTATTTTTATTCAATTTTAATGATTAGAAGACAAATATGGTGTTTTGTTATGGTATTTGGATTATTTTTTTTATGGTGTTTATTAAGTTTGGTTTTGTTACATTTAGTTGATATGGTGTTTTTAGTTTTTATAAATATAATTATCAGAAGCCAACTATGGTGTTTTGTTATGGTATTCAGATTATGTTTGTTTTTGTATAGTGTTTAGTAATGGAGTTATGGTGTATTTGTCATGATGTTTAGTTATGGATACTAAGTATGGTGTTTAGTGATGGCATTTATATTTTACATATGTTTTTCATATTATGGTGTTTGAATGAATTTTTATAATTGAGAATACATGGCACTTAACAAATAAGCAGTAAAACTAATTTAATAACTAAACTGGAATGCAATAAAAGTATTGTTCAAATCATGCCCAAAAGTGAAACATTGTTAAAAGCTTAAACATTTTTTACATAAATTAATCCGCATGTTCATTCAGTCTTGCTGCAATGTTATCATGTGTTGTGTCATCCGCAGCTCTCCTGACTTCAATGGGTAGTTGGATGTATGCTTTAATGTCCTTCAGAACCCATAATTTCCTACTGTTAATATCATGTAAAATGATCTTAGTCGTGTATTTGCGCCTCAAGTCATTTAGTTGATTCTTTTGTGCATTGTTGACTTCATCTTCATTACATAATCCACAATCCCAATATAGCAGGCCATTACCCCGATAAGTCTCCATGTGTCTCATAATGAAAACACCACAGTCAACATGATTGAACTGTGTTCTCCAGCGCATACCAAGACGATGAATTTTGGCCTTTTTTATTTGTCTACCACTTGGATGTTTTGTTTGGATCAAGTAATCTACAAATGCATTTCTCTGTAAAAAATTAAAGTTAGATAAATAAGTTATGGTGTTTTGTAAATAAGAATAAATGAAGTTGTGTAAGGAGATTACCATTTTTTCAGGCCGTCCTGAGTATTGTTTTGCAACAGACATGTGTGGCATTACTCCACTATTGTCAATTATTTCAACCTTATAAGATCTCAAATTGAAACACATCAGGTAATAATGTTGTTGACTGATAATTGGTACAAGAACAAGGTCATATGGTTCTAATGTACTTTGCCCAACATCCGTAAGCACAACGTCCATGTTACGACTGAATTCAGTGTTTCTTGCTGCGACAATTTTATCAAATGTATCTCTATGCTGCACGTTATTATAAATGTAAAAACAGATATTTTTATACGCATAGTGTTTAATTACACAATAATAATACTACTACTTAAAATTATAACATACCAGCAGTATCTCGGTGCAGAAGAGTCTTGATATGGAGGCCCTTGCCTTGTATTTCTCCTCATGATTTAAGATATGAGCCCATGTTAGTACTACACTGATGTGAATGCAATGTCCATGCCGCATGCTTTCCATAATAAATTTTGGAACTTCTGATTTATGTTCAATCTGAAAAACAATGTCCGTGACATACAATTCAAACATACACTTGTTAATAAATGGAATAACGTTAGTCATTGAAATATTGATAATATATTTATACGTACCATGGATTGCCATATGCGGAGAATACATAGTTAGAAACATTGTTTTCTAACGATGTTCGTGGATCTCCCAAAGACACTACCCTCTTAATATAGGGTGAACGAAGAACATCTGTTAGATTTGTTTTCCTTACTGGTCTGTCATTCTTTTTATCAATTTCAGCAGGGTTATGCACACCATGACTTGTAGATGGCACAGTTAATTGTATGTCCGTGACATACAATTCAAACATACACTTGTTAATAAATGGAATAACGTTAGTCATTGAAATATTGATAATATATTTATACGTACCATGGATTGCCATATGCGGAGAATACATAGTTAGAAACATTGTTTTCTAACGATGTTCGTGGATCTCCCAAAGACACTACCCTCTTAATATAGGGTGAACGAAGAACATCTGTTAGATTTGTTTTCCTTACTGGTCTGTCATTCTTTTTATCAATTTCAGCAGGGTTATGCACACCATGACTTGTAGATGGCACAGTTAATGTTTTTTCAGATTTTTGAACCTGTTCAAGGTAACCTGATTCAATTTTATCAACTTCAGCCATGAATGAACAAGTGTATTCATTTGTTTGATCCAGGAGTTGATCATTTACATTTGATGGTGTTTGGTCATACACCGGCTTCTCTTGTGTCTTGAATGTTTGTTGAGTTTCATCTGATTTGTTAACTAGATTTGGTGTTTCATCAAATTTTGGCTGAGTGGATTGTACAAATGTAACTGGAGCTGGATCAGATTGAGTATTTAACTGTTCTGGTGTAACTTGTTCAATGTGATCATCAAATTGAGGCTGACTCATGGCAGGAATGTCTAACTTAGTACCTGCTATTCTTTTGGCAATCTCATCCCAAAGTCTTGTTTTCTCTTTAACAAACTCATGTTGGGGGTATTTTGAGACACATTCTCTCATAAGATTTGTCAAATTGGAGTATGTATCTTCTAAATCTTTAAACAAACAAGTTACTTTATCAAACATTGAACGCTGCATAGTTAAATAAAAATATATTATAATTTAACACCGAAGTGTTTAGAAGAAACCATAAGCTATATTCACTAAATAATTAGACAACATAAATACATTTTTAAATAATTTTCACCTCTTCAGTTTTTTCTTCTGAATCAACACCCTGTAATAGATATATAAAACACCACAATAAAAACACCATAAAACATATTGAACAAAAACACTATATTGAATATGTACCTCTGAAATAATTTCTGTATTTTTAACAGAAAGTCCTTCATCTTGTAGTTCATTTGTAGTAATTTTTTCAACTTCTTTATCTTGGACTGCTATTCTTTTATCTTGGTGTTCATTTTCCTTTTCAGATGTTAAACCCTGTAATAGAGGTATATAACACCATAGATGTGAGTAAACACCATAGATGGTTTTAAAATAATACACATGTTAACACTATGATTTAACATCATTAACATGTTAACAGTATACTATAACAAAAGGGAAGTTAAAAAAACGCCTAAAACAATGTTGAGTAAATGATAAAACACCAAAAATGTTAACTATTATGTACCTTTTCAATATGTTCTTCATTTTGAACAGAAAAAACATCTTCAATATGTTCTTCACTCTGTACATCAGCAATGCATTCTTCATAACGCTGTAATAGAGATATAACACCATAAAGTTCAAATTAGTCAATTTTTATTCAATATGGGTTGTGGTGTTTTCATATAATAAATTGTACCTCTGAAATAGTTTCTTCAGACTCCACTTCACATCCTTCATTTTGGAGTTCATGATCTTCATTCGCGTAAATCTGAATTATGAAATTAAATATAGTTTTTGAATGAATGTTAATACATGAAAAATAAATAGATTTTTATAAACAACATACCTCTGGTAACTCATGGTGTTTGTCATCCTGGGAAATGACTGGTACGATAAAGTGATTACCAGAAGCTGATACTTCATATAGTTGATTTTCGCTGTTGATAATATCATTACACATCTCTTCGTCAGAATCAATACCTAGGACATTTTCTTCAAAAGTTGTAGCTTCTTCACCCCTGTACTCCACAATTTCTAGAACATTTTCACCTGCTTCTGCATGGCCAACATCCATGGTGTTTTCAGCTTCATGAACAGCACCTTCATCCTTTTGCTTATTTTCTTTGGTGTCACATGATTGATAATTATTTTTTTTGATAAACCACTTGCTAATATCTGAACCAGCCATGTACTTCTCTATATTAAGAAGTGTTTTTTTTGTAAGCCATTGAAGAAGATGCAAATTTGAGTGTAGGTATTTCATCTTCTGAATATGATTAACTAAAACAAGCTAAAAAAAGAAAAAAGAGTTAATAAATTGCAATATTTTTAAAAAACATAAATGTAAAGTAAAATTGAGTTGTGTGTTATACCGCCAAAATAAGCAATGGTCCATTAAAATGAGAATCTGCTTTCCATGTTGCCTTATTCATGTTTAAGCAAGTGATCACGTAATTACACCGGTTGAAATCTTGGATATTCAGATTTGGTTTAACTGAAGTTAAAAATCTTTGGTTCACCACGCTGTTTTTATTCGTCTCACCCACCACAGTAAAGAACGCAACCAAAAAATTCAGCTTAAAGCTCCTATCTGCATTCTTCATATCTAAAACTCTTTTGAAATACTCTACTACAAAAGGTCGTTTAATCCATGTGGTGTTGATGAACTGCCTTCTCCATTCTGCAACAACATTATCCTTGTCAGATGGCCTTTTTTCTTCAACTTCCATTTGACCAATTGGTATTCCCATGACTTCATGCACTAACTCTGGTGTTATTTGAATGAGACATCCAGCAACATTGAGTGTAGACGTGTGTTCATTATATTTGTTGACCAACTGATGTGTGTAAAGTAGCTTAACTAAAACTAATAAAATTTAAAACTATCCTAGACACTAAGTAATACTCTAGACTCTCTAAAACCTAAGCTACCAACAGGCAAGTGTACCTATCGTATGTAGCAAAACAAAAGTAAGTCCGGATATCGAACCCACAGACTTCTACAGACTGTAATAAATAGACTCAATGACTTATCTATACAAATACTTAAATTAAATTAAATGTTTGAAAGGGGGGTTTTGTAATGAACTAAATAAACATAAACTTATAAAAATTCTGAAAATCAAACCAAGACTCAACTTTGGAAAATGCAACTAAGAATTCACGAATAATGAAATGACTACCTAGGGTTTACTGCATACATGTTTAATGTTTTATGGATTGATTATGGAACATATTTTTGGAACCGGGATCTTTGAGTTTTAACTTAACAACAAATTAGAGATTCTTTAACCGTTTTCAAAGATTTCAACTAAGTTGTTTATAAGTATATTAAACACTGGTTTAGGTTAATTACTCTCACAAGTTAACCAACCCATCAATGATAAATCCTAAAAACCATCTACCTCACGGAAAAGAAAGTTTCAATGCACTAACATGCATGGGATAATAAGGATATTCATCTTGGACTTAGCATACAAAACCATGTTCAATCAACCTAATTTTAGTCTTCTTACAAAGACTTTAACTAGTCCTTAAACATGCAAGATATACCAACAAACCCTCACCTCACGGCTATTAAGTTTGGTTAACATTTAATTCATTTATGATCTAAGTACTTTTCCTATGAATTACTACGTCTAGTAATGCATCAACTAATCATAAACACAAAGTAAATGATCTAACACATGCTCATTATACGAAAGACATTCGCCAAAGCATACGAGGACATAATAAATCAGATCACAAACATCATAAACATTCATCCACATCCAAGAATTCAAAACCAAATCATAAACCATTAAAAATCCAAACTTGTTCCACAATCAATCGTTATTACCATCAAACATGCATTATTGTAAAACCCTAGGTGGTCTAAAAGGTTTAGCCAATAGTCATTATGAACAAACAGAAAGATCTAATGCATAAACCACAGCAAAACATCATACGAATAGAAAACAAAACAAGAATAAGAACCGATCGTGATTACACCCTTCGATTTGCAATCCTAGGGCTTCCCGATGATGGATCTTGCCTTACTTGCCTTCCAGAACTCCTTGGTCGCCTCCAATGTCGTCTCTGATCGTCCAAAATCCCCTGTAACCGCCTCTAGCCGATTTTCAAACTTTAAACTCGAAAAACTGGATTTTTAACCCTGTCGCGTAGCGCGACAGGTTCCACTTAACCCTTCGCGTAGCGCGATGGGTTCCACTACCCGACAAAATAGTCGGGTCAACCGACATTATTAAGTGAGGGGCATTTCAGTCATTTCCACCTGTCGCGTAACGCGACAGGGTTTCCTGTGGTCCTCGCGTAGCGAGAGGGGTTGAAAAATCCAGAGTTCTTCTTTCTTTGTTCTTGTATCTGTTCTCGTTCAACCGGACACTCATTTTCTTGCTCTTTTATGCCAAAATGATGTGTTTATAACCTGCAAACATTAATATATAGAAATGTGAAGAACCAGCATCAATCGACTCTAAAATTGAATAAAACTGTACAAAACGAATTAAAAACAAATAGAAAAACAGATGTGTTTTACAACACATCACATCCCCACACTTATCTCTTTTTCGTCCCTGGAAAAGACTTATGCAAAAATCTGGGATCACAGCAAGGTGAAATAGTTTCTACACAATTAACCTTATTAATTCAAGATTAACTGCTTTGGAAAAGATTGCAAGTATTGTTATCCCATTAAACCCAACTGATTTTCTCAATTCCTTAGTCATGGTTCGTTATGTTCATATTCTACATTTCATCTCATTAGACCCACACTTAAACAGTTTAGAACCAAATCAATCATGACTTCCAGCTTTCAAGTTATCCTTGCATATAAACAAACAAGAAATTTCTCATTTCAGATTTTTATAAATGAAACAAAGGGAAGCGTGAGTATTTTTCTTTTATTTTTCAATTCATTGAATTAAACTTAGTGGTGTTTCAACCAGGCTGCAACCAGGCGTGTGACACATAAGTTTTTAACCCAACTTATTTTATTATTTTTTTTTCACTCAGCTTACTTGATGAAATGGAGGCGCCATAAGACTCGGATTTATTCTCATAAAAAGAATACTTATGTGCCAATTAAAAATCAGATTTTTAAAATTCTCATCTGTTATTATGCAAAGACTCCTTTCTGGCTAGAAATCAGTTTCATCAATTCCAAACCCCTAAGATGTTTCCCATGAAAATCATGCATTTAAGTCAAATTATACCAATCTTAAGGGACAATTACAATCAGTTGAGCCTACTTACACATCCCATAACCAAAGCATATAACCCAAACCAACCGGTTAACTATGAAAGATCCCATAAAACCAAACTTTCTTATCATTTCCCATCACGCTTTTGCAACCAAATTAACCAGGAATAAGAAGGATCTAAGCTAAAGATGTAAAATCCAAAATAAAAATTAAATTTTTTTTTTCACCAAAAATCCAAAAACTAGTTATTAAAACAGAATTAAACTACTAACTAAACAAAATTAAACTAGTTCCCATCCCCACACTTAAACTGAACATTGTCCTCAATGTAGAGAAAAGGGAAAACAAAAAGAAATAAATGAATAAAAATGACTTAGCTGGTTACAAAAGAAGACTGTCGAGTGCCAGTCTTTCCAACAATCTCCACAAGCTACAATTTGCGTCACATGCCATAAACAAAAAATTAGATCTGTCAAGTCTCTGACTCTCAACAGTGCGAAGCTCAAAACTAAGCAAAGTGTGTTCTCTGATCCTCCTAGGTCTAATGGAAGGCACCCTCTCCACATCTGAGTATGCAATCGTTCGCTCCTCCCTCTGAAACTGAACTGGTGAGCCCGGTTCTCCCCTGGGCCTTGGAACTGGCCCTCTCCTTCTCTTTCCTGCAGCTCTGGAAGATTCAGCTCCCGACATACCTGAAAAACAAAGTTAGATAAAAAGAAAAGCTGCAATGTTAGCATAAAACCAAAGAACAGGTAACCGTATAGCATTTCATTCGCGATTACAAATGCAATGTCAAAAGGATTCCAATAACAACCCCATAAGCAAACTATCTCACAAACAACCCTTAAATGGACATTATCATCTCAAAATTCATTCCAACAATTAAAAGAAGTAAGTTGACATTTCAAGGCTTTCCCAGACTACAACTATGGTTCTTGGACATCATTAATAAAGGCAAACACAAGGAAAAGTTTAGAAACATTCCAAAAATTGTTCATTGTCAACAAAAGAATGGACCATAGCAAACGCTAACATGACCAAAGTGTATAAATTTGAAGCACATTCAGTTTGTAGGCAATTAACAACTACTCACTTCCAACAAACAAAAACTAGTGTTTGAATCACTCATTCAAAGCCATTTTTAAAATCCCTTCTGAAAATCAATTTTCTTTTCTATTCCAAAGCCCAAATGGTCATTGTGAGCCTTAAATCAAGAAGGTTTAAACACAATGAGGACCCAGTAAACATGTCTGACAATAAACATTAAACTAAACTAGAAATTATAAACTAAACTAAACTAGAAATTATCAAGAACAATTCTAATGCACGAAGGATGAAATTGAAGGGCCACATTACCTTAGAAACGACTGATAACACGTAAATTAAAGGAGAAATGAGGAAAATCCTTTGTTGTTGCTCAAATCCGGAAATGGTGAAACAGTGGTGGGTTACGGTGGTGTTAGCGGCGGAAGAGGGCTGGGTTGGTCGTGGGTGGTAGGGCGACGGCAACAGGGGAAATGGGTGCCGATGGTGGGATTGGTAAATGGTGGTGTTCGGCGGTGGTGATGACGGATGATCGGAGGGTGATGGTGATCGGCGGTGGTTAAAGGGACGGAGAAGGGAAGTATGTGATGAGTTTGAATTTTTGGGGGTTAGGGTTGAATTAAAGGGGTTTTGCCCGTCTGTATACATGTCGCGTAGCGCGACATAATTCTAGATAATTGTCGCGTAGCGCGACAAAGTGTTGACCCGCGTAGTTGACCAAAGGTCTCGCGTAGCGCGACAGGTCATCCAGGTTTCGTCGTGTAGCGCGACGTGGCAATTTTCACAGAAAGTTTTCCAGGTTTCCATGCCTTAGCCAAATTTTCACCTCCTTTTTTCTTCCTAAACATCAAAAATCAATTCTAAGGTAAAGAATACATACCTGGTGCCTCTATTCCATCTTTCTTGCATCCAAATGATTAAACACCTGCAAAACTCAAGAAAACACAAAAAAAAACGAAAAACGAAAACAACGAAAAACGAAGAAAAATACGAAAAACACCTAAGAAATGCATTAAAAACTCTAAAACTTGAAATTTACATACTATACACTTGGGTTTCATCCCAAGAACCCTTCCATATTGTTCTCATTCGGGTTTCTCTAGGAAGATCTCTTCCCCCTCCTCATTCTCATCAATCGGTCCTCCGATGTAATGTTTCAATAGATGACCGTTCACTTTCCAAGTGTTCCCATCAACTTCGTTTTGCAACTCAACGGTTCCATATGGAAACACCTCTTCAACCACATATGGACCCGTCCACTTGGACTTCAACTTTCCTCCAAACAATTTCAATCGGGAATTGTAAAGCAAAACCCGATCTTCCTTCTTAAACTCTTTCAAACCCTTCAACTTCCTATCATCCAGTGATTTGGTTTTCTCTTTAATGCTCAATGAACGTGAATAAACCGCATCACGAAGGGCTTCTAACTCATGAATTTGGAAGTACCTCTTCCTACCCGCCTCGGTAAGATCAAGGTTGACCGTTTTGAGAGCCCAAAGAGCTCTATGTTCCAATTCAACGGGCAGATGGCATGCTTTGCCATAGACGACCATGTATGGTGTGGTTCCTAAAGGTGTCTTGTAAGCTGTTCTAAACGCCCACAACGCATCGTCTAACTTGTCGGACCAATCCTTCCGACTCTTCCCTACGGTCTTCTCAAGTATCCTTTTCACCCCTCGGTTTGCATTCTCCACTTGACCGCTTGTTTGGGGATGGTAAGCGGTTGCTAAACGATGAGTGACACCGTAGCGTTGTAGTGCCTTTTCTAACATGGTGTTACAAAAGTGCGTGCCACGGTCACTTATTAGAGCTCTAGGAGTTCCAAACCTACTAAACAACTTCTTTAGGAACTTGAGAACTACTCGGGCATCATTTGTAGGTAAGACTTGAGCCTCCACCCACTTTGAGACATAATCTATGGCCACGAGTATATACCTATTCCCTTTTGACAAAGGAAAAGGTCCAACAAAATCGATGCCCCAAACATCAAAAACCTCCAACACTTGAATCGGGTTTTGAGGCATCTCATCCTTAAAGGAGATGTTCCCGGTGCGTTGGCAAGGATCACACTTCTTCACAAAATCAAGAGCATCCTTCACCACCGAAGGCCAATAAAATCCACAATCGAAGACCTTTTGGGCGGTGGAATGATGTCCATGATGTCCACCCGTTAAGCCTTCATGGCAATGTCTTAAGATATCAAGACCCTCCTTTCGACTCACACATCTCCTTAAAATCCTATCACCTCCCACACGATAGAGATACGGATCATCCCAAACATACTTACTCGCGTCTCTAAAAAACTTCCTCTTTTGTTGAGAGGTCATTCCTTCAATCACCACTCCATTAGCAAGGAAATTTGCCAAGTCGGTGAACCACGGCATTCCTTGCTTCTCCGCCTCAACAAAGTCGATCATCTCGTGAGGGAACCTATCACTAATCTCCTCCTCTCTAATCTCGCTCCTCTCCGGGTCCTCCAACCGGGAGAGATGATCGGCTGCCACATTTTCAGCCCCTTCCTTATCTTTTATCTCAATGTCGAATTCCGATAACAATAAGATCCACCTAATGAGACGAGGTTTTGCATCTTTCTTTGCAAAAAGAAACCTCAAAGCCGAGTGATCGGTGAAAACGGTGGTCTTTGAAAGCACTAAGTATGACCGGAATTTGTCAAAAGCAAACACTACCGCAAGAAGCTCCTTCTCGGTGGTAGTGTAGTTCTCTTGAGCATCATTGAGAGTTTTGCTAGCATAGTATATTGGGTGAAAATGCTTCTCTCTTCTTTGCCCCAAGACCGCCCCGACGGCTTGGTCACTAGCATCACACATGAGTTCAAAAGGCAAACTCCAATCGGGGGCAACCAAAATAGGAGCACTCACAAGCTTCTCCTTTAAAAATTTGAATGCCTTCATGCATTCCTCATCAAACACAAACGGGGTATCTTTTTCTAGAAGATGGGTCATAGGCCTAGTGATTTTTGAAAAATCCTTAATAAACCGCCTATAAAAACCCGCATGACCAAGGAAACTCCTAATGGCTTTGACACTAGAAGGTGGTGGGAGTTTACTTATGGTCTCTATCTTAGCTTTATCTACCTCAATACCCGCTCTCGAAATCTTATGACCCAATACTATCCCCTCGGTCACCATGAAGTGACACTTCTCCCAATTAAGCATCAACTTAGTCTCTACACACCTCTTCAACATCCTCTCAAGATTCTCCAAGCATTTATCAAAAGTGTCACCATAAACTGAGAAGTCATCCATAAACACCTCCATGGATGATTCAATCATATCTTGAAAGATGGCTACCATGCACCTTTGAAATGTGGCAGGAGCATTGCATAGCCCGAATGGCATGCGACGGTAAGCATAGGTGCCATAAGGGCACGTGAATGTGGTCTTTTCCTGATCCTCAGGTGCAATGGGGATCTGGAAATACCCTGAAAAACCATCTAAGAAGCAATAGAACTGCTGTCCCGCCAATCTCTCCAACATCTGGTCAATGAAAGGAAGGGGAAAGTGATCCTTCCTGGTGGCATCGTTAAGTTTCCTATAGTCGATGCAAACTCGCCACCCTGTGACCGTGCGGGATGGAATGAGCTCATTCTTCTCATTCGTGATGACTGTCATCCCTCCCTTTTTAGGGACAACCTGAGTGGGGCTCACCCATGATGAATCCGAGATAGGATAAATCAAGCCCGCATCCATCAACTTTAGCACCTCCTTCTTCACAACCTCTTGCATATTAGGATTTAAACACCTCTGAGGTTGAACTACCGTCTTATACTCATCCTCCATGAGTATCCTGTGTGTACAATAAGCAGGACTAATGCCTTGGATATCAGAGAGTCTCCAAGCAATAGCCCCCTTATATATCCTCAACACACCTAACAATCTATTCTTCTCCTCCTCACTTAACCTAGATGAAATGACCACAGGTAAAGTGGAATCCTCTCCTAAAAATGCATACTCTAAGTGTGAAGGTAAGACCTTAAGCTCTAGGGCGGGTGGTGACTCAATAGAGGGCTTCTTACTCTCCTCCCTGAATTCATCAATCTCTAAAATCTCAGAAATGACACTAACACCCTCATCAACACTCTCACACTCCTCTTCACTTCTCTCAACTACCAAATCAGCACCGCACACGTACTCAAGACACCTATCCACGTGTGACATGAAAGAGTTTATAAAGTAAACAGAATGACATGGGTCACTAAAGTCATCATGAGGATGCCTCATAGACTTCACAACCTCGAATGTGACAGATCTAAAACCTAAGCTACCAACAGGCAAGTGTACCTATCGTATGTAGCAAAACAAAAGTAAGTCCGGATATCGAACCCACAGACTTCTACAGACTGTAATAAATAGACTCAATGACTTATCTATACAAATACTTAAATTAAATTAAATGTTTGAAAGGGGGGTTTTGTAATGAACTAAATAAACATAAACTTATAAAAATTCTGAAAATCAAACCAAGACTCAACTTTGGAAAATGCAACTAAGAATTCACGAATAATGAAATGACTACCTAGGGTTTACTGCATACATGTTTAATGTTTTATGGATTGATTATGGAACATATTTTTGGAACCGGGATCTTTGAGTTTTAACTTAACAACAAATTAGAGATTCTTTAACCGTTTTCAAAGATTTCAACTAAGTTGTTTATAAGTATATTAAACACTGGTTTAGGTTAATTACTCTCACAAGTTAACCAACCCATCAATGATAAATCCTAAAAACCATCTACCTCACGGAAAAGAAAGCTTCAATGCACTAACATGCATGGGATAATAAGGATATTCATCTTGGACTTAGCATACAAAACCATGTTCAATCAACCTAATTTTAGTCTTCTTACAAAGACTTTAACTAGTCCTTAAACATGCAAGATATACCAACAAACCCTCACCTCACGGCTATTAAGTTTGGTTAACATTTAATTCATTTATGATCTAAGTACTTTTCCTATGAATTACTACGTCTAGTAATGCATCAACTAATCATAAACACAAAGTAAATGATCTAACACATGCTCATTATACGAAAGACATTCGCCAAAGCATACGAGGACATAATAAATCAGATCACAAACATCATAAACATTCATCCACATCCAAGAATTCAAAACCAAATCATAAACCATTAAAAATCCAAACTTGTTCCACAATCAATCGTTATTACCATCAAACATGCATTATTGTAAAACCCTAGGTGGTCTAAAAGGTTTAGCCAATAGTCATTATGAACAAACAGAAAGATCTAATGCATAAACCACAGCAAAACATCATACGAATAGAAAACAAAACAAGAATAAGAACCGATCGTGATTACACCCTTCGATTTGCAATCCTAGGGCTTCCCGATGATGGATCTTGCCTTACTTGCCTTCCAGAACTCCTTGGTCGCCTCCAATGTCGTCTCTGATTGTCCAAAATCCCCTGTAACCGCCTCTAGCCGATTTTCAAACTTTAAACTCGAAAAACTGGATTTTTAACCCTGTCGCGTAGCGCGACAGGTTCCACTTAACCCTTCGCGTAGCGCGATGGGTTCCACTACCCGACAAAATAGTCGGGTCAACCGACATTATTAAGTGAGGGGCATTTCAGTCATTTCCACCTGTCGCGTAACGCGACAGGGTTTCCTGTGGTCCTCGCGTAGCGAGAGGGGTTGAAAAATCCAGAGTTCTTCTTTCTTTGTTCTTGTATCTGTTCTCGTTCAACCGGACACTCATTTTCTTGCTCTTTTATGCCAAAATGATGTGTTTATAACCTGCAAACATTAATATATAGAAATGTGAAGAACCAGCATCAATCGACTCTAAAATTGAATAAAACTGTACAAAACGAATTAAAAACAAATAGAAAAACAGATGTGTTTTACAACACATCACATCCCCACACTTATCTCTTTTTCGTCCCTGGAAAAGACTTATGCAAAAATCTGGGATCACAGCAAGGTGAAATAGTTTCTACACAATTAACCTTATTAATTCAAGATTAACTGCTTTGGAAAAGATTGCAAGTATTGTTATCCCATTAAACCCAACTGATTTTCTCAATTCCTTAGTCATGGTTCGTTATGTTCATATTCTACATTTCATCTCATTAGACCCACACTTAAACAGTTTAGAACCAAATCAATCATGACTTCCAGCTTTCAAGTTATCCTTGCATATAAACAAACAAGAAATTTCTCATTTCAGATTTTTATAAATGAAACAAAGGGAAGCGTGAGTATTTTTCTTTTATTTTTCAATTCATTGAATTAAACTTAGTGGTGTTTCAACCAGGCTGCAACCAGGCGTGTGACACATAAGTTTTTAACCCAACTTATTTTATTATTTTTTTTTCACTCAGCTTACTTGATGAAATGGAGGCGCCATAAGACTCGGATTTATTCTCATAAAAAGAATACTTATGTGCCAATTAAAAATCAGATTTTTAAAATTCTCATCTGTTATTATGCAAAGACTCCTTTCTGGCTAGAAATCAGTTTCATCAATTCCAAACCCCTAAGATGTTTCCCATGAAAATCATGCATTTAAGTCAAATTATACCAATCTTAAGGGACAATTACAATCAGTTGAGCCTACTTACACATCCCATAACCAAAGCATATAACCCAAACCAACCGGTTAACTATGAAAGATCCCATAAAACCAAACTTTCTTATCATTTCCCATCACGCTTTTGCAACCAAATTAACCAGGAATAAGAAGGATCTAAGCTAAAGATGTAAAATCCAAAATAAAAATTAAATTTTTTTTTTCACCAAAAATCCAAAAACTAGTTATTAAAACAGAATTAAACTACTAACTAAACAAAATTAAACTAGTTCCCATCCCCACACTTAAACTGAACATTGTCCTCAATGTAGAGAAAAGGGAAAACAAAAAGAAATAAATGAATAAAAATGACTTAGCTGGTTACAAAAGAAGACTGTCGAGTGCCAGTCTTTCCAACAATCTCCACAAGCTACAATTTGCGTCACATGCCATAAACAAAAAATAAGATCTGTCAAGTCTCTGACTCTCAACAGTGCGAAGCTCAAAACTAAGCAAAGTGTGTTCTCTGATCCTCCTAGGTCTAATGGAAGGCACCCTCTCCACATCTGAGTATGCAATCGTTCGCTCCTCCCTCTGAAACTGAACTGGTGAGCCCGGTTCTCCCCTGGGCCTTGGAACTGGCCCTCTCCTTCTCTTTCCTGCAGCTCTGGAAGATTCAGCTCCCGACATACCTGAAAAACAAAGTTAGATAAAAAGAAAAGCTGCAATGTTAGCATAAAACCAAAGAACAGGTAACCGTATAGCATTTCATTCGCGATTACAAATGCAATGTCAAAAGGATTCCAATAACAACCCCATAAGCAAACTATCTCACAAACAACCCTTAAATGGACATTATCATCTCAAAATTCATTCCAACAATTAAAAGAAGTAAGTTGACATTTCAAGGCTTTCCCAGACTACAACTATGGTTCTTGGACATCATTAATAAAGGCAAACACAAGGAAAAGTTTAGAAACATTCCAAAAATTGTTCATTGTCAACAAAAGAATGGACCATAGCAAACGCTAACATGACCAAAGTGTATAAATTTGAAGCACATTCAGTTTGTAGGCAATTAACAACTACTCACTTCCAACAAACAAAAACTAGTGTTTGAATCACTCATTCAAAGCCATTTTTAAAATCCCTTCTGAAAATCAATTTTCTTTTCTATTCCAAAGCCCAAATGGTCATTGTGAGCCTTAAATCAAGAAGGTTTAAACACAATGAGGACCCAGTAAACATGTCTGACAATAAACATTAAACTAAACTAGAAATTATAAACTAAACTAAACTAGAAATTATCAAGAACAATTCTAATGCACGAAGGATGAAATTGAAGGGCCACATTACCTTAGAAACGACTGATAACACGTAAATTAAAGGAGAAATGAGGAAAATCCTTTGTTGTTGCTCAAATCCGGAAATGGTGAAACAGTGGTGGGTTACGGTGGTGTTAGCGGCGGAAGAGGGCTGGGTTGGTCGTGGGTGGTAGGGCGACGGCAACAGGGGAAATGGGTGCCGATGGTGGGATTGGTAAATGGTGGTGTTCGGCGGTGGTGATGACGGATGATCGGAGGGTGATGGTGATCGGCGGTGGTTAAAGGGACGGAGAAGGGAAGTATGTGATGAGTTTGAATTTTTGGGGGTTAGGGTTGAATTAAAGGGGTTTTGCCCGTCTGTATACATGTCGCGTAGCGCGACATAATTCTAGATAATTGTCGCGTAGCGCGACAAAGTGTTGACCCGCGTAGTTGACCAAAGGTCTCGCGTAGCGCGACAGGTCATCCAGGTTTCGTCGTGTAGCGCGACGTGGCAATTTTCACAGAAAGTTTTCCAGGTTTCCATGCCTTAGCCAAATTTTCACCTCCTTTTTTCTTCCTAAACATCAAAAATCAATTCTAAGGTAAAGAATACATACCTGGTGCCTCTATTCCATCTTTCTTGCATCCAAATGATTAAACACCTGCAAAACTCAAGAAAACACAAAAAAAAACGAAAAACGAAAACAACGAAAAACGAAGAAAAATACGAAAAACACCTAAGAAATGCATTAAAAACTCTAAAACTTGAAATTTACATACTATACACTTGGGTTTCATCCCAAGAACCCTTCCATATTGTTCTCATTCGGGTTTCTCTAGGAAGATCTCTTCCCCCTCCTCATTCTCATCAATCGGTCCTCCGATGTAATGTTTCAATAGATGACCGTTCACTTTCCAAGTGTTCCCATCAACTTCGTTTTGCAACTCAACGGTTCCATATGGAAACACCTCTTCAACCACATATGGACCCGTCCACTTGGACTTCAACTTTCCTCCAAACAATTTCAATCGGGAATTGTAAAGCAAAACCCGATCTTCCTTCTTAAACTCTTTCAAACCCTTCAACTTCCTATCATCCAGTGATTTGGTTTTCTCTTTAATGCTCAATGAACGTGAATAAACCGCATCACGAAGGGCTTCTAACTCATGAATTTGGAAGTACCTCTTCCTACCCGCCTCGGTAAGATCAAGGTTGACCGTTTTGAGAGCCCAAAGAGCTCTATGTTCCAATTCAACGGGCAGATGGCATGCTTTGCCATAGACGACCATGTATGGTGTGGTTCCTAAAGGTGTCTTGTAAGCTGTTCTAAACGCCCACAACGCATCGTCTAACTTGTCGGACCAATCCTTCCGACTCTTCCCTACGGTCTTCTCAAGTATCCTTTTCACCCCTCGGTTTGCATTCTCCACTTGACCGCTTGTTTGGGGATGGTAAGCGGTTGCTAAACGATGAGTGACACCGTAGCGTTGTAGTGCCTTTTCTAACATGGTGTTACAAAAGTGCGTGCCACGGTCACTTATTAGAGCTCTAGGAGTTCCAAACCTACTAAACAACTTCTTTAGGAACTTGAGAACTACTCGGGCATCATTTGTAGGTAAGACTTGAGCCTCCACCCACTTTGAGACATAATCTATGGCCACGAGTATATACCTATTCCCTTTTGACAAAGGAAAAGGTCCAACAAAATCGATGCCCCAAACATCAAAAACCTCCAACACTTGAATCGGGTTTTGAGGCATCTCATCCTTAAAGGAGATGTTCCCGGTGCGTTGGCAAGGATCACACTTCTTCACAAAATCAAGAGCATCCTTCACCACCGAAGGCCAATAAAATCCACAATCGAAGACCTTTTGGGCGGTGGAATGATGTCCATGATGTCCACCCGTTAAGCCTTCATGGCAATGTCTTAAGATATCAAGACCCTCCTTTCGACTCACACATCTCCTTAAAATCCTATCACCTCCCACACGATAGAGATACGGATCATCCCAAACATACTTACTCGCGTCTCTAAAAAACTTCCTCTTTTGTTGAGAGGTCATTCCTTCAATCACCACTCCATTAGCAAGGAAATTTGCCAAGTCGGTGAACCACGGCATTCCTTGCTTCTCCGCCTCAACAAAGTCGATCATCTCGTGAGGGAACCTATCACTAATCTCCTCCTCTCTAATCTCGCTCCTCTCCGGGTCCTCCAACCGGGAGAGATGATCGGCTGCCACATTTTCAGCCCCTTCCTTATCTTTTATCTCAATGTCGAATTCCGATAACAATAAGATCCACCTAATGAGACGAGGTTTTGCATCTTTCTTTGCAAAAAGAAACCTCAAAGCCGAGTGATCGGTGAAAACGGTGGTCTTTGAAAGCACTAAGTATGACCGGAATTTGTCAAAAGCAAACACTACCGCAAGAAGCTCCTTCTCGGTGGTAGTGTAGTTCTCTTGAGCATCATTGAGAGTTTTGCTAGCATAGTATATTGGGTGAAAATGCTTCTCTCTTCTTTGCCCCAAGACCGCCCCGACGGCTTGGTCACTAGCATCACACATGAGTTCAAAAGGCAAACTCCAATCGGGGGCAACCAAAATAGGAGCACTCACAAGCTTCTCCTTTAAAAATTTGAATGCCTTCATGCATTCCTCATCAAACACAAACGGGGTATCTTTTTCTAGAAGATGGGTCATAGGCCTAGTGATTTTTGAAAAATCCTTAATAAACCGCCTATAAAAACCCGCATGACCAAGGAAACTCCTAATGGCTTTGACACTAGAAGGTGGTGGGAGTTTACTTATGGTCTCTATCTTAGCTTTATCTACCTCAATACCCGCTCTCGAAATCTTATGACCCAATACTATCCCCTCGGTCACCATGAAGTGACACTTCTCCCAATTAAGCATCAACTTAGTCTCTACACACCTCTTCAACATCCTCTCAAGATTCTCCAAGCATTTATCAAAAGTGTCACCATAAACTGAGAAGTCATCCATAAACACCTCCATGGATGATTCAATCATATCTTGAAAGATGGCTACCATGCACCTTTGAAATGTGGCAGGAGCATTGCATAGCCCGAATGGCATGCGACGGTAAGCATAGGTGCCATAAGGGCACGTGAATGTGGTCTTTTCCTGATCCTCAGGTGCAATGGGGATCTGGAAATACCCTGAAAAACCATCTAAGAAGCAATAGAACTGCTGTCCCGCCAATCTCTCCAACATCTGGTCAATGAAAGGAAGGGGAAAGTGATCCTTCCTGGTGGCATCGTTAAGTTTCCTATAGTCGATGCAAACTCGCCACCCTGTGACCGTGCGGGATGGAATGAGCTCATTCTTCTCATTCGTGATGACTGTCATCCCTCCCTTTTTAGGGACAACCTGAGTGGGGCTCACCCATGATGAATCCGAGATAGGATAAATCAAGCCCGCATCCATCAACTTTAGCACCTCCTTCTTCACAACCTCTTGCATATTAGGATTTAAACACCTCTGAGGTTGAACTACCGTCTTATACTCATCCTCCATGAGTATCCTGTGTGTACAATAAGCAGGACTAATGCCTTGGATATCAGAGAGTCTCCAAGCAATAGCCCCCTTATATATCCTCAACACACCTAACAATCTATTCTTCTCCTCCTCACTTAACCTAGATGAAATGACCACAGGTAAAGTGGAATCCTCTCCTAAAAATGCATACTCTAAGTGTGAAGGTAAGACCTTAAGCTCTAGGGCGGGTGGTGACTCAATAGAGGGCTTCTTACTCTCCTCCCTGAATTCATCAATCTCTAAAATCTCAGAAATGACACTAACACCCTCATCAACACTCTCACACTCCTCTTCACTTCTCTCAACTACCAAATCAGCACCGCACACGTACTCAAGACACCTATCCACGTGTGACATGAAAGAGTTTATAAAGTAAACAGAATGACATGGGTCACTAAAGTCATCATGAGGATGCCTCATAGACTTCACAACCTCGAATGTGACAGATCTAAAACCTAAGCTACCAACAGGCAAGTGTACCTATCGTATGTAGCAAAACAAAAGTAAGTCCGGATATCGAACCCACAGACTTCTACAGACTGTAATAAATAGACTCAATGACTTATCTATACAAATACTTAAATTAAATTAAATGTTTGAAAGGGGGGTTTTGTAATGAACTAAATAAACATAAACTTATAAAAATTCTGAAAATCAAACCAAGACTCAACTTTGGAAAATGCAACTAAGAATTCACGAATAATGAAATGACTACCTAGGGTTTACTGCATACATGTTTAATGTTTTATGGATTGATTATGGAACATATTTTTGGAACCGGGATCTTTGAGTTTTAACTTAACAACAAATTAGAGATTCTTTAACCGTTTTCAAAGATTTCAACTAAGTTGTTTATAAGTATATTAAACACTGGTTTAGGTTAATTACTCTCACAAGTTAACCAACCCATCAATGATAAATCCTAAAAACCATCTACCTCACGGAAAAGAAAGTTTCAATGCACTAACATGCATGGGATAATAAGGATATTCATCTTGGACTTAGCATACAAAACCATGTTCAATCAACCTAATTTTAGTCTTCTTACAAAGACTTTAACTAGTCCTTAAACATGCAAGATATACCAACAAACCCTCACCTCACGGCTATTAAGTTTGGTTAACATTTAATTCATTTATGATCTAAGTACTTTTCCTATGAATTACTACGTCTAGTAATGCATCAACTAATCATAAACACAAAGTAAATGATCTAACACATGCTCATTATACGAAAGACATTCGCCAAAGCATACGAGGACATAATAAATCAGATCACAAACATCATAAACATTCATCCACATCCAAGAATTCAAAACCAAATCATAAACCATTAAAAATCCAAACTTGTTCCACAATCAATCGTTATTACCATCAAACATGCATTATTGTAAAACCCTAGGTGGTCTAAAAGGTTTAGCCAATAGTCATTATGAACAAACAGAAAGATCTAATGCATAAACCACAGCAAAACATCATACGAATAGAAAACAAAACAAGAATAAGAACCGATCGTGATTACACCCTTCGATTTGCAATCCTAGGGCTTCCCGATGATGGATCTTGCCTTACTTGCCTTCCAGAACTCCTTGGTCGCCTCCAATGTCGTCTCTGATCGTCCAAAATCCCCTGTAACCGCCTCTAGCCGATTTTCAAACTTTAAACTCGAAAAACTGGATTTTTAACCCTGTCGCGTAGCGCGACAGGTTCCACTTAACCCTTCGCGTAGCGCGATGGGTTCCACTACCCGACAAAATAGTCGGGTCAACCGACATTATTAAGTGAGGGGCATTTCAGTCATTTCCACCTGTCGCGTAACGCGACAGGGTTTCCTGTGGTCCTCGCGTAGCGCGAGGGGTTGAAAAATCCAGAGTTCTTCTTTCTTTGTTCTTGTATCTGTTCTCGTTCAACCGGACACTCATTTTCTTGCTCTTTTATGCCAAAATGATGTGTTTATAACCTGCAAACATTAATATATAGAAATGTGAAGAACCAGCATCAATCGACTCTAAAATTGAATAAAACTGTACAAAACGAATTAAAAACAAATAGAAAAACAGATGTGTTTTACAACACATCACCAACCAAAATGCAAGTGATGTAGGGATGCTCTCAACTTTTAAATTCATCACCATCCCAAAACCCATTTCTGCAACCGTTTTCTTTTGTTGATCATTGAATGTTGAAAACCAGTTAACGAGGTTTGATGGTGCTATCCTTTGTAATATTTTTCTACCATCAAAAGTGTAGTATGGTTGTTTTGCAGGAGTGGTGTTTGCACGTCTATCAGACTTGACATTCCCCTCAAAAGATTTGGTGTTTAGCTTCCGTCTCTTGGTAGGTTGACTTTTCTTTTGGATCAAATTTTCTTTCATTTGGATTAATGGTTGCTCGTCTTCCGATTAAACGAAATCAGAATCGTGATCATCAATTAAAGACTTTCCTTTCATTATATGCGATGAATCTTTAATATTGCTGGTATTGCTTTTCAAATTTGCATTGGAAGTTGAATCATCAAAGTCTAGCATTATTGGAGTTGAGCTGGTGTTTGTAAATTTACTGAACGAAATCTTATGAGCTATTCGTTGACTTTTCCTGACTGATAAAAAAAACAACACAAACCAAAACATTATAGAAAGTGTCAATATAAAACACCATACTTAAGACCCAACTAAACCAACAAACACCATAAAATAGAACACCATAATCTTAAAAGTTTAGGATTTAAAATTACCATAATAACATAAAATAGATACATGGTTGACAGTAACAAAGATCCATCCGGTAAAAACACCATAAAGACATAATAACAAAAAAAACAATATCATAAAATCCAAAAACACCATAAAAATAAAAAACAAAAGACACATATACTCATAATACATTCATCAAGTCCCACCCGGTAAAAACACCATAAATTTATAATAACCAAAAACACCATAAAATGAATAAAAACAATAACAAAATAAACATAACCTAAAACATTACACTAAAACACCATAACCGTTTGCTACTTAAACCACATAAACACCAATAGCCTAAAACACCATAACCGTTTGCTACTTAAACCAACATAAACACCAATAGCCTAAAACACCATAACCGTTTGCTAATTAAACAAACACAAACACCATGACCATAAACACCATAACCATTAGATACTTAAACCAACATAAACACCAATAGTATAAAACACCATAACCGTTTGCTAATTAAACCAACATAAACACCATAATCATATGCGGAATAAACTTAATCAACAGTAAAAAATGAAGAAAACACCAAACACCATAACAATATGCGACATAAACCAACATAAAAACACCATGACCATAAACACCATAACCGTTTGCGGAATAAACTTAAATCAATAAAAAAATGAACAAAACACCAAACACGATACGCACCAAAATCTTAATCGGCCGTAAAATTGAACAACACACCATAACATTAAAAACACCATAGATAATGATGAACGCGGTAAGAACAATAATTACAAGAATTTCGATACTTTACCTCTATTTCGGATGCTAACATTGCGTTTTTTTGCGACGTTTTCTTCGAGTTTGCATTCAGTATCGGTAGAAACGCCACTTTTTTTTCCTGTTAACATCTCAATCAGGTAATGCGAGAATTAGGAAATGTAAATTGGGTATAATAAGCAACTTACTTTTGTATTTCAGTGAGTAGCGATCGAATGTAGACATTTTCGATTGTGGTGTTCTTCGTCGGGGTAAATTCTAGGTTAAAATGCGGTTTTTACGGAATGGGGAGGAATTGGGGGAGGTTAGTTTTAATTAAAAAAACACCAAATTACTATAATGCCCATCCTGCGATTTTTAAACACCATGTTATTTACGGAATTGCCACCGCGTGATCTTGACCATAAAACACCACAAATCAAGGGACAAGATGGCTTCTCACACTTCTCATGCTTTTTTGCCTTCTTAGAATATCCCTCCCCTATATATATACACACATATATAATATCCCTCCCCTATATATATACACACATATATATACAGGTCATTTTATATAATAACAGTAAAAAAATAAATGAATAAATATTTAAAAATTCAAATTTAGCTAATTATAAGTTCCGACAAATCAACAAGTTAATTAACGAACATTTGAGTTATTTATAGAACTGGTCTAATTGATTAATCGTTGATTCAATATATTAACAATTGTAATAAACTATCTAATCGGTTATCCTATACAGTGGCGGATCCAGGAAATTTTTTCAATGGCTTCACTTTTTTCAGACGTCTCAATTAGATAGAACCTGACAAAAAATTCCGGGTCGGTTTGACAGTTCGGCTCTTATAATTTTTATCATGTAATAACAGTGCGATGTATTAAGTTAATAATTATTGTTATTAAATAGTTTGGAGGCGCGAAGTGCACACCCGTTTAAGATTTATGAGCTTCCAAGCGAGAGTCAAGGGGTGGGCAGTGCCCCTGTTAGGGTCCAAGAGGCAAAGCCCATGGTGGCGGTCCCGTTGGCCAGTCAAGGGGTAGGGTCAAGAGGGCAACACCCATTATGGGGTTCAGGGCAACGATTCGAAACCTAAACGAAATTTGGGTGAACCCTGAAGATTCAGTAGGAATTTAAGAAAATATAATGATTTCAAAAAGTGATTTTAACACGATCCTTTAAAAATCCAAACATTGAATATCAATAATTATTTAACAAAGATCACTTACCTCATTCGAATCGGCAAGCTTTAGGGAAAATGACATTAAAGATTCACCCTTAACAATATCACTGGGTTCACCTTACCTTTCCAAACTTTCGAAAACAAAAATATTCCTACTAAATCTTCGGAAAGCGTGGGTTCCGGTGAACCCACTCAAACGTATGTGGATACGCCATTGACGGTGACCCTATGATTTTTTTTAATTGAACGGCTAAATTTTAAGAACACTGATGGATCATTGAAGTATCATTGTGTCACCTCCAGTATCACCCGATCATATCCACTATCAAGTTACGAGTTCTGTATCAATCTCAATACCTTGAGAAAACCCCCTTGTGGGATTAAAACTCAAAACCATTTGGTTCCTAAGTGACGAATCCATAAACTTTTTTCACTGGGTGAATATTTTTTAAAGTTGTTTAAGGATCTATGTCTAATAATTTTTTTTCTCTTCTATTTAGATCGGATTAGGTCGAATCGGGTCAGATAATGTTAAATAATACAATCAAACTAAATTTCATATATAGTAAGACTCCGTCACTAATTATTTTTTGGATAATGAAAAGAGGAACATGAAACATATGTAATCTTGTGTTGGTGACGTTTTTGTTACTACATACATGCAAGTTTACACAAAAAACACAATTAGCTACAGAATCTAAGATACTTCTTATCAATATGATATGGGTTTAAAAGAAAACAAGATCTAGAGGTCCAATAACTGTCTTGTTCATTGGCTCAGCTGATTACCGACTGTTTTAACTAAAAGTGGTTTAGAGGCACTTAATTGAACAGGATTTAGTGGAAGTCACTTCAAATGTAAACAGAACACTAAAGTCAAAAACATATGCTTAATTACTAAAATGCAAAACCAAGTTCAACCATCAGTTCATAACGTCTAAGTTTCTTAATCAAATAAACTTAAAGAAATAAACTAAATAAAATACTTAAATAAATAAAACTAAATAAAATCTCCAAGGCATAGGTTCCGGTCTCTAGTTGCTCTCTTCACACAATCCTGGTCATCCCTGATTACCTGCCGCGAAAGCAAAGAAAACGGCTAAGCTATAAGCTCGATACACGGATGCAGAGTACAATAAAGATAATGATGATATAATAGGAATTAGATTTACAAAATACATAAAGTTTTACATCATTAAATTTCACCACCGAATAGTACCTCCACATCAGAGTAAACAATGAAATAAGACTGAATCAGCAAAACCGTTAGGGTAATTTGATACCGAGTAGCCTACAAACAAATTTAACCAAATGCACACTCATTGTGCCAACATATCATATCTCATAATCACAATCATAATAATACACTGGTCGCGACTCCAGTGCATCCAAATCGGAAGGTGTGTATGGCACTACACAACTCAACCGCAAAATAGTCACATATCAAATCAAATCCTAGGATGCATCCATACGCCTCCCAAAAATAATCCAAAGGCTCTCCCGCGAGCATATAATCAAATACAAACTCGAGAAGCCATGAACTGATCACACCGTCACGGATAGTGTCATGTCATTGGTAGCCACAATAACATGCCTGTGTAGTTGACCTGGTGTCCCTATCTCCTGTCTACAAATCTAGGGTTCTATGGTCGCATAATTGAACATATATCCAACCCCATCAAGTATGTTCATCATGCACATAAGGAACCTAAGTTGAACAAAATCAAACCATAATACGCAAGCGGTTTCATAACATTTTCAAAAGCATATCATAACCCAAGTTTCTCAAAAGTATCAAAAATTGTTCAAGAACTTATAACAACTTTAACAAAATAGTAGGAAGCGAGTTATATGAGCTGATCATAGACTTGCGGATCAAACGTTCCAAAAGAGTATAATTTTAGCAAGCACTAAAACATAGAAGAACATCTGTACCTGAATGAGTGTCTAGAGCTTCTAAAGTCTCAAAAGCTCCCCCAAAGTGTTCAGCAAATCTAAAATGAGTACACTGATTTAGTACTATTACACTAGTTCCATTTTCTGTTCCCTAATATTCCCATCCAGTTAGTAATTAATCTTAGATTTCATTTATTATTATTATTATTATTATTATTATTATTATTATTATTATTATTATTATTATTATTATTGTATTTGTTGAACTTCGGCAGCTCAATTAAATGTTTTGATTTCCAAATATAAGAGTACAAACTAGTGTACATGTGGATTTAAAATCACGTGCAGGTGTTGCCTGGTCTGAGTTATATATGGGTGTAATTTTCAAACGGTTTAGCAATGAAATGGTCAAAACTTGACCAGACATGCTTAATATCTAGGAGTTTGGTTCAACAGACATAGTTTATTACTTATTTACATCCTTTGACCCATCTCAAAGAAGCTTAGAACATTAATATTTTGACCTAGAAGAGAGCAAAAGGTTTCAAAACTCTAGGAATATAAACAGAATGTGAGTGTTGTTATCCTAATTATACCAGCACCAACACCAGAGCACACCATCTGTAACTCCATATTTCACCAATAATTTGATAACTCATTCCTGTTAATTAACCACCCTCGTTACAAGTTGATCTCTTTTAATTTGCTTAAGATAAGAAGGATTTAATAAAATCTTAATTTTGAAGTTGGTCTTTGTGTGTGAATTAAACAAGCAGGTGGCTCAATTATGAAGCTAAGTTGCTAAACTATGGCAGCAATTAATTGAAAGAAGGTCAATTGTAAAAGGGTATGAAAATTTGGGTCAAGCCCTGTCAGTACGACAACAAAAAAAATCCTTTTAATTGTTAGATTTTCTCAAAATCAGTCTACAAAAAGACAATGTAATCACCCCATTATGCAACGTAAACAATCTGCAAGGAGGGTATATCAATTCATTGTCCTTGATTAGTTATTCATAATTTATTTATGGAGTTGGGATGGAAGCTGAACCCAAAACAGAAAAATTAAACAATGCAGTGACCAACATGAGGCATAACCCGATTGAACCATAACAGAATTAGGATTACAAGGACTGACCTTGAGCACGCAGTCAACAAGGGTTTTTCACTGCAACCTCCAGCCGTCGTTGTTGGCTTCTGAATGGCAAAGTTGAGAGATTTGGGAGCAGATATGGGTTTGGTTTTCGTGAATTAAGTTTAGGTTTAGAGATCCATTTATCATGATGTGTGTGGGGATGAGATCTAGCCTCCATGATCTTCTACGCTTTGGTTGCTAGAGATAAGGCTATTAGGTATGCCTCTTGACCCACTCACTCCACACTCACCACAACCACTCACCCCACCATTTTGGTGGAAATGCCCTATTACCCACTCACTTTACGTCATCATTCATTTTTAAATTAAAATGAGATATAATTAATTAAAAAAATACAAATTAATAAAAAAAAATACAAATTAATAATAAAATTTACAAATTAATAATAAAAATTACAAATTAATAATAAAAATTACAAATTAATTATCTCTATATTTATTACGAATTTTATCCTTCTCCCGCTCGGCAATTTCGCGGTCGAGCACGGTTAAGTGTTCGGTGTTGGTGAATAGAAGTTGTAACTCTACCAACCGTTGATGTTCCCATTTTAATTCGTTAAAGTCACCGATTCTGTCACACCCTGGTCGTTGCGGAAGCGTACGGTGTGACGTCAAGGTTTCACAGTCATGATTTACAACAACAACCATACATGTTTCTATATTACAGTGCAATAATACAACGACATTAGCCACAAGCCTAATGTAATAACAGTTTTATCAGAGTTTCACACATATATATGTATTACACATATATACTACATAATATATCACACTGTTGAGTCTATCTCTTATAGACTCCACCATGGGTCTCCCGAAATTGAGCTCCCAGCTCCACCCCCTGTATCACTACACCCCCTGTATCATTTGGTATCTGAGAAAACATGATTTTAAACAATCAGCATATCGCTGGTGAGTTCACAAGTTTATTTGTTAAAGAAAACTATCAAAATGTATACAATGTATCGCAAAAGATTTAAATGTTTGCATAAAAAGAGTTCAATAATGTTAATGTCCCAAATAGGGTATAAAATATTGGTATTCAGTGCAGACATTGTTCCTTTCAACAATGTCGTGTTTCTCCGCTCTGACCAGCAGTCCAATTATAACTCCAGGGCTCCCGTAACCGAGCTGACGAGTTCAGTGTTTGCCCCTTCCCAATGTCCTTGTCGCAAGACATTGTGTGTTTAGCCTTATTGAGCGCCCGCTCGACATCCAGTCGTGGTTTTAGCTACGAACCACGGGCGAGTGATCAGAATCATCACAACCATTATTATGATCAAATGGTTAAAACCATTGTGATATGTGATATGGTTTCATGATAATCGGACATTATAACGGATCAAAACAAAGATTTCACCGTTAACCTATCGAGTTCTTGATTTCTAACTATTCCTAGCCATCATCTAGACAATAATCAACAACAATAACCATGATATCACTGTTAAAATCTAGATCTAATTCATATATTATCAAACTAATAGAAGAGATCGAATCGTTACCCTTTAGAACGGATTTCTCGGATGAAAACGATGATCAGGACTTGTAGAAACGTTCCCTAACTTGATCCGGATGTTTGGATGGCTTCAAAACTGAGATTTGGGGGTTAAAATTCGATCTGGAGCGTTTGAAAGTCGAAAATATCGACTAAAATGAGTTCTGATCAAGAAAAGCAGATTTTTATGCGTACTGCTTCCGTCGCGTACCGTGAAGGATTTAAAAAGGTTCCTTCGCGTACCTCCACCGCCTTAGTTAGTTTTCAATTTTGTTTTCGCGATTCCGGGAGCATACGAACTCCGTTTTACGCGCCGTTTTCGCCCACGTTCACGATTTTTGAGCTCTTTCCAATTATTATAATTTCAAGACCTGAAAAGTTCAAAATATATGATCTCTTATTTAACGCTATATTCGAATCAGTGTATCTTAAAATCGGAGCCTCGTTTCGAAATTTCGCTTACACTCATTTTCTTTATTTTTGAGTTATGATTCTAACCTGGAATTTGTGAATTGTCACAGATTCATTGAGATAAGTGTCCTATTCCTTGGTTATAATCCGGGGTCCTTTGAGATGAAGAGCTTCGTCTCGCCCTTGCTCGGTCGGTTTTTGCGCGATCTCTCCCGGTCGGACGGGTCAAATCCTCTATCTCGTCGTCGTCTTCTTCTTCTTCTTCATCGAGATCATTTAGATTTATATGAACTCGAGCATCCGACGTGCCGGGGCTATCGGTTGACGATGTTTTTGATCGTTTTGAGGCCGACGTTTGTATGTACAGTCGGGATTCGAATCCAGTTCGGACATTTCCTCATAAGCTCCCAACTCAGTTTAAGCGTGAAAGGGGCGTTAAACTCTTCCCGGTATTGATCTTCCGATTCGAGCTTGATCATCGCGTCGCTTTGGCTGCTCCGACGAGTTTGCCATTTCTGGGAATAAATCCCGTTGAACCTTCTAACCTTTTGGTTCATGTCACGCCATTTGCTAGAGAGCATATCGTTTGTATGATATTCCCCACGACTCATGGCTTGAAAAAATTGACTTCGGAAGTCGTAACCAAAAGTCCGGTCCTTTTTTGTTACGACCTATAAACAATTTATAAAAAAATGTTAACAATTTATAAAAAAAATATTAAGAATTTTAAAAAACTAAAAGGAAAGTAATTACCAACAATTGGATCTTCCGACACATGGATTCAAGCTTTTGTAAGTTGAAACTCCTCCTTCGTAGTCCATTTTTCTAGACGGGATGAACCTCCCACACCGGGTTCGGTATCCCCAGCTTGTTTCTTTCTGTGTCTACGCCTTTGTTTTGGTTGCGTGCTTGGACCGGCATTTGTAGTGGGTTGGGTCTCGGGTACAACTTCATCCTGAGATAATTGACCAAACCCGTGCGGTTGTTGCTCGAACCATAATCGGCGAATGTGTAAAACCCTTGTTGTGGGCTTGAATCAAAATTCGGTCAATAAGAGTTTGAATCAAAAAAAGGATTTATTGGAGAAGGGCTAAAGAACCAATTCGGAGGTGGCGTGCTCGGGTTTCGGTTAGGTGGAGTGTTTGGGTTATAGTAATTTGGGTTTTGGTTGGGATCCATGGAATAAAAGTGGGATTTCACTGGGTATGTTTGTTTGTTTGTTTGCTTTGTTGGGATCCATGGAAAATATTTTTTTGGTTAAAAAGTTTGAAATGGGAAGAGTGGGTATTTTTTGTGTTGAATGTTTGAAATGTGGAGTTAAAATTTTTTTGGGTTTAATGTTTGAATGGTTTAAATAGGTAAAAAAATTTTTTTATTGTTCATCAACGGCTCCTCCAATGGCTACATCATCCCCCCACGCCCGTTGCAGCTCTCACGCCCCTCCTCTCACGCCCCTCTCACGCCACTAGAGGGCGGTGTGCCACGCCCTCCCACGCCCACTCAAGGGGCATACCCACTAGTCTAAGGGAGAAGAGAAGAAGATGGGGATATGAAGATTAGGTCATAGGCTATGTTTATGTATTTATTTACTAGCCTATTAACCTGTATACTATACGGGGTTGTGTAAAAGAAATTACAATTCAAATATTAGGATTTCAATGTATGCAAATGAAATTTATAAAAAAAGACATTAAAATTTGCGAAATTGTAAATACTTCCTTGTATGCAACATTTGATGTTTTGTTATAATTAATAATTTTGAGTCCTCTTCTTTTAATTTGGTTATGATATCAAAAAATATATTACCAAAAATAACTAAAGTATCTTAAAATATATAAATTTGACATTAATATTATAATAAATTTCTAACTCAAATTTGGAAATAAGATACAAATTATATATAATTTGTTATTTTAAAATACGTAAATTTATTAAAGTTGACTTTAGAATTAATTAATTTTTTAAATAAAAAATATGATTTAATTTGCTTATATTAATTGCAAAAATGGTCCTATGGTTTGATCAAATTGTAGATTTGGTCCCAAACTTTAAAAATTGCAAATTTAGTTCAAACACTTAAAGTTATTTGCATAAATGGTCCCTATGGTTTGATCAAATTGCGGATTTGGTCCCCAAACTTTAAAAATTGTAAATTTAGTCCAAACATTTAAAGTTAACTGTATAAATGGTCCCAGTGGTTTGATTAGATTGCATATTTGGTCCCCAAACCTCAAAAATAGCAAATTTAGAATAAAAATAATTCACAAATCTAAATTAAATATCAAAAAATATTAAATTAATTTAAATATTCTTAAAATAATTTGTATTATCTATTGAATTGAATTAAAATAGTTGTATTCATATTCATGTATTAAAAAAATAGCAAAAAATATTGAATAATAAACATTAAATATACAAGATAATATTGTTAAAATAACTTGCGAATTAAAAAATATTGTATATTTAATGTTTATTATTCAATAGTTTTTGCTATTTTTTGAATCAATGAATTATTTAAATAACTTCCATAGGTTAAACAAATTATTTAAATAATGTTTATATTATTTTAAAAATGTTTAAAGTATTTTAATAAAGTTTAAAAATTTGCAATTTATAAAGTTTCGGGACTAAATCTGCAATCTGCTCATGCCATAGGGACCATTTCCGCAATTAACTTTAAATATTTGGACTAAATTTGCAATTTTTAAAATTTGGGGACCAAATTTGCAATCTGATTAAACCTTAGGGACCATTTAAACAAATAACTTTAAATGTTTGGACTAAATTTGCAATTTTTAAAGTTTAGGGACCAAATCTGCAATCTGATCAAACCATAGGGACCATTTATGCAATTATAACTTGCTTATATTAAATAAAATTACGAAATATAAGGCTAAGTATCTAAAAATATACAAATTTAACTTTTATATTACAATATATTTGTAACACAACAAAATGTAGCAGATAATAATTATTTAAAAATGAATTCAACTGAAAAGAGGAAATTATTAAAAATATATAAAATTGAAATTGAAATTATAATTAATATTTAATATAAATTAGGAAAAAATTGACAATTTATAATTAACAAAATATTATTAGTACTTATAAAATTAATATAGTTTAACAAAAAATAGAGAGAGCACTATTGCAAGAACAAAAAAAAATATAGCAAGAGTGGTATTTATAAATTATTGGAAGTATGAAAAAATTAATTATATCATTTCGATTATTGTTAAAAAAATGTTTTTGGTTTTTAATAAAATGAGAAAAGATGGGTTGATGATTGTTATCATACAAATTCATTCACCATTCTAGTTAGCAATGACAGTCTCATCACCCATACATCATTAAATCACATTACTACTGTTTTGCTTTGTTGGGTGAAACAGGGTTCAACAATCCAACAAATTGTCATGTACCAGTATGACATTATGTTTCTATAAAATACAACAAGCATACCCAGTAAAAATCCCACTTAGAGTAGGGTCTGGGAGGGAAGGATAGAGACAAACCTTACCCCTATCTCAGTTGGGATAGAGATACTGCTTCGAAGGAGTCTCGGGCTTAAAGTTATCGTTCGAGGTTAATCACCTAAATGCTTTTAACGATTATTTTCACAAAATAAGTAAAATAACGTTAAAATTAGTGCAATTTTACTTTTGTCCCTTAAGGGCCAACACATATATACATATATTCATTAAAATATAAAATTTAAAAGTATGTTTAATGATTTCCGGGTAGCAAAAGGCCAGAGATGATGCATTTTATAAAAATAACTAGATGGTGTTGCCGCGCGTTGCGGCGGGCACACAGTCATTCCATCATATTTAGATTTGCTGCTTGTTATAACACTTATTGCTGGTAGAAAGATTTTTACTATAAAACACTTAAAGGAAAGAATAAAGAGACCAACCCACCCCATGATTTTGGACATGAAGCCATTCTATGACATGCACGGTGCTCCTTTGTTCAAATAATGTTCCCTCTAAACTCGTAACACATTTAAACAGTATATTTACCTTTATGAACAAATGACCTGAAAGTTTGGATTGCATAGATCTTGACTCCCAAATAGTACAAACCCTATTTTTAGCTCAACAAAAATGTTGAACATGATAATAGTTCAGAATATTTTGAAACCAAATCTACATACTAAATAGAAATAAAAGTTGCACACCTTAATTATCTACTACCAAATCAAAGAAAGGAACTCTGCTTACACCTACATCAATAGAACACTCATGCAACTTTGTCAACCATCATTTTCTTTACTTCCTAGATGTCTGCAACTGTGACCAAGGCTGAGGGTAAGTTTTTCGTTTCATTGGATTCTTGAATACACGCGTAATAAAGAAAAGGCCATAGCCAAGAAAAATCATCCCATTTTGTTGTTGCTATGATAAAATCAAACATATAAATTCATTAATGAATGGTTGAATACACTCGAATGTGAATAAAATGATGTAAGGTGCATACATTTTTGGCAAAATCCAATGAAAAGATAACATGTTCATCACATTATCAATCATTACATGAAGTTTATATTTTTCATATGTTCTTTGCATATACAAAGTAAAAAACCAGATGCATTTTTTAACAAAAAGATTAAAAAAAAAAGGATTTATTCAGATTCATGAGGCTTAGAAAATTATACAAGGAAAAATTGTAGGAGAAAAACAAACAACCAGACAACCTAATTTGTTCAGTAAAATATATTGTTGTACTTGAACAATATCAAACAACCAGACAACCTAATTTGTTCAATGGTTTCGAGTATAGAGGTTGATATAAATTGTAGGAGAAAAACAAAATATGTTAAATTGATGATCTGTAAAGAAATTATAGGGTTTTATTAGATGATGTAATAGAAGATGATAAAAGCAAACAATTGTAAAAGATGTTATGCGAACCTGATGAAGCTAGAGAAACAAAAGAAGATGAAGTCTCATGAAGTCGACGGAGAGCCCATTTCGGTGAAGGTAATTTTAGGGTTTTGGAAAAGAGGGAAGATGATACGTGTGGGTGGATCAAAACGGGTATAAACCGGATTCTAAAGATCCGCGTGTTTTTTTTTTTGGGAGAAATCACAATAATATGCCATGTGGCATTTTTAGTTTATATTCCAATTAGTTGCTGCCATGTGTCATGTAAATGAACCAGAGAAAGACATGTGGCGGATTGTTATTGTTTTATTAGAGAGTATAGATATAGATATAGATATAGATTTTATTATTATTATTAATATTTGTGTCGCACCCCAAGAACTCCCGTCCCTTTCCGGGGCGCGAGCGACGGCAGATTGTCAGGATCGCAGTCTCCGGTCACACAACATGCGAGACCTATATGTCTGGTTATGTACGTACATCCAAGAATTTGGATAAAACAGTTTAGTAATATCAGAGTTGCGGAAGTAGAGTATAAGTTCTTCAAAACAGATTTAAAATTCATGATCAGCGGAAGCATTCATAAAACGGTTTTCAAAACAAAACATACGAGTTCAGTTTGCGTAAACGTTAAAAGGTGTTTAATATTACATAACATATGAAATAGATATATGTTCTCCAAAATATACTAAGACATTTAAGCAGATGCATGCGACTCCAGCCTAGCATCCTAATCCTTGTGAGCGTGTCTTAGTTACCTGAGAAAACATGCGAGTAAAAGGGTCAACACAAAGGTTGGTGAGAGCACAGGTTTATCATAAGCAGTAAACATCCCATGTTTAAAGTAAGAGTTGTTATTTATGTATCATTACAATGCAGTATCGATTGATAGCTAGTCAATACAGTTATATTAAATGCGGGGTCGTACCGAAGCTGACAGTTGTGCCTCCCGCCATGTCCATCACAAGACAATGGCAAAGTGTTGGTCAATATTGCACCCATTCCGACCTCAAGTCGGGTTGGCCTCCCAGGCGCGATGGGTGGGGCTTGTCAGGCCCAAATAGTACTATTCAAGATTACCACGCTAGGCGCTACGCGCTACTAACGGTCCGTGGAGTATCGCGAGGACTTTTAGTTGTGATGTGGTCCACACATATACATATAGTGATAAAGCATGTCCATACATAAATGAAATGAGTTGTTTTCCAAAAACAGTTTATCATGCAATGTTTTCTCCCCCAAAGATAGAAAAAGTAAAAAGGGGCCGTGAACTCACCTGATTAGCAGTTCCGGTGTGTTTGTGTGTTCGCGTCTGCGAATGCTAGCAATCCCGCTAGTAGGCACCTATAACCATATAGGTGTGAGTATGTGTTTTGTGGTGTGTTGTATCCATACAACTCCAAGTGTCGGTGTGCCCAACCGAGTGTTTGCATTGTCATAATCAAATGGTTTAAACCATTATAACCATTATTATGATCCCATGCAAACCGGGCATTACAACGGCTCAAAACAAGGATTTACCCGTTAACAGTTCGAGTTTGTCATTCAAAATCAATCCTAGCCATCATCTAGGCAATAATCAACAATCCTAACTATATGATTACGTTCAAACTCAAGATTTAATCAATAATAATCAAACCAGATGGTTTAAAATGAACCATTACCTAATCTGGAGGAGTTCTGCAGATATAAAGATGATCAGAACTTGTTTTAACGCTTCTGGATACGATCTAAACGTCCCGGAGGCTTTGAAACAGAGATTAGATGAATTGGATGAAGATTTTTCGTGGATAGTGGTTGCTGGCGTCGAGAGGAAGGAATAAAATGAGATAAGAATGAAATTTGAGATTTTTAAGCAAGTTGGCCGACAAAATCACCCCAGGCGCATCGCGTCACCTCCACTTCAGGCGTACCGCGCGGACTGGATAACCCAGATATTTCCTTTTGCGATCCGCGCGCATCGCCTGACATCATCACACGACCTGAGGCGTACCGCCTCAGGGTAACCTCAGGGTAATTTCACCCGTTTTACGACGGAAACTTCGTTTCGCGATTCCGGGCAATCCGTAACTCCGTTTCGCGCACCGTTTTCGCCCACGTTCATCATTTTCCGCGTACTATCATCCCATATTAATTTCGGTTTTCAACTCCACGTGAATTCTAAGCACGATCAACTGTGCTCAATTCATTGCTGACGTAACTCCTCGTACGCAGTTATCACAGTATCCTAATCAACGTGTAATGCACAATTCAGTAATTCCCCGAATTATTGTTTTGTGTTAGTGTTGTGTTTGCCACACTTGGTTTCCAAAACCAATGTGCGTTGTGTTTGCCACACTTGGTTTCCAAAACCAATGTGCGTTGTGTTTGCCACACTTGGTTTCCAAAACCAATGTGCAATGTATGATTCGATAATTCCACGAACTATCGTTTCGCAGTAGTTTGTGTTCAACTCATCTAATTAAACATAATTAAATGAAATACAACAAGTATGAATGTGAAATGTAAAGAATGTAAGAGTTGCAATTTACCTGAAATTGCCGGGTGTCACAATTTGACTATAATTCTTTTTTGTTTTTTTTTTTGTTTCTCCTCTTTTAAATAATTTTGGGTTATTTCAGGTCTAGTCAGGCCACGAAAACACTAGGTTTTGTGGAAACAACAGGGTTCTAACCTATTTTTCTCCAGAGAAAATAATAGTAATCGGCTTAGTTGGGACAACCTGAATGATTCTATATCTAAACCGTTCGGTATTTATTCCTTAAAAAGGTGTAACATGTTTTTTCTGAACAGTAGAGGGTCATGTCGTGCTACATTCAGTTATCTAGACGGTTGGTAACTAAGATGGCTTTCTCGATTGCCGACCGTGATACGTACCCCTGATATGCAAGAACCCCGTGGAATATGTAAACTCTCACCCCTATTGGTTCAGAACTCGAGATTAAGCTCAAGATTCTTCCTCTCACCTGGTATCCATTAAAGTGTCACCAGTGATACTTGAACTTTAGTCTTTAAGGTAAAAGTGTCAAGCGTTAACCAGTACGCTAAATTTGCTTGATAAAAAAAAGGTGTTGCTATGTGAGAGGACGATGTTTTGTGAAGCATTTTGAATTCAAATTCACTATTAAAAAAAGAATATCAAAAAACATTATTTATTATTTGTAAAGCTAAGCAATGATGTAAAGAAAGAAGCGGCCCTCCATCACCAACCGTAGACAATCATAATGTACATCATGTGGTGGACAAAACACATCTTCCTTCGATTTGGTGTTTCCGGTCCCTAATTCACCGTACGATGAGCGACACACATTCAATCAACGGTCAATAAAGTTTTGATTGATCAAGGCACCATGTGTTCAGGCATTCATCATGCATACATGAGATTTTTATTTCAAAAAATTTTGAAAAATAAGTTAAAAAGCATCGATGTTTGTTTTCAAAAATTTTATTTGTATACATTTTTTATATTAAATACAAATAAAATTCTGAGGCAGTGGCTGGGTTTCTTATTGCTTTAGACTAATTTTGTTTTTATGTTACCCATCTTGATTCAACTATGCAAGAGTGTGGGAGGATTCATGCAGCCCGAAACCATTGTACACTATGACGATCAAGTAAGTTTGATTAATATAAAATATCACATGTATATAAATATTAACGTGTAGATAGAAACGAGATTAATTTAACAGATGAGAGTTCAGTTGGTATATAAACCCATAGTTGCATATACAACTGATATGCCACAAGCCTTATATCTTATGATCCGTAACAATTGACCCTTTAAGGACCAACATTCTTGTTGGTCACTTGGTCATAGCTGATTTATAAATACAAATATTTTAAAGAATGTCAACGACTTTATTTTATTACGAATTGAACACTATTACAATTCTTAAAGCAATAACCCGAAATAACCAGTTAAGATGAAGCCAAATCTTAGATTTTTTTTAACATAATTGTAGCACATTTAGAACACTATGTTCTTTAATGAGTTTGTGTAAATTCATTACCGTTTAAGAGATATCATCGTTGTAAGTTTTTGATTTACAGTAGTACGTGTAACTGTTTTAGGCCCAAAAATTATAACGATATAAACTCTCAAGCGGTGATGAATTTTCGCAAACTCATAAAAAACATAGTGTTCTAAATGTGTTACAATGATGTTAAAAAAATCCAAGATTTGGCTTCATCTTGGCAAAGTTATTCGGGTTATTACAATAAAGGTGAGTTATTATTTGTTAACAATCCTATGTAGGTATGTATGTGTGTGTGTGTGTGTGTGTAGGGAAGGGTTCAATTGTTAGTCCTCCTTATTGCGATAACCGAATAACTACATCTTATTACTTTGGAGCCCACGTTAAAATAAAACTAAAGATATAGGTTTTTTTTCTTTTTTAATTAATGTAAAAGAGGTACACATAAATTACATTAATGGTTACCCCCTTGGCTTCCCTGTGGGAGGTCAAGGGTTCAAATCCCTCCCAAGGCGAAATAGGGGTCCTTGGGAGGTCATGGGTTTTCCGGTGCGGTTTCCTCCTGAGGTGGTGGTGGGGTCTCAACGGAGGTCATGGTAACTAAACCTTGGTGACGTGGCCTGAAAATCAGTGGTTCACACGTTGAGATCAAATGCCGTTAAAAAAAATTAAATATGAGAACGCAATTATTGAGGACTACTAATTAAATATGAGAACGCAATTATTGAGGACTGCTAATTAATTAAATATGAGAACGCAATTATTGAGGACTGCTAATTAATTAAATATGAGAACGCAATTATTGAGGACTGCTAATTGTGTGATTCTTCAACTCACATACATTCTTTTCTGAAACCTCTTCTTTAATTAATTAGTGTTTTCGTTTTCCCTTTCCTTGGCAATCGTTTGCCAGCAGCTTGTAATTACTTGTTTTTTTTTTTTTGGTTTCTTCGAACACTTGATTAATTAACATGGGTTCTTCATCTACCGAAGACACAGCTGATATGGATATTTCTGAATATGTTAAAAGCCTACAAATCCCACTGAAAGAGATAGCATCAGCCACCAACAACTTTGCTAATGAAAATATCATCGCACGAGGCAGTTATGCATTTTTCTACAAAGGAGCACTCTCGGATTCTTCAGGAGACTTGATCAGAATTGTGGTACGGAGATGTCTGCAACCAATACAGGGCGTCATACTCAACGATGTGACAATGTATAAAAATCTCAAGCACAAATATATCATCTCTCTTTATAAGGTCGCTGACACGCGTTATGAGGCGTACACCATACACAAGTATGAGTCCAATGAAAGTCTAGATAAACATCTAACAACCCTCAGTTGGATGCAAAGGCTGCAGATATGTGCTGGTGTTGCACATGCATTACGTTACCTTCATTTTGGTTTAAAAGATGATTATAGCGTAATTCATGGTAACATCAAGACTTCCAAAATATTGCTAGATCACAACTGGGAACCCAAGTTACATGATTTTAGATGTGCCGGTAAAGTTAAAAGGCACCATCTGTACCTTATTCGTGAATATAATGGCACGTTACAGTATATGGACCCAGCATTTGAAACCACAGGAGGCTTAACTCATAAATCGGATGTCTTCTCTTTTGGAGTCCTCCTATTTGAAGTCTTGTTTGGAATGAAAGCATCCGTTCAACAAGGTGATAATTAGTACTTTGCTAAAATGGCCAGACTCTGTTATGATGAGAAAAGAGTGGATGATATGATCGATCGCGATCTTCGAAAGCAAATGGACACCCAATCACTCAAACTCTTCGCAGAAACAGCATATTTCTGCTTGAAGGAGCAACGAGCACAACGACCAGATATGGAACAAATTGTCAAAAAACTTGACAACGCTTTGGAAATTCATCAAAGCTTTGTAAGATTGAGCATCACCTTACCCTTTTACTTTTATTTTCCTACCTTTATTGGAATAATTCAATGTATGTTTAGGGAGGTGCCCGACGGGTTTACCTGAAACCCGTTACATATGAGACGGGTATTCCCAAACCCAATGGGTATTGGGCCGGGTATGGGATTGAGTTTTCAAATTCTTGCGGGTATGGGTCGGGCTTGGGATTTGTTCATATACTCGTTTACCCGGCTCGATTACCCGATTATATATACCCATTTACCCGTCCCATATACCCGATTATAAATACTCATTTATATACATTTAAATTAGATACAATTTGTTTCTTTTTTATTATTTTTGAACTTTAGAAATTGTTCATATAATTTGTTTCTTTTTTTATCTTTCTTTTTTTGTGGCAATTGCAATATTTTTTTGAACCATTTTGTTGATTGATATTTTTTGGTTTATCTTGAACGATAATAATCAACTTGTAACATTTTGAAATTTCATGCTATTTGATATATTAATAGTTTGTTTTTGGCATATTTAACATATAGTTTTTTGTTATAAAAAAAATAAATTTATTTTTAGTTAACTGATACCCGATGTGTTTTGAGTCAGTTATTCTCAAAAAGTATATTTAGCTAAACCCGCCGAGACACCCGAAACCTGCCGGGATACCCGATACCCGATGGGTTTTGGGACGGGTATGGGACATACTTTTATAAACGGTTATGGGACTGGGATTACTCAAACCCGTCCCAAACCCGGCCCATTGCCATCCCCATGTATGTTGCATGCACGCATTGTGTTTTGTCTTTTTCTATGTTCTAGAATGTTTAGATCGTGGGTTTCTAGCATGGGCGGCCCCAGGGAGGGGTAAACCTGACCCTCGTCCCAAGCCCGTTTTTTAGGAGGGCACAAAAAATTTTATATGTATGTATATATAGAGATTCATTTAAATAAGAAATAATAAGACGAAGAAAACTAAAAATATGCATTTATAAACACATTATTTAATGAGTGCAAAAAATCATTTTTTTTTAAAATATAAGAAGTTACTTTCATGCCCTTTTAAACTAAATATGTTCATTGGTTCGGTTAACGGTTTATTCGGTCTGGTTTAATCGGTTTTCAATTTTTTTCCCTATCAAAAAACCGAACCGAATTCGAGAGTGGTTCGGTTCTAATTTCGGTTAAAACCAAATAAACATATTGAAAGCCGAATAAAACGGTTAAAAGTCGAATAAACCGATCCAAATAAACCAAATTCAATCGAATAAACCGATTAAAACCAAATAAAACGATTAAAAATCGAATAAACCGATCTGAATAAATCGAATTCAATCGAGTAAATCGAATTCAATCTTATATATTATTAATAAGATAATAAATTTAAACATGAATTTAGTTTAATCGGTTAACCAAACAAACCAAATTTATAAAAAAAAATTGAAATTAAAAACCGAAATTCGGATACGGTTAGATACCAAACTGAAAACCGAATTCGGAATTTGGATACAACTAGAACCAAAACGAAAACTGAATTCAGAATTTGGTTCGATTTTTTCAATTACGAATACGTTTTGGTTTTCGGTATTAAAGGGTTTTTTGGTTTTTTTAAACATCTCCACTTTAATATTTGAATTCGATAGGGAGCCTTTTATTCCCGGCTTGTTCTGGGCACGTCAATTCTTAGTGTCGCCCCTGGTTTCTAGTTATTACGTGGTGGCATCAGAGCGTTTGTGTATGTTCTGAACTAACAAATGGTATCAGAGTGTTGTTAGGTTCAGATTCGGAACGAGTAAAAGCAGAGGAACAAGAAGATGGCACAACACCAAGCAACACCTCTTCCCCCACTCCCGATCTTCAAAAGGGAAGGTTATGAGTTTTGGAGCATCCATATGAGAACCATACTTACGTCGCAAGCTCTGTGGGAGTTCATTTCAAATGTCTACAATCAGGGGGGTGTAAACGAGCCGAGCCGATCCCGAGCTCGTTATGGCTCGAGCTCAGCTCGTTTAGATAAATTAGGGCTCAGGATTGAGCTCGGCTCGTTAAGAGATTTATTTACCAGGCTCGAGCTCGGCTTGAAAGAAAATTTTTAGGCTTGGGCTCGGCTCGGCTCGACTCGGCTCGTTTAAATTTTATTTATTTAATTTATTTACTTTAATTACTAATTTAATTATATTTATAATTATATTTTCTAAATTTAACATAAAATATTTGATTTAAATATATTTATCATAATTTTATATATAAAAATAATTAATTTTACAAATAAATACTTAATATAATAAATAAAAATTATATAAACAAAAAGCTCATTAAGGCTCGCGAGCCTGCTCGAGCTCGATATGTAAAGCTCGAGCTCGGTCTCGATAACTAAACGAGCCACACTTTTGGGCTGCTCGTTAAGGCTCGGCTCATTCGAGCTTTTTACCAATCTGATCTGAGTATTTCACGAGCTGCCTTAGTTCGTTTACACTCCTAGCTACAATGATGCAGATAATATTCGTAATAGATTACGAGAGCACAAGAGGAGGGACACTCGTGCGATGTCCTTGATTCAACAGGCTGTTCATGATGACATTTTTTCTAGTATTGCTTTCGCTGTGACTTCAAAACAAGCCTGGAGTCTTCTAGAAACTGAATATCAAGAAGACTAGAAAGTCAAAATAGTTAGGCTTCAAGAACAGAATGGTGTGGTCAAAAGGAAGAATCAAACCGTGAAAGAAACGACGAGGAGTATGCAGGAAAAAGGTTTAAGTAATATGATTTGGGGTGAGGCTATTGTAACAGTAGTGTACATTCTGAATCTCACTCCAACCAAAGTTGTGGAAGGGAAAACTCCATACGAAATGTGGACAGGAAGAAAACCTTTTGTCCGACACTTTAAAATATTTGGAATTGTGGGGTATTATGTGAAGCCAAAGCAACAAAGAAGATCATTGGATTCTAAGTCAGGAAAATGTGTTTTCATGGGTTATTGTAGTCGGTCAAAAGCATATCGTTTATTTGATGTTGAGAAAAAGAAGATTATCATTAGTTGGGATGTCACTATTGATGAAAATCCAAAATGAAAAGTTGATGGAGATGGGTTGCCTATGGCAGTGATTCAAATACCATTTAATGAAGAAGATGGTAACAACTCTCTTGAAGTGCTAGGCACTAATGCTTTGAATAGTACACATGCTAAAGGAGTACAAGGTACTAAAAGTCCATACACGAGTGATAATACTAAAACCCAACAAAGTAGTGGGTTTACTCACATCAACCAAGGTAGTACAATGTAAGCCCCAAAACCCACACACGCATGACACGTGATTAACATACAACAATTTAATCGCCAAATACCCATACTAGTTGATTTTACTAACGGGCAACTACCCATTTGCCTAATTCCACTAATAGTCAATCACCCATTTTGACTAATTCCACTAACAGTCAATCACCCATTTTTACTAGTCTTTGCAATTATTATCAAACACTTAATGACACCATATTATGTTATGTAATTATAGCATAACATACAAAACTCACACCAAATATTCAACATTTAAGTCAAACGCTACTATTGCCAATATTTGTGGTCTTAGGTATATATACAACCTTAAAAATCATATTCCTCACACATTTCCAAGCCAAACACCAATTCATCATAACAATGCATATTCCGCATACATTGTCAATTTAAAACCCAATGCATCCTAATAATGCATATTCCACATACATTATCAAGTTAAACACCAATTCATCATAAGAATGCGTATTCCACATACATTGTCAATTTAATCACCAATTCATCCCAACAATGCGTATTCCACATACATTGTCAAGTTAAACACCAATTCCTCATAACAACGCATATTCCACATACATTTTAAAGTTAAACACCAATTCATCATAACAATGCATATTCCACCTACATTGTCAATTAAATCACCAATTCATCCCAACAATGCATATTCAACATACATTGTCATGTTAAACACCAATTCATCATAACAATACATATCCACATACATTGTCTAGTTAAACACTAATTCCTCATAACAATGCATATTCCACATACATTATAAAGTTAAACACCAATTCATCATAACAATGCATATTCCACCTACATTGTCAATTTAATCACCAATTCATCCCTACAATGGATATTCCAAATACATTGTCAAGTTGAACACCAATTCATCATTATAAAGTTAAACACCAATTCATTGTCAATTTAGAAATTCCATTTTTGAAAATTTTCTATTTTTGGAAAGTTCCTTTTTTTGGAAAGTTTCTACTTTTGGAAAGTTTAATCATGAAATCCAATTTCATCAATTTAATAATTCTAGCATGTTTCTAGAACACATTTAACACATATATAAGCATTGCAAATCATCATATCATAATAGTTGGCATTTTCCCCAAATAAATTTCCTTATTTGGAAAGGTATATCAAAATTCCATTTTTGACATAACCAAGGTACCAAATATGTTTCTATTACATGCCTAAGTACAATTTAACATTAACATGTCATTAAATTATGCCAAATCAACATAATCAATTCTTTTGATTCTAAAAGTTACTATAAATAGTAATGTATGAACAAGAGTGATGTTTTCACAAATCTATCTCGCCAAACATGTTAACAAACTCATTAACAAGTATAAATAATCACTTAAGAGCATTTAGCAAGTCTAAAACTCATCTTGAACATCATCTTGCATGTATAAAGTTTCCATTTATAGTAACCATCACAAAACATTACAATATGTCACCAAAACTTAATCTATGACATTTCTATACTTCAAATCAGTAACACACATCATAAATCAGTCAAGTATCATCACAAAATTCATGCATGTGGTGAGTTTGGAATCGCATGTGTGTATGCATGAATGCATGTGTGTTTTTTGAGTGCAATTAGTCATTAAAACCACCTTACAAGTGTCTTGATTGTCCAAACTTGTCACACCCCAGGCCGGTGAGATGGATCGAGCCCCAATCAGGAAGAATAGTCCTGACGCGTGATTACATCGGAATGATCAGATTGTTTGCATAGCACATGATATTATGAGAATACTAATTTGCATTAATATAGAAAAGTTAAATTACAACTTATTTAATAATTTAACTTTGTTATACATGAAATGATTTAGACATCCTGGTTATGACCAAGATGTTCACAAAAATGCTTGCAAAAGAGCAAGTCTTGAATCTTGTAGCCGTTAAGGCCTTGTAAGATTTTATGTAGGGTTGTAGGGTCCTCTAATCTAGATCCTATCCTTCTCTCTAACATGCATAACGCTAACACATGTTCGTCACCTGAGAAACATGTTAGAAAATGGTCAACACTCGATTGGTGTTTAATGCATATTCTACCTACATTAAACACCTATTCATCCTAACAATGCATATTCCACATAAATTGTCAAGTTAACACAATTTCATCCTACCAATGCATATTTCACATACACAATTTAAAGTAGTCAACATTAAACACCCACATACCAACACAAATATGACTTATGGTTGCATATTTAGTGAGTAGGTTACTCACCTTAGCCCGTAGGATCATCACCAAAGTCAACTTGTTCATGTCCAGGCCTTTGACTTGTTCCTTGACTTTCACCACCACTACGTAGTTGTATTACACACATACAACTACATTCAATACACATATATATTCACATTCATTCAACCTAATTGACTTGTTATCCCCATTTCTATCTAATTTACATCCAAATGCCCCATTATTCATAAAAATTCCACCTTTTATGATAATAACACCTAATTCACCTTACCCACCCTTTTAACCCCGCTTTTGGGTCAAAATCAAATTCTTGACATTTCGTCGAACAACTTATGTGCACGGAATTCAACTTCACATGTTTAACTATTTCAACACCTCATAAATCCCTATTTATGATTCCATTTTACAAGTTCAATAATCACCTCAATTCACCAGTTTTATATAATATCAAATGTTACAAATCATCATTTCATCCTTTAGCTATAATCAAACAACCATTTTAAGACTCTTAGTTCATCTTCCTCATGAACCATGAAAACTCTATTTTAATCAAACTCCATGAAATGATCTAAAGGTTGTTCTAAGATGATATTTATGATGATTAACAACATATAACACTATCCGAACTCCAAATTTTAGATTTAACCCAACCTACTCACAACCCCATAAGAGACCCACGAATTTCCCCACCAAAAGTAACAAAATTACTTACCTAGATGTAGTATGAAGCAAGGAGAACTCGGTTCCTTAGTTGCATTGAAGATCATACCAAGAATCAAGCTCCAGTTTGATCAATCTCCCTTGGCTCCTCACTTCCTCTTGATGCCAGACACACACAAACACACACATAAATATGTATTTTGAATAAGTCAAAGTTTTATTCTCCTTTCTTATAAACTTTGCTCATTTGGCAATTTTAGTCCCTCAAACTTTTAAATTGGTTAACTGACTTAACCAACCTAATCAAGCTAGTTACTAGTTAACTTTAATACCCAAAAATGTTATTTAAAACACCCATCAATTAAAATATAACCGTAATTATCCACCAATCATATTATATTCTAATATTCTCCCAAAATGGGTCGTTACATACAAGTGGGTCCACTTGCTCTTTAAATCCACAAGATAATACCCCAATTCTTCTCAGACTTTAGAAGATCTACATGATAGTTGTGATCCCATAAATAGTAATATTGACTATACATGTCAATTTGCTTAAACTTTGATCGAACCAAAGTACTTCTAGGAGGCTTCTACAAATGATAATTGGAAGAAATCTATGGATGAAGAGCTTCATTTATTAGCTCACCACAAGACTTAGTCTTTAACAGATCTTCTAGAAGGAAAGCAAGCCATAGGATTTAAATGGGTTTTCAAGTTAAAAACAGATGAGAATGGAAAGATAAACATGTAAAAGGCACGAATGGATGCAAAGGGATATGTTCAAGAGGCTGGAATTGATTGTTAAGAGACGTTCTCTCCAATCGCATGGTTTGATACTATCCAACTTATTATGCCTCTTGTTGATCAACATGGCGGGGTAGTGTATCTGTTTGATGTAAAGTCAACTTTCGTCAATGAGGTATTATTGGAGGAAGTGTATGTAACTCAACCCCTAGGGTTCAAATTTGGTGGTAAAAGAAGACCAAGTTTATCATTTACACAAGGATCTATATGGGCTAAAACATGCTCCATGAACCTGGCATAGTCAGATCTACACTTATCTAAGTGATAACGGGTATGAAAGGAGTCTTAATGAACCAACAATGTATGTGAAGAAGGTATCAATTCTGATTTTTTGGTGATATGTTTGTATGTGGATGATATGATCTATACAAGCTCATCAATTACTAAGTTGCATGAACTTAAAGTCAGTAAGATTAAAGAATTTGAAATGGCCGATATTGGAAAGTTAAGTTAATTTCTTGGCCTCGAAATATTGCAAGAACGTGATGGGATTTTTTTTATCTCAAAAGAAGTATGTGACAGATTTATTGAAGAAGTGTGGAATGGAAAAATGTAAGGCAGTGACTCCTCCATGATAAGTTACAAGTTATTGATGGGGAAGAAGGTGCGAATGGTTATGCATATCAAAGCATGGTTGGAGGTCTGATTTATGTAACTCACACACGGCAATGGGAATTGTTTCCAGATTTATGCACAATCCTTCTGTATTGCATTTTGTGCAGCTAAATGAATTTTGCGGTATTTGGCAAGAACAGTGAATTATGGCATTTGGTATGCGAAAGCTAAAGATATAAAGCTTCTAGAGTACACTGACAATGATTGGGGTGGAATATTTCAAGACATGAAGAGTTTATCTGCTAATGTGTTCTTCATTGGTGCAGGAGTTGTGTCTTCGGCATCCAAGAAGCAAGCAGTCGTTGCCCTTTCTACAACGGATTCAGAGTATATTGTAGCAGCTTTAGGAGCTTGTCAAGCTGTATGGCTAAGAAAGATGTTGAAGGAATTGGGTCAAGAACAACATGATCCAACTTTTATTAGTTGTGACAACAGGTCGGCTATTTGTTTGAGCAAGAACCAAGGATTTTTCAGTCATACAAAGCATATTAATATCAAGATCCACTACATTCAAAGTCTAGTTGATGAAAAGCAGATCGAGCTTGTCTCATGTGATACAAAGTACCAAGTTGCTGATATTGTCACTAAGCCTCTTGGGTTAGAACAATTTTGTTATCTGGAGCCATGTTGGGAGTTGTGGAGCTTTGAATTATGGGAGAGTATTGGAATAATTCAATGTGTGTTGCATGCATGCATGCATTGTGTTTTTTCTTTTTCTATGTTCTAGAATGTTTAGATCGTGGGTTTGTAGTTATTACGTGGTTGTGTAGTAGAGCGTGATATGTGGTCAGTTTTTATCTTTTATTCTTTTTAGAGTATGTGGTACTATTAACATCAATCTGAAATATGTGTTTTATGTATCAAATTTGAATCAAGATGTGGGATCGGGTTGTTGATGTCAAACAACACTTTACAAGTACTTCTTAATACAATCTAACAGATGCGGAAGGTCTGTTAGAAGGATCTCTCACTAACACTCAAACGATAAACAATCATTGAATAATAAGAACACAAGAGTAAATTCAAGCTCAAAGATATATTTCTCTCAAGGTATTACAAGTGTAAGAACCAGACAAGCACACTTAACAAGTTCACAATAAGAGGTTATATAGCTAAGGCTACAAACGTATACACGTAGGTATACAAGTTGGGTATACTAGACAATACATAAAGTAAAGCTTATTCTAGTATATTGAGTGTCTTAACAGGCTAAGACACTTACTTACAATCATTACAAATATAGACATTGACTTTACAAAGACTAGCTAAATACAAAAGGCATTTTATGTTGTTGATCTTCAAGGCTTCAGATAATCTTTTGCATTTAATGCTAAGGAAGGGAAGTAAGGTGCTGTCTGAGTTTCGGTATGTTCTTTTTGTATTTACTCAGACCAGCATGTCTTGTGTCAGTCTCTTTCGTACTATGAAAGTAATCAGCTACAGTCTTTGTCAGAGGTTAAACCTCAGAAGTCCTTGTCTTTATCTTTGGTGCAAAGGAGAATCCTCGGAAGCTTTAAGTCTTCGGAAGTCATGAAGCTTTATCTTCTAAGTACCAATCTTCCGAAGAGTTTGTCTTGTACAGCTTTCAGTAGGAATGAGTTACTTTTCGGAAGCAAATCTGCTTCCGAATAGGAACTCTTTCCTTCCGAAGGCTGTTTGTGTGTAGTCTCTGTACTTAGACAACTTTGAAGTTTGGTGAGCATCAGCCTTTATTAGTCTTTACAGTCTCCCCTTAGGCTGATGCTACCAAAACTTCCTATGGAATTCTCCTTACAACTTTCTGTCCCCTCAGGACTTGAGCCCTTGCTTTTACCCATCTGAGAGCTTGCCTCCCTTCTTGTCCATTGTTTGGATTTTCAAGAGGGAGGTTTTCCAAATCAAAAACAAAGGGTGCAGCAATCACCAACAGTTGTGCCAAATTCAAACTCTTTATTCCTCCATTGTGCAGACAGAGAGTAAACTCTTTGTGAGCTCTATTGTAGCTCCACTTTACAACAGGAACATAGGTATGATGATGCATTAGATCATATAGGTCTTTTGGATGTTCATAGGGCCTATCTGCCGGTTTGGCTTTTGGTCCTGGGGGAGGTGACTCTGGCTCAGAATCAGAGGAGATAGCAGATGTTCTCTTTTTCCTTCTTGCTATGCTTTTTCTTCTTCTAAGTCTTGGATTGTTTTGAGCAGTAGCTTGACTCCCCTGATCTCTAGCCTGCTGTTCTTCCATATTTGAGCCTACTGCTGCACCTATTGTTGCAGTGGCCTGTGGATCAGCATCCTCATTTATTGAGGGTTCTGTTCTCCTCTCATCAGCATGTGTTTGTCTCTCAAGATTAGGGTCAGTTGATGGTTGTTTCCTTGTAGTCTTTTTACCCTTATTGATCTTGATCACTGAGGAAATTGGCATGTTGTCCATAGAAGGACTTGATGGAGGAGATGTTTGTTCTTCTTTAGGTTCTAGGGGAAACATGTTGGGGAACATAGCCTTAGTAGCTTCTCCACACATGACTTCTTCCCCTTCTTTGATCCCAGATCCAGAGATGGGAATTTCAATTGCAGCTCCTTCCCTTAAACCTAAGCCTCTAATTAGGCTTGCCCTTTGAGCCCTTATCTGCTCAATTGGAAGCAACTCACCTCTGGCTATTTTAGCCTTTATATCTCTAACATGCATGTCCAAGGTTGAGTTCTTCATAGGGCCTAGCTGCCGGGCATGGAAGCCATATTCAAGAAGGAAAGCCTTCAAGTTGTCTCTGCAGGCCTTCTCCTTCTATTTCTTTGTTAGTTTCACCATGGCTTGGGTTGCAGCAGCTGCCTGTTCTTGCTGCTGCACCTTGTCCAGCTCGGCAGCCATCTGAGGTACTGACCAGAGCAGTACTGCATCAAAATCATAACCCTTCTCCTCAAGTAGAGCAGAGAGTCTGATGCGCTCTTCATCCTGAGAAGTGTCTGGTCGGCCCTTCTTTTTCTTTGGTCTCCTCTCCTCCTGTTCTGCTTCCTCCTCTGGGGTTAGTTTTCTCTTTCCTTTGTCATCTGCTGTTAATTTTACCCCAGAGGAGATGGATCCTGCAGCCTCACCAACTGGTTCATTGGCCATTAGCTCCTCTGTGGAGGAATCATCAATAATGACTGTGCCTTCGGAAGCAGCTGCAGAGGAATCATCAATAATGACTGGGCCTTCGGAAGCAGCTGTAACTTCGGAATTAACCTTAGCATTCACTGCCTCCTCCAGTTGACCAACCATCTTAGGTGATTCCTTAACAGTATCCACAGAGTGCTCAGGAGTGGAGGAGAGGTCTTCAACAGCCTTTGTCCCAGAAGAGGACACAAGTTTCATGGAGATTGGTTCTTCTTGAGTAGTTTCTTCCATGGCAACCTGGGCTGTAGTCTCAACAGGAGACTGGGTCCCAGCAGGGGACTGAGGTTCCAAGGAGACATTTGTTGTTTCTTGCTCAGTCTCTTTGGCAACCTCCGTGGTAGCCTCAGAAGAAGAAGATGAAGTAGTAACGGAGTCATGGAAGTATGTGCCCAAGAAGTCATCCCATTTAGTAGTCAAAGTGACTATGGATGGGTTAACCTCCTGTGCACCTTCCTCTTCTCTTACTTCTGGTCCTGACCCTGCAGAAGGTGTATTCTCCCCCTTTTTCGTAGCATCAGGGGAGATGAAAGTAGTTGTAACAGGATCAGGATGGAAGGGTTGAAGGATTACTCGGGGCGCCTTCGGAGGTCCATGATTGTTGCCTCCTTGGCTTGAACATCCAGCCGCAGGGTAGCAACCTCTGCTTCTAGATGAGCTACCCTGGCTTGGAGGGATGTGATGGTGGCCGTCAATTCCTGTGTATTGCTGCCCTCATCCACATAAGTGGAGTCATTGGACGATGGAGTACTGATCCTGGCTCCTGCACCTCCACCACCAGATGTGGTTTCTTGGCACCCTGGATCCCCTTCATTGAGAAGGGCTTCAAGAAGTCCTCCCCATTGTGGGTTGCCACAGGTGAGGTCCTAGTGCCTGTACCACTGGCCCGAAGATCCTGAATAGGATCAGCAATAGTGGCAGCCTCATCTGCATTGACCCCTTCTGTACTTCTGGGTCAACCTCTGAAGTGGTAGGCTCTGGGTCAGGAAACCTGTCTTGTAGCTGTGTCACCACTCTCATAAGTGTTTGGGTAGTGGGAGAGAGTGGTTCCTCCACAGCTATAGCAGAGGATCCTTGAGCCTGGGTGATAGTATGGGTAGGGGCATTTCTGGGTGATAAGAGCCTGGAGACCTGGGAGACAGTCTCTGATCTAAAGGAGTTGCTTCATCAGAAGCAGACTCAATAGTGGGGGTATCCCTTTGGATATTCTCAGGTATGTATTGTGACATACTCTGAGGGCTATTAGGCTGGTTAAGGGCAGCCACATGTTCCAGAGGAAGAACCTGTGGAGTACCAATAGGTGTGTCTTTCACCTTAGGTGGAACTGTGCCCTAGACAGTTCTTTTCACCTTTTTATTTAGGGGTGCAAAAGAAGGAGCCTGAACAGCTGTAGAGAGCTGTTCAGGGGTTCGGCGGCGTTTGTAAGTGATTGTGATGGGATGTGGAACTGAAATGGAAGATGTGGCTTCAGCGTCTGTGGGTGCAACAGAGCTGTCACCTTCTGGAGCTGGTAACTCCATGGACGGAAGAAGAGGAGTGAAGTTTCCAGAAAACTTGGCACTCTTCTTCTTCATTTGTACAAAAACCTTGGAAGTGACCAAGGGAATTTTGTATGTATTCCCAGTTAATGAGATGACAGAACCTAACTCACCATAAAATATATGCTGCAAAAACCTGGGATACATACAGAATTTATTTGGTGACGAAAGATTGTCAACCAAATTATTAAAGATAAAAGCAGAAAAGTTAAAAAGTTGGTTGGAAATCAAACCATGAATAGCCGAAGCTAAATAAGAGGGAACTTGATCCCAACCACCAGTCTTATTGGAAAGACAGTGCAAAAACAAATTTATGAGGTACTTATAATTATAGGACACTCCACCCTTCAAATAAGTTATTGAAGGAAGAGGACCTTCGTACCCCATTGACCTAAAGGTCAATGCTACCTCATCCTTAGTGAATGAGACCCTTCCCCCGACATCACGAAGTTGAAGATGTCGACAGATGGTCTCCACTGTAATAGATATGGGATGAGCATCAATGGTGGCATTTAGAATCCTACCATTAGGAGATGTAGAGACTGAACAGGAAGCCCAAAATTGTTGGTGATGAGATTCATACACCAAGGGCTAAACAGTGAGAGCAAAATTATACCTGCTCCTTAGAAGAAAGGAGATAATCGGTGCGAAGTCAGCATCATGTTCTGCTGATAACTCCGCCGGTAGGTTGTGAGCAGGTTTGAAGGGAAGAAGAGCCATGATTATCGACTGTTTTTAGGTTAGAGATCGACGGTTTTTAGGTTAGATTTGAATATGTAAGCAATTCGAAATGAAACGGTGAGAGAAAATGAATGAGCGGGAGACCTTTTTATACCTTCGGATGTCAGCATTTAATATTGAAACACATTAAATTTTGAGATCCGGATGTCAGAAAAAGGTCTTCCGAATACAGCTCTGATACCACTTGTTGGATCGGGTTGTTGATGTCAAACAACACTTTACAAGTATTTCTTTAATACAATCCAACAGATGCGGAAGGTCTGTTAGAAGGATCTCACTAACACTCAAACGATAAACAATCTTTGAATAATAAGAACACAAGAGTAAATTCAAGCTCAAAGATATATTTCTCTCAAGGTATTACAAGTGTAAAAACCAGACAAGCACACTTAACAAGTTTACAATGAGAGGTTATATAGCTAAGGCTACAACCGTATACACGTAGGTATACAAGTTGGGTATACTAGACAATACATAAAGTAAAGCTTATTCTAGTATATTGAGTGTCTTAACAGGCTAAGACACTTACTTACAATCATTACAAATATAGACATTGACTTTACAAAGACTAGCTAAATACAAAAGGCATTTAATGTTGTTGATCTTCAAGGCTTCATATAATCTTTTGCATTTAATGCTGAGGAAGGGAAGTAAGGTGCTGTCTGAGTTTCGGTATGTTCTTTTTGTATTTACTCAGACCAGCATGTCTTGTGTCAGTCCCTTTTGTACTATGAAAGTAATCAGCTACAGTCTTTGTCAGAGGTTAAACCTCGGAAGTCCTTGTCTTTATCTTTGGTGCATCGGAGAATCCTCGGAAGCTTTTAGTCTTCGGAAGTCATGAAGCTTTATCTTCTAAGTACCAATCTTCCGAAGAGTTTGTCTTGTACAACCTTCAGTAGTAATGAGTTACTTTTCGGAAGCAAATTTGCTTCCGAATAGGAACTCTTTCCTTCCGAAGGCTGTTTGTCTGTGTAGTCTCTGTACTTAGACAACTTTGAAGTTTGGTGAGCATCAGCCTTTATTAGTCTTTACACAAGAGTTTGTGTATGTTATACACTAACCTTATTAATTTAAGAGTGAGTCTGATTCCACCAACCCTATTTACTAAATGCACCAACCTACTTAGTACATTAATTATTTTGACGTAATCATCCAATAGTCTTTGTTCATTAATTGTTACATATCATTAATTATTATTTATCATTAAAACCAACTTAATCATTTATTATTTATTATATATATAATTTATTACTTAATAATTAATTTGTATATTAATATTAGATATAAATAAATAAATAAATAAATAAAGGACAACCATTTATTTAAATTAAAGAAATAACCATTGATATATTTAGAAAATTACTAAATTAGCATGTTTTGTAATAATTAAAATTTAATAATTAATGAAAAAACTAATTTAAAATTTCCAAAAATTTAATAATTAATAAAAACTAATTGAGAGGAAAACATATATAAACCACGTCAAGTTTTACAAAGATTAGGTAACAAAATTTGCTGAATATGAAGTTATAAATTAAATTTATATTAATTATTAAATTAAATTATTACAAATATGCTAAATTAGTAATATTTTTAAATATAAAATGGTTATTATTTATTTATTGATGTCTAGTAATATATCAAATAATGATTAATTAATAAGCCAGATATTTAATAAATAAAAAAGGGGTAACTTTATATAAATGTAACAAGTTTCAGCTTTGTTCCAATTAGGTCACTCATACTTTTTTTTGTTCCGATTAAGTCACTCGTACTTTTTTTTTGTTCCGATTAAGTCACTCACACTTTATTTTTGTTCCGATTAGGTCACTGTACTTTTAATTTTGTTTCAATTAGGTCACTCATATAAGTGACTTAATCGGAACAAAAAAAAAGTGAGTGACTTAATCGGAACAAAAAAAAAGTGTGAGTGACTTAATCGGAACAAAAAAAAAGTGTGAGTGACTTAATCGGAACAAAAAAAAAGTACGAGTGACTTAATCGGAACAAAAAAAGTATGAGTGACTTAATAGGAACAAAAAAAAGTATGAGTGACCTAAGTGGAATAAAGCTGAAAGTTGGTTACATTTGTATGACGTTTTCCCAATAAAAAATGAGTAACTTAATTTTAATAATAGGTATCATTAATGACATGTAACAATTAATGTAAATGAAGGTGCAAATGTGGGTGCAATTAGCACAACCCTTAATTTAATTCTTGTTATCTTCATTAATTATTCTTATTAATTAATTATAGGTACGCGCTACTACTACAGCTATAGTTGAATGCAGTAACAGACCCAGAAATTTTTTTTACGGGTGGCGGGAATGTTTTAGGTTCGTTGGTGTTTAAATTATGTTGGGGTGGATCGGATCGGGTCGGGTCATATTAAAAAAAGTCAATCAAACTAAATTTCATATATAAAGATATAATAAAATTACAATACATCTAAAGTTGTATATAAGTACTATGAGTGTAAACGAGCCGAGTCAATCCCGAGCTCGTTAAGGCTCGAGCTTGGCTCGTTTAGACAAAATATGGCTCGAGCTCGAGCTCAGCTCGTTAAGAGTTTTATTTTCAAGGCTCGAGCTCAGCTCGTTAAGAGTTTTATTTTCAAGGCTCGAGCTCGGCTCTTAGAAATTTTTTAGCTCGAGCTCGGCTCGGCTTGTTTATATTTTAATTATTTAATTTATTTACTTTTATTACTAATTTAATATATATTGATAATTTTACATTCCAAATTTAACATAAAATATAAGCTTAATATATTTATCATAATATTATATATAAAAATAATTAATTTTATAAATATGCACTTAATATAATAAATAAGAGTAGTTAAAATAAAAAAGCTCGTTTAGGCTCGCGAGCCGGCTCGAGCTCGATAACTAAACAAGCCATATTTTGGCCTCGGGCTTGGGCTTGTTTAGGCTCGACTCGTTCGAGGTTTTTACCGATCCGATCTCGAGTATTTTACGAGTCGGCTTGCTTCGTTTACAACCCTATATATAACGATGTTTTATTTTTTTATATACATATATTCAAAACAACATATAAGGAGACATTCTTAAGTAACTCTTTCTGAAAAAACAAATACAATTATCGCTTAAATTATCATAAGCAATTCGATCACGCAAATCTAATTTCAAATATTATGTTAACAGGTTATTAAAACTAATAATATATTTTTTTATAATGGGCTAGTCAGGGACAACCTGAGAATTGGGGGTGCCCATGATGAGTCAAAAAAAGCCCCCTAAGAATTGGACATTTTTCAACGTAATTTTATTAATTAACACTTAAAAATTAAAAGTTTAATGGGGTGATAGCAAAATTTTACGGGGAGCGATCAAGATTTTAACATATATATACTAACAAGAGTTTTTTTCAAGGTGGACGGCTACTCTCCCGAAGCATAACATAGGTAGGCCAATGGTTGAAGGTGCATTATCCAACCCCTTGAAGGTATATGATTATTTATTTTCATTGATGATTGATGGACACTCTGAACTTTGGTACCAACCTTGAAATTGGTCGCTCGATAGCAACACCGTTGCAATTATTTAATGATTTTCTATGTAGTAACCATATATACATTGACGATTATAACTAACAGTAATACCCTTTTACGAACAGTTGCAACTATTTATTGTGTTGATTCCCCTTATATATATTGGATAAACTTTGGTCAATATGTTGTACATCATATCACAAGAGATTAAATACAGTTCTAAACAATTAGTCACATACTTTTACAACTAAAAACTCTTAAAATTAAAAACTTTTTGATTATAACTAGCTAGAGTGGTCTATAAAAAGTGACGAAGGCATAGTTTTCTTATAAAATTTCATTCTCATCTTTACTAAATTCATATATCGATCGGTTCCAACATTAGATTTTTTGTGTTTCTTCTAACATGAAATGCTGCAGGAGGGACATATGGATCACCTAAAAGTCCCATTAAGAGAAATAATACAGGCAACAGAAAATTTTTCTGAAAGATATCTAATTGGATCGGGTGGATACGGCAAGGTATACAAAGCAGAACTCAAATGTTTTGATGGTACTAGAAGCGTTGCTATTAAACAAATATTTAAAAAAGGAGACACGAATGCACAACATGGGTTCATTAGAGAAATTGAAATGCTTAGTAAATGTAAGCATAGAAATATAATTTCACTTGTTGGCTTCTGTGACGAAGATGATGAGATGGTTATCATTTACGAGTATGCTTCTAATGGAAGCCTTGATGGTTATTTGGAAAAGGTTGATAAAATGACTAACCTTACTTGGGCTCAACGTATAAAAATATGCCTTGATATTGCAAATGGATTGCATTACCTCCACAACGGGGTGAATGGCGAAAACCGAATCATACATCGCGATATCAAGAGTGAAAATATTTTATTGGATGATAAATGGGTGGCAAAGATTGCTGACTTTGGCTTCTCCAAGTCACACGATCAACAAGTCAGCACCCTTGTAACCAACAACGTTGCGGGGACACGATTTTACTTAGATCCAACATATGAAAAAGAAGGCAAGCTGAAACTGAAATCAGATATCTACTCATTTGGAGTGGTTTTGTTTGAAATCCTGTGTGGGAGGTTGGCGTATGATGAATCTTTCAATGGGATGGGACTTGCAGCAGCAGCACGACTCTCCTATCAGAATGGAACATTAAATAAATTGATAGATCCAAAGATAAAGGAAGCAAATGAATACATTTTTATATCAAATGAAGGGGTCAATCAAGTTTCTTTGGAGAAATTTTCAGATATCGCATATAAATGTGTTGCAGAAAGTCAAAATGACCGTCCAACAATAGAAGACGTCATCAAAGAACTCAAGGAAGCATTGTACTATCAAGTAAGCAACTGATCCATCTATTTTAATATGTGTATAAATATATTTTTAAATTAAAATAAAAGAGCACACATGTTATTATTATAAATTATCCTCTCAATAATTTTTTTCGCTTCTCTCTTATTTAATGCAACATATATTAAATACAACCGGTATACCCAGTAAAAAATCTCACTTACAGTATGATCTTGGACAACATATATTAAATAATAATATTAAATATTGAACATATCTTTATATATTTTTAAATTAAAATTATTCTTTAAGACATTTAAAATATATATGAAATTTCCAATGAAAACCTTTATTTTGGAGAAAACTTAGAAAACTAATCACAATTGTTATCAATTATTTTTGTTGTTCGTTTTTTGTTTTACATTTTGTTTTATTATAAGGTTAGATTTATTAACAAAAAGAAAAAAAATAAAAAAAATAAATGTAATTCATGTTATTACATATGTATTACTCATTGATTATATATATATATATATATATATATATATATGTAATTTGTATGCTACATATATAAGTTACATATATGTAACTTGGGATTAAATCTTATAAAAACTCAATCTTAGATAGATCACCCTTAAACCCTATGTGAGCCATTGATTTGGATTTTTGAAAATAAATATGTGGTCCAAATTAACCCACATTAAAAATGATTTGTTTATTCAAAACCCAAATTTTTATTCAGTTTTAATTTGGACCACATATTTATTTTCAAGAATCCGAATTAATGGCTCGCATAGGATTTAATAGTTTTATCTCTAAAATTAGGTTTTCATATGATTCAATCCCTATGTAACTTTACATGTTACATATATGTAACTTCGTGATCTACATATTTTTATTAATTTGTTTTTATAACATTTCTAAGCTAATAATAAAAAATAATGGAAAAAAATTAAAAATTGATTGGTTAGTATGAGTTTTCTTATTTTTCTTCAAAGTGAAAAGTTTTCTTTTGAACCCACCCTATATATATATATATGATTATGAACAAATAATAACCCACTTTGAAAAGCATTAAACCGAAATAACTCAAATTAAAGATAATAAAATTCTCTATTTTATGGTGTAATTTTTTTAAAAAAATGATTAAGCGTTTAAAAGTTATTCGTTTTTTAAAAAAATGGTGGAACTTAATTCCTTCAAAAAAAAAAAGTCAACAAATGTAGGCAATTCCTTTTATGCCATTTCAGCTTTAATTTACGCAAGTTTTGAATAAAAATGTGGGGACCACTAATCCTAACCATTCATTTATTTGATCAAGGGCCCAGATTCCTTCTCATCCTGCTCACGTTAATAATCCTTTGTATTTGATCCGGCTCCTATATATATATATGTGTGTGTGTGTGTGTGTATAGAAAGATGATCAAATGTTAACCCATGTTTATTGCGTTAACCGAATAACTACATCTTATTACTTTGGGGCCCACACTAAAGTAAATCTAAATGTCTAGGTTTTTCTTTTTTTTTAATTAATGCAGGGTCCACTTACATTAATAATAAAATAAGAAAAAACATACACCTTTAAATTACTTTAATGTGGGCCCAAAGTAATATGATGTAGTTATTCGGTTATCGCAATAAGGAATGGTTAACATTTGAACCATCCCCTGTATATATATATATATATATATATATATAGGGTAAGGATCGGTTGTTAATCCACCTTAATTGAGGTAACTCATTAACCTAACAAAATTCGCTTAATTGAGGTAACTCATTAACACAAGTGTTTAGTAATTAAACCAGTGTAAGTTTGCGTTACACTGCAAGTTATATTTATTTTTGTGCTAATTACACTGACGTAAGATCCTAAACGGTGATAAATTAGAAAAAAACACAAAAAAAAAAAGGAATCACTCTATTTATGTATAATAAAAGTCATGAAAAAAATTTCAAAGATTTGGGCGAATTTTGCTAGAGTTAATGGGTTATCTCAATTAAGATGGGTTCTTATTTTAGCCGAGTCATATATACATATATATATATATATATATATATATATATATATATATATGGGATGAGATTTTTAATAACCCATAAAATTTGCTACAACCCACTAACTTTCATCCAATGGTTAATTTTAAAAGTAAGTGCATAAAATCGCGACACGTGTCACTATTATTTTTTTAATATGGGAGGGCATTTTATGCATTTTGTTAACACTCAAAAAGCTGAAATTAATATGGTAGTGACAAATGTCACCATCTACGATATTTTAATAAATCTAATTTTTAATATAAAGTTTACCCCTGTTTTTTAAACATTAATAACTTTTTTATACCATATTTTTTTTTTAAAAAATTGCACCATTATATTCGTCTCGTTTTTCTCTTAAATTCCTTTATAGTCTCGTTTTTTCTCTTTAATTTTTTAATATAAATTAACCTGAATTTTAGCTAATACATGTTGATATAAGTTTGAGTGAATAATTTTTTTTTAAAAAAAATGACTGGCTTGAATAAGTAATTATTATTATTTTTTCTTTGTCTAATATTAGTTAAAATTAATAATTATTTATTCAAATCAGTCATTTTAAAAAAAAAATTCATTCAAACTTATATCAACATGTATTACCTACTATTCAAGTTAAAAACATAGAATCCAAACACAAAAGTTACTTGAATGACTTAATTAGAACAAAAAAATTTTGAGTGCCTTGATTGAAACAAAATAAAAAGTTAGTTATATAAACATAAAGTTATCCCCTTTTTTTACCAATGAGATAATAATTCCATTACTTGTCCTTTAGGCTTACCTTACTTGAAAAGCTCTCAACAAACATAGTAAAACAAGTGTTTACAAATCTCATCTTTCAATATATTGATTTTAGGACCCCAAGCAAACTAAACTCTTTCGGGGTCTTTTTAATAAAATAATAGTACAAACTTTCCTCTTTTATCCATCATGTAACCCCCTGTTACTATTTAACATTTTCCATAAAATATCAAAGTTGGTCCCAGTTTAATTCTCAATCAATTTTTTTTCTTCATTTGGTTAACCTTTTAACATCATATATTAAGATTTAAGCAAGGTTTTAAACAAAACATCACACAACTTAATTTACAATACATATTCACACTAGTAACTTTAAGCAAAAGTTGAAAGGTTTGTGTTCAAATTTTGTTCGATTCAATTCTCAACTTGTCTCGATCACCACAGCTGGAATCATCATGTTTGACCTACAAACATCACATAAAAACATTCATTAGTCCATAGGAACTAAGTAAGTTAATCCCCTATGAACCCCCTAAGTCAAAAATGTTAAAATACATTAATTTTGGTCGGGTCCGTAAGGTAGGCCGTAACCTACTATCCAAAGGCCGTAAATCAGAGAGTTCAGACCCCCAGGCAGTAGCTTATGGTCTCTGGGCCGTAGCTTACGCCCCCTGCACCAGCAATGCAGATTTTTCTATTTTGTGCAGTTTTGACCCCCATCTGAAGACCAATTTTCATTCCTTAACTTATCAAAATGATTTTAACACATCCGAAGGTCTATTTGTGTAACACCCCGCCTCGTTTTACCAGCAATATTGTCCGCTTTGCCAAATTATAGCTCACGGCTTTGCTTTTGGTCGCCCAGGTGAAAACTTCCCAGGGGTCACCCATCCTGGATTGATGTCACCTGAGCACGCTTAACTGTGGAGTTCTCCTCTCATCCACTACCATTAAGCCCCAAAACACGTTGTTGGTATAAGAGGCGGGTTATTACATATGAACCAAGGATCTCTTCTATCCACGGCCGATGTGGGATTTGCCTAAGGTGTCACATACACCCTCCCTTGGGACTCATCGTCCTTGATGAGGTTTGCCCCGCTAGCCTCTCTGGTGTGTAGGATCTGCCTAAGGTGTCCTCCAGACACCCCCCGGGACTCATAGCCCTGGATGAGGTTTGCCCCACATCCCGAACGGCACAGGAGTGTCTCTGATACCATTCTGTGACACCCCGCCTCGTTTTACCAGCAATATTGTCTGCTTTGCCAAATTATAGCTCACGGCTTTGCTTTTGGTCGCCCAGGTGAAAACTTCCCAGGGGTCACCCATCCTAAATTGCTGTCACCTAAACACGCTTAATTGTGGAGTTCTCCTCTCATCCGCTACCATTAAGCCCCAAAACACGTTGTTGGTATAAGAGGCGGGTTATTACATATGAACCAAGGATCTCTCCTGTCCACGGCCGATGTGGGATTTTCCTAAGGTGTCACAATTTGAACACCATACATTGATTCACATCATCAAATTATATCATTACATATGTCAAACATAATCAAAAATTCAATTTGCTAAATGGGTCAATCTTTAACAAACAACCTCATATTTGCATTTTATGACCACAATGAGCATATGTTCACCTAAAATATTTATGTATGATGTTAACCTTTTGAAAAAGACATGTTATTGCAAACAATCATCAATCAATTATATCTTTCACACCAAAGATTCAAATGGGTCATTTCTTACCAAATTGACCCACTATTTGCCATCGTTTATTGTTTGCAATAGTTTCAACATAATAACATTTTGGTGTTCACTCTCTGGTTTTTCCACCATAATTACTTGCTAGCATCTCTAGCTATCCACACACGTGGTTTCCCATATATTTATAAGTCTTATGATGTTTAACTCGGTACTTCCATATAAGACATTTGCTAGCACGTCTAGCTATCCACCCATCAGTGGTTTATTAACTTAGTCAATATACTAGGATGTTTACCCATAGGTCCTTCCATCCTACATTACCATTGTTTTATCATCCAAATATTGGATTTACCATAGCATGTTGAATTTTTATAGATTCAACCATTGACTACCACCAACACAATTATCTATCATTCAAATGAATCAACAACTCATTCACAATAGTTATGTGATGTTATATTAGTGAGATTATTTACCTTGTTCAGATGATGGATTAGCACCTACGGGCTCCTTTCCAGCTCTATGACCACTACCTTGACTCCCACTACCACCACCTAGTTGTAATACACATTTACAACCATATTTAACACATATTACACATACATACTTGAATTCAAACTATTTGACCCGTTTGAGCCAATTTGTAACAATATGTGTTAAATGGAAGTCGATTTATCAATTATTCAATCTATGACCATTATTATCATAGAATTTCAGTTTCAGGTATTTCATCGAACACCTTATGTGCATAGTTTAATTGACTATTCTTCTTTATGCTTTAAACATCAACCAATCTATCTTTAGTTCTCAGATTATCAAAACAAATGAATTTTATAAAAAAAAAATAGTCATTTAATGCACTAATTCATCATATTCATGCCATAACCAATCTTACTAGTTGTTTAAACAATCTTGTATGGGTTTCACATTGTTCATCAAATTACTCATATTCCACACCCAAGAGTTTCAACACAAGATTCATAATAACTAGTAATTTGATTATCAAATCACGCCATAAAACATAATTTTATGGTTTCTAACATATATAATCAATCAATTTCAGTTTGTGAGCAAAAACCCAACTAAACCCATTAATGAACTCATTATAAAGATCAAGAGAGGCTAAAGGAACACTTACTAGTTGTCAGAATCACCAAAGAAGGTGATTTAACACACCAATTTCGGATTTAGCAAAGCAAAAGCCACGAATCTGAGCTAGGGTTCTTGAGCTCTTCTTTTCTCTCCTGTGAGTTTTACGAACCAAATATCCAGAATGAAAGTTCTGGATGGTCTTATTCTTTCTCAAATCAAGTTTGAGAAAATGACATAATTGACCCCTTCATCTTTTAATCGGTTAACCCATTTAACTAACTTAATCCCGTTAGTTACTAGTTAACTTTAACACCTCAAAGTTATAAACATAACATAATTTAAAATCACATAATTGTTTATATTATTTTATTACAAAACACAGATGACTGTGAAAACCGGTTGTTACACATCATTATCTTTTTTGATTATGTACTTGTGTTAATGTGGAAGACAATCCATTATAGCCAATTATATGGATTATTTTAAGCTTATAATTTATAACTATAGCTCATTTTATATGAATATTTTTGTATAAATTAGGGGTCACAGGATGTTGAGGGTCCTATGTCATTGCTTAGGTTGCTTGACCCATTAAGACGGCCTTGACTTGTGTGACGATGGTGTATTGCGAGAGAGTACCATGATGGTTGTGGGAGAGGAAAACAAAAGAGGAAATGAAATTTGAATTAATTTTGACCTAAATTTTCTAGTGGATTTCATAGACAAAACTGTTAGTAATATCAAAATTGTTATTGTTGTTATTTTCTAATGTTGCTCCTCCTGTCACTACTGCTGCCATCGCCCCTGCCACCACCATGATGTATTGCTGGTTGAGTTACTTAGAACAAATGTATATGTGAGACCAGACCAATTAACATGAGTACCAAAAACCTTAGTTTTTTTCTTAAAACAACTTAACTTAATTACAAAAATTATGAATCTACATATTAAAATATTTTTTTTCCTTGGAATTGATTCAATTATGTATTTATTTTTAAATTAGTAAGTTGGTTGAATATTGTGTGTGATTTACAGGAAAACAACAAGGACAAGCTCCATATTTCACTTGAAGTAATAAAACTAGGGACAGATAATTTCAGTGATTGCAAATGCATTGGAGAAGGAAGATACTGGAAGCAATATGCAGGAGAAATTTTGCATGCTGATTATAATAAGCATATCACCGTTGTTGCAAAGCGATGGGATAACAAGTCTCCTAATCAAACGCTTCATCAATTTATTGCGGAGCTTCGAATTCTTAGCCAGTACAAGCACGAGAATATTATTTCTCTTGTAGGCTACTGTAATGAAGGAGGTGAAAGAATAATTGTTTATGAAAATGCGTCAAATGGAAGCCTCGATAAGCATTTGGCAAATGCGAGTCTTTCATGGAGTAAACGCCTCAAGATATGCATCGATGTTGCAAAAGGATTAGAATTTCTTCATACAAGTGTTCAACAAATGCATAGGGACATCAAAAGTGCTAGTATTCTACTAGATGGTGACTGGAAGGCTAAAATTTCCAATTTGGAGTTGTCTGCACAATTGGCCAGCATGGGATCAATTCATGACCATATCACTGATGATAATGCTTATGGTTCACTTAGCTGCGTTTCCAAATACGACATAAAGCGAGGTTATTTATCAAAAGAGTCTGATATATATTCGTTAGGTGTGGTTATAAAGGAGATGTTTTGGGGGATCCCGGCAAGACCCGATCACTTTCGCCGTTATGGATACCAGGATGCGTTTGAGGGTATTAAGGAACATATCGATCCGAAAACATTTAAAACATTTGCAGATATTGCTGGTCGATGTTTATATGATAGAGCTTTTATTAGGCCAGATGCTACACGGGTGATAACAAAACTTGAGAAGGCATTGGAATTCCAGGTAAGTTTTAGTTACCACTTTTACATTTCCTTTGAATACATTAATTTCTAGGTACCATAATATTACAAATCACAAGATTTTTACAAAAGGTCGATAAAACGTTCTGTAAGACATGGTAAAGGTTTTGCTGTTGCGTGTTAGCTAAGATCTACGAAAGACAGACAGAAAGACATTTAACTACTATCATATCTATCTTATATAATAAATCAAGGTTTTTATGTGCCACTTGTCATGCAATGGAGCATGTTTTATTTTTGTTTCCCACCCAAAATTTGAAGCATTAAATCATTTATTACCATTCATTTATTAATAGCACTGTTGTAAAAGTCGTTCTCCAAGGCCGAGTACTCTCCGAGTACTCGCTCCAAGGTGTTGTTCCGAGTCCGAGTACTTCCTGAGTATTACCCGAGTACTCCCGCCTAGGGCCGAGTACTCTCCGATTCCTCGCTCCAAGGACCTGTTCCGACCTAGGAGCGCCTAGCGATTTTTGCAACCATGATTAATAGTGATAATTAATAAATTTGACAAATTATTATTTTAACTTATTTTTCTAAATTTTAAATATTATATATATATATATATATACAAATACATAATCAAGTCATGAATATCTTACACTTTCAACGTAAAAGTTTAATAATATGTATCGACTATATTCAAAAGACAAACAGCTAAACAAAATAAAATAGATATATTATTATAAGACAAATCGTAAACTATACAAATAATCATTTTATTAATAATGAGGATATTAAAAACTTAAATTATTTCATGTATATTCATATATTTTTATATTTTAACTTACTATTATCTTTAAACATTATAAAACTTTTAAATCTTGTCATTTTTTATGTATATGTAAGTTACATAAACTAAGGACTTATTTATATATTTTACAAATTATGATATAATTATAATTCATTAAATTTACTTCCTTTTATGTTTAGTAATATTATTAAATATTAGTAGATAAATATTTTTACTTATTTAGCGAATTATATAATAAAATATAAAAACTAACGTTAACATTCATACATTTTATTTCGTTTTTTTAAAAACAAATTATTTTAAGTGGTTATTATGTACTTATAACCCTTAATTTAAAAATATGTAAATAATTGATAGCATTTATCTTCATTGTAGGTCATTTACTTTTTTATTTTTCAGTGTGTGTCTATTATTTAATTATTGATATTTATTATTTAATTATGCATTATGAGTTATAAATATGAAAAATAATTGATATATTATTTAGCAAATAAAGTTAATTTGAAATTAGTAATAAAGTTTTTGGATAAACTTATTTTCTTATCTAAACTTTTATTTAAGTTTCTAACTGTCATTCATTAACTTCAAATTATATTCATTGAAATATTCATCAACAACAATGATAGCAATTGTTTTCCATGAGTTATTTTTAGATATTTTTTAAATATTTAACTTTATAGGATGATTTGAATGTTAAAATAAAATATGTATAATTATGAAAAATTTAAGTTTAATTCTTATTTTTTTTATAAACATAACTATTTTATTAAAAAGTATATAACATTTTGTATATTCAACCCGTGTAACACACGGGGATTTAACCTAGTATACAATAAAAAAAGTTAATTTCTTTTTGGGGTTATGTTGGATCCTTCACTAATAAAAAAAATTATATTTAATTTTCTAGTTTGTTATTAGATATACGATATCACACTATAATAATGTATTATGCAAGTTAAATAAAATTTTTTAAATAAGTAATAATAAAAATTTAGTAATTATAAAGCGATTTTTTAGAATAAAATATTATTAAAGTTACGTATAAATGGTAATTTAAATAATAACAGTTAGAATTTAGAAAGTATAAACAATATATTAAGTTATATGTCATTCGACTCGTATTCTCCATCTGAACACAAGCCCTCAAAAATCCGTTCGAAACTCGAAAAAAAGTTAACGTCGTTAAGGTTTTTTTGACGGCGTTCCGTCACAGGTAAATATGTCGAAAGTTCGGACTTGAGGATTTTCATAATTGGGACCGGCAGCCGCCAATTGATCAAAGTTTGGATTATTTAAATCCAATTTGCCTGAAATGAAAAAAGAGGTCGCAATAAATAAAACAAAGATGACGTTAATTAAGGTTAATCAGGTGTTTAACTAATTGTAATGTAATGTATAGGAGGATTACGAAAAATGGGAACCGAGGCTACCTGTGGACTACCAAAAAATTATCTCAATGTCAAAAACACCAGAGCTCTATCAATCTATCAAAATGAGAAGGGATCTCTACAACATGTTCCTCAAAGGAATCCTCCTTCAGGATGGCAAATTGGTAATTATTAGCTCCTCATATTTCATTTCAATTAATTATAAACAATCTCAACTGCTATATATGAGCTAGTGATCTTCGTTAAAAAAAAAACTCCATTAGTTCCTTTTAGAGTTAAAAGTAACTATTTCCTCCCCAGTTTAATTGATTCGTTCGTACATTTCTACAGTAAATGCGAGCTCATTCTCTTTATATATTTCCACATATTTTTTTTTTCCATACCTCCACTTATGTATAGATTTTATCTTATTTAATGTGAAAACATAATTTTAAATAGAAAATTTTAAACTTTCCATTATTTGAAATCTGTGATTCACATATAAGTTAGATGAATAAAAAATAAAGTTTTAAATAAACAAATCATTTTTTAACATGATTTAATATGTATTATATATTTATTTTCAAGATTTCTAATGAAAGTCCTAAATAACGTTTAAGGATTTCCTCTCTAAAATTATGTTTTCATAAGATACAATCATTATATATATAAGGATTGAATCCTATAAAAACTCAATCTTAAAGAGAAAACCCTTAAACTCAATGTGAGTCATTGCTTTGGAATCTTGAAAATAAATATATGCTCCATATTAACCCACATTAAAAATAATTTGTTTATTCAATCTTATAGAGAAAATCATTAAACTCTACGTAAGTCATTGATTTGAAATCTTGAAAATAAATAAGTGATCCAAATTAAACCTGAATAAAAAATTGGGTTTTAAATTAAAAAATCATTTTTAATGTGGGTTAATGTAAACCACATATTTATTTTCAAGATTCTAAATGAATGGTTCACATAGGGTTTAAGGGTTTTCTCTCTAAGATTTAGTTTTCATAGGATTCAATTCCTACATATATATATAGGGAGATGATCAAATGTTAACCAATGTTTATTGCGTTAACCGAATAACTACATCTTATTACTTTGGGACCTATATTAAATTAAATCTAAAGGTGTATATTTTTTTAATTAATGTAAAGCTCACTTACATTAATAAAAAAAATAAGAAAAACCTACGCCTTTAGATTTAATTTAATGTGGGCCCAAAGTAAGAAGATGCAGCTATTCGGTTATCGCAATAAGGAATGTTAACATTCGAACCATCCCCTATATATATATATATATATATATATGGAGAGGTTCCAATGTTAACCCTCCCTTATAGCGTTAACCGCTTAACCCTAGCGTTTTTTGCCCGAATCTTAGTTTTTTTTTCATGGTTTTTATTATACATAAATAGGGGGGGGTTTCTTTTTTGTGTTTTTGCTAATTCATCACCGTTTGTAAGTTATAGTAAGTGTAAGTTACTTACACTTACTTACAATTTGAGTAAATGTAAGTAACTTACACTTACTATAACTTACAAACGGTGATGGATTAGCAAAAACACAAAAAAGAAACCCCCTATTTATGTATAATAAAAACCATGAAAAAAAAAAACTAAGATTCGGCCAAAAAAACGCTAGGGTTAAGCGGTTAACGCTATAAGGGAGGGTTAACAATGGAACCTTCCCCTATATATATATATATATATGTATATATATATAGGAGATGTTCAAATGTTAACCCTCCCTGATATCGTTCACCCGTGTTAACCCGTCATTTTTTGTCCGAATATTTGTTTTCTTTCATGGTTTTTGTTATACATAAATAGGGGGGTTACTGTGACAATCGCAGTGATAAATGACGTCATCGCTGACGAGATCACATTTGGTTGTTCTAGAAATCCACGCGGATTTGGCGGTTGTAATTATTATGGGATGATAGTACGTGAAAAATGATGAACGTGGGCGAAAACCGTGCGCGAAACAGAGTTACGGATTGTCTGGAATCGCGAAACGAAGTTTTGGTCAAAAAATGGACGAAATCACCCTGGGGCGGTACGCCCCGGGCCACACGCCTGATCAGGGCGATGTGCGCGGATCACAACAAAAATATCTGGTGAGCTATTGCCGCGCGGTACGCCTGGCGTGGAGCTTTGGGACGGGGCGGTACGCCTGGGGTCATGATTACGCAATACTTGCTTAAAAAGTCGTTTTTCATCTAGAAACTCAAAATCTTATCCCATTTCGACGAACTCGGCCATCCCACGTGAAAAATCAACTTTCACACCCTCAAATCTCAATTCTAAAGCTTTCCAGACAGCTAGATCGCGTCCAGGAACGTTTTTACAAGTCCGGATCATCGTTTTACACATAGAAGTCCGCTTGGATAGGTAACGGTTCATTTTAATCTTCTAGTTTGGTTTTGATTGATCAAATCTTGAATTTTAACGTAAAGATATGGTTACTGTTGTTGATTATTGCCTAGATAAGGGATAGAAATAGTTTGAAATGAAGAACTCGACAGGTTAACGGTGAAAATTTTATTTTGAGCCGTTATAATGTCCGGTTATCATAAAACCATATCATAGATAATAATGGTTTTAACCATTTGATTATAAAAATGGTTGTGATGGTCCTGATCATTCTTTGGAATAATTAATGTCAAGGATTAACTATTTCTAAATCTGGAATCCATTGAGAAACTGTTTTGGTGATATAATCAACAACAATACTAATTTGGTTAATCTGGGAAATGTCCTGATTAAACCAACAAGTTATAAGTTTTTTTTTATAAGAACCTAAATCATTATAGGTTCTCAGTTAACACACGTGGTGAGGTGTTGAACTAAGGAAAGTTCTGAGAGTCAGATTAAGCTTAAGTAACTCATAGAACTCTAATGACATACAGGTTTTGAGCGCAAGAACTAGTGGTTCACGTTGTGCTTTGTTAGTGATTTGAATCAACACAGGTGAGTTCACGAATCCCCTTTTCTGTATTTTGGTTTTTGAACTCGGGGAATGAGAAAACATAAAAACGGGTTTGAAACATTCAGATTATTATGAAGCTTTGAAACATGAAGACTGTTTTGAGCAAGTGGAGCTCTAAAACATTTTGTGAACTGTTTTGTGAAACGTGATGCCTGATTTGATCAGGTGGAACTTTGAAACATCTTGTGAACTGTTTTGTGAAACATGATGCCTGATTTGAGATCGGGTGGAACTCTGAAACGCTTTCATTATATGTTGTAAAACATTTGGTTGAAACACGAGACAGTGGAGAAAACATATGACCAGGCTTGTCGTTATTTCTCGGGTTACATAATTGTCGCTAAGTCCCCTATTCTGTAACCGTTAACCGTGGGGGGGGGGGCGTGATTATTGAGAATAGATTCTATTTGTGATTGACCATCCTCGCCCGTGGTTCGTAGCTAAAACCACGACTGGATGTCGAGCGGGCGCTCAATAATGGGTGAAACGCACAATGTCTTGCGACAAAGACATTGGGAAAGGGGCAAACACTGAAACGCGTCAGCTCGGTTACGGGAGCCCTGGAGTAATAATTGGACTGCTGGTCAGAGCGGAGAAACACGGCATGGTTGAAAGGAACAATGTCTGCATTGAATACCAATATTTTATACCCTATTTGGGACATTAACATTTTTGAACTCTTTTTATGCAAACATTTAAATCTTTTGTGATACATTGTATACATTTTGATAGTTTTCTTTAACAAATAAACTTGTGAACTCACCAGCGATATGCTGATTGTTTAAAACCATGTTTTCTCAGAAGCCAAATGATACAGGGGATGTAGTGATACAGAGGGTGGAGCTGGGAGCTCAAGCTTGGGAGTCGTATAGTAGAGTCTATTAGTGATAGACTCAATAGTGTGATATAACTCATAGTATATATATGTGTAATAGCAATACATATATACTTGTGGAACTCTGATAAAACTGTTATTACATTAGACTTGTGTCTAATGTAGTTGTAATATCGCTCTGTAATGTAGAAACATGTATGTCTTTTGTTGTAAATCATGGCTGTGAAACTTTGACGTCACACCGTACGCTTCCGCAACGATCAGGGTGTGACAGATTGGTATAAGAGCCATTGGTTTATAGCGAATTAGGTTGCATGACTAAGATCTAATCTATAGCCATATGACTCTAACACGAAACATATTTGTTGCATGTTCAGAAACATGCCGAGAGGACGACCGAGGCGAAATCCGCAGGGAAACCCGCATGGCAATCCTGAAATCGAGCAACCGGTTATCTCGGCGGAGATGGACCAGCTTATAAATAGACGAGTGGCTGATGCTATGGCCACCTACAGAAATCACCAACACACAGGAGAGGGAGGATCTGGTGCTATTGGAAACAATACAGGAGGTGGCAGTGGAGCTGTAGGTGGAAATGGTGCTTCAGGAGGTAGTGCGTCTGCTGGAACCATGGGATCTGCACCAAAGGCATGTTCTTACAAGGATTTCCTGAACTGCCAGCCTCTTAGCTTTAATGGAACAGATGGAGCTATCGCACTGATCCGATGGTGCGAAAAGATGGAAACGGTATTTCGTGTTAGTAATTGCCCTGAGGAATGCCGAGTCAAGTATTCCACTTGTACTCTGAATGGAGCAGCTCTTACATGGTGGAATAATCATGTTCAAGGTTTAGGCATTGATGAAGCCTATCAGCTTCCTTGGTTAACATTGAAGCAAATGATGATGGATGAATATTGTCCACGAAGTGAGATCCAGAAAATGGAAGAAGAATTTTATAACCTGAAAAGGGTATAATAGTCTTTAACCAGTCACCTATAAATATAATAATTTATCTATTTTTCTCTCATTTAAAATCAACCATATATATAATAATTTATTAATATTAAATTTCCCTCTCATCTATCTTTTCTCTCTCCATCTATTTAAAAAAAAATATTTTTTAAAATTTCAAAACAACAACAAAAATGTAAATTTTTTTATCTAAAATAAAAAAAAAACATATTTTTACAAGAATATATAAAAAATTACACATACGTATAAATAAAAATGTACAAGCTTTAATACACAAAGTACACTTTACTCGAAATACTACACATGTGTATATTTTATATATTTAATATTTATAAAATATTACACCTACACATGTGTAATTTTGATGTTTTGGTTAATTTGATGTTTTTTTATAAATTTACACATGTGCAATTTTTTGTTTCATATGTAAAATACACATGTGTAATATTTATTATGGTTGAGAATATGTAATATTGTGTTAGTGTTGTAAAATTTTTGTTTGATACACGTGTGTATATTACTATATTTTTTGTTTTTGTTTAAAAAAATAATTTTTTATTTTTTTAGTCAAACATATAGAAAAAAAATAGAGGAGAGAGGAGAGAGAAGGACAAAGAGAGAGGAAAGATGAGAGATAATCTGATAAAGAAGGAAAGAAGAGAGAGGAGAGAGAATGTGACATAAAAAAAAGTCATTTATACCTCTTAAAATATGTATTTTCTTCTCAAAACCCCCATTAAAATAATTAACTTTAATTATGGACCACATGTTTTTTCTGTTTAATTAATTAAAAACTAAAATAAGTTTGATCTAACGGTCCACATAGGGTTTAAGGGTTTTCTCTTTAAGATCGGGTTTTCATAGGATTCAAACCCTATATACACACCCACGCATATATATACATATATATAAATAGGGGAAGGTTAAAAATATAACCCACTAAATGCGCGCTAACCCAAATAACTTTGGCAAGATGAAGCCGAATCTTGGATTTTTTTTGAACATCATTGCAATACGTTTTGAATACCATGTTCTTTTATGAGTTTGGGCTAATTCATCACCGTTCAAAAACTTACAGTACTATAAGTTTGTAAATATTTAAAACTTACAGTACTGTAGCACAAAACTTACAACGATGATATTTTTTAAACGATGATGAATTTCCACAAACTCATAAAAGAACATGGTGTTCAAAATGTGTTACAATGATGTTAAAAAAAATCCAAGATTCGGCTTCATCTTGCCAAAGTTATTTGGGTTAGCGCACATTTAGTGGGTTATGAAAAATTCCATGCCCTATATAAATATATACATATATATACACACACACACATATATATGGTAAGGATCGTTGTTAACTCACCTTACTTGCGGTAACCCATTAACCCTGACAAAATCAACCCAAATCTTTAAAAAATTTTTACATGACCTTTATTATACATAAAAAGGAGTTCCTTTTTTGTGTTTTTTGTTAATTCACAAGCATTTAGAAATTGAAACAAGTGTAAGTTTGTGTTACACTGCAAGTACTTATTTAATATTACGACACTTACAATAACGTAAGATATAAACGGTGATAAATTAGTAATAACACCAAAAAAAAACCTTCCTATTTATGTATAATAAAGGCTATGAAAAAAAATTCAAAGATCTGGGTTGATTTTGTCAGGGTTAATGGGTTACTGCAATTAAGGTGGGTTATTATATGATCTCAATCCTATATATATATATATGCCTTCATTTTTTAGAAAACTAATCGCATTGTTAACCTTTAATTTCGTTTTTCGTTTTAAATTTTGTTTTATTATAATGTTAGATTTGTTAACAAGAAAAAAAAATACAAATATATGTAACTCATGTTATTACATTTATGTAACTCATTGACTACATATATGTAACCTATACACTACATATATGTAACTTTATAGGTTACATATAAATAACTTCATAATTTATATATTTTTGTTAAAAATTTTTTTTGTTTATAACATTTCTAAGCTAATAATAAAAAATCATGCATTTTTTATTAAAAATTAATTGGTTAGTAGGAGTTTTCTCAGTTTTATTCAAAGTGAGGAGTTTTCTTTTGAACTTTCCTCTATATGTATATATATATATCCCTCAAGGATGTTCCGAAATCATAAAATGCGTGCATTCAAACATCATAGAATTAGAATTTTTAATTATCATTTTGTTTTGTTCTGTATCTAGTTTTCCATTGGCACTAATGGTGAAAGAAATGAAATGATATCGGCGAGAAAATTTTCATACAGAAACCGTAGGTCTCATAAGTGGCGATCTGCCGATGGTTCAAGGTTTGTCTCTCTTTCAATGCGTATGGGTGTACGCAGGGTCGGTCTAATGGACCAAACATATTTATTGTTTTTTTTTTCATACTAATACTCTAGTACTACAGTTTACAACAAAAATAGCATCAAAGCTCACCTTTTAAATTTTGGTAAAATCCCAAAAGTTATGACATAATATATATATATATATATATAGGGAGAGGTTCAAATGTTAACCCTACCTTATAGCGTTAACCGCTTAACCCTAGCGTTTTTTGCCCGAATCTTAAATTTTTTTTTTCATGGTTTTTATTATGTAAAAATGGGGGGGTTTCTTTTTTGTGTTTTTGCTAATTCATCACCATTTAGAAGTTATTGTAAGTGTAAGTTACTTACACTTACTTACATTTACTGCATCATATACGGATTGTAAGTAAGTGTAAGTAACTTACACTTACAATAACTTCTAAACGGTGATGAATTAGCAAAAACACAAAAAAGAAACCCCCCTTATTTTTGCAAAATAAAAACCATGAAAAAAAAAATTTAAGATTCGGGCAAAAAACACTAGGGTTAAGCGGTTAACGCTATAAGGGAGGGTTAACAATGGAACATTCCCCTATATATATATAGGGACTTATTCCATTGAGAACCACTAAATATGAAAGAACCAAAGGAACTAATTTTGAACCATATGTTACTAAGGGTATAAAAGTAATTTAACTTTAAAGTATAAGAAGTTACTATTTTACCCTTTCAAATAACCACTCTATGTACAAAACTTAAAGCATAAGATACAAGTATATTATGCAGTTCTGAAGTTCCTAACATAAAAGCGGTTCTTAATGGAATACCTCCCTATATATATATATATATATATATATATATATATATATATATATATATATTAGAAAGATGAAATAAGCCACTAGCTATTTAGCTACTCTAGACTAATAGAAAGATGCACTCGTTTAAATGAAAAAAAAAGTGAAAATTTCCAAAATAGCTAAATTGGCCAACTTTTTCCCCATTTTGTCTATTTGACTTTTCCATTTCAATTTTGTCCATAGTGTGTACGGGCGCCGGCGCCTGTGTATTAACGGGCGGACGCCTATATAGAAATCAATTAAAATTTGCCATGTAGCTTATATGGGTGTGGGCGCTCTATATTCTGATGTTCGCCCGTAATTTCAAAATTTTTGTCAAAGGCGTCGGGCCCACACTGACATCATTGTCACGGGTCAACTTGTGAGCTTAGCCAAGTCGACATTTAGATTTTTCATATGATCATAATCCTATACACACACATATATAGGTATTGAATCATATGAAAACATAATCTTAAAAAGAAAACCCTTAAATCATATGTGAGACATTGATTTGGAATCTTAAAAATAAAGATGTGGTCCATATTAACCCACATTAAAAATGATTTGTTTATTAAAAACCCAATTTTTTATTCAGGTTTAATTTGGACCACGTATTTATTTTCAAGATTCCAAATCAATGGCTCACATATAATTTAAAGGTTTTCTCTTTAAGATTGAGTTTTCATATGATTCATTCCCTATATATACACACACAAATTTATCTAAAATGGGTCAACTTGTGAGCTTAGCCAGGTCGACCCAAATTAAAATGACCGTATTACCTAAATGGCTAAATGTGTCATGAGGTTTGACCAGAAACAAATTTCACTAATCTCAAATGTTTACACTAATCTCAAACTTGCGAATTTCATCAGCTCTTGTGATAAAACTTCACACCTCTACTACTATGACAAATTTAAATATTAATATATTATAATTATAATTATAATACGCACGTACAGGTTTCCAAAAGTAGCAGAGATTACTGATATTTCGAACCTGAAGATCCAAATTAAAATGAAAAAACAGTTTATATCACCAAGTGTCAACCATAAGGTTTATCTCATCTTTAGAGTTTGTGGTCCAAGAAAATCTCAAGCTAAACGGATGTATGTAAATCTCAAGTACAAAACAGGGAATGAAACCTTACATGCATATTTTGCTACATGGAGAGAAGATGGATGGATGATGATTGAATTATTTCAATCTTTGAATCACAAGGAAGATACAGATTTTGAGGTTCTACTCGAAAGCTTTTCACGATGCTATTGTGGAAGTAGCTCCATCTACATTGAAGGCATTGAATTTCAAGCCATTGACAATGTAAGTTTTATTGGAAAAACAACAATACTTGGTTACCTTTTTGCATGACGTATCTTCTGTTTATATCTGCATTATGTTGATCGATTCCTTTGATTATGAACATGAATATATATACGAAAATCAGTCATAGGAATGTAGATTAGATGAGACTAGTGAATCCAATGAAATCATTGTTGATTTCAGACATGATTACTTTGAGATGACGATCCGATCCGATCGGTTCATGTTTAGGGTGTATAGTGAGGATGGTTATGGAGAGGCTTAGTGGAGAGGTTCATGAATTCAAGAGGTGAGGAATTCGTGATTATGATGTTAGTAACAAAGATTATGAGCCCTAAGCTCCTTTATATATACACCGAAGAGGAAACCCTAATTAGGATAATTAAAGATAATTATGTTCAACAAATAATTATCATCTACTATGGGTATTTAGGTAATTAATCTATTAATTAAATAATCATGAGTGCCATATATTATTTATTTATTATTTAACATTAATCACAAATGGATAATGTAATCTACAAATTTTTAATGTAGGTGAACCATGAAGAAACCAAGGAGTTTAAGGAAGTCCAAAACGTCTATTTGAATACAGAAAAGGTGCATGCGACACTTTGGAGAAAATAAGAAAACTCGTACTAAACAATCAATTTTTTTAAAAAAAAATCATGATTTTTTATATTTAGCTTAGAAATGGTATAAACAAAGATTTTTTTAAAATAAAAATATGTAGATTACGAAGTTACATATATGTAACCAAAAAAGTTACATATATGTAACTCATATATGTAGTTTACAAGTTACATATATGTAATAAATGAGTTACACATATGTAATAACATGAGTTACATATATTTTTTTTTATTTTTTTTTGTTAACAAATCTAACCTTATAATAAAACAAAATGTAAAATAAAAAACGAATTTTATTGATAACAATTGTGATTAGTTTTATAAATTTTCTCCAAAATAGAGGTTTTCTATAGAAACATCCCTATATATATATATATATATATATATATATATATTATTCTTGTTATAAATGATTATATATCTGAAGCAGCCTCCCTACCTACTCTGGGTAGGAACAAAGTTTGTGTTCATCTCTTTCCCTCAGACCTATTTAAAAGTGGGATTTCATTGATGTTTGTTTGTTTGTTTGTTATAAATGATTATATACAATCCTTAATCATTTGGCCAAAGGATTCAAATTCTCGTTGATCATGTGTGATGAAGGTAAAGAATCAACATATAGAGGAACAAGAGATGATGCTTTCTGCAAAGAAGGTTGTGTACACCTCTTCAGATATGATGAACCCAGACAGGTTAATGTGCTTTTTGAACTATTTTCATGATGGTGAAAAATGTGGTTTTTGTAATAGACTCAAATGAACTTATTGCATCCTAATTACGAAGTGCATCATTAATATACAATATATTATGATATATGCAGATTTGATGGAAGAATATCTCAACGACACCAGGTATATCACGATTCAATAATATTGCGCGGGGCAATTGAGTTTCTACGACACCATGTGTTTGGCATCAGGTGCAAGATTCAAAGACAGATGTTGTCAGCAAATACAAAAAATGTGTGTTACCTTGTGTTCAAGCTTTCAGAGAAGTGTCCCGGATTGCATGGTCCAGTGATAGCGCGTGATCTTTTCCATCAGAAAGAGACCAGAATTCTTTATTTTCGATCCCCAAACCCAAGTAATATACATGATAGTGATTCGATTCCGGAAAAGAGGGAAGATGGATGGCTGGAGGTTATCCTATGGATATTTAACTCAGATTATGAGCTTAAAAGTGACCATCTTTTTGTTAATCTAAAGCTAGTAACTTATGAAGGAACTATGTCAGGCCTTATTGTACGCGGCATTGAGTTTCGTCCAATCTAAGTACATTCCAGACGATTTTGTTTAATGAATTATGGATAAGGGGCACGTACAACATGCGTGAAGTTCAAGTTTGAATAAGTAAGTTTGAGTCTGTTTCAAGTTCACGAAGTCCTATGCTTCGTTTGTTATGTTTATTTATCAGTTTTCTATTTAAGTTCTTGCTTGAGTTTTGTTTATGTACGTAAGTTTTTAAAGTTCAATAACAATTGTCCCTTTATCAATCTGTTTTCTTGTGTTTTAAGTGTTTTATCTATACCAACATTTGGCATCAAAGCTAGTATAGCTTTTACAATTCATTATGGCTAATGTATTAAGCATAATTAAATGCAGCTTCACATCCTACTATTCCAGCATTCAAAGGAGAAGTGCATGAATATTGGAATATTCATATGAAACCCACTATCCAATCAAGAGATATGTGGGATTTGGTATCAATTGTAATCACTAAACTGTTAGACTTAAGCTTGATTATGCGAAGGAATCATTATATGTAGATATTGTTATGAAGAATATGGAACACTTGGGCTCAGTTAAGCAGACTACACAAATGGGCCAGGAGATAACAAGAAGAAGTACAAGGATTAAAAAGAAACCGGGTCATCTAGAAGAGTACAAGCTGGATTGCCTCAACAAATCAGTGTAACAGAATATTAGTGGCTTTAAAAGGGAGAATGTAGGGTGTGTGTGAGATCATGAAAATTTACTAAAGTTGTTATGGTTCTCTCTCTCATCTTTTCTCTGTAATAACTTTCTCACCCTCAATAAAAATTCTATCAATTCTCCCCCATTGTTACTGTTTTTTTTGTTAATCATTATCACACACTTCAGATATAATAGTAAAATGTATTGTTAACGGGTCAAATAAGATACTACCGATAGTTTGGTGGTTACCAGTTAGTTATGGCAGTTAATGTTCGTTAAAAATTGCCAACGTAACCGTTCTAGACAACAACTATAAATAGGTTGTATATTGACATTTGTTCTATCGAATGTCTGCATGTGTTTTTTGTTGTTTGCTAAAACAATCATTACACATATATATAGATTTCTTGTTCCTGTCAATTAACACCCTATAGAAACTGATGAGAATCCTCTGGCATTTAAAGAAGCAAGGAAGAAAGATTCTTAAGCCATGGCTGATTCGACAAGGTGTTCATGATCAATTGTTTTCGCGAATAGCAGTTGCAAACACTACCAAACAAACATAGGATCTGTCATTTGACACAAGTCAAGTTGATGGGATCACTTCAATCTCAGAATGAAAGGTTGATGAACTATAGGATTCATGATGTCAATTATGGGTCCAAACATGATGAACAAGCTCTACAAGTCTTCTCTCGAGTCAAGCCCTCCTTAATTTCTATTTTGGTTCTTGCCTCTCAACACACATACAAGAAAGGAGAAAATAGGTTGTCTTTTAAGATTGACTATGTGGAAAATTTTAAGCCTTAGGGTCGTGTTTCAGGGGAGTGAATTAATATAGATTGTTTGGATTGATCCGTTAAAACTCAACAATCAAATGACAAGTGATTTCTGTTTAAATGAAAAACAATTACGAAAGGACTGTTGATCACTGTGAGATCTGGTCTTTTGCAAGTGTATTATGTGTGGGTAGAGTAAACAAGAAAGCTGATAAATTAAAGAATACAATGAGAATAATTTTCAAGTTTTTTATATATTTGACTTACAGAATATTAACTTAACAATGCAAATACGCGAAAAACAACTGGTACAAAATTACAATACAGGTTTTCTATTTGTGGCCTATTACAATGAGTGTGGATATATTAAAAGTTATAGCCATGTGAAAGCACAAAAGTCTAGAATACACTAACAAATAAAATAAACTTTAATTATTTTAATTTGATTATCTTGTAGATATTCAGTATTACCAAGCAAGCATTGAAATATCAACTGGATAATAAACTGTTCATAAGACTATGTGTTACGGGGTGTGAGAGGGGCCGGTCGCGTCCTTCCCCCACTACACCCGGACGTGAAGGGGGCGTGAGGGTTGGAGGCGTGAGCCCACTCACCCAGTGACCGTTGGAAGCCAAGAAAAAAAACCCGGCTAAATGACCGTTTGGAGCTTAAAAAAACTAAACCCTATATAAACTCATTCAACACACAATCAAAAACACTTGCATACTCTCTTAATCTCTTAAAAACTCTTCAAAAATATCAACTCTTATATCTTCAAAAAACTTCTACACACTATGGAGACCATAAGGGAAAACGACATGTCGAAACAATAAGGGAAAACGACCACAAACGTCGTTTTCAACCGATTACAAAGACACGTTGAAGATCATCTCCGAGTCGTTACAAAAATTTGTCGACTTACAGGAGCAAAAACAATACAACAATGATATGAAATTGTTATGGACTCCAATCGATCACATAACCGGTCGCGCTCGTGAAATGACCGAGAAGATGAATGAGCGAATTATGAAAAGATATAATATGGATTAATTTTTTTATGTATTTTTTATTATGTATTTTTTTTAGTTTTATTTTGTTATTTTATATTTTTTAATAATATTATGTCTTTTTTAATTTAATTTATAATTAAAAAAAATATAAATCAAATAATAAAATATTGAATAAAGGTGGTGATGCCGTGGAGTGATAGGGAAGTGATCGGGGATTGATGATAACACATGTAATGATGATGTGAAGTGATAAGTGGATGATAATGTTGGATGATTATGTGGTGCCTACATGGAGTGATGAGGACTTGATGATAACACATAGCCTAAAACTACAGTAGCGCAGTACTGAATCAATGTTTAAAAGATGTATATCAGCCGGAAGCACTATTTCACTTTCATAGTCGTTGACATTGTACTGGGTTGAAGAGGGACAGTTAGTCGGAAGAATCAATCTCTCGGAAGCTTTGTATTTGTCTGAAGAAGATAATCTTCAAGATCTTGATCTGTCTTTGAAAGTTTGGACTGTTCTTTGGAAGCCTAAAAATGATCTCAAAAAGGTTGACCTTCGAAAGCTTTATCTTCAAGAAATGGTTTCTATAGTACATAGCCATCGAAAGAAAAATCCGTTTCCCAAGATATCTATTTTGAATCAAGTTTGGAAGCATCACTATCGTCAGCAACTAGGCCTCATTTCGCAGTCTAGGATCTTTTCTATATCATTTAAAGGATTAACATGCAGGTATAATGTAGGTCTGATATCAAATTGTATGATGAAAGTATGAATTGTTAGCAAATTATAAACTTATATTTCATGGCATACACGTATGTGAATCTTCTTTCTGAAATATTTAACCAAATGATTAGTTTAACATCTTTAAGTGTGATAAATGTGTTTTCATGCAGTTTACAAGACATTATTCAAGCTTGTAAATATGGAAAACACCGCATCATCTTTGGCAATTTTCAATGACAACAACAATAATCTTTCCCAGTATATTCCCACTGTAAAGACTAATAAAGGCTGATGTTCACCAAACTTCAATTTTGTCCAAGTATAAGAGACTACACAGACAAACACCCTTCGAAAGGAAGGAGTTACTCTTCGGAAGCAACATTGCTTTCGAAGGGTAACTAACTCCTACTGAAGGCTGTACAAGACAAACACTTTGGAAGATTGATACTTAGAGATAAAACTTCAGAACTTCCGAAGACATAAAGCTTCTGAAGAACTAAAGGCTTCCGAAGACTAACAGCTTCCGAAGATTCTCCTTTGTACCAAAGACAAAGACAAAGACTTCCGAGGTTTACCCTCTGACAAAGACTGTAGCTGATTACTTTCATAGTATAAAAGAGACTGACACAAGACATGCTGGTCTGAGTAAATACAAAAAGAACATACCGATAGTCAGACAACACCTTACTTCTCTTCCTCAGCATTAAATGCAAAAGATCATATGAAGCCTTGAAGATCAACAGCATTAAATGCCTTTTGTATTTAGCTGGTCTTTGGTTAAGTCAATGTCTATATTTGTAATAATTGTAATTGAGTGTCTTAGACTGTAAAGACACTCTACATACTAGAATAAGCTTTACTTTATGAATTGTCTAGTATACCCAACTTGTATTCCTACGTGTATACGGTTGTAGCCTTGGCTATATGACCTCTCATTGTAAACTTGTTTATATGCGTGTATTGTTGCTTGTCTGCTTACACTTGTAACACTTTGAGAGAAATATATCTTTGAGCTTGAATTTGTTCTTGTGTTCTTACTGTCATTCAAAGATTATTTACTTACCATTGAGTGTTTGAGATAACCTTCTAACAGACATTCCGCATCTGTTAGATTGTATTAGAGAAATACTTGTGAAGTGTTGTTCTGATTTAACAACCCGATCCAACACCCACTTTCATTAGGGTCTGGGGGAAAGGATAGATACAAACCTTACCCATATCCCAATTGGGATAGAGAGACTGCTACGAAAGAGTCCCCAGCTCAAAGTTATCGTTTGAAGTTGATCATCCTAATGATTTTAACGTTATTTTCACAAAATAATTGAAACAACATTAAAATTAGCGCACTTTTACTTTTGCCCCTAAAGAACCCACACATACATACATACATACATGGTATGTATGCACCACAAATGGGGTGTTTAATTTTCAATGACAATAAAAAGAATATAAGATGGATATGATCATGACTAGTTTTTGTTTTTTATATTCCAAAAGAATAAAATAAGACAGCACATTTATATATTGGCTAACATACTACTCCTCAAAGGTCAAACAGAAAAGGAACCTTGAACTGAACATGAAAAATACAATAAGAATTCATAACGAATGTAATGGGGATTTAGTTAAAAGTTGCAAAAAGTTTTTAACCTCGTATCAAACTCGTTTCTTTTGTGATTCGAAATAAGGTTTAGACAATATTGTAGGTAGAACCATAGAATAAAGCTATGCGTGCGCCACAAGTTGGTGCTTTCTGTAAAAGGAAAGCAAGTAACTTGATATGAAATTCTAAAATGGCCACAACAACTGCCCTCAAATGGTAAAAGGATAATGCAGAACGATGTAACCTTTTTTATGTTAATTAAATCTTGCTGAAACCATAATAGCAAACCCGGTAATAAGAAAGTACACACACGTGTAAAAATGGAAATTTCACAATACAATACACTGTTTCATGACTACATTGTGTTAAAGCCATACAAAGAAACAAAAACCAAATTTTAAGATGAAGAGATCCTTTCAAAGAGTAATTCCACAGAAACTCTAATATATTAGCTTTCATCTCTCATAAAATATAGCAGCAAATCTAAATACAAAGTTAAAGAATTTCTTAAATTATGTGTTGTATAAGGCATGATTCATCATTACTTTAATAACATTAATGAAACACCAATATTATTATGAAACATAAGGTTAACCATTATCATATTTATAAATTAAAACCATAAGGACAATGCATTGGGTTTCGTCATGAAAACCATGATCCCTCCACCTAATACATTATAATTGTTTAAACATAGTTCCAACCAAAATGATTCTTAAGAATAATTAAGGCTTCATCATGAAAAATGATCCTTCCACCTAAATTATCCCCAAAATGAAAATAAAATTTGTCTGCCCCTATCCCAAGGGACTTTTAGAGAAAACATTGGTAACATTAATTTTTTTTAGAACCACCCCCTGTTCTCAAAAATGAGCTTAGACCTTGGCAACTTCGTTTTCATCACCCATCGCCGCTGCAGCCTCCTCACCACCGTCGTCGCATGCAGCAGCACCAACTTTGCTCGTTATCTCAATCTCACCCGCCTTCACCGTGACCTCATTGGAAGCTTGAACACTCTCTCCAGTCAGCTCCACAAGCACCTTGCACCATTCTTGAAGCTGTGAAGACCAAATGTCCGCACCATACTCCTTGGCTTGTTTCACCATCTGGATCTTGGAACGGAGGATTGTTATGGCGGCAGACTTCTTGGCCCCCTCGATGATCTCCTTTATCTTGAGCTTATTGGCAGCATCAGCTTCTTTCAACTGCTTCCTCAACTTGGCGTTCTCCTTCTCAAAAAGGTTGGCTTTTCCAATAGCTATCTTTTTCTGATCCTCTAACTCTTTGATTTGTTTTTCAAAGGCCTTTTTTTCAAAGAGTATTTTCTGAGATGCCTGAAAAAACAAAGTAGTTAGAAATAGTTAAGGATACAAGCATAGGCAGAATGTACCTTGTGAAGAAGTTCGGCAGCAGACAGGTTGCTAAGCTCTTCGAGGTCAACGTTTTCAAGACCTTTTCTCTTCTTTGTAACTTTAGAGGAGCGGGTATGTATCACTCTTTCTTTGAGAGCAACATGGCTGGAGTTTTCCTTCTTGACTGTCAAGGTGGCGAGGTCTTCAAGATCATATAAGGATTCTGTACAAGAATTATTAAGGATATTAGAACTTCATTATTAGATAAGGATGTTTTAAACAAACATAATAATAAAATACCTGAAGTCATTTGAATCTTTGACTGTTCAGTGGTAAGACTAGGGTTGATTGCCTGAGGTATGCGACACCCCAACCCGGTTCAAGGCCGATGTGTCACGTATACGGAATCAGAAGTATATGCAACAATCCCAAATATATTTAAAACATAAATACATAAGTTTTAAGTTACTAATTAAACATAACAAAACAACTATTTAAGTTTAAGTATTGATCATTACATTAATTACAGATCAAAAGTGTTCAGATCTAGCTCCGATTTTACTCTCAAAATTTCCCCACCTGGTTTCCTTGATTACCTACATAATACAGATAAACACCACAAAAACAAATACGGCTGAGCCAAAGAATGCTCAGTAACGGATAAACAACAGTAATTAAAAGAAATTTAAAAGGTGGTGAAGATAATCAGAATAATGGTCAGAAGCAGAAATCAATAATAGAGCAGTAACAGAAACAAAACAATAAACAGTGGTCTGACTTAAATAAAATATAACATTTTAGAAAGAATAGCACATGTTATATTGTAAGTCAGAATTAGTAGAATCAGAATATATACCACGAGCCGATCTGTACATATAATAAGTGTAAGGCTCACGGGTAGCTACTTCCGCTTACCAGACACATGAGATAATGCGTGTTGGCATACACGACATTATCCCCCAGAAATCAGAAATGTACAGTTTAAACTATCCTAGGACCAATTCATACGCCTCCCCAGAATTCAGTAGGTGCACAGTGTACTATCAGAGTACTTATGGAGACGCCGTGAACTCAACTAACCGTCACGGATGGTTCCACATTATGGTTGCCGCCATAATGGGCCCGTAGTCATCCTTACAGGTAGGGGCATGCTCGGGTAACATATCAGAAGTTCAGTATGTTCAGTAGGATAGATAAACTACCAAGTTCAGTCATATTCGGATCATGCAATAATGAGTACAATATAATCTCGATCTATTGCATGATAAACGAAACAGAGAAACACGATATCATATCGTGGCAATCAGAATTCAAAATATAATACAAATTAGATTTTAATGATTACAGTAATGGTTACAGAAACATATTACAGAACAGAAAATACTATGATTAAAATAAACAGAATCCGTACCTTAGTCGTAAAAAATTTATCAGCAAGAAATCAGATAAATACGACCGTAATCAAATTTTCTGGCGATTCAGAAATCTGTGTTTTTGTTTAAATTTAACGTTAGTAGAAACGAATTAGTTCTTATGCATAATCGGTTAGATTTTTGGGTAATTTAGATCTTTTAACATGAACCCGGTTAAATTGGTTTATTTTATAAAGTTATTTATCAACATTCGTTAATTTCTTAAATTTGTGATTCAACATTTTTAAAATTTGAGAGATTTCGATTTAAATGATTTAAATAAATCAAATAAAAAAATAGTTTCGGAGAGGATTCAATTTGAGTAGAACCCGCGACCTCTTTTCCGACTAGCAAGCCCCAAACCACTTAGGCTAGAACTTCATTTGTGTTATCTTTTATTATTAAAACTTATTCAATCCAGTCCCTTCTTCTTCCCATAATTTCGAGGGTTTTAAAAAGAAGGTGTAATTTACTTGCAGGTCTAAATACTTAATTCCATACTTTTTTACTCCTTCTAATTAATATTTAAAGACTCATACATATGTAAAACGAAATCTCATAACAAATTGTACCTATTGTAATGATCGAAACATCATGGTTTGACAACTCCGTTTTCTTGAACGGTTGATTCGGAACAGGACCTGAAACAGTGATGATGTAGTGGCTATACGTTATTGATGAGGGTGATTCGTGTCTCTGATTGAAACCGGTGGAGTGGCCAGCGGTGTCAACTTTCTTCTCAGTTTGAATTATGGTGGTTCCGGCAAACAACACGACAATTTTCGTTCGATCTCTAGAACTATAGATACAGTTTATATATGTGTTGTAAGTCGGTTTTCTATTGCGTGGTGTAAATGAAGACACGGTTTTGAGATCGAAAAGTTTTATGGCTAACTTTCACCGTAGTATCTTCTTTTGTATATAAGATAGATATTTTTTTTTCTTTCTTTTCTTTTTTTTTACAGCATATTTATGTAATATAGATTATGTAATAAATTAAAGTATATTACGGTTCGGGTATAGGTCAGTTTCCAAACAAAATTCTAATTTGTTAAATTAAATGGTTCGGTTATCAACTCGTTATTTCCTCGGAACATGTAATTTAATTTGTCGGAACATTGTTGGTCGTATTTATTATTTGATTTCGTTTATTGACTTTTGATTAATTAATATTTTTTTTTATAATATTTAATTAATTTATTTATTTGGTATGTTTTTGCGGGTATTATAGGTATCACACCAAACTTTCTCTCTTCCTCTCCTAGACGTAGAAAAGCTCTAACTTTTCTCTCATTATCGTTATTCCTTGCTACCAAAGATTCAAAATTTTGGGCTGCAAATTTAAAAATAAATAAATAATCAATATAATTAGAAATAATTGGGAATAAGTTAAAAAAGCATAAAATCCTACCCTTTCCACCCATTAAAATGACAACAAATTCCCTATTGGGAATAGAATTCCTATTCACAAAGAACTTAATCCTCCATTCATTCTCGTTCATGGTGATACTAGGAACCAAAACGAGAGCAACTGCTTCTTTTTTGAAGTACGAAGCGGGAAGAACCATGGGTACCGAGTTGGCAAATCAGACAAATTTTAGGGATTCCAATGTTTAAACCATAGCTTTGGTTTAAACTACACAGAATGAACAATATACGCCAACCGATAAGCATAAGTTGAGTAACATGAAAAAACTCAGTTATAAGGTTTGGAAAGGGGTAAGAAAGACCCAAGGAAAAAGGATACTCTGGGAAACATACCCAAACTTAAGAAACATGATTGGCTTTCAGATTTTTATCAAAAGCACGAAATTTTTGTTGGGTCAATATTGTCTTGCCACCACCGTAACAACCATTACCACCACCACTTAACACCATTAGTCGGTTATTGGAAGTTATGGCGGTTACACTAACACCGTTGACAGTTATCGTTAGTTACTTATTTCAGTTATGTATAAATACCCATCAATTAATCATTTGCAAACATTAACTTTATTGCAATATATAAAATTCTCTGTTCTTGAGTTTTCATTCGATCCATAAAGAGTCTACAATTGGCATGAGAGCCATATAATCAGAGAAGCCTGTGAAAGAGGAAGATCAAGAGAATTGATTGATAAATTGAGTGAATCGTTTTGAAGAACAGAACAAAAAATCAAGTTCAAATAATCCCCAAAGGACCGTCGAAATCAAAAGGAAAATCAAACCGAAATCAAAGTCGGCAAAGAACATCCTCCACGAAGGAAACTGTTGGATCATCATAATCAAAATCTCAAAAAAATACAAATCTTGAAGGATTAAGAATTTAATACGTACCTTAAAAAACGGAGCAATCAAGACACGGAAAAGGACCGTCGTCCATCCTCACAACCACATCGGAAGATCGCGGGAAGAACAAAGCAAAATAAAAAAAACAAGAAGAAGAAGGAGGCGCACAGCACGCGTAATTTTTTTTGTAAGGATAAAAGGAAATTTAGGTGAAATTTATTTAAGAAAAGATTATTTGTGTACCAAATATCTTTTTTCAATAAAATTGTTGAATCAAACCGAGAAAGAAAAAAAAACTTTAAAAGGAAAAGTTTAATCAGAAATTTTACTTGGAAGGACTCAAAGCATAAGTTTTAAGAAAAAAACATTGGATTAAAAGTTTTACAAGAAAATTAAGATTATAAAATCAAGTTTTAATGGGAGACAAAAAGAGCAATAAATCTGATTCAGATAATAGAATAATTACATACAAAGATGGAGGATCTTTGTCAAATTTTAATTGTCCAATCTTAAATTCCTCAAACTATACGGTTTGGTCAATTCGGATGAAAATTATTCTTGAAGCAAACAGGTTATGGGAACAAATTGAACCCACTCTAGAAACACAACCCGATTTAAAGAAAGACAAGACTGTTGTTGCATACGTATTTCAATCAATACCAGAAGATATAACTTTACAAGTATCAAAATTCAAGACGGCAAAACAAGTGTGGGACGCACTAAAAACAAGATATGTGGGAATAGATCGTGTTCAAAAGGCAAAAATCCAAAGTTTACGATCCGAATTCGAATTGATGAAAATGAACAACAATGAAACTATTGATGAATTTGCGGGAAGATTAAATAGTATTGCATCAAAGGCTAACAATATTGGTGATGTGTTTAATGATGCAACCTTGGTACGAAAGTTATTAAATTCAGTTCCAGAACGTTTTTTTACAAATTGTTGCATCCATAGAACAATATTCAGGTTTAGATACCATATCATTTGATGAAACAATTGGAAGATTGAAAACCTATGGAGAACGAATTCGTCCTAAGGAAGGCAAACAAATTGATGAGTCAAACTGTGACAATTGCCTTCGGAGAGTTACGTCATCAACAGAGTGAGCACACTTGATCGTGTTTAAAATCCACGCTGAATTGGCAGCCGAAATTAATCTGGGATGATAGTATACGAAAAACGATGAACGTGGGCGAAAACCGTGCGCGAAATGGAGTTACGGATTTCCCGAAATCACAAAACGAAGTTTCTGTCGAAAAATGAGAAAAAATGGTCTTCGCGGTACGCTGAGGAGGAGCTAAGGGCTCTTCGCGGTACGCGACGTTTGAAAATATCTGTAATTTCTCCGGATTTCTTAGCGGTACGCGAAGCCTACTTTTCGTTTCTCCGCGGTACGCGACGGGTGGAGATGTCGCCAACTTGCTTAAAATATCAGATCATCATCATCTTCATCCATTCTTATCTTCCAGCCGACGACACCACCACCATATGCGAAAGTTTCATCATCCAACACATCCAATCTCTGTTTCAAAGCCTCTGGAACGTTTAGATCGTATCCGGGAACGTTTATACAAGTCCAGATAATATTTCTACCCGCAGAACTCCTCCAGATTAGGTAATGGTTCATTCTAGTCTTTTATTTTAATAAGGAATGATTAAATCTTAGTTTTGAACGTAATGAGACAGTTAGGGTTGTTGATTATTGCCTAGATGATGGCTAGGATTGATTTTGAATGACAAACTCGAACTGTTAACGGGTAAATCCTTGTTTTGAGCCGTTGTAATGCCCGGTTTGCATGGAATCATAACAATGGTTATAATGGTTTAAACCATTTGATTATGACAATGTAGATGATTAGTTTGGTTAATCTTTGACATGCAACGTGAAAACCAGGTGTTTCAAACTAATCACAGTCATTAACATACTTATTGGAACGATTATCTGATGTTATTGATAACAGTCAGATTAGTATGTTAAACATGGTTATTAAACCTATTCTAATACTACATTGTGATATTCCATGATATCTGGGTAATCAATAACAAGGATTAATCATTCCTAAGCCATTAAACTGGCTAGAGACTATCTTAGCAATTATAATCAATAACATTAACTATTTGGTTAATCTTAGATTATACTGATTAATCAAGTGAGTCATCAACTTAGTATTAGGAACCTGAATCAGTATAGGTTCCTACATTATCATATACTGTATGATATTACATTAAAATATGTAATTAAATACTAAACATCGTGTTGATGACTGTTAAGGCAATGTCTTGGACATTGGACGTTCAAAATGATTTAATCAGCAAGTTAAAACATTAATAACATATCAAACATAAACTAATGCAGAATCTCATCATTAGCACCAGTTGCGTGTGTTTCTATTATTTGAGACATCAGGTGAGTTTCGTACAACCCCTTTTCTTTTTACGGTTTTATAAACATCGGGGTAACTCTGTAAACTGTTTTCTGAACATATGATATGCATCACTGATATCTGTGTGATTTCATGTGACTTTTGTGTGATTTCATGGGATTTTGCCGTTAGTAACAACTATCACAGTATCAAAAGTCCTCATTCGTGAACTGTATCTAGTGAACCCATGTGCGGCCGAACAGAAACCCAGGTCAGTTTCGTACAACCCCTTTTCTTTTTACGGTTTTATAAACATCGGGGTAACTCTGTAAACTGTTTTCTGAACATATGATATGCATCACTGATATCTGTGTGATTTCATGTGACTTTTTTGTGATTTCATGGGATTTTGCCGTTAGTAACAACTATCACAGTATCAAAAGTCCTCATTCGTGAACTGTATCTAGTGAACCCATGTGCGGCCGAACAGGAACCATTGATAGTACTATTGGCTGACAACCCATTTGCTGGGAGGATTGCATCTCCCCTGGTGTGAATGTTTGGTACCTGTTTCCATAACAACTTCTTAATGTTAGTGATAGACATTAAGATAATGAGGCATTAAGATATTTACCGACGGGTAGTATCTTCGTGAACGAACAACTGTCCGAAAGGAACTAGATACGGGTCCCATGGTTATCCAGAACTGAACTTTTTGTGAACATTACTTATCATATCATATTGTTCTAACTGAACTGTTGAACTCACCAGCTTTGTGCTGACGTTTCAAACTTAACATTTTTGCAGGACAACGGTGAAGACACAGTGAGGATGCACTTCACATAGTTGAACCCTAATGTAACATATTGTGTAATAAACTAAGTTGTTATATTACTGTAGTGACGAAACCTTTGTATTATATTTATTTTGAGTGAATCTGTGTGCTGTGATATCGGTTCAAGTAAGTCACACCTCATCTCTGAGACATCACCACTATGCTTCCGCAACCAATAGAATGAGACGTATGACATCATCTCAGGTGACGATAGGTGGGGGTGTGACAGGGTGGTATCAGAGCCACAGGTTATAGAATTTAGGTGGACTTAGAGACCTAGACTATAACCATAGGCTCGTATAGTGACACAGAGAGCACCGAACTTGTGTAATGAACAAAACTTGTTTTGAATTAAGCAAGGGTAATCAGGTGGTACGGATCTCAGTTATGAGTGGCCAGCATAACTGAAATTCGTAACACGTGTGCATTCTAGTTTGATTTAATTCAAGCAGAACACTAATAACAGAGAACGAATAGTTGTGTTAGGATAGGGAGACGTTTCATATCATGTTTATGTTGAATATTTTATTCAATATTTATTTCATGGTACTGATCTGAGAATTCTGTTTATACAGTGATGGCAGACCAAGGAGAGAGATATATATATCAGAGGTTTCCATATGTCATGGTGGACGATACTCCCAGTTCTAGCTCCGGGTCTGACTCAGATCCTTCGGAGGCTGTATCATTAGCATCACACGCATCTGCAGTGCCTCCCATACCACCACTACCTGAGCCAGTACCGGTGCCGCCACCAGCACCTCCTATTATACCTAGTCCTCCTCACTCACCTCCGGCTGATCCAGTTACTGATAGAAGGCGGAGTATTTCACCTCCTAGAGTACCCGTTTGGGACGGGATGTGGCGTATGCGGGGTCAAGCCCGCAAAACCACAGGATTGCCTCCGAGACACCAGATGGATCCACGGGAGGAGCCACAGACTGTTCATGAGGTGGGAGAATCCTCCCACCAAGCCGAGTTGCGGGCACAGGTGCAGCAGATCTCTCAGGATTTACAGGCTCTGAGACAGGATGTACATCAGCACCATACTCTTCTGGAGGATACCCGCACCACCGTTCTGGAGATCCTCACGTCTCACCTGACTCTGTTGGAGCAGGTGAATGTCTTAGGTGTTGACACTCAGGCTTGGAGAGCGACTGTAGAGGATCGACTTCGGAGAACCTGGAGACAGGCACTGGTAGTTACCTTCTGGCAGGAGGTAGCATTGTGGAGTGAGAGATGGGTGTATTTGAGGCAGTTTGTGAGCACCATGAGTTTGGAGGCTCGGCTGATGATGGTAGCTATAGTGATGGCTGCTATAGCTATAGTGATTTCCTACTTACCGTTCTTTATACGGTAAGTACGATGAGGGATGTTCATTTTGGTTGTTATTTGTATAGACGGATAGGTTGACAGTACGTGATGCATAGGGAAAATTTTGATTGAGAAACAGATTTCCCTTTAGTAGTATTAATGTGCGGTTTGCTAGTAATGGTTGTATAAAAACTTTTTGATTGTAACAAAGTTGATCTAGTGATAATTAAAGGGTTGTTTAGTAATATTTGTGTGAAATTCGTGGTGTTGGTTATTGTATATCTATTTGTGAATATCAGAACGTATCAGTGTGAGAACATATCAAAATCCTGTGTGGTACAATTTCAAAATCCTGTATGGTACAATTTCAAAATCCTGTGTGGTACATTTCAAAGTCCTGTGTGGCAAACATTTTAATTGTCTGTGTGACAAACATATCAAAGTCCTGTGTGGCAAACATATCAAAGTCCTGTGTGGCAACATATCAAAGTCCTGTGTGGCAAACATTTCAAAGTCCTGTGTGGCAACATTTCAAAATCCTGTGTGGTACATTTCAAAGTCCTGTGTGGCAACATATCAAAGTCTTGTGTGACAACATTTCAAAGTCCTGTGTGGCAAACATTTCAATTGTCTGTGTGACAAACATATCAAAGTCCTGTGTGGCAAACATATCAAAGTCCTGTGTGGCAACATTTCAAAATCCTGTGTGGTACATTTCAAAGTCTGTGTGACAAACCTATCAAAGTCTTGTGTGGCAACATTTCAAAGTCCTGTGTGACAACATATCAAAGTCCTGTGTGGCAACATTTCAAAGTCCTGTGTGGCAAACATTTCAATTGTCTGTGTGACAAACATATCAAAGTCCTGTGTGACAACATATCAAAGTCCTGTGTGGCAAACATTTCAAAGTCCTGTGTGGCGACGTTTCAAACTCCTACATGATCATATATCAAAAACATGTAAAATAATAACATATCTGTATTAATTTCACGAAGCAGTGAGCTGAGTGACGATATGACATGTTTTTGAATGTAGGACTAAGTATAACTACAAACATTTGTATAATCACGGTTCATTGAGAACATATGGGGATTATGCCAAGTAGTTATACTGTATTTACTATAATCACATTTTCAATTTCATAAAGTTTCAGTATAACTGAATATGATTGAATTTATGTGATCAAATGAGTTATATTTAATGTTCTTGAGTGACTTGAGTTTATCTGCTTGTGAGCAGAATAATGGCTCCCAAACGAGGTCGACCGGTTAGGAGATCTATCAGGAACATTACTAACCCTGAGCCGAATCAAGTTCCACCAGTGAATACTGAATCAAATCCAGATCCACAAGTTAATCTGGAAACAAATACTGTTCCACTTTTGAACCCGGGAATGAACACTGCTCCACCTGCTGGTGCAGGTGGATCTGAATCAAACGAAGCAATGATAGCACGGATTGTGCGTGAGCAGCTATCGGCTTGTGGTGTTTTGATACAACACCAACCACATGTCGCTGCGGGTTCTGGTGGGGACCACGCTCATACGGAACATAATGCTACCGGTGGTCATGCCGAAACTCATCATACCACTGGTACAACTACAACTGTTCCTGATCCACCACGACAGGGATGCACTTATAAGTATTTCGATTCCTGTAACCCTCCTACTTTCACTGGTAAAGAGGGAGCGGCCGGATTGCTAAGGTGGATCGAGGAAATGGAAACGAAACTGAAAATCAGCCAGTGTCTAGAGGAGCATAAAGTGTCTTATGCTGCCTGTTCTTTCAAAGAATCAGCTTTGACCTGGTGGAATACCCAGGCAAAAACGTTGGGCTCAGCTACAGTCGACTCAATAGGATGGAATGAGTTTAAAACTCTGATTAGATCAGAGTACTGCCCACTCACCGAAATACAAAAGCTCCAGGAGGAATTCTGGAATCACTCGATGATCGGAGATGACTGTTTAGCGTATATTCATCGTTTTCATGAACTCACATGTTTACTTCCCAATATGTTTCCTACTGAAGCAGCATTGATCGAGAAGTATATTAAGGGTTTGGTTCCCCAGATTCAGGGAATGGTAACTGCAGCGGAACCCACAACCCTTAAACGTGCAATTCTGTTGACCACTAAGCTTACCGATGAGGCGGTAAGGAGTGGTATGTTGGTAACAAAAACTCAGACGGCCGTGGCCCGTACTGATGTCGGTACCTCAACTGTTTCTAAAGGTACCAAACGAAAGTGGTTTGGCAAGTCTAAGGCGAGGGCTCCGGTTGAGATCAACCTGAGCAAACAAACTGTGAAAAACTATGGTGCTGTTACTCCTGAGAGGAGAAACTATGTTGGGCAGGCACCTAAATGTACTCGGTGTTCATTTCATCATACTGGACAGTGTCCTACTTGTGCCAACTGTAATAGAGTTGGGCACTACACCAAGTATTGCAACTTGCCTGCTCGCCAACCAAATCAAGCACCACAACAAACCACTCAAACAAACAGGTCGTGTTACAAGTGTGGGAGTCCCGACCACTTGATAAGAAATTGTCCAAACAATAACAACACCAATCCGGGGAATGAGGCTAGAGGGAGAGCTTTCCATATTGGTGCTACCGAGGCGAGACATGATGCTAACATTGTTACTGGTACGTTCTTACTCAATAACCTATATGCATCAGTTCTCTTTGATACGGGGGCAGATAAGAGTTTTATCTCTCCTGAATTTGCATTATTACTTTCATTGCCTGCGGTAGAATTAGAAACTCCCTACGTTATTGAACTTGCTAATGGCAAGTTAATCAAAACTAATAATGTTATTAAAGGATGTTCCTTGAATCTGAATGATCATCTATTCGATATTGATTTGCTTCCTATTGAGCTTGGGAGTTTTGATGTTGTGGTCGGTATGGACTGGCTGTCTGATAACCAAGCTGAAGTAATATGTCAGAATAAGGTGATTCGTATTCCTTTACCTTATGGTAACACACTATTAGTTCAAGGTGAACAAGCTGGTAGAAAACTGGGTATCATTTCTTGTATGCAAACGCAGAAATGTTTACGGAAAGGGTGTCCGGCCTTTCTAGCATATGTGATCAATAACAGCTCTTCACAAAAACGTATCGAAGATATTCCAGTAGTCAAGGATTTTCCTGAAGTCTTTCCTGACGATATATCACGATTACCCCCAGTGAGGCAAGTTGAATTTCGAATTGACTTAATCCCAGGTGCAGCACCTGTGGCTAAAGCTCCTTATCGTTTAGCACCTTCAGAGATGCAAGAGCTTTCAGGTCAACTGCAGGAACTGTTAGACAAGGGTTTTATTAGACCTAGTTTCTCACCTTGGGGAGCACCAGTCCTTTTTGTGAAAAAGAAGGATGGATCGTTCAGGATGTGTATTGACTACCGGGAGCTCAATAAATTAACAATCAAAAATCGATATCCATTACCACGTATAGATGATCTGTTTGATCAACTTCAAGGCGCTACTTACTTTTCAAAAATTGATTTGAGATCCGGATATCATCAGTTACGAGTGTATGAAGATGATGTTTCTAAAACTGCATTCAGAACTCGATACGGGCATTATGAATTTCTAGTAATGCCGTTTGGATTAACAAATGCACCTGCAGTTTTCATGGATCTAATGAATCGGGTGTGTAGGCCTTACTTGGATAAGTTTGTGATTGTATTTATTGATGACATTCTCATTTATTCTCGAAGCCAACAAGAACATGCTCAACACTTGAAACTGATCTTAGAACTATTGGCACGTGAAAAATTATATGCCAAGTTCTCCAAGTGTGAGTTTTGGTTACGAGAAGTGCAATTCCTCGGGCATGTAGTGAATCAAGATGGCATTCAGGTGGATCCCAGTAAGATTAAAGCTGTAGAACAATGGGAAACACCACGAACCCCAACTGAAATACGTCAATTTCTAGGGCTGGCAGGTTATTATCGCCGATTCATCAAGAACTTCTCAAAGATAGCCCTGCCACTAACTACATTGACACAGAAAAATCAACCGTTTATATGGGGTTCTCAACAGGAGGAGGCGTTCCAACTGTTGAAACACAAACTATGCAACGCAGCTATTTTGGCATTACCGGAAGGTATCGATAACTTCACAGTGTACTGTGATGCTTCCCGCCAAGGTTTGGGGTGTGTTTTAATGCAGAACGATAAAGTGATTGCTTATGTTTCACGACAGTTGAAAGTACACGTAAAGAACTATACCACTCATGATCTAGAACTTGGTGCAGTGGTGTTTGCACTCAAGATTTGGAGACACTATTTGTATGGAACTAAGTGTATTATATACACTGATCACAAAAGTCTTCAACACATTCTAGATCAGAAGATGCTTAATATGCGACAAAGGCGGTGGGTTGAACTGTTGAACGACTATGACTGTGAAATTCGTTATCATCCGGGTAAAGCGAATGTCGTAGCCGATGCCTTGAGTCGCAAAGAACGAGTCAAACCGTTACGTGTGAAAGCACTAGGTATGACTATTCAAACCAGTTTAATTCCTCAAATCAAAGAAGCTCAGCAACGAGCTTTACAAGCACTGAACTATCCTGCTGAGGAACTGAAGGGATTAGACAAGAAACTTGAAGTTGAGATTGATGGAGTGTTATATTTCAAAAGCCGATTATGGGTTTCTTTATTCGGTAACTCCAGAACAATCATCTTGGATGAGGCGCACAAATCCAGGTATTCTATTCATCCGGGCGCTGATAAAATGTATAAAGATCTTAAAGATTTTTACTGGTGGCCTGGAATGAAGAAACACATTGCAGAATACGTGGGTCGATGCTTAACTTGTTTAAAGGTTAAGGCTGAACATCAACGTCCTTCTGGGTTATTACAACAACCGGAGATTCCCATGTGGAAATGGGATCAGATCTGTATGGATTTTATCACTAAACTACCCAGAACATCGCATAATCATGACTCTATATGGGTTATCATTGATCGTCTTACTAAATCTGCGCATTTCATACCCATCCGAGAGGATTATTCCATGGATCGACTTGCTAAACTTTATGTTAAGGAGATTGTGTCTCGACATGGGGTACCAATCTCTATAATTTCGGATAGAGATAGTCGATTTACCGCACGATTTTGGCAAACTCTTCAGAATGCTCTGGGCACACAAATCAATATGAGCACAACTTATCATCCACAAACTGACGGGCAAACCGAACGAACTAATCAAACTCTAGAAGACATGTTGAGAAGCCGTGTAATTGATTTTGGTGGTAGTTGGGATGTTCATCTTCCACTTGTTGAATTCTCATATAACAACAGCTATCATACCAGCATTAAATGCGCTCCATTTGAAGCACTCTATGGACGCAAGTGTAGATCACCTGTCTGTTGGTAAGAGGTAGGTGAAAATCGAATCATAGGCCCAGAACTTATTCAAGAAACAACTGATAAGATCGCACTTATTCAAGAACGTATAAAAGCTGCTCGCGATCGACAAAAGAGTTATGCTGATAATCGTCGTAGACCTTTAGAATTTCAAATTGGTGATCTAGTAATGTTGAAAGTTTCACCATGGAAGGGCATCTTCAGATTTGGGAAGAGAGGTAAACTTTCACCAAGATTTGTAGGACCATTCAAAATTCTTGAGCGAATCGGATTAGTGGCCTACAGACTTGAGTTACCTCCTGAACTTGGTAACATTCATGATGTCTTTCATGTATCAAATCTGAAGAAGTGTTTAGCTGATGAATCACTGATTGTACCTCTTAAAGAAGTTCAAATTGATGAGAAACTTCAATTCCGAGAAGAACCCGTTGAAGTAATGGATCGAGAGGTGAAGGTACTGAAACGTAGTCGTATACCTATTGTCAAAATTCGATGGAATTCACAGCGTGGACCTGAATATACGTGGGAACGTGAAGATCAGATGAAACAGAAGTACCCACACCTATTCTCATGAGCAATTGTAATCAAGTAAGTCTTCACTAAATTTCGGGACGAAATTTCTCTAACAGGAGGAGACTGTGACAACTGCCTTCGGAGAGTTACGTCATCAACAGAGTGAGCACACTTGATCGTGTTTAAAATCCACGCTGAATTGGCAGCCGAAATTAATCTGGGATGATAGTATACGAAAAACGATGAACGTGGGCGAAAACCGTGCGCGAAACGGAGTTACGGATTTCCCGGAATCACAAAACGAAGTTTCTGTCGAAAAATGAGAAAAAATGGTCTTCGCGGTACGCTGAGGAGGAGCTAAGGGCTCTTCGCAGTACGCGACGTTTGAAAATATCTGTAATTTCTCCGGATTTCTTAGCGGTACGCGAAGCCTACTTTTCGTTTCTCCGCGGTACGCGACGGGTGGAGATGTCGCCAACTTGCTTAAAATATCAGATCATCATCATCTTCATCCATTCTTATCTTCCAGCCGACGACACCACCACCATATGCGAAAGTTTCATCATCCAACAAATCCAATCTCTGTTTCAAAGCCTCTGGAACGTTTAGATCGTATCCGGGAACGTTTAAACAAGTCCAGATAATATTTCTACCCGCAGAACTCTTCCAGATTAGGTAATGGTTCATTCTAGTCTTTTATTTTAATAAGGAATGATTAAATCTTAGTTTTGAACGTAATGAGACAGTTAGGGTTGTTGATTATTGCCTAGATGATGGCTAGGATTGATTTTGAATGACAAACTCGAACTGTTAACGGGTAAATCCTTGTTTTGAGCCGTTGTAATGCCCGGTTTGCATGGAATCATAACAATGGTTATAATGGTTTAAACCATTTGATTATGACAATGTAGATAATTAGTTTGGTTAATCTTTGACATGCAACGTGAAAACCAGGTGTTTCAAACTAATCACAGTCATTAACATACTTATTGGAACGATTATCTGATGTTATTGATAACAGTCAGATTAGTATGTTAAACATGGTTATTAAACCTATTCTAATACTACATTGTGATATTCCATGATATCTGGGTAATCAATAACAAGGATTAATCATTCCTAAGCCATTAAACTGGCTAGAGACTATCTTAGCAATTATAATCAATAACATTAACTATTTGGTTAATCTTAGATTATACTGATTAATCAAGTGAGTCATCAACTTAGTATTAGGAACCTGAATCAGTATAGGTTCCTACATTATCATATACTGTATGATATTACATTAAAATATGTAATTAAATACTAAACATCGTGTTGATGACTGTTAAGGCAATGTCTTGGACATTGGACGTTCAAAATGATTTAATCAGCAAGTTAAAACATTAATAACATATCAAACATAAACTAATGCAGAATCTCATCATTAGCACCAGTTGCGTGTGTTTCTATTATTTGAGACATCAGGTGAGTTTCGTACAACCCCTTTTCTTTTTACGGTTTTATAAACATCGGGGTAACTCTGTAAACTGTTTTCTGAACATATGATATGCATCACTGATATCTGTGTGATTTCATGTGACTTTTGTGTGATTTCATGGGATTTTGCCGTTAGTAACAACTATCACAGTATCAAAAGTCCTCATTCGTGAACTGTATCTAGTGAACCCATGTGCGGCCGAACAGGAACCATTGATAGTACTATTGGCTGACAACCCATTTGCTGGGAGGATTGCATCTCCCCTGGTGTGAATGTTTGGTACCTGTTTCCATAACAACTTCTTAATGTTAGTGATAGACATTAAGATAATGAGGCATTAAGATATTTACCGACGGGTAGTATCTTCGTGAACGAACAACTGTCCGAAAGGAACTAGATACGGGTCCCATGGTTATCCAGAACTGAACTTTTTGTGAACATTACTTATCATATCATATTGTTCTAACTGAACTGTCGAACTCACCAGCTTTGTGCTGACGTTTCAAACTTAACATTTTTGCAGGACAACGGTGAAGACACAGTGAGGATGCACTTCACATAGTTGAACCCTAATGTAACATATTGTGTAATAAACTAAGTTGTTATATTACTGTAGTGACGAAACCTTTGTATTATATTTATTTTGAGTGAATCTGTGTGCTGTGATATCGGTTCAAGTAAGTCACACCTCATCTTTGAGACATCACCACTATGCTTCCGCAACCAATAGAATGAGACGTATGACATCATCTCAGGTGACGAGAGGTGGGGGTGTGACAGAAACAAGTTATTATTCACTCACCACAAAGGAAGATTTGGACGTGAAAATAATTTTAGACACAATAATAACAAAGGAAGATTTTAACAAGTGTATAGACAAAATAGTGGAAGAAATGATTACCAACAAAGAGAAGAAGGACGCATCTCATATAATTCATGGAGAACCAACAACAAATCACAAAGAAATGATGGTGAGCATTCCACATGAGATACAAATGAGAAAACTCAAATCACATCTTATCAATGTCAAAAACTTGGACATTATGCTTATGAATGTCCACACAAAAAGCATTAGAATGTTGAGTCTTTATTTGTGGAAATACAAGAAGATGAAATCGCACTTTTGATGTGTCAAGTCATGAAAGCAAAGATAGAAAATTGATCATGAGACATGATTAAAGAAATTAAACTGTGAAAGTTAGTTGTGTGAAGAAAAATAAATAACTGCGAAAGTTGGTTGTGTGAAACAAAGTAAAGAACTGTGAAAGGTACTTGTGTGAAACAATCAAAACTGTGAAAGCCAAATTGTGAAAGATAGACGTGAAATCATTTGTGAGAAACAAATCAAGAAGTGCAAAAGTTTGGGAGAAGTAAAGGGGAGTGAAGAAATCTACATAGAAAGAATCAAGTTGTGTGAAGCAAATAATTTGAGAAGAACCAAACATGATTAGTGTGAAACAAACAAGAGAATTGTGAAACGATCTAAAACGGAGAATCAAGTTAAAGTCTTAAAAGCAAGTCAAGACTTATTTCAAACATGAAGATCTACCTTACAAGAAAAGGAATGTTCAAGATATCAAGATTGGCAACCACAAAGTGATCAAGCCAACAAATAAAGAAGAAAAAGGCGGATATAAAAACTAAAGCTTTACTGAGGATGAAGTTCAATGAAATGCGAAATCTATTAAGCATTGAAGATCTTGAAGAAAAATTAAAGCAAGTCAAAATTGAGGGGGAGATTGTTGGGTCAATATTGCCTTGCCACCATCGTAACAACCATTACCACCACCACTAAACACCGTTAGTCGGTTATTGGAAGTTATGGCGGTTACACTAACACCGTTAACAGTTATTTTACTTATTTCAGTTATTTATAAATACCCATCAAATGATCATTTGTAAACATTAACTTTATTGCAATATATAAAATTCTCTGTTCTTGAGTTTACATTCGATCCATAAAGAGTCTACAATTTTGTACCTAGCAGAAAGCGTTTTAAAAGCTGAAGAAGTTCCATACAATCACTACCAAAAATACAAGCATTCTGCCATGAATATGGCAAATGTTTTGATTTTGAAAGAAGATTTTTGAGGACTCTGATGGAGATGAGACAAATTCGGCCAACATTTCTAGAAGAAATATAAAAACGACGAAAGAGAGGAAAATTTAAGAATTACTTGAAGAATCACCGAAGAAGATGAAAATATGAACGGAAGCTTATCATTAAATTCTGAAAAATCTTTGACAGTTCAAGGATACCTTGAAACCCGAGATTCAATTTTAACCGTTAGATTAATCTGGATGAATTTAAAATTATAAATTTGAAAAAGATGTTTTTACAGTAGTAAACCAATTCTAACGTGTGTAAAAAAGATCTGTGGACAATTGTTGAGGACCGAATTTATTAGGAATCATCCGAAATATTTAAGGGTCAAGAATCATTGGGGATATTCGTGGATATTTATTTGTATACTTTATACTCACCCTTCTTTCTTTGGCATAATATGCTGTGAAGACTTATTTAATTTTATTAGACAGATGCCAAGTAACAATATTTCATTTATTTACATATATGGTATATTGTCCTCTTGGTTTTATAATATGTGTAGATTATATGTTCGTTGTTAGCTTGCCTTAAAGAATTGGTATAGGCGGCTGAAGAAGGTGCGATTTCCACGAACAAGAAATCTTTCAAACAATCATAGGTAGAAATCAAGTTTGCCTGGTATCTAAAAATACAGAAGGCTCTCAACAAGTTTACACTATTCAGGAAAAATCCTGCTTTCAAATATGAATGAAGAACACATAAAAAAGCTTATGTTGTACTTAAATAAGCATGGAGAGCCCTAAAAAGGACTTCGTATTTATTCTATCCCTAACATGCCTAGGAGATCGGCGAGAGACATGCACTCCTCTTCCACACTTGGATACGTGCAGATGAACACCTAAAAGATTTCAAGTCTCCTCAAAACATACCTAACTTTTCAATAAGCAATTAGCCACAAGGGGTCCACAATACTTCGTAATACTCAAAATACCCCTCCAATGTACATTAGTATGGTCATACTTTTCAATAAGTAATCAATAACGAGACATTATTCATTGACAAGACGTACAGACAAATAAAGATAAAAATGCTAGAACATATACATTAACAATCATTCAAATAAACCCTAAACCCTAAACAAGATAGAGAGATACAATAACATAATTGAATATAGGCGCATCCTCAATGCAGAAATTTTGAAGCGGGCCTCATACAGAAATAACATCATAGTGGCCTTATAAGTAGGTCGAATGTTGTCCAGGTTGGGACTCAAGACGACCAAACTCCGGGAAGTCCAGAGGAACCCAGTTGAGACAAAAGGTGATGCTCAATTGTCCTCTTATCGTCACTAGAGCAGGGAAATGGCATGTGATAATAAACCCCCAAACCACCAAACATTCAAATGAGGCATTGGTGGCGGGGAGTTTACTTCACATAGTTCTTCCATTGCCGCTGTAGGTCGGCAATCTTTGACATGTAATAACAAACCCTCATATGTCGCCGAGAGGAAACAACGGCTCATAAAAAGGTAGCCCGTCAATTGCAACCGGGGGGGGGGGGAAGGAATTTGGCATGTAGCTTAAAAGCAAAAGAAGGGCCATAGACCTTGACATGCGATAATAAACCCACAAGGGTAAGGCAGGGGGGAATAAAGATATAGTATAGTAAGGGAGAGAAAGCAAAAGGAAAATTTACTTTGAAGGAGTAAATGGGAGAAGGTGGAATGAAGGCAGCAAGGGGATCACACCCCATTTATAGAACCACAAAAGCTGACCATGTATCTCCACAAAATCTATAAGATTTTGTAGTTACACTTGAAAGGATGTTGCATTTATAGCTGTGAACTTAAGTCCTCGCCTAATTTACTGTTTATGGGTGTTGTGACTTTCGAGGCTTAGTTGTTGACAAGATTAAATACACATGCCGGGTTTCACGTTGCTTTAACTTTTTTCATATCCCAACCCATGCCAACATGTGTAAAGTATCTAACTAATACAATCACCAAACAAGAATAAAATATTCTAAAACTTTAACGTGACAAATTACATGAACAAAATTCATACACAACCACAAGTAGTCAAAATTATAAGACCAAAATAAACATTAAAAATTACATTTGAGAAGGTGATGTTTCGTCCTTAATCGAAGATTTGTCGTCTTCTTCATCGTCAAATTTGGTAGGGGACTTGAGAAGAACCTGAAGGCCATCCAAGTTGTCATCTAAGGCTATAGAGGTAATATCTCCTATCAGGGAAGTTCCGGATCTGCTAAGGCCTCATAGGGCGCACTAAGAAGGTCAACACCTAAAGTATAGAAAACTTGATGATCTTCAAGGGGTTGTCCATCCTTAGACATTTGATATCCTTCCTTCATCCCTTGCTGACGACCCACTAAATCAGAGGCTATGATGAGCTCGTCAATCAAATTCAAGTATCCTGGGCTCATCCGGATGGCCTCAAAGGACCTGGGAATTCTTTCACGCATCAACCAGCGTTTCTGCAATCTCAGCACATTCACAGACTCTTGGGAAGAGCTCAGTTCTTCTTTGAGATGGACAAATCTTCCTCTTGTAACTTAGCTGATCGCTTCTCCTCTCTTAAAGACGCGGATAAATCATTAACCTTGTTAGGTTTCCATTATGAGATGGTGCCCTGCCCACAATTAACCAACCCTTCTGCAAGCTTCAAGTTTATTAAGTCCATTTAATGATGGCAATATTCTAACTCTCTTTACTTCTGTTCTTCTATTTTATACAGATTTATTTTGATATGCTGATAATTTGAATAAAGTTCAAATCCATATAATATGTTGATGTGTTGACAGGCACAATACAGACAACACATATGGTCCACATCTTTGAACCTTAAACCTTTCTATTTATAAGATCATTATTTGTTAATTGATTCTTATGTTTAAGTGTTTAGTAATTGCAGGATTTGTCAAGGATGTTGTAGTGCTGATAACCAAAGTAATAATGCTAAAAGCCAACTCATTGAAGATTGAGATGCTGACAGGATTCTTCAATGCTGACAGCTTAAAGTTTCAGTGCTGACATTCAAAGTACACTGCTGATGATGTTATCTCAAGGATATTGCAGTGCTGATAAACAAATCTTGTGATGCTGATGACCAAGTGTGACATTGATGATATATATTGTAGTGCTGATGATTACAATAACCAAAGTATTCATCAGCGCTGACATTGAACTCTCAATGCTGACATCAAATCCTCAATGCTGACGACCAACTGTTATGCTGATCAAGAAAATCTGCCAAGTACAAGAAAGTAAGTTTGCAATGCTGACATGCAAACTTACTAATGCTGAAGTTCAAGATTGTTGTTGCTGATGAAGAATCTACACTTAGATTCTGTTGTTTATTTGTTTTTGCTGACATCAGTTATGACGTGTATAACTGATGTGACGTTTGTATTGTTATTTTGATAGCGGTCATCCGTTAGGGCAGTTATGTAGGTCTGAAATAGGACCTTTATAGAATCAGTCTGTACGCTTTTGGAGAAAACACACACTTTTACACACTGTAATTCTCTGAGCAATTTCAGATCTGCAATCAATATAACTGCTTTTAATATTCATCATCATCTGTTCTTAATTGTTCTTATTAAATATGTCTTGAATATTAATTACTGTTGGTTTTGTTATTTTAGATTGTTACGAAACTTAGATTGATTGCATGTTTCCGCCTTGTTATCAATCGAAATCATAGCTTATTGTTATCATCATATCTCAGATTAAGATCTGATCCGATCCTGACAATTGGTATCAGAGCCAAGAGCTCAATATTTTGATTTTCCTGAAAATCAAAAGCTAAAGTTATGATTTCTACTATCAAGAGCTGATTCTAGCTTGAAATCGTATAGTTTAGAACGATCAAATTTAAATCGGATCAATTCATTAAACTAATTTACATGGATTGATTGATTTGTTTTACTGTGTGTGTTCTTGGTGAAACTGTGTGTTTTGAGATTTCAGATTCATAGCTTAATATTGTGAAAACAATCAAGCGTATACGATTACCTATCACTTGTTGATTCGTAATCAATCTGATTGTTGAAATTTGTGAGCCGATTCACAAATTTCCGTCTCAAGCGTCAAGCATTTATTTCAGGATTTACTGTTTCATTGATTTTCGATTCTCTTCAATAGATCGCAAATCTTTAACAATAGTATTCCTGTTGTTTTTGTTACTTATTTAGAATTGTCTCTGATTATTAATCAATCATTTGAACTAATTGAGTGGACAAATTCGGACTAGGTTATTAGATCCTGAGTTAATTTCAACTCATTAGAAATTCTAAGTAAATTTGAACAAAAATGACAGATCAAACAATGGCACAACCAACTGTGTCTGTATATTCTGAATCAGGTTCATCTGGTGCTAAACCTCCTGTGTTGAAGAATGCAGCTGACTTCCAACAATGGAAGCTTAGGTTTCAAAACCATATCGATAGCACTGATCCAGAGATGTGGTGCTCAATTGTTGACGGCCCATATGTTCCTGCTGATTTGAGTGAAGAAAACAGATTGAAGTACCACAACAAAAGCTTACCTCTCAGAGGAATCAACCTGAGAGATGATGAGAAAAGAATGGTCAAAGTGGATATTAAAGCCTATGGTACACTTAAATCTGCTTTACCAATGGAAGTTTTGGTATGTGTCAAAGATTTTGAAACTGCAAAGAGCTTGTGGGATCAGTTGGAGGTGATGTTTGCTGGAAATGAAGAAATCAAGAGAATGAAGAGGGATAGCCTCAAAATGATGTTTGACAACTTCAAACACACGTCTGGTGAAACAGTCACCCAACAAATCCAACGTTATGTGCAATTGATCAATGAGCTAAAAACCTTTGGAATCAAAGTTGATAATTATGACTTAAATCTTAAGTTATTAAATACACTTCCAGAGAGCTGGACTGAGAAAGTTACATTGATTAAGGAAACCAGAAAGCTTGATGAGGTAAAAATTGAAGAGATGATTGCCAAACTTGAAGCAATTGACATGGATGTCAAAGCACGAGCATCTACTGCTCAAGTTGGTCAATACAAATTTGTGAAGACTGCTGGTGTTCAAGTCTTGGTTGTTGAAGAAGGGAGGAGTAATTCTCAGTACTCTCCTAATGAAAATGTTGGATTTGGTGTATATTCAACTCCCACACCACAAGCACCTGCTGCTGCGAATCAATCACAAAATGACTCTCAACAACATTTTTCTCAGCAACAGTTTTCTGTAAACACAAATTCTGCTGAGCAGCAAGAAGCTTGCAAAGCATTTGTTGCAAGCTTTGAATGTTTTGCTGCAAGCTCTCTTGCAAAAGCTCAATTTACTCAACATGATCTTGAAGAAATAGATCCAAAGGATGTTGAAGAAATGGATATCAAATGGCTGATGGCCATGGTTGTCTTGAGGCACAAAAAATTCTGGAAGAGGTATGGTCCCATGAAATTTGAAGCTGATAAAACAAAAGTGGGTATTGATCTTGATAAAGTAAGATGCTACAACTGCAATCTTTATGGTCATTTCTCACGTGATTGCAAAGCTCCCAAAGACACCTCCAGATATCAACCAAATCAACAATCAAGTCAATCTGCACCTGCTGTTCAAATGAAAGCCATTGAACCACCAAAGCCAAAAGCACTTGTGGTCACAAACAACTCAGAGGATTTTGATTGGAGCAAGTATGCTGATGAGTATGATCCTGCACAAGCCATGATTGCTGTTGCAAAAAATTTTCAAGAAGACACATGAACCACTCCTTGCTTTGATGGCACTGGGAAATGAGGTAACCAGACCATGTTCTGATGAGTGTAAAATCAAGCAAGAAGTTTCAAAACAACACATCGCTGATTTGCAAAGAGAGTTAAGCAAATGCTGGTTTGAAGAGAAACAGTGGATAAATGACAAAGTAACACATGAAAATAAAATTAATTCTCTTTTAAAAGAAAATGAACAACTTAAAACTGAGAAATTAATTTTGCAAAAAAAACATGATGAAAACTTGTCAAAATTAACAAAAGCGTTATCTGATTTATCCACTGCAACTCTGAAAGTTGAAAATTTTGAAACTTCTTCCAAACGCTTGACTAATTTGCTCAACAGTCAACTTCAAGGAAAATCAAAGGCAGGATTGGGTTTTCATGAGGTTCCACCTCCATAAAATGAAAACTATACATGAACAGTCCAAAAGTGGTATGCCAAAAATCGGATTCTCAAAATCAGAAAAGTGCAATTGTTGATGATTCACATTCATTTTCTTTGAAGAATTTTGTCTCTGCTGAAAATAAAACTTCTGATGCTTTAAAATCATCAATTGAAAATGAATCTAAGAAATTGGTGACAACTGAAAACCAATCAAATTTAAAAATCAAACAAAAGGTCTCTAATTCGACTCAGAATTCAGAGAAATCAAATGGATCTAAGTCATCAAATTCAGATTCATCAACAAAATGCACAATTTGCAAAAGTTTGTTTCACACAAGGAAACAATGCACATACAAATCAAAGAATCATTTTAACAAAATGTCTGAATTTATGGAGAAAAAGAAAAGACTACAAGGTAAAAACTACTCTCCAGTTTCTGCAAACACTTCAAGGTACTGTTCTATATGTAGAACAAACAATCATGACCTTGTTGATTGTTACTATCATCAGCCTGATTTGGAGTGTATGCAGAACAGTAAAAATATGGCTTATCATTTTCCTGATAGTAAAGTTGCCAAAACAAAGGGCAAATCTGGAAACAATGCCTATCATTCCAGAAATTCCAAAGATTCTAGATTCAGACAACATCAATATGAAAATAGAATGTTTGGGAATTATTATCAGTCACAAATTCACACATCTCAGCAACCAAGAATTTATCCTCAAAACTATCAGCAATGGCAAACTATGTTTGATGGTTATCAACATCCCACACATAGTTTTGGTACTCAACAGTACTATAATGATGACAGTTATGGATACAACTTCACCCCACCTAAAATCAGAAAACAGAATTTTCACAAAACAAAAGCATCAAACATTTTTTATGAAAATTCATTTTATGAATCAGATCCAAACAGTCATCATGCTGATCACAAATCAATTTTGAAGAAACCTGTTGATAAATCAAATGGATGACTCTACTTCCTCTCTCAAGGATGAGAAAGGAAAAATAAATCAAAAGAAAGTTTCCTTTGAATTACAATCCACTCAGAATTGGAAACCAAAAGTTGATTCTGAAAACAAACAAAAGGATGAATCTAATTTGCCAGATTTATCAAAAATGCAGAAAGTTACTTTTCAAACTTTTGAAAATGGGAAACCCAAGACCTGAGAGGCTTGGGTTCCATTGTCTATTTAATCTATTTCATTGATTGCAGGGACATTCAAGGAGAACTGACAACATCTGGTATGTTGACAGTGGATGTTCCAGGCACATGACAGGTAATGCCAACCTGCTTCATGATTTTCAAAATATCAATGGCATATATGTTGCGTTTGGAGGAGATCAGAAGGGAAAGATCACTAGTACTGGAGTAGTAAAGTGCAGAAATCTCAGCTTTGATAATGTGAGCTATGTGCAGCAGCTTCAGTATAATCTATTGAGTGTCTCACAGATCTGTGATAAAGACTACTCAGCCTTTTTCACCAAGCAAGAATGTGTGATTGTCAAGCCTGGTTTTCAAATCCATGATGAATGGGTGGTGATGAGAACCCCAAGAAGGAATCATGTATACACTCTTAATATGGAATCACCACCATCAACATCACAAGAAACATGTTTACTTTCAAAGGCTACTGATGATGAATCAACATTGTGGCACAGAAGACTTGCTCATGCAAACTTCAAATATATGAACAAGTTGGTAACTGGAAATCATGTCATTGGTTTACCAAAAAAAGAATTTTTCTGTCTTGACCACTGTGCTGCTTGTTTAAAAGGTAAACAGAAAAGATCTTCCCACAAATCAATTACAGCCAGTGTAATTAACTCCACATTACAGTTAATCCATATGGATTTATTTGGCCCTGTAAATGTGTTGAGTTTGGGAAAGAAACAATATTGCCTTGTGATGGTGGATGACTATTCAAGATATTCTTGGGTGTTCTTCTTGAACAAGAAGAGTGAAACTGCTGATTTAATAATTCAGATGGTGAAAAGAATTGAGAATCAAATGGGAAAATCAGTTAGAGGTTTCAGGAGTGACAATGGTTCTGAATTTAAAAATGAAACAATGGACAATTTTTGTCTTGAAAATGGAATAACAAGACAGTTCAGTGCAGCTAGAACTCCTCAGCAATAACTGAAAGGAAAAACAGGTCCCTAATTGAAGCTGCAAGATCAATGCTTGCTGATTCAAAGCTTCCTTTATCATTTTGGGCAAAAGCTGTCAACACAGCGTGTTATGTGCAAAACAGAACCTTTATTGTCAAAGATCAAAACAAAACTCCATATGAAATCATGTTCTCCAAAAAACCTCAAATAAAATTTCTCAAAGCTTTTGGATGTCCAGTCTCCATTTTGAACACAACTGACAGATTATCAAAATTTGATGCAAAGGCTGATGAGGGATACTTTGTTGGATATTCCAGTGTGTCAAAAGCTTACAGGGTCTTTAACAAAACTGCATATACTTTGCAAGAAACTGCTGATGTTGTGTTCTTTGAACATAATTTCAAGACAAAGTGTATAGGTCCTGATTGGCTGTTTGACATGGACACTTTTATGAAAAGCTTTGATATTTTCCCATCTGATGATGCAGGCTCAAGTGGAACAAAAGATGATGATACAGAGTTAATAAGTTATGAGGGAGGATGGATTAAACCACTTGTTTCTGATAATCCACCCATCATTGCTGATACTCCAGATCCTCAGCCATTAGACTCTTCTGCAGAAACATATTCAACTCATCAGCATTCATCATATGATAATGCTGATGCACAAAATTCTTCTCTGAATAGCAGTTCATCAGCAATACATCCAAATTCCCCAACCCATTCATCTGACACAAATCCCTCTGATGAAAACAATGCTATTGATCTAAATGACACAAATTTAGATATCAATACTTTGGTTCCAACAAGTTCAACATACAGAACTATTGAAAGAAATCATCCTGCTACAAACATCATTGGCAATTTATCATCAAAGACAACAAGGAGTATGCATGAATATGCAAATGTTTGCCTGTTTTCTTGCTTTCTTTCTCAAGATGAACCCAAAAACATTAAAGAATCCTTAAAAGATAACAGTTGGGTAGAAGCAATGCAGGAAGAATTGCAGCAATTTAGAAAACAAGAAGTTTGGACCCTTGTTGATCTACCTGAAAATCAAGTACCCATTGGCACAAAATGGGTATTCAGGAACAAGAAAGATGATAGAGGGATTGTAATAAAAAACAAAGCAAGGCTTGTAGCACAAGGCTACACTCAGGAAGAAGGTATTGATTATGATGAAGTATTTGCACCAGTTGCAAGAATTGAAGCTATTAGAATCTTTCTAGCTTATGCACCTGCCTTCAAGTTCACTGTTTATCAACTGGATGTAAAATCTGCCTTCCTGTATGGCAAACTTCACGAAGAGGTCTATGTGGCACAGCCACCAGGTTTTGAACATCCAGATCATCCATACAGAGTGTTCAAATTGGACAAAGCTTTGTATGGGTTGCATCAAGCTCCCAGAGCATGGTATGAAACCTTGTCTTCTTATCTCATTGAAAATCATTTTAAAAGAGGAAAGATAGACCAAACACTCTTCTTGAAGCATGTAAATGGTGAACTCTTAGTAGTTCAAGTGTATGTGGATGACATAATATTTGGGTCCACAAACAAGACACTATGTGAGGAATTTGAAGCTTTGATGAAGAAGAAATTTCAAATGAGTGCCATGGGTGAACTCACTTTCTTTCTTGGCCTTCAAGTTAAGCAAATGCCTGATGGAATCTTTATCAGCCAAACAAAGTATGTCAAAGATATCCTCAAAAAATTTGATCTCACTGATTCAAAGCCAGCTTCAACACCTGCAGACCCAAGAGACAAGCTACATCCAGATCCAACAGGAAAGCCAGTCAGTCAAACTCATTACAGATCAATGATTGGTTCTCTCATGTATCTCATATCTCATTGCAAGCAGGCCTGATATCATGTTTAGTGTATGTTTATGTGCCAGATACCAAGCTGATCCCAAAGAATCCCACGAAATTGCTGTCAAAAGGATTTTTAGATATCTCAAGGGAAAACCTGATCTTGGACTAATGTATCCAAAAGATGAGGATTTTTATTTAACTGCCTATACTGACAGTGATTTTGGGGGAGATAATTGGGATAGAAAATCAACGTCAGGAGGTTGTCAATACCTTGGTAACAAGCTGATATCTTGGCAATGCAAAAAACATTGAAGGTGTGAGTTCAATCCAACGATTTTGCGTCATCGACTCATTATCCTGCTACAACATCATACTCGATAGACCATGGATCCATGATATGAAGGCGATACCATCCACCTACCACCAATGTGTGAAGCTACCAACCCCTTGGAAGTAGCCAACATAATCCACGATAATCAAGAAGCCAAGGACTGTTACACGTTTGCATGAAGATATGACAGGAATATCCAAAGACGTCATCACCCACAAGCTAGGCATTGATCGAAGCTTCAAGCCTATTCAACATAAGAGAAGAAAGTTCGCTCTCAAAAGGAACCTCATCATTCAAGAGGAAGTAAAGATATTGCTTAAAGTCAAGATGATTCGAGAAGTTAAGTTCCTGAGATGGCTAGCTAATATATTAGTGGTCTAGAAAAAACTGGGAAAATGAAGCGTTTGTGTTGATTACACATACTTGAATAAGGCATGCCCTAAGGATCTTTTCCTGTAGCCACATATAAATTTCATGATAGACACGACAACCGGTCATGAGATACTTCCAGATGGAACCATACGATCAGAAGGGACACTGCATTCATGACTCCCACAGGAATATATTACTACATGGCAATGCCTATTATTTTAAAAAAAGTAACATAAGCGTATCAAAGACTTGTGAATATGATGTTCAAGGACAAACTAGGAGACACCATGGAAGTCTACATTAACGATATGGTGGTCAGATCAAAGGAATCCAAGAACCATCTTAAGGATCTTGAATAATCATTCGATGTCCTAGGCCATTACAACATGAAACTTAATCACTCAAAGTGTCACTTTGGAGTGGGATCTGGAAAGATCATAATTTCTTTCTTCACCCCTGCCATTTATATATACCAAAGATCATATATGTATTCTTATAAAGTATAGTTGAAACAAAACAAGCACAGATTTCATTTGTATACTTGTTAGAAAATGTGGAGCCAACATCTTATGTAGCCTAGAAACCTGCTCTGCTTGATTGATATCCTTAAACTCCTTTTGAAACTCCTCCAAACTTGCAAACTGCAAACATTTGAGGTTAAATGTAAAGATGTTTTACAGTTGTTTACATCTCACTATGTAATATTACAAACAGTTGGTACTAAAAAGCTGCAGGAAAACCGTAAAACTAACCTTTCCAGCATCAAGAAAGTGCATGAGCATGAAAAGCTCATCCAAATTGTTCTGAAACGCATATGCAATTCACACAAAAAAAAGTATATAAAAAGAAAAAAAAACTGTAATATAAATATAAAGGAACAAATTTTATCCAACAATTGCTTATGAAAAGTACAAAAAATTAAAAATCACAACAAACCTGAAGAAATGTTCCAGTCAATAATGTACGATGTCGGGTGTTAAACTGCTTCAAAGAAGAAAACAATTTTGAATCTATATTTTTAAGACGATGGCCTTCGTCCACTATCTGCACATTTAAAAAGAATTCAGCAAAAAACAAGTAAATGAAAAAAAAATCTTTAAAAAAATATAAAAAAGATACTATTGTCTCCCAATTTATTGCCTTCAACGACTCGCTATTCATGTTAACCATTTCATAAGAAGTCAATATGACATCAAATTGTATCCTTTCTTGTTTACTTTCACCAATCCCATGACTAGACTTCTTCTTTTTTTCCTTCTTATGAGACTTAGGGAAATAAAATTCATATTCTCTAATGACAGCACGAGCAGCAGCCGTTCCAACATACATAACCTGCAGTGATTACCTTGGTATAATGGAAAATAAACTTAATTCGACCAATAATATTAGAATATAAAGATTTTGTCACTTACAACATTCATATGAGGTGCCCATGTGGCAAATTCACGCTCCCAGTTCCTTAATGTAGAAAGTGGAGCTACTACTAAATGAGGGGATACATTCTCTTCATATAAAGATGCCAAAAAAGCAATACTTTGTATCGTTTTTCCTGAAAATTAACGTATAAAAATAAAATACATTTGATACAAAACCCACTTTGGTTTATTCAAGACGAAAATATAAAAAGGATCCAGCTGTTGTTTCGGATAGGGTATTGGATATGTTATTTGGGTTTGACCCATTCTCACCACAATCCTACACTTTATCAGCAATGTTTAGTAGAGGGTACTGGGTAGTTTTTAGTATGTTAACTGCTGTTTCTGTTTTTGATAGATATAGGTAGTATGTTATTTGGTTTTGTTCTGTGAATTTTTAAAGTTTGTAATCGGAGGCTTGCCCTGTCAAATCGAGCCAACTTGTGTTCAATCTATCATTATCCTTTCTAGTAATTCTTGTTACTATCAACATTCTAATATATACAGAAAGCAGATAACAAGATTTAAAAGAACAATGTTAACTTACCAAGACCCATCTCGTCTGCAAGTATCACATGTGTTTGTTTAGACCAAGAAAAACGCAAGAAATTCAATCCTTCAAGCTGGTATGGATGGAGCTCACCTATAATTACATCAAATTAATTGTTCAATATAAAAACTACAAAATCAAAAAAATATTTTGATACCTCCAGGAAGAAATTCAGGACTTTTCTCAAACTGCTGAAATTCTTTTAACCTGTTCTTTGAGTCAATTGCATCACGAATGTTGCTTTTTTGTTTCCTTAGTTTTCGATATCTAGACTGCAATCTATTAAAATTCTCAATTTGTTGTTGAAATGAAGAGAATTGGATAACATAGTAAGAATGACAGAATGTGAATATGTCAAAAGTGGTTTAAAAAATTGACAAGTGGCATGAGTGATTTAATAATTTGACAAGTATCATTTAAGTTACTTGTTTATTATAAGTAGATGTCACACCCTTAACTTCCAACTAACGGAATCATACCGTTTAGGGCGTGACAAACCATGATCTCAGTCATTAGACATAGCGAAAGACCTATATATGCTTTCAAACATAATTCAGTCTTTATTTCATAAAATCAAAGTTTAATGTTGCGAAGCGTTTGAAAACCAATAACAAAACGTAATAGTTGCAAAATGTAAATTACAATGTTCTATGTTTAATTTCAACAATTAAATAGAAACTGATGCGTGAGACTCAACGTCCTAGTCCCTGCTTGCTCTTGCTTGTGCTTTAGTGTCCTGAGAAAACATGCAAGTATGTCAACACAAAGGTTGGTGCACACACATGTTTGAATGAATAATCACAAATGTTTAAACAACTGTTTGAAATTAAATGTTGCAGATCACATAATCACACATTGCATAGTCATGATAGCTAGTCATTGTACTATTTATGTAAGCGGTCGACAGCGAAACTGACTGTTTGAATGAATGTTTACCTTTCCACTATTGTCTAGCACAAACAATAGTAATGTTTGAATCGGTCAGTTAAACACCTACGTAGATCCCCATCTACCAAGTGAGGTTTGTCAAACACAATAGATCTATCTTCAACTACCATGCTTTGCACTACGGCAAACTAATCGGTTCGAAATGCAAGGACTTTTAGTTTTATGTGCGCACTTATAGTAAACAGCTAACTCATGCAAGTGATATGTATCTAAAAGCGTTTGATTGCACATGTTTTCTCCCTAAAAACAGTAAAAGTAAAAAGGGGCCGTGTACGCACCTTATAACGTGAAATGAAGATGAAATGTCCGTGTACACGTATAGACACCCGTCTATGAGGAATCAACGTTATTATGATAACATTATGTTATTCAGAATGTTTGTTATGTTTGTATTCATATACGTGTCAACACATGTATATTCAAATGTTCAAAACGTACATATAAATGTACATATATGTTTGCGTTCGTTTGTTCAATTCGTGTGCCTAATTTCAATTATATACGCATATACGAAATCGTGTTTTTGATTAAAATATTATATTTAATATTTCTATTATGTTCGGGATTCCATTACGGTTCCAACGAAACTAGAACGAGTTAAAACGGGTTTAAAACGAACGAGTTATGATGAAAATATAAAAAATGGTTTGAATTTCAAAAACCGGCAGAGGTGTGGCTCGAACCCACGACCTCCCGGACAAAACACACACACCCGACCAACTGTTCTGCTTCTTCATTTGTAAATGAATTTGTTTCAATTGATTTTAGGCACCCATGAATCGGATTCCTTCTTTTTAACCTTAGCCCAAGCATAGATCACTCAATTAGTCCCCCGATTCGAACCCGTTCGAACCTCAAACCTTAGAGTTTTGTTTCTATAGTTTTAGACGAGTTCATAGATTGTTTTAATTTGATATTTTGTATAGAAAACCCAGTCCATCTTGGTTTAGATAGGTTCGAACTCGAACCTTATCAACTCCAATTCGATTTGATGAAATTTGTTAGTTTCAGGTCTTAGATTCATAGGGTTTTCACTAAACAGGTTATTACGAATCTGTCTGTAATGTTTAATTTGATTTTAACATTAGTTTAATCCAAAACCCCCAAACCGTTCAAAGTTTGAACCCACGTGATAGTTTTGTTACCAAATCACTGTTGTTTAATCAAATTATCATAGGGCTTTTACGAAGTTGCTCATCACGAAAATTTTGATATAGTTTAATTTGATTATAACACTCGTTTAAATCGAAAACCCCAAATCCGTTTATATGAGGAACCCTATAACCCAAAATCGTAAAATTCATTGTTGTTATGTGAAATTAACATAGGGTTTTTATTAAACACCTTATTCCGAATCTGTGTGTATAGTTTAATTTGATGATAGAACTCATTTGCATCGAAAACCCCAATTCGTTTTTGTTCAAGAACCATAATAATCAAAATCATGCAATTCGTTACAATTGAATGTAATTATCATAGGGCTTTCGTTTATTGGGTTATTCCGAAGCTACTGATTCAATTTAATTTGATTTTCAAACTTGTTTTATTAAAAAACCCCCAATTCATCCAAACCGAAGAACCCTAGCTATCGAACTCATACAATTCTATATTAAAACTCCGAATTACCATGGGCTATGCTTAGTCGGCCCTTTTAGGATGTGTAGGTATAAATATTTACCTGATTTGATGTCAATTTGATGTAGTTCGACTAATGTGTTGAGTTCGGCCGACCCTTGATCAATTTCTTCTCCCCGTAGCTTCTAGGATCGAATTGATGTATGTAAATATGTCTAAAGGTGACGATTGAGGTTTGTGTAACTTCAATTTTGTAGTTTTCGATCGAATTGTATGAGTTTTATAGATGAAACTGACAGTTTCAACATTTTGATTTATTATCTCTTTTAATTCGATCATTATGAGGTTATTAACTCATGATAACCGTTTATCATCATGACTATGAGTTTCATCAGGGGCCGAAGCTTCTTTGGGGCCGGGGGGCAACCGCCCCCTCTTTTTCCATCTGTAGTGTTAATTTTTCGGCCGAAGGGCTATTTTTAGTTAAAAATAGGGGTTTCGCCCTCCCTCGCTTCAAAAAATTAACATTGGATTCTGGGTTTCAAAAAATTTCGCTCCATCTCAAGTCGAGCAAGCTCCGCCACTGAGTTTCATACTCATTAAATTTGATTAATTTCAGTGTTTTAATACGAATTTCGAATTTCTTTATTGATTATCTTTCGAATTTTGACTTTAAAGTTAAAATTGGTCATTTTTTGTAATTACAAGTTTGATCCGCATAGTTTAGATGTTTGTAACCTTGTTTTGTTCAATTCTAATCCTTCCAGCTTGATATTGTTCGATTTCGTATAATTCTGTTAACTTTTGGTTAATGAAGTTAAGCCGAAATGTCGGATTGTCACATCATCCCCTTGTTGATGAAATTTTCGTCCCAAAAATTGTTAAATGTTAGAAGTGATTAGAGTACTGCTTATGAGTTTAAAATTTTACGTGTTAGTATGATATTTGATCATTCTTTTCACTTGTGTGTACTCACACACAAGGTTCATTGTTTGCAATACCACACCTAAGTGTGATTGTTCTAAGTTCGTGCACATAACTGTAACTGTTCGTGTTTGATCATACTGTACTATGTAACCTCGCACATAGTAGAATGCTTGTAACTATGTAACCTCGCACATAGTAAAATGTTTGTAACTAATCATGTAGCAAAATGTTTGTAACTAATCATGTTTGTATGTACTACCATGCAATGTAGCACATAAAATGTAAGTGTTTGAATTCTACAATGTTTGTGTTCAGCACAAATGTTTGTAACAAAACAATTGTATAAGATGTTTGTGCTTACAGTTTGAAATCTGAAAGTGTTTGAGTGTGAAGTATCACAACATCCCTTTGTTGAAGGAAATTTCGTCCCAAAATTTAACGTGCGTTCTCATTGTTTGTAGTTGTTGTTTTGAATAGATGAGGATACTTCTACATCATTTGAAACTCTCTTTCCCTTGTGAATTCAGGTCCACGTTTTGAATTCCAACGGACCTTGACTATTGGAATTTTGCTTTGTTTGATTTGTTTGACCTCTCGGTCCATGATTTCTACTGGTTCCTCGATGAACCGTAACTGTTCGTCCACCTGTATTTCTTCAAGTGATACTACCAATGTCTCATCAGAAAGACATTTCTTTAAGTTTGAAACATGAAAGACATCATGAACTCCGCTGAGTTCATCCGGTAATTTGAGTTGATATGCTACCGGACCAATCCTTTTCAGGATATCAAAAGGTCCTACGTAACGTGAGCTAAGCTTCCTGTGCTTACCAAATCGTATCACACCTTTCCAAGGTGATACTTTTAGAAGAACTCTATCTCCTACTTGAAATTCCAATGGCTTACGACGCTTGTCAGCGTAACTCTTTTGTCGATCCAGCCGCTGCCATACGGTTCCGGATTTGTACAATTTTCTCTGTCGTTTCATGTACTAGTTCAGGTCCTGTTATCTGACAGTCACCAATTTCAGCCCAACAAACCAGTGAATGACATTTGTGACCGTATAAAGCTTCAAATGGTGCTGCTTGAATGCTTGTATGATAACTGTTGTTGTAAGAGAATTCCACTAACGGTAAGTGGGTTTCTTAGCTATCACCAAAATCAATTACACAAGCCCTCGACATATTATTAAGAGTTTGGATTGTGCTTTCACTTTGACCATCAGTTTGTGGATGGTATGCGGTACTCATGTCTAATCAAGTTCCCAATGACTTATGGAGAGATTTCTAAAAGTTTGAAGTAAATCGAGCATCCCGATATGATATGATAGAAATTAGTACACCATATAGCGATACCACTTCCTTAATGTAAATGCGAGTCAATTTCTCTATTTTGTCAGTTTCCTTAATAGCTAGGAAATGTGCAGATTTCTTTAATCGGTCAACAATTACCCATATCGTACCACAGCCACTTGGTGTATGGGATAACTTAGTAATGAAATCCATCGAAATATGTTCCCATTTCCACATAGGTATTTCTGGTTGTTGTAGTAAACCAGCTGGTTTTTGATATTCGACTTTCACTTTCGAACAAGTCAAACATTTGCTAACGTACCTATCAATGTCGGCTTTCATGTGAGGCCACCAACACAGTGCCTTCAAGTCATGATACATTTTGTCTGACCTCGGATGGACATAATATCTAGAATTGTGTGCTTCATCCATCACGAGTTCCCTTAGACCACCATGCAAAGGTATCCAAAACCGATTCATGAAACAACGGGTTCCATCAGTCATGACTTCCAATTGTTTTTTCATGCCTTGTATGGATTCCTATTCCATGTTGTCCTTATCTAAGGCTGCGAGTTGAGCACTATGTACCTTGTCAGGTAAATCATTATAAATTGTTAACTGAAGTGCGCGAACTCGTCTTGTTTGTGTCGTGTCTTTTCTGCTTAGAGCATCAGCTACCACGTTAGCTTTGCTCGGATGGTACTTGATTGCGCATTCATAATCGTTCAACAATTTGACCCATCGTCATTGTCTCATTTTGAGATCTTTCTGATCAAAGATATGTTGCAAACTCTTATGATCAGTGTAAATGGTACACTAGGTTTCATATAAATAATGGCTCCAAATCTTTAAAACAAATACCACTGCTCCTAACTCCAAGTCATGAGTAGTGTAATTCTTCTCATGAGGTCGATCAATTGTCGTGAAGCGTAAGCAATGAATTTATCACGCTGCATCAACACACATCCCAAAACCTGAGCAGATGCATCACAATATACCACAAAGTCTTCTGTTCCTTCCGGTAAGGACAGAATCAGTGCACTGCAGAGTTTTTGTTTTAGTATCTTGAATGCAGATTCCTGCTTAGTCGTCCAGTCATACTTCATTCCTTTGTGAGTAAGAGCAGTGAGTGGTTGAGCGATTTTTGAGAATCCTTCGATAAATCGTCGATAATAACCCGCCAAACCTAGGAATTGTAGTACCTCAGTAGGGGTCTTTGGTGCTTCCCAACTCTTAATCGCCTTTATTTTAGCTGGATCAATATGTATTCCCTTTTCGTTGACTACATGACCCAGTAATTGTAATTCTCGCATCCAGAAGTCACATTGCGAGAACTTCGCGTATAGTTGCTCTTGTTTAAGTAATTACAACATCAATCGAAGATGTTCAGCATGATCCTCCTCATTTTTGGAATAAATGAGGATGTCGTCAATGAAAACAATGACAAATTTATCAAGATAGGGTTTGCAAACCCGAATCATGAGATCCATGAATACTGCTGGAGCATTTGTCAACCCAAATGGCATGACCAAGAATTCATAATGGCCATAACGCGTCCTGAACGCTGTCTTTGGAATATCTGTCTCTTGTACTATGAGTTGATGATAACCATATCTGAGATCAATCTTCGAGTAGTAACTCGAACCTTGTAACTGATCGAACCTTTTGTTTAACAAATAAGACTGGTGCTCCCCACTGTGAAAAGCTAGGTCATATAAAACCTTTATCCAACAGCTCTTGCAGTTGTGTGGATAACTCTTGCATTTCAGATGGTGCAAGTGGATAAGGCGCTCTAGCAATCGGTGTTGTGTCTGGTGTGAGGTCAATTCGGAATTCCATTTGCCTGATAGGAGGTAATCCCGGCAGGTCTTCTTGAAATACTTCAGGAAAGTCACGTACCACTGGAATGTCTTCGATCTTCTTCTCAGTTATAAGTGCTATAACTTATGTATGACCTTTACGCAGACATTTGTGTGCCTTCATACAAGATATAAGTCGTAGTGACGTAATGCTCTTCTCTCCTTGTACATACAGTGTCTCTCCATGTGAAAGAGGAATACGGACAATCTTCTCATGACATATGATTTCGGCCTGGTGTTTTGACAACCAGTCCATGCCAATGACTACATCAAAACTGCCTAAAGCAATAGGCATAAGGTCAATGTCAAGTGTCTGACCCATTAAGTCAAGAATACATCCTTTGAGAACATGCTTACTACGATTAACTTACCATCAGCTAGTTCTACAGTGTATGGGTTTTCTAAGGCAGTAGGACTAACGTTTAGAAATTCACAGAATTTACTAGATACAAAACTCCGATCTGCACCGGTGTCAAACATCATATAGGTAGAGTGATTATTCAAAAGGAACGTACCAGTGACAATGTTGGGATCCTCCCGTGCCTGACGTCCTCCAATCACAAAAGCCCTGCCCTTAGCACCATTTGTGTTGTTGTTGTTGGTGGTGGTGGTGCCGTTGTCGTTGTCGTTTGTATCATTAGCCCCTCCTTTCTTGAGTTGTGGGCAATCCTTCTTAAAATGCCCAGATTTGCCACACTCATAACAGCGCTTCTGTGTGTTGTTCTGGTTAGTGGGGTTTGTTTGTAGTTCCCCGCGGCAGTCTTTGGCTGCATGACCCATCTTACCGCACTGTTGGCATCGGTACTTGTCACATTGATTCCCAAAGTGATGGAATCCTCATTTTTTGCACTTTGGGCATTTACCACTATACCCTCCCGATGACTGCTGGCTACTGTTTGAGTTGTGATGGGTCTTGTTTGACTCACGCCTGCGGTTCTGCTGGAATGATTGTTATGAGGAGTTTTTGGAAGAGCTGTTTTCCCACTTCCTCTTGTGGTCTCCCACCTTATCTGCTGCTGTTCGTTTAGGTAGAGTCCATGTAGCACCGCCTGATCAGTCAGTTGGTGCGCCAATCGAACAGTTTGTTGAACGGTAGTGGGATTAGCGGATGTAACTTATCCTTGAATCTGAGGTACCAACCCTCCAATGCACCTTTCGATCCATTTGCTAGGCGGAGTTGCCATGTGAGGTAAGAGTCTTGCCAGTTCATGAGATCGGGTAGTGAATTCCTCGATATCAGATCCTTCCATCTTGAGGTGCCAGTATTCGTCCTCAAGTTTTTGCACCTCGTTGCGAGGGCAATACTCCTCCTACAACAATGTTTTGAATCCGTTCCAAGTAAGGGCATTGGCCACACCCATGCCTAAAGTCTTTACGTTAGAGTTCCACCATGTCAGTACTGGACCCTCCAATGTACCTGTAGCATATTTGACCTTGTTCTCCTCGGAACAATTGCCCATTGCAAACACTGATTCAGACTTCTCAATCCATCGAAGAAGCCCAACAGCTCCTTTTGATCCTTTAAAATGATGTGGTTCGCAGTCCAATAATGTCTTGAACGTACACACTGGTGGGTTTAAAAGTCCCCCCAATGGACCATGTGGTCCTGTCTGATGTGTATGTGTGTAATTTGCAATGGCCTTGGCGATCCTAGTGTTGATAAGTGCATCAAGTTCTGCTGCAGTCACGTTAACGTTTTCGCCGGCCATAATCTTCACATTTACAAATATACATAATGAGTCTACATTCTCAAATTGGCTCAACTCTTCTTCCATGGAAATTTTTAACGACCGAATAGGAAATGGTGCACAACCGAACAGGTGAACAAGGGATTGACGAACATGCGAATAGGGGTGCACAAGGGAACATGCGAACAGGGCTGAGGGCACTCGAATCTCAACGAGGGCGGTGGGGATTGACCAATGTTGGGTTAATAGGTTCTACGGTGTTTCAATTTCAAAAATGGAGAAATCAAAGAGACGAAGTGACGATTCATGATCAATGATGCCCTAATTTCTCTTATGAATCATGAATTTGTGATGAGCTGTGCCTATTCGCCTACAAGGGAATGACGGGAATTCTTCCAAATTCCAATGGGATAATGGATTTCTTAGTTTGCCCGCCCTTTTTCTTTTCTATTTTAAGGCTTCAAGCTCAATGGCCCGTCCAATATAGTAATATACATAAGCCCATTTGATTTTTTTGGGGGCCCTAGGCAGGGGCCTAGAATCCTATGCCCATTGGGCCGGCCCTGAACTAAACATGAATAACACTAGTAGAATGCATAACAAAGGTATTGGGATTTAGTTCAAAGTTGCAAAAAATCTTCAACATGTTATGAAATTCGTTTCTTTTATTATCTGATATTAGGTTTAGAGTCTTTAGACAATAATGAAAGTACAACTTTAGTTTAAAGTTATATGTATGTCACATGTTGGTGCTTTCTGTGAAAGGCAAGCACATAACTTGATGTTAAATTCCTCAAATTTTAAAAATATAATGCAGAACAATGTAACCTTTTTTATGTTAATTTAAATCTTGAATGGATTGTTCCGATTGGTATAACGACAATCTGTATCATGGAACAGGTTTCTATGCTCACGTTCGGCTCCATTGTTTTCACGCCGGTGAATGGACCGATTCAGTGCAAACAAAATGACGGTATAATATTACAATAACAAAAAAGAAAACATATTTTATCTCCGATTTCAAGTTAACTAGGTTTTTCCTCCCAGGTTATTACAGTAAGCTCGTGACTACATGTATTATATATCATTTGCAAAATCTTAAGTTATATGGCAAAATCAAATCTCTAATCACGAACTTTATATACGTTTTTCACAAAAAACATAAAATCATACAAAATCCACACAAATATGTTACAAAAATAATCGAAAGAATTACTCACAAAATCATTCTCACCATCAACCAATCAATTGAGTTAAAACAAAAACCCAAATCTCAAAACAAATATCTTAAATTTAATAAAAAATCCAAATTTCTTAGTAAATATTTCAAAATTTAATGTTATTATCTCTGTTTACTACTTCTTAAAATTAAATAAAACTTCTTGTGGTCCAAGATGTGTACTATTCAATTTTATGGACCATGTTTTTTACCATATATAAGTATTCACATTATACAATCCTTATACATAATATTTTTACTATTCAATATAATAACATATATTTACTATTCATTTTTATTTGTTAATATAATATACTAGGTTTAATTACATGCACATTGCGGCGGGTTATCATAGTACACTCCCATGAATACGTGTTATATATCATTTGAAGAAGCATAAGTTACATATCAATATCAAATCTTTTATCACGAACTCTATGCAAATTTTTCGTAAAAACATAAAGTTATACAAAATCCTCACATACATTTAAAAAAAATAGAAAAAATTACTCACAAAATTCGTCTCGCCGGTAACAAATCGTTTGAATTAAAACAAAAACCCAAATCTTGAAGCAAAATTTTCAAATTTAAGAAAAAACACAAATTTCTAAGCAAATATCTTAAAATTAATACCCTTATCAAGATTTACTACTTTTCAAAGTAAAAAAATTTCTGATGTTCCAGGTCTAAATTTTCAAAAGATCCATATGGTAAGATGGTGTATTCCTCAATCAAGTGGTTGTGGGTTTAAAGCATGTGGAAAGCAGGTGTTGTGGTTTAAGAGTAGAGTGTTTGTGTGTTCTCTTGGTTAACAAAAATGTTATTCACACTATCATAGAGTAAATAATTTACGCACAAAGAAATTTTGTTTTTTCATTTATTTTTTTTTTGTTTTTTTCATCTAAGAATGAAAGCAAGAATTATTGCAATCTACTTATTTCGTTATGGAGGACATGAGTGTTGTCACTCACTCTGTAGACACATGCTATTGAGTGAGATTTGTCTGTTGGATAGTTATTTCATTGCACAATGGGTGAAGATTGTGACCCAAAGTACATCTATATAAAAAAACACGATTGGAAGCCTCAATCTCGAATTTTCCACATGTAATCAACGAATTTGGAAGCTAGGTTTGAAGTTCTTCTCTTATCTTCTTCTTTGGCTCTTCCACGTATCACACACATACACAAGGGAATGAGATTTTGACCAAGTCAAGGTCTCTTATCTCCCTTTTAAACCATCTTTGCCTAGTTGGAAATTTCAGCCCCTCAAACTTTTAAACTAGTTAACTCACTTAACCAACCTATTGAAGTTAGTCACTGGTTAATCATGATACCCCAAATGTTATTATATGTGACGCCCCGATCCCGGACTCCCGAGATGGCGCCACTGACAACGGTTGGAATTTATCCAGAACACAAAGTTATACAAATTTAAAAGGCAAAGAAATGAAACAAAAATTTAACTTATTTTATTAATATGTATTTACATCCAAGAAAAGAACTACAATATAGTAGGTTCAAACTAAGCCAGTACAAAATTCCTTAGACAAGCCTTCCTTATGCCAGTTATGCCTTAGCCTTCCCTTTGCTACACGAGGCATTATTCCTCCCTGATATGCATACTCAAACAAGTCAGTTAAAACTGGTGAGTTATAAGTTATACAAACCATAGTCCATAAACATTTACACGCATAAAATAAGTTCATCAATCATTATGAATAAATTGCACAGTATCAAAAATAACCACAATAATACCAACTATGCATTCCCTACTAAAGCACTGTCCCCGAGGTCAGCACCCTCTGAAGTGATCGTCACCACTTATTCAGGCCCTGTTATAAATCGTCATGACAGTCTTATTCTAAGTAGCGCTTAATGCAAAGGCTATTATAATGGGTTTGAAAACCAATTTAAAAAAAATATTTTATGTACACCCTTATTCAAAAACATTTTTACTGCTACACGTAGTACCAAAACAGTTCTCAGCACCGCAACGCTCAACTGTTGCCCAACCGCAGCTGGGACTTCAAAACCACCTTTTCTGCTCGACCTCAACCGAGACTTTCAAAATCATTTATTGCTCAACCATATTTGAAACTTAAAACACTTTTTAACCAAACACAGCCGGGTTAAAATCATTTTCACAAACTAGTTTTATAGCATGCATAACAACCCTAAATGATAAAACATTTAAAATAGGGCTACGAAGATCGAACTCACCTGACTTGTATAATACTTGATTGATATAACCTCGATCTTCTAGCTTGATTCCACGTAATCACAGATCTCCTAATATCACAAATATCCTAGAGGAAGCATTACATGAGCAATACTACTAATTTGGGTTTCTAATTAAGCAGCACAACGACTAATGTTAAGTTATCCTTTATATGAGTGTTTAGCTCGTTTCATTAACCACGAGGTAATATGTATATAAACATCTTATAATAACTTTCTTAACATGTTATCATACCCTTTGGATAAGTCTTGTGTTATCTAGGGAAGATAACTTAACTGAACGAAAGCTTTAAAGACTTACCTCTTGATAAACGAGCAGAGCTTTGTTTAACGTTCTCATAGCGTTCCGAGCATAATCCAAGCTTCGCCAACACTTATATAATTTCAAAGGAGGCTTAGAGGGGTATTTTGGTTGAGAGAAAAGTATGGTGTTTGAAAGGAATACGAAAAAATGAACAGGTGACGTCTATTTACAGGAACTGGCTCGCAAATCGAGGCACCAGGGCTGTGACACATCGCCGGACACGTGGTGATCTCTTGGGACACGTGGCATATCTCCTTGACACTTGTCAGGGCCTGTTGACACGTTTCATGGCTGCTTGACACGTGTCATGGCAGCTAGACACGCCATCTGTCACGCACTGTGCGGTTGAAACTTGTTTTCGTGATTCCCGCTTCATACGAACTCCGTTTTGCGCACCGTTTTCACCCACGTTCATGATTTTCAGATACCTATCTAATCATATAAATTTCATAACCTGAATCCATGGTGAAATTTGAGGTCTACTTATTATGATCGTTTTAACTACTTGGTTATCTTTCGTTCTGTGCATTGTTTGCACATTCTGCTTTCACTCAAACTAATCATTTTTAAATAACGTATCTATTGTGAGTATGACTTATTTATCTCCTAGAAAAATTACCATAGTCATATTCTCTGATGTATTTTATATATCAAAAGCTTTGAATTTGTACTGATTACATTTGTCGTATTATAGGGTTAAAGTAAAATTAATACACCATTCACAAAAGAAAATTCATTGCATATCAAGAATGAGTTACATGAAAATCAGGATGTTACAAGTCTACCCCCCTTAAAGAAGGTTTCGTCCTTGAAACCTCATCATTCATTAACAAGAAAGGATAGAGTTTCCTTATCTCATCCTTAGCTTCCCATGTAGCCTCAGATCCTTTTCGTTGCTCCTATTGCACTTTAACCTGTTTGACGACTTTGTTACGTAATCTTTTCTCCAACCAGTCAAGTATTGCGACAGGTCTCTTAACTTAATTCAACTTGTCATCAACTACAATATCGTCCAAAGGTATATGTGAAGTTTCGTCTGCCAAACATTTTCTCAAACGTGGCACATGAAAAGTTGGACGTATTCCATTCAATTCCTGAGGCAAATCCAACCGATAGGAAACTTCTCCTACTCGGGCCAATATTTGAAAAGGTCCTATATACCTTGGACTTAGCTTGCCCCTTTTCTAAAATCGTATAATTCCTTTCCATGGAGAGACCTTTAACAAAACATAGTCTCCCACTTGAAATTCAATCGGCCTTCTTCTTTTATCAGCATACGATTTCTGTCTATCTTGAGTTGTCTTTAAACGGGTTTTAATTTGTTCCCATTCTTCTGTCAAGGTTTGTACAATAGTCTTTTTCCCATATCCTTTTCCCCTATTCCACACCAGCATATTGGGGTATTTCATAGGGAGGCATACCAATGCTTGAATGGTAGCTATTGTTATACGAGAATTCAGCTAGAGGTAAGTGACTATCCCAACTTCCTCCAAAATCGATTACACATGCACGTAACATATCCTCAAGAGTTTGAATGGTTCGTTCACTCTGACTATCTGTTTGAGGATGATATGTTGTGCTGATTAGTAATTTCATTCCCAACTCAGCATGAAACTTTTTCCAAAATCACGACGTAAATCGTGTTTCTCTATCCGAGACAATTGATATTGGTACCCATGTCGTGCAACAATTTCCTTGATAAATAACGACTACCCATATGGTATCATGTCACACCCCCACCTCTTGTCACCCGATAATGTCACTTGTTGTTGTAATGTGTTGCGGAAGCTTGGTGGTGAAGTCACCGAGAGGGGGTGGGACTTTCAATGTGGTTGTATCAAAACACATACATGGCATGCTAAACATAAGTTATATTACATGATATGTTAAAACTTCAACATTTGTGTTACATTCATCCATAGTCAAAGGTTTCCTAATGTGTGATCTTCTTGTGCTCACATTCGTTTCTTTTGTTATTCACTGTTCACCTGAAATTGGTTTTTGTAATGTAAAAGATCAGCAATTTCAGGTGAACAGTGAATAACAAAAAAAACTAGGTGAGGATGCACAACAAGATCACACATTAGGAAACCTTTGACTATGGATGAATGTAACACAAATTTTGAAGTTTTAACATATCATGTAATATAACTTATATTTAGCATGCCATGTATGCGTTTTGATACAACCACAGTGAAAGTCCTACCCCCTCTCGGTGACTTCACCACCAAGCTTCCGCAACACATTACAACAACAAGTGACATTATCGGGTGACAAGAGGTTGGTATCATAGCCAATGGTTATAGGGAATTAGGTTGACTTAAAAACCTAGTCTATAGCCTCAGGCTCGTATAGTAACACAGAGTGCAATTACACGCGTATTTTACAAAAGTACTTATTATTACTATGTACTACAAACAGATTACTGATACGATTTCAAAACTTTCATACAAAGATTTTGAGGTCACTTAAAGAATGCATTGTGGAGGTTATACCTCGAATTCTCATTAATGCCACTTATTCGGTTCTAGTTCCTCTGACAGTGATTTTTCTGAATCTCCTCACCTAGCAGCTAGTACAACTGTGTCACGTGTATCTGCTACTCTTTACAACATCGATCACTTGTCAGGTAACCACATGTATCTGTTGATGATGTTGCTTATGCCTGTTGTGGGAAGGATCATATTGTATCAAGATACCCTCCACCACCTAGACAGTACCTTATATGGGGTCATCTAGCTACACGTGACCTATCCCATCTTAATTACGAGCAAGGAGAGTCCTCGGCACAGGTCAAGCTATGAGCCTGACTACAGAGGGTTACAACAAATCTCCAAGATATGCAAGATCAGTTGCAGAGGACTCACAAGCGATTATACGGGGCTTATACCACAATCCAGGAGACTCATGCTTTGCTGGAACATGTCTGTACCGCCCAACAGAGCCGTAATGAGTAATTGACTGCCATGGAGGCTGATTCGATATCCTAGAGGAGGGTTCTGGAAGACAGGGTACACGGATTGGCGAAGGTGATGCAGAAGCAGCACACAAAATTTATGATTCAGCTGACAAGGTTGTATTAGTTGTTGATGGGTGCAGTTGCAATAGCAGCCTTTGCAGTTTTAGTTGCATGCCTACCTTTCTTTGGAAAGTAATACTAATGGTGGATTCCATGACAATACAACAGTTTATACCGGACGAGTCATATGATTGTGAGAAACAGTGTGAGTACAGTAGGATAGTATATCTGGGAGTGGTGATGGAAGTATTAGTAGTAGGATATCAAACAGACGTAATCGAGTGATTTTCTATATATGTATAACTAACTCGACATACTCCTTGACGTAAATCAAAGATAATTTTAGTGTTACTTATTATTTAAACATATTTAATTATGCGTATTGAAGCCTGTTTAACTTGGGTTAACCTAGAATAATCAGGTAGTGCTGTTTACAAGTATGAGTGGCCAGCGTAATTGAAACCTGCAACACATGTGCGTTTTTGGTGAACCTCAAGCTCAGCAAAAAAAATAACATAACAAACAGAACGAAGTAAAATAATTCAACTATATATATATATATGTATGTATGGTGTGAGCGCAAGGGCACGATCTTGATATATCGAAGGGGTGGTGGGTTGGTGGCTGGGCATTATGCCCTACATATACCGTATACATAAACTACCTTTGGTATGTTGGGAAAGTGTCAGTGCATAAGTAGTGGTGATTTCATGTGTCCATGACAGAGGTGAGTATCAAAAACATATTCAATTTCAAATAACAGACTACATGTGTATCATGTGAAATTACAAAACATATTCAATTTCAGATAACAGACTACATGTGTATCATGTGGAATAAAACATATTCAATTTCAGATAACAGACTACATGTGTATCATGTGGAATTACAAAACATATTCAATTTCAAATAACAGACTACATGTGTATCATGTGGGATTACAAACATATCAATTTCAAATAACAAGTCATGTGTGTATGGTGAGTAAGCGCAAGGGCACGATCGTGATATATCGAAGGGGTGGTGGGTTGGTGGCTGGGCATTATGCCCTACCTATACCCTATACATAAACTACCTTTGGTATGTTAGGAAAGTGTCAGTGCGTGAGTAGTGGTGATTTCATGTGTCCATGACCGATTTCACATATTCATGGGTTCTGATGATTTGATTTCTTACTTGTCTGTAAGAGGACGAGCATTATTTCAAATTAAATTCTAAGAGTTCCCATATTCCAAATCCTTGTGTGATCATGGGATGACAAGTAACAATTACATATTTTAGGGCATATTTCAATTAAATTTGATCATGCCTCCTATGAGCAGACAACTGAATCAAGATACCCTTTTAGCAGGAGTTAATATCAATACACCACTAAGAGAAACAAACATTAACCCAACTAATGGTGGTATTAACTCTATAGAAGCTGACATAGCCAGAGTTTTTAACAACTGGCGGCTATAATTCCTACCTTGGTAATTCAGCTTTAGCAACAAATACCTTTGGGTTTTGTAGAGGAAATACATTAATACAAACATATCGAGACTTAATGAAACTTAACATGTGTAACAGTATAACTGAACATATCTGTATCATAACTTAACATATCTAAATAACAGAAGTAACAATGTCAGTGTCACAATGCCATGCTGCTAAGTGATACTAGAACACATCTGTTAGATAACAAAAATACATTGTCTAACTATGAGTATCAACATGATAGTACACATTTTACCTATGTGACTATGCATACCCGAATCTGTGTAACAAAACATATCTGTGTAGTTATACAGTATCTTTTGTGTGACAGCATGTATCTGAATATCAAATACAACACTTCAGTACAATTGTGCATAACTAAATCTGTGTGACTGAATGTGCTCATATCTAAGTGTTCTTGTTCAAGCAATTATGATTTTAAGTCATTGGTATGTAATCAGAATATACCTCTTAAATGTGGTCGACCTTATAAGAACACTACAAATCAAGAGACAAATACAGATCCACCTGCGAGTGGATCAAATCTGAGCAAAAATGATATAGCTCGGATTGTACATGAACAAATGGCTGTAATTATTCTGGGTATGTTAGCCCGATATCAGTAGAACATAGCTTTTGGCTCAGGTGGAGGTTATACTGAGCACAATGCAACCGGTGGGTGTATGGAAGCTAATACTACCATCGGTACAAACATAACTGTCCCAAATCCTCCATACCATGGAGGTACATACAAATACTTTGTGTCCTTCAACCTTCTGAGTTTACAGGAAAGGAAGGAGCTGCAAGATTGCTAAAGTGGATTGAGGAAATGGAAACAAAATGGAAATCAATCAATGCTTAAAGGAGCATAAAGTGCCTTATGATACCTGCTCTCTTTAAGACACGACTTTAACATGGTGAAATACCCAAGTGAAAACATTGGGTACAACCATTGTTGATGTGATGGGCTGGAATGAACTCAATACTTTGATTATTTCAGTTAATTGTCCAATCACTGAAATCTAGAAACTGCAAAAAGAATTCTGGCATCAATCTATGATTGGTGCAGATTGTTGAAATATACCAATAGATTTCATGACCTCACATGCTTACTCCCTAACATGTTTCCTACTGAGTATCCTCAGTTGATAAATACATTAATGACTTGGTGATGAGATAGTAAGGGGTGGTACCATATCAAAGTAGGATGAAAAAAGTCTCAGTCGTACCAATATGAATACCTTAGCAGTACAAAGGGCATTAAACAAAAATGGTCTGAAAAAGACAAACAAAGAACTTCAGAAGAAACCAGTCGCAATGTACCAACTTGTCACACCCCCAAATTCACACTCGTGGTATGAGTCCACATGGGTGTGACGTGGCCAGAATCACAGCTCATGGTCATATAGAACAACTCTATATGCGATTCAAATACATTGTTTGACATAAAAGTAACAAAATAGTTTGCAGCGGAAAACATATAATATTGCAGCGAAAAATAATAAGTTTACATATGCAGCGGAAATAATAAGTGTTAGACACTATGCTGTTTAATACAATACATATTTAGAAATTGTTTGATCAAAAGACATATTATGAATGCAAGCGGATCCTATGCTCGGTTCCCTATTGTGCATTCCTGATTCCCATACTCCTGTCAGTTACCTGAGAATACAAGTTTAATAAAAAGTGTCAACACAATGGTTGGTGAGTTCACAGGTTTTGATATATACATAGTAATAGAAAACATGTGTCATGCTGTTTATCATAATGTTAGTACCGAGCCCTAGGCTCCAAGTGTCAGTGCGTCACTACCCAACTAGACTTGTTTGTCCTTGCCTCCGCTATGTCTCGTAATTACATAGCAAGTTAGGTCAGAGTTTCACGGGTTATGACCTCCAGTCAAAATTGTCCCCCGTGGGGTTAGTCACACCCAAACGGATCCATTCAAGCCTACCACGTTGTTCGTACATTAACGGTAAGACTTTGTGAGGGCTTGTTACGAGTTCAACACTTAATGTTTGTCTAATAAACCAGCATACACATAAAATGTTTGTACAATAGTAATGTTTGACTCGATTCAACTAGTATTCTCCCCCTATTTGAAAAGTTTGAAAAGAGTAAAGAGGGGCCGTAAACTCACCTTAGTGACGTTCGGAAATAAATGCGTAAGCTCCTCGTGTAGAAAGCGTGTCGGTCACCGGTCACCTATATCGTATACCATACGTGAGTTCGTGTAAGCGACCGTGCTCGTGTTCGTGCCAGTGCTCGTGTTTGTGCTCAACAACCCTCGGTTTGACCGTGTTTGCTCGTGTCGGTCCACATTGACCGTGTTTGCTCATGTTGGTCCACATTGACCGTGTTTGACCGTGTCAAGTCAACGACCCGTTGGTGAACCGTGTGTCGGTTTTGAATCGTGTAACATTCGTGTAAGTGCTTGTCTGGATAGGGTGGCTGGATATGATTACATCTTGGTTTTATAAAGATTTGCCGTCTGACACCCATCGCGTACCGCCGAGAGAGCCCCAGATTCTCTCTGCATACCTCGTTGGATTTCGGGATTCAAATTCTCCTGAAACTCGTCGCGTACCGCTATGGGGCCTCTTGAGGGCCATCGTGTACCGCGATGGGTCCCTGGAGAGCCCAATAGGCCCAATTTCAATGGTTTGATCCGTTCGTCGTCGTTTTCACGCTTACGAACTATCGTTTGGCCTCGTTTGAACTTCCAAGTTCAATGTTCGAGTGTTTCGTGAGGTTTCGAGTGTTTTGTTACACGATGTGCTAAACGTTCACCAACGTTCGTGTGTTTTGACACGTGTGTGCGGTTTCTTGATAATTCCTCGAATTATCTTGTTGTGTGTCAGTGTTCGTACTGTCGTGCCACATGTCACACTAAATTAAACTAATTCTAGTGCCACGTGCACAAATAATCAATTAAATAAACATTTAAATAAAATAGAAGTTGACCTGTAATTTACGGGGTGTCACATCATCCCCTTGTTAGAAAGAATTTCGTCCCGAAATTCAGCTTGCGTTGCCATTGTTTGTCTGTTCCGTGAACAGGTGTGGGTATTTATGTTTCATCTGATCTTCACGCTCCCACGTGAATTCCGGTCCGCGTCGCGAATTCCATCGCACTTTCACCATCGGTATCTTGCTGAGTTTGAGCTTCTTGATTTCCCGGTCCATAATTTCCACCGGTTCCTCAACGAAGTTCAGTTGTTCGTCGATCTGTATCTCCTTAAGAGGAATGACAAGTGCTTCATCAGATAAACACTTCTTGAGGTTTGAGATGTGAAATACGTTGTGTACACTGCTCAGCTCGTTTGGCAGACTTAGCTCATAGGCTACAGGGCCTATTCGTTTTGTGATCTCAAAAGGTCCAATATAACGAGGATTCAACTTCCCTCGCTTGCCAAACCGAATGACTCCTTTCCAGGGCGAGACCTTGAGCAACACTCTGTCTCCCACCTGGAATTCCAATGGTTTGCGTCGTTTGTCGGCGTAACTTTTCTGTTTGTCCTGAGCTGCTGCCATTCGCTTGCGTATCTGCACGATTTTCTCAGTTGTTTTGTGCACAAGCTCTGGGCCAGTCAGTTGGCTTTCTCCAACTTCCGCCCAACAGACAGGTGATCGACACTTACGTCCGTAAAGTGCCTAGAATGGTGCAGCTTGTATGCTCGTGTGGTAGCTGTTGTTGTACGAGAACTCAACTAGCGGTAGATGAGTCTCCCAGCTACTGCCAAAATCAATAACACATGCGCGGAGCATGTCCTCCAAGGTTTGTATGGTTCATTCGCTCTGCCCATCAGTCTGCGGGTGATAAGCGGTACTCATGTCCAATCTCGTGCCCAATGCCTTGTGCAGGGACTTCCAGAAGTGTGACGTGAATCGACTGTCACGATCAGAGATGATTGAGATTGGCACCCCATGTCGAGTGACCACTTCCTTTAGATAGATCTGAGTGAGTTTGTCCAACTTGTCAGTCTCCTTGATGGGTAGAAAGTGTGCAGACTTCCTTAGTCGGTCTACGATAACCCAGATGGTATCGCAGCCACTTGCTGTCTTAGGCAGTTTAGTTATGAAGTCCATGGAAATTTGTTCCCATTTTCACATCGGTATCTCAGGTTGCTGAAGTAGGCCTCATGGCTTCTGGTACTCAACCTTGACTTTTAAGCACGTTAAACACTTACTTACATAAGTTGCAATTTCAGCCTTCATGTTGGGCCACCAATAGGTCGTCTTCAGATCATGGTACATTTTGTCAGAGCCCGGATGTACAGAATACCGGCTCTTGTGTGCTTCATCCATCACCACGTTCCTCAATCCTCCGTGGTGTGGAATCCAGATCCGATCTATGAAGTAGTATGCTCTGTCGGCCTTCACCTCTAGATGTTTATCCATGCCGCGCAAGGATTCCTGAGTGAGTTTTTCGACCTTCAGAGCTTCCTGTTGAGCATTTCGGATCTGTTGCGGCAACTCAGAATGAATTGTAAGTTGTAGAGCACGCACGCGTTTTGTTGTTTCCTTCCGGCTCAACGCGTCGGCCACTACGTTTGCTTTACCGGGATGGTATTTGACAGCGCAATCATAATCGCCAATGAGTTTGACCCATCTTCGTTGTCTCATGTTTAGCTCTTTCTGGTCGAAGATGTGCTGCAGGCTCTTATGATCAGTAAAGATAGTGCATTTTGTGCCGTATAGGTAGTGTCGCCAGATCTTCAAGTCAAACACCACGACTCCCAACTCAAGATCATGAGTTGTGTAGTTCTTCTTGTGCACCTTCAGTTGTTGTGATGCATATGCTATCACTTTCTCGCGTTGCATCTGCACGCAACCGAGTCCTTGTTTTGAAGCGTCGCAATACACTACGAAATCATCGCATCCTTCCGGTAAGGATATGATTCGTGCAGTGCATAGATTCTGCTTCAACAAGTTGAAAGCAGCTTCCTGTTTGTCTCCCCAATCGAATTTCTTGTCTTTATGAGTTAGGGATGTCAGTGATTGAGCGATTTTTGAAAATCCTTCGATGAATCGTCGGTAGTACCCTGCTAGTCCTAGGAATTGTCGCACCTCGGTCGGAGTCTTGGGAGCTTCCCAGTTCTTGATGGCTTCAATCTTGGTTGGGTCTACATGTATCCCCTTCTCGTTAACCACATGTCCAAGGAATTGGACTTCACGAATCCAAAAGTCACATTTTGAAAATTTCGCGTATAGCTGTTCGTTCTTCAGTAATTCCAAGACTAGCCTTAGATGTTCAGCATGTTCCTCCTGATTCTTTGAATAGATCAGTATATCGTCGATAAACACTATTACGAATTTGTCGAGATAAGGCTTGCACACCCTATTCATGAGGTCCATGAATACAACTCGTGCGTTGGTCAGTCCAAAGGGCATAACTAGAAATTCGTAGTGTCCGTATCGGGTTCTAAAGGCAGTCTTAGGAATATCGTCTTCCTGTATCCTCAGTTGATGGTAACCAAATCTTAAATCGATTTTTGAACAGTAGCTTGACCCTTGCAGTTGGTCAAACAGATCGTCTATTTGCGGTAACGGGTATCGATTCTTGATCGTCACCTTGTTCAGCTCCCTGTAGTCGATACACATACGGAATGATCCGTCCTTCTTCTTTACGAACAAGACCGGTGTTCCCCAAGGTGAGAAGCTCGGTCTGATAAATCCCTTATCTAATAGTTCCTGTAACTGGTTAGACAGTTCTTGCATCTCTGTTGGTGCTAATATGTATGGAGCCTTAGCAATAGGTGCTGCTCCAGGAGTGAGGTCTATCTGGAACTCGACATGTCGTTTCGGAGGTAGTCAAGGTAGATCTTCGGGAAATACTTCAGGGAAATCTCGGACTACGATGATGTCCTCAATCTTCCTTTCTTTCTTTGGTTGCTTCGTGATAAGGGCTAGTATAGCTACGTACCTTTTTGTATGTACTTGTTTGCCTTCATGCAAGACATAATGTTAAGTGGTATTCCCCGTCGTTCTCCCTGAATCGAGATCTGTTCTCCATTCGGCAACGTCACTCGTACAATCTTCTCGTTGCATACGATCTCAACTTGATTAGCGGATAACCAGTCCATTCCAACAACCACATCGAAACTCCCGAGAGTCACCGGCATCAAGTCGATTTCGAGCTTGTGATCTGCCAAAACCATGACGCATCCTCGAAAGACGTGTTGTGTTTCGATCAGTTTGTCGTCGGCTAACTCTACGGTATACTTATAGCCCAGTGGTGTTGGGATAATATCCAGTAATTTGCTAAACTCACTAGATATAAAGCTCCTATCGGCACCGGTATCAAATAATATACTAGCATATACATTATTTAAAAGAAACGTACTGGTCACGATGTTCGGGTCATCTTTGGCTTCCCCCGAGCCAATCACAAATGCTCGACCCTTTGCCGCTCCACCTCCGGCATTCTTTAGTTGAGGGCAATCCCTCCTCATGTGACCTAGCTTTCCACATTCATAACACCCCTTAAGAGTGTTCTGGTTGTTGTTCTGATTGTGGTTGAAGTTGCTGTTGTTGTTGTTGGGCAGCTTGGTTCTGCAGTCTTTGGCCATGTGGCCATGTCTTCCGCACTTAAGGCAACGGTACCTTTCGCATTGCCCAAAGTGGTGATAAGAACACCGGTTACATAGGGGGTATTTCCCCTCATAGACACCCTTCCCTTTATTGTCGGGTTGATTTGCGGTGAAAACTCTGGCTGGTGCAGACCTTTGTTGTTGTTGGTGAGATGGGTGAGACTGATGGTGGCTAGGTTCCCACTTCCTCTTGTGGCTTTCTTAAGGCTTCAGATGTTCGCCTCGTTTGGGTAGCTTGCCCTGAGCCACCGCTCGATAGGTCAGTTTGTGGGCCAGTCGGATTAACGGTTGGATGGTGGTGAGATCAGATGCAGTCACCATGCTCTGAATTTGTTCGGGCAGTCCACTGATGAACTGCTCGACCTTCTTGTATTCCGGCGTCACCATTGCCGGGCATAGCTTGCATAGCTCATGAAACCGAGTGCAGTACTGCTCGATTTCCGATCCGACCATCTTGAGTACCCAGAATTCAGCTTCCGACTTTCTGATTTCATCACGAGGACAGTTTTCCTCTTGCAGCAGTCTAGTGAAGTCAGCCCAGCTCATTGAGTTAGCTCCATCCAAACCCAGTGTTTGGACATGGGTGTTCCACCATGTGAGGGCTGGTCCCTCCAGAGTTCCGGTCGCATACTTGACCCGGTTTTCTTCAGCACATTCGCACTTGGCGAATACAGATTCAGCTTTTTCCACCCATCGGAGCATCCCAATAGCTCCTTCAGTCCCCTTAAACGTGTGAGGGTGACAATTCAGAAATGATTTGAATGAGCACCCCTTGTTGTTGCTCCCGTTCGATCCTGTTTGTCAGAAACCAATGTTGCGTGTTAGTAATCGTGTTAGCTACACTATGTTAATCGGGTTAAGCGGGTGTTAGTACTGTTGTTCGTTCCACTGGTTTCGCTATGTTGGCGACTTGCCTCGTATTCCTCAACGGTCAACCATCATCTTGATGGTTGCCGCACCGATCGGCTTCTTGCTTGCGCGCGTATGTGTTCCCCGTCCAACCATAGCGAGTTGCTATATGGAAAAGGGTAGAATGTTAGTCATCATATGTTAGAGTGTCAGCCAGAAGTCATGTTAGATGTTATGTTAGCAACAATCACAGTCAGGATGTACGATAAAACTTAATATCATTTCATTAATAGAAGCTTTGAAGTACAATGATTTTCAAAAGATACAATACTACCAAGTTCATATGAGCACATCCCGCTCGTCTAGGCAATACAAAATGAAATACAGAAATAAAATTATCTAACTAGTCCGAATCTATCGTGGAGTGCGAGTCCTCACTCTCGGCTGGCTCGTCATCTCCATCCTCCTCGGGATCCTCATCGAAATCACCCTCTTTGAGGTCCTTAGCCTCGAATTTTGGTTCCTCCTCGGGAGGTGGTTCCACGATGAATTGCTCCGCCTATGCATTGAGCATGGCGTCGCTGGCCTGAATCATGGCCTGATTCTCTTCGTTCGCGACTTCCGTCGCAGCTATGCGTCCGTCATGCTCCTGCATGATCTCAACGATCTGTCCATGCTGGCCCATCAACTGCGCCATCTGAATCCGCAGGGTCTCTATCTGCTCTTGCAGACTATCAACCCGCCCCTCAAGGCGCTGGTTATTCTCGCGAAGAACTCGGACTTCGTCCGACAAGTCTGTAAATCAGGAAATAAACCGGTCTGTAAACTCTGCAATTTCGAGGACGAAATTTTTCTAAGGGGGTAGAGTTATAATATCCGAAAATGAACAAAATAAATAAATACAGTTAAATAATAATCAGCATTAAAAAAATCTAAATTTAATTAAACTCTAGTTCCGATAATAGTTAACGAGTTAATAACCGAACCAATTAATTTAACAAACTTAGACCCGGTTATTATGAAAGAAAAATGATCTAATCATATACCCTAATTGTTATAATGATAGTTTATTTAATATCACTCGTATAATATCTTCAACTGTATCCAATCAAATTTGAATTTGATTTGAAAACTAACTCATACCTGAACCGTATTACAATTCGATTTAAGATACATACATACACTTAAAAAGTGATAATGATGATGATGATGATTATTATTATTATTATTATTATTATTATTATTATTATTATTATTATTATTATTATTATTATTATTATAATAGTTAGAATCTTGCCTTGTAAGATAATATAAACCGACTTCTATTATTAATTGATTATATATTAAAATAAAACACGCATCCATTGTTTCATCCTTGTATTCCATCGAGCTGCAAACCGCCACCACCATTTTTTTTACGGCCTGAACCACCACCACGTCTTAAGAAGTCGTAACCGGCGCACCACCGTTGTGATTTGAATCTTTTAACCGGTGGTAGACATTGTCTTGGTAAGATCTGGATCGCACCGCTTCAAAATAACCGCCGGAGGCCACCGATATCGACCGCCGTCATCGCCGAATACTCCATCACAAAGAACAACGACCAGACGGTTTACCGTTTATATTGACGTCGCCATCCCGATTACTGATTCGTCTTCGCGCTAGTGTAAAGGTAAGCTTTAAGCTATAACAATCAAGTCCGTTAATAATCCGTGATAATCTCCGGTTTTGAACCGAACACGTTAAACGTTTTGGTAGTTCTCAAACATAAAACTTTTCGAAACCAAATGAGAAATAATGTTAGATCACGAATTGAAATGAGTATATGTATATATATATATACCAGATTGTTGGTATGAAGGTTTTCACGTATATAATAATTGTTGAACAAACTTTGAAAGTTACTGAAATTTTCGAAGGCATAGAAATAAGAGGGAAGAAGATAGGAACCAGATTTGTAAAGACAAAGTAATAAACCAACAAAATATAATACAATTGTAATTGTAGTGCAATTGGTAGAAACTTGGGACGGAAGTCTGGGAGGTCTCAAGTTCGAGCTCCTCCCAGCTCATATTTTTGGCTATTATTTTCTATAGTGAACTCATATTTTTGGCTTTCCTTAAAAATAAATAATAAATAAACAACTTGATAACAATTAAAATTTGTTAGTTTAATTGGTTTGGATCCAAGAAATTGATTTTAAAGGTTTTAGGTTCAAAACCCTCCCAAGCGAGTTGTTAAGATTATTTTATGATTCTTATTCTTATTATTATTGTTATTATTATTATTATTGTAAATAAATAGTTATCAATTGTGTTTAACCGCTTAAGTCTAGAAAGCCTGATTCAGGAGGTCACGCGTTTGAATCCTATCCGAAACCATTTTTTTATTTAAATCGCTTAACTTGTAATTTTTCAAATCTAAAAATGGTTAAATCAAATATTAACGAATATTTACGAACGTTAATAAACAACTTTACAAAATAAACCAATTCGATCGGTTAAACTTTAAAAGATCTAAGTCACCAAAATATAACCGAATTCGTATACGAATCATAATCGGTTAAACTAACGTGAAATCACTCAAAAACACAGATTTCCGAGTCATCGTAGATTGGACTACATGTTTATTATCTGATTATCTGAGATAAAATTTTAAGGCTAAGGTACGGATTCTGTTTATTTAACTCATAGTATAAATTCTGTTGTCCGTTAATGTACGGATTTTATACCTTTACCTCATAGTATTTTCTGTTCTGTAAATTTGTTTCTGAAATCATTAAAGTTCATTTCTTATTATATTTTGAATTCTGATTGCCACGATATGATATCGTGTTTCTCTGTTTCGTTTATCATGCAATAGATCTAGATTATGTTGTACTCATTATTGCATGATCCAATTATGACTGAACTTGGTAGTCTATCTACCCTACTGAACTTCTGATCTGTTACCCGAGCATGCCCCTACCTGTAAGGATGACTACAGGCCCATTATGGCGGCAACCATAATGTGGAACCATCCGTGACGGTTAGTTGAGTTCACGGCGTCTCTATAAGTACTCTCATTGTACACTGTGCATATACTGAATTCTGGGGAGGCGTATGGACTGGTCCTAGGATATTTTAAACTGTACTTTCTGATTCTGGGGGATAGTGACGTGTATGCCAACACTAACTATCTCATGTGTCTGGTAAGCGGGAGTAGCTACCCGTGAACCTTACACTTTTGTATGTAGAGTCGGCTCGTGGTATATTCTGTAATGTTCTAATTATGGCTTAAAATATCACATGTGTTAATGTTTCTAAAAGATTATATTTTATAAAAGTCATTCTGTTCTGATCCTGTTTCTGACCACTATCTGGTTATATTTTCACTTGAAAATTTCCTATTTTTCACCACCTTCTGAATTTCTTTATTACTATTGTTCATCCGTTACTGAGCATTCTTTGGCTCAACCGTGTTTGTTTTTGTGGTGCTTATTTATTTTGTATAGGTAATCAAGGAATCCAGGAAGGGAAACTAAGAAGAGGGCGTTTAAGGATAATCAAGAACTTATCCAATTGAATAATGTAATAAAAGAATTATAAGATTTTATTTATATTTAGTTTGATTAATTAAGACTTAAATTATGTTTGGATATAAATTGTGGATCGTTGCATTAACTCTGACATCTGTATAAGTGACACGTCAGCCCTAATCAGGTTGGGGTGTCGCACCAAGTGTCAGTGCGTCACTACCGAACTAGACTTGTTTGTCCTTGCCTCCGCTATGTCTCGTAATTACATAGCAAGTTAGGTCAGAGTTTCACAGGTTATGACCTCCCGTCAAAATTGTGCCCCGTGGGGTTAGTCACACCCAAACGGATCCATTCAAGCCTACCACGTTGTTCGTACATTAACGGTAAGACTTTGTGAGGGCTTGTTACGAGTTCAACACTTAATGTTTGTCTAATAAACCAGCATACACATAAAATGTTTGTATAATAGTAATGTTTGACTCGATTCAACTACTATTCTCCCCCTATTTGAAAAGTTTGAAAAGAGTAAAGAGGAGCCGTAAACTCACCTTAGTGACGTTCGGAAATAAATGCGTAAGCTCCTCGTGTAGAAAGCGTGTCGGTCACCGGTCACCTATATCGTATACCATACGTGAGTTCGTGTAAGCGACCGTGCTAGTGTTCGTGCCAGTGCTCGTGTTTGTGCTCAACAACCCTCGGTTGTTCATGTTTGTCTGTGTCGGTCCACATTGACTGTGTTTGCTCATGTTGGTCCACATTTTCCGTGTTTGACCATGTTTGACCATGTTTGACCGTGTCAAGTCAACGACCCGTTGGTGAACCGTGTGTCGGTTGTGAATTGTGTAACATTCGTGTAAGCGCTCTTCGTGTGCAAAATGCGCAAGTCGCGTCTATGGACAACTTACTATTTATAGTAAGTTTCCGTTTATGGCAAGTTTCACAAAGCATCTCGATTTTAAAGTTCTAGCATGCTCGTTAAGTCCTACGTGATCATGTTAACACATAACACGTTGTCATGCGAAGCCAATTAAGCATATTAGTCACGTTTGCATACAAAAGTTTCCAAAAATGGAAAGTTTCTAATTCTAGCATGTGCGATATCGGAAACCATCTAACTTAGCATATAATCATCATATTAAAACATATTAAACCATTTAGCATATTCAAAACATACAAAACATTCATAAATCGATATTTTTAAAAATAAAGTTACTAAAAATAGTAACTATGTCAATTTACATAAAAATGATTATTCTAATCATACCTAAGCCATTTTCATGTCACAATTCATCATAATAATCCATTTAACATCATTTAAACACACTCAAATAGTCAAAATCACCATTTATCAATATTTGGTTCATAAAAGTTACTATATATAGTAACTTTGCTAAAAATGACCATAATCAATATTAAAATCACATTCTAAACATCAAAATCATCCTAATAACATTCTAATAGCAAATCCACATACATGCATGTCACTAATATCATCATTTTCATCATTTTGCAATTTAAAAGTTACCATTAATAAGAAGAAATCAATATAACCATATGTTAACCATTTTAACAACATTTAATCATGTGATATACTACCAATATCATCAAGTAATATATTTGAACCTTCAAAATCATCCCACATGCCATGGATCATACATGCATGTGGTTTTTCACTTGGTCATGACCAAATCATGACATTTCTACATACACAACCTCATAGATCGTCACAAATCATCATTTAGACTTCATAGATCATCAATAACAGTATATTTACAAGCAAATCCAGATTCAAATCATAGAAAAATTCGTGCATGTAACCTAGTGAGCTTGCATGTGGGTTTTAACCCTTGCATGTGTGTGTAATGATGTGTAGAGAGCATTTTAGCCATGGAACTACCTCAAATGATCCAAGAACTGATGAATGATGATGCTAGCATCCTCCAAGACCTCTGGATAGCTTGCTCTTAGCAGAAACAAAGAGGTGATGGTGGTGGTTTGTGCTCCAACGAGTACTCCAAGCTCTCTAGTGGTTCCTCTAAGCTTCCAAGGCTCAAAAATGGGTTTCAATGGCTTCTAACGGGGTTTTCAAATGAAGAAGACGAGTGATGAGTGGTTTGGACTCGAGAAATGAAATGTAGGGTGGCTGGATATGAATACATCTTGGTTTTATAAATATTTGTCGTCTGACACCCATCGCGTACCGCCGAGAGAGCCCCAGAATCTCTATGCGTACCGCGATGGATTTCGGGATTCAAATTCTCCCGAAACTCGTCGCATACCGCTATGGGGCCTTTTGAGGGCCATCGCGTACAGCGATGGGTCCCTGGAGAGCCCAATAGGCCCAATTTCAATGGTTTGATCCGTTCGTCGTAGTTTTCACACTTACGAGCTATCGTTTGGCCTCGTTTGAACTTCCAAGTTCAATGTTCGAGTGTTTCATGAGGTTTCGAGTGTTTTGTTACACGATGTGCTAAACGTTCACCAACGTTCGTGTGTTTTGACACGTGTGTGCGGTTTCTTGATAATTCCTCGAATTATCTTGTTGTGTGTCAGTGTTCGTACTGTCGTGCCACATGCACAAATAATCAATTAAATAAACATTTAAATAAAATAGAAGTTGACCTGGAATTTACGGGGTGTCACACAACTGTTAAGAGTTACGAGGCAACTGGTCAAGAGAAGAAAACTTATATAGGGATGACACTAAAGTGTAACAAATGTCATTTCATAACAATAGGCCGTGTCCTATTTGTGCAAACTGTAAACTAGTAGGGCACTATTCCAAATATTGTAACGTGCTGGTTGAGGAACCAAATCAAGCTCTATAACAACTACAATTAGAGCAAATAACATTATTCAAGGGTTTGCTTTGAATTTGAATGATCACCTCTTCAACATTCATCTTCTACCTATCAAACTTGAAGGCTTTGATGTCTTTATCAACAAGGATTGGCTTTCAAAGAATTAGGTGGAAGTAGTATGTCGGGACAAGGTTATCCGAGTCCCGTTATCTAACGATGACATACTTACAGTACAAGGTGAATGAGCTGGCAGGAAATTTGGGATCATACCATGTATGCAAGCTCAGAAATGTCTGAGGAAGAGTTATCAAGATTTTTTGGCAAGTGTGACAGAAAATAATCTCAGACAAAAACGTATCAAAGATATCCATGTAGTCTGAGATCACCCCGAATTCTTTCCTGATGACATGTCTGGATTACCCCTGGTAAGAAAACGTGAATTTCGTATCGACGTGCAACACCAGAAGCTAAATCCCTTATCGTCATGCAATGGTAGAAGTGGAAGAACTTCTAGACAAAGGTTTCATTGGACCTATTTTTTCACCTCGGGGAGCACCAGTTGTTCGACAAGAGGAAGGATGGATGATTCAGGGTGTGCATTGATTATAGGGAACTCGACAAGCTTACCATAAAAAATCGTTATCCTTTACCTCATATTGAAGATCTCTTTGACAAGCTCCAAGGGGCTACTTGTTTTCAAAAATCAATCTCAAATCAGGATACATCAATTATAAGTTCACAAGGATGATATTCCTGAAACTGATTTTCGAACCTAATATGGGCATTATGAGTTCTTGGTAATGCCATTTGGAGTAGCGAATGCACCTGCAATATCCATGGATTCGATGAACCGAGTATGTAGATCCTATCAGGATAAATTGTGATCGTGTTCATGATGATATCCTCATCTATTCCAAAAATTAGAAAGACCATGAATAACATCTAAACCAAATTCTTGTATTACTAAAACACGAAAAATTGTATACAAACTTTTCCAAATGCAAATTCGAACTACAGGGAGTCCAAATTCCTTGGACGTATAGTCAATGGAAAAGTATGCAAGTAAATCTGAGTAAGATTTATGCTGTGAACCAATGGTTAACACCTGTGACTCCAACATAAATATGACAATTCATAGGGTTGGCAGGTTATTATCGTTGAATTCATAAAGAATTCTTCTAAAATAGCCTCGCCTTTAAAAACCCTAACATAGTGTACTTTACTTCATGAACTGAGTATGGGTTCCTAATTTTGGCAATCTAGTTTAAATAATCTTAAATGAAGCCATAAGTCCAAATATTCCATTCCTCCAGGCACTAATAAGATGTATTATGATCTTCGTGATTATTACTAGTGGCTTGGTATGGAGAAAAACATTGCATTGTAAGTGAACAAATGTCTTACATGTCTGAAGGTAAAGGCAGAACATTAAAAACCTTCCGGTTTACTGCAACAACCCGAAATTCCCATGTGGAAATGGGAGAAAATTTCTATGGATTTCATTCGCGAAGTTACCTAGAACTTCGCGAAATCTTGATTCCATATGGGTTATTGTAGACAGATTAACAAAATCTGCTCATTTCTTACCTATTCGTGAAGATTATATTATGGATAGACTTGACAAACTATACATAGATGAAGTGGTAATGAGACATGGAGTACCTATCTCAATCATCTCTGATAGGGATAGTCGTTTCATGTTACGGTTTTGGTGTACCAAAAACTTACACGTGCATGGCTTATCATCCTTAAATGGATGGACAATCTGAGCGTACCAACCAAACTTTGGAGGATCTGCTTAGAAGCTGTGTGATTGATTTTGGTGATAGCTGGGATATTCATCTACCACTTGTTAAATTTTCATACCCTAACAACTATCATACAAGTATCAAATTTGCTTCATTTGAAGCATTGTATAGCCGTAAATGCAGATCTCTTGTCTGTTGGTTTGAAATCAGGAAAATTCAAATCATAGGCCTCGAATATATTGAAGAACTCACAGAAAAAATCATTGACCATACCTCTTGAAGAAGTTCAAATTGACGAAAAACTTCATTTCACAAAAGAACATGTAGAGGTTATGAGTTGCACTATCAAGAAACTTAAACGAAGTTGTTTACCAATTGTGAAAGTTAGGTGGAATTCCAAAAGTGGGCCTGAGCTCACTTGGGAACGTGAGGATCGCATGATGGAAAATATCCCCATCTATTCTCACACAAAGTTGATTCCAAATGAGTTCCGCTAAAATTTCGGGACAGAATTTCTCTAACCGGGGGGGGGGGAGAATGTGGCATTTCATACTTTGTTGCGAGGTAATTTCCTAAATTCATGAACTAAACATTTTAATTAAATCATGATTGAATATGTATATACATGTGAATCTGTGTATATATGTAAGGAAATTACAAGATGAAACAAACTACAAAAGACATTACGCAGAATTGTCGAATTACGCAAAATTTCGATAATAATGACCAACAGCCAAATCCAAAGTTCGAAACTAAATTAATATTAATTATATAATGAATTGAAGTGAAATAAGTGATAACATAACAAAATCAAAGAATCCCAAAGTTCGATAAGACAAATTGCGAAAATCTGCGAAAAGGCAATTCGGTATGCGTAATTGGCAAATTCATGAAAACGAGAACTTCCTAATCACATTACAATCATAATGTGATGTAATTAGAAGCATGACAATGAGAGTCGATTATTATTATTAGCAATTCCTGAAGTTACGCGCGAAAAAGCCGAAAAAACGATCGCGAAAATGGCAAAACCAACAAAAACCATTTAAAAACCCTTGAACCCCTTTCACATTTGGACTCTAGGATATGGTTTACAGATATTTTAATTGAAATATCTAACCCAAACTTGCAGAAGAAGTTAATTCAATATTAAAGCTTGAATGTTGACTTTTGGGTCAGATGTCACACCCTTCTTTCTCCCCAACTCCTCCCAAATCCGACCAGAACCATTTACCAACTTGCAGAAGCTTGAAACATCATCCAAGTGACAATTCTAAGCAATCCCAACTGGGAAGCAAGGCCAAGATCAAGAGAATCCAAGAAACCAACCTTCAAAGTTGATTTTTGGTGAGTTTTTCCACTCCAAACTTGAATCAGTGAATTCTAAACTCAATTCTTAGTTTTAATAGCTTCATATGACTTAAATAAACATGATGGAATGATTGGTGAGGTTTGGAAACCATCAGATCTTGAAAACCCATTAAAAGGGCATTTTTGTCCAAAACACAGATTTTTCAAAGTGGTCCAAATCAAGATTTTTCTTCACCAAACTCTAGATATATGTTAAAAACTAGGATCTGGAAATTTTCGCTCGAAAAAAGTACAAAAAAGTCGAGTTTGGCGCACAAAAACTTTGGATGGCATACTGATGGGCGCAGCGGCTTGGGCGTTTTGCGTCAGAACCCTAATTTTGTCCGTTTTACGTTCTATCCATTTTCGATATAATGGACATATTTTGAATCGATTTCGAGTTTCGGACTCGATTTCACGAACCGTTTTGCAATCCGGTGACCCGATTTTTATCTGATTTCTGATTAACACTCCGGTTTCAACACATAACTTAATTTAAGCATTGCTTTTCAATACGAAAACATATTCTCAATCGATTTCGCGTTTCGGACTCGATTTCGCAAACCATTTTGCAATCCGATGACCCAATTTTTATCTGATTTCTGATTAAAACTCCGGTTTCAATACAGGACTTAATTTAAGCATTGAAATTCAATACGAAAACATATTCTCAATCGATTTCGCATTACGAACTTGATTTTGCAATCAATTTTATAATCCGAAAACCCTATTTTTGATCTGAAAATCGATTGAGATTTTGGTTTTAACAACAGAATGCAATTATCATTAATTTACAATCAAATGAGCATAAGAACTCAATTACTAAACAAAATCAGTGATTTTAACATTACAAATTAACTGATAACCTTATTACATTGATAATGAATAAATACGTGATTCAGAATCAGTTTGATGAATTGAATTACATTATCCTTGATATTTAATATCAAGGAATGTTCTACATTAGTTGGCTACATGGCTACATTAGTTGTTGTGGTGATGAGCGTACCGGTGCTCGTGATGATTTTAGTACAGATTTATGAAAGGATTTGAGCGACTACCGTCAGAGATTTATTAGTTTTATTTTGTTCATTTGAAACCTTATGTTTTTTTATGTTCCTGGTTATTTTGAGACTTAATATTTCATCATGTTTCTCTTTTATCGTTCATGTAGTGACTTAAAAGGTTGAATTTTCCTTTTAGGAATTTTCAATCTTATCATTTTTATATTATTGGAGCTTTTATTTGAATTGGTGTGATGTGTATTTAATGTGGTTACATTGAATGTCATGTCTGATCAATTAAATGTTATGTACTCATATGTATTCGTTATTTAAGTGTTATATTACCTCGAACATAGCTAACTATCATAGACGGGGACTAAAACCTTTATGAGCTTATACTCATTACATCAATTTCGTGTAGAATCATGAGACCAAGGAGAGTTAATCAGGGCAACAACAACGTTGGCCAGGGCAACAACAACGTTGGCCAGGGCAACAACAACGTTGGCCAGGGCAACAACAACGTTGGCCAGGGCAACAACAACGTTGGCCAGGGCAACAACAACGTTGACCAAAATCAGGACATTCAAGATCTTATTGACCAACATATCAATGCAGCTCTTCCTAATATTATTACTCAAATGAGTAACCGACTCTTCAATGTTGGTAACAATAACAAAAACCGTGGAGGGAATAACAACAACCATGGAGGGAATAACAACAACAATCATGGGACAGGTAACAACAACAATGGTGATAACAACAATCATGAGAAAGTCCACCACAATGTGGAAGGGGGTGGAGTTGGAAATGCTGCTAGGCGTGGTTGCACCTATAAGGAGTTTATGGCATGCAAGCCTAAGGACTTCTATGTCAATGAGGGTGCTGTCGGATTACTAAGTTGGATAGAGAGAATGGAAGCAGTGATTGATATCAGTGACTGTGCGGATCGGAACAAGATTAAGTTTGCTGCGGGGACATTTCAAGGAAAGGCCTTAACTTGGTGGAACACACAGGTGCAAGCTAGAGGACGGGAAGCATCTATGGGTATGACATGGGCGGAGTTTACTGAATTGCTTATTCGGGAATATTGTCTAAGGAATGAGATCCAAAAGATAGAACATGAATTCTGGAATTTAACCATGATTCCACCAGAAATTGCTAAGTATGTGGATAGGTTCCATGAATTAGCAAAGATGGTGCCACATTTGGTGACGCCAGAACCAAAGAGGATTGAACGTTTCATATGAGGTTTAGTACCACAAATCAGAGGAATGGTGCAATATGCAAGCCCAACTACACTTCAAGCAGACATTCATCTATCTTTCATACTAACAGATGATATGCTTAGGACGAGCGTATTTGTAAAAGCAAATTCTAAGGACAAGAGGAAGAATCAAGATAATGGGAACAAATCAGAAGGTGTGGTTGACAAGAAGGCCAAAAATGTTAAGAATTATGTGGCCAACACTCAATCTCAAAAACCCTACTCTAGACCTCACCCAAAGTGAAATAAATGCAATTATCATCACCCAATCCTAGGAAATTGTTTTATTTGTTACAATTGCCACCGTCCCGGTCACATTGCTAGGTACCGTCGGGCAGGAAACATCAAGAACCCTCTGCCGGTTAATGCAGTGCATCCTACGGGAAATCAAAGGGCGCGCTACCAATGTGGGAGTACCAATCATTTTCGCAACACTTGCCCTCAACTTAACCGAGCACCTGAGAATGATAGAAACTAACCACCAGCAATTGAGGGTAATCCGGCTCAAGGCAATGCGGGGAATCAGGCATGAGGAAGAGCCTTTGTTATTGGCAATAATGATGCATGTCAAGACCCAAATGTTGTCACTGGTATGTTCCTTCTAAACAACCTTTATGTTACGGTGTTGTTTGATACTGGTGCAGAAAATTGTTTTATCTCTACCCAGTTTGCCCCATTGCTTGGATTAGAATCGAGTAAGCTTGATACAAAGTATAGTGTAGAACTAGCTAATGGTAGGCTAGTTGAGACAAATGTCATAATTAGAGGTTGTACTCTTCAATTAGAAGCTTACATGTTCGACATAGATCTTATCCCTTTTAAGCTCAGAAGCTTTAATATAGTAGTAGGCATGGATTGGTTGACTAAAAATAGAGCTGAAATTATTTGTCATAAAAAAGTTGTGCGGATCCCTCTTCCAAGTGGAGAAATACTCAACATTAGAGGAGAAAGACCGGGGAAAAAGTTAAGACTTATATCTTGTATGAAGGCACAGTAGTACCTAAGGAAACAATGTTGTGCATTTCTAGCACATGTAGTGGAAAAGAAATATGAGGAGAAGAAAATCCAAGATGTCCCAATCGTTCGTGACTATCCCGAAGTTTTCCCTCAAGACTTAAACGGATTACCACCTACCAGACAATTGGAGTTTCACATTGATCTTATTCCAGGAGCGACGCCTGTTGCCAAGGCCCCTTACCGTCTAACGCCATCGGAAATGCAGGAGTTATCCAATCAATTGCAAGAATTGTTAGATAAGGGATTTATCCGACCGAGTTTCTTGCCATAGGGAGCACCGGTCTTATTCGTTGAGTGCCATGGGGAGCACCGGTCTTATTCGTTAAGAAGAAAGATGGTACATTCCGAATGTGCATTGATTATCGTGAACTTAATAAGTTAACGACTAAGAATCGATATCCTCTTCCACGAATTGATGATCTCTTTGACCAACTGCAAGGAGCAAAACATTTCTCCAAGATCGATCTACGATCTGGATATCATCAATTGAGGGTTCACGAGGATGATATCTCTAAAACGGCATTTAGAACTCGTTATGGACATTACGAGTTTTTAGTTATGCCATTTGGGTTGACTAATGCACCAGCGGTATTCATGGATCTTATGAACCGTGTGTGCAAACCTTATCTGGATAAATTCGTGATTGTCTTCATAGATGACATTTTGATTTATTCACGAACCAGAGAAGACCATGAACAACACTTGAAACTGGTACTTGAGCTACTAGGGAAAGAAAAACTATATGCCAAATTTTCTAAGTGTGCCTTTTGGTTACAAGAAGTGCATTTTCTTGGTCATGTGGTAAATGCAAACGGAATTCATGTTGACCATAGTAAAATTGAAGCAATAAAGAATTGGGAAGCCCCGAAAACTCCCTCAGAGATTCGGTAGTTTCTGGGTTTAGTTGGTTATTATAGGCGATTTATTAAGAACTTCTTGAGAATTGCTCAACCTCTAACTCTTTTGACCCAGAAAGACAAGAAATTTGATTGGGGACAGAAACAGGAAGAAGCTTTTCAAACTTTGAAACTGAAACTTTGTAATGCTCCTATTCTTTCACTTCCTGAAGGAACATAGAACTTTGTTGTCTACTACGATGCCTCACATCAAGGACTTGGGTGTGTGTTGATGCAAAAGGATAAGGTCATAGCTTATGCTTCTTGACAACTCAAGGAACATGAGAAGCGATACACCACACATGACTTGGACCTTGGAGCTGTTATCTTTGCTTAAAAGATCTGGAGACATTATCTGAACGGTACAAAATGTACTATTTATACAGATAATAAAAGTCTTCAACACATATTTGACCAAAAAGAACTGAACATGAGACAAAGACGATGGGTTGAACTACTTAGTGACTACGACTGTGAAATCAAGTATCATCCGGGTAAAGCCAACGTTGTAGCTGATGCTTTGAGTCGAAAAGAAAGGATTATTCCCTTACGTGCACGAGCATTAGGGATGACCTTACAAACCAGCCTTAAGATTCAAATTTCTGAAGCTCAAAAGGAGGCTCTTAAGGATGTAAACTTAGTTGTTGAGTCTTTAAGAGGGCTAGAAAAACAATTAGAGCTTAAGGATGATAGTGTATTATTTCATTGATCGAATTTGGGTACCTTATTTCAATAATCCACGGGAATTGGTAATGTATGAGGCACATAAATCAAGGTATCCAATTCATCCCGGTGCGGACAAGATGTATCATGATTTGAAAGAATTATATTGGTGGCCGGGAATGAAAAGGGATATTGCCACATATGTTGGAAAGTGCTGTACATGCTCTAAGGTAAAAGCAGAACATCAGAAGCCATGTGGTCTGCTACAACAACCTGAGATTCCTGAATGGAAATGGGAAAACATAACCATGGACTTTGTAACCAAGTTGCCACAAACGTCCAGTGGTTATGACACAATTTGGGTTATTGTAGATCAAATGACAAAATCTGTGCGTTTCTTACCGATACGGGAAGATTACAAAATGGATAAGCTGTCAATTAAGGATCTATGTTAATGAGATTGTAGACAGACATTCCATGTCTGTCTCGATCATTTCTGACAGAGACAGTCGTTTCATTTCTAGATTTTGGCAGACTTTACAGACATCTTTGGGAACGCGGTTGGATTTAAGTACGGCTTATCATCCGCAAACAGACGGGCAAAGCGAGCGAACTATTCAGACTTTCGATTTTGGTGGAAATTGGGATTCTCATCTGCCGTTGATCGAGTTTTCGTACAACAATAGTTACCACACTAGTATTCGGTGTGCTCCTTTTGAAGCTTTATACGGACGTAAGTGTCGATCACCCTTGTGTTGGGCCGAAGTTGGTGATTGTCAGCTAACACGTCCTGAAATAGTACAAGAGACCACCGACAAGATTTTTACGATTAAGGATCGGTTGAAAGCAGCTCGAGATAGACAAAAGAGCTATGCTGACAATCGAAGGCGACCTTTGGAATTTCAAATGAATGACAATGTTCTTCTCAAGGTATCCCTTTGGAAAGGAATGGTACGATTTGGAAAGAAAGATAAACTATCACCTCGTTATGTTGGACCATTCAAAATTTTAGAAAGAATTGGTCCAGTGGCATATAAGTTGGAATTACCTGATGAGCTTAAAGGTATTTATGACACTTTTCATGTGTCAAATCTAAAGAAATGTCTGACTGATGATTCATTACACGTACCATTGGATGAGATTCAGTTAGATGGTAAATTGCAATTTATCGAAGAACCAGTTGAAATTTTGGATCGTGAAATCAAAACACTCAAACGAAGTCGCATTCCTATAGTTAAAGTCCGTTGGAACTCTAAGCGTGGTTCAGAGTTCACGTGGGAACGAGAAAACCAGATGAAACTTAAATACCCACATCTTTTCAAGGATGAATCTGTCAACAACAACACCAGTAAGACTGTGACATCCACTATTTAGCAGGTTTTAACCTTTAATCTTTGACCCTTAAATTTATATTTTATGCACTATAAATATTATTTGGATATAACACGTGCAACACTTCTAACTTGGTTGAAACGAAATTTTAATTGGAATTTGGTTATATACAAGTAGGACTCACCGAAATTAATTCTTAGAAAGTAAACCGATGGAACTTAAATGTTTAAATTATATATTTGAGTACTTAAACAGTAGTCTAACTATTGGTTAATTATAAACCGTTAACGTGTTGAACATATTCAACAATAACTCTTTAGATAACATAAAAATCGTAAATTGAAATCATATTGTGTTGAAACTATAAACGACCAGAACACATATTTAGTCTCTATTTATTAACGCTCAACTATTTGAACCATAACTAGTAATTTATAAACCTGATGTAACTCAGAACCGACCCAACATATTTAACAAGTAAATAACCAAATGAAATCACATGAATAGTTTAAAATTGAACACAAGATTTTATAAATAAAACAGTAATAATAAAAACTGAAATTTCAATTAAATGAGAGATCAAAATTTAAAATAATTCGGATAATATTAAACCACCTATCACGTCGGTAACAAATAAATCGTGGCCTAAGGAAACGGATTCAATGTTGACTAAATTTTGGTATATTCAAATAGCAAGATGGGTAAACTCTATTCATTCTGAAATCTGTCGTCAAGTTCTACGTTCCGTCAAGTAAATTGCCGGTGGCCAAAGGCGGACATCACTGAAAATCATCACAGAACAAGTTCGGAAATCGTGTTTAAGGTAACAATCATTCAAATATAAATATATATTTCTTTCCGAATCAACATCAAAACATAACAAAAACGTAAAAATAATGAAATCTGAAAGGTAAGAGCGGGTAGCGAAAAGAAGCAAGCAGCGAAACAAGACGTTGAGTGATGCGTAAAAGGTTGCCGGAGAGCACAGAAGGTTGCCGGAGAGCAGCGGCGTGTCTAGACGGTTGAAACAGTCTTGGTCGTACGTCTACAGACATGCGAGGATTCATATGTATGCGATTGTGTATCGTATGCGTAAGTGAGAATAAGAGAATTGTTGGATCTATACAAGTTGCTGCGATGGATGCATGTGAATAAGCTGGTAGGCGTATGGATGGATGTAAAGGTCATCATGTATCTTTATGAAAATGAATTTTATATATAAAGAGGCATGTTTTCGACGTACTTTTCAGGTAACAATTAAGGATTCGTGGAGGATTAGAATTGCTTATAGACTTGCATGAGACCGCATTTTTATTTGGTTTAGACATAATTTTATTTGCAAATTTGGTTAATTGTTTTGGATTATTTTATGGGATTGTTGGTTTTGAGTCGGATTATTTTGTGGAGTTCATGTTAGACATTTTGTGTTGACACATATCGCGATACATTCTCGTGAAATTGCATTTTTAGTATTTCTCTTAAATCTGTGTGTTGTGATATGCGATGAGTCATGCTCCTGCGATTCCGCCTTTGGCAGGGGTGTGACAAATTTCATCCCAGGCCACCAGTATGCATGATGAAGGTCTTGATACATTTTTGTTGCACCTGGATGAATAGAATAATGTGACTTGTGTGCGTCATCAAGAATTTTGGTTCTAATTTCTCCGGTTGGTACCCAGATACGTCCAAACCGGGTTTTAACGCCACATTCGTTTTCTTCAAGTTTATCTGTTTGACCAAAAATTCTTTCATTGCCTACGTTTTGTACTTTGAGCGCCTCAAGTTGTACCTTACGTAACTTTTACTAAATATGTATTCAATATGTTTTTATAATATTTTAAATATATGATGAAAATATTTAGATCAAAATATGCTAAAAATATTTAAACGTTTAACTAAAATTTACAATAATTAAATATTCAAGTAATAGATATGGTTTAACTTAGTAATCAATGTTTTTATGAGTGAAACATTTAATAAAATATTTTTAGAACAAATATTCCTCAACAGTTTGCTAAAAAAAAATTAAATTTTGATTTTTAGAAAAAATTTTTTCTGAAATTTTACTAAAATGAAAGTGGGTGAAAATGGTTAAAATGCTTACCACTACGCTATGGGTGGTTTAGGTTTTATGAAATCGTCTGTTTAATAATATATTGATCTTTGCATGATTTTGAGAGTTTTGATGCAAGGAATTACCTGTTTAGCTATCGATCAAAGGGAGTTCGAGTTCTCAGAAGGTTTCGGTCGTTTTGGGAGCTTGAATCGCTATTAGAGAGGTGATGCGCTCGTGTTACTTGCTCAGACTTATTCGGAATTGACAAAGGGAGAGATTGTGATGGATTAATTCGGTTTTTATACTGATTCGATTAGAATTTGAATTCCGGTCAATTCATGTATTTTTGGTAAACTATTAACACGTGATTGTTATGGATTCTCTTTGATAGCTGATTTGGAACAGCTCACGCGTGCTAATCACTTCCTAATTTGCTCGAAAACGAGCTGTAATCGACTGGGATCACACGAATTGTTTTTCGGGTTGCAACCGGGTGTGTGGATACCCATATGGGGCGACGGGTTGAGAAGGAAGAAGGGTTTGAGGGAATTGTAGTTTTGGTCCCCCTATTCCTTTCTTATTTCCATTCTGCCTTTAACTTTTACCCTCTCACATTTTAAGTTTATTGAATGCTCCTTTTAGCCCCTCAGATTAAACAACATTTTATTTCTCAACAATTTATAAAACCCTTTATTAGTTTTTATTAATTTACGTTTTATAACTTTGTTAATTTGTTATTTATAAATTTTGAAAATATAATTATGTATATAAGCTTTTATAATATTTTTATAAAAGCTTAAATTATGTTTTGGGTTTTATTATTATTATTATTACTATTATTATTACATTAATGCATATAAGTTTATGAATACAAATATTTTAAAGAATGTCAACGACTTTATTTTATTACGAATTGAACACTATTACAATTCTTAAAGCAATAACCCGAAATAACCAGTCAAGATGAAGTCAAATCTTGGATTTTTTTTAAACATCATTGTTGCACATTTAGAACACTATGTTCTTTAATGAGTTTGTGTAAATTCATTACCGTTTAAAAGATATCATCGTTGTAAGTTTTTGATTTACAGCATTGTAACTGTTTTAGGCCAAAAAATTATAACGATGTAAACTCTCAAACGGTGATGAATTTTCGCAAACTCATAAAAAAGAACACAGTGTTCTAAATGTGTTACAATGGTGTTAAAAAAAATCCAAGATTTGGCTTCATCTTGGCAAAGTTATTCGGGTTATTGCAATAAAGGTGAATTATTATTTGTTCACAATCCTATGTAGGTATGTATGTATATATATATATATGTATATGTATGTATGTATAAATATATGGAAGGGTTCAATTGTTAGTCCTCCTTATTGCGATAACCGAATAACTACGTCTTATTACTTTGGGGCCCACGTTAAAGTAAAGCTAAAGATGTACGTTTTTTTTTCTTTTTTAATTAATGTAAACGAGGTACACATTAATTACATTAATTAAATATGAGAACGCAATTATTGAGGACTACTAATTAAATATGAGAACTCAATTATTGAGGACTGCTAATTAAATATAAGAACGCAATTATTGAGGACTACTAAATATAAGAAACGATGTCAGCTACGTACCTAACTTGGTTGGTAGGTGTGTGAGGACTGATAATTAATAGTTTATATTTGTATTTATATTATTTGACTTTATATATAAAACCTCCTAATTAATAGAAGTACAGAAGTCGTTATGTCTAAACCAACTCGATCAGAAGTACGTTTCAATTTGTGTGATTCTTCAACTCACATACATTCTTTCCTGAAACCTCTTCTTTAATTAATTAGTGTTTTCGTTTTCCCTTTCCTTGGCAATCGTTTGAACACACCGTACCGACCGGCCAACAGCTTGTAATTACTTGTTTTTTTTTTTTTTGTTCGATCACTTGATTAATTAACATGGGTTTTTCATCTACCAAAGACACAGCCCGGATGGCTATTTCTGAATATGTTATGAGCCTACAAATCCCACTGAAAGAGATAGCATCAGCCACCAACAACTTCGCTGATGAAAATATCATCGCACGAGGCAGTTATGCACTTGTCTACAAAGGAGCACTCTCGGATTCTTCAGGAGACTTGATCAGTATTGTGGCTCGGAGATGTGTGCAACCAACACATAGCGTCATATTCAACAATTTGATGACGTATAAAATTCTCAAGCACAAAAATATCAGCTCTCTTTTTAAGATCGATGACTATGATGGGGCGTACACCATACACAAGTACGAGTCCAATGAAAGTCTAGATAAACATCTAACAACCCTCAGTTGGATGCAAAGGCTGCAGATATGTGCTGGTGTTGCACATGCATTACGTTACCTTCATTTTGGTTTAGGGTATTATGATAGGAGCGTAATTCATGGTAACATCAAGAGTTCCAAAATATTGCTAGATCACAACTGGGAACCCAAGTTACATGATTTTAGATGTGCCGTTCAAGTTAAAAGGCACCATCTGTACCTTATTGGTGAATATAATGGCACGTTACAGTATAAGGACCCAGAATTTGAAACCACAGGAGGCTTAACTCATAAATCGGATGTGTTCTCTTTCGGAGTCCTCCTATTTGAAGTATTGTTTGGAACGAAAGCATCCGTTCAACAAGGTGATAATTGGTACTTTGCTAAAATGGCCAGACTCTGTTATGATGAGAAAAGATTGGATGATATGATCGATCGCGATCTTCGAAAGCAAATGGACACCCAATCACTCAAACTCTTCGCGGAAACAGCATATTTCTGCTTGAAGGAGCAACGAGGACAACGACCAGATATGGAACAAATTGTCAAAAAACTTGACAACGCCTTGGAAATTCATCAAAGCTTTGTAAGATCGAGCATCAACTACCCTTTGATTTTTATTTTCCTACCATGCGGCCTTTTGGTCATATGTAAATATGTAATCAACCACCCGCCCAAGATTAACCATATATATTAATTTAACTAGGTTATTAACTCGTGTATTACACAGATTTGAAATATAAAATATTAAATAGTTAGTAATGAAAATTTGGCAATTATAAAACGATATTTTGATATAAAATGATTAATTTACATATTAATAAATGTTTTAAGTAATAATAAAAAATACTTAAAAAACTTTAATTACGATACAAATGATATATGACCTTTTAATGTGTAATAATTGATATCTTTAAAATAATTGATGTTAAAAACATCCGTTAGTATTATATTAAAAACTAACTTTTAAAAATCAATATTATAAATATAATGTTTATAATTACTAAATTTAAATGACCCAATTTAAAAATATCGTTAAACATAACGTAACAAAAGTGTAAAATTCTCTATCATTTTTATACCTGCAGATTTTAAATAAATTAAAAAAACGTCATTAGATGATAAAAATCTCATTGTTTAAAAACTTTTTTTATAATATATTTTATTTTAAAAAAATCCTTTTTAAGATAACTTGTTTTTTACATAAATTTTGTATTTTGAAAATAAAATATTTCTTACTTTAAAACTTTTGATTTTAGAAAATTTCATATTTTATAAAAAAATTAAGTGTGCTTTATAATAAAAAAAAATAAATAATGTATTACTTATTAGTATTATAATTATTTAATAAGAGAAATAATTTATTAAATAAGAGAAAGAATATAATTATTTAATATGAGAGAGAATTAAGTGGAACAATAAGGTGTTGACAAGTGGCAATGGTAGTGTAAAAATGTGACATGTGGCAATAATGGTTTAAGAATGTGACAAGTGACAAAATTTTTACTCTTTTATTATAGAGTATAGATTAGGGGTGTCGTTCGGGTTTTTTAATCGGGTTTCGGGTTTCTCGGGTTGGGTTAATCGGGTTTTCTAAATTGAAAATTAACCCGATTACCGAACCATTTAACTTATTTTTATTCGGTATTCGGGGTTTTGGTAATCGGTTTCATCTGGTCGGTATTAATCGGTAATCGGGTTTGAACAACTAAAATATTTCATGTACTGTAAAAAAAACAAATTACCATATTCCATTATTTCACAACTTAATAATAATTTATTCAAGGAGTCAATGATAACTTAAGCAAGTATCAAAAAACTTAAAGTTGGAAAACAAAAAAAAAACCTCAATCTCTAAGCAGACGTATCAAATAAGAAGCGATAATGTTTCAAACCAAAATTATATTAATAAAAGTCTTCATAAATGTTTAAAAGTCTTCATCTCTTCACTTGTCATGTATGTTCTCTTCTTCCAGTGCTATTTTAAAAACAAGTCAAATAAAAAAACATTATGATAGCTAAATATAACATTTATGAAGACTTTTATTAATATAATTTAGGAGCATTGTTTTCTATCTAGCACCAGTCAATTAAATTTCACAAGCCCGGACAATTTAATATAGGATAAGCATCAAAACTTTAACCGGTTAGAAAGAATTAATCGGGTTATTCGGGTTAGCAAATTTTTAAAAAATTAACCATTTACCAAACCATTTAAATACATCGGGTTCGGGTTGATTACTAGATCGGGTTCGGTAGATCGGGTTAACAATTATTCGGGTTCGAGTTGATTTTAATCGGGTTCGGTATTCGGGTTCGGTTAAAAATGACACCCCTAGTATAGATAGATATAGATTCTTATTATCTTCATTAATTAATTATTCTTATTAATTAATTAAAGGTACGTCCTACTGCTACAGTTGAAGGTGCATCATCCAACCCCTTGAAGGTATATAATTAATAATTTTCATATATAAAGATAGAAATTGATGATTGATATATGGACTCTGTGAACTTTGGTACCAACCTTGAACATTGGAAGCAACTCGATCAAGCGATATCAAATTGGTTGCTCGGCAGCAACACACTTGCAATTATTTAAAGATTTTCTATGTAGTAGCCATATCCATATATAGGTCGACGATTATGACTAAAGGGCTGTTTGTTTGGATCTGAATGAGTCTGAATGATTCAAATTCAGACCGTTTGATTCGTGAAAAAAAACGCCTGAATCTGAACCAACATCTGAATCATTCAGACATTGAGAGGAGTCTCAATGAGAAGTGGGAGTGTGGAACCAACCTCTGATGTAGAAGTCTGTGGTCTGAGAAGATTCATCAGCCACCACCGTCGCGCCACTTCACCATTGTCGAACACCTCACTGTTTGCAGCTGCACCCCTCTTCCTCTGCGATGGTTGTTCGAACACCTCACCATTGTCGACTGATCTGCGATGGTTGTTCGAACCTCTCGACGACGACTCGTGGTCCCAATTAGGTGGTTAAATCGATGGTGTTGGTTCGATTAGGTGGCTCAATTGGTGGTGGTGGTGGACCGACCGATGGTGGCGGCGAGGGGTGCAGCTGCAAACGGTGGTGGTGGTTACATGAGGGCAATAAACGGCGGTGGTTCCATGAGGGCTGTAAACGATCGGTGGTTCCATGAGGGCTGTAAAGTGTAAACGACGGCTAAGGTTTAATTTTAAAAAAAGTTTTTTTTTTATTTTTTATTTTCATTCAGATGTGCAACCAAACATTCTTAACCGGTTTAGCACTTAATGGTTCATACCCTTTTAATCATTCAGACATCTTAACCATTCATCACTTAATGATTCAGACACATACAAACGACCCCTAACTATCATATTTTTTTATGAACAGTTTCAAGTACTATTTATTGTTGGAAATTAAGCTTGATTATATTATGAGTTAATTAACTACAGGAACAGTTTAGTAATTACTGTAATTATGTATGATAATATGGATCAAAACCATGGGTCGTAAATTAGTTAAGTACCCGTAGGTTATAAGTTACTTAAATGGCGGTTACTTAACTTCCCATTTAACTGTCATTGTAAAGGCTATAAATAGCCTCCAAACTTTGGTCTGCAAATGTGGTATTCGAACATATGTTTATATATCAAGTTTCTTTTGTTTACATTCTTTTTTTACAGCAAATAATTTTTCCACCATTGTCCACTATAGGACTAGAACCGTCAACCTATTTTAAGGAGGAACACCTTAACACGCATTGGTACCATTGAGACAAATGCCCTTTGAGACTATAAATAGCCTCAAAACTTTGTACTGCAAATATGGTATTCGAACATATATTTATATATCAAGTTTCTTTTGTTTACATTCTTTAAACATCAAACTGAAAACTTAACACGGCATCAGATTCAGAAGATGTGAGACCTGTATTTGATAATGTTTCGATCGCAAGAAGAACAGGAAGTATTTGTTGTGATTCGGGTGATGATTCGGGCGTTAATAGCAGAAATCTCTAGAGAGTGAATCTGGTAGGCGTGTTTGATCAGGTGGATCAGAAGGAACCTCATGTTGATCAGAAGGATCATGGTGATTTGAGAATAGAGAGGCTCTGCATATTCAGTGAATGAATTTAAGGAAGAAAAATATCAAAATACGGTTCAACAAGATGTTGAAATGCTTTAATAAGTATGTGATCAAGAAGAATGAATTTTGGATTCTGGTTATGGATGGAGAAGAAGTCAATTTATACCACTTGTACATGGTTGTTCAACTAAATGGAGGAAAAGAAATGTTGCCAAAAATGGGTTTTGGTCTCTAATTGCTGCTGAAATGAGGATGGACTCAATGAAAGGATTTCAACTTTTGTTGCAGTATAATGAACACCTCGAGATGATGCATTGGTACCACATGAACCTCAAGAAAGGAAGCTAGAACCAGGAGTATTTGTTGTGGAACATGGAGAAAGAAGTGTAATGAAAGAGGTGCCTAAAGAAAATAATTTGCCATTCAAGAAAAGGAGAGTCGACGCAATCCGAGACTGGCCACCGGGCTGTGGACCCGTCACTAAGAAGAAATGAAGCTAGTTGAAGATAGGAATCAAGCTAGAAATGATGGTAGCAGCAGATAGGAATCAAGCTTAGGGGAGACATTGTTGGAAATTAAGCTTGATTATACTCTAGGTTAATTAACTATATGGATAGTTTAGTAATTACTGTAATTAAGTATGATAATATGGATCAACACCATGGTTCGTAAGTTAGTAAAGTACCTGTAGGTTATAAGTTAGTTAAACGGTGGTTGCTTAACTTCCCACTTGACAGTCATTGTAAAGGCTATAAACAACAACAAAACTTTGATATGTAAATGTGGTATTCCAACATATATTTATATATCAAGTTTCTTTTGTTTACATTCTTTAACCATCCAACTGAAAAACTTAACATGGCAACAGAGCCAGAAGATATGAGACCTGTATTTGATAATGTTCCAATCGCAAGAAGAACAGGAAGTATTTGTTGTGATTCTGGTGATGATTCCGGCGTTAATGGCAGAAATCTCTTGAAAGTTAATCCGGTAGGCGTGTTCGATCAGGAGGATCAGAAGGAACCGCATGTTGATCAGAAGGATCATGGTGATTCGAGAATAGAGAGGCTTTGCAAATCATGAATGAATTTAAGATTGGGGCGAGTCCAATTGTGATCAGAAATAGAGAAAAGAAAGCAGTGAAGAATTTCAGAAAAGTGGTACATGGGAAAAAGAAGAAGCCAATTGACAAACATGTTTGTCTCCACTGCAATCGTCCCGGTAACTTTCACACAATTTGTAAGTCCAGAATTTTAAACAATGAGTTCGCGGTTATTGGGACATAAAACTTGGGTTGGATTGGAACCTGGTTTGTGGGTCTAGATAGGAGGACTCATTGCTGTGCACATAAAAAGTTGTTTAACAAATTGAAAGAATAGCTCGGTATTGAAACCAAATTTGGAAAAAGAAACGTCAATGCATACATACTTGGGAAAGGAGATGTTTTGGTGACTTGTAATGGAATAAAACTTATGATTCGAGATGTTTATTTCACTCCAACATTTGGAAGAAATGTATTGAGTATGACAATGTTGGTAGAACAAGGATTTCGAGTTACATTTCAAGGAACCATTTGTTCGATTACCAAGCCAATTGAGTCATCCGATTTTGGGGCTAAACAAAGCGAAAAGACTGCACAAAATGATGTGCAGAATAAGTTAAAGGCTGATGAATTGAACAAGCTAAATGAAACGAGACCATGTTGAAACATTTTCAAGAAATGGAACTTGACGATGAGAAGATTCAAAGGATGAAGAAGAATGAGAACTGTAAGAAACATGTGGAAGATGTGGAACCATTAGAAGCATACACCATTGAACAAATCGTGATATTCTTGGACTTGTTGGGTACTGTGAATTGAAGATTGCTTAAGGAAGAAAATATCAAAATTCGGTTCAACAAGATGGTGAAATGGTTCAATAAGTATGTGATCATGAAGAATGAATTTTGGGTTTCGGTTATGAATGGAGAAGAAGTCGATTTATACCACTTGTACATGGTTGTTCAACTAAATGGAGGAAAATAAAATTGTTGGATCGGGTTGTTTACTCTAAACAACACTTTACAAGTATTTCTTTCTTACAATCTAACAGATGTGGAATGTCTGTTAGAAGGTTCTCTCAAACACTCAATGGTAAACTAATAATCTTTGAATGACAATAAGAACACAAGAACAAATTCAAGCTCAAAGATATATTTCTCTCAAAGTATTGCAAGTATTACAAGCAGACAAGCACAAAACAAGCACACTATACTAGTTTACAATGAGAGGTTATATAGCCAAGGCTACAACCGTATACTCGTAGGAATACCAGTTGGGTATACTAGACAATACATAAAGTAAAGCTTATTATAGTATGTAAAGTGTCTTAACATGCTAAGACACTTAATTACAATCATTACAAATATAGACATTGACTTTACAAAAGACTAGCTAAATACAAAAGGCATTTAATGTTGTTGATCTTCAAGGCTTCAGATGATCTTTTGCATTTAATGCAGCTGAGGAGAAGTAAGGTGTTTGTGTCTGACACTCGGTATGTTATCTTTGTTGTTCTCAGACCAGCATGTCTGTTTTCAGCATCTTTTGTACAATAAAAGTAATAAGCTACAGTCTTTGTCAGAGGATTATCCTAGGAATTTGTCTTTGTCTTTGGAGGTTGCAGAGGAGAATCTTCGGAAGCCTTTGATCTTCAGAAGCTTTATTGTCTTCGGAAGCTCTGAAGCTTTATCTTTGTTAAGTGTTGGCCTTTCGAAGTGATTTTCTTGTACAGCCTTCAGTAGGAGTGAGTTACCCTTCGGAAGCAATGCTGCTTCTGAAGCGTAACTCCTTCCTTCCGAAGGCTGTTTGTCTCTGTAGAGTCTGGTACTTAGACAAATTAGAAGTTTGGTGAGCATCAGCCTTTATTTGTCTTTATAGTCTCCCCCTAGGCTGATGCTACCAAAACTTCTTATCTGATTCTCCTTGTTACCCTCTCTCCCCTCAAAACTTGAGCTCTAGCCTTCACCCATTTGATGGCTATTCTCCCATCTGATCCATTATCAGGATTATCCAGTGGGAGATTTTCAAGATCAAAAATAAAGGGCTCAGCCAGCACCATCAGTTGCATGATATCCAAAACTTTTATCCCTCCATTGAACTAAGTGAGAGTGAACATCTTATGTAGTGCATCAAAGCTCCACTTCATTATAGGGATGTAAGAATGATGATGCATCAGGCCATGAATGTCTCTTGGATGGTCCTGAGACTGTGAAGGTTTTGGTGTGGCTATTGGTTCTGAGGGTTCAGAGTCTGGCTCAGAGTCAGAGGAGATGGCAGTAGTTCTCTTTTTCCTTCTAGCTATGCTCTTTCTTCTTCTTAATCTTGGTTTATCTTGGGCAATAGCTTGACTCCTCTGATCTCTGGCCTGTTGATCTTCCACATTGGAGCCCACTGCTTCATCTTTTCTTGCAGTGGGCTCTAGGCCTGCATCCTTAGAACTAGGATGCTCTTTACTCCTCTCATTAGCCTTTGATTGTCTCTCAGGATCAGGGTCTGTTAATTGTTGTTTCCTTTCAGCCTTGACCACTTGCCCTTGTGACAATACCATTTAACTTAGCAGTGAATGAATCGATAGTGTCTTCCTCTTTCATTTTCAACATCTCAAACTCTGTTTTGAGTATTTGAAGACGTGCCTTTTGCACTCGATCCACTCCAACATGCCTAGTCTTTAGTGCATCCCAAATCTCTTTAGCACTTTTACAACTTGCAACTTGTAATACCATTTCTTCATGTAGTGCTTGAAATAAATACGCAGTCGCAGCCATGTCTTTCTTTTCATCGGCTTGCGTATTAGCACTAGGTTCTATCATTTCCCAAAGTCCGTTTGCCTTAAGTATTGTTTTTATACGAATTGCCCATACAGTATAATTTGTGGATTTCAATATAGGACACTGAAATTGGGAAATAGACCTTATTTCCTTGTGTATTACAATTTCTTTATTATTACTTCCTTGTCATGATTCTGACATCGTATCTTTGGTTTTCTTTCAAAACCACTAAACATATTAGAAACAATTTCTTTCTAAGAAATAATGTGATTCTAAAGTTTAATTTTAAACTTTCCACCAAGAATCAAAATTTAAACTTATTTCAAATATAATTATAAATTTCAAACAATAAATTTCAGATTAAAAATGAAATACAAAACCTGGAAACTGAGAACTCCCTACTCTTGAATTCTTTGTTTCTTGTTCCTGGTCCTTCGAATCAGCTGCCCTTTGAGTTGTAACAATTAACAACCAATAGCTCTAAAGGCTTTATTATGTTGATTTTGACCAGAAAAAGTCAACACCCACTTTTTCTTATTTCACTTTTATGGTTTCAAACAGAACCAATAACCTCTCTTTGTTTTTGATAAATTTAATCAAAATCAGTCAACAATCCACTTGATTGCCTCAAATGTGAACAAACTTGAATACCCTTTATTGAATCTTTTGGTGAATCAAAGGTCAAACCCCAAACTTTTAATCTAAATAGATTTCCTTCTTGATTGAACAAATTTTCAATTTCTTATTTTGATTTTTTTACATACAACAGCAACAATCAAAATGATTTTCTTAAGCAACGAAGGTTGTATTTTTTGATAAAACAATCAAAAATTACAATATGGCCTTTTGCTCCCTTTTTTGATAAAACAATTGGAAACACTTCTAGTTGTTCCAAATTAATAATAAACAAACAGCCTCTGTAATCCTTTGATTTGCGACTGGAAATTAAGAACTCAAAAAAAAATCTCGGTTTCTGCTTAATAATCAAATCCTAAACACAACCGATGTTGTGAACCAGATTGAATAACTTGAAACCGTAATACAACAAGTGTTGATATTGAAAAAAAAAAACACAAAGGCTCTCAACTTTTGTGTAAAAAAAAAATCCGATATTCGCACACCTCCTTCCAAACAAAGAAGAAATGGTGGTTTAGGCTTTTCTTTGCTTAATCGGAATCCAAAACTCAGACTCACATCAACACATCCCTTTTTGCATTCAATAATTATAATACAATACACCCTTAATGATGAATTTAGTCAGCCTTGATTTTCTACAGGAACCAAAAATAGATTCTGATTTTTGACCAGAAATGGTCAAAAATAAAAACTCACAGCAGTTTTGGTTCTTGAATGTCAAGACAAAATTTCAAGAAAACGCAGCCCTTCGGTTCGACTTTCAAACAAGAACTACTCAAAGTTTCCTTTTTGATTTCGAAACAAACAACAAGCACACTTAATCCTCTTGATTTGTGCGATCTAAGAATAACCAAACAACAAAAAACGAAAAATTCTTATACAACGAACAATCCCAAATCCTTTTGATTTGTCTCTGTTCTATGATTGAAACGAAATCCAATCGCCTCCCTTGCTTTGATTGGATTTAAAAATCAAACACAAATTATTCACCCACTTGGTGATTGATTTTCAAGGTTAGAACAACCCAATAAACGCCTCTTGCGTAAACGGTACTGCACAATAGAACACCCTCAGTGGTGTTGAAATTGGAAAAAGAAAAACAAGATTCAATCACCCTCTTGATGATTGGCTTCCCAAACAAACTCCAATCGCGGCCTCTTGCTTTGATCATAATCACCCAAATCGGATTTCAATCACCCTCAGTGATGATCGTCTTCCGTAAACACGAAATTAGAACTTGAATCTTCAAAAGCCTGATGCTCTGATGCCAATTGATGCCCAAGATCTCAAATGAACACACCATTGATCAATAGGAACTTGAATGGAAGAACATATACACGAAATCTATTCTTCGAAATGTAATGTTTACAGACACACATATGGGTATGTATAGCCCTAGACTAGTTTTACATATTACACTTTAACCCTTCTTATATACATATTACATATTTTTACACATTAAACACAACTATAACATGTTTACACAAATGACCCATTAACTTTTCTCAAACTTGGTTTAATCAATTATGTCTAACAGTTGGTTAGAGACCAACCCATGAATAGCCGAGGCTAAATCAGAGGGGACTTGATCCCAACCTCCTGTCTTATTGGACAGACAATGTAAAAACAAATGTATGAGGTACTTATAATTATAGGACACTCTACCCTTCAAATAAGTTATTGAAGGGAGAGGACCTTCGTACCCCATTGACCTAAAGGTCGATGCTACCTCATCCTTTGTGAATGAGACCCTTCCCCCGGCATCACTGAGTTGAAGATGCCGACAGATGGTCTCCACAGTGATAGCAATAGGATGAGCATCAATGGTAGCATTAAAAGTTCTACCATTGGAGGAAGAAATAATAGAACAAGAACGCCATAACTGCTGGTGATGAGACTCATACACCACAGGTTTGACGGTTAAAGCAAATTGATACCTGCTCCTTTGAAGAAAGGAGATAATCGGAGCAAAATCAGCGTCATTGTCTGAAGACAGTTCCGCTGCTAAGTTATGAGTAGGTCTGAAGGCAAGAGATTCCATGGCGATCGAAGGATTTTAGGTTAAATTTTGGAGAGAAAAGGGAAAATCAATTCGAAATGAAACGGTGAGAGAAGGTGAATGAGCGGGAGACCTTTTATACCTTCGGATGTCAGCATTTAATATAGAGTCACATTAAATTTTGAGATCCGGATGTCAGAATAGGTCTTCCAAAAACAACTCATTTATTGTTCAAAATTGACTAAGGATAGAGAGTTGCTTCCGAGGAAATTTGTCATCGGAAGTAGTTCATAGGACCAAAAGTGTCCTTCGGAAGATACTTACTTCCGAAGCATATATAAATATATCATCGGAAGTGTATCTTCTGAAGATTTATATAAGTTCATCAGAAGAATTGTTCTTTGGAAGACATCTTCTTCTGAAGAGTAAGTTCAGAAGATTGAGCTTCCGAAGATATAATGTATCGAAAGGATAATACTTCAGAAGAGAATTTATCTTCTGAAATGTGACATCTTCCAACATAAGGAAGGAATAATGCTTCCGAAGACTTAAACTATCTTCTGAAAAGTAATTACTCATCAGAAGATACTTTAAGTTTATCTTCCGAAGAATTATTCATTTCTTATTAATTCATTTACTCAAAGTTAATCATGCCAATGGTTGTAATTAAATACCTTCCTTCATCAAATTCCTTGGTGAAAAGATCAGCCAAATTATGTTATGTATCAACTTTGACTAGATGAATCAACTTTTTCTCTACACAATCTCTGATGAAATGATACCTGATATCAATGTGCTTGGTCTTGGAGTGCTTGACAAGATTATTGGTGATGGAGATTGCACTGGAATTGTCTATATGTATAGGAGTGTTGAAGAGCTCTACTCCATAATCCTTCATCTGATTTTGAATCCATATAACTTGGGCACAGCAGCTAGAAGCAGCTATGTATTCTGCCTCTGCAGTTGAGGTAGAAACACATGACTGTTTCTTGCATTGCCAAGACACAATTCTGGATCCAAGAAATTGACATCCTCCTGATGTGGATTTCTTGCTAATGTTGCAACCCCCATAATCACTGTCAGTATAAGCCATGAACTGAAAGTATTCATTTCTAGGATACCATAATCCTAGACCTGGTGCTCCTTTGAGGTATCTAAAAATTCTTTTCACAGCAAGCATGTGTGAGACTTTGGGATTGGCCTGAAATCTTGCACACAAGCAAGTTGCAAACATTATATCAGGCCTGCTTGCTGTGAGATACATCAAGGAACCTATCATTGCTCTGTATTGATGTTGATCAACATCCTCCCCCTCAAGGTCAGGGTTAAGAGATGTTGTCTTGGACATTGGAGTTCCCAGAGATTTGCAATCAGTAAGCTTGAATTTTTCAAGAATGTCCTTGACATACTTTGATTGACTAATGAAAATTCCTGTAGGAGTTTGTTTCACCTGTAGTCCAAGAAAGAAAGTGAGTTCACCCATTGAACTTATCTCAAACTTAGACTTCATTAATGATTCAAAGTCCTTGCAGAGAGATTCATTAGTAGAACCAAAGATAATATCATCAACATAGATCTGTACTAGCATGATATGTTGATTGGACTTCTTGAAGAAGAGAGTTTTGTCAATTATTCCTCTCTTGAAGTTTTTAGCCAATAGAAAAGAAGATAAAGTTTCATACCATTTTCTGGGAGCTTGATGCAGCCCATACAGAGCCTTATCAAGCTTACAGACATGATCAGGAAACTTTGGATCTTCAAAACCAGGAGGCTGACACACATACACCTCCTCATCAATTCTTCCATAAAGAAAGGCACTTTTCACATCCATTTGAAAAACTTTGAAATTCTTGCCAGTTGTAAAGGCTAAGAATATCCTGATTGCTTCAATTCTTGCAACTGGAGCAAAAACTTCATCATAATCTATGCCTTCCTCCTAAGTGTATCCTTGAACCACCAACCTTGCCTTGTTCTTAATGACAACACCTTTGTCATCCACCCATTTTGTTCCAATAGCATATTTACCCTTAGGTAAAGGGCAAATCTTCCAAACTCCCTGCCTCTCAAATTGAAGAAGCTCCTCCTGCATGGCTTCTACCCAGCTGTTATCTTTTAGTGCCTCAGCAACCTTCTTTGGTTCTATTTGGGATAGAAAGAAAGAGAACAAACAGATGTTTGCTTCATGCATAAAGCTTCTTGTTATGACTCCTTCTTCAACATTACCAATAATGTTCTCAACTCGATGGGTGTTATGGATGCGAGTTTTAGGAATCACATCCAGCTGAGAAGTCAAATCCAGATTTCCTAACTCAAGGTTAGGAAGTACTACCTCAAGCTGGATTTCTGGCAGATCTTGTGGATTCTGAGTTTGGACTGTGGTGGGATGACTTTTACTGAGAGAAGAAGTTCCCAGTGTGTTTGTTTCAGCCGAGGGACTCACATCTTCTTTTTGATTTATTGGAACTGAGGTAGAGTCACTCAAAGGAACAACATGAGATGTGTTCACTGTCTCAGACTGTGAGACATCATTATGTGCTGAAGTGGATTCTACCAAGATTTGTCTTGAAGCTATTGGCAGTTCAACACGAAAGTCTTCTTCTCTTGTGGACTGGGAGGAGTCTGTGGTAGTTGCCTGTGACTCTGGAACATACTCTTTCACAAGATTAAATACAGATGTAAAGCTATCAAGATCAAATAGTCAATTAGGACCAGTTCCAGGCTTATTGATAGTATGTTCATTGAACTGGACATTTGCAGACTCTTCAATAAATCAGGAAGCTTTGATGTATACTCTATATGCTTTTGCATGTGAAGAGTACCCAACAAAGTAGCCCTCTGCTGATTTCTCAGCAAACTTGGCTAAGTGATCTTTAGTATTCAAGATGGTGCATTGACATCCAAATGGTTTAAGAAATCCAATAAATGGCTTTCTCTTATGCCAAATTTCATAAGGAGTCATACCATGTGTCTTAACTACCAATACTCTATTTAGGACATAACAGGCAGTGCTGACTGCTTCTGCCCAAAAAGTTATTGGAAGTTTGGCATCAGACAACATGGTTCTTGCATCCTCAATTAGTGTCCTATTCATTCTCTCAGCAACACCACTTTGTTGTGGAGTCCTAGGAGCACTGAATTGTCTTGTGATACCTTTAGATTCACAAAAAGAATTTAAAACATGATTTTTGAATTCTGTTCCCTGATCTAATCTGATTGTTTTTACATGGTGGTCACTTTCATTCTCTACCCTAAGTATGAATGACTTTAGGGTCTCAGCAGTTTCATCCTTGGTACTTAAGAAAAATACCCAGGTATACCGAGAGAAATCATCAGTGACTACCAAGCAATATGACTTTCTACCAAGACTTTTAACACTTGTGGGGCCAAACAAGTCCATATGAAGTAAATGCAGGACTGTTGTGATTGAATTTACCTCTTTGGCATGATGAGATGTTTTGTACTGCTTACCTTTCAAGCGTGCAACACATTTATCAACACAAATGAATTCCTTTGTTGGTAAACTAGTTACTAAGTTATTTTTGACAAGTTTATTCATATTTTTAAGGTTTACATGACAAAGTCTCCTATGCCAAGAGATGATTCATTAAGTGAAACTTTTGAGACAAAGAAACTTATATTACTAAGTGGTGCAGCTGTGCTCATGTATAGCATGTACATGTTGTTTTGTCACACCCCGAGCCGGCGGGAACGGATCGGGTTTTCCCGTCGGGCGGAAGGTTCCCGGGGCGTGATATCGTGAGTGATAATCGAATGATCAGATTGTTTACATAGCACATGATAAATAAATGAGAAATGCTAACACATCAATGATATAGAATTACAAGATTAAATTACAATGTATCGTTCATAATTTAACCAAGTAAATCTATCAAAAGAATCAATGTAACTATATCTTGTATCTGTACAAGATATACAAAAGATGATTCATTGTTCTTGTCACCCAAAAGCATGCAACATAAAATAAAGCTAGGTCTTCTAAAAGTCCACTAGCTTAATCCTTGCATGTAAGTACCTACGCATGTTCGTCACCTGAGAAAACATGCATTTAAACAAAGTCAACACTAGGTTGGTGAGTTCATAAGTATGTTAATTGAAAACCTTGATTCATTCACATGCACAATCACAATGTTAATACTCTTACTTGTATGTTGTTTGTTTCACCTGTTCTCCCAATGGCTCCTCAATAGTTATATTCACAAGTATTATATTATCCTGGTAGTGATGCTTATATATAGGGCATATGTAAGGGAACTAAGCCCTAGCCAACATCCCACCACATCACTGCTAGAACTCCACACTACTTGCAATACAACTATTGATTTCCATTCCCATTCCTCATGTTCATCTCCATTTTGATCACCTGTGTTCTCATGAATAGAATAATATGATGATAGCATTGTAGTTATCAAACCGAAGTATTGATAACCAATATATGTGTTAAGGATATTAGATTCTCAATCTGTTCCTTGCATTATTCTATTGTTTGTGAGGTTAACTGTTGATTCACTTTTAAATATTAAGAGTGTTAGTTAACCACTTGTAATGTATTCTCAAATGCAACGTATAGAGTCCAAAAGGAATCCATTGTGATCCTCACATAATCAGATTACAATGCATCCGATTTACCTCTATCCCGTCGTGTGTTCCCATAGCCTTCATCGAAACTGTTACTAATAATGTGACATGAGAGAAAATAAATTCCTCAGTCTACTAGTCCACAGGTAACGATGGATGATGTACATCGATGTTATTGTGTATCTCAATGTGGGATGTTCTCATGTAATTAACAAGATTGAATAAGAACTAGTCTTATTACGTTATGTTAATCATTGTGTGAATGTCATTGTCATCATGAAGTTACATTATCATGATATCATTCCTTGTAATCCATAAGATCACCATGTAATCCTTAAGCCATAGTAAGAACTAGTCTTAGTATCCTTAAGTGACGCAGGTGGTGGATAATCAATGCGTTCATACTATCGCATAGTATGTTTTTAAGTTGTAAACTAAGTGTTATAAGTGATTGACTTATCACACTTGGTTTATTATAATGTGGAATGATATTTAGAAGATGTTTTATCTTCTAATCATTCATGTGTGGTGCCGTGTCATCATGTTTCTCTGTAATTGTTCTCATTGTTTGTTCGTGTATGAATTTTCTCAACGTTTGCTCATGTAGGAATAACTAAGTGTTGTGAGATAAAATCTTACAACTATGTTATTATAGTGTGTTGATGAACTATGAAATTATATTATCATATTCATCTGAGTTTCCCTGTTATCTCATGATCATACAAGCATGCAATGATAGGCGATAATAAACAATTTAATATTATCTAAATCAAAGCATAAGCAATATGTTAAGCAAAACTTTTAAACAAGTAAAAGTAAGCATGTTTCTCAGCCCCGGGCATATGAACTCACCTTATGTATGAAATGGTTGACTTAATTTAATTAGAGAATGCATGCGCTCCTTGATTGTATTTGTTGTTGATTTCACGATCCTGTATTGAATTCACATTGTTTGTAAGCTTATAAGTATAAGTTATAAGGATTTGCGTGCGCATGTGTTAGCCATAAAGTTGGCTAACACTTTCGCGTCTCGGTAGTCATTCGGCCTCGGTTTATTTGTTACAGATTTTACTATCACTTAATTGTTTTGAGTTAAGCCTTGTAAGTCGTGTTAGTGATTGTTATCTCATTTCTCATAAACGTCATCCTTATCACTTTAAGTCGCATATTAGATTTCGTTTCAACTCGTTGGCCTATAAAAGAGCCTTGGGCCGAATGTTATGTATATGAGTCCCAACTAGATAAAGTGGCCGAAATAGTGGCTATGGGCCAAACTCATGGGCCGGATGTATGTTATTGGGGCCGAATGATCAACTGGGCCTTGGGCCGGTTAGGTGTACGGGCCGAATGTAATGAACCATGGGCCAAATCGATTGGGTCGAGGTTTCATGTGTTATTACATCGTGTTGGGCCCGTGAGTCAATGTGGGCCAAATCAAGGAATTGGGCCGGCATGATTGGGCTAATTGAAAAGGTTTGGGCCGAATAAATTTACTTAGCCGATTGAATCAGATGGGCCTTGATTCGGTTGTTACGTGTATGGGCCAAACAATAAGAAAACATAGCATGATAAGCCATGTAGGTCACGAAATGGTGGTGGGCTTCATATCTGCGTGGGCCAATCATAGTCATGCTGGGCTGATTAAACAAATGGATGTTTGGGCTTGCTCTAAGATTAGGTCGACTAGGCTGGATCCATTATCACATGATGGTACCGGCTTCAATCAGCGAACCTCGTCTAGGGTTCGGCCACTGCAGTCTATAGGTTCGGCTATACGGTCCCCAAATGGTTTGGCTGTAGGGAGTTAACGTTCGCGAACCACCAGCTATCTAGGTTCGGCGATTCCATACAAACCGCACCAAGGTTCGTGAACATGTATAGGTCACAGGTTCGTCCCAACTGATGGAGGGTTCATTGCATGGGGGTTCGGCTAAGACGCATGAGAAAGGTTCGTCCCATGCACGAGTGGGTTCGTGGACAGCAATGGTTCGCACATGGTTTGTGGCTGCCTCCCCTAGGGTTCTGCGGTTCTTGGTTCGCCTAGGGTTCGGGAATCAAGTAGGTTCGTTCATGGGGTTGGGTTCGTGGGTGTCTAGGGTTCGGCACCCCCTCACGTCGACCAGCTACCTTTTCCCGAACCTGTGCATGTTCCCATCGACTTTATTCTTATCTATCTACTGGTCCGAAGGTTGTTACACTGTAATATCATGCTACATGTGTTTCTCGAAAGTATAATGGTCGGGCGAGTGGATCTAGGACCGGTTAGAGTGATATTCACAAAACCCATGATGAAAACCCTATTTTCCCGAAAGTTTGAAGCTCTATACCTTGTTTTTCAATGGCTAAATCTCCAGATCCTTTGTACTTCTAGGTAGAGGCCATCAAGAGCTACGCGTGGGTTCAAGAATCATCCAATTTCGTTGAGAAACGAGCGAGATAATGAGATTTGAAGCTTGGATTTTTAGTGAGAGAGAGAAGGGCCGGGAATTGGATGTAGAGAGAGAGTAGAAGGTGGTGAAATGAAGAAAATGGCCTCATTTAGGCTTTAAATACCCCGCGGGTATTCGGGTTCGTTTCCGTTGCTCGGTTGGCGTTTTCGTCGCGTTTCCGGAAATTAAACGCGTAATTTATATGTTTTAGATAAAAGTAGTTAATTTAATTATTTTGATGAGTTTCAGAATTGTAAAAATGTTATTTATTCTATTTTATTAAATTAGAGTCGTTCGTGTCGTGTTTCGTTTTCGTTTCGTCAAATCGCGTCACCATTCCGCGTATTCGTTCGAATCGTCATTCGAACGAACACGTCGATGGTTTGGCTTTCTGACTTTTGTTTTCTACTTCCCAGTCATCATTTCAGAACGTTAAACTCACAGATATATTTGTGTGAATCGTCACCCACGCAAACACACTGTGAGTTTGTTATTCTGAAACGACACTGCAACATTGTTTTAAATTGTATTTCCTCACTGTCGGACTCAACTAAACATCCTGTTTTCACATTGAATTGTTGGCCATCTGATTCCTGTCATCTATGGATATCAGATCGCAACCTATTTGTTCTTGTTATTTGTTTGAACTCTGTTGTTTCTCGTGATTTGTTGTGTTAACTGTACTTAGATTTTCACTTAAATACACACAACTTTTGCTTCAAATGAATGTTGTACTTACTGCATTTAAGTTTACACATAAATACGTACAACTGTTTCTTGTATTTTGAATTCTGTCAATACAAGCACTGTTCACAAACCTGTATTTACACATAGTAAATAATGAAAGTACACATACCGTACGGATTTGCCGACCGGTAAGGTACTAGTTGTCACATGTTTCTTCTTGGAGCCCTGAGCAGGATTTGATCATTTGGAACTACAAATCCTGGCTTCAGAACAATGCATTCATGCTCAGTAAACAACATGTTGTGCTTTTGATCACACACCTGTGATACACTCGGTAAATTGTAATTTAGTTCTTTTACAAAATGCACATTCTCAAAGCTTACCTTGCCTTTTGTGATTGTGCCCCTACATGTGATGTAACCTCCTACTGGATCACTTCCAAATGCAATAGACCCACCAAAGAATGGTTTGTATTTGTGCAGGTGAGTCTTATTGCCTGTCATGTGCCTAGAGCAGCCACTGTCAACAATCCACAAGTTGCTCTTTGATTCCTGATGCCCCTGCACATGACCATAAGTGAATTAGTTCCTGATGGGAACCCAAGCCCATGTGGTCTTGGGTTTTCCATTAGCATCATTGTAAGTAAATTTCTTTGACATCATCTTAGGTGGGACAGATGATGAGTTTGTTGTTGGTAGGACTGGTGGTTGAACAGATGGTTCAGCTATTTCCTTTTTCTTCCATATCTGCTTGACCTTTGAGGTTGTCGGAAGAGTTTGCTTCTTTTGACAGTCATCGGAAGCACCTTTTGTCTTCCCTTCCGATGACTTGGTTTTTGCTGACCAGTTGGGCTTTTCTTCCGAAGATCTTCTTCTTCCGAAGGGAAAAGATTTCTTTGGTTTGTAGGAAGCCTTCTTTGCATGTGCTTCCGATGTTCTCTTTCCTTCGGAAACCTTCCTCTTTTGTTTCTTCTGATTATCAGAAGTACTTGCTTCCGATACCTTTTTACCTGAGTTTCTTCCTTGTTTTTCCGAAGAAACAGATGATTTGCTCCAGCTCATCTTTCTTCCTTTTCCTTGTTTCTCAGAAAACATTATGCTTCTTGGATTATAGAAGCAATCAGCAGCAAAGTGATTTTTATCACCACACATCAAACACACAGTCTGACTGTTTAGAAATTGTTGATGCTGATTTTTGTTGAAGGAGGTTGACCTTTGGTTCACAGAAGATGATGGTTTGGATGTTTCAACAGGATTGTTGGCCGGATGATTTACTTGTTTCCCTGAAAAACTGGTCTTTCTCTCCTTTGACCTACCCCTTTTGGACTTGTCTGATGGACAAGTAACATAGTCATCTGAGAAGGTATTCCCAGTTTGAATGTTCTTAGCTTTGACAAAAACTGATGGATGTTTCTTAGTTTGCTTAGTTCTTTTTTTAATTTTCAAAGCTGGTTTTTCTGTTTCAAAGTTAGTGGGAATATCATCCTCATCTGAGCATGTTGAGGTACTTGGGTTTAGATCAGAGAGATTATCATTTTGGATCACTTTGTGTATGTCCAATTCATCATCATACACAAGATCAACTACTGGTTTACACCTAATCTCCACCATGGGAGTATAGGCAGATGGAGGCTCCACTTGTTATAACCCAAACCAGCCCCCATTTTATTTACCAGTTTAGTTGTGCTGCTCATTTTGAAAAGTTTTTCATACTTTTCACCTTGGCTTAAAAATTTGTCTCTATAAGATTCAGCCAATACAAGTTATGTCTTGGCAGTGGTTAGTCTTTCTAAAAGATTGTTAATTTGACACTGTTTGTTAGTGTCTTCATGTTTTAAGCTAGAAATGGTCTTTTCCATTTCTTCAATCTTTTCTTTGTAATTTCTTTCACATTCAAAAAAATTTTCCTTGACAACTTGTAAAGACTCAAGCTCATTACAGAGTTAAAAATTGATTATTTTGTAAACATTTAACTTTTCTAGACATTCAGGTGTGCACATATCATCGGTTACCTTGAATGAGGAAGTTGAATCATTTGCCATCAAAGCACTGTTGGAGATAGAAGCATCCTCAGCTTGGAAACTCCAATCTGCAAAGTCTTGCTCTGCAATGTTAGCACTGTTTGATGAGATTGATGGTCTTTGATGTGGTTGCCCAGATGTTGATGGCTGAGTGCTTGAGGACTTGCACTCTCTGGCAAAGTGTCCTAGCTGTTGGCAGTTGAAGCATTTGAGCTTTGATTTATCAAGCCCAAACCCAGTCTTCATATTGTGCTTTTTGAACTGCCTGCCAGTTCTTTGGTAGAACTTCTTTGCTCTATAGGAGATCATGGCCATCTGGTAATGGATGTCCATCTCCTCAAGGTCATCTACAGGAATGCCATCTAAGTCTTCCTGGCACAAGTGAAAGTAATTGGTTTCCTCAGCCACGAAAGCCCCTTGCCCATAAGTCAAAAGCGGAGTTGGGTTAGTTAAAGGATTTGTGTGTGTGGTTGATGGAGTTGGTGTTTCAGGGAAGGTGACAATGGGCATGGGGGTAGGGTGGTAGATAGGTTGATAATTCTGGTAAGGAGAATTGTTGATGGGTGCATAGAGTGCTGCTGAACCAGGAGTTACATGGGTGGATTTAGGTTCCTGGACATCTATTTCCATCTGGTAAGCACTGAGTATACCAAACAGTTCACTTAGTTTTAGAGTCCTTAGATTTTCTGTCCTCCGGATGGCCACAGAGTATATATTCCAAGCATGAGGAAGTGATCTAAGAAACTTTCTGATCACATCCTGGTTCTCCATTTGGACACCTGCAGCTGTTAACTCATCAACCAGCTGAACATACATGAGATATTGAGAAGTCATCTTCTCATTGTTTTGTTGACAGAAGTTCTCGAACTTCTGTTTCAGCATGTCCTTTTTATTCTCCTTGACATCTTCAGAACCCTCATACATCTGCTATAGAGAGTTCCACAGCTCTTGAGCAGATTTGAATTTCTTGAATGCATGTATGATTTAGTTAGGGATGGCCATCTGGATGAGCCACAAAGCTTTCGAGTCCACCTCCATTCTCCTGTAGTCTTCATCAGAATAGAGAGCTGGATCTTTTGGCACAGGTGCTCCACCAGCGCCAGTAGCAGGAACAGTTGGGATGAAAGGCCCTTCAAGAACCGACTTCCAGAGTTTGAAGTCCTGGTTCGTGATGAATCCCTCCATCCTGACTTTCCAAGTGTCATAGTCTTCTGGAGTGAACATTGGTGGCTTGTTGAGAGTACCATTTTCTGTATCATGTTTGTTAAGTGCAGCCATTTGAACAAACACACAGAATATGAGTTTTGTAGTAGTGAGATTTTAGAAGAAATGGAACTGGTAACTTAAGGATGATTAATCACTTAAGTTCAAGAGCCAAAGCTCTGATACCACTTGTTGGATCGGGTTGTTTACTCTAAACAACACTTTACAATTATTTCTTTCTTACAATCTAACAGATGCGGAATATCTGTTAGAAGGTTCTCTCAAACACTCAATGGTAAACTAATAATATTTGAATGACAGTAAGAACACAAGAACAAATTCAAGCTCAAAGATATATTTCTCTCAAAGTATTGCAAGTATTACAAGCAGACAAGAACAAAATAAGCACACTATACTAGTTTACAATGAGAGGTTATATAGCCAAGGCTACAACCGTATACTCGTAGGAATACCAGTTGGGTATACTAGACAATACATAAAGTAAAGCTTATTCTAGTATGTAAAGTGTCTTAACAGGCTAAGACACTTAATTACAATCATTACAAATATAGACATTGACTTTACAAAAGATTAGCTAAATACAAAAGGCATTTAATGTTGTTGATCTTCAAGGCTTCAGATGATCTTTTGCATTTAATGCAGCTGAGGAGAAGTAAGGTGTTTGTGTCTGACACTCGGTATATTATCTTTGTTGTTCTCAGACCAGCATGTCTGTTTTCAGCATCTTTTGTACTATAAAAGTAATAAGCTATAGTCTTTGTCAGAGGATTATCCTCGGAATTTGTCTTTGTCTTCGGAGGTTGCAGAGGAGAATCTTCGGAAGCCTTTGATCTTCAGAAGCTTTATTGTCTTCGGAAGCTCTGAAGCTTTATCTTTGTTAAGTGTTGGCCTTCCGAAGTGATTTTCTTGTACAGCCTTCAGTAGGAGTGAGTTAGCCTTCGGAAGCAATGCTGCTTCTGAAGAGTAACTCCTTCCTTTCGAAGGCTGTTTGTCTCTGTAGAGTCTGGTACTTAAACAAATTAGAAGTTTGGTGAGCATCAGCCTTTATTTGTCTTTACACAAATCTTACCAAAAATGAGTTTTGGTCTCTAATTGCTGCTGAAATGAAGATTGACTTAAGGAAATGATTTTAATTTTTGTTGCAATATAATGAACACCCCGAGATGATGCATTGGTACTACATGAACCTCGAGAAAAGGAAGCTAGAACCAGGAGTATTTGTTGTGAAATATGGAGAAAGCAGTGTAATGAAAGAGGTGGCTGAAGAAAAGAATTTGCCATTCAAGAAAACATTTTGCAATTATAAACGATATGCCTTTACAAAAATTATGGGAGCAAATTCAGACAACCCCACTGACAATTCATGATTATACTTATAAAGATGGGTTGTTATTTCATAATTTACGTTTGCTAATTCCAAAAGGATCCCTGTTGTGTGAGAATCTTCTTCGCAAATACCACAGTTCGGTGACTGAGGGAATGCGGGTATCACCCGTACATTTCGCCGCCTTTCTTCCAATTTTTATTGGAAAGGTATGCGTAAACAAGTCCAAAACTTTGTTTCCCGCTGTCAAGTATGTCAACAGATGAAAGTTTTTTTTTGTTACTTCCAGCTGGTCTTCTTCAGCCCCTACCAATCCCTGAGCTAGTTTGAGAGTGCATTTCCATGGATTTTATCACGAGCCTTCCATACTCAAATTGTAAGACGGTCATAATGGTGGTTGTTGATCGCTTAACCAAGTACGGTCATTTCATTGCCCTTCCAAATTCATTCACAAGTAAGACAATGGCGGCTGTTTTTGCTAGTAAAGTCGTTCGTTTACATGGCATTCCTGCAGACATCATTTCGGATCGTGATCCTCGTTTTTATCTGATTTTTGGACATAACTACACAGATTGCACGACATTCAGTTGTCGTTTAGTACTGCATACCATCCATAATCGGATGGACAAACTGAGTCTCTCAACAAATGCCTTGAGATGTATCTTCGCTACTTTGTTATTGATCAAACCACAATTTTGGTTCATTGTTTGCCATGGGCTGAGTATTGGTACAATACTTCTTACCATACTGCAACTAAGATGACTCCGTTCGAGGCATTGTATGGTCAACCACCACCAACAGTTGCACATTATATTAGAGATGCCACAGGCAATGCAGTGGTAAGGCTTGGTTAAAGGAACGTGATTTAGTCCTCACCACCCTCAAACACAATCTTTCACAAGCTCAAGCTAGAATGAAGGCTGCGAGTGACGAACATCATCGTGATGTTCAATTTGAAGTGGGCGACTGGGTTTATGTCAAACTCCAACCCTTTCGCTGAATTCAATTCGCTTGTGTCTCCACAATAATGGTAGACGTTATTTTGGCCCATTTCAAGTATTGGCAAAAATTGGAGAGGTCACATACTGCTTAGACCTTCCGGCTACCACCAATATCCATAATGTTTTTCATTTGTTCCCTTTAAAGAAATGCATGGGCGTCCCATATCAACAAATTAATCCGCTTCATTTAATCACAACACAATTGATTTTACAACCCCTTTAGATCTTGGATACACGTACGGTGAGTTGCTCAGATCTATTAATTGACCAAGTTTTAGCGCAATAGGAAAGGTTGCCAAGGGACGCGGCTACATGGGAGGAAAAAATTCAGTTCCTACGTTCCTTTCCTAATTTGCACCTTGAGGACAAGGTGAAGCATAAAGGGGATGGTAACGTAATGAATGAAAATGAACAGCAACCCAATAACAAGGATTTAATGATCCCAGAAGAAGAGAAGAGTCAGCCTAAGTTGAGGAGATCCAATCGAGCAAAGCAAGCAAGTAAGAAAATAGATGCTTACATGTGCAATGCCACCTCAGCAAAAGCAAACTGAATGAGGAATATTACGGTTATAAGAAGAGCTAGAAGTGAGTGAGAGAGAGAGAAATTTGTTATGAATTACCCTTGTCTCTTTCCCATCTCAATTTCTCTGTAATTGTTCTCTTCTCACCATTTCAATAATATATCAGCTCTTTCATAATTGTGTGTGCTTGTTCTTATTATAATCATTACAGATCAAATACCAATGCTAAACAATTTATGTTTGTCTTATCCGATCTTGAAGAAAAGTCTAGGTCTTAGTCACATACTTTTACAACTAAAAGCTCAAAGAAGCTAAAAGTTATTTTGGGCTTTGTCTCTTAAAATTAAGAACTTCTTATTACAGCTTGCTAGAAGGGTCTATAAAAAGTGATGAAGACATAACTTATTCTTATGAAATTCCGTTCTCATCTTTACTAAATTCATATATTGGCTCCAACATTCTTGTTAGATTTTTCTGTTTCTTCTAACATGTAATGCTGCAGGAGGGACATATGGATCACCTGAAACTCCCATTAAAAGAAATAATACAGGCAACCGAAAATTTTTCTGAAAGATATCTAGTTGGATCGGGTGGATACGGCAAGGTATACAAAGCAGAACTCAAATGTTTTGATGGTACTAGAAGCGTTGCTATTAAACAAATATTTAAAAAAGGAGACACGAATGCACAACATGGGTTCATTGCAGAAATTGAAATGCTTAGTAAATGCAAGCATACAAATATAATTTCACTTGTTGGCTTCTGTGACGAAGATGATGAGATGATTATCATTTACGAGTATGCTTCTAATGGAAGCCTTGATGGTTATTTGAAAAAGGCTGATAAAATGACTAACCTTACTTGGGCTCAACGTATAAAAATATGCCTTGATATTGCAAATGGATTGCATTGCCTCCACAACGGGATGAATGGCGAAAACCGGATCGTACATCGCGATATCAAGAGTGAAAATATTTTATTGGATGATAAATGGGTAGCAAAGATTGCTGACTTTGGCCTCTCCAAGTCACACCAGCATCAAGTCAGCACCCTTGTAACCAAGAACATTGCTGGGACACCGTTTTACTTAGATCCAGTATACGAAAAAGAAGGCAAACTGAAACTGAAATCAGATATCTACTCATTTGGAGTGGTTTTGTTTGAAATCCTGTGTGGGAGGTTGGCGTATGATGAATCTTTCAATGGGATGGGACTTGCAGCAGAAGCACGACTCTCCTATCAGAATGGAACATTAAATAAATTGATAGATCCAAAGATAAAGGAAGCCGATGAAAACATTTTTATATTAAATGAAGGGGTCAATCAAGTTTCTTTGGAGAAATTTTCAGATATCGCATATAAATGTGTTGCAGAAAGTCAAAACGACCGTCCAACAATAGAAGACGTCATCAAAGAACTCAAGGAAGCGTTGTACTATCAAGTAAGCAACTTATTCATCTTTTTAATCTTCATATATACATATATATATAGGGCATGGAATTTTACATAACCCACTAAATGCGCGCTAACCCAAATAACTTTGGCAACATAAAGCCAAATCTTGGATTTTTTTTAAACATCATTGTAACACATTTTGAACACCATGTTCTTTTATGAGTTTGTGTTAATTCTTTTTCGTTAGAGATTTTACATCACTGTAATGAGCGCTACAACAATTTACAGTGTTGTAGCGCTCACTACAGTGATGTAGGATCTCAAACAAAAAAGAATTAGCACAAACTCATAAAAGAACATGGTGTTCAAAATGTGTTACAATGATGTTTAAAAAAAAATCCAAGATTTGGCTTCATCTTGCCAAAGTTATTTGGGTTAGCGCACATTTAGTGGGTTATGTAAAATTCCATGCCATATACACACACACACACATATATATATAGGGGAAGGATCAAATAAAAAGATATTTTTGCATAAAAAGAGTAAGAACCAGTAGGAGTTTGATATAATAAAAGAAAATTAATGATAATTTAAGGTATAACATCTTTTTTTACTATATTTTTATTTTTTTGTACTAAGTTTTTTATTTTTTCTATTAGATTTTTTTCGTACTAATTTTTTTTTGTACTTTTTTGTACTGGATTTTTGATTTTTTGTATTGGATTTTTCGTTTTTTTGTACTGGATTTTGTTTTTCGTACTGGATTTTGTTTTTCGTACTGATTTTTGTTTTTATGTTGTTAGCATGGCACATGTTAAATTCCTATTGATTCTTACTCTTCTTAGGCAAAAATCTCTTCTTATTAGATCCAAACCCTATATATATATAGATAGGGGAAGGGAAAAAAATAACTCGCCCTTAAAGAAATAACTCTAAATAACCCGTAAATACCAAGCTAAATCTTCGAATTTTTTTAGCATCATTGTAAACATATTTAGAACACTTTCTTATTTTATGAGTTTGCGTAAATTTATCATCGTTTTAAAGTTAACATCGTTGTAAGTTTTTAAAATTTTGTGCCTTATAGTAGTGTAAGTGTAAAATTTTAAAAACTTACAACGATGTTAACTATCAAACGGTAACGAATTTACGCAAATTCATAAAATAAGAAAGTGTTCTAAATGTGCTTATAATGATGCTAAAAAAATCAAAGATTTGACTTTATCTTGACGGGTTTATTTAGAGTTATTGCTTTAAGGGTAGGTTATGTATACAACCATCCCCTAGATAGATATATACATATATACACACACACATATATAGAATAAGGATCGGTTGTTAACCCACCTTAATTGCGTTAACCCATTAACCTTGGCAAAATCTACCCAAATCTTTGAATTTTTTCATGGCCTTTATTATATACAAATAGGGGGCTCCTTTGTTGTGTTTTTGCTGATTAACAAACATTTAGAAATTAAAACAAGTGTAAGTGTGCGTTACACTGCCAGTACATATTTATTGTTACGACATTTACATTGACGTACGATCCTAAACGATAATGAATTAGCAAAAATACAAAAAAGAAACCCCTTATTTATGCATAATAAATGCCATGAAATTTTTTTTCAAAGATTTTGGTTAATTTTGTCAGGGTTAATGTATTACCATAATTAAGGTGGGTTATTATATGATATCAATCATATATATATATATATATATACATATACATATATATATGTATGTATATGTAGATATATATATATATGTATATGTGTGTGTGTGTATATGGGTGAGGTTAATGTACAAAGTGCTAGTTTTGTAAAAAGCAAAATGTTATTATAATATTAACAAAGTGTTATTATAATTTTTAAGAGTACCTTGTTAATAATATCACTTTGCTTCTTACACTTTTTACAAAACTACCAATTTGTATTTGATCATAACACTATATATATATATATATATATTCTTAATCCATTCTATATAGCTAGGGATCGAGTAGCGAGCATGGTCATCCATTTTCTAGGAAAACATATATAAACTTGTAGGGGTGTTCAAAAAATCCGATATACGAAAAAATCCGAAATCCGAATCGTATCCGAAACCCGAAAAAACCGATCCGAATCAAAGATTCGGATAGATTCGGATCGGATATCCGTTTTCCGAATTCGGATCGGATCGGATATCGGATATCCAAAATCCTCTTTATTCGGATCGGATATCCGAATTCAATCCGAATAACCCGAATAAACCCTGTTTATTCAGGTTATTCGGGTTGTTCGGATTATTCGGATGAAAAAATAGGTTTATTCGGGTTTTTCGGATCGGATAGAAAAAATTCGAATTCGGATCGGGTCGGGTTTCGGATAAGGTCTTAAAATTTTCAAATCCGAACAACCCGATCCGAATAACCCGAATAAACCGTTATCCGATCCGATGAACACCCCTATAAACTTGTGTCCAAATTAGTAATTTGTCATCATACTATATATAATCAGTTACTTATATATATATATATATATAGGGAGAGGTTCAAATGTTAACCCTCCCTTATATCGTTAACCTGTGTTAACCTGGCATTTTTTGCACGAATCTTTGTTTTTTTTTCATGGTTTTTGTTATACATAAATAGGGGGGTTTCTTTTTTGTGTTTTTGCTAATTCATCACCGTTTAGAAATTACTTACAAGTGAATTCCTCTTCAGATATTGCGTACGAGCCATAATACAATGTAGAAAGTTCTACTTTTGTTTAATAGAGCCACAAAATCATATGTTCAAACAACAAAAATTTATGAATCCATCATTGATGGTACTAAACGAACTGTTCAATGCAAAAGTTTAAACAGACACCCACCAAACTGGACAAGTATATATCGGGTGGGACGTTGGTACATGCTTGTGTCGGGGTCGGTTCAATTAATTTTAGGACCTTAAGCAAATTAATTAAACTCTTTTGTTTTTTTTTTTAAAAAAATAATAGTATAAACTTCCCTCATTTATCCATCATTATCTTTTTTTATTAATGTGGAAGATAGTCCATTAAAGCCTATTATATTGATTATTTTAAGCTTACATTTTATAACTAAAGCTCATTATGAAGCCTCGCTGCATTAATTTTAGTCGAACAATGACAGTTTTGAAAACCCACGAATTCTATTGAATAATAATAAGCTTTTGGTACAATTTAACCTAAAAACTTTACACCTATTTATACTAAAATAAGACACAAACAAAGTTAAAATATATCCCTAAAAACCTGCCTAGCAAAACAATCCAATCTAAAACCTAATCTAACTTTGAAGCCTTAAACTCTTTGATATTTACAAGATTAGTCCAACAATCAACCTCCTAATCTTGTAATATCCCTTCTTCTCTTCAAAGTAGAGCTGGTCCATCTTCATGAGCTTGAGCAAAGCTTAATTCTTCCTCTTTTTCTTTCAATTCAGGACATTCACAAGCAAATAAGTGCCCAACCCTTCCAAATTCATAGCACCTTGGATTTCTTTTATAGTTCCCTCTACCAAATCCACGCCCATGTCTTCTTTCTTTATCCTAATCACGAATTGATTATGGATTGGCTCCATCACATTCATTCTGCTCAAATAGATCAACCCTTTTTTCATGACTTTTTAACCCATTTGCACCCCTGCTACGCCCCTTCGAGCCATTTGCTTCCTTTTCATACTTGTTCCTAGTGTTTGTGCTAGATAACAAGAGTTTATCTTGTTTTTCCTCTTCATCTTTTCCTTTAATCCTCTCTTCATATGCTTTAAGTCGTCCAACCGCTTCATCAAATGACATTGAATCAATTTCTGAGTATTGTTCAATGGCTGTCACTATTGGTAGGAACTTGTTTGTGACTGAATTTAGCAGCTTTTTGACTATGACTTCATCTTCTATATTTGATCCAAGACTCTTGAGTTTAATCAGCATACTACTCAATTTTCTTGAGAGTTCATCAATGGTCTTGTTGTCCTTCATCTTAAATCTTTCTAGTTCATTCCGAAGAATTTGTAATCGAGCCTTTTGTACTCGCTCAGCTCCAAGAAAGCGTACTCAGATTGCTTCCATACATCCTTTGCATATTCATATCTTGCTACTTGGAGCAAGATATCTTTAGGTAATGACTCAAAGACAATAGCTTTTGTGGTAGTTCTTCGGGCATCAATTATTGCTCCTGTCACTGGATCTATAGCATCCCATAGGCCTTGTGCCTTCTAAAACGTCTCTACCATGATCGCCCATGGTGCCTAATTGGTGGTTGTTAGCTTAAGATAGTGCAAAGATACATGATTTTGCTCTCTTACCGGCACCAAAGCACCATCCCCTTCCTGATTTACATTCGCCATGCTTCTTTCTCAGTTTGATTCAAACGAAAACCTTCCCCTTTGATCATGTAGATCGCTTTCTGCTGGCTCACTCAGAACCAGGTATGATTGAATCACACGGATCCTTCCTTCTCTTTATTCTGCCCGGCTCACTCAGAACCTTCTTCCGTTTCAAAAAAGAAACCAAGCTGCGCTTTTTGTCACCTAGAACAAACCTTCGATGTCGCCTAGACAAATCCTTTAACACCAAGAATGAGGCTTCATGTCACACCCCAACCGACGGCGGAATAACGTCGGGGGGCAACGTGACTGTTCATAACACATGACGCTAATTAAGTTTCATAATTTAATCATACCAATAATCAATACATGCTCAAATAAAGTATTTTTCAACATAAGAAAAGATAAATTAAACATTGTTCTTATTTACTACATTAGGTCCATATCATCCTACGTGTAGCATCAACTTGACAATACTCAAACGACATTTCCTGCAACATGTATAAAAATAGGGTCAACTAAAAAGTTGATGAGTAGACATTGGTTTAAACTATATGTAATAAAATTGAGACTTTTGCGATTCATATGTCAAGGTAGATTCCAAGCATGTATGTATAAACATATGTATGATCAGACCTTTGTTGACTTGACACTCGACTCGAAAGCCAAGATTAGCTTGAATTGGTTTCAATCATCCAAAGGCCCTCACTAGGGTCAAAACGATGGATGCGCGTCACCCAATAAATCTATTATTGTTACCATTGGCTCATAGAGTTAGTGATCATAGTAGAATTAGACTTCGAATAGCACACCCATAGAATCATAGTTTAACACATATGGCATTGTATCATACACATAGACATAGAGTTTGAATCTGCAAGTTTTGTGAAATAGAATTTGAAATTGAATAGCATATACATGTTGCACCCAATACTTTGAAATGAAAAGGGCTACGAATACTCACATAGTATGATTGATAGTTGACTTCTTGTCGTTTATATGAAGACTTGTAACTCGGTTCCTATAACATAATGAGCTTCTTTTGAGTTTGTGAACTTGCTATAGTTTATGTAGTTATATTTGTGTTTTGTGTGTCGGGGTTTATTTAAAATGATTATGCTTATAACTTGTATTTGAAACATTATTTTATAATGCCTTGAAATTACTAAGTGTCGGATTTTATAAAAATTTCGTCATTATAACGACGTATTTTGGAAATTTACCATTTTTGCTTAACAACTTCAGAACTCATTAACTATATCAAGATATATATATATTTTCAAGTGTATACACATTTATACATATGATAATGATTAATATTTTTGCAAAAATGTTTAAGTTTACAAGTTTTGCCTTTGGACAGATTCCGTCCGTCTTGTTCAGACGAACTTTAAAAATAGAAAAACTTGGAATAAAATTATGAAAATTTACAGTATATTATTTCAAGGTGTTTTGAACAACTTTCATTTAGAAAACTTTTCATGATTTTGCTTGTAAATGGGTCAAAACAGTCACACAAGTATAAGTCCTTAAAGTTTCTGTTTTGACAGATTTTGTCCAGTGAGTTCGGATTCATGTTTGACATAGTAAACCTTTGAGTTAGATTATGAAACTCTCCAATATACCATTTTAATATATTATGAACAATTTTCATTTATAAAAGTTTTCATGATTCGGATCTTAAGTGACTCAAAACAGCTGCACAAGTCAGGGGGTACAAATCCACGCACTAATCTTGTGAAGGCTGTTTGGGGTATCATTTGGTCGAGTTAGAAGCTGTATAAGTAGTGAATGGAAAGCCAAAACAATGAACTTAGTCATAGAACTTGAGTTTGTTTAGTTTGAAGTTGTTATGACTATTTTATGACTTGTTGAAATCATGACAACATTATGCCAGAATTTTGGAATGCAAGATTATTACTTAATAAAAGTTTCACCTAGCTTTAAATCACTAAATGTCCATGTAATGGGACTAAGAATGTGAAATCATTCCTTGGCCTCAGCTAGGGTTTTTAGATTATTCCAAACTTGGATTCATATCTGAATATGCATATATATATATATATATATTTATCATACTCACACGTACATACATATGTGTATATATACGTATACATGCATGCATGTATACATAATATCCTTACACATACTCATATATGTATATATGCATGCATACCTTTGTAGATGATGGAAGAACAATAATTCTTGAGGAAAAAAACTAGCTTGCTTCTCTTTCTTGTGTTGTTCTTGATGAAAAATGAAAATAATATGGAGGATGCTCACAATGAAGAAAGACTATAGAAGTGGTGATGTTGTAAGTGGGTAGTGTGAATTTTTGTGGTGATATCTGACTTTTATTTATAGTGCTCAAGGAGAGGAAGGTCCATACATGACTTGATGGTTGAGTGATATGGAGGTTGAATGTTGTCATAGTTGAATGAAGATGGAGGATGGTGGAGTGTAAGTGTGGGTAAATGAAAGATGGATTAGATGGTGGAGTATGGAGATAGTTTTTATATATTTATTTTCTTTATTGTTTTTATTAGATGGTTAGGTCTCCTTTTTGGTTATTTACATATTAAAACTGGTATAATCTGAGTATTACGGTGTCTAAATCTTGTACCAGATAATTATGTTATAAACGATTTTTATTCGTAAATTATTAAATTATTAAAACTTACTAAAATAATTAAATTTTAGTTAATAATATTGGATGATGTTTGGTTCATTGTGTCGGTTTTAACCGGGTAAAACACATGTATAGTCTGTTGTCTGTAAATTTACCGGTTAAAGTTTCAATTCACGGTTTTTCCTCGTTAATTTAAATTCATCACTTATGATTTACTATTTCATACTAATTGAATAATTTTACTAACCGAGTTGTCAGATAGTTTACCGAAAAATAAAATTATCAAATGTGAAAATTTTGCATGTTAAAAGAGATATACTTTGCTATACTTCAAATAAAAATTCATTTATTAGGTTTTATAACTGAACCAACATCTTCAACTTCAAATACATTAACGGTGTTAAATAAGCCAAACTTGAAAATTGACGGATGTCACACTTCAAGGGATGAACCTTCAAGATCACGTGGAACAAGCCTTCAATGTCTCCTAGGACGAGCCTTTAATGTCACTTGGGACGAGCCTTCAATGGCTCTGATACCAATTGAAGCCCAGCTGCACTAATTTTAGTCGAATAATGGAAGTTTTGAAAACCCACGAATTCTATTAAATAATAACAAGGTTTTGGTACATTTTAAACTAAAGACTTTACCCCTATTTATACTAAAACAAAACACAAACAAAGTGAAAATCAAAATCTATCCCTAAAAACATGCCTACTAAAACAATCCAATCTGATCCAAAACCTAACCTAACTTTGAAGCCTTAAACTCTTTAATATTTACAAAATTAGTCCAACGCATTATATATCAACATTTTTGTATAAATTAGGGGTCATAGGATTTTGAGGGTCCTATGTCATTGCTTAGGTTGCTTGGCCTATTGAGATGGTCGTGGCTTGTGCGACGATGGTGTATGGTGAGAGAACACCATGATGGTTGTGCGAGAGAAAACAAAAGAGGAAATGAAAATTTCGAGGTTGTTTGATTTGATTTTGACCTAAATTTTCTAGCTGATTTTATAGACAAAACCGTAAGTAATATCAAAATTGTTATTGTTGTTATTTCCTACTGCTACACCATGATTTATTGCTTCTTGAGTTAATTAATAAAAGGGTGTATACAACGCTTACCTAGAAAAAAACTAATAATTAATAAAAGCATCAAAAATCTTGGTTCTTTTCTTAAAACAACTTAACTTAATTACAAAAATTATGAATCTACATAATAAAAAAATTTTTTCCTTGGAATTGATTCAATTATGTATTTATTTTTAAATTAGTAAGTTGGTTGAATATTGTGTGTGATTTACAGGAAAACAACAAGGACGAGCTCCATATTTCACTTGAAGTAATAAAACTAGGGACAGATAATTTCAGTGATTGCAAATGTATTGGAGAAGGAAGATACTGGAAGCAATATGCAGGAGAAATTTTGCATGCTGATTATAATAAGCATATCACCGTTGTTGCAAAGCGATGGGATAACAAGTCTCCTCAAACGCGTCATCAATTTCTTGCGGAGCTTCAGATTCTTAGCAAGTACAAGCACGAGAATATTATTTCTCTTGTAGGCTACTGTAATGAAGCAGGTGAAAGAATAATTGTTTATGAAAGTGCGTCAAATGGAAGCCTCGATAAGCATTTGGCAAATGCGAGTCTTTCATGGATTAAACGCCTCAAGCTATTCATCGATGTTGCAAAAGGATTAGAATTTCTTCATACAAGTGTTCAACAAATGCATAGGGACATCAAAAGTGCTAGTATTCTACTAGATGGTGACTGGAAGGCTAAAATTTCCAATTTCGAGTTGTCTGCACAATTGGCTAACATGGATGCAATTCATGACCATATCACTGATGATATTAATGCTTATGGTTCACTTAGCTACGTTTCCGAAGACGACATAAAGCGAGGTTATTTATCAAAAGAGTCTGATATATATTCGTTAGGTGTGGTTATAAAGGAGATGTTTTGGGGGATCCCAGCTGCAAGACCTGATCACGTTGGCCGTTATCGAAACGTTGATAGCGGACAAGAGGTTTTACAACACAAGGATGCGTTTGAGGGTATTAAGGAACAAATCGATCCTAAAACATTTAAAACATTTGCAGATATTGCTGGTCTATGTTTAGCTTATAAATATTTTCGGCCAGATGCAACACGGGTGATAACAGAACTTGAGAAGGCGTTGGAATTCCAGGTAAGTTTTAATTATGGAAAATTACCAAATCAGTCATAGTTTGACTCATTTTTTACCAAACTAATCACTCAATTTCCGGCCCCTTAGACGCCTCTTTGTACGTCACTTTAGACGCCCTTTTTCTGTACTTTTTGCAAACATACGGGCCCACATGTCGGTGGCTTTGTCGGGGTCTAAATGGGTGTCTTAATACCCCATTTCTATCGGCGTCTTAGACGCCACTTTAGACGCTCTTTTTCTGTCAAATATAGTAAAGTGACGTTTAAAGTGGCGTCTAAAGAGACGTCTATGACACCGGTAGAAAAGGGGTCTTAAGACACACATTTAGACCCCGACAAAACCGCCGACATGTGGGCCCGTATGTTTACAAAAAAGAAAAAGGGTGTCTAAAAAGGCGTCTAAGGAACCGGAATTTGAGTAATTAGTTTAGTAAAAAACTGGTCAATTATGACTGATTTGATAATTTTCCCTTTTAATTAGCACTTTTACATTTCCTTTGAATACATTTCTAGCTACCATATGTCCATATTGTAACAATATTACAAAACACAAGATTTTCACGAACGGTCGATAAAACGTTCTGTAAGACATGGTATAGGTTTTGCTGTTGCGTATTAGCTAAGATCTACGCAGCGGCGGCCCGGGGAGGGGCAAACCCGACCCACGTCCCGGGCCCATTTTTTTAGGGGACACAATTTTTTTGACCTATATGTGTATCCAAAGATTTATTTAAACGAGAACCAACAACTTATAGATAACAAAAAGGAACTATTTATAAAAACGCGGTTTAATAGTTACAAAAAGTAATTTCCTATAAAGTATAGGAAGTTAGTTTTATGTCATTTAAATAAGTGGTGTTCATTGGTTTTACCGGTTTTCATTCTATCCGAAAACCGAACCAAAGTCGGGAAGTGGTTCGGTTCGGTTTAGTTTTGGTTAATACCAAACAAACCGAATAAACTGATTAAAAACCAAATAAACCGGTTACAAACGGAATTCAACCAAATAAACCTATTAAAAACCGAATAAATCGAATTTTATCTTATATAGTGTTTATAAAATAATAATTTTAAATCTGAATTAGGTTTATTCGGTAAACTGAATAAACCGAACAAACCAAATTCAAACTAAAATGGAACCGAAAACCAAGCCGAAAACTGAAATTCAGAATTCGGATACGATTAGGAACCTAATTTGGAACTCGGATATGGTTGGAAACCGAACCAAAAACTAAATTCAAAATTCATTTTTTTAGTTACAAATATGGTTCAGTTTACGATTTTTTTTAACACCTTTGATTTAATATTTGTATTCGCTAGGGGCCTTTTTTTCCTAGCTCATCCCAGGCATCTCAATTCTTAGGACCGCCCCTGGATCTACGACACATAGACAGAGACATTTAATTACTATCATATATACAATAAAAAAAATAATTTCTTTTTGGGGTTCTGTTGGATCCTTTAATAATAAAATAAAAAATTCCAGTTTGCTATTAGATATACGATATTACACTATGTATTAAACAATTTAAATAAAATTATTTTTAAATAATTAATAACAAAAATTTAGTAATTATAAAGTTATTTTTTAAAATAAAATATTATTAAAGTTACGTATAAAAGTAACTTAAATAATAAACAATAAAATACCTTTTTAACAATTTGTTAAAAAAATTGTTTTGAAAAAAAGTTATTTTTTACAAAAATAGAAGCTAGTACCCGCGTGTTATACATGTTGAACAAATAAAAATATTAAATATTTAACAGTTAGGATTTAGAAAGTATAAACAATATTTTAAGATAAAATATTCTTGAAATTATGCATGCGTAAGTAATTTAAGTAATAAAATAACGATATTATTTTTTAAAACTTTTCTTTTTATTTTTTTTAATATTTTATTTTGAAAAGTAGTTTTTGAAAAAATGTCATTTTTCATAAGTATCTCGTTATTTTAAAAGTTTAGTTTTTTAATTACTATTGTTTTTAAAAAACTTTACTTTTTTTAAATTGTTTTATAAAAGTTTTATTTTTTAAAAGACTGGTTTTAAAATATTTTGAATTAAAAAAAAACTATTGTTTAGAAAAAGTTCATATTTTATAAATTTGCATATTTATTATAATTTAGTCTTTCTAAAAATATTCTTTAGATAAAAAGATCTTTTTTATAATATATTAAGAAATCTGTTTCTAATATAAAAAACATAATTAAAAATTAATATTATTATTTAATATGAGAGAGATGAGAATAATTAGTATGAAGATGATATAAAAAAACACATGTACAACTTTAAATATATTTATTAGTATAAATATTTCTAAAATTTGTTTGTGGGGACTATTAATATCAACCGATAGTCTAATTTGCCCGTGAATTATTTCTGATGAAAATCCATTTTCTGGTTGGCAAAATGTATTCAAAAATAAAATAAATAAATCAAAAAATAAATGGATTCACAATTATTAAACAACAGGTCATGAAACATCTCTTGAAAGTAGGGTTATAAACGAACCGTAAGAATGCAAACGAGCCATTGTTCGTTTTTGTTCGGTTAATATTGAATATGTTCACGAACACTAACTAAATGAAATTTCTTGTTTGTGTTTGTTCATCAAGGAATTGAACTTATTCACTAATTAATAGTTTACGAACGCAAATGACCATATATTATTTAGTTAAAATAAAAATCAACATTCTCAATTCCAAACATTTGACATAATCATTTTATATAAACATAAAATCAAACATTTGATATAAAAATCATAAACATAATGAACCTAAAACAAAGTCAAGTTTAAAATAATAAAATAGTTACCGAACGTTTACGAACACAACATTTGTTCATGTTCATTCATTTAACTAAACGAACGGAATTTGTTGCCCATGTCTGTTTATTTATTAAACGAACTTTCAGCCAAACGGTTTACGAACTGTTTTTTATAGGTTCGGTTCATATAGCTGTGCTTAAAAGAGAACAATAGAAACAATTTAAGTTTAAAAGTAGTTTGTGAAGATGTATTAATCGGAATAAGAGTTTTCTATTCCCCGACTAACTAATCTGTATGTCATCATCCTGGATCGAACTCAGTAATGTCAAAGTACTAACTCTTTTTCAGGAAGGATGAGTTACGGTTTTAAGAAAACTATTTTTGTGTGTGTGGTTTTCAGAGAAAGTACCTAAGAGTCTTTTCTCTTTTCCCTTGCCTATTATAGGCAATTGATAGGTCCCTCACCTTTGTTTGTTGAGGTGGGGTGAGGTTGTTTTTTCCTTTTCTTTTGGGTCCCATCATAACCGTTTTCACAATCTCCTATTTTGTCATTTTCTTTATATGTGAATTTGCAATATATAGATGTAGATATACATGTATGCACACGCATTTATAAGCGTGTGGTGTATGACGATTAAGGTATGATTATCCTTTATTATTCTGATCATGGCCTTACATCTTCAGTTTGTGACTGTTTTATACCCGAAAGCCATTAATTTTTTGTTGTAAAGTTGATTTTGCTTATCAAATGAAAAAAGAGGTCGCAATAAATAAAAAAAAAGATGACGTTAATTAAAGTTAATCAGGTGTTTAACTAATTGTAATGTAATGTATAGGAGGATTACGAAAAATGGGAACCGAGGCTACCTGTGGACTACCAAAAAATTATCCAGATGTCAAAAACTCCAGAGCTCTATCAATCTATCGAAATGAGAAGGGATCTCTACAACATGTTCCTCAAAGGAATCCTCCTTCAGGATGGCAAATTGGTAATTATTAGCTCCTCATATTTCATTTCAATTAATTATAAACAATCTCAATTGCTGTATATGAGCTAGTGATCTTTGTTAAAAAAAAAAAAAAAAAAAAAACTCCATTAGTTACTTTTAGAGTTTAAAAGTAACTATTTCCTCCCCAGTTTAATTGATTCGTTCGTACATTTCTACAGAAAATGCGAGCTCATTCTCTATATATATTTCCTCATGTTTTTTCCATACCTCCACTTATGTAGTTATGTATAGATTCCATCTTATTTAACGTGAAAAAATAGAAAATTTTAATTCTTTGTTAAAAAAAAAAAAAAAACTCCATTGGTTACTTTTAGAGTTTAAAAGTAACTATTTCCTCCCTAGTTTATTTGATTCGTTCGTACATTTCTACAGTAAATGCGAGCTCATTCTCTATAGGTATTTTTCCATACATATAGATTCTATCTTATTTAATGTGAAAACCTAATTTTAAATAGAAAATTTTAAACTTTATATGAGTCTTTTATTTGAAATCTTGTAACTAAATATGTAATTAACATATAAGTTAGATGAATAAAAATATAGTTTTAAATAAACAAATTAATTTTAACATGATTTAATATGGATTATATATTTATTTTCAAGATTTCTAATGAAAGGCTCAAATAAGGTTTAAGGATTTCCTCTGTAAGATTATGTTTTCATAAGATACAATTATTATATATATATATATATATATATATATATATGTGTGTGTGTGTGTGTGTATATAGGGGAGGGTTCAAAAGAAAACTTATTACTTTAGAATAAACTAAGAAAACTCCTATTAACCAATCGATTTTTTTTTAAAAAAATTCATGATTTTTTATTATTAGCTTAGAAATGTTATAAAAAAATTAATAAAAATATGTAAATCACGATGTTACGTATATGTAACGTATAAAGTTACATATATGTAACTTGTAAACTATATATATATGAGTTACATATATGTAATAACATGAATTACATATAATTTTTATTTTTTTCTTTTTGTTAACAAATATAATCTTATAATAAAACAAAATGTAAAAAAAACAAAAAACGAAATCGATTGATAACAATTGTGATTAGTTTTCTTAGTTTCTCCAAAATGGTGATTTTCTTAGAAACATTCCCCTATATATATATATATATATATAGGGGAAGGTTTCTAAGATTTATAATTTATAGGATTAAATCCTATAAATATATATATATATATATAAGGATTTAATCCTATAAAAACTCAATCTTATAAAGAAAACCCTCAAACCTTATGCGAGCCATTGATTTAGAAACATGAAAATAAATATGTGGTCCATATTAACCCACTAATCGAGGTGTCGTAGGTCAATCAAAAACAATTTATAATTAGTGACTTAGCTACCTATGACTATAGAGGGATAAATAATGTCGTCTCCACAAGGAATCAGTGGAAAATGCTAATCGTAACTACAAACTAATTAATCTAAGAAAAAATAAACTTTAGATTAAATTGAATTAAGAGAACCGTTATTAAGCAACAAACTTAACTTTTGATTTGAAAACAATTAATGAAAATAGGTAATCACTTTTGGATTTAGGTTGCAAGATCCACAATGATTTTAGGTTAAACTTAGATTGAAATCATGTAAACATGAATTGGTTATTTAATTTGATTAAAGTGATAATGATGAAACAAACGTTTAAGATTTGCTCATTCACACAATTAACATAAGAATATGCAAAGCAACATACAATTACCAATTAGTAAACGATGCAAAAAAACTGAATCACTGATGGTAATGCGTAGCAACTAAAACATAAAAGTATTGTTTACATCGACCAAACCAAAATCGTATCAATTTTACAATCAAAAACTTAAGTTCAACATCCAAACACTGTTTCACTTACAACCATAATTACCCGGAAGCGATTACGAAGAAACTAGCTTTGCCTTATCGTGATTTGATCTTCAATACTTGATTCCATGCGGATGAATTCTTGAATCGAATCGTGATTTGGAGAGTTAGAGCCACCCAAAAACCTTCATTTTCGACTTAGAATGATAATTGCTGAAAAATGGCAAAGATAGGGTTAAAAACCCAATTTTCCTTGTTTAGGCGTAGCCTACGCACAAACTGACTTTTTCTTCAGCTTCGTCTCGTCGAGAAACTCAGTTTTCATATATTATGGATTCGGTAACTCTTCCTCTAGCTCAAGATATGTGCCTCCGAAGTTCTGAACTTTTCACGACCGCTTTTGATCCATCTGTTAGCATTTTCACTTCCTTAACATCCTCGGGCATCCATCTAACTTGTTTTTACCTGCAAATCACAATTGTATCTGAAAGTATCGTCGTTCCATATGAAATGCACATAAAAATGCAACTTTAAACGGTTAACGCATATGAAAACCAAACACACATCACATCCCCACACTTATGTTTTGTTTGTCCCAAGCAAAGTCCTTTACACACGATAACAAATAATTCAACAAAAATAATCGCTTAAACATCTCTTTACCGGTTATAGCAAAAATCAAAAACCACACCTAATTTCTAAGACTTACAACGTGCAATAGATTTACATCCCAACAAGCAATATTACATATTTGACAAGAAAATCCCTAACCAAGGACACTTAGCTTCAAATGGTTCACATGCACGCATTCACACCTTTCACAATGAACACTCCACTCGGTTTTGTATCTGGACTAGCAATGATGCACTAGTATTTGTGAACTCTCAATCCACTAATGATGCATCATTATCATAAGCTTGTAAAGCAATCAAATCTCCACCATTATGTACAAAGTATACAAAAATCAAGAGGTCTTTCGATGTTGTATTGTTGGCTAAGGCTAAGGTATGGAAAAGGAATACAAATGGCTAAAATGGGTGAAATCCAAGTTAAGTTCACACAAATAACTACTACACATAATCACTAGGGTAAGTATGTACCCTTATTGGATTACTTTTTATTTCTAAACATCACTAATGTAGGTCCAGATCTGATCAAGACACGAGCTTTATGGCTCCAATCGACATCAAATGAATCTAAAGTGTGCGGGATCCATATTAGAATCACAAGAAGAGATAGAAAAATGCAATCTTTGTATATTTCTTGAAGTTCGTAAGAACAATGACTCAATTCTAGAGAGCAATTGTCTCGGGAATCCAACCCTAGAACAGTACAAAATACGTCTATATATACTATTCTAAGAGTACTCGAACCCTATACACGAAAATTGGTTCGAGTACTCGAAAATCTAAGTACACGAAAAAGTCAGTACACGAAAATGGTCAAAATCAGGTCTTCAGCTCGTCACAGGTTGACTTTGTCAGTCTTCGTCTTTGATTGGGCTCTACAAACTCCCCCAAAATTGATGAAGTCAACCGATTAGAAGTGTGACTGAGTGAGGACCTGCACCTGCATAAAGCTTCATTTCCATTGCAAATGCAATAACCCTGGTGAAGGGTTCTACTTCTTCATCCCAGTCGCCATAAACTCTGATAGGTGACTCATGTAGCTTCTTCATGTCATCTTTACCAAACTTTAAAAGATCCATGGGATCCAAAATCATGTCAATGTCGTTGATGTCGTCCTTATTTCTGAGGATGACTGCTGCAAGAGTCTTTTCATCAAAATACCAAGACAAGAAGTTCACCAGTGAATTGTCAGGAACTCTTGAGGATACTGGAACAACTTTCTTTGTGGCCGATGGAGAATACTTGTTTGTAATAGATCCACGGCTCTTTCTTGACCGGATCTAGAATGCAGATAGAAACAAATCTCTTTCCTTTGGCCGTCCTCATGACTGGAAAATTTTTGTCGCGTTGGTCCTTAAGGAATTTTGCGAAGAGATCAGCCTAGCTATCCTTAGAAGAATTGAAGAACATGGCATGATTGATGTTTCTAAGATCAAACTTTGGCATTGAGAAAAAATCTTAAGGCCTCCTGAAATACTCTAACTTCCCATTCATCCTTTTGATGAGATAGAGTTGTTTGTCCTTATCATAAATCCAACACGTGATATTTGATCTTTCATTTCTCACATCATACATATCACGTGAGCTGGTGGCATGGTTTTAAAAGCGACCTCAGGCGCCAGGCGACCTCAGGCGCCAGGATCATCGCTTTTACCACCTAAGGCACACTCTGCATAGGAAGCGATCGATTTTGTGCGCTCCGATCGCTTTTTCTCAAGCACAAGGCGTGCGCTTCCTTGTCAGCCTCCTGATTTAGGAACAGGAAAAGGTAAAACTCAAGAAGATGGAGATGGAAACGAAAAACCTATGAGGCTGGTGCAACAAAGAGATTGAAAATCCAAGCTTGCTGCTTGACGGAGACGAGAATGGAGGCTTGTTGTCTTACCTTTTACGAATTAGGGTTGCTGCTTGAAGGAGACGTGAAAAAAGGAGGAGACGATGGAGCCGCTGCTTGAAGGAGACGGGAAAAATAAAGTACTGACAGTTTTGGAATTAGGGTAGTCCTTATATTTCTTACCTTTAAGTTCAATTTATTGTAGTTATAGCTTGGTTAGTTGTACATTAAATGTATTTTATAGATTTTGTGTTTTTAAGTTGTACATATAGATTTTTTGTTTTATTAAACTATATATGAAGCTTTTTTTTGTTTAAAATTGGAAAACTAATAATAAAAACCTATGAGAAACATATATTTTTATATATATAAATACATGGCGCTTCGCGTACGAAAATCCCGCCGCTTTTGCGCTTTGCGCTTCGGTTTCAGACCATGTCGCTTTTATGCGCTTCTCGCTTTTTAAAACCAAGGCTGGTGGTGTATGTGGCCTCAGTCAACTCAGACTATCTTCACCCATCCAGCATTGTTGAACCTCAGAAAGAGTAGGAGTCCAATCATTTTGTCGATCAAACCATCTATCGATCATGTTTCCAAGCAACGCAACTTCCTGTCCTTGAGTATCGACATACTTGTGAGCATACAAGTAGTCCACATAAGGATCCTTGGAGACGTTGCCGATTATGATGTTCTATGGTTCTTCTGCGGATGCTCCCGTAGAAGATTTGGCAACCTCTTCCTCTCCTGGTCACAAACTGCATCGAAAACAGAATCCATGGTGACATCAGCATACAAATTGCCAAGACTCGCTGCACTGAGATCATCTTCAAATCCATCAAACATAAAATTCTCCGGAAGGTCCTCGAATAAGTCATCAAAGTAATATAGAGGCTTCTCTGAGGAAGGTGGATTCTCTGAAGCATCACCTTCTGTAACATCCTTAGCAGTTTCCTCCTCCTGTTGTCCTGAGGAACTCGCTCCTTGACCCACATCCCCGTCTGCATTATCATCATCATCATCATCATCATCCTTCTTGTCGTCTTTCTTGTTAGCTTTTTCATCATCATTGTCATCCTTTTCTTTCTATTCCTTATCATCATCATCTTCGTCATCATCAACCTTATCTTCTTCCTGAATATCAGACTTTGATCCAGTCAATTCCTGAATCACTTTGGATAAACGAATGTTCTCCTTTTTCAGCATGCCGACATCCATTATATGCTTTCGTAGCTTCTCACATATCATGACAAATCCTTCTTGCAGATTGAGGATGTGTCGGTCCTTAGCGCCGGAGTCTTGCTCTAGCTGGAATACTCTTTCTTGTAGCCACTCTAGATCCACAGGCACTTTCTCGGGCATATAAGGCGATTCTTACTGTAATGGTGCCTTTCCTTTGTCTTTTCTGGTATTGGGTAGTGATGATGGTGATTACGAGAAGTGGATGGGAATTGGAGAATGTGGCGGTGAGATGTGAGTATGTGGAGGAGATGATGGTTTGGCTTGGGTGGCTTCTGTGGTGGTGGAGGTATGTGGAGGAATCGAAGTTTGGGTGGATGTTGTTGGTTGTGTGGGTGGTTTAGGCTTTGGTGGTAGTGGTGGTTTTGGCTGAGTGGGTTTATGTGGAGGTGGTGGAGGCGGTGCCTGAGAATATGAAGAAGTTCCTGTGATCTTCTTCTTCATTCTTGGATCCCTTGTCCTTTTGGACATCGTCTTCGACCTCTTCTTCTTTGAAGATGTCTCAGGAGTTGGAACATAGCCGTATCCTGAATTTCTTCACGTTCGGCTCTTGACAATGGTGCAATGACAGGCTCAGTCACTCTGATGACCTCTTCTTCACCTGATGATGATGACTCGAATGATGAGTCCTCTGCAGCTTAATTAGCTTCAGCAGTTGTGCCCGTGAGAGGATGATCATGCTCATCAGCAACAAAGGTTGTGGTTCCTGCAGTATGAAGATCATGTTCTTCAGCAACAAACGCTGCAGGAGTGCCTTGATCTTCCACTTCCTCTTCTAATCCTGTAAACAGCCTACCAAACTTCTCAAAAGGACGATCAACAACATACTGTTTCTTTCCTCTCTTGTTCATTGTCATGTAAGAGAAGATATCTTCCCTCATCCTCTTAATGCCCAGTGTCCCGATAGTTGGAACAAGATTTTGATGATGCTTGTTGATCACGATCTGAATAAATTTGGAAAAGTCCAGGAATCTTTCTTTCTGATTCCCTTTTATATTGGTGTGCATGTCCCTGAATATCATCCTTGAGTAGTTGAACTCAAGACCCAAAGTGATGGCCACCATGAAAGAGCTGAGAGTCTAGTTAAGCACATCGTAACCTCCCTTTCCTCCTGATAAGCACTGAGTAACCACGTGCGCCAAATATCTCCAATAGGGGTGGAGAAGCTTCTTCTCTGTTGTAGGATAGAGACCCTTGTGTCCCATTCTATGAACAGTTCTTTGCATGAGCTCATGATCAAGCTCAACAGGGTCATTAGCTTTGTCACCGAACTATAAACATTACCGAAGGATCTGCTCTGTAATAATGACCAGCTGCCCTTTAACCTCCCTTATCATGCTCACGTTTCCGTTGGCATCGGAACACTCGGTAATGGAGTTCCAGAAGTCGTGAATGAACTCTGAAATGATCTCGGGATGCTCCATAATGGCATAGTTAACATGGCATGCTTCTCCGGAGGATCTCCGACATAAGCTGACATGTTGTGATCCGGAACAAAGCGCAAATCACCCATCTGAAACAAAAACGAGTTAAGATAGTTAAAGGAAAGACAAAATTAAAATTAAAGTCAAATGTCAAAAGTCAAAATTGAATTCTAAGTCCAAGTCCAAGTCAATCGAGTCAAGTCAAAATCACCAAGTCAAAAAGGAGTTCACGAAGTGTTAGAAGTTCACGAAGACTTTAGTGTAATCTAAATTGGATTGTTCTCGAAATTTTGTACTCGAATTTGAAGTTCACGAAAGATGGGTACATGAAATTTTGTACTCGAAACATGTACTCGAAATTCAAATTTTCGAGAACTCTAAAATCCTCATAACGCCTTCAGTTTTGCTCCTTAGATCTCCAATTTATACTCAAAATGCTCGGAAATCGGAGGCGACCAACATACAAGAGGATCGCTTTTCAATTTTGAGTATTTTGGGGTGATTTGTCCAAGATTCCTTCGGTTAACGCACGAAAGTACTAGAAAATAGATTTTGTCCACTAACTTTTTATTTTGCGATTAAAATTCTACCAAAAACTATACCTAGGTTCGCTTAAGTCAGATCTACAAGATTGTCGAAGTGGAATTTTGAAATCGTGTACAGAAATGGAGATTGCCTAGAGAGAGAAAATCTGATGCTCGAAAGTTATGGTACTCGAAAATCATACTTCTCGAAGTATTTATAGGCCAGCTTCGAGTACACGATTTCGTGTACTCAAAATCGTGTACTCAGTTCGAGTAGAATAATTAAAATACGCATTTTGAGTACTATTATTTTAAAAATTTCTAACTTTTCTAAAATAAAATAAAATAACTCAAAAACTTTGGACGAGTTCAAAGTTGAGTTGATTCAATTTCGTGGGATCAAATCTGTATCATAAATTTGACCATCTTAAAATAATTTCTTACAAAAAGCCAACTTTAAAATAATTATACCCCACCAATAATTTTCACTCATTTATCCATAATTCAAAAATAAGACTCATGATCAAAAATTTTCTATCGGTTTTTCTGAAAATCCTTTTGGGAAGTTTATGAACAATGAGACAGTAAGACCAGATTAACATGCAACTTATTAGTTTTGTGAAATCTTTTGTTTCAAACTTTGATTGTGTTTCAATGAACTTAAAACGTTTCGACAGAGTTTAAGGTGAGAAGAGAAAAGAACAGATCTATTAGATTAGAATCAAGAACAAGAAGTGGTTCTATCATCTTTGTGCTCATTGACATCTTTTACATTACTGATCTACGGACACATTGGCCTTAACGTCACACATCAAGGTCTTTGCTTATGCAAAACAGAGGATGCTTCAGTAAGTATTTCCCGCTCTTTGTTTGCACAAAACATGGAAAATACCCGAGTTTCTGAAAACAATTTCAAGTTTATCAAAACACAATCTTGTTTTGACTTAAAGACTTACGCAAAAGGTCAAATAGTTGTTACATCTTTCCGGTTATATGATTTTCCTTACTTCATCACAGCCTCGAATTCTCTTCACAGCACCGAGCTCGTGTAACCGAAAATAATGTCACCTACATACATTTGGACGAGAATCAAGTCATCCTTATCTCTGCTAACGAACAATGTCTGATCTATGGCTGCACGGGTATATCCATTTGCAAGCAGATGATCTGTCAGTGTTGCATACCACGCTCTTGGTGTTTGATGAAGACCATAAAGAGCTTTGTCTAGCTTGTAGACATGGTCGGGATACTGCGAATCCTCGAACCCCGGGGGCTGACACACATAGATTTCTTCCTTGTTATTCCATACAAGAAGGTTGTCTTCCATCTGATAAACAGTGAAGTTCATATAGGAAACGTAAGCCAAGAAGATGCGAATAGCTTCAAGTCTTGCGACTAGTGCAAAGACTTCTTCATAGTCAATCCCCTCCTGTTGGTAGAAGCCCTGAACTACCAACCTAGCTTTATTTCTGATGATCACACCTGAATCATCTCTTTTGTTTCTAAAGACCCATATGGTTCCGATTGACAGTTTCCCTTTGGGCAACGGAACCAAATTCCACACCTTGAGCTTCTGAAACTGCATCAGTTGTTCCTGCATCGCTTCAACCCAGCTTGACTCCTTAAGAGCCATTTTGATATTCTTGGGTTCAACCTGTGAAATAAAACAGGAATACAAACAAGAATTAATTGGACCTGATTGACTTCGTGTGATAGTTAATTCAGGCAAGGTGTTCTGAGCTGGAATAGATCTGCTTTGGGTTAGAACTCCTTTTTAAAGAGGTCCAATGATGTTTTCCACTAGATGATTCTTGTTGATGCTTAGAGAGGGCACTTCCTTCACAATTAAATTGTCTAGCAGGTTGCTGATGTGAGTTAGTTGATCTTCACTAGAGGAAGAGATGTTGTCAACGGGAGCGATTTCACTAGCTTCAGCTCCATTATCTGCACAATGTTCCTCAAGAATATGGTCTGAGAACAGTGGATTGTCAAAGGTCTGGTGGGAAGAGGGTGAGGCTTGATCTGTCTTCGGAGTTGGTTGAACTGACTGAGAGGTCTCCGGATATGATGGGATGACTTCATTGATCGGGGTTGGCTGAATTGGAGGAACCCGATCATACATGCTTGGTGGGTCAACTTTTAGAAGCTTGGGATCACATAGAACGTAGTCAATCCTGTAGTCCACGTCATCACCCTTGTAGAAGCTGTCGTTAGGTTCAAATGGTCCTGCACTCTCAGATGAAGTGTTGAAGGGCTCAAATGTAGAATGGTACTGAAATAACCAGTTTTGACCAGAACCGGCATCGGTGTTGTTCATCTCTTGCCAATCAATATAGTATGACTCCACAATCATCCGGGTCTTCTTGTTGTATACTCGGTAGGCAGCTTTCTCAGACGAATAGCCCACAAAGTAACACCCATCAGCCTTGTCATCAAAGTTACCAAACGAATTGAAATGACCAACCTTCGGCTTCTGATTGAAGAAAATCTCATATGGAGCCTTCTGATAACATTTGTTTAATAGAGCTCTGTTTTGCACATAACAAGTTGTGTTAACAGCTTCAACCCAGAAGAATATTAGCAGCTTTGACTCTAACAACATGGTCCGTGCAGCCTCGATAAGCGTTCTGTTCCTTCTTTCAGCAACACCATTTTGCTAAGGTGTACAAGTTGCACTGTATTGTTGAGCAATTCCCTTCTCATCGCAGAAATCAATAAGTGTCTGATTTCTAAACTCGGTGTCGTTGTCTGTTCTGATCACCTTAACCTTTAAATTCTTCATATTCTTTATCAGGGTGATAAACTTATTCAGAATCTCTGATGTCTCATCTTTCTTGGCCAGAAAGAACACCCAAGTAAATCTGGAATAATCATCTGTTACAACAAGACAGTATGACTTCTTCCCGATGCTCATGATGTTAACCGGTCCAAAGAGATTCATATGATCAAGCTACAGAATTGATGAAATTGAGTTGAACAGCTTGGGCTTGTGGGGTCTCTTGTGTTGCTTCTCCTTGGCACATGCGATACACTTCTCAATTGTGGAGAAGTCCTTAGAAGGTAAGCCAACAACATGATCTCCTTTAGCTAGTTAGTTGAGATTCTTCAAGTTGACATGACCCAGTCGGCGATGCCACAACAAACCGTCATTCTCCGATGCCTTAGAAAACAAACAGGTGTTTTCTGATGATGCATGCATTGTTGATTCTCGGAGTCCTCATCAAGATCCATTTCTTTGGTACGACAAATCCGGCCTTTAATATAAGACACTCTTTTTTATGAAGTGTGTTGAAAAGCTCTTGTCACAGATCTGAGAAACACTCAACAAGCTGTGGTTGAGTTCTTCAACATAGTACACATCTTCAAAGCTTAGAGTTACATTTGTAACCGTGCCCTTCATGCTTATTTTTCCACCTTTGTCTCCAGCAAACGAGACATATCCTCCATTAAATGGTGTGACTTCATGAAACTAAGAAAAATCCCCAGTCATATGCCGGGAACAACCGCTATCCACGTACCAAACACTTTTTAGCTTATTTGGCCGTCTCTGCATAACACATACATTTAATGAGAAATATGTACCCAAATCATAATAGATTTAGGTACTTGTGGAGCATTGGGCCCTTTCTTGATAATTCCTTTGGGCTTGTCTGATTTAGCCCTCACATTTATGGGCCTCACGCCACTGCCATGATCAATTGGTTTCACTTGATGTCTCAAATGTGGCTTATCTTTCCAATGTTGTTTAGTTTTAGATTTGAAAACATTTGATCTTTGTTTATGAAAACCAGAGTGATTTTGTTTTGCTGGTTTGGCCTTCTTGGCAGTGGGATGATCCTAATTTACCTTATGACGTTAGGCTAGGAGGATTGATCAGCCCTCATTCGTGTTGTAACAGGTTTAGCCTTGGGTTTGACCTTCTGATTCTTCCTATAGAAGAATTAGTAGGTCGATGCAGACAATGTCTAGCAATGTGGCCTGGTCTTCCACATGCATAGCTACAAACGTTGTCATGAAACTCCTTTGGGTCAAATGGATTTACATCATAGTCACTCAGACCAGATATGGAACTTGTGGAGGCTTGTTCCAAGGACCCGTTTGTAACATAAGGTTCAGAGTTAGGATTTAACTTCTCAGGAGTGACTATGGAATGAGCCTGAGTTTCCTGCTCAGCCAAAGGAGAGGGATTTGATTCTAAGACAATTTTGTTTTTAACATCATTATTAATTTTAGCAAACTTAGTCTTAAAATCCTTAATCATTTCATTTGGTTTAATAGTGATTGATTCAAATCTTCCAACAAAATAAACTATGGGAACAAAATGTAATTTTTTAGATGACGTTGAACACTCTGTGCTCCTCTCATCACTTCTTTCTTCCTCCCTTTCCCTTAGACCTGTAACACTTAAACTATCTGCACACACCTCAGAATCATCACAAACAAACATGGGGTCAACTGTAAGGGAAACTGGTTCAGTAGGAAACTCAAAAGCATGATCAGATTGTAGAACCAAGTCATCAACTGATGTGTTGATTCTAGGCATGCTAGAGTAATTAGGGTTAAAGGGAGGCTCACACTCCTTATAACCAAGACCCTTACCCCCTTTTCTTTCGATACTGAATACTGACCATGTTTTCTAAAATCTTGCTCGAATAGTCATATTTTTCACATCTGACTGAGGTTTTAGAAAGTTGAGTTTTGACCTGTTCTAATTCTAAAGTGAGCTCATCGATTTTGCGTCTAGCATCTCGATAATTTGACTCTTTGTCACTTAAAAGTTCTTTCAATTTTGAAATATCATGACCCTCAGCCTCAAGTTTTCTTTTAAAAATGGCTTCATTTTTTAGAATATCAGAGTTAAAATATTTTAGTTTGGTGACTTCTTTGATCAGGGTCTCATTATGAGACCGATATTTAAAGACCTTTTCAATGCAAGATTAGAACAGAGATTTTCAGTTACCTCGTTTGACTTTTCATCCACCTCTGCCAGGAATGCATGGCTCAAAGTCATCTCAAGCTCCTGCATTTGATCACTCCAATCATAAGAGTCGGTTTCCTGAGTAACCAGTGCCTTGGATGTGCTTGCTCCTCCTCCAGCTGCAGCCTTCTCATCAGGCTTCTTCAATGCCTCATTCACCACCTTGGGCAACTTACATTCCCGAGCGAAGTGACCCGGCTGGTCACAATTATAGCACCTCGGCTTTGACCGGTCAAATCCCAGCTTCCTCCCTGGGTTGTTACCAAAACTATTCATGCCATACTTTTTGATGAATTTCTTCGCTCTGAAGACCACCATGGCCATCTGCCATGAGATATCCATTTCTTCCACATCAGCTGGGTTAATCTGCTCCAGATTGTCTTGAGTAAGATTGGCCGGTGCCAATTCTCTTGCAACGAATGCATTGTAACTGTTCATGAATCCCTTGAACAGTAGCAGATTCTCCTCATTTTCCGGGCTGATTTTGGGCACTAAACTAGCTTGCCCCGAAGAAATGAAAGCATTCTCAAAAGGAACAGACTGAGATGATGAATTCTGGTGATGCTGGGAACCTGAAGCTTGATAATTGACGGCAGACATAAGAGCAGCATTCTCATAAGCAGGGGTAATGCCCATGAAACTGGCATGATTAAGTGCTCGTTGCTTGTCATCCAGGTCATATGAGTTGATGATTGAGATAAACTCACTGAGAGAAGTCTTGTACATGTCCTTTGTCCTCTTGATAGTTGTACAGTTGGAATTCTAGTTGTACGACAGTGAATTCAAGAGTTTCTTGTTAACTTCCCCCTTTGACATTTAAATCCCAGCACTTGTCATCTCTGTCATCAGATGAGTAAATCTATTAAGTTGGCTTCTAGAGACTCTCCCTTGACATGATTAAACATGTTGAACCGTTGCCTCAACATGTCTTTGCGACTTTCTCTCATATCCTCGTTCCCTTTGAAACATTCCACTAACGCATCCCAGAGTTTTTTGGCGGTCTTGTGATCTTTGAACCCATGAGCCACATCAGTAGACAGCGCCATAGTAATAGAGGCATATGCCTTGTCATCCTTCTGCTTCAGTAGGATGTCGTTTTCAGTGAACAACTCTGGATCTTTGGGAATTAGCCCATTCAACTCACTTTGGTACATAGGCACATAAGGCCCCTCCTCAATTGACCTCTACAACTTTGGATCTGTATACTTGATAAATGACTGAAATCTGAACTTCCAGTCTTGAAAGTTGTCTCCTGATACAAGCCTCGGTGTCTTAGTTCCTGTGCCAATCTCATTATCCAAGTTCAGAAGGTTGGATAAGTTGGTAAGATTTTTGGATGCCATGATAAACAAAAAATTTTCTAAGTCTAAGTTCTCAAAATCCTCAAGTGTTCAAAATCCCAAGCAGTGCACGAAGTCCAAGCTGTAATCGAAGTTCCAAGTGTTCGAAATCCCAAGTATTCGAAAAAATGTTCTCGAAGGCCAAGTGCTCGAAATTCTGTTCTCGAAACCAAGTTCTTGAAAACCTGTTCTCGAAGTGTGTACTAAAATCCTGAAACTCAGAAACGACTCTTCTAAGGCTTTTGAACTCAAAGAGGATTACTCGAAAACCAGATCTTGAAAAACTGCACTCGAAAATATGTTTTCGAAAAACTGATCTCGAAAATTTGAACTCGAAAATACTTGAAAATTTTTTCACAGAAAAATTCTTCAAGATTCAGAAGCCCAAATTTTAACAGCAGCCGGATGATGAAGAGAAGATCAAGAAAGTGTCAAACTTGCACAAAAAAACTTTTACCTTGATTTAGAAAAGAGCTCAAAGGCTCTGATACCACTTTTAGGTCCAAATATGATTAAGACACGAGCTTTATAGCTGCAATCGACATCAAATGACTCTAAAGTGTGCGAAATCCATATTAGAATCACAAGAAGAGATAGAAAAATGCAATCTTTGTATATTTCATGAAGTTCGCAAGAACAGAGCCTCAATACGTCTAGAGAGTAATTGCCTCGGGAATCCAACCATAGAACAGTACAAAATACATCTATATATAGTATTCTAGGAGTACTCGAACCCTATACACAAAAATTGGTTCGAGTACTCGAAAATTTAAGTACACGAAAAAGTCAGTACACGAAAATGGTCAAAATTAGGTCTTCAGCTAGTCACAAGTTGACTTTGTCAGTTTTCGTCATTGATAGGGCTCTACAGCTAACATCACTATGAACAATGTTCTTTTTTTACTTTTTTTCTGCCAAATCAGGACGTTAACACTATTCAACTTGGATTCACACATAGGTTTAAACTAAAATGGATATAAAGGCTAATTTTGGCTAATGGAATGTGTTTGGTTTAGCAAAGGAATGGGTAATTAGCTCAAAAAGGGTGACTAGAGACTTTTGTCAAGGGTTGGTGAAACAAACAAAAAGGCTAAAACAAAGGGTTATCCTAATGTCTTTATCACTTTTGTGCACACTTTGGCTCATGGTCTTAACTTGTATTGGCTATGCAAGTTATGAAATAAAAGCAAAATTATGGTAATTACACATCAAAAGAACATGAGTACTCAATTCTACTATATTTCATGCTCAATATAGGCTCAATTTCTCACAAAAACGGTGGTAACGGGTTTCGGATGTAAAGCATGCATGTTTGTTGGATCGGGTTGTTTATCTCAAACAACACTTACATAAGAGCTTCTCACAATCAATTTAATAGATGCGGAATGTCTATTAGAAATATCTAACAAACACTCAATGATAAACAAATAATCTTTGAATAACAGTTAACAACACACAAGTAAATTCAAGCTCAAAGATATATTTCTCTCAAAGTATTACAAGTGTAAAACAGACAAGCACACCCATACCGGTTTACAATGAGAGGTTATATAGCTAAGGCTACAACCGTATACACGTAGGAATATAAGTTGGGTATACTAGACAAGTACATAAAGTAAAGCTTATTCTAGTATGTAGAGTGTCTTAACAGGCTAAGACACTCAATTACAATTATTACAAATATAGACATTGACTTAACCAAAGACTAGCTAAACACAAAACGCATTTAATGTTGTTGATCTTCAAGGCTTCAGATGATCTTTTGCATTTAATGCTAGGTAAGAGAGGTAAGGTGCTATCTGAAAATCGGTATGTTCTTTTTGTATTTAATCAGACGAGTATGTCTTGTGTCAGTCCCTTTTGTACTAAGAAAGTAATCAGCTACAGTCTTTATCAGAGGATAAACCTCGGAAGTCCTTGTCTTTATCTTTGGTGCAAAGGAGAGTCTTCGGAAGCTGTCAGTCTTTGGAAGTATTTAATTCTTCAGAAGCTTTATCTTCTAAGTATCAATCTTCTGAAGTGTTTGTCTTGTATAGCCTTCAGTAGGAGTTAGTTACCCTTCGGAAGCAATATTGCTTCCTAAGAGTAACTCCTTCCTTCCGAAGGCTGTTTGTCTGTGTAGTCTCTTATACTTAGACAAAATTGAAGTTTGGTGAGCATCAGCCTTTATTGTTCTTTACAGTCTCCCCCTAGGCTGATGCTACCAAAACTTCCTATGGGACTCTCCTTACAATTTTCTCTCCCCTCAGGACTTGAGCCCTTTCTGTTACCATCTGAGTGCTTGCCTCCCTTCTGATCCATTGTCTGGATTTTCAAGAGGGAGGTTTTCCAAATCAAAAACAAAGGGTGCAGCCAGCACAATCAGTTGTGCCAAATCCAGAACCTTTATTCCTCCATTGAGCAGAGAGAGAGTAAACTCTTTGTGAACTACATTGTAGCTCCACTTTACAACAGGAACATAGGTATGATAATGCTTTAGATCATATAGGTCCTGTGGATGATCTTTGGGCATTGAAGCTGCTGGTTTGGCTTTTGGTCCTGGGGAGGTGACTCTGGCTCAGAGTTAGAGGAGATGGTAGATGTTCTCTTTTTCCTTATAGCCATGCTCTTTCTTCTTGTGAATCTTGGTCTATCTTGAGCAGTAGCTTGACTCCTCTGATCTCTGGCCTGTTGTTCTTCCACATTTGAGCCCACTGCTGCACCTGTTGTTGCAGTGGGCTGTGGATCAACATCCTCAGTTATTGAGGGTTCTTTTCTCCTCTCATCAGCCTGTGTTTGTCTCTCAGGATCAGGATCTATTGATGGTTGTTTCCTTGTATTCTTTTTACCTTATTGATCTTGATCACTGAAGAGATTGGCATGTTGTCCATAGAAGGACTTGATTGAGGATATGTTTGTTCTTCTTTAGGGTCTAGGGGAAACATGGCCTTAGTAGCTTCCCCACACATGACTTCCTCAACATCTCTGATCCCTGATCCAGAGATGGGAATTTCAATTGTAGCTCCTCCCCCTAGACCTAAGCCTCTGATTAGGCTTGCCCTTTGAGCATGTATCTGCTCAATAGAAGGCAACTCACCTCTGGCTACTTTGGCCTTGATGTATCTGATATGCATGTCCATGGTTGAGGTCTTCATAGGGCCTAGCTGCCGAGTATGGAAGCCATATTCAAGGAGGAAAGCCTTCAACTTGTCTCTATAGGCCTTCTCCTTTTGTTTCTTGGTAAGGACAACCATGGCCTTGGATGCAGCAGCAGCCTGTTCTTGCTGCTGCACCTTGTCCAGCTCAGCAGCCATCTGAGGCACCGACCAGAGCAAAACTTCATCAAAATCATAACCCTTCTCCTCGAGTAGAGCAGAGAGTCTGATGCGCTCTTCATCTTGAGAGGTGTCTGGTCGGCCCTTCTTCTTCTTGGGAACCCTCTCCTCTAGCTCTGCTTCCTCCTCTGGGGTGAGTTTACTTTTTCCTTTGTCTAATGCTTTTGTCCCAGAGGATATGGATCCTGTAGCCTCACCAACTGGTTCATTGGCCAGTAGCTCCTCTGTGGAGGAATCATGACTGGGCCTTCAGAAGCAGCTGTAGCTTCGGAGTTAACCTCAGCATTCACTGCCCCCTCTGGTTGACCAACCACCTTAGATGATTCCTTAATAGTTTCCTCAAAGAGCTCAGGATAGGAGGAGAGGTCTTCAACAGCTTCAGCAGCCTTTGTCCCAAAAGGGGACACAGGTTCCATGGAGATAGGTTGTTCTTCTTGAGTGGTTTCCTCCATGGTAACCTGGGCTGTAGTCTCAGGAGGAGACTTAGTTCCAGAGGGGGACTGTTGAGTCCCAACAGGAGACTGAGGCTCCATGAGACATATGTTGTTGTAGGCTCTTGCTCTGTCTCTTTGGCAGCCTCTGTTGCCTCAGAAGAAGAGGAAGAGGAAGTAGTAGTAGAATCATGGAAGTATGTGCCCAAGAAGTCATCCCATTCATTAGTCAAAGTGACTATGGATGGATTGACATCCTGTGCCACATCCTGTTCTCTTACTTGTGATCCTGACCCTGCAGAAGGTGCATTCTCCCCCTTTTTGGTAGCATCAAGGGAGGTGAAGGTAGTTGTAGCAGGATCAGGATGGAAGGGTGTGAGGATCACTGGGGCGCACCTCCGGAGGTCCAGAATAGTAGCATCTTTAGTCTGAACCTCAAGCCGCAGGGTAGCAATCTCAGCTTCCAGGTGAGCTACGCAGGCTTGGAGGGATGTTATTGTTGCCGTCAATTCCTTTGTTATGGTGCCCTCATCCACATGAGTGGAATCATTGGGCAATGGAGTCCTAAGCCTAGCCCCTGCACCTCCACTACCAGATGTGGTTTCTTGGCACCCTGGATTCCCCTCATTGAGAAGGGCTTCAAAGAAGTCCTCCCCAGTGTGGGTTGCCACAGGTGAGGTCCTAGTTCTTGTACCACTGACCTGAGGGTCCTGATTAAGATTAACAGTAGTGGCAGCCTCATCTGCATTGTTCTCTTCTAAACTCCTGAGATCAACCTCTGATGTGGTAGCCTCTGGGTCAGGAAACCTTGCTTGCAGCTGTGTCACCACTCTCATAAGTGTTTGGGTAGTGGGAGAGAGTGGTTCCTCCATAGCAACAGCAGAGGATTCTTGAGCCTGGGTGATAGTATGGGTGGGGGGGCATTTCTGGGTGATAAGAACCTGGAGACCTGGGAGACAGTCTCTGATCTAATGGAGTTGCTTCATCAGAAGCAGACTCAATAATGGGGGTATCCCTTTGGATATTCTCAGGTATGTGTTGTGACATACTCTGAGGGCTATCAGGCTGGTTAGGGGCAGCCACAGGTTCCAGAGGAAGAACCTGTGGAGTAACAATAGGTGTGGCTTTCACCTTAGGTGGAATTGTGCCCTTGACAGTTCTTTTCACCTTTTTCTTGAGGGGTTCAGAAGAAGGAGCCTGAACAGCTGTAGAGAGCTGTTCAGGGGTTCGGCGACGTTTGTAAGTGATTGTGATGGAATGTGGAACTGAAATGGAAGGTGTGGGTTCAGCATCTGTGGGTGCAACAGAGCTGTCACCTTCAGGAGTTGGTAACTCCATAGAAGGAATAAGAGGAGTGAAGTTTCCAGAAAACTTAGCACTCTTCTTCTTCAATTGTACAAAAACCTTGGAAGAGAACAAGGGAATTTTGTACGTATTCCCAGTCAGTGAGAGGACATAACCCAACTCACCATAAAATATATGCTGCAAAAACCTGGGGTACATACAAAACTTCTTTGGTGACGAAATATTGTCAACCAGATTATGAAAAATAAAAGCAGAAAAGTTAAACATTTGGTTTGAGATCAAGCCATGAATAGCCGAAGCTAAGTCAGATGGAACTTGATCCCAACCACCTATCTTATTAGAAAGACAGTGCAAAAACAAATGTATGAGGTACTTATAATTATAGGACACTCCACCCTTCAAATAAGTAGTTGAAGGGAGAGGACCTTCGTACCCCATTGACCTAAAGGTCAATGCTACCTCATCCTTAGTGAATGAGACCCTTCCCCCGGCATCACCAAGTTGAAGATGCCGACAGATGGTCTCTACTGTGATAGATATGGGATGAGCATCAATGGTGGCATTAAGAATCCGACCATTGGGAGATGAAAAGACTGAACAGGAAGCCCAAAATTGTTGGTGATGAGATTCATACACCATGGGCTGAACAGTTAGAGCAAAATTATACCTGCTCCTTTGAAGAAAGGAGATGATCGGTGCGAAGTCAGCATCATGTTCTGCAGATAACTCCGCCTGTAGGTTGTGAGCAGGTTTGAAGGGAAGAAGAGCCATGATTATTGACGGTTTTTAGGTTAGAGATCGACGGTTTTTAGGGTAGAGATCGACGGTTTTTAGGGTAGAGATCGACAGTTTTTAGGGTAGATTTGAAGAGAGAAGAGAAAAGCAATTTGAAATGAAACGGTGAGAGTGAATGAATTAGCGGGAGACCTTTTATACCTTCGGATGTCAGCATTTAATATAGAAGCACATTAAATTTTGAGATCCGAATGTCAGAAAAAGGTCTTCCAAATACAGCTCATTTATTATCCAAAATTTTCTAAGTACAAAGTTCTTCCGAGAGGTTATGTATCGAAAGAAGTTCATGAGACCAAGAATGTTCTTCGGAAGATACTTACTTTCGAAACATATACAAGTATATTATCGGAAGTATATCTTCTGAAGACTTAGATAAATTCATCAAAGGAATTGTTCTTCGGAAGACACCTTGTTCTGAATATAAGATTCAGAAGATGTTGCTTCTGAAGTTATAATGTCTCGGAAGTATAAAACTTCAAAAGGGAAGTTATCTTCTGAAAGTGTGACATCTTCCGACATAAGGAAGGAATAATGCTTCCGAAGACTTAAACTATCTTCTGAAGAGTAATCACTCATCATAAGATAATTTAAGTTTATCTTCCGAAGAATTATTGATTTCTTATTAATTCATTTACTCAAAGTTAATCATGCCAATGGCTGTTATTAAATACCTGAATCTTACTTCATCAAATGCCTTGGTGAAAAGATCAGCCAAATTGTGTTCTGTATCAACTTTGACTAGATGAATCAACTTCTTCTCTGCACAATCTCTGATGAAGTGATACCTGATATCAATGTGCTTGGTCTTGGAGTGCTTGATAGGATTATTAGTGATGGAGATTGCACTGGAATTGTCTATCTGAATGGGAGTATTGAAGAGCTCTACTCCGTAATCCTTCATCTGATTTTGAATCCATATAACTTGTGCACAGCAACTTGAACCAACTATGTATTCTGCCTCTGCAGTAGAGGTAGAAACACATGATTGTTTCTTGCATTGCCAAGACACAATTCTGGATCCAAGAAATTGACACCCTCCTGATGTGGATTTCTTCCTGATGTTACAACCTCCATAATCACTGTCAGTATAAGCCATGAACTGAAAGTCTTCATTTCTAGGATACCATAATCCTAGACCAGGTGCTCCTTTGAGGTATCTAAAAATTCTTTTCACAGCAAGCATGTGTGAAGCCTTGGGATTGGCCTGAAATCTTGCACACAAACAAGTTGCAAACATTATATCAGGCCTGCTTGCTGTTAGATACATCAATGAACCGATCATAGCTCTGTATTGATGTTGATCAACATCCTCCCCCTCAAGGTCAGGGCTAAGAGATGTTGTCTTAGACATTGGAGTACCTAGAGCCTTGCAGTCAGTGAGTTTGAATCTTTCAAGAATGTCGTTGACATATTTTGATTGACTAATGAAGATCCCTGTAGGAGTTTGTTTCACCTGGAGTCCAAGAAAGAAGGTAAGTTCACCCATTGAACTCATTTCAAATTTGGACTTCATTAGTGATTCAAATTCCTTGCAGAGAGATTCATCAGTTGAACCAAAGATAATGTCATCAACATAGATTTGTACTAACATGATATGTTGATTGGACTTCTTGAAGAAGAGAGTCTTGTCAATTGTTCCTCTCTTGAAGTGGTTGACCAAAAGAAACGAAGACAAAGTTTCATACCATTTTCTGGGAGCTTGATACAGCCCATATAGAGCTTTATCAAGCTTACAGACATGGTCAGGAAACCTTGGATCTTCAAAGCCAGGAGGCTGACACACATACACCTCCTCATCAATCCTTCCATACAAGAAGGCACTCTTTACATCCATTTGAAAAACCTTGAAGTTTTTGGCAGCTGCAAAGGCTAAGAATATTCTGATTGCTTCAATTCTTGCAACTGGAGCAAAAACTTCATCATAATCAATACCTTCTTCTTGTGTATATCCCTGAACAACCAACCTTGCCTTATTCTTGATGACCACTCCCTTGTCATCCTTCTTGTTTCTGAAAACCCATTTTGTTCCAATTGGATACTTACCCTTAGGTAAAGGGCAAATCTTCCAGACACCTTGTCTTTCAAATTGAAGAAGCTCCTCCTGCATGGCTTCTACCCAACTGCTGTCTTTCAATGCCTCAGCAACTTTCTTTGGTTCTACTTGAGATAGAAAGCAAGAAAACAAACAAATGTTTGCTTCATGCATAGAGCTTCTTGTTCTTAATCCTTCTTCAACATTACCAATAATGTTCTCAACTGGATGAGTGTTATGAATGCGAGTTCTAGGAATCACATCCAGCTGAGAAGCTAAATCCAGATTTGTTAACTCAAGATTAGGAAGTACCACTTCAAGTTGAATTTCTAGCAGATCTTGTGGATTTTGAGTTTGGACTGTGGTGGGAGGATTCTCTCTGAAACATGTAGTTTCCAGAGTGTTTGATTCAGCTGAGGGGGTCACATCTTCTCCTTAACTTAATGAAACTGAAGTAGAGTCACTCAAGGGAACTGCATGAGATGTGTTTACTGTCTCAGACTGTGATACATCGTTGTGTGCTGAAGTGGATTCTGCCAAGATTTGTCTTGAAGCTATTGGCAGTTCAACACGAAAGTCTTCTTCTCTTGTGGACTGGGAGGAGTCTTTGGTACTTGTCTGTAAGTATGGAACGAACTCTTTCACAAGATTAAATGCAGATGTAAAGCTATCAAGATCAAATAACCAATCGTGACCAATTCCAGGCTTATTGATAGTATGTTCATTGAACTGAACATTTGCAGACTCTTCAATAATCCTGGAATCTTTGATGTATACTCTATATGCTTTTGCATGAGAAGAGTACCCAACAAAGTATTCCTCTGCTGATTTCTCAGCAAACTTGGCTAGATGATCTTTGGTATTCAAAATGGTGCATTGACATCCAAATGGTTTGAGAAATCCAATGAATGGTTTTCTCTTATGCCAAATTTCATAAGGTGTCATTCCATGTGTCTTAACCACCAATACTCTATTTTGGACATAACAGGCAGTGTTGACAGCTTCTGCCCAAAATGTTATTGGAAGTTTGGCATCAGACAACATGGTCCTTGCAGCCTCAATTAGTGTCCTATTCCTTCTCTCAGCAACACCATTTTGTTATGGAGTCCTGGGAGCACTATATTGTCTAGTTATACCTTCAGATTCATAAAAAGAATTTAAAACATGATTCTTGAATTATGTTCCTTGATCTGATCTGATTATTTTTACATGGTGATCACTTTCATTCTCCACCCTAAGTATGAATGACTTTAGGGTCTTAGCAGTTTCATCCTTGGTACTTAAGAAAAATATCCAGGTGTAACGAGTGAAATCATCAGTGATTACCAAGCAATATGACTTTCTACCAAGACTTTTAACATTAGTGGGGCCAAACAAGTCCATGTGGAGTAAATGCAAGACTGTAGTGATTGAGTTTATCTCTTTGGCATGATGAGATGTCTTGTGTTGCTTACCTTTTAAACATGCAACACATTTATCAACACAAATAAACTCTTTTGAAGGTAGACCAGTTACTAAATTGTTTTTGACAAGTTTATTCATACTTTTAAGGTTTACATTACAAAGTCTCCTATGCCAAAGAGATGTCTCATCAAGTGAAGCTTTAGAAAGAAAACAACTTATATTGCTAAGTGGAGTAGCTGTGCTCATGTCTAACATATACATGTTGTTCTTCCTTGGTGCTCTGAGCAACATTTGTTCATTTGGTACAACAAAACCAAGTTTTAAAACTATACATTCATGCTCAGTGAACAACATGTTGTGTTTTTGATCGCACACCTGTGATACACTCAGCAAATTGTAGTTTAGTTCTTTTACAAAATGCACATTCTCAAAGCTTACCTTGCCATTTGTGATTGTGCCCCTACCTGTGATGTATCCTCCCACTGGATCACTTCCAAATGCAACAGACCCACCAAAGAATGATTCGTATTTGTGCAGGTGAGTCTTATTGCCTGTCATGTGCCTAGAGCAGCCACTGTCAACAATCCACAAATTTCTCCTTGATTCCTGCTACCCCTGCACATGACAAAAATGGATTAATCTCTGATGGGAACCCAAGCCCATATGGTCTTGGGTTTTCCATTTGCATCGTTGTAAGTAAATTTCTTAGACATCATCCTAGATGGAACAGATGATGTGCTTGAAGATGGTGGAACTGGTGGTTGAACACATGTTTCAGCTATTTACTTTTTCTTCCAAATCTGTTTGACTTTTGAGGTTGTCGGAAGAGTTTGATTATCTTGATAGTCATTGGAAGCACCTTTTGTCTTCCCTTCTGATGACTTGGTTTTTGCTGACCAGCTGGACTTTGCTTCTGAAGTTCTTCTTCCGAAGGGAAAAGATTTCTTTGGTTTGTAGGAAGCCTTCTTTTCATGTGCTTCCGAGGTTCTTTTTCTTTCGGAAGCCTTTCTTATAGGATCTTTTGTAACATTCTTCTCGGAAGCCTTCCTATTCTGAGTGCTTGCTTCCGATGCATTCATTCTGAAACCCTTCTTGTCTTGTTTCTTTCGACTATCATAAGTACTTGCTTCCAATACTTTCTTTCTTGAGTTTCTTCCTGATTCTTCCGAAGAAGAAGATGACTTGCTACCACTCTCCTTTCTATCTTGTTTCTCAGAGAACATTCTGCTTCTTGGATTATAGAAGCAATCAGCAGCAAAATGGTTTTTGTCACCACACATCAAACATACAGTTTGATTGTTTAGGAATTGTTGATGCTGATGGTTGTTGAAGGAAGTTGAACTTTGATTCACGGGAGATGATGATTTGAATGTTCCAGCAGACTTGTTACCTTGATAATTTACCTGTTTTCCTGAAAAATTGTCCTTTCTTTCTTTTGACCTACCCCTTTTTGACTTATCTGATGGACAAGTAACATACTCATCTGAGGAGGTATCTCTATTTTGAATGTTATTAGCCTTGACAAAAACTGATTGATGTTTCTTAGTTTTCTTAGTTCTTTTATTATATTTCAAAACTAGTTTTTCTTTATCTGGTTTAATGGGAATATCATCCTCAGCTGAACATGTTGAGGTACTTGGGTTTAGATCAGATAGATTATCAGTTTGAGCCACCTTGTGTATGTCTAATTCCTCATCATACATAAGGTCAACTACTGGTTTACACCTGATCTCCACTATAGGAGTATAGGCAGATGGAGGCTCTACTTTGTTATAACCCATACCAGCCCCATTTTTATTCACCAATTCAGTTGTGCTGCTCATTCTGAAAAGCTTCTCATACTTTTCACCTTGGCTTAAAAATTTGTCTCTATAAGACTCAGCCAATACAAGTTCAGTCTTGGCAGTAGTTAATCTTTCTAAAAGATTGTTAATTTGACACTGCTTGTTAGTGTCTTCATGTTTTAAGCTAGAAATGGTCTTTTCCATTTCTTCAATCTTTTCTTTGTAATTTCTTTCACATTCAAAAAAATTTGCCTTGACTACTTGTAATGACTCAAGTTCATTACAGAGTTGAGAGTTTATTCTTTTAAAAGCATTTAACTTCTCTAAACATTCAGGTTTGCACATGTCATCAGTTACCTTGAATGAGGAAGTAGAGTCATTAGCCATCAATGCATTGTTGGAAATTGAAGCATCCTCAGCTTGAAAGCTCCATTCTACAAAATCTTGCTCTGCAATGTTTGCATTGTTTGTTGATCTTGATAGACTTTGTTGTGATTGCCCAGAAGTTGATGGTTGAGTTCCTGTGGACTTGCACTCTCTGACAAAGTGACCTAACTGTTGGCAGTTGAAGCATTTCAGCTTGGACTTGTCAAGGCCAAACCCAGTCTTCATATTATGCTTTTTGAATTGTCTGCCAGTTCTTTGGTAGAACTTCTTTGCTCTATAGGAGATCATGGCCATCTGATAGTTGATGTCCATTTCCTCAAGATCATCTGCAGGAATACCATCTAAGTCTTCTTGGCAAAGATGAAAGTAGTTAGTTTCCTAGCCATGAAAGCTCCTTGCCCAGATGTTAGAAGTGGATTAGAAAAAGGGTTTGTGTGTGTGGTTGATGGAGTTGGTGTTGGTGTTTCAGGAAAGCTAACAATGGGTGTAGAAGTTGGATGGTAAATGGGTTGATAACTCTGGTAAGAAGAGTTGCTGATGGGTGCATAGAGTGCTTCTAAACCAAGATTTGCATGAGTGGATTTAGGTTCCTAAGCGTCTATTTCCATCTGATATGCACTGAGTATACCAAACAGTTCATTCAGCTTTAGAGTTCTTAGATTTTCTGTCCTCCGGATGGCTACAGAGTATATGTTCCAAGCTTGAGGAAGTGATCTAAGAAACTTTCTGATCACATCCTGGTTCTCCATTTTGACACCAGCTGCTACCAACTCATCAACAAGCTGAACATACCTGAGGTATTGAGAAGTCATCTTCTCATTGTTCTGTTGACAGAAGTTTTCAAACTTCTGTTTCAGCATGTCCTTCTTGTTTTCTTTGACATCTTCAGAGCCTTCATACATCTGCTGTAGAGAGTTCCACAGCTCTTGAGCAGATTTGCATTTCTTGAATGCATGTATGATTGAGTTAGGAATTGCCATCTGGATGAGCCACAAAGCTTTCGAATCCACTTCCATTTTCTTGAAGTCTTCATCAGAATAGAGAGCTGGATCCTTTGGCACAGGAGCTCCACCAGCACCAGCAGCAGGAACAGTTGGGATGAAAGGCCCTTCAAGAACCGACTTCTAGAGTTTGAAGTCCTGATTCCTGATGAATCCCTCCATCCTGACTTTCCATGTGTCGTAGTCTTCTGGAGTGAACATTGGTGGCTTGTTGAGAGTACCATTTTCTGTATCGTGTTTGTTGAGTGCAGCCATTTGAACAAACAGACAGAATATGAGTTTTGAAGTAGTGAGATTTCTAGAAGAACTAGTAACTTAATGATGGTTAGTCACTTAAGTTCAAGAGCCAAGGCTCTGATACCACTTGTTGGATCGGGTTGTTTATCTCAAGCAACACTTACACAGGAGCTTCTCACAATCAATCTAATAGATGCGGAATGTCTATTAGAAAGATCTAACAAACACTCAATGATAAACAAATAATCTTTGAATAACAGTTAAGAACACACAAGTAAATGCAAGCTCAAAGATATATTTCTCTCAAAGTATTACAAGTGTAAAACAGACAAGCACACCCATACCGGTTTACAATGAGAGGTTATATAGCTAAGGCTACAACCGTATACACGTAGGAATACAAGTTGGGTATACTAGACAAGTACATAAAGTAAAGCTTATTCTAGTATGTAGAGTGTCTTAACAGGCTAAGACACTCAATTACAATTATTACAAATATAGACATTGACTTAACCAAAGACTAGCTAAATACAAAACGCATTTAATGTTGTTGATCTTCATGGCTTCAGATGATCTTTTGCATTTAATGCTAGGTAAGAGAGGTAAGGTGCTGTCTAACTATCGGTATGTTCTTTTTGTATTTAATCAGACCAGCATGTCTTGTGTCAGTCCCTTTTGTACTAAGAAAGTAATCAGCTACAATCTTTGTCAGAGGATAAACCTTGGAAGTCCTTGTCTTTATCTTTGGTGCAAAGGAGAGTCTTCGGAAGCTGTCAGTCTTCGGAAGTATTTAATTCTTCAGAAGCTTTATCTTCTAAGTATCAATCTTGTGAAGTGTTTGTCTTGTACAGCCTTCGGTAGGAGTTAGTTACCATTCGGAAGCAATATTGCTTCCTAAGAGTAACTCCTTCCTTCCGAAGGCTGTTTGTCTGTGTAGTCTCTTATACTTAGACAAAATTGAAGTTTGGTGAGCATCAGCCTTTATTTTTCTTTACAATGTTTATCCACTATCTAGCCTTGTATCCTTAATTGGAACTTACTTGCCAAATTTTCATAAAAACTTGCTAAGAAAACTTTATTCCGAAACTTAAAGAACTAGACATAATTAAGAACTTAAACATATACACCGGTTAAAGACGTTTTCACGATTTTCTTTGAGAAAAAGATTTGTTTTTCGTGCACAAAAAGACATCTTTTGGAACAATTTTTGAAAATTTTTCAAAGTTTCCCATCATCCCCACACTTAAATCTTACATTGTCCCCAATGTAAATTTTCTACTAAATACGAGCATGAAATGAAGGTAATGGGGTGCTCCACCCAAATCTATATTCTAAATTTCCAAGTTAGCTTACCAAAAAAATTCATAACAAAAATGAGAAAGGAAAAACACATGGACCTGGGCAGGTGTACAAGCATGATTGACACCCCTGATTTTTAATGCTTCGCCCCAAGGCACATGATAAGTATGTCAATCTGAAAGCCTATTGCTCTTCCTCACACTTGGGTGCTTGAATGAGATAAATAACCTATAAAAACACAAAAAATAAAGAAAATAAGATAAAAAAAGCAAAACCTAACTCACTTTTGTAGGAATCACGGTTGCATTTAGCATATGCAACAAGTCTTTTAAACCCCTCAAAGAGGGTTGCGGCGCAACTAGTTGCCCGCTTACCTGTGAGTTTATTGTAATCTTTACCTTTTATTAATGAAATATGTTTTTCAAAAACAAAAAAATGTCAAACTACCATTGGTTCCTACTCTTTTTAGGCAAAATTCTCTTCTTATTAGATCCAATCCATATATATATGCATACACACACACACACATATATATAGGGTAAGGATCGGTTGTTAACCCACCTTAATTTCGGTAACCCAACAACACTGATAAAATCAACCCAAATCTTTGAAAATTTTTTCCATGGCCTTTATCATACATAAACAGGGGTTCCTTTTTTGTGTTTTTGCTAATTACAAGTGTTTAGAAATTAAAACAAGTGTAAGTTTAGCAAAAACACAAAAAAAGAAACCTCCCTATTTATGTATAATAAAGACCATGAAAAAAATTCAAAAATTTCGGTTGATTTTGTCAGGGTTAATGGGTTAATGGAATTAACGTGGGTTATTATATGATCCCAATCCTATATATATACCTCCATTTTTTAGAAAACTTAGAAAACTAATTACAATTGTTACCCTTCAATTTCCTTTTTCGTTTTAAATTTTGTTTTATTATAAGGTTAAAAAATTTGTTAGCAATAAAAAAAATATATGTAACTCATGTTATTATATATATGTAACTCATTGATTACATATATGTAACCTATACACTACATGTATGATTTAAATATATGTAACTTTATAAGTTACATATACATAACTTCGTAATCTATATATTTTTATTAAAAAAATGTGCTTATAACATTTCTAAGTTAATAATAAAAAATCATGATTTTTTTTGTAAAAAATGATTGGTTAAATGATTGGTTAGTAGGAGTTTTCTTAGTTTTATCCAAATTAAGGAGTTTCTTTTGAACCCTCCTCTGTATGTATGTGTATATATGTATATATATAAATATATATATATATATATATATAAATATATATATATATATATATATATCCCTCACGGATGTTCCAGAATCATAAAATGCGCGCATTCAAACATCATAGAATTAGGGTTTTTAATTATCATTTTGTTTTGTTATGTATCTAGTGGTTTTCCATTGGCACTAATGGTGCAAGAAATGAAATGATATCGGCGAGAAACTTTTCATACAGAAACCGTAGCTCTCATAAGTGGCGATCTGCCGACGTTTCAAGGTTCGTCTCTCTTTCAATGTGTATGGGAGTACGCAAGACCGGTCTAATGGGTCAAACATATCAAGTAAGAGCTTAGTGCCCTCAAAAATATAGGACCTCTAATTTTTTAAAATGTTTTTATATGTAGTGGGCTTTTTTGTTTGTAGGCTTTTTTTAGTTTGTAAGCTATAAAAGAAATAAAAAATAAATAAAACAAAGGCCCACATAAAAGGCTTCTAATTTTCAATTGAAAAGTGCTTTTTAAAAAATTATTATGAACATTTTATTAAAAAATTTACATTTTAAAAAACTAGAGTATAAATTTAATCTAAACATTTTATACATGTAAATATAAACATTTTTTTAAATACACCTTATATAAACTTTTAGTTTAATATTATCGTCCCAAGCCCGGATAAAAGGAGAGGAAATTTTAAACGTAAATGTTAGTGAAAGATGCGGACTTTTTATTCCGCTTAGGGCCCAAAAATGGTTGAGCCAACCCTACGTGTATGTGTGCGTGCGTTTGAAGGATTGTATCACTTGCTGATCGAATATATGAAACTCTTTCGCTTAAGTTGTGGGTGGTACGTGGAATGAAATATCTATTATATAATTATATATGTGGAGAATTGTTACCCGTTTGCAGTACGCGCATATAATGTATATATGTGTCGGTCCTCAAAAGATAAAAGTAAAGTTGCACTAATTTTAACATTATTTTAGTTTATTTTTGTGAAAATAACGTTAAAACATTGGGTTGGTCAGTTAATCAAGCATCATGAGCTAGGGGTCTAATTGGAAACAACCTTTTTATTCCTATAGGGTTGAGGTAAGGCTGTCTACATCTTACCTTCCTCAGACCATACCTTAGATTTGCTAATGAATGGATATAGTCGGTACGATAATGAATTATATGTGAAGAATATAAGCTAGCGGCGTAAATATAGGCAATGTTTCCGGATTAATTACACCTATTTCACAAACCAAAAACATTTACACCAACTCTAATATTTGTTAGATGAAACCGGAAATTGTGTTTAACAAATTAAATGGAAGTGAGCATCACACATTTAACTTATTTATTTACTGTTTTTTTTTCATACTAATACTCTAATACTACAATTCACAACAAAAATAGTATCAAAACTCAGCTTTTAAATTTTGGTAAAATTCCAAAAGTTATGACATAATCTTATTATTTTAATAAACAAAAATGTTTAATTGACACATGTCACATTCTAAGACTATAATGTCACTTGTCCATTTTTTATGTATTCATTTAATTCCCCCTTATTAAATACATGATATTATCTCTCATATTAAATAAATTATATTTTTTTTGAACGGCGAAAACGAGATTTATTAAAACAACTAGCAAGAAGCTAGCACAAACATACACCAAAGAAAGAAAAGTACACCAACAGTTACAGACACCAAACTTTTACCCTACTTAAAAGTTGAAATACCTCCAATCTTCCCAATTCACCATTTCTTTTGTAGCCCTGTTCTTGATCCACAAATAAGCCAGCCTCTTAACATCTTCAACCAAGGTATTTATTCGCGGCTGCACATTATTGAACACCCACTGATTTCGTATTCTCCATATACACCAACAGCCTGTCCTCGCCTTTTGTACAACTGAGAAGATCCCTAATGTTGAAAGCATAAATGGAAGGTATTTTGCACCACAACGAGATAACATTCCATAACTCACGTGCTAGCTCACAACCCGTAAATAGATGATTTGCCGTTTCCTGCGATAACCCACAAATGGGACAAGTTGGGTCAATTGCCGAGGACAGCCTTTTAGCCAGCCCATCACGAGTTGGTAATCTACCCAATTCCGCCCTCCAAGTAAACACGTTAACTTTAATTGGGACCCATGAACTCCAGCAAAAGACGTAGTCCGTAGGGGTTATTCGTGTTTCAAATAACCTGTTCTTTAAAGCATGAACTGAGAACACCCCGTCTTTAGACCCTTGCCAAATCCACTTATCATTCTGATCCTCCAGTCTCACATTCTGTAGTAAAGCCCGGCATGCTTCCAGTTCTTCACTTTCCACCTCATTTAGAACTTCTCTTTTCCATTGCCAAGAAAAGATAATATCTCCATTTCTTTGTTCCAGCCTCTGTTGTACCTTGCAAGTCTTAGAAGCCTCAAGTTTGAATAAATGAGGGAATTTATAGCATAATGGAATCTCTCCACACCAAAGATCTGACCAAAAAGCCAAAGTGGCACCATTTCCCAATAATCCTCCAAATAACAACCGGAGATTTATCCCTTTTTGGTGAAGATCTATATCCACTTTTGCAATATTCCGCCACACTCCTGACATTCCTGGTTTAAGTGGTACAATGCCTTCAATCGGTAAAATATTGTGAATTCCCCCAATAACCCTAACCCATAAGCTATGGGGTTGGAGTTTAAACCTCCACCACCACTTAGATAGCAAACATAAATTAATATCGCGAAGAGATCCAATACCGAGCCCCCCTAGATGCTTTGGTGCAATGATTTTTTCCCAGCACACCCAATGAATTTTCCTATTTTCACTTCCTTCCCCCCCCCCCTCCCCCCCCCCCCCCCCCCCACAGAAAACCTCTCCTAATTTTTTCTAAAGTTTCAACAGCTTTAATAGGGGCTTTATATAATGAAAAGACGTACACCGGGAGACTATTAAGTACAGATTTTATAAGAGTAATCCTTCCCCCTAAGGATAGATGTTTAGCTTTCCATAAGGACAGCCTCCTTTCAAAAGTTTTCACGACCGGATTCCAGTTACACACCCGGTTCATATTTGAGCCCACCATCAAACCCAAATATGTGAAAGGCAGAACTCCCACATTACATCGAAGACAACCTGCCCCATCATTAATCACTTGTTCTTCCACATTTATTCCCACCAGATTACTCTTATTAAGGTTCACCTTCAGTCCATAAATTATGTAAAAAACTCTAAGCAGCCTTCGCAGATTAAGAATGTTATTACTAGACCAATCCCCCATAATCAATGCATCATCCGCAAATAGCAAGTGGCTGATAGCAGGCCCATCATTAGGAAGTTTCAACCCAACAAAGACTCCTGTATCTCACGCCTTCCGAAACAAGCAGCTAAAAGCTTCCATCAAGATAATAAAAAGGAAAGGCGATAGGGGATCTCCCTGTCTAAGGCCCCGGGAACAAGGGAACTCAAGAGTTGGAGACCCATTGACCAGAACCGAAGCTCTTGACGACTCCAGAATACCCCTAATCCAATTCCTCCAGCAATTTGGAAAGCCCATATGGTGCATAATGGAATCAAGAAACTCCCAAGAGATTGAGTCAAAAGCCTTATCAAAATCAGGGCCGGCCCAATGGGCTCTTGAGACTAGGCATCCGCCTAGGGCCCCCAAAATGTGTAGGGCCCCCAAAAAAACCAATTGGGCTTGTGTATACGTTTGATTTGGTCACAGGGGAACGCATGGGCTTAATAGTTAATATGGGAACACATGGGCTTAATATGGGAGGTAAAAATAAATGGCGGTGATCAAAAAAGGGAATCCCGTTCTTCAGTCTTCACGCAGGCAACTAGGCAAGAGAAGTGAAACTAGGGTTTCCCATTCGCTCTCTTTCAAGGCTTCACGATTAACGAATCGTCAGTTCTTCGTCTCTTCGAATTCACCGACCACCGTTGTTGGAATCCAAGCGCCATGGACAGGGCCGGCCCAATGGGCCCTTGAGACTAGGCATCCGCCTAGGGCCCCCAAAATGTGTAGGGCCCCCAAAAAAACCAATTGGGCTTGTGTATACGTTTGATTTGGTCACAGGGGAACGCATGGGCTTAATAGTTAATATGGGAACACATGGGCTTAATATGGGAGGTAAAAATAAATGGCGGTGATCAAAAAAGGGAATCCCGTTCTTCAGTCTTCACGCAGGCAACTAGGCAAGAGAAGTGAAACTAGGGTTTCCCATTCGCTCCCTTTCAAAGCTTCACGATTAACGAATCGTCAGTTCTTCGTCTCTTCGAATTCACCGACCACCGTTGTTGGAATCCAAGCGCCATGGAAACTATTAATCACCGTTACCTCGTCGTCTGTAACCTCTCACTCTTGCCCCATCGCTTAATCGCTATAGTTCACCGAATCACCATTCACGAACCCATCAGCATCCAAAGTGATCCCGTGACCCCGTCTTCTTCACACGAACCCATCGGTCGCCTCTCACTCTTGTAGTCCTGCCCCATGACCCCGTTGTCTTCATTCGCCTCTCACAAGTCACGTACTCACGCCTGTGCGACTGTGCAGCTGTGGCGCTGTGCAGGTCAGCGGTTGTCGAAGTCTGGAACAGTCAATTGTAAAGCATTTGAATTTTGATGAATTGAATCATTGATGCTGATTGCTTGAGGCTGGAAGTTTGGAACAGATTCATATTATCATATAGGTTTTAGTGTTTTACTTAAGTATTCTTTTGCATATTGTTCTTAATTTGTTGCTGCATTATGTTGTTTTTGTGTTTACAATTACATATTCATAATTATCATATAGGTTTTAGTGTTTTACTTAGTATTTTTTTGCCTATTTTTCTTAATTTGTCCCAAGCTCGGATAAAGGACCGAATAAAGGAGGAGGGTTACAAACATAACCATTAGATCTGAGAAGGGCCCCGGATTTAAATTTCGCCTAGGGCCCCGAAAAACCTTGAGACGGCCCTGATCAAAATCTTCTCCAGCCTTATCTAAAAAGAAGGCCCTTTTATTAAATAAATTATATTATCTATCTTATTAAATAATTATAATATTAATAACTAATGATATTATTTATCATTTTACAAATTTGAAAATAGTTTTTAATATATTCAAAATCAAATCATTTTATTATAAAACATATTTTAAAAATAGTTTTTTTATAAAAGTTCAAAAAAAAAAGAATTATAAACAGAACATTATAAATATGATGATAAAAATTATTTTTTTGTCCTGTATGTTTAACGGTAATTTCAAATTAGGTTCTTTAACTTTAATAACTACAAAAATATTACCTTATCATCTTAATTTGAAATAGTTAGTTAATTAATAGAAAACTAACTAATTAAATTTTTAACTTTAGTTAGGTCAGTGATCTTAATTATTACATATCAAGAAGGCTAAATGATACTGCTATTGTTATCAAAAACTTTAATTATTGTTATATGATTTAAAGTAATTATTAATATACAATTTAATCAATTAATATAAAAATATCGTTAATATATTTTTTAAATTTTCATTATTTATTATTTAATATTCAATTCGTGTGTCACACGGGATAGCCTAGTATATATGTGTGTGTGTGTGTATATATATATATATAATAGAAAGATGAAATAAGCCACTAGCTATTTAGCTACTCTAGACAAATAGAAAAATACACTCATTTAAAAGAAAAAAAAAATCATATTCAGTCCAACCCTTGAACTAAAATATACTAAAATTAAATAATAGGTTCACATTTAGATTTTTCATATGATCATAATCCTATATACATATATATATATATATATACACACACACTAGTGAGATGCCCGCACGATGCGACGGAAAACAAAACAATTAGGCTGCTGATTTTGGCTCGTAAAAAGCTTAAACTACCTAATTTTTGTCAAATCAACTGTTTTAACTAAAAAATTTATTATGATAAAATTCATAATTTAAAATGTCAAATCTGAAATGGCAAAAGTGTGAATAAGTAATTTATTTATTTGAGATAGTTTTCTTTTATAGGTATTATATGACACTTTATTTTTTAAATATATTAATGTAGGACAAACTACAAAGTAAAAGAAAACCATTTAGTTTATGGCTCTTAAAACTTTGTTTGTTGTACTTTATATTATAAGAGTTGCAAAACTCTTAATTTTAAGAGTTTTTGGTAAAAGATCATTGTGTCCTTCCTATATACATTATATAATAGATATAGATATAGATATATACACACAAATTTATCTAAAATGGTTCAACTTGTGAGCTTAGCAAGGTCGACCCAAATTAAATTGACCTTATTACCTAAATGGATAAATGTGTCATGAGGTTTGACCAGAAACAAATTTCACTAATCTCAAATGTTTACACGAATCTCAAACTTTGCGAATTTCATCAGCTCTCGTGATAAAATTTCACACCTCTACTAATATGAAAAATTTAATATTAATATCTTATAATTATAATTATAATACGCACGTACAGGTTTCCAAAAGTAGCAGAGATTACTGATATTTCGAACCTGAAGATCCAAATCAAAATGAAAAAACAGTTTATATCACCAAGTGTCAACCATAAGGTTTATCTCATCTTTAGAGTTTGTGGTCCAAGAAAGTCTCAAGCTAAACGGATGTATGTAAATCTCAAGTACAAAACAGGGAATGAAACCGTACATGCATATTTTGCTACATGGAGAGAAGATGGATGGATGATGATTGAATTATTTCAATCTTTAAATCACAAGGACGATACCGATTTTGAGGTTCTACTCGAAAGCTTTTCACGATGCTATTGTGGAAGTAGCTCCATCTACATTGAAGGCATTGAATTTCAAGCCATTGACAATGTAAGTTTTATTGGAAAAACAACAATACTTGGTTACCTTTCTGCATGACGTATCTTCTGTTTATATCTGCATTATGTTGATCGATTCCTTTGATTATAAACATGAATATATATACGAAAATCAGTCATAGGAATGTAGATTAGATGAGACCTGTGAATCCAGTGAAAGCATTGTTGATTCCAGACATGATTCCTGTGAGATGACGATCCGATCGGTTCCCGTTTAGAGTGTATAGTGAGGATGGTTATGGAGAGACTCGGTGGAGAGGTTCACGAATTCAAGAGTTGAGGAATTCGTGATTATGATGTTAGTAACCGAGATTATGAGCCCTAAACTCCTTTATATATACACGAAGAGGAAACTCTAATTAGAATAATTAAGGATAATTATGTCCATCAAATAATTATCATCTACTAGGGCTATTTAGGTAATTAATTTATTAATTAAATAATCATGAGGGCCATATATTATTTATTTCATTATTTATGTCTAACACATTAATCACAAACAGATAATGTAATCTATAAATTTTAAATGTAGGTGAACCATGAAGAAACTAAGGGGTTTAAGGAAGTCCAAAAAGTCGACTTGGATACGGAAAAGGTGCATGCTACACTTTGTAACTATAATATAATAATATATATTATATTCTTGTTATAAATGGTTATAAACAATCCTTAATAATTTGACCAAACGATTCAAATTCTCGTCGATCATGTATGATATATGAAGGTAAAGAAACAGCATATAGAGGAACAAGAGATGATGCTTTCTGCAAAGAAGGTTGTGTACACCTCTTCTGATATGATGAACCCAGACAGGTTAATGCGCTTTTTGAACTATTTTCATGATGGTGAAAAATGTGGTTTTTGTAATAGACTCAAATGAACTTATTGTATCCTTAACAAGTGCATCATTAATATTATGATATATGCAGATTTGATGGAAGGATATCTAAACAACACCAGGTATATCACGATTCAATAATATTTCGTGGGGCAATTGAGTTTCTACGACACCATGTGTTTCGCATCAGGTGCAAGATTCAAAGACAGATGTTGTCAGCAAATACAAAAAATGTGTGTTACCTAGTGTTCAAGCTTTCAGAGAAGAGTCGCGGGTTGCATGGTCCAGTAATAGTGCGTGATCTTTTCCATCAGAAAGAGACCAGAATTCTTTATTTTCGATCCCCAAACCCAAGTAATATACATGATAGTGATTCGATTCCAGAAAAGAGGGAAGATGGATGGCTGGAGGTTATCCTGTGGATATTTAACTCAGATTATGAGCTTAAAAGTGACCATCTTTTTGTTAATCTAAAGCTAGTAACTTATGAAGGAACCATGTCAGGCCTTATTGTACGCGGCATTGAGTTTCGTCCAATCTAAGTACATTCCAGACGATGTTGTTGAATGAAATTATGGATAAGGGGCACGTACAACATGCGTGGCGTTCAAGCTTGAATAACTGTGTTTGAGTCTGTTTCAAGTTTACGAAGTCCTATGCTTCGTTTGTTATGTTTATTTTTCAGTTTTCTATTTAAGTTCTGGCTTGAGTTTTGTTTATGTACGTAAGCTTTTGCAATTCATTATGGCTAATGTGTTAAGCATAATTAAATGCAACTTCACATCCTACTATTCCAGCATTCAAAGGAGAAGTGCATGAATATTGGAATATTCATATGAAACCCACTATCCAATCAAGAGATCTGTGGGATTTGGTATCAATTGTAATCACTGAACTGTTGGAATCAAACTATAAATAGGTTGTATATTGACATTTGTTCTATCGAATGTATGCATGTGTTTTCTGTTGGTTGCTGAAACAATCATTACACATATATATTTCTTGTTACTGTCAATTGACACCCTATAGAAACTGATGAGAATCCTCTTGCATTTAAAGAAGCAAGTGTGACACCCGGCAATTTCAGGTAAATTGCAACTCTTAAACTCTACGTATTTCACATTCATACTTGTTGTATTTCATTTAATTATGTTTAATTAGATGAGCTAAACACAAACACAAAACAATAGCTTGGACTATTATTGTGCATTACACGTTGATTAGGATTAATCAAGTGTGCAAACACTTCGTAGAACACGAACACAAACTATCGAAGATAATTCAAGGAATTATCGAAACACACACGAGACTCACGAACGTTGGTGATCAATCAAACTTATGTGCTATTTGTATTTACGTGCTTAAACGAGCATTAGATGCTTTAGATAAACGTTAGGAATCATGTATGAGCGAAATCGTTTCAACGAAATCGAAAAACATGGAAGTGGACTCATCGCGGTACGCGATGGTCCCTCGGCGAGAGGCTTCGCGGTACGCGAAGCAAACCGGGAGTTGAGACTCCCGAATTACATCGCGGTACGCGATGATGAATTTTGATCGGCCTCCGCGGTACGCGAAGGCCATGCAGATTAGAATTTTTATAAAACTCAATCCCATTCATTCTGCTCGATTTCTACACACCATCTCCGAACTCCTACTCATATTCTCGACCAAGAACCCCCTGAAATCAACATTCAAACCCCATAGAATCACTATTGAGGCCATCTCTTGGTGATTAAAGATCGTAAGAACAACAAGGAAGCCTTGGAATCCATCGAAGTGTCGAAAGATCAAATTCCAGCCACTTGAAGGACCTCCAGAAGCTGTTCTAGACTGATTCGTACCATATAAGGTAGTTTCTTGTGTTTATATATAGTTAGATCGTACATGCAATGGGTAAAAACCCACATGCAACTCCTTACGGTTATTGTGCTCGAAATTGTTGGTGATTTGATGGGTATTTGATTTAGAGTTACTGATTTTGGTGCTTAGAAATGTTAGGATTGAGTTTTGGTTAAGCTAGATTCGATTTGATAACGTTTTGGTGAACTTGCCATAAAAGGAAACTTTTATGTTGCAAGTCTTCGATTTGTGATGATCTAGACATGTTAGACGTGTCTAGATATTGTTAAATGTGTATTGAAGTGTTTTGAGACACATTGGGATATTTGATTTTGTCAAAAACTTGGTTTTATAGAAACTTACCAAAAATGGAAACTTTTATAAATCAAAAGAGGGCTTTTGATGTTTTAAAGAGTTTTGATGAACTTAGATTGTTGAAACATGTTTAGAAATGATTTCTAACATATTTGGAAACCTTGATTCGTGAAAACGAGCTCTTAAACAAGTACTTACTATTTTAGGAAACTTTATTTGGGCAAAACGGCATAAATGATGGTTTATGCGCAAACGATGTGTTTTAAGTGTATAAACGTGTTTTTACAAACATACTAGAGCTATTAGTTTTATGAAATGGAATTTCATAACCACACTTTCCTAAATTGGAAACTTTCTAAAATGGTAACTTATGTGACTAGAGTCATAGGATGCATTTTAGTGTCTTATGTGCGTCAAGGCACATAAACACAACAATCGTGTCACCAACGATTCGTCGAGTCAACACAAGTCAACACACACATACTCGGTTGAGCACACCGACACTCGGAGTTGTATGGAATACAACGCATCACAGAACACATACTTACACCTATATGATCATAGGTGCTTACTAGCAGGTGCTAGCTTTCGCAGACGCGAACACACGAAAACCGGAAACTGCACTACCAGGTGAGTTCACGGCCCCTTTTTATCTTTTCTACCTTTGGGGGAGAAAACATTGCATCACAACTGTTTTGAACAACAACTCATTTTATTTATGTATGGACATGCTTTATCATTATATGTATATGTGTGGGCCCCTATCACAACTAAAAGTCCTCGCGATACTCCTCGGACCGTTAATAGCATAACGCCTAGCGTGGTAATCTTGAATAGTACTATTTGGGCCTGACAAGCCCCACTACACCCGACTGGAGGTCGGAACAGTGCAAAGTTGACCAACACTTTGCCATAGTCTTGTGATGGACATGGCGGGAGGCACCCACTGTCAGCTTCGGTACCATCCACAATATAATATAACTGTATTGACTAGCTATCAATCGATACTGCATTGTAATGATATGTAAATATGCAAAACTCTTACTTTAAACATTTTGATGTTTACTGCTTATGAAAAACCTGTGCTCTCACCAACCTTTGTGTTGACCCTTTTACTCGCATGTTTTCTCAGGTAGCTAAGGCACGCGCACAAGGATAGGATGCTAGGATGGAGTCCCATGCATCAGCTTTAGTGTCTTAGATCATCGATAACTTTTAACGTTTTTACTTGGTTATGTCTTGTATTGATAAACAACTTTCAATCGCTTCCGCAAACTTTAAATTTATGATGTTCTGAAAACTGTTTTAAAATAACGCTTCCGCAACTTACGAACTGTATTTGTTTTGAGATTGTATAACTTCCGCAACTCTGATTTTGCAAATTGATTTATCCATGTAATTGGATGTACGTATATAACCAGACATGTAGGTCTCGCATGTTGTGTGACCGGAGACTGCGATCCTGACAATCTGTTGTTGCTTGCGCCCCAGGAAGGGACGGGATTTCTCGGGGTGTGACAGATTGGTATCAGAGCCTCCGGTTATTGCGAATTAGGTTTGCATTTAGTGAACTTAGTCTATAACCACTAGTCTCCACACAACACGTAGTGCTTAGTATTAGTCCTACTTGCATATGTTATCGAACATATACACAACTCACTCATTTAGTTGTGGCATTAATGTCATCACCATCTATGCACGCATTCGACGAGAGGGAACAGATTGTTCCTACACCCTCAGTATCAACATTATCGGTAGCAGTTGAGTTACCGAAACGAATCAACTATCACCCAAAGGCAGCACGTCTGAGCCATCGCAGGAGGAGCAGCCGGTACACATATACCACATCACCGGTGCCCGAATCGAAGAGGCAATGACAAAAGCTGATCAGGGATGAAACCACAGCAAGTCAAGGGATGAAATAGGCCCTGTGGCTCAACCTCGATTGGAAAGACATTGATCCTCTTTCCAACTCCTAAACAACATTCTTGTAACCCTTTAGTACTTCTACACATACTGTTTACAAGGACCATATGAGAAAATTCCAAACTCAACTCCTTGTCACTCATAGAATATCACCAAGAGAACATGGTCGCTCGAGTTAGGAAAAACTAGAGGGACCATGACGAAAGATTTCACTACCGGTGCATACGAAACTCCCTGACTGTTATGAGGTCATCTACAATCAGTCATCCTAACATTCACACAATGAGTGTCCAACACTCAGTGACATAAGGAAAACACACTCGAGCCAAATAGCTACCCTTATAGGACTTACGAAAGATCCTATAATATCATTCAACTCACGTAACTATCCCAAGTATTAGTTTCGATAGGCTATTCAGCCATACCTCATATGACTCTTGTTTGAATCTTGATGTCATGAATAAACTCTGAATCCAGTAAAACCTAATAGCTCTAAGTAGGAGGAACTAGAGTTCTTATGTAAGGTAAATTGACGATCATGGTGCGCAACATAATCGTGAATTTACAGGTACGCATGAATTCTGGAAAATTCTATGGTGAGCCTATTTTTTGAAAACACATACATTGACATTCGCTTATCCCTCACCCTAATGGGTGCAACGGAATTCAAGCAACGTATCAAGATTTCAACATAACATTCATCAAATTCCCAGCCATAGTTCGGATTACCATATATGCACAAAGACCTCATGTTGCGACTTTACACTTCACATGAAGCAACGTATCAAATTTTCTGATAAGGACCATGACAAGGATCCTGAGGAGGACCCCTTGGAAGAGCCACCCGACAATACATTTCTCATACTAGACTCACTTGAGCCTGAGAGGCAGTGTCTTGAGTTGGATTGCCTTGTGACCTGACCTGGGCAAACAACCGAATCGAGTGTCTTGCAAAGGAACTGAGATATACGAATGCCCAATAAGCAGGACCTTGTAGCATAGTCAACAAGCTGGGGCGGGATATAACCCAGTTGATTTCAATATTCCAGGCAGCCGAAGACCGGGCTGCCATCGCTAAAGCTAGAATCGAAGAGCTGGAAAACAAGGTCGTCGACCCAGTCCCAGAAGAACCTGACACTAAGGAAGAGGAACAAGTGTCGGATGCTGATTCTGATTCCACTATCGATAATGCCTTCGATTAACTTAGCATAGGCCTGGTAGAGACGAGTTTTGAGTTGCGTCTCTTCACTTGAAACTTTGGAATATTAGTGTCTTGGGTATTAAATGAATTGTAACCAGTACGACTTATTATATATCAAGACTAATAACTGTTATTGAAAATTCTGTCTATGCCAATCAATACATGTTTTCCTACCGTATCAATCACACGCTACATTAGTCATTAGACCTATACTAACACTCATTCTCGCTATGAAGATCATGGCTGGAAGACACGAAGGACGCAGGAACGCAGTAGGACGAGGAAACATTAACCTCACTGCAACAGAACTGAATGTACTCATCAACGAGCGAGTTGATGAAGCACTAGCTGCACGAGAGAATAATTGTAACCAACACCCACCGAACCAAGGAGCAAATCCTAAACCACCCCACTGCACATTCAAAACATTCTTAGACTGCAAACCACATCCTTTCAATGGAACGGAGGGTGCTGCCGGTCTCCTCCGATGGATTGAGAAATTGGAATCGGCTTTCATCCTGAGCAACTGTAGGGTTAATGATCGTGTGAGGTACGCAACAGGAACCTTAGAGGGAGCGGCCCTCACTTGGTGGGACACAAATGTTCAAACCATAGGATGGGAAACATGTAACGCTCTACCCTGGGAAGAGTTTAAAAGAATGATGAACCACGAATATTCCCCTCACGACAAAGTTCAGAAATTAGAAATGGAATTCCGGAACCACCGGATGATCGGTTCTAAGATCGAGGCATACACTTCCCGATCTTGTGAGTTGGCACGCATGTGCCCAAAAATGGTGACCCCAGCCTACAAACATCTCGAAAGATACATTAAGAGATTGACACCAGAGGTTCGGGATATGGTGCTATCCGCTGACCCCACCACCTTGCGACAAGCCGTTTACTTAGCTCATGAACTGACTGATACAACAGTTATTCAAGGATTATTGCCTCCACCGGGATCAGTAATCAAAACCACCGACAACAAACGCAAATGGGATAACTCTCAAAACGAAACCCCCACTCTACAATCACCCAAACGACGTAAGGGTACCTATGCTGGCAAAAATCCAAAGTGCAACAACTGTGATTATCATCATCAACGAGGACCGTGTGAAAGATACCGGTGTCAACGCTGTGGAAAGTTAGGTCACGCAGCTGAGAACTGCAGGGGTGAACTAGTGACCAAAATCCCACGGTCACAACAGCAGCAATACAAAGCACCAAAAGGATGCTTCGGATGTGGAGAACCAGGGCACTTTAAGAGGGACTGTCCCCATGTGAAAAACAGTGGTGACGAAGTACCGAAGAGTTGCTTCGAATGTGGAAATCCAGGTCACATCAAAAAGGACTGCCCGCATCTGAAGAACAACAACAATAACGAGAACAACAATGGTCCGATGGGACAAACCCTCGTGATCGGGACTACTGAATCCAGAAATGATCTTAACCTTGAAACGGGTACGTATCTCTTAAACGGTCATTGCACTTTTGTATTGTTTGATACTGAAACTGAGGAAAGTCTTATATTTAAGTACCTTAGTAAATACTTGTCATAACCCCAATATGTTTAAAGGCTAAATACACCGTGGAATTAGCTGATGTTAAACTGATTGTAACTGAGCACATTCATAGAGAATGCACTTTAAAGATAGCAAACCATAATCTTAAGAACGACCTCATGCCAGTTACATTAGGCATTTTTGAGATAATAGTGGACATGGAATGATTGTCTAAAAACTAAGCTAAAATCGTTTGCCACGACAAGGTTGTGTGCATACCTCTCCCTAGTGGAGAAACCTTAGACATCAACGGTGAATGGAGCAACACTTCTCTGCCCCCATGTGGAAGTGGGAACAAATCCCCATGGACGTCATTACCAAATTACCCCGTACTCCTAGTGGAGGCGACACTATCTGGGTAATCATGGAACGACTAACTAAGTCAGCAAACTTCCTTGCGATTAAGGAAAACGATAAGATTGGAAGAGCTAGCCAGAATCTATGTCAACGAAGTGACCTTGCAACACGGAGTACCGATCCCCATCATTTCGGATCGAGACACTAGATTCACTTCTAATTTCTGGAATTCACTGCCAAGGTCGCTTGACACTCGGTTGGACATGAGTACAGCATACCACCCACAAACTGACGGCCAGAGCGAACGCACCATACAAAATCCTGAAGACATGCTACGAGCGTGCGTAGTAGACTTCGACAATAGCGGGGAAACTCACCTACCGTTGGTAGCGTTCTCCTACAATAACAGCTACCACACAAGTATCAAGGCGGTGCCTTTTGAGGCCCTCTATGGCAGGAAATGCCGATCACCTATCTGTTGGGCGGAAGTGGGCGACAGTCAGCTCACAGGCCCGGAACTCGTACACGAAACAACGGAGAAAATGGTGCAAATCGGAAATCGCATGGCAGCAGCTCGAGACCGTCAGAAGAACTATGCCGACAAACGCCGAAAGCCACCGAAATTTCAGGTAGGAGACAAAGTCCTTCTGAAAGTTTCACCTTGGAAGAGCGTCATTCATTTCGGTAAACGAGGCAAACTGAACCCACGGTATATTGGACCATTCGAGATCCTGAAGAGGATTGGTCCGGTAGCATACCAACTCAACCTTCCAGCGGAACTCGATGGAGTTCACAACATATTTCATGCCTCAAACTTAAAGAAGTGTTTATCTGATGAGACACTCGTAATTCCACCAGATGAAATCCAGATAGATGAACAACTACGATTCGTGGAAGAGCCAGTGGATATCATGGACCGTGAGGTCAAACAACTCAAACAGAGTAAGATCCCAATTGTCAAAGTCCGATGGAACTCGAAACGCGGACCTGAATTCACGAGGGAACGTGAAGATCAGATGATGCGCAAATATCCCCATCTCTCCAAACAAACAACGTCGAACACCGACAACAACGAATAAATTTCGGGACGAAATTCCTTTCAACAAGGGGATGATGTGACAACCAGAAAATTTTTGTTTCTCAACCACTCTTGCTTCTCAAACACTATCAACAACAACCAAATTTCGGGACGAAATTTCTTTCAACAAGGGGATGATGTGACACCCGGCAATTTCAGGTAAATTGCAACTCTTAAACTCTACGTATTTCACATTCATACTTGTTGTATTTCATTTAATTATGTTTAATTAGATGAGCTAAACACAAACACAAAACAATAGCTTGGACTATTATTGTGCATTACACGTTGATTAGGATTAATCAAGTGTGCAAACACTTCGTAGAACACGAACACAAACTATCGAAGATAATTCAAGGAATTATCGAAACACACACGAGACTCACGAACGTTGGTGATCAATCAAACTTATGTGCTATTTGTATTTACGTGCTTAAACGAGCATTAGATGCTTTAGATAAACGTTAGGAATCATGTATGAGCGAAATCGTTTCAACGAAATCGAAAAACATGGAAGTGGACTCATCGCGGTACGCGATGGTCCCTCGGCGAGAGGCTTCGCGGTACGCGAAGCAAACCGGGAGTTGAGACTCCCGAATTACATCGCGGTACGCGATGATGAATTTTGATCGGCCTCCGCGGTACGCGAAGGCCATGCAGATCAGAATTTTTATAAAACTCAATCCCATTCATTCTGCTCGATTTCTACACACCATCTCCGAACTCCTACTCATATTCTCGACCAAGAACCCCCTGAAATCAACATTCAAACCCCATAGAATCACTATTGAGGCCATCTCTTGGTGATTAAAGATCGTAAGAACAACAAGGAAGCCTTGGAATCCATCGAAGTGTCGAAAGATCAAATTCCAGCCACTTGAAGGACCTCCAGAAGCTGTTCTAGACTGATTCGTACCATATAAGGTAGTTTCTTGTGTTTATATATAGTTAGATCGTACATGCAATGGGTAAAAACCCACATGCAACTCCTTACGGTTATTGTGCTCGAAATTGTTGGTGATTTGATGGGTATTTGATTTAGAGTTACTGATTTTGGTGCTTAGAAATGTTAGGATTGAGTTTTGGTTAAGCTAGATTCGATTTGATAACGTTTTGGTGAACTTGCCATAAAAGGAAACTTTTATGTTGCAAGTCTTCGATTTGTGATGATCTAGACATGTTAGACGTGTCTAGATATTGTTAAATGTGTATTGAAGTGTTTTGAGACACATTGGGATATTTGATTTTGTCAAAAACTTGGTTTTATAGAAACTTACCAAAAATGGAAACTTTTATAAATCAAAAGAGGGCTTTTGATGTTTTAAAGAGTTTTGATGAACTTAGATTGTTGAAACATGTTTAGAAATGATTTCTAACATATTTGGAAACCTTGATTCGTGAAAACGAGCTCTTAAACAAGTACTTACTATTTTAGGAAACTTTATTTGGGCAAAACGGCATAAATGATGGTTTATGCGCAAACGATGTGTTTTAAGTGTATAAACGTGTTTTTACAAACATACTAGAGCTATTAGTTTTATGAAATGGAATTTCATAACCACACTTTCCTAAATTGGAAACTTTCTAAAATGGTAACTTATGTGACTAGAGTCATAGGATGCATTTTAGTGTCTTATGTGCGTCAAGGCACATAAACACAACAATCGTGTCACCAACGATTCGTCGAGTCAACACAAGTCAACACACACATACTCGGTTGAGCACACCGACACTCGGAGTTGTATGGAATACAACGCATCACAGAACACATACTTACACCTATATGATCATAGGTGCTTACTAGCAGGTGCTAGCTTTCGCAGACGCGAACACACGAAAACCGGAAACTGCACTACCAGGTGAGTTCACGGCCCCTTTTTATCTTTTCTACCTTTGGGGGAGAAAACATTGCATCACAACTGTTTTGAACAACAACTCATTTTATTTATGTATGGACATGCTTTATCATTATATGTATATGTGTGGGCCCCTATCACAACTAAAAGTCCTCGCGATACTCCTCGGACCGTTAATAGCATAACGCCTAGCGTGGTAATCTTGAATAGTACTATTTGGGCCTGACAAGCCCCACTACACCCGACTGGAGGTCGGAACAGTGCAAAGTTGACCAACACTTTGCCATAGTCTTGTGATGGACATGGCGGGAGGCACCCACTGTCAGCTTCGGTACCATCCACAATATAATATAACTGTATTGACTAGCTATCAATCGATACTGCATTGTAATGATATGTAAATATGCAAAACTCTTACTTTAAACATTTTGATGTTTACTGCTTATGAAAAACCTGTGCTCTCACCAACCTTTGTGTTGACCCTTTTACTCGCATGTTTTCTCAGGTAGCTAAGGCACGCGCACAAGGATAGGATGCTAGGATGGAGTCCCATGCATCAGCTTTAGTGTCTTAGATCATCGATAACTTTTAACGTTTTTACTTGGTTATGTCTTGTATTGATAAACAACTTTCAATCGCTTCCGCAAACTTTAAATTTATGATGTTCTGAAAACTGTTTTAAAATAACGCTTCCGCAACTTACGAACTGTATTTGTTTTGAGATTGTATAACTTCCGCAACTCTGATTTTGCAAATTGATTTATCCATGTAATTGGATGTACGTATATAACCAGACATGTAGGTCTCGCATGTTGTGTGACCGGAGACTGCGATCCTGACAATCTGTTGTTGCTTGCGCCCCAGGAAGGGACGGGATTTCTCGGGGTGTGACAGCAAGGAAGAAAGATTCTTAAGCCATGGCCTGATTCGACAAGGTGTTCATGATCAATTGTTTTCGCGAATAGCAGTTGCAAACACTACCAAACAAACATAGGATCTTTCATTTGACACAAATCAAGTTGATGGGATCACTTCAATCTCAGAATGAAAGGTTGATGAACTATAGGATTCATGATGTCAAATATGGGTCCAAACATGATGAACAAGCTCTACAAGTCTTCTCTCAAGTCAAGCCCTCCTTAATTTCTATTTTGGTTCTTGCCTCTCAACACACACACAAGAAAGGAGAAAATAGGTTGTCTTTTAAGATATACTATGTGGAAAAATTTGAGCCTTAGGGTCGTGTTCCAGGGGAGTGAATTAATATAGATTGTTTGGATTGATCTGTTAAAACTCAACAATCAACTGCCAAGTGATTTCTGTTTAGATGAAAAACAATTACGAAAGGATTGTTGATCATCGTGAGATCTAGTCTTTTGCAATTGTGTTATGTGTGTGTAGAGTAAACAAGAAAGCTGATAAATTAAAGAATACAATGAGAATAATTTTCAAGTTTTTTTATATATTTCACTTACAGAATACTAACTTAACAATGCAAATACGTGAAAAACAACTGGTACAAAATTACAATACAGGTTTTCTATTTGTGGCCTATTACAATGAGTGTGGATATATTAAAAGTTATAGCCATGTGAAAGCACAAAAGTCTAGAATACACTAACAAATAAAAAAAACTTCAATTATTATAATTTGATTATCTTGTAGATATTCAGTATTACCAAGCAAGCATTGAAATATCAACTGGATAATAAACTGTTCATAAGACTATGTGTTATGGGGTGTGAGAGGGGCCGGTCACGCCTCGGTGGGCGGTGGCGCCCTTCCCCCACTATACCTGGACGTGAAGGGGGCGTGAGGGTTGGAGGCGTGAGCCCACTCACCTAGTGACCGTTGGAAGCCAAGGAAAAAAACCGGCTATATGACCGTATGGAGCTTAAAAAAAAACTAAACCCTATATAAACCCATTCAACACACAATCAAAAACACTTGCATACTCTCTTAACGCTTTCACACGTAAAGGTTTGACTCGTTCGTTGCGACTCAAGGCATCGGCTACGACATTCGCTTTGCCTGGGTGATAACGGATTTCACAATCATAGTCGTTCAACAATTTTACCCACCGCCTTTGTCGCATGTTCAGCATTTTCTGATCTAGAATGTGTTGAAGACTTTTGTGGTCAGTGTATATGATACACTTGGTTCCGTACAGATAGTGTCTCCAAATCTTGAGTGCGAACACCACTGCACCAAGTTCTAGATCATGAGTCGTATAGTTCTTCTCATGTACTTTCAGTTGTCGAGAAGCATAAGCAATTACCTTATCTTTCTGCATTAATACACACCCAAGACCTTGACGAGAAGCATCACAGTACACTGTGAAGTTATCGATACCTTCCGGTAATGCCAAGATAGGTGCATTGCAGAGTTTGTGTTTCAACAGTTGGAACGCCTCCTCCTGTTGAGAACCCCATATAAACGGTTGATTTTTCTGTGTCAATGTCGTCAGTGGCAAGGCTATCTTGGAAAAGTTCTTGATGAATCGACGATAATAACCTGCCAGTCCTAAGAATTGACGTATCTCAGTTGGGGTTCGCGTTGTCTCCCATTGTTCTACAGCCTTAATCTTACTGGGATCCACTTGAATACCGTTTTGATTCACTACATGACCAAGAAATTGAATTTCTCATAACCAGAACTCACACTTGGAGAACTTGGCATATAATTTTTCACGTGCCAAAAGTTCTAAGATCAATTTCAAGTGTTGAGCATGTTCATATTGGCTTCGAGAATAAATAAGAATATCATCAATAAATACAATCACAAACTTATCCAAGTAAGGCCTACATACCCGATTCATCAGATCCATGAAAACTGCAGGTGCATTTGTTAATCCAAACGGCATTACTAAAAATTCATAATGTCCGTATCGGGTTCTGAATGCAGTTTTTGGAACATCATCCTCATGCACACGTAATTGATGATATCCGGATCTTAAATCAATTTTTGAAAAGTAGGTAGCGCCTTGAAGTTGATCAAACAGATCATCTATACGTGGTAATGGATAACGGTTTTTGATCGTTAATTTATTGAGCTCCATGTAGTCAATACACATCCTGAATGAACCATCCTTCTTTTTCACAAAAAGAACTGGTGCTCCCCAGGGTGAGAAACTAGGTCTAATAAAACCCTTGTCCAACAGTTCTTGCATTTCCGATGGCGCAAGCCGATACGGGGCTTTAGCAACAGGTGCTGCGCCTGGAATCAAGTCAATATGAAATTCAACCTGTCTCACTGGGGGTAATCCTGATATATCCTCAGGAGAGACTTCAGGAAAGTCCTTGACTACTGGAATATCTGTGATATGTTTGGGCAGAGAATTGTGCTCAGTCACATGTGCCAGGAAAGCATAACAGCCTTTCCTTAAGAATTTCTGATATAATACCAAGTTTCCTACCGGTTCGCTCTCCTTGAACTATCAGTGTATTACCATCAGGTAGTGGAATACGGATCACCTTATGTTGACACAAAACTTCCGCTCGGTTATCAGAGAGCCAGTCCATACCGACCACAACATCGAAGCTCCCAAGCTCAATCGGAAGTAAATTGATATTGAAAAGATGATCATTCAAATTCAAGGAACATCCTTGAATAACACTGTTGGTTTTGATTAACTTGCCATTAGCAAGTTCAATAACATAAGGAGTTTCTAGATCTAACGCAGGCAATGAGAGTAATGATGCAAATTCAGGAGAGATAAAGCTCTTATCTGCCCCTGTATCAAATAGAACTGATGCGTATAGATTATTAAGAAGAAACGTACCAGTGACAATATTCGCATCGTGCCTCGCCTCGGTCGCGCCAATCTGAAAAGCTCTCCCCCTAGCTTCATTCCCTTGATTGGTGTCATTGTTCGGAAAATTTCGTATAAGATGGTCAGGACTTCCACACTTGTAACAAGACAGGTTGGTTTGAGTGGTTTGTCTTGGTGCTTGATTTGATGGCTGAGCAGGAAGGTTGCAATATTTAGCATAGTGTCCTATTTGATTACAGTTTCGACAAACAGGACACGGTCCCGTGTGATGGAATGAACACCTATTGCATTTGGGCGCCTGCCAAATGTAAGCTTTCCTCTCAGGAACCACCGCACCATAGTTTCTCACAACTGGCTTGCTAGCTTCAGCCGGAACCTTGGTCTTAGATTTGCCAAACCACTTTCGCTAGATACCTTTAGAAACGTTCGAGGTACCGACATCACTCCGGCCCACGGCCGTCTGAGCTTTTGTTGACAAAGTACCACTCCTTACTGCCTCGTCAGTAAGCTTAGTGGTCAAAAGAATTGCACGTTTAAGAGTCGTTGGCTCAGCTGCAGTTACCATTCCCCGAATCTGGGAACCAATCCTTTGATGTACTTCTCAATCAGAGATGCTTCCGTGGGAAACATATTGGGAAGTAGACAAGTGAGTTCATGAAAACGATTGGTATACGCTAAACAATCAGCTCCAATCATCGAGTGATTCCAGAACTCCTCCTGGAGCTTCTGAATTTCAGTGATGGGGCAATACTCTGACATAATTAGAGTCTTAAATTCATTCCAGCCCATGGAATCAATGGTAGCTGAGCCTAATGTTTTAGCCTGGGTATTCCACCAGGTTAGAGCTGACTCTTTCAGAGAACAAGCAGCATAAGACACCTTATGCTCTGCCAGGCACTGGCTGATCTTGAGTTTTGTTTCCATTTCCTCTATCCACCTCAAAAGTCCCGTTGCTCCTTCTTTACCCGTGAAAATAGGAGGGTTACAAGAAGCAAAGTACTTATATGTACATCCTTGCTGTGGTGGATCAGGAGCAGTTGTTTTTGTTATTGTTGCACCGATGGTAGTATGAGTTTCCACGCGACCACCAGTAGCATTATGTTCAGTATGATCGTGGTCCCCACCAGAACCCGCAGTGATATGTGGTTGGTGTTGTATCAGAACACCACAAGTAGATAGCTGTTCACGCACAATTCGCGCTATCATTGCTTCGTTCGTTTCAGATCCACTTGCACCTGCAGGTGGAACATCGTTCACTCCAAGGTTCACAGGTAGAGCAGTATTTGTTTCTAGATTAACCTGTGGATCTGGATTTGATTCCACATTCACAGGTGGAACTTGACTCGGCCCTGAGTTAGTAACGTTCTTGGTAGCCTTCCTCGCTGGTCGACCTCTTTTAGGAGCCATGGTTCTGCTCACATACAGACAACCTCATATCAGTTCAAAAACATTAAAGATGTAACCCGTTTGATCACATAAATTCAATCATATTCAGTTATACTGAAAATTTCTAATGTTGAAAATGTGATTATATGATGTACAGTATAACTACATTGATATAGTTCAAACATGTTTTCTGTACACCGAATCATGCAATTGTTCGTAGTTATACTCCTGTTAATTCAAAAACAGGTCAAAATATTACACAGCTTACAGCATTGTAATATTGATATGTTATTACCCATGTTTTTGATAGATTATCATGCAGGACCCTGACATGCTCTCACACCAAATTGTTCTCACATTTCTATGATACATTGCCACACAGGCAATAGATATGTTCTCACACAGAATCGTTCTCACACAGAAATGTTCTCACAGTTCTATGATACATTGCCACACAGGCAGTAAATATGTTCTCACACAGCATCGTTCTCACACAGAAATGTTCTCACAGTTCTAGTCATAGCTCATACGAGTTTGTTATTGAAATTTAGTTCACACATCACACACATAACTCATTACACAGATAAATACACAAAATAACCATTTTGTTAGCACTACTATAGTTTTATACATAGAAAGTTTTTATACAACCAAAAGTCAGGATACGTTAGACCAACATCTTCCCTACATTTCACAAACTCGGGATCTGTGTACAACAAAATGTCCCGCACTCACAACCACCAGATCTAGCTATGTCACAAGATATGTACAATAAGATCACAACCACTCAGTCCCTCGATCACCCTTACCGCATGAAGTACGGTAAACAGTCCATCAAAATAGCTATAATGACCAGCACTATAGGCACACAAAGTAGTCTGGCCTCTAAGCTCATCCCCCAAAATACTCCCATCAACACTCCTCTCATCCACACAACCCTCTCTCTCATCACCGCCACTTGCTGCCAGAATGCAGCCATCACCATCTGCCCCAGAGTCCTGCTCAATCTATCCTCGACCACCACTCTCCAAGCCTGAGCATCTGTACCTAAAGTAGTCACCTGACTCATAAGAGTCACGTGAGATGTAAGTATCTCTAGTACAGTAGCCCGTGTGTCCTCTACGATAGCCTGATGCTGCTGCAGATCCTGACGGGTTCCCTGCAACTCCTGACGTGTCCCCTGCAGATCCTGAGTGACCTGCTGCAATTGCGCCCATAGCTCCGCCTTCCCACCTCATGGACAGTGGTAGGCACATCCCGTGGTGCCATCTGACGTCTCGGAGGTAGTCCTGTAGTCTTGCGGGCTTGACCCCGCATACGCCTAAGCCCGTCCCAAACAGGAATCCTAGGAGGAGAAGCACTCTGCCTCCTATCAGCCGGAACATTCTCAGTAGGTAACTGAGAATGTCTAGATGAAACTGGTGATGCTAGTGGTGCTGGCACAGGTAATGGTGGTGTCTGTGGCACTGGTGTAGCAGCCTGTGATGCAGCCACAGATGCTTCCGACGGATCGGAATCAGACCCCGAACTCAAGCTCGGTGTATCATCAAGAATCACATAAGGAAACCTCTGGTAAATGTAGCGCTCAGGTGGATCAGCCATCACTGTACAAACAAAGTTCCCAGATCAGTATCATGAAATAAATATTGAATAATAACATTCAACATACACATGATATGATACGTCTTCCTATCCTAACACAACTACTCGTTCCTTTAATTATTACCGTTCTTCTTGCAATGAAATTCACTAGAACGTACAAGTGATGCAAATTCCAGTTGTGTTGGCCAGTCAAAACTGTAATTTGCACTACTTGATTATTCTGGCTTAATTCAAAAACAAGTTTTGTTCATTTGTTATGTTCGGTGCTCTCTGTGTTACTATACGAGCCTATGGTTATAGTCTAGGTCTCTAAGTCCACCTAAATTCTATAACCTGTGGGCTCTGATACCACCCTGTCACACCCCCACCTCTCGTCACCTGAGATGATGTCATTCGTCATTCTGATTGGGTTGCGGAAGCATAGTGGTGATCTCTCATAGATGAGGTGTGACCTACTTGAACCAATATCACAGCACACAGATTATCTTAAAATAAATACATTACAAGGGATCGTAATTACATTAACATTATTATTTACAAACTAAGTTCATGTGACAACTAGTACCAGACCGGCCGACAAGTCCGTACGGTGCGTGTACTTTCAACAGTAACTACGTGTGATTTCATGTGTATACACAGTATTTGTACTAACAGAATTCAGATTTACAAGAAACAGTTGTATGTATTTTTGTGTAAACTTAAATACTGTAAGTACAACACTCAATTTAGACATTAGTTGTGTGTATTTAAGTGAAAGCCTAAGTACAGTTAACACAACTAAATATGAGAAACAACGATGTTCAAGTGAATGACAAAAACAAATCGGTTGAGATCTGACATCCATAGATGATAGGAATCAGATGGCCGACAATTCAATGTGAAAACAAGGTGAAAACAGGATGTTTAGTTGAGTCCGACAGTGAGGAAACACAATTAAAACAATATTACAATGTCATTTCAGAATAACAAACTGACAGTGTGTTTGCTTGGGTGACGATTCACATAAACATATCTGTGAGTTTAACATTCTGAAATGATGACTGGAAAGTAGAAAACAAAAGTCGGGAAGCAAAACCATCGTCGTGTTCGTTCGAATGACGATTCGAACGAATACGCGCGACGGTGACGCGATTCGACGAAACGAAAACGAAACACGACACGAACGATAATAAATTTAATAAAATAGAATAAATAACGTTTTACAATTTTGAAACTCATCAAAATAATCAAATAACATTCTTTTTATTAATTTCAATTAAATACGCGAAATGTTCCGGATACGCGACGAAGTTACGAACCGAGCAACCGAAACGAACCCGAATACCCGTGGGGTATTTAAAGCCTAAATTGAGGCAATTTCTTCATTTCTCACATTTTCACTCTCTCTACATTAAATTCCCGGCTACCACTCTCCCACCACCATTAATCACCTTCAAAGCTTCATATCTCACTCGTTTGTGGACCAAATTGGGTGTTCTTGGTGTCCACGCGAAGCCCTTGACCTCCTCTACGTGAAAGTACAACAGATCGGAGGAGATAGCCACTGGAAAACGAGGTATGAAGCCATTAAAGTCCACGAAATTAGGGTTTTTGCACCCCACTTGTTCGATCTGGATCATCAGTCGGTTTTACCCTATCCCCTTCGAGCTCTACCCTTCCTAGAACTTATTTACATGTAGCAACATCACAAGAATGCTTCAGGCCGTAGGTTCAAGCTGATCTGGATGGAAGAATATGCAGGTTCGTGGCTGCATGTAGCTAGCCGAACCCCGAAGAGAAGGGCCGAACCTTCGAACCCAAAGTAGGCGAGCTGCGAACCTATCATGGAAACGAACCTGCATCCACCAGCCATAGTCGAACCTGTGAGCCGTACGCAGGGGGCGAACCCTCCCATGCACGAACCCTTGCAGCCAAACCATCCATCTAGCCGAACCTCTCAAGCCCACCGAACCTTTTGTGCGACTTGCATGGACTCACGAACCATTCCCCGGCGAACCTGTGATGTTCACGAACCATCAAGGGACAACGAACCTTCGGCTAAATCCCTATCAAGGTTCGCTGCATGGAGGCGGTAATCCTTTTCGTTTTAGCTGGGGAAATCCATAGCCCAAACGACCTATCTGCCTTGGCCCAATTCAATCGCTTAGGCCCAACAACTCATGTAGTCGGCCTACACTTCTCTAGACAGCCCACCACGAAAGTCCATAAGGCCCAACTTCATTTGTTCAGACTCAACAGCCTATTAGTTTTGGCCCAGCATGTTGTTTCGGTCAAGCCCAAATCAACCACCCTTTTTAGCCTAACACCGTGGCCCAACCGGCCTAGACCCATGTGATTAGGCCCAATGCGTTTGAAACAGCCCAATACATCTCAATCGGCCCATAGGTTTTGATTCGGCCCAGTAAATGATATCCGACCCAAGTGACTCTTTGGCCCATCTTGTACAGCCCACATAATCTCCTTGGGCCATGACCATTGCTTCGACCCAGACCATGCAACTTATGCGACCCACACGACTCACATTCGGCCCAATGATCTTCAAAGTAACCCAATTCGTGAAACAAATAACTAAAGATGACAATTAGTGGAATCCTTATTCCGGTTTATTAAAAAGATGTTAAATACTTGTGTTGAAACAAATAGGGATAGTTAAGTCATTGAATTTCTACAAAAAAGAACCAAGCTAAAGGCAAGGTGAGGTCATGAGGATCAATTCTTTAGTTATAACATACAACCACACATTACGTTCTGAAAAAAAGGCTAAGTATCAATAAGTATAATTGAATTGAATTGGGCCGAATAATGATCGAGATCACGAAGGGATGATTAAGTTAAGGTCAACACTTACACACGCTCAAATCAATTAGAACAGATACTTATAAGTTACAACCACGTGTAAATAATACAGGATCGTGAAATCAACATCAAAGAACAACAAAGAGCGCGTGCATTCTTTCTTTTAAGCTAAGTCAACCACTTCCAACATCAGGTGAGTTCATATGCCCCTTTTACTTTAATCTTAACTGATTTTAAACTCTCGGGGCTGAGAAACATGTTTACTTTTATTTACTTAAAAGTCTTGCTTAACATGTTATTTATACTTTGATTTAGATAATATTAAATTGTTTATTATCGCTTATCATTGTATGCATGCTTGAATGATCATGGGATAACAGGGAAACTCAGATGAATATGATAATTTAATTTCATATCATCAATACAATTGAATAACATAGTTGTAAGATTATATCTTATAACACTTAGTTATTCACACATGAGCAACATTGAGACAATTCATACACAAACAAACAATGAGAACTACTACAGTGAGACATGATGACACTTCACAACACATGAATGATTAGAAGATAAAACATCTTCTAAATATCATTCCACATTATAATTAACCAAGTGTGATAAGTCAAGTACTTATAACACTTAGTTATAACTTAAAAACATACTATGTGATAGTATGAACGCATTGATCATCCACCACCTGCGTCACTTAAGGGTACTAAGACTAGTTCTTACTACGGCTTAAGGATTACATGGTGAATATTGGAATTTATGAATGATAATCATGATAACGTAACTTCATGATAATCATATCATTCACACAATGATTAACATAACGTAATAAGACAAGTTCTTATTCAACTTTGTTAATTACATGAGAACATCCCTACATTGAGAACAACATAAATGTACATCATCCATCGTTACCTGTGGACTAGTAGACTGAGGAATTTATTTTCTCTCATGTCATATTATTAGTAACAGTTTCGATGAAGGCTATGGGATCACACGGCGGGATAGAGGTGAATCGGGTGCATTGTAATCTGATTACGTGAGGATCACAATGGACTCCTTTTGGGCTCTATACGTTGCATTGAGAATACATTACAAACAGTTAACTAACACTTTTAACATTTAAAAGTGAAACAACAGTTAACCCCACAAATATAGAATAATACAAGGAGCAGATTGAGAATCTAATATCCTTAACACATATATTGGTTATCAATACTTCGGTTTGATAAGTACAATGCTATCATCATATTATTCTATACATGAGAACACAGGTGATCAAAGATGAGATAAACATGGGAAATGAGAATGGAAATCAATAGTTGTATTGCAAGTAGCGTGGAGTTCTAGTGGTGATGTGGTGGGATGTTGGCTAGGGCTTAGTTCCCTTAAATATGCCCTATATATAAGCATCACTACTAGGATGATATAATACTTGTAAATATAACTATTGAGATGCCATTGTGTGAACTTGTGAACATACATCATACAAGTAACATAACATACATTGTGATTGTGCATGAGAATGAATCAAGGTTTTCAATTAACATACTTATGAACTCACCAACCTAGTGTTGACTTTGTTTAAATACATGTTTTCTCAGGTGATGAACAGGTGTAGCTACTATTATGCATGGACATAGCTAGTGGACTTTTAGAAGACCTAGCTACTTTTGTGATTGCATACTTTTGGATAACAAGAATATGAATCATCTTTTGTATATCTTGTACAGATACAAGATATAGACTCATTGATTCTTTTGATAGATTTACTCGATTAAATTATGAACGATACATTGTAATTTAATCTTGTAATTCTATATCATGTATGTGTCAGCATTTCTCATTTATAATATCATGTGCTATGTAAACAATCTGATCAATTGATTATCACTCAAGATATCGCGCCCCGGGAACCTTCCGCCCGACGGGAAAGCCCGATCCGTTCCCGCCGGCCCGGGGTGTGACAATTCAGTACACAACAAACTTATTAGATTACAACTACGTGCTGTGCATCATTACCCGGTAAGTCACTATTTCCCTGCAAAAAGGTTTAAAATTTAAAACGTCAGCACAAAGCTGGTGAGTTCATACAGTTCAAGTTCCACAATATGATATGTTATACAAGTTCTCAAAAAGTTCAGTTCCGGATAAACATGGGACCCGTATCTAGTTCCTTTTGGACAGTTTCCGTTCCATAAGATACTACCCGTCGGTAACATCTTAATGCCTCATTGTCTTAATGTCTATCACCACATAAAGAAGTTCTAAAAACAGGTAACAAACATTCACATAAGGGGAGATGCAACCCTCCCAGCAAATGGGTTGTCAGCCGATAGTACTATCATTGTTTCCTGTTCGGCCACACATGGGTTCACTAGATATTGTTCAAAAATGAGGACTTTTAAGTTCTCTAATAATGTTCTGTTCTTCAGACAAAATCCCATGAAATCTCCAAGTTCTCAACAATCACATGAAATCACACAGATAACAGTGATACATATCATATAGTTATGAAAAGTTCACAGTGCTACCCCGAAGTTTATAAAAGATTTAAAAAGAAAAGGGGTTGTACGAAACTCACCTGATAATTTACTGATAGCAGAATATCACACAAACTGGTAATAATATGATGATTCTGCATTTATTTATGTTAAATTAGTTATTTATAGTTTAACTTACTGATTATATCTTTCTGAACGTCCAATGTCAAAGACATTGTCTTAACAGTCATCAAACTGATGTTTAATATTTAATTATTTATTTTAATGTCATATCATACAATGTATGATAATGTAGGAACCTATACTGATTCAGATTCCTAATATGAAGTTGATGACATGTTTGATTAATCAGAATAATCTCGGATTAACCAAATAGTTAATGTTGTTAATTATAATGCTAAAACAGTTCCTAGATAGATTAATGGCTTAGGAATGATTAATCCTTGTTATTGATTACCCAAATATCATGAAATATCACAATGTAGTATTATAATAGGTTTAATAATCATGTTTAACATACTAATCTGACTGTTATCATTAACATCAGATAATCGTTCCAATGAGTATGTTAATGATTGTGATTAGTTTGAAACACCCAATTTTCACGTTGCATGTCAAAGATTAATCAAACTAATCACCTACATTGTCACAATCAAATGGTTTAAACCATTATAACCATTGTTATAATTTCATGCAAACCGGCATTACAACGGATCAAAACAAGGATTTACCCGTTAAAACATCGTGTTTTTCGTTTATAATCAATCCTAGCCATCATCTAGGCAATAATCAACAACCCTAACTATATCATTACGTTCAAAAACAAGATTTAATCAATCATTATTAAACTAGAAGGTTAAAATGAACCGTTACCTTGTCATATGAAGTTTTGCGGATAAAAAGACGATCTGGACTTGTAAAAACGCTCCTTGATGCAATCTAAACGTTCCAGAGGCTTCAAAACTGAGTTTTTATGGGTTGGTTGATGAAATTTTCGAAGGTGGTGGTGGTGTCGTCGATAGGAAGTAAGAAAATGAGGATGATGAAGAAATCTGATCTTTTTAAGCTAGTTGCCGATAATTTCGACCCGAGGCGCATCGCCCCAGACCAAAGAGGGAGACGGGGCGTACCGCGCGGCCAAGAGGATGCCAGATATTTTCGTGGTGACCCGCGCGCATCGCCTAGGATCATCGCGTGGCCCGGGGCGTACCGCCCCAGGGTATTTCGTCCATTTTTCAATCAAATCTTCGTTTCGCGATTCCGGACAATCTGTAACTCCGTTTCGCGCACGGTTTTCGCCCATGTTCATCATTTTTCGCATACTATCATCCTGTAATTATTTTGATTGACAACTCAACGTGGATTTCAAGCACGACCAAATGTGCTCATTTCGTTGATGACGAAATTCCTCAAACGCAGTTGTCACAGTTTTGTTTGCTCGTGAGACCACAAAAGAGGGTGACGGTGACCACAAAAGTTTGTCCCGACGACACCTCATCTAGATTCGGGATTTTAAGGTAATTTATTGTGTTTATTTTATTTTTACATGGACGTATGTATGTATAATTTGTATGTATAATTGTAAATTTGAATGTTTATATCAATTATTTGAATTTATGTGTTTATCTTTGTAAGTATGTATGTGTGTGTATATATACGTATTTTTGTATGTATGATTGTGATTTGGGATAATATGGTAATTATGCTTTTATAATTGTGATTTTCCATTTTTACTTTTTTTAAATGTTGGCAGCCGTTAACTTCATGTGATGGGGGATTAGGATTTTGATAGGAATCATATAATCATTTTTGAGTGCCCCTTTTGCCGACAACATGTCGTCGGGAAAGGTTATTTAAATTATTTATTTATTTATTTAATTAATTCTTAATTTCTAATGACGACCTTGGGCGACGACATATCGTCGGGACAAATAGCCTATGCCGACGAAGCTTTTGCCGACGACCTAAAAACCCTATAGCGACGAAGCTATAGCGTTGAAATATGTGGCGACGACATGTCGTCGGGATAGGCTGTGCTGACGACATGTCGTCGGGAAAGGGCGTCGTATCAGAGAAGATTTCTTGTAGTGATAATGTTGGTTGATTATGTGGTGCCTACATGGAGTGATGGGGGCTTGATGATAACACATAGCCTAAAAATACAGTAGCGCAGTACTCGATCAATGTTTAAAAGATGTCTGTCAGCCGGAAGCACTATTTCACTGTCATAGTCGTTGACATTGTACTGGGTTGAAGAGGAACAGTTAGTCGGAAGAATCAATCTTTCGGAAGCTTTGTCTTTGTCTGAAGAAGATAATCTTCAAGAGCTTGATCTGTCTTTGAAAGTTTGGACTGTTCTTTGGAAGCTTAAAAGTCATCTCAAAAAGGTTGACTTCGAAAGCTTTATCTTCAAGAAAAGTACATAGCCATTGAATGAAAAATCCGTTTCACAAGATATCTATTTTGAATCAAGTTTGGAAGCATCACTATCGTCAGCAACTAGGCCTCATTTCCCAGTCTAGGATCTTTTCTATATCATTTAAAGGATTAACCTGCAGGTATAATGTAGGTCTGATATCAAATTGTATGATGAAAGTATGAATTGTTAGCAAATTATAAAGTTATATTTCATAGCATACACGTATAGGACATCTCCAGGTGGTGGGAAGAGGAGGTTTTAGAGGTGGTAATAAACACTTGGGGTGGTATTTATAAGGGCATGTTTCACAAACAAGCAGATTTCCCGACTCACCACACGCATTACATAAATCTTCTTTCTGAAATATTTAACCAAATGATTAGTTTAACATCTTTAAGTGTAAATGTGTAATAAATGTGTTTTCATGCAGTTTCCAAGACTGAAGTAAATATGGAAAGTACCGCATCATCTCTGGCAATTTTCAATGACAACAACAACAACAATCTTACCCAGTATATTCCCACTTTCAGTAGGGTCTGGGGGAAGGATAGATACAAACCTTACCCCTATCCCAATTGGGATAGAGAGGCTGCTCCGAAAGAGTCCTCAGCTCAAAGTTATCGTTTGAAGTTGATCATCCCAATGATTTTAACGTTATTTTCACAAAATAATTGAAACAATGTTAAAATTAGCGCATTTTTACTTTTTCCCCTTAAGGGCCAACACATACATACATGATATGCGTGCACCACAAATGGGGCGTTTAATTTTCAATGACAATAAAAAGAATATAAGATGGATATGATCATGACTGGTTTTTTTTTTTTTTCTATTCCAAAAGAATAAAATAAGACAGCACATTTATATATTGGCTAACATACTACTCCTTAAAGGTCAAACAGAAAAGGAACCTTGAACCGAACATGAAAAATACAAGAAGAATTCATAACGAATGTTTTGGGGATTTAGTTAAAAGTTGCAAAAAGTTTTTAACCTCGTATCAAACTCGTTTCTTTTGTGATTCGAAATTAGGTTTAGACAATATTGTAGGTAGAACCATAAAATAAAGCTTTGTGTGCGCCACAAGTTGGTGCTTTCTGTAAAAGGCAAGCAAGTAACTTGATATGAAATTCTAAAATGGCCACAACAACTGCCCTCAAATGGTAAAAAGATAATGCAGAACGATGTAACCTTTTTATGTTAATTAAATCTTGCTGAAACCATAATAGCAAACCCGGTAATAAGAAAGTACACACACGTGTAAAAATGGGAATTTCACAATACAATACACTGTATCATGACTACATTGTGTTAAAGCCATACAAAGAAACAAAAACCAAATTTTAAGATGAAGAGATCCTTTCAAAGAGTAATTCCACAGAAACTCTAATATTTTCATCTCTCATAAAATATAGCAGCAAATCTAAATACAAAGTTAATGAATTTCTTATACTATGTGTTGTATAAGGCATGATTCATCATTACTTCAAAAAAACATTGATGAAACACCAATATCATTATGAAACATAAGGTTAACAATTATCATATTTATAAATTAAAACCATAAGGACAATGCATTGGGTTTCGTCATGAAAACCATGATCTCTCCACCTAATACATTATAATTGTTTAAACATAGTTCCAACCAAAATGATTCTTAAGAATAATTAAGGCTTCATCATGAAAAATGATCCTTCCACCTAAATTATCCCCAAAATGAAAATAAAATTTGTCTGCCCCTATCCCAAGGGACTTTCAGAGGAAACATTGTTAACATTAAATTGTTTTTTTTTAAAAAAAAAAACCACCCCTGTTCTCAAATATGAACTTAGGCCTTGGCAACTTCGTTTTCATCACCCATTGCCGCTGCCGCCTCCTCACCTCTGTCGTCTCCTGCAGCAGCACCAACTTTGCTCGTTATCTCAACCTCACCCGCCTTCACCGCGACCTCATTGGAAGCTTGAACCCTCTCTCCAGTCAGCTCCACAAGCACCTTGAACCATTCTCGAAGGTGTGAAGACCAAATGTCAGCACCATACTTGGCTTGTTTCACCATCTGGATCTTGGAACGGAGCATTGTTTTGGCGGCAGACTTCTTGGCCCCTTCGATGATCTCCTTTATCTTGAGCTTATTGGCAGCATCAGCTTCTTGCAACTACTTCCTCAACTTGGCATTCTCCTTCTCATGAAGGTTGGCTTTCCCAATAGCTATCTTTTTCTGATCCTCTAACTCTTTGATTTGTTTTTCAAAGGCCTTTTTTTCAAAGAGGATTTTCAGAGATGCCTGAAAAAACAAAGTAGTTAGAAATATTTAAGGAATATACAAGCATAGGCAGAATGTACCTTGTGAAGAAGTTCAGCAGAAGACAGGTCGCTAAGCTCTTCGAGGTCAACGTTTTCAAGACCTTTTCTCTTCTTTGTAACTTTAGAGGAGCAGGTATGTATCACTTTTGCTTTGAGATCAACATGGCTGGATTTTTCCTTCTTGACTGTCAAGGTGTCGAGGTCTTCAAGATCAAATAAGGATTCTGTACAAGAATAATTAAGGATATTAGAACTTCATAATTAGATAAGGATGTTTTAAAACAAACATAATAATAAAATACCTGAAGTCATTTGAATCTTTGATTGTTCTGTGGTAAGACTAGGGTTGATTGCCTGAGGCATCGCACCAAACTTTCTCTCTTCCTCTCCTAGACGTAGAAGAGCTCTAACTTTTCTCTCACTATCGTTATTCCTTGCTACCAAAGATACAAAATTTTGGGCTGCAAATTTAAAAATAAATAAATAATCAGTATAATTAGAAATAATTGGGAATAAGTTAAAAAAGCCTAAAATCCTACCCTTTTCCATCCATTATAATGGCAACAAATCTCTATTGGGAATATAATTCCTATTGACAAAGAACTTATTCCTTCATATTGGTTAGTTTTGACTCAGAAATATTGACCGGATTTGGTGGAAGAAAGACGTTGATGAACGTTGCATGTTAGTTCAGAAAAATGAGGATCGAAGACCTGGTTTCAAGAAGAAGTTGTTTCTATTTTCTTAGTATAAATAAACGTAGGATTCTAGTTTCAATTTGTCGAAAAATTTCCATTTCTTTGTAATCAGTGGTTTTAAGCATTTCTACGAAGCATTCAATAAAAGCTTTCGAATTCACTGAAAACCGTAGTTCTTTTGTTTTACTTTGTTGCTTTCTGTTTTGTTTTGATTGATACCCAACACTTAGTATAGAGCAGTGTTTGTTCTGAGCCTTGTTGATGCCAAAGTACCCTAGATTTGAAACCATGTCAGTTGTTACAAATGCCAACGCCCCAAAAGAACCCCAACTATCGTTTCAGCCACCAATCCTTACTTCTACGAATTATAACACCTGGGCCATTAAGATGGAAGCCATAATGGGTGCTCACGGTTTGTAGGATGCCATTGAACCACCAACCGGTGTGGTGGTGGTGGAAGAGAAAAAGAGTAAGCAGGCGAAAGCTTTTATTTTTCAGGCAATTCCAAAAGAGATTCTTGCGCAGGCGGCCAAGAAGAAAACTGCCAGAGGGGTGTGGGATTCGTTGAAGTCAAGATATGTTGGAGCTGAGCGAGTGCAGAAGGCAAGATTGTGGGTTCTAAAGAGCGAGTTTGAAGCCCTGCAAATGAAAGACGGTGAGACCATTGACGAGTATGCAGGTAAGCTTACCGCAATGATTTTCAAATATAACAGTGCAGGTACAATATTGGAAGATGTAGAACTGGTACAAAAGCTGTTTGATACAGTCCCCGAAAGGTTTATAAATCTGGTGGCATCGATTGAACAAAGTGCGGATATGGAGGATATGCTGTTTGAAGAAGCCATAGGCCATCTAAAGGCTTACGAGGATCTTTTAAAGCTGCGGAAAGGGAAGAGTTCTAGTGAGGACTCTTTGCTATTCACACGATCTGAAGGTTCTTTCAATCAGAAAAGTCAAAACAAGAATCACACAACAGGAGGCCATGGTAGAGGTAGATCAAATGAACGAGGAGGAAGAAATTGGTCACGAGGTCGGGGGTCGACCCTTGGAAGAGGTGGCCGCTGGGGTGGTGGATCACATCAAGAGGCTGGAAGTTCGCACTGAAGGCCGAGAGATAAGACACACGTAAAGTTCTTTGAATGTAACGGGTACGGGCACTATGCATCGGAGTGTAAGCCAACAAAGAATCAAGATGATGAAGTAAATTCGACCTGAGACAAGGAGGATGAACCGGTGCTGCTAGTCAATGTTCACGGTGAAGATATGCCATCCATGATGTTGTTGAACAAAGAAAGAATGGATCCGGTTTCATATCACAGAAAGGAAGCTGATCTGAATACTTGGTACCTTGACAATGGTGCTAGTAATCACATGACCGGGCACAAAGAGTTCTTCGCTGAATTAGACGAAAAGGTAACCGGCCAAGTCCGGTTTGGAGATGGCTCGAAGGTTGGAATACAAGGGAGAGGTACACTTTTATTTGATTGCAAAAATGGTGAGCACTTTGTAGTTCAAAACGTGTATTATATGCCAGCCTTACAAAGTAATATTATGAGTCTCGGACAATCAACTGAAGTTGGTTATGATGTAAGAATGAAGCAATTGTCTTTGAAGTTATATGATGAACAGGGACGGTTGATAATGAATGTTCCAAGAGCAGTGAACAGGCTGTATAAGATAAAGCTTAATCCTGGAAAGGCTGCGTGCTTAACAGTGAAGACGAATTAATCATGGCTCTGGCATACCCGATTGGGGCATGCTAATTTGAAGCTCTTGGAAGAACTGGGGAAGAAAAGGTTAGTCGAAGGAATGCCTAACATCTCATATCCATCGCGAGTATGTGAAGGGTGCTTAACAGCCAAGCAAACAAGACAAAGCTTTCCAAAAGAAGCCAATTGGAAAGCCAAGCAACCATTGCAGCTTATTTATGCGGACTTATGTGGCCCGATAACCCCAGAAACAAAAGGCAGTAACCGTTATTTTCTAGTTAATTGTTGATGATTATTCACGGTATATGTGGATATATTTGATTAAGTCTAAAGATGAAGCTTTCAGTATGTTTAAACGATTTAGACTGATGGTTGAGAAATGCAGTCAATTCAAAATCCAAGCACTACGAACAGATCGGGGAGGAGAGTTTAATTCAAATCAATTCAAAGACTATTGTCAAAATGAAGGGATAATGAGGCAGTTAACGGCTCCATACTCGCCACAACAAAATGGTGTCGTAGAGAGGCGGAATAGAACAATACTGGAAATGACCCGATCAGTACTCAAAACGATGAATGTGCCAGATTCTTTCTGGGGAGAGGCTGTTCGACACTCAGTATATCTACTCAACAGGTTGGGAACAAAGGCAGTTAGAAATATGTCCCCATATGAAGCTTGGAGGGACAGAAACCAACACTACATCACCTGAAAGTATTCGGGTGTGTGGCTTATGTGAAGAAATTTAGGGGTGTGACCAAGCTAAGTGATCGAAGTGAGGCAATGGTGTACCTTGGAGCTGAAGAAGGAACTAAGGCATTTCAATTGTTTCATCTCATCGAAAGGAAATTGGTAATTTCCAGAGAAGTTGTCTTCGATGAAATGAGACAATGGACATGGAATGAACCTCGGGTAAGTGATCCCCTTACAACTCCATTTTGGGCTAATGTACACGTTAGTGGAGGAACACAAGCCCAAGCCTCAGAAGGTAACGAGAATCAAGATGTTACTATGACTCCAATTCATCACTCACCTGTGAGTTCCTTTGAACACTTGGGTGGGTCTCATGAGTTGAGTCCTCACACGGAAACATCAATTACAGCCCAATCATCAAATGTTATTCCAAGTAATAACACAGCCCCTTTTGATGATACTCCAGTTCAAGGTTATCGAGCAATCAATGAGGTATATTATGATACGGTTGCAATGGAAGATACAGAAGTTCAAGAGTACTATGATCAACATCAAGAGCTGTTATTGATCGTTGATGAGCCTGGAACGTATGAAGAAGCTGCAACAAGTGAATGGAGAAAAGCAATGAAAGTTGAACTTAATTGGATAGAGAAAAATCAGACTTGGTATTTAACCAAGCTGCCGCCAAATAGCAAAGCAATCGGTTTAAATGGGTCTTTAAACTTAAAAGAGATGCGGTGGGAAAAGTTACAAAACATAAAGCGCGGTTAGTCGCGAAAGGTTATGTTCAATTAAAGGGGGTTGATTTTGAAGATGCATTCGCACTAGTCGCACGTTTGGAAACTATCAGGTTGATATTAGCTATTGCAGCAAAAGAAAAGTGGTTGGTACATCACTTAGATGTAAAATCAGCTTTTCTTAATGGGGAGTTGAATGAAATAGATTATGTAAACCAACCTGATGGGTTTCTAGTCGAAGGAAAAGAGAATCTAGTGTACTGGTTGAACAAAGCCTTGTATGGTTTAAGGTAGGCTCCAAGAGCGTGGAATGAGAAGTTGGACAAGACACAAAAGGAGATGGGTTTTTCTAAGTGTACATAGGAGCAAGCGGTATATAAGGTACATACATGCAATTTAATTATTGTGGGTGTGTATGTGGATGAGCTTATAATAACCGGGTCAAATGAAAGGGGAGTTGCTGAATTTAAGAAAAGAATGTTAAATGTTTTTGATATGAGTGATCTTGGTTTATTGTCTTATTACTTGGGAATTAAAGTGTGTCAAAAGGAAGATGGGATATATTTGACACAAGCGGGATATGCGAAAAAAATATTGAAGGCAGCAGGAATGTTCGACTGTAATGAGGCAAAATGGCCAAAGCATCCTAAATTACAGCTCACTAAAGATGAAGATGGAAGGCCTTGTGAACCAACCAAGTATAGAAGATTAATTGGAAGCTTGAGGTACTTAATACACACACGTCCAGATCTTAGTTATTATGTGGGTTTGGTGAGTAGGCACATGCAGACACCTAAGGAGTCTCATTATAATGCTGTGAAACAGATTATAAGATATATAAAAGGTACCACTAGATATGGGCTGAAGTATTGCAGGGGAGGCGATGGTCAATTGATGGGCTATAGTGATAGTAGCCATGGGACCGATCTTGATGATAGAAGAGGTACAACTGGAATAGTGTTATACTATTCAGGGAATTTGATAACTTGGGTTTCTCAGAAGCAGAAAACAGTCGCTTCAAGTTCATGTGAATCCGAGTTTATGGCAGCAACGTCAGCTGCTTGTCAAGCGTTGTGGTTGCGAGACTTATCAAGTGATCTTACCAAGAGAGAAGCACAGAAGGTAAAGGTGTTGGTTGATAACATGGCTGCAATTGAACTAATGAAGAATCTTGTGTTCCATGGGAGAAGCAAGCACATCGATACAAGGTATCATTTCATAAGGGAATGCAATGAGAGAAATCAGATACAAGTTCAACATGTAAGTGGTGTAATGCAAAAGGCCGACTTGTTGACAAAAGCGTTACCCTGAATCAAGTTATGTGAAATGAGAGAACTAATAGGATTGCAAGAAGTAGAGACCGACGACAACACTAAAGGGGAGAGTATTGGTTAGTGTTGACTCTGGAAAAATTGATCGGATTTGGTGGAAGAAAGACGTTGATGAACGTTGTATGTTAGTTCAGAAAAATGAGGATCGAAGACTGGGTTTCAAGAAGTTGTTTCTATTTTCTTAGTATAAATGAACGTAGTATTCTAGTTTCAATTTGTCGAAAAATTTCCATTTCTTTGTCATCAGTGGTTGTAAACATTTCTATGAAGCATTCAATAAAAGCTTTCGAATTCACTGAAAACCCTAGTTCTTTTGTTTTACTTTGTTGCTTTTTGTTTTGTTTTGATTGATACCCAACACTCCATTCATTCTCGTTCATGGTGATACCAAGAACCAAAAGTACGAAGCGGGAAGAACCATGGGTACGGAGTTGGCAAACCAGACAAATTTTAGGGATTCCAATGTTTAAGCCATAGCTTTGGTTTAAACCACACAAAATGAACAATATACGCCAACCGATAAGCATAAGTTGAGGGTAGCAGAGTTGAGTAACATGAAAAAACTCAGTTATAAGGTCTGGAAAGGGGTAAGAAAGACCCAAGAAAAAAGGATATTCTAGGAAACATACCCAAACTTAAGAAACATGATCGGTTTTCATATTTTTATCAAAATCACAAAATTTTGTACCTAACAGAAAGCGTTTTAAAAGCTAAAGAAGTTCGATACAATCACTACCAAAAATACAAGCATTATGCCGTGAATATGGCAAATGTTTTGATTTTGAAAGAAGAATTTTGAGGACTCAAATGGAGATGAGACTGATTCGGCCAACATTTCTAGAAGAAATATAAAAATGACGAAAGAGAAAGGAAAATTTGAGAATTACTTGAAGAATCACCGAAGAAGATGATGAAAATATGAACGAATGCTTATCATTAGACCGAGCACAGCAGTCGTCCCGCCCGGCCAGCGGGCATCCTCCCCGCGGCGGTATCACACGGGAACACCGCCCCCTTGATCGCGGCCCCCGCTGAAAAGCCTCCAACGGCTCCCGCTCCCCGTCGAGCATGGTGCAATTTGATTGGCCCATAAATCTAGCCGTTGGTTAACGGCAATTTTGTAAAAAAAAAAAAAAAACAAATTTTTAAAACTAAATAAATACTCAACCTTTTTACCCAAAAAACCACCCAAATCTCTTCATCTTTCATCTTTCTCTCTATATTTTTTTTAAAAAATTACAAACATGAATCCAAGGCCTAACAATCCCAATCCCGAATTCAACCCGTTCTCATACGATCCTGAATCGCTTAGAAATTTATTTATTCAACTACAACAAAACCCGAACATCCAACACTTTCAACAACATCCACCAAATTTATTGGAAAAAAGTAACCGTTACTGGGCACAATGTGATGGGATTCGATGCCGAATACCGCACATATCATCAATTAAATTCAAAGTGGAAGGATTTGTGCACCAAGTTAACAAAGTTTAGTGGGATCTATAGTAACTGCGCCAACAACCGAAAAAGTGGGATGAGCGACGAGAACGTGTTGAAATGGGCCGAAAAGGAATACCAACTAAAGAGTAGCGGCCAAACGTTTAACCACTACCACGTTTGGGTGGCGATAAAAGACTCGCCAAAATTCCGTGTTCTTTGCCAAACCGTCTCCTCTAACCCGAGTTCGACACCCCACCGGAACCGGTTAGACCGACAGGTCGAGTTACAACAAAACGGGCTTCCCCTTCGAGTCGTCAAACCGTCTCCGCTAACCCGGCAAAAACCGATCTCGCTGATCAACTCCAAGCTTTCACAACTTTTCAAAAACAAAAACACGAAGATAGGAAAAAATGCACGAAGAGAAAACTATCCGAGCCGACCTCAGAGCAATGGAGTCTTTGCCTCCCGAAGAACTCGGTGAGGCAGAACGTGAAATAATTAAAAAATTAAAAAAGAAGCTCTTTGATAAATATCGTTAAATTTTATTTTATTTGAATTGTTAGTTTTTTTTCTATGGTTTATTTTATTTAAGTTTGCAATGTAACTTTTATTTTATTTGTTATTTTAATTTTAATTAAATTTAAAAAATGTTGATGATGTGGAATAGTGGGGAAGGGTTTTCAGTGGGGTGACCATTGTGAGTGTTTAAGGTTTTCAGTGGGGTGATGACGTGGCAGGAAATTTCAGTAGGGAAGGGTTTTCAGTGGGGTGACCGCTGTAGATAGTCTTATATTCTGAAAAATCTTTGACAGTTCAAGGATACCTTGAAACCCGAGATTCAATTTTAACCGTTAGATTAATCTGGATGAATTTAAAATTATAAATTTGAAAAAATCTTTTTACAGTTGTAAACCAATTCTAACGTGTGTAAAAAAGATATGTGGACAATTGTTGAGGAACGAATTTATTAGGAATCATCTGAAATATTTAAGGATCAAGAATCATTGGGGATATTCGTGGATATTTATTTGTATACTTTATACTCACTCTTCTTTCTTTTGCATAATATGCTGTGAAGACTTATTTGATTTTATTAGACAGATGCCAAGTAACAATATTTCATTTATTTACATATATGGTATATTGTCTTCTTGTTTTTATAATATGTGTAGATTATATGTTCGTTGTTAGCTTGCCTTAAAGAATTGGTATAGGCGGCTGAAGAAGGTGCGAGTTCCACGAACAAGAAATCTTTCAAACAATCATAGGTAGAAATCAAGTTTGCCTGGTATCTAAAAAATACAGAAGGCTCTCAACAAGTTTACACTATTCAGGAAAAATCCTGCTTTCAAATATGAATGAAGAACACATAAAAAAGCTTATGTTGTACTTAAATAAGCATGGAGAGCCCTAAAAAGGACTTCGTATTTATTCTATCCCTAACATGCCAAGGAGATCGGCGAGAGACATGCACTCCTCTTCCACACTTGGATACGTGCAGATGAACACCTAAAAGATTTCGAGTCTCCTCAAAACATACCTAACTTTTCAATAAGCAATTAGCCACAAGGGGTCCACAATACTTCGTAATACTCAAAATACCCCTCCAATGTACATTAGTATGGTCATACTTTTCAATAAGTAATCAATAACGAGACATTATTCATTGACAAGAAGTACAGACAAATAAAGATAAAAATGCTAGAACATATACATTAACAATCATTCAAATAAACCCTAAACCATAAACAAGATAGTGAGATACAATAACATAATTGAATATAGGCGCATCCTCAATGCAGAAATTTTGAAGCGGGCCTCATACAGAAATAACATCATAGTGGCCTTATAAGTAGGTCGAATGTTGTCCAGTTTGGGACTCAAGACGACCAAATTCCGGGAAGTCCAGAGGAACCCAGTTGAGACAAAAGGTGATGCTCAATTGTCCTCTTATCGTCACTAGAGCAGGGAAATGGCATGTGATAATAAACCCCCAAACCACCAAACATTCAAATGAGGCATTGGTGGTGGGGAGTTTACTTCACATAGTTCTTCCATTGCCGCTGTAGGTCGGCAATCTTTGACATGTAATAACAAACCCTCATATGTCGCCGAGAGGAAACAATGGCTCATAAAAAGGTAGCCCGTCAATTGCAACGGGGGGGGGGGGAAGGAATTTGGCATGTAGCTTAAAAGCAAAAGAAGGGCCAGAGACCTTGACATGCGATAATAAACCCACAAGGGTAAGGCAGGGGGAATAAAGATATAGTATAGTAAGGGGGAGAAAGCAAAAGGAAAATTTACTTTGAAGGAGTAAATGGGAGAAGGTGGAATGAAGGCAGCAAGGGGATCACACCCCATTTATAGAACCACGAAAGCTTACCATGTATCTCCACAAAATCTATAAGATTTTGTAGTTACATTTGAAAGGATGTTGCATTTATAGCTGTGAACTTAAGTCCTCGCCTAATTTACTGTTTATGGGTGTTGTGACTTTCGAGGCTTAGTACACATGCCGGGTTTCATGTTGCTTTAACTTTTTTCATATCCCAACCCATGCCAACATGTGTAAAGTATCTAACTAATACAATCACCAAACAAGAATAAAATATTCTAAAACTTTAACGTGACAAATTACATGAACAAAATTCATACACAACCACAAGTAGTCAAAATTATAAGACCAAAATAAACATTAAAAATTACATTTGAGAAGGTGATGTTTGGTCCTTAATCAAAGATTTGTTGTCTTCTTCATCGTCAAATTTGGTAGGGGACTTGAGAAGAACCTGAAGGCCATCCAAGTTGTCATCTAAGGCTATAGAGGTAATATCTTCTATCAGGGAAGTTCCGGATCTGCTAAGGCCTCGTAGGGCACTAAGAAGGTCAACACCTAAAGTACGGAAAACTTGATGATCTTCAAGGGGTTGTCCATCCTTAGACATTTGATATCCTTCCTTCATCCCTTGCTGACGACCCACTAAATCAGAGGCTATGATGAGCTCGTCAATCAAATTCAAGTATCCTGGGCTCATCCGGATGGCCTCATAGGACCTGGGAATTCTTTCACGCATCAACCAGCGTTTCTGCAATCTCAGCACATTCACAGACTCTTGGGAAGAGCTCATTTCTTCTTTGAGATGGACAAATCTTCCTCTTTTAACTTAGCTGATCGCTTCTCCTCTCTTAAAGACGCGGATAAATCATTAACCTTCAGACGAAGCTCTTTATTGTTTGCGGCGCGCTGAGAGACGACGGTTGCTATTCTCTTGGTTGCGGACGAATTCTTTCCTCCCCTCAAACATCTTGGCCTCCAACCGATGAATAAATGCTTCTTTTTTATCCAAGGAGTCCTGTAGCTTTAGGGCGCTTATTCGATCTGCGCGCAAATCCAGGATTTGGCAGCGAAAGGAGGAAAGTTATTTTGTCTTTTTCTCCCTCTAAGCGTGCTTGGAGCAGCTCAGAGTGAGTAGCTTGATGCTTGGCGCCAGGGGTGGCCCGACAGACTTAGAGAGTAAAGCTAGGGCTTGGGGCCCCCAAAATCTTATGGCCCCGTTTCTTAGAAAATTTTCTATATGCATTGTTTTTTTGTTGAATTGATCTAAAATGAAAAAATCAGAGTGAAAAAAATACAATTTTATACTTTATTTTGCGGTAGTTTTGAGTTTTTTTAAGTTTAATCAGGCATTCATCAATTTTTCACTCATTTAAAAATTGAAATTTTTAGTTACTTTTGATTATTACATTCTCTTTTTTTTTGACTTACTCATCTTGATTAATGTGATATTTTGAATATTTAATTATTTATTACAGTCAATGATTGAATTTTTTAGGTGTTTCTTTATCTTAACTTTGTTGATTTTTATTGTTATTTATTTATTAATTTGATATTTTGATACCAATTGATTTATTTGATTTTTGAATTCTTCACTTTTATCAAAGATTAATTTTATTTTTTGAACATTTCATTGCATATAGGCTTTTAAAAATTGTTTGTAACTATATATTTTGTTAAATTTTTAGTTGCTAGTTGATATGATAATAATACATGATCCTTTTTTGAGTTGCACTTTTTTATGCAAGTTCAATACAATTTTGTTGTTTCTGTTTGTCATTAGCTTATTAGATATTTGTTATGTTATTATCAAAATAATATGATGTTAAGTGCGTTATCACCATTTATTAGAAGTGAAAGCAAAATATTTATTCACTAAAAGGGTCTAATTTTATTAGTCCGCTTTGGGCCCCCAAAATACTTGGGCCGACCCTGCTTGGCGCCAAGGCGCTGCAACTCTTTCTCAAAAAACTCAGCCCTCCGAGCCAACTCAGGAAGACGAGAAACGTGAGACCCCAAGGCTAAAGCCAATTGATCTCCCAGAAGTGAAAGGGAAGAACCCTGCAATTTCTCCGCCTCAACCGTAGGAATGCTTCGGAACAAAAATTATCGACAAGTTTGAGGGTCGTCCAGCAAAGCCCCCTGGAGAACATTCCAGTTAGGCACAAAAGGTGCATTAGGATCAAAACGAGTTGTAAAGCAGGGAGGAGGACCAAGTTTTACCCCTGCAAAAGTGAATGTGGTAAGCAGCTTGGTGGTGACAGAAGAACCGAGCAATGCTTTATCTATGTTGGCGGATACTTTAGGATGTGAGACGGGATATGAAGCGGAGGATACCTTGGGGGAGAGGAGACTTTAGCAACTGTGACCACTGTGGAAATGGTAGGAGGGGAAGAAAAAGTAACTTAAGGAGGCCGTGGTACGAAAGAAATGGGACTAATGGGAACCGAAGTAAGATCTCGAGTGTTCAAAGAGTGTTCAAAAGCTCAAATAGCTACGAAGATACAAAAGCTCAGGGACATGATCTCGAGTGTTCAAAGAGTAGTAAAATTTATCCCGAAAGTTCCTACTATTAGGTTTAACAAATTGTACATAATCTTAATTATTTTATTTTATTTTATTTGAATAACTTATATATAAATTTAAATGTTATTAAAACTTGCATCTGGTATCAAGATTTATATAACATATATATGGTGATGAATCCTTGCAAAAACTTGGATGAAGTAAGACACCGAGCTCTTAGGTTTATTAGGTTGGAAGATGACCGAAACATCCATAGAAGGATCGTTTGACCATCATCGAATGATTAGAGCAAATGGAAGTACGAGGCATCTCCTAAAATCCTTACAAATCAATACCCTACAATTGAAGGATCAACTATGTCGAAGATGATGAAGACTAAGAAGAGTATCCTAAAATCTCATAATATTCCTTCTCCATGGACGTTTCTCGTTTGTTGTTTGTTATGCAGAATTTAGGTGAGGAAGTAAGATGGCCTCGTAAGAATGAGAAAACACCCAGAGTTTAAGATAAATCCAAGTGGTGTGCATACTACAAAGATTTTGGTCATAATACCGAATATTGCTATGCATTGAGGAAAGAGATCACCTACCTTCTAAAGAAGGAACATCTAAAAAAATTCCTTGTGAGAAAGAAAGATAGAAGGCAAGATCCAAACAAGATCCCAAAAAGAGTTGCATCCCCATCTCCAGATACCAAGGTAGTAAATTTTATATATGATGGTTTTGATATTTGTGAAACATCTTGTTCTGCAGCAAAAAAAAGTCAAAGAAGCTAAGATGAAAAATAGAGAAATACCAACCAGGATATCGACCTTGACCGACAAAGCCATTATCTCTTTTGACGAGATCCTCACCATGACGAGTTAGTTATAACTTTATATGTAGCTAACCACTATGTTCAAAGGATCTATATAGAATGTGGAAGCTGTGTTAACTTTATTCAACTTGAAACTTTAAAGAGGATGGGAATCCCTAACAAAGGTGACAACCAAATCTCTAATCCTCGTAGGATTTAGTGGTGAAGCTAAAGCCATGCTCGGAGACATCAGACTATGTGTCTGTTTCGGGTAAAAACTATCAAGTTCAATTTTTAGCAAAACCAAATTAGTGAGGTGGGGTATTATGCTTGTAAATCAGAAGAACGATTTATATGCAAGTTTTGTACAAGTTATCCCCAAGGATCCTTAGGGATACTGTAAATATGAAAGAAAGTAAACATCTGAACACACGAGAACTATAAGAAAAAACCCCTTAATCCCTTAGGATTGCTAGCATAAAAACCTCAGGAGGTGACAATTGTCACTCTGCCTTGTTTATTTCGAATTAAGAAACTTGAATACAAACAAAGAGCGCAAAATGATCGATTCTATATGTGAAAGTGATTGACAAATGATGACTGAATATTGTAGAGTGTTGTGTGTTCCTGTCATCGATAAATGCCTCTATATATAATACAAAATTACAACGGTCATTATAATCGTTCCTATTATTTCGCCACTATCTCGGATATGACCAAGACCTCTTCAAATAAATGGTCCTCTTCTGTATTTAGTCCAAGATCAAAATTCATAAACGTTCCCATGCCTGGACTTGTAAGAGAATTTGTTGTGAACTAATTTGACCTGCAATCTTAATTCAAACGTAAAAAGGAGACCATATATTTTATATTATAAGTAATATTAATAACTATACATAGCAAGTTAGTTATTCGTAAATATAAACATATGGCCATATTCCTGTTTATATTGATTATCCTTAATATCGAAATATCCCGAATGATAAAAATTTGATACCAAACAGTGTCTACATTGAAGGTGTGAGTTCAATCCAACGATTTTGCGTCATCGACTCATTATCCTGCTAGAACATCATACTCGATAGACCATGGATCCATGATATGAAGGCGATACCATCCACCTACCACCAATGTGTGAAGCTACCAATCCCTTGGAAGTAGCCAACATAATCCATGATAATCAAGAAGCCAAGGACTGTTACACGTTTGCATGAAGATATGACAGGAATATCCAAAGACGTCATCACCCACAAGCTAGGCATTGATCGAAGCTTCAAGCCTATTCAACATAAGATAAGAAAGTTCGCTCTCAAAAGGAACCTCATCATTCAAGAGGAAGTAAAGATATTGCTTAAAGTCAAGATGATTCGAGAAGTTAAGTTCCTGAGATGGCTAGCTAATATATTAGTGGTCTAGAAAAAACTGGGAAAATGAAAAGTTTGTGTTGATTACACATACTAGAATAAGGCATGCCCTAAGGATCTTTTCATGTAGCCACATATAAATTTCATGATAGACACGACAACCGGTCATGAGATACTTCCAGATGGAACCATACGATCAGAAGGGATACTGCATTCATGACTCCCACAGGAATATATTACTACATGGCAATGCCTATTATTTTAAAAAAAGTAACATAAGCGTATCAAAGACTTGTGAATATGATGTTCAAGGACAAACTAGGAGACACCATGGAAGTCTACATTAACGATATGGTGGTCAAATCAAAGGAATCCAAGAACCATCTTAAGGATCTTGAATAATCATTCGATGTCCTAGACCATTACAACATGAAACTTAATCACTCAAAGTGTCACTTTGGAGTGGGATCTGGAAAGATCATAATTTCTTTCTTCACCCCTGCCATTTATATATACCAAAGATCATATATGTATTCTTATAAAGTATAGTTGAAACAAAACAAGCACAGATTTCATTTGTATACTTGTTAGAAAATGTGGAGCCAACATCTTATGTAGCCCAGAAACCTGCTCTTCTTGATTGATATCCTTAAACTTTTTTGAAACTCCTCCAAACTTGCAAACTGCAAACATTTGAGGTTAAATGTAAAGATGTTTTACAGTTGTTTACATCTCACTATGTAATATTACAAACAGTTGGTACTAAAAAGCTGCAGGAAAACCGTAAAACTAACCTTTCCAGCATCAAGAAAGTGCATGAGCATGAAAAGCTCATCCAAATTGTTCTGAAAAGCATATGCAATCACACTCAAAAAAAGTATATAAAAAGAAAAAAAAATGTAATATAAAACAAAGGAACAAATTTTATCCAACAATTGTTTATGAAAAGTACAAAAAATTAAAAATCACAACAGCAAACCTGAAGAAGTGTTCCAGTCAATAATGTACGATGTCGGGTGTTAAACTGCTTCAAAGAAGAAAACAATTTTGAATCTTTATTTTTAAGACGATGGCCTTCGTCCACTATCTGCACATTTAAAAAGAATTCAGCAAAAAACATGTAAATGAAAAAAAAATCTTTAAAAAAATATAAAAAAGATACTATTGTCTCCCAATTTATTGCCTTCAACGACTCGCTATTCATGTTAACCATTTCATAAGAAGTCAATATGACATCAAATTTTATCCTTTCTTGTTTACTTTCACCAATCCATGACTAGACTTCTTCTTTTTTTCCTTCTTATGAGACTTAGGGAAATAAAATTCATACTCTAATGACAGCACAAGCAGCAGCCGTTCCAACATACATAACCTGCAGTGATTACCTTGGTATAATGGAAAATAAACTTAATTCGACCAATAATATTAGAATATAAAGATTTTGTCACTTACAACATTCATATGAGGTGCCCATGTGGCAAATTCACGCTCCCAGTTCCTTAATGTACGTAGAAAGTGGAGCTACTACTAAATGAGGGGATACATTCTCTTCATATAAAGATGCCAAAAAAGCAATACTTTGTATCATTTTTCCTGAAAATTAACGTATAAAAATAAAATACATTTGATACAAAACCCACTTTGGTTTATTCAAGACGAAAATATAAAAAGGATCCAGCTGTTGTTTCGGATAGGGTATTGGATATGTTATTTGGGTTTGACCCATTCTCACCACAATCCTACACTTTATCAGCCATGTTTAGTAGAGGGTACTGGGTAGTTTTTAGTATGTTAACTGCTGTTTCTGTTTTTGATAGATATAGGTAGTATGTTATTTGGTTTTGGTCTGTGAATTTTTAAAGTTTGTAATCGGAGGCTCGCCCTGTCAAATCGAGCCAACTTGTGTTCAATCTATCATTATCCTTTCTAGTAATTCTTGTTACTATCAACATTCTAATATATACAGAAAGCAGATAACAAGATTTAAAAGAACAATGTTAACTTACCAAGACCCATCTCGTCTGCAAGTATCACATGTGTTTGTTTAGACCAAGAAAAACGCAAGAAATTCAATCCTTCAAGCTGGTATGGATGAAGCTCACCTATAATTACATCAAATTAATTGTTCAATATAAAAACTACAAAATCAAAAAAATATTTTGATACCTCCAGGAAGAAATTCAGGACTTTTCTCAAACTGCTGAAATTCTTTTAACTTGTTCTTTGAGTCAATTGCATCACGAATGTTGCTTTTTTGTTTCCTTAGTTTTCGATATCTAGACTGCAATCTATTAAAATTCTCAATTTGTTGTTGAAATGAAGAGATATCTGTTGGTATAATCTTGATGGTTGGGTCAAATCGGGTTGTTTAAACGGGTCATGGGGCTGCAGAAAATGGGTCATCCATTTAGCTAATGAGTCATGGAAGATTTAGTCTTTGTTTGACCGAGATTGAAGGATGTGAATGTTGGGTAACTTAGGTCAAACCTCTACCTATTCTTTAGGAGTTAGTGGGTTACTATTTTAAAGTTTTGTTGAATGTTTTCTTTAGTCCGTTGCAGTGTTTGTATGCCTATTTAAGGTTTCATTTAGTTATTGAATAAATGCGTAGCAAGAGTTTAAGTATTCAATTATTTTGTGCAGCAAGTTTTTCTTTCATATCAGTGAGTTTGGTCCATTTGTTTCCTACAATATCTGATTCCGATTCCCAATAACACTCATCATAGCTAAGTCCTACCCTTTTTACGTAATATTCTTTTTCCTCATCATCTTGCCTGGTTCATTCATCACATATCATACATCCTTAGTTTCAGTTAGTCCTGGCAATTATTACCCAACTGGTTAAAATTGGGTTGATTTGGGTTTTGAATAAAACTTTATGGGTTTCCTTGGGTTGATTATTACTTTTAACGGATTAGAATGGGTAAATATTCCTTCAAGAATAAAAGCAAGTGAGTCAAGATGGGTTGGAAAAAGATACAAGCGGGTCAAGATGGGTTTATGTTGTTTCATATCCTAATTGTCCTAGCATACTGCCTTTCATGTTGCTTTATCACTTCATTTGTTCATCTACTTCTCTCAATTCTCTTTTCCTATCGCTTCGTCCATTTATAACGGATTTAAATGACCCAATTGCTACCATTTCATGCTTCATATTTACCTTAAATCCAGATTTTTTAAATCGGTTTTAAGTTTTTGAAAAAACCGACGGTTTGGGCTGGTTTGAAGTTTCAAGAGACCAGACCGGTTAACCGGTGCATCTAAGTAAAAAATAGGTTATTTGACGGTTAACCGGTTTCGGTTATTATATCAGCTTTGGTTTTAGAGCGTGAAAACCGGTTAATAGCCGAACCGGTTATTAGTAAAATGTTGACTAAACTTTGACGGGTTAAGTAGTTCAGTTTTTTCCTAAACCGGTTTGTCCACCTTTAGATACAAAATAGATTACCAGTAGTATCAAAGATAAAACTTAAAAAAAAAAAAAAACTAACAAACGATACATATCATAAATCGTTAGGTATCTACATGTTGGTCGAAAGATAATATGAATCGCAAGGTGGTCATATTAGTTTGAAAACAAACGATTATGTTCAAAACCATTTCAGTTTATAATTTTGCTATTGTATGTTCTTCAATGCATCTTGTTTTTTGAGGTTGTTTATTGTTTTGATTTAATAGATTTTATTTGGTTTAAAATTTTATCAAAATCATTTTTGTCCGAACTCGTTCCGACGTGGACTAATTTGACCATTTTTTGATGACCCGTTCTGACCCGAAACTATTTTTGTCAAAACCCGTTCTAACCCGGACCAAAATGACCATTTTTTAAAATAACCTGTCTTGACCCTAACCCATCCTGACCCGAACCCGTCTTGACCCGCTACCTAACCCGACCCGACCCGTCCATTTTGCCAGGCCTAGTTTCAGTCATCATTTAAACACACATAACACATAACACATAACATACCCAGTGAAATCCCACTTAGAAGTAGGGTCATCATTTAAAATGAGTATTAAATATCAGATAACCATAATAAGTGTTTATTCTTTTTTTAAAAGTCACCTGCATGCAAGAATTAGATCAACCATTGTATATTCTGGTCTAATTGGGACAAAATCATCTTCTGAGTTGTTACCGACAGGCATTTGCTTGCGAAAATTGTTCACTTTTGTCCTTAGACGAGGTAGTTCCTTGTAAGCTTTTATAAACCCTTTTTCTGGTACCCTAATATGCAAACAAAAAAGAATGAATTACTTAAAAAAGATCATAAAATAAATTTAGCATGCAATAGAATAACTATGAGTAGATCTACCATGTGCAATGAAGATAAGATAATCCTTTCCATTTGACAAGATATTGTTTCACAAATATCTGTTTTGAACCAAGTTTGGAAGCATCACTAATTATTCACTATCGTCAGCAACAGTAGGCCTCATTTCGCAATCCAGGATCTTTTCTATATCATTTAAAGGATTAACCTGCAGGTATAATGTAGGACTGATATCAAATTGTATCATGTAAGTATGAATTGTTAGTAACTAATAAGTTTTATTTCACAACATACACATATGGGACATCTCCAGGTGGTGGGAAGAGGAGCTTTTAGAGGTGGTAATAAACACTTAGGATGGTATTTATAAGTGCAAGTTTCACAAACAAGCAGATTCTCCGACTCACCACACGCATTACATGAATCCTCTTTCTGACAATTTTCTCTTACAGTTTCTGATTTTTTGGATTTTCCAAGCAGGAGGTCTAACTCATCATCAGATTCATCCAAACTATAGCGGGGCCGCGAATCAGATCTAACACGAAGCCTCTCAGCTAAGCTACTCATCCTCTACAACCTAAGCAGCAAATTTATTATCTTTCAATGACAATAAAAACAATATAAGGAGCTGTTTGGTCACCTCTATGCCATTAAGTGCAAGTGCAGAAACAGCAAGAGGTCGACTAAATAAATGGCTCTGAGCCTGTTAAGTGCTGAGCCACTAATTGTTTGCACCTATGAACGAATGTACTGACTAGTTTACCCCAATGTGTACCCAATTCAGCAAACCCAATTCATGTTATTCAAGTTCTACCCAATTTAGCAAACCCAGTTCAGCAAACCCACCAGAAATTGACACTCGATCAACACAGATCAACATAGATCGACGGACCTTCGACCACATCCCAGATCGACGGACCCAGAAATCGAAGGAACTTCGAGCATTAACAGGAGAGAAATCGATGGAGGATGAAATCGTACATGGGTTGCCGACAGCCGGAGATGATATCAACGGTGGTGGTTGTATTTTGCGTCGATCGGTCGCTCGATGGTTTGGGGGGAGTGAGCGATGGTGAGGAAAAACGAGAGTGAGAGACGGTAGGGAGAAAACAGAAAAGAGAGAAAGATACACTAGGTGAGGAAAACGAGAGTGAGAGACGGTAGGGAGAAATCGACGGAGGATGAAATCGTACCTTTAGGTGGTGTTTCTTTCTACGAAAAACATCTTAACCTCTTTTGTCTGCGCTCCGTAGATCACGGGCAGATGAAGAGTGTTTGTTTTTTGGAAGACGTTTCATTAAAAAATGTCTGCGAAACCTCTTTTTCTTGCAGACATTGAACAACATCTTCTCAAATCTCCCAACATCTTCTAGGTTTACAAATCAGAAAGCGTGCCTCTCCCTTCTCGCATACCCATCGACGATTCCATCAAATCCCACCAGCGATCCAACACGAGCGGCGATCCAAGGCCGGCGCTCCACCACCATCGAACACCTACAACCGGCGTTACTCTCCTCCACCTCCGACTGCTCAATTTTGGATCAATTTTGAAAGGTTTTCATCTTTTTTTACAATTTTGGATCTAATATGGTTGTTTGTTCTTGATTACTTCTTGATTTGAGGATAATTTATGTTGTTTCTCTTCATTTATCTTTGATTTGAGGATAATTTTGGCTCTTTATTTGTTGAAGTCAAAAACTACGATGTTGATGAATCAACTTGACACTACAAAAAAATTGCCATACAGTGACACACAAAAAGTGCCACAGAAAACCATTTAAGTGCCACTACTAACTCCTGTAAGAATGAGTGACGCACAATAAAAGTGTCACTAGAAGCAGTGCCACTAAAGCCATTCAGTGGCACTTTTTTTGTGTGCCACTCATTTATGTAAAGATCTTTAGTGTCACTTCTTTTTTTGCCATAATATTAACTACAAAATACCTACATTGATTTAGTGGCACATTTTTCTTTTGCCATAAATTAGAAAAAGGTTTTTATTATGCAAATTTTATATCAATAAAAAAATATTTAGATTTAAAAATACATTCTACTTTTAGTGGGACTTAAATCATTATATAATTCACATTACAATAAAAAATAAACTGAAAACATGCATAAATATAATATCATAATTTAAAGTGAAGTTACAATCCAAAACATATTCCAAACATCAGCGAAGAAAAAATAAATAAAAGTTTCAAACAGATTCAAATGTTTACAAGAAAACACAGAACAATCTTTCAGGTTGTCAAATCTATTCCAAGCAATCCATGATTCTTGTTATCTCTACTCCAAAGCTTCAAAATTTGTCAACTATGCCTTCATTATCATGACATCTCTAAGATGACAATTCATTACCAGATATAGAGTTGTTAAGAGTTGAAGAATCAATATGAGGTACCTAAAAAGTACATATTAATAAAAAATGTTAATACAAAATACTATATGAAAAACAATCAAACAAGTAACAAAAAGTGAGTCAAACAAGTAATATATGAAAATCAGAAACATGAAATATTCATTGTTCAACCATTCATATAATGTAGGAATATAAAAAACCCAACGCATCACACAAGCATTTCCAAATTTTTTTCATGAAATTTGAAAAACACAATGTATCTTTCTAACCTGCACAAATTTGTATGCTACAAAGGATTACTAACTATATATGAATAAAAACTTAAAAGTCTAGACTATATACACTTTAGAGTAAAAAATAAATAAAATTAAACCGTGAGCTAAAGTCACCCAAATGTAATATATGAACTTATTAAAATAGAGATTATCATATGAGAGATTATCATCTGCTAGAAACTAGATGTGATGTTCAAGGGTTTTTATTAAACACCTTATTCGAATCTGTGTGTATAGTTTAATTTGATGATAGAACTCATTTGTATCGAAAACCCCAATTCGTTTTTGTTCAAGAACCATAATAATCAAAATCATGCAATTCGTTACAATTGAATGTAATTATCATAGGGCTTTCGTTTAATGGGTTATTCCGAAGCTACTGATGCAATTTAATTTGATTTTCGAACTTGTTTTATTAAAACCCCCCAATTCATCCAAACCGAAGAACCCTAGCTATCGAACTCATACAATTCTGTATTAAAACTCCGAATTACCATGGGCTGTGCTTATTCGGCCCTTTTAGGATGTGTAGGTATAAATATTTACCTGATTTGATGTCAATTTGATGTAGTTCGACTAATGTGTTGAGTTCGACCGACCCTTGATCAATTTCTTCTCCCCGTTGCTTCTAGGATCAAATTGATGTATGTAAATATGTCTAAAGGTGCCGATTGAGGTTTGTGTAACTTCAATTTTGTAGTTTTCGATCGAATTGTATGATTTTTATAGATGAAATTGACAGTTTCAACATTTTGATTTATTATCTCGTTTAATTCGATCATTATGAGGTTATTAACCGATGATAACCGTTTATCATCATGACTATGAGTTTCATCAGGGGCGAAGCTTCTTTGGGGCCGGAGGGCGACCGCCCCCTCTTTTTCCGTCCGTAGTGTTAATTTTTCTACTGAAGTGCTATTTTTAGTTAAAAATAGGGGTTTCGCCCTCCCTCGCTTCAAAAAATTAACATTGTATTCTGGGTTTCAAAAAATTTTGTCCCTCTCTCAAGTCGAGCAAGCTCCGCCACTGAGTTTCATACTCATTAAATTTGATTAATTTCAGTGTTTTAATACGAATTTCGAATTTCTTTATTGATTATCATTCGAATTTTGACTTTAAAGTCAAAATTGGTCATTTCTTGTAATTACAAGTTTAATCCTCATAGTTTAGATGTTTGTAACCATGTTTTGTTCAATTCTAATCCTTCTAGCTTGATATTGTTCGATTTCGTATAATTCTGTTAACTTTTGATTAATGAAGTTAAGCCGAAATGTCGGATTGTCACATCATCCCCTTGTTGAAGGAATTTTCGTCCCAAAAATTGTTAAATGTTAGAAGTGATTAGAGTACTGCTTATGAGTTTAAAATTTTACGTGTCAGTGTGATATTTGATCATTCTTTTCACTTGTGTGCACTCACACACAAGGTTCATTGTTTGCAATACCACACCTAAGTGTGATTGTTCTAAGTTCGTGCACATAATTGTAACTGTTCGTGTTTGATCATACTGTATTATGTAACCTCGCACATAGTAGAATGCTTGTAACTATGTAACCTCGCACATAGTAAAATGTTTGTAACTAATCATGTAGCAAAATGACTAATCATGTAGCAAAATGTTTGTAACTAATCATGTTTGTATGTACTACCATGCAATGTAGCACATAAAATGTAAGTGTTTGAATTCTACAATGTTTGTGTTCAGCACAAATTTTTGTAACAAAACCATTTGTATAAGATGTTTGTGCTTACAGTTTGAAATCTGAAAGTGTTTGAGTGTGAAGTATCACAACATCCCCTTGTTGTAGTTGTTGTTTTGAATAGATGAGGATACTTCTACATCATTTGATACTCTCTTTCCCTTGTGAATTCAGGTCCACATTTTGAATTCCAACGGACCTTGACTATTGGAATTTTGCTTTGTTTGAGTTGTTTAACCTCTCGGTCCATGATTTCTACTGGTTCCTCGATGAATCGTAACTGTTCATCCACCTGTGTTTCTTCAAGTGGTACTACCAATGTCTCATCAGAAAGACATTTCTTTAAGTTTGAAACATGAAAGACATCATGAACTCTGCTGAGTTCATCCGGTAATTTGAGTTGATATGCTACCGGAGCAATCCTTTTCAGGATATCAAAAGGTCCTACGTAACGTGAGCTAAGCTTCCCGCGCTTACCAAATCGTATCACACCTTTCCAAGGTGATACTTTTAGAAGAACTCTATCTCCTGCTTGAAATTCCAACGGCTTACGAAACTTGTCAGCGTAACTCTTGTGTCGATCCCGAGCCGCTGCCATACGGTTCCGGATTTGTACAATTTTCTCTGTCGTTTCATGTACTAGTTCAGGTCCTATTATTTGACAGTCACCAATTTCAGCCAACAAACCGGTGAATGACATTTGCGACCGTATAAAGTCTTCAAATAGTGCTGCTTGAATGCTTGTATGATAACTGTTGTTGTAAGAGAAATCCACTAACGGTAAGTGGGTTTCTTAGCTATCACCAAAATCAATTACACAAGCCCTCGACATATCCTTAAGATTTTGGATTGTGCTTTCACTTTGACCATCAGTTTGTGGATGGTATACGATACTCATGTCTAATCGATTTCCCAATGACTTATGGAGAGATTTCCAAAAGTTTGAAGTAAATCGGGCATCCCGATCTGATATGATAGAAATTAGTACACCATGTCACGATACCACTTCCTTAATGTAAATGCGAGTCAATTTCTCTATTTTGTCAGTTTCCTTAATAGCTAGGAAATGTGCAGATTTCTTTAATCGGTCAACAATTACCCATATCGTATCACAGCCACTTGGTGTACATGATAACTTAGTAATGAAATCCATAGAAATATGTTCCCATTTCCACATAGGTATTTCTGGTTGTTGTAGTAAACCAGATGGTTTTTGATATTCGACTTTCACTTTCGAACAAGTCAAACATTTGCTAACGTACCTAGCAATGACGGCTTCCATGTGAGGCCACAAACACGGTGCCTTCAAGTCATGATACATTTTGTCTGACCCCGGATGGACAGAATATCTAGACTTGTGTGCTTCATCCATCACGAGTTCCCTTAGACCACCAAGCAAAAGTATCCAAAGCCGATTCATGAAACAACGGGTTCCATTAGTCATGACTTCCAATTGTTTTTCCATGCCTCGTAAGGATTCCTATTCCATGTTGTCCTTATCTAAGGCATCGAGTTGAGCACTACGTACCTTGTCAGGTAAATCAGTATATATTGTTAACTGAAGTGCGCGAACTCGTCTTGTTTGTGTCGTGTCTTTTCTGCTTAGAGCATCAGCTACCACGTTAGCTTTGCTCGGATGGTACTTGATTGCGCATTTATAATCGTTCAACAATTCGACCCATCGTCGTTGTCTCATTTTGAGATCCTTCAGATCAAAGATATGTTGCAAACTCTTATGATCAGTGTAAATGGTAGACTTGGTTTCGTATAAATAATGGCTCCAAATCTTTAAAACAAATACCACTGCTCCTAACTCCAAGTCATGAGTAGTGTAATTCTTCTCATGAGGTCGATCAATTGTCGTGAAGCGTAAGCAATGAATTTATCACGCTGCATCAACACACATCCCAAACCCTGAGCAGATGCATCACAATATACCACAAAGTCTTCTGTTCCTTCCGGAAAGGACAGAATCAGTGCACTGCTGAGTTTTTGTTTTAGTATCTTGAATGCAGATTCCTGCTTAGTCGTCCCGTCATACTTCATTCCTTTGTGAGTAAGAGCAGTGAGTGGTTGAGCGATTTTTGAGAATCCTTTGGTAAATCGTCGATAATAACCCGCCAAACCTAGGAACTGTAGTACCTCAGTAGGGGTCTTTGGTGCTTCCCAACTCTTAATCGCCTCTATTTTAGCTGGATCAATGTGTATTCCCTTTTCGTTGACTACATGACCCATTAATTGTACTTCTCGCATCCAGAAGTCACATTTAGAGAACTTCGCGTATAGTTGCTCTTGTTTAAGTAATTCCAACATCAACCGAAGATGTTCAGCATGATCCTCCTCATTTTTGGAATAAATGAGGATGTCGTCAATGAAAACAATGACAAATTTATCAAGATAGGGTTTGCAAACCCGATTCATGAGATCCATGAATACTGCTGGAGCATTTGTCAACCCCAATGGCATGACCAAGAATTCATAATGGCCATAACGCGTCCTGAATGCTGTCTTTGGAATATCTGTCTCTTGCACTCTGAGTTGATGATAACCATATCTGAGATCAATCTTCGAGTAGTAACTCGAACCTTGTAACTGATCGAACCTTTTTCTTAACAATAAGACTCGTGCTCCCCAAGGTGAAAAGCTAGGTCGTATAAAACCTTTATCCAACAGCTCTTGCAATTGTGTGGATAACTCTTGCATTTCAGATGGTGCAAGTGGATAAGGCGCTCTAGCAATCGGTGTTGCGTCTGGTGTGAGGGCAATTCGGAATTCCACTTGCCTGATAGGAGGTAATCTCGGCAGGTCTTCTCAAAATGCTTCAGGAAAGTCACGTACCACTGGAATGTCTTCGATCTTCTTCTCAGCTACAGGCTTCTCAGTTATAAGTACTATAACTACTGTGGACCTTTACGCAGACATTTGTGTGCCTTCGTACAAGATATAAGTCGTAGTGACGTACTGCTCTTCTCTCCTTGTACATACAGTGTCTCTCCATGTGAAAGAGGAATACGGGCAATCTTCTCATGACATATGATTTCGGCCTGGTGTTTTGACAACCAGTCCATACCAATGACTACATCAAAACTGCCTAAAGCAATAGGCATAAGGTCTACTATGATTAACCTACCATCAGCTAATTCTACAGTGTATGGGTTTTTCTAAGCCAGTAGGACTAACGTTTAGCAATTCACATAATTTACTAGATACAAAACTCCGATCTGCACCGCTGTCAAACATCATATAGGTAGAGTGATTATTCAAAAGGAACGTACCAATGAAAATGTTGGGATCCTCCCGTGCGTGACGTCCTCCAATCACAAAAGCCCTACCTTAGCACCATTTGTGTTGTTGTTGGTGGTGGTGGTGCCGTTGTCGTTGCCGTTTGTATCATTAGCCCCTCATTTCTTGAGTTGTGGGCAATCCTTCTTAAAATGCCCAGATTTGCCACACTCATAACAGCCCTTCTGTGTGTTTTTCTGGTTAGTGGGGTTTGTTTGCAGGTCCACGCGGCAGTCTTTGGCTGCATGACCCATCTTACCGCACCGTTGGCATCGGTACTTGTCACATTGATTCCCAAAGTGATGGAATCCACATTTTTTGCACTTTGGGCATTTACCACTATACCCTCCCAATGACTGCTGGCTACTGTTTGAGTTGTGATGGGTCTTGTTTGACTCACGCCTGCGGTTCTGCTGGATGATTGTTATGAGGAGTTTTTGGAAGAGATGTTTTCCCACTTCCTCTTGTGGTCTCCCACCTTATCTGCTACTGTTCGTTTAAGTAGAGTCCCCTATAGCACCGCCTGATCAGTCAGTTGGTGCGCCAATCGAATAGTTTGTTGAACGGTAGTGGGATTAGCGGATGTAACTAATCCTTGAATCTGAGGTACCAACCCTCCAATGCACCTTTCGATCCATTTTCTAGGCGGATTTGCCATGTGAGGTAAGAGTCTTGCGAGCTCATGATATCAGACCCTTCCATCTTGAGGTGCCAGTATTCGTCCTTAAGTTTTTGCACCTCGTTGCGAGGGCAATACTCCTCCTGCAACAATGTTTTGAATCCGTTCCAAGTAAGGGCACTGGCCACACCCATGCCAAAGTCTTTACGTTAGAGTTCCACCATGTCAGTACTGGACCCTCCAATGTACCTGTAGCATATTTGACCTTGTTCTCCTCGGGACAATTTCACATTGCAAACACTGATTCAGACTTCTCAATCCATCGAAGAAGCCCAACAGCTCCTTTTGAACCTTTAAAATGATGTGGTTTGCAGTCCAATAATGTCTTGAACGTACACACTGGTGGCTTTAAAAGTCCCCCCAATGGACCATGTGGTCCTGTCTGATGTGTTTGTGTGTAATTTGCAATGGCCTCGGCGATCCTAGTGTTGATAAGTGCATCAAGTTCTGCTGCAGTCACGTTAACGTTTTCGCCAGCCACAATCTTCACATTTACAAATATACATAATGAGACTACATTCTGAAATTGGCTCAACTCTTCTTCCATGGAAAATTTTAACGACCGAATAGGAAATGGTGCACAACCGAACAGGTGAACAAGGGATTGACGAACATGCGAATAGGGGTGCACAAGGGAACATGCAAACAGGGCTGAGGGCACTCGAATCTCAACGAGGGCGGTGGGGATTGACCAATGATGGGTTAATAGGTTCTACGGTGTTTCAATTTCAAAAATGGAGAAATCAAAGAGACGAAGTGACGATTCATGATCAACGATGCCCTAATTTCTTTTATGAATCATGAATTTGTGATGAGCTGTGCCTATTCGCCTACTAGGGAATGACGGGAATTCTTCCAAATTCCAATGGGATAATGCATTTCTTTTTGCCCGCCCTTTTTCTTTTCTATTTTAAGGCTTCAAGCTCAATGGCCCGTCCAATATAGTAATAATATACATAAGCTCATTTGATTTTTTGGGGGCCCTAGCCAGGGGCCTAGAATCCTATGCCCATTGGGCCGGCCCTGAACTAAACATGAATAACACTAGTAGAATGCATAACAAAGGTATTGGGATTTAGTTCAAAGTTGCAAAAAATCTTTAACATGTTATGAAATTCATTTCTTTTATTATCTGAAATTAGTATTAGAGTCTTTAGACAATAATGAAAGTACAACTTTAGTTTAAAGTTATATGTATGTCACATGTTGGTGCTTTCTGTGAAAGGCAAGCACATAACTTGATGTTAAATTCCTCAAATTTTAAAATATAATGCAGAACAATGTAACCTTTTTTATGTTAATTTAAATCTTGAATGGATTGTTCCGATTGGTATAGCGACAATCCGTATCATGGAACAGGTTTCTATGCTCACGTCTGGCTCCATTGTTTTCCCGCCGGTGAATGGATCGATGCAGTGCAAACAAAATGACGGTATAATATTACAATAACAAAAAGAAAACATATTTTATCTCCAATTTCAAGTTAACTAGGTTTTTCCTCCCACGCGTTACGACAGGTTGTTACAGTAAGCTCGTGACTACATGTATTTTATATCATTTGCAAAAGCTTAAGTTATATGGCAAAATCAAATCTCTAATCACGAACTTTATATATGTTTTTCACAAAAAAACAAAAATTATACAAAATCCACACAAATATGTTACAAAAATAATCGAAAGAATTATTCACAAAATCGTTCTCACCATCAACCAATCAATTGAATTAAAACAAAAACCTAAATCTCAAAACAAATATCTTAAATTTAATAAAAAATCCAAATTTCTAAGTAAATATTTCATAATTTAATGTTATTATCTCTGTTTACTACTTCTTAAAATTAAATAAAACTTCTTGTGGTCCAAGATGTGTACTATTCAATTTTATGGACCATGTTTTTTACCATATATAAGTATTCACATTATACAATCCTTATACATAATATTTTTACTATTCAATATAATAACATATATTTACTATTCATTTTTATTTGTTAATATAAGATACTAGGTTTAATTACATACGCATTGCGGCGGGTTATCATAGTACACTCCTATGAATACGTGTTATATGTCATTTGAAGAAGCATAAGTTACATATCAAAATCAAATCTTTTGTCATGAACTTTATGCAAATTTTTCGTAAAACATGAAGTTATACAAAATCCTCATATACATTTAAAAAAATAGAAAAAATTACTCACAAAATTCGTCTTGCCGGTAACAAATCATTTGAATTAAAATATAAACCCAAATCTCGAAGCAAAATTTTCAAATTTAACAAAAAACACAAATTTCTAAGCAAATATCTTAAAATTAATACCCTTATCAAGATTTACTACTTTTCAAAGTAAAAAAATTTCTGATGTTCCAAGTCTAAATTTTCAAAAGATCCATATGGTAAGATGGTGTACTCCTCAATCAAGTGGTTGTGGGTTTAAAGCTTGTGGAAAGCAGGTGTTGTGGTTTAAGAGTAGAGTGTTTGTGTGTTCCCTTGGTTAACAAAAATGTTATTCACACTATCATAGAGTAAATAATTTACGCACAAAGAAATTTTGTTTTTTCATTTTGTTTTTGTTTTTTCATCTAAGAATGAAAGCAAGAATTATTGCAATCAACTTATTTCATTATGGAGGACATGAGTGTTGTCACTCACTCTGTAGACACATGCTATTGAGTGAGATTTGTCTGTTGGATAGTTATTTCATTGCACAATGGGTGATGATTGTGACCCAAAGTACATCAATATAAAAAAACACGATTGGAAGTCTCAATCTCGAATTTTCCACACGTAATCAACGAATTTGGAAGCTAGGTTTGAAGTTCTTCTCTTATCTTCTTCTTTGGCTCTTTCACGTATCACACACATACACAAGGGAATGAGATTTTGACCAAGTCAATGTCTCTTATCTCCCTTTCAAACCATCTTTGCCTAATTGGAAATTTCAGCCCCTCAAACTTTTAAACTAGTTAACTCACTTAACCAACCTATTGAAGTTATTCACTAGTTAATCATGATACCCCAAATGTTATTATATGTGACGCCCCGATCCCGGACTCCCGAGATGGCGCCACTGACAACAGTTGGAATTTATCCAGAACACAAAGTTATACAAATTTAAAAGGCAACAAAATGAAACAAAAATTTAACTTATTATATTAATATGTATTTACATCCAAGAAAAGAACTACAATATAGTAGGTTCAAACTAAGCCAGTACAAAATTCCTTAGACAAGCCTTCCTTATGCCAGTTATGCCTTAGCCTTCCTTTTGCTACACGAGGCATTATTCCTCCCTGATATGCATACTCAAACAAGTCAGTTAAAACTCGTGAGTTATAAGTTTTACAAACCATAGTCCATAAACATTAACACGCATAAAATAAATTCATCTATCATTATGAATAAATTGTACAGTATCAAAAATAACCACAATAATACCATCTATGCATTCCCTACTAAAGCACTGTCCCCGAGGTCAGCACCCTCTGAAGTGATCGTCACCACTTATTCAGGCCCTGTTATAACCCGCCATGACATTCTTATTCTAACTAGCGCTTAACGCAAAGGCTATTATAATGGGTTTGAAAACCAATTTAAAAAAAAATATTTTATGTACACCTTTATTCAAAAACATTTTACTGCTACACGCAGTACCAAAACAGTTCTCAGCACCGCAACGCTCAACTGTTGCCCAACCGCAGCTGGGACTTCAAAACCAACTTTTCTGCTCGATCTCAGCCGAGACTTTCAAAATCAAACCATATTTGAAACTTAAAACACTCTTTACCCAACACAGGCGGGTTAAAATCATTTTCATAAACTAGTTTTATAGCATGCATAACAACCCAAAATGATAAAACATTTAAAATAGGGCTACGAAGAACTCCCCTGACTTGTATAATACTTGATTGATATAACCTCGATCTTCTAGCTTGATTCCACGTAATCACATATCTCCTAATATCACAAATATCCTAGCGGAAGCATTGCATGAGCAATACTACTAATTTGGGTTTCTAATTAAGCAGCACAACAACTTATGTTAAGTTATCCTTTATACGAGTGTTTAGCTCGTTTCATTAACCACGAGGTAATACGTATATAAACATCTTATAATAACTTTCTAACATGTTATCATACCCTTTGGATAAGTCTTGTGTTACCTAGGGAAGATAACTTAACTCAACGAAAGCTTTAAAGACTTACCTCCTGATAAACGAGCGGAGCTCTGTTTAACGTTCTGATAGCGTTCTGAGCATAATCCGAGCTTCACCAACACTTATATAATTTCAAAGGAGGCTTAGAGGGGTATTTTGGTTGAGAGAAAAGTATGGTGTTTGAAAGGAATACGAAAAAAATGAACCCGTGACGTCTATTTACAGGAACTGGCTCGCAAATCGAGGCACCAGGGTTGTGACACATCGCCGGACACGTGGCGATCTCTTGGGACACATGGAATATCTTCTTGACACGTGTCAGGGCCTGTTGACACGTGTCATGCCTGCTTGACACGTGTCATGGCAGCTAGACACGTCATCTGTCACGCACAATGCGGTTGAAACTTGTTTTTGTGATTCACGCTTCATACGAACTCCGTTTTGCGCACCGTTTTCACCCACATTCATGATTTTCATATACCTATCTAACCATATAAATATCATAACCTGAATCCATGGTGAAATTTGAGGTCTACTTATTATGCTCGTTTAACTACTACTTCGGTTTAGTATATCTCTCGTTCTATGCATTGTTTGCACATTCTGCTTTCACTCAAACTAATAATTTTTAAATAACGTATCTATTGTGAGTATGACTTATTTATATCCTTGAAAAATTACCATAGTCATATTCTCCGATGTATTTTATATATAAAAAGCTTTGAATTTTTACTTATTACATTTGTCATATTACAGGGTTAAAGTAAAATTAATAAACCATTCACAAAGAAAATTCATTGCATATCAAGAATGAGTTACATGAAAATCAGGATGTTAGAAATCTACCCCCCTTAAAGAAGGTTTCGTCCTCGAAACCCTCATCATTCATCAAACAAGAAAGGATAGAGTTTCCTTATCTCATCCTTAGCTTCCCATGCAGCCTCAGATCCTTTTCGATGCTCCTATTGCACTTTAACCTTTTCTAAAATCGTATAATTCCTTTCCTTGGCGAGACCTTTAACAAAACATAGTCTCCCACTTGAAATTCAATTTGCCTTCTTCTTTTATCAGCATACGATTTCTGGCTATCTTGAGCTGTCTTTAAACGGGCTATAATTTGTTCCAATTCTTCTGTAAAGGTTTGTACAATAGTCTTATTTCCCATCTCCTTTTCCCCTATTCCATGCCAGCATATTGGGGTATTTCATAGGGAGGCATACCAATGCTTGAATGGTAGCTATTGTTATATGAGAATTCAGCTAGAGGTAAGTGACTATCCCAACTTCCTCCAAAATCGATTACACATGCACGTAACATATCTTCAAGAGTTTGAATGGTTCGTTCACTCTGACTATCTGTTTGAGGATGATATGCTGTGCTGATTAGTAATTTCATTCCCAACTCAGCATGAAACTTTTTCCAAAATCTCGACGTAAATCGTGTGTCTCTATCCGAGACAATTGATATTGGTACCTCATGTCGTGCAACAATTTCCTTGATAAATAACTCAGCCAATTTATCGGAAGAGTAGGTTTCACGAATCGATATAAAGTGAGCACTTTTAGTTAACCGATCAACAACGACTACCTATATGGTATCATGTCACGCCCCCACCTCTTGTCACCCAATAATGTCACTTGTTGTTGTAATATGTTGCGGAAGCTTGGTGGTGAAGTCACGAGAGGGGGTGGGACTTTCAATGTGGTTGTATCAAAACACATACATGGCATGCTAAACATAAGTTATATTACATGATATGTTAAAACTTCAACATTTGTGTTACATTCATCCATAGTCAAAGGTTTCCTAATGTGTGATCTTCTTGTGCACACCTTCGTTTCTTTCGTAATTCACTGTTCACCTGAAATTGGTTTTTGTAATGTAAAAGATCAGCAATTTCAGGTGAACAGTGAATAACAAAAAAACGAAGGTGAGGATGTACAACAAGATTACACATTAGGAAACCTTTGACTATGGATGAATGTAACACAAATGTTGAAGTTTTAACATATCATGTAATATAACTTATATTTAGCATGCCATGCATGTGTTTTGATACAACCACAGTGAAAGTCCCACCCCCTCTCGGTGACTTCACCACCAAGCTTCCGCAACACATTACAACAAGTGACATTATCGGGTGACAAGAGGTTGGTATCATAGCCAATGGTTATAGGGAATTAGGTTGACTTAAAAACCTAGTATATAGCCTCAGTCTCGTATAGTAACACAGAGTGCAATTACACGCGTATTTACAAAAGTACTTATTATTACTATGTACTAACAAGAGATTACCGATACGATTTCAAAACTTTCATACAAAGATTTTGAGGTCACTTAAAGAATGCATTGTGGAGGTTATACCTCGGATTCTCATTAATGCCACTCATTCCGGTTCTAGTTCCTCTGACAGTGATTTTTCTGAATCTCCTCACCTAGCAGCTAGTACAACTGTGTCATGTGTATCTGCTACTCCTTTACAACATCGATCACTTGTCAGGTAACCGCATGTATGTGTTGATGATGTTGCTGATGCCTGTTGTGGGAAGGATCATATTGTATCAAGATACCCTCCACCACCTAGACAGTACCTTATATGGGGTCATCTAGCTACACGCAACCTATCCCATCTTAATTACGAGCAAGGAGAGTCCTCGGCATAGGTCAAGCTATGAGCCCGAGTACAGAGGGTTACAACAAATCTCCAAGATATGCAAGATCAGTTGCATAGGACTCACAAGCGATTATACGGGGCTTATACCACAATCTAGGAGACTCATGCTTTGCTGAAACATGTCCGTACCGCCCAGCAGAGCCGTAATGAGTAATTGACTGCCATGGAGGCTGATTCGATATCCTAGAGGAGGGTTCTGGAGGACAGGGTACATGGATTGGCGAAGGTGATGCGGAAGCAGCACACAAATTTATGATTCAGCTGACAAGGTTTTATTAGTTGTTCATGGGTGCAGTTGCAGTAGCAGCTTTTGCAGTTTTAGTTGCATGCCTACCTTTCTTTGGAAAGTAATCTAATGGTGGATTCCATGACAATACAACAGTTTATACCGGACGAGTCATATGATTGTGAGAAACGGTGTGAGTACAGTAGGATAGTATATCTGGGAGTGGTGATGGAAGTACTAGTAGTAGGATATCAAACAGACGTAATCGAGTGATTTTCTATATATGTATATAACTAACTCGACATACTCCTTGACGTAAATCAAAGATAATTTTGGTGTTACTTATTATTTAAACATATTTAATTATGCGTATTGAAGGCTGCTTAACTTGGGTTAACCTAGAATAATCAGGTGTGCTGTTTTTTACAAGTGTGAGTGGCCAGCGTAATTAAAACCTGCAACACATGTGCGTTTTTGGTGAACCTCTAGCTCAGCAGAAATAACATAACAAAACAGAACGGAGTAAAATATTCAACTCTATATATATATATATATATATATATATATATATGTATGGTGTGAGCCAAGGGCACGATCTTGATATATCGAAGGGGTGGTGGTTGGTGGCTGGGCATTATGCCCTACATATACCGTATACACTAAACTACCTTCGGTATGTTGGGAAAGTGTCAGTGCATAAGTAGTGGTGATTTCATGTGTCCATGACAGAGGTGTGTATCATGTGAAATTACAAACATTCAATTTCAAATAACAGACTACATGTGTATCATGTGGAATTACAAAACATATTCAATTTCAGATAACAGACTACATGCGTATCATGTGGAATTACAAAACATATTCAATTTCAAATAACAGACTACATGTGTATCATGTGGGATTACAAACATATCAATTTCAAATAACAAGTCATGTGTGTATGGTGAGTAAGCGCAAGGGCACGATCGTGATATATCGAAGGGGTGGTGGGTTGGTGGCTAGGCATTATGCCCTACCTATACCCTATACATAAACTACCTTTGTATGTTAGGAAAGTGTCAGTGCGTGAGTAATGGTGATTTCATGTGACCATGACTGATTTCACATATTCATGGGTTCTGATGATTTGATTTCTTACTTGTCTGTAAAGGACGAGCATTATTTCAAATTAATTCTAAGAGTTCCCATATTCCAAATCCTTGTGTGATCATGGGATGACATGTAACAATTACATATTTTAGGGTATATTTCAATTAAATTTCATCATGCCTCCCATGAGCAGACAACTAAATCAAGATACCCTTTTAGCAGGAGTTAATATCAATACACCACTAAGAGAAACAAACATTAACCCAACTAATGGTGGCATTAACTCTACAGAAGCTGATAGCCAGAGTTTTAACAACCGGCGGCTATAATTCCTACCTTGGTAATTCAGCTTTAGCAACATATACCTTTGGGTTTTGTAGAGGAAATACATTAATACAAACATATCGAGACTTAATGAAACTTAACATGTTGTAACAAATAACTGAACATATCTGTATCATAACTTAACATATCCAAATAACAGAATAACAATGTCAGTGTCACAATGCCATGCTGCTAAGTGATACTAGAACACATCTGTTAGATAACAAAACATACATTATCTAACTATGAGTATCAACATGATAGTACACATTGTACCTATGTGGCTATGCATACCCGAATCTGTGTAACAGCATGTATCTGTATATCAAATGCAACACTTCAATAACTGTGCATAACTAAATCCGTGTGACTGAATGTGCTCATATCTAAGTGTTCTTGTTCAAGCAATTATGATTTTAAGTCATTGGTATGTAATCAGAATATACCTCTTAAATGTGGTCGACCTTATAAGAACACTACAAATCAAGAGACAAATACAGATCCACCTGCGAGTGGATCAAATCTGAGCAAAACTGATATAGCTCGGATTGTACATGAACAGCTGGCTGCAATTATTCTGGGTATGTTAGCCCGATATGAGCAGAACATAGCTTTTGGCTCAGGTGGAGGTTATACTGAGCACAATGCAACCGGTGGGTCTATGGAAGCTAATACTACCATCGGTACAAACATAACTGTCCCAAATCCTCCATACCATGGAGGTACATACAAATACTTGGTGTCCTTCAACCTTCTAAGTTTACAGGAAAGGAAGGAGCTGCAAGATTGCTAAAGTGGATTGAGGAAATGGAACAAAATGGAAATCAGTCAATGCTTAGAGGAACATAAAGTGTCTTATGTTGCCTGCTCTCTTTAGACACGACTTTAACATGGTGAAATACCCAAGTGAAAACATTGGGTACAATCACTGTTGATGTGATGGGCTGGAATGAACTCAAAACTTTGATTATTTCAGTTAATTGCCCAATCACTGAAATCTAGAAACTGCAAAAAGAATTCTGGCATCAATCTATGATTGGTACAGATTGTTGAAATATACCAATCGATTTCATGACCTCACATGCTTACTCCCTAACATGTTTCCTATTGAGCATCCTCAGTAGATAAATACATTAAAGACTTGGTTATGCAAAACAGAGGAATGATTACCTTTGTTGAACCCATAAGTCTGAAGGAACCATTATTTTGGCGACTAAACTTACTGATAAGATAGTAAGGGGTGGTACCATATCAAAGTAGGATGAACAAAGTGTCATTCATACCAATATGAATACCTTAGCAGTACAAATGGCATTACAAAAATGGTCTGAAAAAGACAAACAAAGAACTTCAGAAGAAACCAGTCGCAATGTACCAACTGTTAAGAGTTACGAGGCAACTGGTCAGGAGAAGAAACTTATACAGGGATGACACTAAAGTGTAACAAATGTCATTTCATAACAATAGGCCGTGTCCCATTTGTGCAAACTGTAAACTAGTATGGCACTATTCCAAATATTGTAACGTGCTAGTCAGGAACTAAATCAAGCTCTATAACAACTACAATTAGAGCAAATAACATTATTCAAGTTTGCTTTGAATTTGAATGATCACCTCTTCAACATTCATCTTCTCCCTATCAAAATTGAGGCTTTGATTTGTTATCAACAAGGATTGGCTTTCAAAGAATTAGGTGGAAGTAGTATGTTGGGACAAGGTTATCCGAAGTCCCGTTATCTAACGATGACATACTTAAGTACAAGGTGAATGAGCTGGCAGGAAATTTGGGATCATACCATGTATGCAAGCTCAGAAATGTCTGAGGAAGATTTATCAAGATTTTTGGCAAGTGTGACAGAAATAATCTCAGACAAAAACGTATCCAAAGATATCCATGTAGCCAGAGA